>JAULJL010000014.1:20119483-21465317 GCA_030761205.1 Fremontodendron californicum | reverse complement strand
ACATCCCAACTGCCGAACAGATTGCTAATGTATTTACTAAGGGGCTGCACAAGAAGCAATTTGACATTTTAATGGGCAAGTTGACTATGGAAGACATCTTCAAGCCAGCTTGAGGGGAAGTGTTGGAAAAACATAAAGATATCTGACAGTAAATACCAAGATTGAATAGCTGTAAATTAGGCATAATTAGGTAGAAATTAGTCAATGATTAAATTAGGAATGTATCTTTGTTAGGTAAACTTTATTCTTTTCCTAGTTTAGATTTCTTAAAATTCCTATAAGAAAGAATCTGTGTAAGTCAGAATTGAATTAATAGAGAGAAAATCATTCCCAAAATATTCTCTTCGTTTATACGTTCTGTTGAGAAAAGCAAAATAGATAATACCTTCTTAAATAAAACACAAGAATGCAAACATAACCATTGTTTTGTAGATACTTATTAACAACGAAATGACAAAAATCATGGTTATAATCACAATGCTAAAAGATGAAAAATAAAATTCAATATCCACTTTTCTTTATAATCTTGCCATTTGCATACAGTTCAGATAGCACCAAGCATTCTCAAGGGCCTAATCCACTTATGCCAAAGAGGAATCAAGGTCAAAAACCTGACCAGTTGTTGGTTTAGTGAATTCAGGTTAAGGGCACAAACGAGTCAAGCTACTCGTGAGCTATTCGAGCTCGACTCGGTGAATGTTCATTATTGAGCCAAGCTCGAGATACTCGAATAACAAGTCGAGCCAAGTTCGAGTATTTTAATACCCACTCAACAGGCTCACGAGCCTATCGAGCTTTTATTTTTTAAATATATTTAATATTTATATATAAGCAAATGATGAAAACATATTGTTTAATGTCTATATTTACATTTTACAGAGCTTATTGAGCCAAGCTCGAGCTGCTTGAGTAAATTACTAGCCGAGCTCGATTGTGAAAAACGAAACTCGATCAAGCTCAAGCTATCGAGCCGAGTTCAAGCCTAACACTGGATCAACTCGACTCAACTCGAATACACCTCTAATTCAGGTCCTCCATTAAGGCTATAAAACCATAAAAGCATGCTGGTATCAAATATTTAGTTATTTTCACTTCTATCTTTATTAGACTCCAAAGAAATCAAAAGCTATTAGTTACAAAATTTCCTACAAAGATCAGCAAGTGCATGCAACTGTAGTAAGACTCTTCCACATCACCATAAAGGTCAAACTTGATGATCTGTATATGAAAATTACTTAAGCCACAATCTCTATCTCGCTTTTAACAAGGCTTATTTTAGCAGTGAAAATTAAATTAATAACAGCACATTTAGTAAAAAGAAATTAGGCACACATGCCGAATGTTAAAGAGGAATGACACTGCAAAAATAAAGTAATACCAAAATAGAGAAGGGAACTCATTTTTAACTTAACATTGCTGCACCTAGTATAATTCATACTATATCCTATTCTTCAAGTTGTGAGTTATCTATGTTTATTTCGGATAAAACAAAACAAGCTTTCCAATAGTATATGCCCATATAGATATATGCATCAAAAGAATGCGCAAACACCCATTCACACATGGATTGACATAGATATTATGTATATAGAAATAGACATATGTATGCAGGCAGAGATCGACGAGAATTATATTTGTATTTACCATGAACCATGGTGTATCAATACCCAATAATGCAAGAAGTTTGTAAAAGAGAGCGAACACCATCGGATGCAAGTAGCTTCGAATTCCCTTCTCCCACTCCCATGTCAAATGACCATACCTATTCATTTCACCAAACAAAATACAGAAAGAAAAAAAAAAACCCATCATCACTTTCATACCAGATATCACTAAACTACCATTTCCAACACATTTCAACGCTTCAACAACTATTTTTCAAGAATGATAATAATTACAGTAATAGTTTTGAAGAGAAATGGGAAATACCCAAAGGCGATGCCATGAGCAACTTCAAGGGCTTGCCAGTGTTCATCTGGATTGAAGTAAGTTTGAATTAACAACGCGTTCAGCATTCGAAATCCCAAACAAATCAGCAATACATTCTTTGAATAATCTGGAGACTTCTTTTCTTGTTTTTCTTCTTCTTCAGACAGATTTGGGCGCTTCTTTGAAGAATCATTCTTTCTACGTCTCATTCTTACGCTCTTCAACTGCGGCTGCGAGAGTTGTACTCTTTCTGAAAATGTTACATTTAATTTGAAAAGTTTAAATTATAGAGTTTTAAAACAAATGTTACTAGTGAATGTGTTCAAAACAATGAAAAAGAGAAAGAGAGAGAGAGAGAGAGAGAGAGAGAGAGAGTGAAATTTTAGATCAAAGAGTACGAATTAATCTACTTTTTGATTCGAAAAATTGTGGAAGAAAAAAAATATATATTTTTGGTATATGTCAAAAAAGAAAACAATTCGAGCACCTTAAGCGCATTTTAGAGAAAGAAACAAGATTTGGGTCTTGAGGAAGGAAAGGAAAAAAAAAGACGGCGACGGCGACACAGCTGAAAAGGAGGACGAAGACAAAGGAGACGGGCCGGCTGAGGAGAAGAAGAGCGAAAAGGAGAAAGGGTGATGATTTTAGGGTTTCGGCAATTTTATAGTCCCAGTAAAACGAGCACGGTTCGATAGGTGTAAAAGAAAAAAGAAAAGAAGGAAAGATAGATAGATAGAAACGAGATCCAGGTGGAGTCTTTAGCGTTTAGCATTGTTATTTTTATGATTTTTAAGATTTAAAATTTTGTTTTATCACAAATAAAATATTAATTGAATAAAAAAAATTTATCTTTTGCGATTAAAAATTATGATTTGACAATCTAAATTAAAAAATAAAAAATTAGAGCTTTTGGATTTTAAAAATTGAATTTTGGATAAAATGATTTTATTATTTTCATATCCTTACACTTTTATTATTTTAAATATTTTTTTATTTTGCATTTCAATTACTTACAATACTTTTTCACAACAATATCAAACACTTAAAAATTTTTAAACCATAATTTTTTACCATACTTTTTAAACTTTTTTTTTTAATCCAAAATTTTTCTAATCTAAACTTTTTTTCAGGAGAAACTAATCCTAAGAAGAGAAACGGTAAACGTGGGTTCAGTCTAAAATTTATTCATGAATTTGGATCCTGTTAAATTTGGTTTATAAAAGATTTTGTTGGTACAAAACCCAATTTGATTCAATGGATCTGAGAAATACATTTTATTATTTAAAAATATTAAAATAATAAAAAATATTTTATATTACCTATCTCGATTTGAGGTAAATAAAATTTATTTTAAATTCGATCTAATTTGAATCGGATACCTACCCCACTCTAGTTCATCCCTTCACTTATTCCTCATAAATTAAGGCTTTGAATTAAAATCGAAATTGATTGCCATCATATAGACCTAACAATTTTAAATACGGAACGCGAACGACATGCTTTAATCGTGTATAAATTTTATATAATTGTGTTTTGTGTCTTAATCATGTCGATACATTTAAGACACGATAAATTGTGTCATAAACGTTTTAAACACAGATAACACACTTAAGACACGATTAACTAATCGTGTCAAAAACGTGTTAACGTGTCAACATATATCCGTTAACACAGTTAAAACACAATAATTTAACGTGTCTTAAACGTATAGACACGTCTAAATTAGCACGTTTATATATAAAAACACATTTAAATTTTGGGTTAATATATAAATTAACTCATGTACTTTAGGTCTTTTGTCTGTTTGGTACTTGAATAATTTTTTTTGTCACTTTGGTACTCGAACTTTCATTCCGTCAATCACATTGGCCCTTTGCCCTAACACCGTTAGTTAATGGCTGATTAGACAAAAAAAAACCCAATCAGAGCTTGACACGTGGCAAAACTGTCACGTCATCATATAAGAAAAAAATTCAAAAGAATTCAAAATTTTTTTAAAAAAATCAAAAAAATCAAAATTAAAATTTTGAAAATATCATTTTTTTTAAAAAAAATTATAAAATAAAAAACTAAAATTCAAAATAAATTAAAAGTTGAAAACTTTATATATATATATATCTGTAAAATTAAAAATAAGAAAAAAATTCTAAATATTATTAATAAAAATGAAAAAAAATTCTATTTTTAAAATTTTAAATTCTATTTTTTTAATTTCGAATTTTCATATATTATAAAAATCAAAAACAAAAAATCAAAATAAATTATGAATTATAAAATTGAAAATTTTATATATATATTTTAAAATCTGTAAAAAAAAATAATAAGAAAATAAGAAAAAAATTGAATATTTTTAATAAAAATGAAAAAGAGAAGTTTCTATTTTTAAATTTTAAATTTCTATTTTCTTTTTATTTTGAATTTTCATATATATTTTTTTAATTTGAAATTTCTATATTTTAAAAAATTATTTTTTATTTTTCTTTTTAATTTTGAATTTTGAATTTTGAATTTTTAGATTTATATTTTGATTTTTTATAATTGTTTTTATCATTTTTATAATTTTATAATTTATAAATTTTAAGAAAATTTAATTTTTGATTTTAAAAAAAAAAATCAATTTTTTATTTTGATTTTTATAATTTTTTTTGAATTTTTTAAAAAAAATGTGATTTTCAAATTTTTAATTTTGATTTTTTTAAAAAAATTAAATTTTTTTTTATTTTTTAAATTTTGAATTTTTTAGATTTGTCTTTTGATTTTTTATAATTTCTAATTTTTTTTAAAAAAAAATTAATTTTTGATTTTTTTTAAAAAAAAATAGTTTTTTTTTTTTTTGAATTTTTTCTTACATGATGACATGACACTAATGATGTGGCAGTTTTTGCCATGTGTCAGCCTCTGATTGTTTATTTTTTGCCTAGTCAGCCATTAACTAACGGTGTTAGGGCAAAGAGCTAATGTGATTGACGGAATAAAGTTCAAGTACCAAAATGACAAAAAAATCTTCAGGTACCAAATGAACAAATGGCATAAAGTACAGCGGCTAATTTATATATTAATCCATTAATTTTTAATATAACATATATAAAATATAACATTATTTTAAACTTTTAATTGTGATATCTATTTAATATATAGTTACATAAAAATTAGGTCAAATTATACTATTAATCCCTGTACTATAGTCAAAATACGGATTTAGTCTCTCTACTATAATTCGAAAAATTTTGCTACCTTTACTTTTTGGAATTTTGAATTTCAGTCCAATTTTAAACAGTGTCAAATTTTCACCGCTAAGTATGCTGACGTGGCGTTGACCATGCTGACGTGGCATTTATCTTGCTGACGTGGCAAGTTTAGTTAGCAAAAAAATTTGTCCACTTATGATGTGGAATTTTTTTCCACGTGGCTTACTAACTTGGATGATCAAATGATGTAATTAGTCCTTGTACTTATATCAAAATACGAATTTAATTCCTCTATAATGATTTGAACAAGTTTTTGTACTTGTACTTTTCGAGATTTCAAATTTCGATCCAATCTTTAAAATATTAAATAATAATTAAAAATATTCTCATTATTATACTAAATTATATTTATTATTTAAATAATAAAAAATATTATTTTTGTTAATATTAATATTTATTATTAAAATGTAAAAATATTTATGTTTAGTTTAATAATATTCAAGATAGAAATATTTAAAATTAAAATATTAAAAGTCTTTTTATTTAAACATTTTTAATATTTTTAATTAAAATTAAATAAAATAGTTTTTATTAATATAATAATTTATTGTGTCAGATCAAATAAAAAAAAGGTAAAAATGAAAATGACCCTCAAACGATCAAAGAAAATAGATAGAATGATAAGTTTCAAAGAGAAACTTGTCATAGGTAGTCTGATTAAACATCATGTTGTTCACACTTTCTTTTTGCTTTCTCTTTCTCCACCTCTATTATTACAACAAAGAAAGAAAAAAAACAAAAACTCACTTCTGATCTAACGCTAAAAAGCAAAAACTTGACCTCAGTTAAAAATATAATTAAGGAAATATATAGTAAAGAAAATGACATTCTTCTTTTTCTTGTCACCTTCAGACTTTGCTGGCTTGGAGGAATGAAGAGGGGTTTTTTTTTCGGGGCCTGAAAAAGCAAACAAAAAAAAAACCAAAACTAAGTTACCAATCTAAAACAAAGTTGGTTCTAGATTGTGTTGGTATAAAAAGGAATGATAAGTCTAGGGAGATGAACATACAATGATATTTGTTGGAAGTGAAGAAAAATGGGAAAGAAAGGAAGCGCAGCTTTTGGGTGCCATGAGACAGAAGAAATGGGGAGGTGGGGTAAAAGCTTTTTCTAACTTTGGAGTTTAGTTGTTTGCTTCCCGAGATTTCCAAAGTCTTCTTACAAATTTTGTATTAATTTATCTTTGAAATTATTATCTTTTTTAGTATTTGAGGTTTGATTCATTTTTTTGTTTGTTGATATTGTTTGAGTATAACTTATAAGCCAACTAAATGTTACTATTTTAACTTTTAATAGTATAAATATTTTTAATATTTTTACGAATAAATATTACTCTTTTTAATATTTATATTAATAAAATAATATTATTTTAAATATTAATACAAATATTATATTATTATTTTTCAGAAAATATTTTCCAGAGCTAATTTTTGCAAACTAAATGAAACTTAAAATTGGATCGAAATTTGAAATCCCGAAAAGTATAGGTACCAAAAAATTTTCAAATTATTGTAGAGGGACTAAATTCATATTTTGATATAAGTACAGGGACTAATTATATCATTACGTGGAAAAAAATTCCACGTCATCAGTTGCCGAAGAAATTTTGCTGACTAAGCTCGCCACGTCAGCAAAGTCAACACCACATCAGCACGATCAGCATACTTAACAGTGAAAATTTGACACCATTTAAAAGTGGAGTGAAATTCAAAAACCCGAAAGGTATAGGTAGCAAAATTCTTCGAATTACAGTAAAGGGACTAAATCCGTATTTTGACCATAGTACAAGGACTAATAGTACAATTTGATCTAAAAACTATTTTAAACATTTAATTTAATATAACTCATACCCATTTTAGTTAGTAGTGATAGTATGATTTTTAAGGGAAAGAGGAAGTAAAGAAACTTAATTTCTTCTCATATAATATCCAATATCTTTATAACAAATAAAGAAAAACTAATATCATTAGTATAAATACCATTATAAGATAATAATATATCATGCCCTTATTAATTAATTAAATTATGATTTAAAAATAATTACTTTAAAAAGAATTTGTGAATTTAGTGTGAATTGTGAATAAACTAATTAAGCTTTGGCTTATGCACGAAAGAAAAACTAACAATTAATAGTAATATAAGTATCATATTTTAAATCTCATATTAATTAAGTATTGATTTTTTAATTTTTTGATTTATTTCATTTTCTTATATAAAAGTTAATAGTATTAACGAGAACCGGTGGCCTAACCGGTCCGGTACATATTGTCCAAACCGATGAAAAATCGATTGAACGGGTAAAAAATCGGAAAAAAAGAAGAAGAAAAAAACTGCTTTTAAACCTTTTTGTTTAAAAAAAATTATTGTATGTGATGAGATTTGAACTTTTAACCTCTTAAATCTATATTAAAGAACATACCATTTAGCCATATACATATATTTATTAAAATTTTACTATATTTAATTAATTTTTACTATATTTAATTAATATTAAAATTACTTATTTAATATTAAAAAAAAAATTAATACAATCAGTCAGTTCAACCGGTCATCTCACTAGTTTGACCTCCGATCCGATTTTTTAAACATTGGTTAGGATGAATGTAGCTTATTAGTTAGTACTTACTAGTTAGTAGTTACTAAATAGTATAGTTTTTAATATATTTTTTAAAACAATTTTTAGACATATCACATGTGTCTAAATAAATATATATTAAATTAAAATTTAAGAATTAAGAATTTTCATATATCCAATATAATTTTAATCTATAATTTTCTTTTTAATAGTTAATTACTGTTATACATGATATTCGTTTCGTATAAATTTAAATTGTGTTGTCGTTAGGGGTGTAAATGAACCAAATGTTCATTGAAGTGTTCGTGGACAAGCTCAATATGAGTCATTAATGTTAGTTTATTAAGTTAAACAAACGAACTTGAACAAGATTTTAAGGCTCGTTTAATAGACGAACAGAGTTCAAACACTAGTAAGCTCGGCTCGTTTATGTTTATGAATAAGTTCGATAAGTTGTTTGTGAACAAACTCGATAAAAGCTCGATAATAGTATATTTTGTTCTTTTCAAGTAGGTTCATTTTAGCTTTAGTATCGTTTAATACAATTCAAATAATGATTTAAGATCTATATAATTGTAAAGTATGAATAACGTAGATTAAAAATGCTTCATTTGTTTTTTAGGATTATGATTTTGCAATAATCTTTTATGTGTTTAAAGTTGGAGTTATGATGAGTTTTGAAATAAAAAGAAAATGAAAAAAAAAAATTCTTCCTAACTCTTTTAACTTAATTTCAGATTGGTGGAAAAGATAATGCAAAGGAGAAGTTGAACTAATAAATAAGCTTATTCTCTTCTCGTTTTTGCATCTCAAGTATTTCATTTAATCCCACATCAGAGGAAAATACAAAGCAAAGGGAAAGGTTGCTCTATAAATAAACTCCTTCTCTCTTGCATTTTGTTGGAGTTGGTTTATTGCTTATCGGTCGGTAAATCATGAAAATTAGAATGAAGTGTTTGTGTTTGTTTAAAGGTATGGATATTGTAGATTAGAAATGCTTTTAAAGTTGGTCGGTAAATCATGAAAATTAGAATGAAGTGTTTGTGTTTGTTTAAAGGTATAGATATTGTAGATTAGAAATGCTTATAAAGTTGGTCCGTAAATAATGAAAATTAGAATGAAGTGTTTGTGTTTATTTAAAAGGTATGAATACTATAGATTAAAAATGCTTTTAAAGTTAGAATTATAGTGAATTTTGAAACAAAAAGAAATGAAGAAAATTTTCTTCCCTACATTCTCAATCTCACATCGGTGGAAAACTTAATTCAAAAGGAAGTTGTACTTATAAATATGTCACTCCCTTTTTTCTCATTGAATCTCAAATTTTTTAACTTAATCTCACATGCTTAGGTAAGGCTATTGAATCTTGGTCAAAGTACTTGTCAGATCTTTATATTTTATTGTATGGTGTAAATTAGTCCATGTACTAAAACTGTAAGCAATTTGATCATTTTACTTTTGGTTTTGAAGTAAATAAATAAAATTGTTAACACCCATGACTTTTTCTATTAAAAAGATGACTTGGCAATTTGACATATGAAAAAAAAATGCCGACATGTCATAACAAAATCTGATGTCAATAAAAAATATTTTTTTAAAGCTAACGTGGAAAATAATAAAAAATAAAAATACCAATTGAACCTTAATTTTTGCTCATAAACATAGAGTAGCCAGCGCAAGAGATGTTCATCACACTTTGCACACCATTGTTCAAGAGCAGGTATTGATTATCGTCTCTCTTTCTATTTTTTTTCTTTTTCTATTCAGATAAACTTAATTTAAAGTTTTTCAGGTATGCTTGTAAGTTTCACCAACACCACATCATGGGAGTTAGCCTTTCTTATTATAAAATTTGGTGTCTTTTATTCAAGAGGCACTTCTTGATTTCTAGTAACATTAATCTCAAAACTTATCTATAAATTTTAGGAATGCGTCGATTCGTCAAAGGCAGAGTCTATGACTATAGGAAAGAAACTCTAGATGGAAGGACGATATTTTAGAGATGTCTGGTGATGGTGGCCATTTTCATATTCTCTACAGTTCTTTAAAACATCCATGCCAAGTATAGTGGTGGGTTTATTTTCTAGCTCTAGCTTCTTTCACTGGTTCATTGCTGCCCATACGGAGTAAAAACAGCTGGTTGGATAGTGTGATAGTGTTACAGGTTCTTTCATATTTCAGTTTATAGTTACTAATCGTTGGAGATGTTGAGGTTTGGGCTGGTAAGTGTCAGGCCCAGTAATAGGGTCATCTGGTCTAGGTCCACGAGTTATGTTCTTTATTTTGGTTATTTCTTTTATTTCTTTATGTTAGCATGTGTTAGTGGAGGAGTCCGAAATCCATGGACGAGGAGAGAGGAAAGAGAATGAGCCTATACAGCTCATGGTTTGTTTTACCATATCATTATGAAAAGAATATACAAAAACTTTCCCAACTCTCTCTAAATTTTTTCTTCTCCTTCTTCCCATTTTCTTCTCTGTTTTCTGCTATTCTTCTCAATCTCTGGTTTTCAGGTTCTCTGGTGATTTGAGCCGTATTAATTGGTATCAGAGCTTCTGTTTCTGGCAACCATGATCGAAGGAACTACAACCCGACTGCAACGTAAGCTGAGCCAAACACAGCAGGATGTCCTCAAGGTCCAAAACGATGTTCTGCTGTTGGACAAAAAGTTTGAAGACAAATTCGAGAGTCTACGAACTGAAATCAAGGGAAAGCTCAAGAGCTTCCTTGATCCGCTGGCGAGCAAGGGTGGATTGGCATCAGGTAAAGGAATCTCTACTGAATTGGGTTCACATAATGGTGTAGCTGGGCCGGTAACTTTACAGAGTCGATTTGATCTTGTGGGAGCATTGGTCACACATGTAAGGAATTTCCCTGAAGATTGCTTTTATCCTAGGCCATACAAGCTTGAATGCCTAAGGTTTACTGGAGATGATTTTAAAAGATGGATGTTGAAGCTAGAACAGCATATGGAAGCTGAAGATGTCCCAGAAGCCTCAAAGGTTAGGACGGTCATGCTCTATTTGGAGGGACTAGCTCTGTAATGGCATCATTATTATGCCAAGCAACAGGGGGTACTAATCAACTCAGCTGGGTCCAGTATTTGGTGGCAATGCATGATAGATTTGCACCCGATGGGTATGAAGATCCCATGGCTGAATTGGTGACATTGAAACAAACAGGTACGGTAGACAAATTTCATGAAGACTTTTTTGGTATATTGAATTTGCTTGATTTGTCTGATAATCATGCACTAAGTATCTTCATGAGTAATTTGAAAATTGATATTGCTCAAGCCCTCAAACTGTTTAAGCCTAAGAATTTGAATGAGGTTCTTCATGTGGCCAAACAACTTGAAGCAATTGTGAATCCCACCCCTAGGAAACCGCAACCAACAGTATATCCTAGACAAACCTACACTAATCATTCTTACCCTAACCAACAGCTTCAACCTAAACTGAGCTCATTACCTGCACTGCTGCCAACCTCTAGACTACCACCACTCACACATCCTAACCTTCTCTTGCCAAACACCAATACTACCAAACCATTTATGCCAAACAGCAGTCGACCAACCATCAACTAGGGCACATTTCGCCCTAAACCATTATTGACTCCTGAGATAGAAGACAGGAGAAAGAAGGGGCACAGTTATTGGTGTGGAGTGAAGTACACATTGGCCATCGATGTTTACGAACTCAGTTGTATCAAATCATGGCAGAAGGGGTGGAAGAAGAGGTAGAGCCTGAAGCTTTTTTAGACTGTGTGGAGGTACATGAGATGTTGGATATGGAAGGTGATTACAGTGAACAACCCACTCTGTCCCTGCACATCTTGCTAGGAACTTCTGGGTATCCGACCATGCGTGTGCAAGGTGAATTCTATAAACAAGTAGTGGCTATTCTGATCAATTCAGGTAGCACTCACAACTTCATTGACACTACTTGTGCTAAGCAGCTGGGGTTGCCCGTTTGGCAAGAATTGAAATTGAAGGTTACCACTACTGATGGAGGCACTTTATTTACCACTAGTGTGTGTATGAAGGTTCCATGGTCAGTCCAATGGGCCCCATTTAGCACTGACTTCATGGTGCTACCTTTGACAGTGTGTGATGTTGTGCTAGCAGTGCAATGGTTGGTTTCCTTAGGTCCTATCTTATGGGACTTTGCAGCTTTGACTATGCAGTTTCAAGTTAAATCTAACTGGCTTACCTTGCAGGGTGTTCACTCTAACCAGGTGAACATATTGCAGGGTATAGCAATGGACAGCAGTTAGGTCCAACGCATCCAAGATTGGCCTATTCCAAGAACAGTAAGGGAGTTGCGAGGATTCCTTGGTCTTACAGGCATTTTGCGAAAAGATATGGGGAAATAGTAAGGCCACTGACTGATCTTTTTAATAAAAATAGGTGGAAGTGGACAAATGGAGCCACTCATGCTTTTCAGCAACTTAAATTAGCCATGACCACAGCTCCTGTGTTGGCCATGCCTGATTTTGGAGTTGAATTTGTGGTCGAAACTGATGCTTATGGGGTTGGTGTTGGTGCTGTCCTCTCTCAGAATGGGAAACCCATAGCCTACTTTAGTAAGGCATTGGGGCCTAGACACCGAACATTGTCCATTTACAAGAAAGAGATGATGGCAGTACTCCTGGCAGTGAAGAGGTGGAGTGCATATCTGGCAGGTAGACATTTTAAGATCAAAATAGACTATTAGAGTCTGAACTTTCTTCTGGAGCAGCAAACTACCACACCAGCTCAGCACTTATGGGTCTCCAAAATGATGGGGTATGATTTCAAGGTCTTATACAGGACATGATCTTCCAACACTGTAGCAGATATCTTGTCCAGGCCTCCTGAGATTTCTACCCTTCAGCTGATGGCACTGTCAGTTATGAGCACCGATCTTTTGGAAAGAGTCAAGAACTCATGGGCACAGGATTCTAAATTACTGTAACTCATTACTGAGTTCGAACGTAACCCAACTGCTCCTTCAAAGTATTTTTGGCATCAAGGGCAACTTAGAAGGAAAGGAAAATAGGTAGTGTGAGATCAGCCTGAGTTGAGGGAAGAGTTAATCTCTTATTTTCACAACAGCCCCTCTGGGGGCTATTCGGGAGCTCAATGCACCATAAACCGCATCACCAGTGTGTTGTATTGGAAGGGATTGAGAAAGAAGGTATCATGGCCAGTCCTGGACTGTTACAACCTCTCCCAATTCCATATAGAATATGGTCTAACCTCAGCATGGATTTTATCGAAGGCCTTTCTAAATCAGCTAGTAAGGAGGTTATCCTAGTGATTGTGGACAGAATGACCAAGTGTGCTCATTTCCTTGCCTTGTCTCATCCCTTTACTGCCCTCATAGTGGCACAACTCTTCTTGGATAACGTCTTTAAGCTGCATGGCATGCTCAACAGTATCATTTCTGACAGAGACAAGGTGTTCATGAGCCAATTTTGGCAGGAGCTATTTCGAAGGTTTGGCACACAGTTGAGGCTATCTACTGCTTACCATCCCCAAACGGATGGCCAGTCTGAAGTTCTGAACCGCTTCTTGGAAAGCTATCTCAGGTGTATGACAGGTGAAGCACCCCAACAATAGACACGTTGGCTTGCCTTGGCTGAGTGTTGGTATAACACCTCATACCATTAAGCTATCAACACTTCCCCTTATGAAGCTGTCTATGGACAACCTCCACATTTACACCTACCTTACTTAGCAAGGGAATCATTGGTAGCCTCTGTTGATAGGAGCTTACAGGCACGAGAAGCAGCTATGAGGATGTTGAAGTTTTACCTTCAAAGAGCTCAGAATCGTATGAAAACTATGATTAATCGGAAACGCAGTGAGAGGGAATTTAATGTTGGAGACATGGTGTACCTAAAACTGCAGCCTTACAGGCAGCAAAAAGTGAGTACCAGGAAGAACATGAAGTTAGCTCCCAAGTATTTTGGACCTTTCAAGGTGCTGGAGAGAATTGGCAGAGTGGCATGTAAGCTACAACTTCCACCAAGCTCAAAGGTCCATCATACTTTTCACGTTTCACAGCTTAAGAAGCATCTTGGAAACAAACCTTCCACTGCACAGCTGCCAGTTTTGGCCGGTGATGGTATTATTGTTAAGGAGCCTGTAATGGTTCTAGACAGGCGTATGGTGAAGAAAACAAACAGAGCTGTGACTGAAGTTTTGATCCAGTGGACAAATTCATTCCCAAAAGATGCTTCGTGGGAGGTTCTTCATGATCTGCAGCAACGATTCCCTATTTTTAATCCTTGAGGACAAGGATTGTTTCATCCGGGGAGTATTGTTACAGGTTCTTTTATATTTCAGTTCATAGTTACTAGCCGTTGGAGATGTTGAGGTTTGGGCTGGTAAGTGTCAGGCCCAGTAATAGGGTCGTCTGGTCCAGGTCCAGGTCCAGTACATCGTAAAGTGGATCGATCGATATCTTAAGGGAACTTCTCATTATGTCTTTTACCTCTTCTTCTGAGCTAGAGTTATTTCTTTCTATTAGTGGAGGAGTCCAAAATCCATGGACGAGGAGAGAGAAAAAAGAATGAGCCTATACAGCTCATGGTTTGTTTTACCAGATCATTATGAAAAGAATATACAAAAACTTTCCCAACTGATCTCTCTGAATTCTTCTTCTCCTTTTTTCCTCTGTTTTCTGCTATTCTTCTCAATCTCTGGTTTTCAGGTTCTCTGGTGATTTGAGCCGTATTAGATAGCCGAAACATAACCTGGTTTCATCCGATGATAAGACTTAAGAGCCATCTGCTAGATGTTTATCCAACTTTTTGGTTATGACAGATCAAAGTATTTTTTCCAATATGGCCACCGAAAAGGTCAAAGTATTTTTTATTATTTTCCACGTTAGCTAATTTTTTTTTATTGACACATCAGATTTTTTTATGACCTATCAGCATTTTTTCACATGTCAAATTGCCAAATCATCTTTTTAACAGAAAAAATTATGAGCGTTAACAATTTTATTTATTTGTTTCAAAACCAAAAATAAAAGGATCAAATTATTTACAATTTTAATACAAGAACTAATTTACACCAGACTCTAAAGTATAAGGATCTGACAAGTACTTTGACAATTGAATCTCCTATATTTTTTATTAATAAAAATCCAAAACATATTCTTTGTGCAAGAAGAAGAAAAGAAAAAGTAAAAACTAGGTTAAACATTATGTTTAACCAAAAGAAAAACAAAAAAACAAAAAACAGGGGAAAATAATAGGCGTCACAAGGAGGATTTGCTGTTTTTGTGTGTTTCTTCTCTTCTTCTTTGTGTTTCTTCTCTGTGCGGATTTATCGGGGATGTCATAACGTGCCAAATATGAATTCAGCATGCTAGACGCAAATCAATGGAGTCGCCACTAATCATCTAATCTAGGTGTGATTAGTCACCTTTATAAATCTATCCTATTGAAAGTAATCCTAAGCTTGACTAAGGCACTTTAAAAAGAATAGGTTCTGGTCTACTTATCAGAACTAGGTTCGGGAGTACGGTTACGTGTGAGGAAAGGTTAGCACCCTCACAACGCCTATCTAAGAGATAGTACCTAATTAGTTTTGTGATACTTAAAAAGTCTTAATTAACTGGTCTTGTCTATCCTATTTTCATTTTAATTATTAAAGTTAAAAAATCTCGGAGATTATTTTTTAGGTCTTTCTTCCATTCATTCTGGAGAAATTACTAAAAAATGTTTCCTCACCTCGAGAGTTTTCAAAAAAAACCATTCGTTCTATTGAAGAGGTTCCGTCGTCAGAAAAATTCAGATTATTTAGCAAAAGTTATTTCTCTTAAATTAATCTTCCAAAATTAATCCTCATTTTATTAAGGTTTGTTTGAAAAATAAATTCTGATTTTTAATATTGAAAATCATCCCTTAAAATATTCTTCCATTCATTCTGGAGAATTTTTAAGAGAATTTTTTTCACCTAGAAATTTCTTAAAAGTCATCAATTCGCAACTTTCTTGAATTTCATCATCGGAAAAAATCTTAATTTATTCTTCAATTTTAAATTAAGCATTTATTATGGAAAATCAATTTTAGAAAAAGATGTTGAAAATTAATTACTCTTAAAAAAAATAAAATTTTGATTTTTATTGGTATTGAAATTAATCTCTTAAAATATCCTTCCATTCGTTCTGAAGAATTTTTAAGAGAAATTTCTCGCCTAGAAATTTCTCAGAAATCAACCATTCGTAATTTCTTTGAATTTTATTATTGGAAAATCTCAATTTATTTATTTAAAAATAACTATTCTTCAATTAATAATTAATCTAATCTTGAAAAATAAATTAATAATTAACAATATTAAAAATATACAATTATTAATGTACACTAAAATATAAAATATAAAGTATAATATAATAATAGTTATCTTAAAAATAATAGTAGTTTTTTTTTATAAATAATATGGTTAATAAAATATTTAATAATAATAGTAATAATAAACAAACAAACAAATAATAACAATATGCAAAATCAAACCTGCCAAAAAAATAAAAAAAAACTTAAAAGAAACAATTAGTAAAAATCATAAAATAGTAAAATAGAAATCAAATAACACAAAAAAAAAACCAATAAAACAAACAAGGGAGATAAAACAAAAAAGAAAGGAAGACAGTAGGGGACAGCCCAGGCGCGGGCCGCGCGCCAGCCTGCTTGGCCCGAGCCCTCCCTGCTGTCTCTTAAACACTTTTTTTTTGTTACATTTTTACCTCCTTTCTACCAAAAAATCTTTTTTTTTCTCTGAAAAAAAAAGTCTCAAGAACACTGATGGGTGTTCTTTACTGCCCAGAATCCGGTTACCTGCCTCCACCACTGCCGCCAACCAGCCGTCGTCATCGATGATCAAAAAATTCGAAAAAAAATCTTAAAAAAGTCTCCTCGATCTCCTCGTTCCAAAAACCAAATTAGTTTCAGCCGAATCTCTTTGGAATTTCCTAGATCTGAGATCGAAGTTCGAAACTTCACCTCCTCCGATCTACTCCGTTGGCCGTCGAATGGCCACCAACTTTTAGTATGTGCTTCCTCTAATTAAAACCCAACTTTTCTTTCTCAAGAATTTTTTTCGAAACAAATTCTAACTCTCACTTTTGAATTTTTGAATGTTTTCTCACAAAAAAAAATATTTATTTTTATTTCGAAAAAAACCTATAATTTCTTTGCTTCTAACTCTCCTTGATTTCTGATCTCTTTTTCTGATGTGTGTTTGATTGTGGTGCTTGGGTTTTTCTTTTTATAGAGGAGAGATTTAGTTTTACTAGAACTAGGAGTTTCAATTTAATCTCATTTTTTAGAGTCCCATTTCAATCCAAAGAGGTGATTTGTTTCAACCAAAACTTGTGTTCTTGATTTTCTTTTAATTTTTGGAATTATCTGATTTTTTTTATTTTTTATTTTTTTTTGTTTTTCTGATTTCTTTTTTTTTTCTTTTAATAAAAAAATTAAACCCGGATAAAATCCGGTGTCTACAGTTGCCCCTCTTTGTGCATTCTCTGATAAACAGGGGATGTACAAAGACGTAGACACCCTACTAAGTCCTATGTACTTAAAGAAAATCCTATTGTAGAAAAGCTCCTCTAAGCGAGACATAAACTTTAAATAAACTTACCGTAAAAACAGTACTTCTCCACCGAGGCATCAACTTTAAATGAAAAATACTCCTCCACCGAGGCTTTAGCTTTAAATAAAAACTCCTCCACCGAGGCTTCAACTTTAAAAGAAAATACTCCTCCATCGAGGCTTCAACTTTAAAAGAAAATACTCCTCTATCGAGGCTTCAACTTTAAAAGAAAATACTCCTCCACCGAGGCTTCAACTTTAAAATAAAATACTGAAATTTGCAAATTTTCAAGTGTAAATGTAGACTTCAAAAATCTTACCTTGAGTCCCGAAAGAAATCGCTAACTTTGTAAATTAGCATTCCAAACCCATGTCCAAATCATACTGAATACCTGAAATAAACTTTCTTGTGTGCAAATAAATGCAATGCAGTACATGAATGCCATGAATATCGATGCATATCGTGCAAATGGGTGTCATGAATGCTCTGTAAACCAACTCCCTGAATTTCTTGATAAAAGGTTCTCAAGCTCATCATTCATCTCTGTTTGCACTTGGCTTCAAGCTGGTAAAACGAATCTTATTGTCTCTTTCAGTTTTCAACCTAACGATTTCTCTTCTCAATCCAAAGGATTCGCACCCAAAATAAATATTCCCACTAAGTTAAAGGATTCGCACCCAAAATTAGGAAATAAGGGATTCACACCAAAAATAAGGATTCTCACTAAGCTAAGGGATTCGCACCCAAAATAAAGATTCTCACTAAGCTAAAGGATTCTTACTTAGCTAAGGATTCACACTAAACTAAGGATTCTCACTTAGCTAAGGATTCACACTAAATCAAGGATTCTCACCAAAATAAGGATTCACACTAAACTAAGGATTCTCATTTAGCTTAAGGATTCACACCGAACTAAGGATTCTCACTTAGCTAAGGATTCACACTAAACATTCTTGTCTTTGATAAAATCTCATCTTAAAAATTTTAATTACTACCAAGGTCTAAACTCATCTCTTTAACCAATGTACAAAATCCAAAAGACCAAAATTCTTATTTCAATCATCCAAGAATTTCCTTTTAAAAAAGTTTGATTAAAAATTCAAAAATCTAACTTAAAATCTCTCTTACATGTTAAATGCATGCCATGAATGTCATGAATGCCATGAAATGCAATTCATGAAATAAATGTCATGAGTGTAATGCAATGCGGTTTTGAAAAATTACTCGGAGGTTTTGAAAAGATACCCGGAGGATTTGAAAAGATACCCGGAGGATTTGAAAAATTACCCGGAGGCTTTGGAAAGATACCCGGAGGTTTTGAAAAGATACCCGGACGTTTTGAAAAGATACCCTGAGGATTTGAAAAGATACCCGGAGGATTTGAAAAATTACCTGGAGGTTTTAAAAAGATACCCGAAGGTTTTGAAAAGATACCTGGAGGTTTTAAAAAGATACCCGGAGTTTTTGAAAAATTACATGGAGGTTTTGAAAAATTACCCCTTTTTATGCTTTCCTCAACTGAATGCTCAAAACTCTTACCTTGAAAAGAACTATCCTTAAAAAAAAATTAATTTCAAATTTCAAAAGCTAAAATCTTTCTTATATGTTAAATCCATGTGATGAATGACATGAATGCCATGAAATGCAATTATATAAAATAAATGTCATGTGATGGAATGCAAACTAATATCATGAATCTTTAACTATGACAAAAGGATACTCAAGCTCATCGTGTCATCATCTTTTAATCTTTCAAACGCTGACTTAGAACCAGGCTGACCTCCACTAATTCCATTAGTTGATCACAACACCTATTCTTTTAGTTCCAAGGCTTTAAACAGATACATTTTCAATCTTTCATTGTTCTCATTTCATTCTCCTTTCTTCCTAGAATATCATCTTCAAGCATATTCAAATTTCCAACTGAAAAATCTTTAATGTCGATGCTGCAAAAGAGCCTACTCTGCCATTTACCAACTTAATAGATTCCATTTTTCAAAACCAATTTCTCATCATGGTAAAAAGCCTTCTCATTCTTTGCCCCAGAAATGTCACTCTTATCAAACTGGTTCAAAACTCAAATATGCATCCTTTAAACCTGAATGTTCTCATGTTGCATTGTTTTTGAAAATTCTTTGAAAAGAAAGAATTTGTCCAAAAACTTTTCTCATTTTCAAATCATGCCCCAATGGTAAATCAAAATTGCCCTCCAAAAACATCACTATTTTCCATGTTCAGAAACCCCCATTTACTAAACAAAAATGCAACTTTAGATCTTAAAAAAAACTGGTAATTACTGCAAGAATGGACAAGGCGAATCACAATTTGGCTCATTGACTATTTCAATTTGTCAAGGTTTTGGTTATCAAAGGGAAGTTTCTTCACATAAGGGAAAAATCAATGTTTCTTCATCTAAACTCACAATCAATTTCCTTCAACAATAAGGTTTTCACAAAAAGTTTTGTTTTGAAAACACAATCCATTTTGGCACTCTTTCTAAGTTTTTGGATAAATAACAATTCAACAAATGTCAAGACTATCTATGATGGGTTCAAAAATTTGGACAAGAAAGGAAAAGGACTTCTGATTTCAGGCTAAGTCATCCAAATGATGACCTTCTTAAGTTTCTCAAAAGTGTTTGGTGTTTCCTGGTGGGTTCAAAATATCACTTCTTTTGTACTTCTTGTTAGGCCTTGGCACAGTTATGCAGAGTTGCTTTCAATTTTTTTTTTGTGTGCTCTAGACTGCCCGTTTTTAGGTTTTCACCCTAGAGCTTCATTCTTCTCTTTTTTTTTTGTTCTACCATGCATTTGAGAATTCAAATTTTTTCAATGACAATTCAAAAGGATGAGATAAAATCTGAGGAAAAACTCTTCAACTTAAACATTCATACTTGATCATAATGGACTTTTTAAGCTTGTAATGTAGGCCAAGGTTTGGGGTTATGAAAAAAAGGATAATCAGGCCCAAAAAAGTGTTTAAAGGTAATTAAACCAAGGATCATTTCTTCATCTCAAAATATCTCATATCTTTCTTTTCATTTTGAAGATAATCGAACCACGGATCATTTCTCTTCATGAGGATTTCATCATTTCTACTTCTCACCAAACCATGGATCATTTCTCTTCATGAGGATTTCATCTTGCGAACTTTTTTTTTCATTTTTTTTTCTTATTTTTTTCTTTCTTTCTTTTTCTTTTTTTTTTCACAGACTTTCCTATCATAAAGTGAGTTTGAAAATTTGAAACTTAATCCATTTCAATATTTGCCCCCTTGACATAAAGCATTCATGGTGTAGAAATATGATCCAAACGTATGACCCTCCATAGAAAGATAATTCTTCACACTTGCCCCCCGATGTGGAGGGTGATCCTTGGTCAAGGTTTATTAAAAAAACAAGAATCCAATAGGCTCAAAGGGGGTAGCAAAGGATAATTTCTCATTTTGTGAAAAGAATACGAAAGATGGCAATTTCTCATTTCTAGTATGAATATTTCCATTGAAGAGCAAACCCCAGGTGGAGTAGATAATAAGAATTGCCATTAAAATCATTTGAATATTTCATATGCATGATATTACGGTTTTTTTTTGCTTTTTTTTTTTTTTTTGCAACTCATGCATCCTCTCAATGTGCCTATCCAAATGAAGGCCCAACCCAACAATTCTCCTTATTCCGGTTTTCTCTAAGTGTCCATGCAATTTCATTCGATCATAGAGGAAAACAAAGTTTGCACAAGTCGGTAATGGCGTGCAAAAAACATCAGGTATTCGGCTCTTTGGTAATCCTACCCCAAGATATGGCAAAGGATAACTGGGTGAAAATGGGTGTTACTCAAATCAAAGCATTCAAGGATACTGGCAAAATATGGCTTTTAAGGTAATTTTCCCCCCAATATGTGAGTAAAGGACACTATTCAGGAAAAGAAAAGTTCGGGCATGGTTGAGAAACTTAGGAGTGATGTGTTTAAAGCTCTAGATAGCCTTGACATTTATCAAATTACCAAAATCTAGATTCTTTCAAGAGAGTGCCTCATGAATTGGTTCTCAAAAAAAATATTTTGCAAATCAAATGTTTATTTCATTGCTCATTGCTTAGACGAAGATCATTAACCTTTTGGGATTCATTTCCTGGTCAAAAGAAAGATGAGGTTCACGACATTTTAAATTTAGGCATCAAAGAAATCAAGCTTTTATGTGGTCTGATTTGAAACTAGACAAGGGAATGGACTGCCAAGTTCATTCTTAACAATAATCACCACTTTATTCAAGATCGAAAAAATAAATCATGCAAACATAAGCTATTCCTAACAAAAAAAAAAAAACAAATCTCCTAAAGCACCTAAACAATGCTTAAAAATGTCATGCCAAAAATTCTTCCAGATTGAATTTCGAGTGACATCCCTCATCTTCGGACTTCAAATTCCAATCATTCCAAAACCTCCAAAGTTAAAGTGCTGCCATTGATGAGATCCCCTCAACATTCGGCTTCGTCTACTTTTCGAAGCTCAAAAACCCTGCTTTGATCAGACTTTGTACTTTTCGCTTCAAGACTTCACAATTTTCAGTAGAGTGGCCTGAAATTCCAACATGATAACCACAGGTAGTATTAGCATCGTGACCTTTAGGATAAAGAGGTTTTAAATCTTTCGGATAAATTGGTCCGATAAAATTGGCTTGAAAAAGCTGGGGAAGTAACTCTATGTAGGTCATTGGAATTGGATCAATAGGAATTCTATCCCGATTACTACATCATTTTTTCTGATTAACAGGTCCAAAAACCAGTCGAGAAGTGACACCACGATATCTGTCTGCATGTGGACCAATCTGCGGTGACGATGTGAAGCAACGAGTTTCTTCCTTAGGTATCTGAAATGGTATCCACTCAGAAGACTTTGTACCGGGAATTAGGTTATTAAATTCAGCTACTTGATGCTTTGATTCATCATGCGAGCCACCGAATGCATGTGGTTGATCCAAAGGTGATGGATATTCTCGAGGGATACTTTCAACCATAATAAAAAGCTGCTCTTTCATCTCTCGAATATGATGTCCAAATTCTTCAACAGTTCTCTCTAAAGCAATAATTTGTACTCCCAGTTGACCTCTCATGTCTTTTGGATGCACATTTGCTTTCAACTCTTCAATCCTGTTGTTCATTTCTTCTGCCTTGCGAGTGCTTTTACAAATCTGGTCTAATAAATGCCTGAGAAAATTCTGCTTTTGTCCATATTCCCTTTCCATTTTCTCGAGCTTCTGGGTTAACTCTTGGCACTTCTCTTTCTTTTTCATGTATTCCAAACATATCTTTTCATTTTCTACTCCCATATCTTCAAGCTCCGAAACCCTTTGCGAAAACAAATTATCTAATCGCTCAAAGGCCGTCTTCCATACCTTGTATTCATGATCCAATTCACGAATTTTTTGCTCAGATTGACTGTCTTCTATTCTCTTTATCTTCACTCGCGATATTTGGTTTTCCTGCTCTATTTCATCTTCTTCTTCGCGTGATTTCCTCTTGGTTAACTCAAATTCCAATACTGAGTCTGACTGAGTGAGCTGAGCTGGGATATCTGAATTTCTCTTCCATGGAAGTACCACATCTTTGTCTCGCCTAGCTTTCCACACAAGATACTCAGCAGTAACACCGCTCGAAATGCAACCTTGGTCGACCCGAATGGTTTGTTTCCAGACTTTGGCGAGATCTTCTTTCTTCTCTGAAGCCCCATCGTCCGCATAAGAGAATTCTAAACGGTTGAGCCTTTGTGTCATAGGAATAAATTATTCATGTCCAGCCTGCCTAAGGACCAAAATAGGTGTGTAACTAACAACTCCCCATAGCCCTGGAAGAGGTACCCAAGGTTGATTTCCACAACTATACAACAGAGAATCAAACTTCATCCAATGAACTAACCACACAACTTCTCGATTTCTGAGCTTGCGAAAAAATGACATCCAAACGCGTTTTGTCTTTGGGCTCGGCCAAACATTGTTACAGAATTCCATGAATGGGAATGTCAAAGGTGAAGTATGACTTAATGCATTCAAAATGGCTTTTCATCCATATGTACAATAATTGTATGCATCCAATAAAGCGTCCATTTCCCAATCGTCGATAGTGATTCAACGATCTGATAGTTTTTGCCAATATTGTTGGTGCCACATTCAACCGGTGCTCAATCTGATCAACCAAGTCTACCACAGCCATCTCAACATGCCCCAAGGTTTTGGGAAAGACAACCATCCCATAAAGGGCAAGTGCTATTGCTTTCATACCTTCTTCGTCGTTCAGATGCTCCTTAATGAAATCTCGCAGAAAACCCCATGTGATATAACTATATTCACCTTTCTCCATGACGTGATGGTCCGCTTCAGACAGACTGATCCATAACATCCTAGCAACTTTTCTGGGATAGCCCATTTTATTTTTCAAGTAGACTTTATCTAGGTCTTAGTAGTCAAAACGAAGCATTGCAGAGTATTCTTCAATAGTGGGTACAATGTCTACCTCATTGAAGACGAAACATCTATCCAGAAATGTACCATCGCCTGAATCAAGTTGGTGTCTACTGTGACTTGGAGGAGTAACGCAAGGGCACCATATCTTTGCTGGAATTTTTTTTTCCCGGTTCCAAGATCCCCATATGTCAACTAAATCGGCAAGATCATTCTGTGTAAGGTCTAGATGAACCTCCTCGGGAAGTATGGACACATAGCCGGCTGGTAGACAGTCTTCTTTATTTCGCTGAATCTTTTCAGACCTTAACTTCAAACAGCTCTGGGATTCAAACTTTGCGTACTCGGATCGTACTAGAATTTCCATGGATGACAGTAAAGATTCTTCTTATCAAAGACTGTTATGCAGCAAGATATCTAGTATGATGCATGATGCGAATGCAATGAGAAAGAGAAGGAATGAAAGAAAACACGAAGTTAGATATCATATCAACAAACTTATGAAAGGACAAAAATACAACAACATGTGTAAGCAATACATTATCATGGTGAACATATCAGCAAAAGAAATGTGTCAGATAAACAAGCATCATATTAATGAAAAAGTATAGGGTAAGAAGTGTCCCTTCACGTGTCCTAAGTTTGGGTTCTCTTTTATATAAGGTTAGACATGGCTCTATCTTAAAGTTTGGTCACTTAAGTGTTGTTTATATGTTGGGTTTAGGATACTTGACCAAGCTAAAAAGGTCCCCAAATTGCTCCTTAACATCATCCATGTAGAGTGAGTAAGGCACCCCATTCCTCACCCATTACAGGTTCCAACCGGAAGGGTTCAATTCAGGTGAGAGTATTTTCCAAAGTTATGACGGAGGTTAGCACCTCTCAAAAACTTTGGTACTTTACACTCTGAAGGTGTTTCGCTAGCCGTTGCGGAGATTTTCACCTCTCGAGGCGTAGGTACTTTACCCCCTCCTAAAAGGGACGAGTCCGGGTATAGGACTTTATGATATGCAATGTGTCGTGTGTGCGAAGGGACATTCAAACCTTCCTTTACCCACAAATGTATAATGAAACAAAAGTTGGTAGTACAAATAATAAAATCAAAAATACATAAACAAATAAATACATAAAAATTAAACACTTAAAGACCAATATTTCAAACCTACAGTATCACAAGACTAATTTATGGCTCGACTCTCTAACGTCCCCAATGGAGTCGCCAAACTGTCATAACGTGCCAAATATGAATTTAGCATGCTAGACGCAAATCAATGGAGTCGCCACTAATCATCTAATCTAGGTGTGATTAGTCACCTTTATAAATCTATCCTATTTAAAGTAATCCTAAGCTTGACTAAGGCACTTTAAAAAGAATAGGTTCTGGTTTACTTATCAGAACTAGGTTCGGGAGTACGGTTACGTGTGAGGAAGGATTAGCACCCTCACAACGCCTATCTAAGAGATAATACCTAATTAGTCTTGTGATACTTAAAAAGTCTTAATTAACTGGTCTTGTCTATCCTATTTTTATTTTAATTATTAAAGTTAAAAAATCTCAGAGATTATTTTTTAGGTATTCCTTCCATTCATTCTGGAGAAATTACTAAAAAATGTTTCCTCACCTCGAGAGTTTTCAAAAGAAACCATTCGTTCTATTGAAGAGGCTCCGTCGTCGGAAAAATTCAGATTATTTAGCAAAAGTTATTTCTCTTAAATTAATCTTCCAAAATTAATCCTCATTTTATTAAGGTTTGTTTGAAAAATAAATTCTGATTTTTAATATCGAAAATCATCCCTTAAAATATTCTTCCATTCATTCTGGAGATTTTTTAAGAGAATTTTTCTCACCTAGAAATTTCTTAAAAGTCATCCATTCGCAACTTTCTTGAATTTCATCATCGGAAAAAATCTTAATTTATTCTTCAATTTTAAATTAAGCATTTATTATGGAAAATCAATTTTAGAAAAAGATGTTGAAAATTAATTACTCTTAAAAATAAAATTTATTTTTATTGGTATTGAAATTAATCTCTTAAAATATCCTTCCATTCGTTTCTGGAAGAATTTTTAAAAGAAATTTCTCACCAAGAAATTTCTCAGAAATCAACCATTCGTAATTTCTTTGAATTTCATTATTGGAAAAATCTCAATTTATTTATTTAAAAATAACTATTCTTCAATTAATAATTAATCTAATCTTGAAAAATAACTTAATAATTAACAATATTAAAAATATACAATTATTAATATACACTAAAATATAAAATATAAAGTATAATATAATAATAGTTTTCTTAAAAATAATAGTAGATTTTTTTAAAAAAAAAATATATGATTAATAAAATATTTAATAATATTAGTAATAATAAACAAACAAACAAATAATATACAAATAATAACAATATGCAAAGTCAAACCTGCCAAAAAAAAAAAACTTAAAAGAAACAATTAGTAAAAATCATAAAATAGTAAAATAGAAATCAAATAAGACAAAAAAAAAAACCAATAAAACAAACAAGGGAGATAAAACAAAAAAGAAAGGAAGACAGCAGGGGGCAGCCCAGGCGCGGGTCGCGCGCGGGCCTGCCTGGCCCGAGCCCTCCCTGCTGTCTCTTAAACACTTTTTTTGTTACATTTTTACCTCTTTTCTACAAAAAAATCTCTTTTTTCTCTGAAAAAAAAGTCTCAAGAACACTGATGGGTGTTCTTTACTGCCCAGAATCCGGTCACCTGCCGCCACCACTGCCGCCGACCAGCCGTCGCCGTCGGTGATCAAAAAATCCGAAAAAAAATCTTAAAAAAAAATCTCTTCGATCTCCTCGTTCCAAAAACAAAATTAGTTTCAGCCGAATCTCTTTGGAATTTCCTAGATCTGAGATCAAAGTTCGAAACTTCACCTCCTCCGATCTACTCCGTTGGCCGTCGAATGGCCACCAACTTTTAGTATGTGCTTCCTCTAATTAAAACCCAACTTTTCTTTCTCAAGAATTTTTTTCGAAACAAATTCTAACTCTCACTTTTGAATTTTTCAAATTTTTTCTCACAAAAAAAATATATTTATTTTTATTTCGAAAAAAACCTATAATTTCTTTGCTTCTAACTCTCATTGATTTCTGATCTCTTTTTCTGATGTGTGTTTGATTGTGGTGCTTTGGTTCTTTTTTATAGAGGAGAGATTTAGTTTTACTATAATTAGGAGTTTCAATTTAATCTCCTTTTTTAGAGTCTCGTTTCAATCCAAAAAGGTGATTTGTTTCAACCAAAACTTGTGTTCATGATTTTCTTTTAATTTTCGGAATTATCTGATTTTTTTTATTTCTTTTTTTTCTTTTCTGATTTCTCTTTTTTTAATAAAAAAATTAAACCCGGATAAAATCCGGTATCTACAGGGGACATGGGTTGGTGTAGAAAAAGAGAAAAGATGAATATAGAGATTTCTTTCACCAACCCTGTCCGGCTGTCCCTGAAGCTTCCTCTTTATATATATATATATATATATATATATATATATATATATATATATATATATATAAATATATATATATATATATGATAAGGGATCCACTTATACTAATATAAAATTAAAGATGTTTTACATACTTTCATAACTTTTTATACGACTTATATTTTAACAAACCAACCTTTAGATTTAACAATATAATTGTACTCGTCATACACGTAAAGTTTTGAATCGATTTGATATCTCTATCATATCGATCGAGAATACTATCTTTTTCAATATATATATTTAACGATTGAAAGTTTTTTACGTCGAACAAATAGTTAGACATTTTTTATTTACTCAAAACTCGATGTGCATGATCTACGTGAATAGAACATGAAATATGACGGTCGGATTATTGAAATATAAATCTATAAAAAAAAAATTTGAAAGTGTGTAAAACAACTTTAGTTTTACACTAGTATAAGTGGATCCCTCCTCTCTCTCTCTCTCTATATATATATATATAAAAGGAAAGATCAACTTACATTAGTGCAAAACTAAATTAGTTTTACACACATCCGTAACTTTTTATATGATTTATATTTGTTTAATCCAACCGTCGTATTTCATGTTCTATTCACGTAGATCATGCACGTCAAGTTTCGAGTAAAATAAAAATGTCTAACTATTTATTCGATGTAAAAACTTTCAAGTGTTAAATATATATTGAAAAAGACAGTATTCTCGATCGATATGATAGAGATATCGGATCGATTCGAAACTTTACGTGCACGACGAGTATAATTATATTGTAAAATCCAACGGTCGGTTTGTTAAAATATAAATGATATAAAAAATTATGAAAGTGTGTAAAACTAATCTAGTTTTATACTAGTGTAAGTGAATCCCTCTCTCTTTCTCTCTCTCTCTATATATATATATATATATATATATATATATATATATATATATATATATATATATATATATATATATATATATATATATATATATATATATCAACAAACACAAAACAGAGTGTCTTAAGTGTAAAGAAAATGTAGTAGGTGTCACGTGAATAGTTCATTCGGCCTCAAAAAATTTTAATTTTTATTGTATGGATGTTGAATTTCTTTTTTTTTTTTAAAGAAAATGAATGTTTTATTTTCACAAAGAATTAATATATAACTTAAAATTTTTTTCTTTCTCAATTTGCCAATAACGAAATACAAAGGAAAGAGAAATATATAGAAACCGGTAATATGTTTGTGAAAATCCAAGTAAAAAAGAAATTATTTTTATATACTTTAATAAAAGAATTATCTTATTCATTATCAATAAAATTTTTAAATTTTACAAATAAAATAAAGTGACACATATCTTTAAAATATATTTTAAAAAATAAAAAAAATTAATTTTAAAAATAAAAAGATATGTGATTTTTTTATATCCGTTTATAAAATTAAAAAAAAAAAATCTATTATCATATCATCAATTTATTAAAAACGAATTCAATTAAAAAAAAAAATTATAAAATAGATGGATCGAACTCGACTTGGACCGGTCTTAAGAAAATGTTGACCTATGCTTTGGCAAATGTAGAAGGCTCGCAAATGTGTGAAAACGGATAAAGAAGACGTAGAAAAAAAAAAAAAAAAAAAAAAAAAAAAAAAAAAAAAAAAAAAAAAAAACTCCGGAAGATATGATGGCGGTGTCAGCATCTCTGCAACCACATTCTTTCTTCAATGGAAGTCTCCTCTCCTCTCATAATCTTCAATTTCATCATCGCTCTGCTACCATCTCCAGGTGAACTTCACTCTAATACCCATTTCTCCTTTTGCTCTTTTTTCTTGCATTTCCTTTCTAATTTGTTCTTCAGAGTTCCATCAATCTTCCTTTAGTAACTCTACTCTCTGTGTTATCAGGATCAAGTTAACAAACCATTGTAAATATTTCTACTTTTTGCTATCTGGGTATTGCAGAAATTTGATTATATCTGTAAATGTAACAGCTTTAATAAGGAAAAAAAAAAAAAAAAAACAAGAGAGAAAGAAAAAGACAAGAAAAAAAAATTTGGGCAGCCTTGATTAATGTGGGGTTGAAATATTAAAGGGGCTGAGATGTTTTCAGAAAGCCTATGTATTCATTTTCCTTGACCTACCTCAACTGAAATTAAAGTTGTTTTTCTCATAATTAAGTTAGATATGCTTCTGTTTCTGTAATTATCTAATACTTCAATGCTTTGTTTAACTGCTGCTTCACAATATTTTGAGTTGATGTTAGATGAAAGGGAAACTGTGAAATAGGTTTATGCTAAAGGTTGTTTCTAGTTGACTTTCCCTCTTGGATCTCTTGAGTTAGCTTGAGAAATCTATAGTTCCTTTCCTTTACTACTGATGAAATACGCTAGTTATTATTATCTCTTTTCGCTGAAATAGTTGAACTGACACCAAAATGAAAGTTAAACGCTTTTCTGTACAATAAATGGCTCAGGCCATGATACCATGTTGACATATGCCTCTTGCTTCATGTAGCTGCCCAAAGTTTTCTGACTTGAATGCTGTGGGAAACCTATTTGACATATTAAACCTTTTATTATAGAGAAGTTCTTTGTAGAAAAATTAGTATTACTTAAATTTTAGCATTTTCTAAAGGAATTCCTGAACATGCTTCTTCCAGTTTCAGTTATTAAAGGCATTTATTCAAGGTGTGCGATAAAATTTCACGTAATAACTCCTTATGGCTTCGACCAATATTGAATTTTGAAGTTATTATTTTGTTTATGTCACCAGTTGTCTTATGTATCTATGACCCATGATGAAAGGTCTAGAGGACAGAAATTGCTGCAGCCCAGAATTGTATCTTAGGGCTATTTCAATTCTAAAATTTCTATCTATTTTCAGGTGGAGATTCGGAAGAGACCAAGGTTCAAGTCTAGTTACCAGTAGAACCAAGGGCCAAGCATTTCGAATCTTGGCCAATCCTAATGTATGCTTCAACCAAGGCTTCCTCATGTATAATGCCAGTATATTTGGTTTGAATATGGTCAAAGGTTTTTTAGGTATGTGATTAATGATTTAGTCAATAAGTGCTTCATGGTAGTAAAGATCTCCATGTCTAGATGAATATTGGTTGTTCTATAGGTAAAATCTGCGACTATTTTCATTGATGGTACATAATATATAAATGGACTGGTCATTGTGTTGTGACTTGGTTTACTGTATCAGTTGTAAATAGGAGAACAAAAATGGTATACATGTTTTCCTGTGCTTAATGAAAGAAGTCCATGGCCAAATGACTTTGTTGTCTACTTGCATCACTTGTGGCTGTAAACTATAAAATAACATATAAATGGTATCAAATAAAAAATTCTTAAAGAAGATATAGAGTGAGCATGGCCAGATTTTGCTGTCAATAGCTTAGTGAGGAAAGCATTGAGTGTGCCTATAAATGATAGTTAATCTATTAACATCCCAATGTTTAACACTTGAAAATCGAATAATTCAAATATCAAGTTAATCTATAAGTTTCCTGTCTTTATAGTTCAGAATTGCCTAATTCAAAACCGTGGGTTGCTACTTGATTTTGTTCACTTTTTTATTCTATTGGGTAGGGATTCTGTGCTGTATTAAAATCACTTTGAATTAGCTGGAGTTGCAACCTTATTATTATACTCTTTATCTTTTGTCAAATGCATTCAGAGAGAGGAAAACCAATTTTCTTCTTCCTCTGTTCTATCTTTGCTAATGCCACATATTCAACTGCTAGTCCATAGAAAGAAAACATACTACTTTTCATATCATATTGTATATAACCATGGGTTTTCTTGATTTTGCATCTAATAGGTGTCTTCAGGGAAAGGAGATCCAACTAATGAAGTCATCATGGTTGACCCTTTGGAAGCTAAACGATTGGCTGCCAAACAAATGGAACAAATTAAAGCTAAAGAGAAATTCAAGGTAAATATATTATGTTAACGAGACTTTAGCATCATTTCTGTATATTCATTGGTACCGTTGAAGGAGATATCAGTGGCAGGCAATTAATTTCCTGCTGAAGTTCTAATAGAGAAATGGAAATTAACAAATTTTACCAGAATCTATGATAGTTCTTTGATATTCCACTTGCACATGTGGTTCTGTCGATCTCAAGTCTTTCTAGGTATTCCGGTGAGCCATGGTTATCCAATTTGTTACTTTATTTATGCCCCCTTCTGTTTCCTCTTCTTCTGAGATTTTCTAGTTCGGTTTGCTAGAAGTTTGTTTGTCAGCAATATAATTTTGTTTTTACAGTGAACTAGGCAAACATGTCTTTTTTTTAGGAAGAGTAGATGTCAGTTGTAGGCTGGTTTTGCATCAAATATGCTTTCTTAAGGGTGTTTGCTGTAACTCTTGTTTTTATTTTAGAGGAGACGGCAAATTGAAGCAATTAACGGGGCGTGGGCAATGATTGGTCTTACAGCAGGCTTAGTTATCGAAGGTCAAACGGGAAAAAGTATTCTAACACAGGTAAAATCATTTTAAGTATTCTTCTCCTATGAAGGAAACAGAATAATTGCCCCTTTCACTTGTGGCTGGATTGCGGAGCACTTTGCTCATGAATGGTTCTGTTTTTTCTCAGTTGGCTGGTTATTTGTCAGCGATCATCCATGTTTTTGTGCGATAGGCTTGTTCCTTTGTGGTTGATTTCAGGAATGATACTATTTTTTTACATCAAGCATGTAAGATTATAAAACAGTTCTTTCATTCGATTCACTTTGTAACCCTTTATTTCGTATGCCATGCCCCCAGCTTTTCCTCCAACTTGTTTATAACAAGCTGTAATCATTCTTTATGGGCCTCTTTCCAAATACTTTGTTGCTGTATTGACTTGGTAAACAGGTTCTTCAACAAGGATTTTTCATGGACCCGGCTGCTTCCTTGTCAGCTGTCAATAATAAGCGAGAAACTTGGGTTTCATTTGTTATATGAGAGGGCAAAAAAAAATGAAAACAAAATTACTTTCACCAAGTATTTCATATACATCCATCGTTAAATCAAATGCTCAAGTTATCTTCACCAAGTATTTCATTAAGTCAAATTGTAAATTGCGATTCTAAAACTTTTTTTATACATTTTAGTTGCATATTGTTGTTTTACTAGATTTAGCCAAACCTTGATAAGAGTATTTGGTTCCTAGACATAATGGGCTCAAAACCTTTATAGAACTCTTTCCAACTAAGGTGGGCCTGGAAAAACAATGTGGTCTAAAAGCTTGAGCTGCCATGAGCCAACCCCATTAACAAGGTTGAATTCTTTTGTTCTTTTTTCTTGTTCTCTCAAGGCAAAAACTAATTGGTGGCTATAATAGTGTAATTTGCGGTATTAAATAAGCTATTAATTGGGTGTGAGTTTTTCAGTGATCCCTCTTTTATTTCTTTTTATCTTTTCATTTGTAGTAATTTAATTTATTTAGAGAAGATTTGGTTTTTTATACATTGTGAAATTTTTAAATTTTAATAAATTGATAAATATTTTTTGTTATATTTTTTTACTATACATGTGTCATCATGCTAATCTTGTTAGTAGAGTTTTTAAACTCCAGGCAATGTATCAAATAATTTTCTTTTAAGTAAGAGTCTGCTTCTTATACAACATCGTTAGAATTTTTAAATTTCACAAACGAATTAAGAAATACAGTTGAATTTTTAAACTTTACAAACAATTAAAAATTTAACAAGAATTTTTTATTACATGTAAAATGTCCTGCAATATTGAGAATCTTACAGCTAGTTTAGTATTACTGTTAAAAAAAGCTTGAGTTGAAAAAAGTTTGGGTTGAAAAAAGTGTGTTTAAACAATGTGGTTTAAAAATTCTCAAGTGTTTGGTGTTGTTATGAAAAAATATCGTGAGAAATTAAAATATCAAAAAAGATATATTTAAAATAATAAAAATTTAAAGATATGGAGATAATAAAAATATTTTATCTAAATCTAGTTTTTAAATCGTAAAAGCTTTATTTTTTTTGATTTTTTTGTTTAAGTTGTCAAATCATTATTTTAACTATAAATATTAAATTTTTTTATCAATTTAACATTGAAGTTACGTGAAACAAAATTTTTAACTTTAATTGTACCAACGATAATACCAAACGAAACCTTAAACCTTAGGGCAGAGCTAGGCGGCGATGCATCAAGGTGCTGACTCTGCAATACGTTAGTAATTTTGTTGTTGTTGTTGTTTATCTGGTTTAAATGGCATTTTTATCCAATTTGTTTACTGTTTCAATTAAAAAATACATGAAGATCAGATAGGGCGGTCCATGGGATAAACCAGCCAATTGCTGAAGCAAGGCAAGGGAAGGCTTTAAATGGATTTACTATTTTTAACTAACGTAGACCACTTTTTTTTTTTTTTTCCCCAGGATTGCAATTTTTCACGTCAAATTTTAATTGCTTGAACTGGTCCATGGGTAACTTTGAGTCCCTATTTTTCTTAGCCTCATTTTATGAAGTCAATGGACATATTTCATCTTCAGGCCTTCCATTCATCGTAATTACATTCATTTCCCTCTGGAAACAATCTACATAAAATCTCTTCAGGATATGCCAATATGACCAGCAGCACTTGGAGAAGTCTATGTGATTCTAATTTTTTATTTTTTTAAAAATATTTATATTCGACTTCTGTATTCGATATATATTTGGATATAAGTATAAAATATGAATTTTTTTTTTATGAAGATAGATATAATCTTTTAAATATATAAATTTTTTTAAAAAAAATTGAGAATATTCAAATCGAACACATTTTCATCTTCGACATTCACCTCTAAATTTGAATGTTACAAGAAAGTTTTCTTTGCTCCCAACTTTAAATGGATATATAATGCCGGACCTTGTTGAGACTCATTCAAGATATTCAACTGCCAGGCTAACTTCATAGGATTGGTGCCAAAATGAAAAGTAGTTAATCCTATACCAAACCTAAAAAAAAAAAGTCTCTAATTTGCCAACTCTTATCTAGATACAACCCAACTTAATTATATTCTTATTTGAATTATATTCTTATTTGAATTATTAAAATTTAAAACTCTTTGAGATAACCAATTTTAAATTCTTTCCTATGCATAAGATAAAAGAATACAATGTTTTTGTTTCTTATTTTATATTTTCATCCATGTTTCCTAAGATTCAAACAATAGGTAAAAAGTTTTGACATTATTCTAGGCAGCTTCCTAGGAAGGGACAGCTTAATATTTAAAAAGAAAAAAGAAAAAGAAATGGATAAACATAACATATAATAATAACAAATTTGGTGTGAAATATAGACCCATTCTCACACATTGTCACAACTTCAAAATCAGCCGAAAACGTGGGCTAATGACTTATCCAACCAAAACACTAATACCCAATTGGTGCTCTTTCTCTCTAATCTTTTTCTTCGGAAAAATCTTGGTGGGCTTATGTCATTTTCGTACTAGATCATATATATCCTCAAAGACTTTGATTGATTATTTAAAAAAAAAAAAAAAATCAAATGCAGCTTTTTAAATAGAAAATAAATGAAATCAAATGTTAGAATGTAAAACATTGAATTTTTTTTTTTTCTTTTGAAGTTTGTTAGTAAAAGAAAAACTACAATATTACATATAAAATATCAATGGATTAAATTAAATGGACAAAGCAGTAAGCAAACGAACCAACAATACCTTGATTGTTTTAATTATGATTTTGAAGAACAATACGTTGGCCAATCAATCAACAGCATGTCAAACTTTCCAACATGTCGTCAACTGATTGGTTCCAGTACTATGACTAAAGTTTTAATTAATCAGTCAATTTATTTGTATTTTTACATACGTGAAGGATTAAGGTATCTTTTGAAAATTTTGTGTTGCTGTTGCGTGTGCTATGTATTCAAAGAACGTTCAAAAAAGTTGAGATAAGGGGAGAGGGAAAGTTGGGGCCAAGCCAACCAACCATTCAATATTCCCATTCCCTTAGTTTGGATTAATTCACAAATGGGAAATTCAAGGAGAGACAGCTTGGACTGAGCTGGGCAAGGACAAGGGCTGCACCCACCATTTCTAACACCTTGGACTTAACCATCCATTAGCAATTCACCATGTGGTAGGGTCGGCAACTTTTTTTCATCACTTATCACTATATATGTCCAAAATCAGATTATTCGTCCAAACTCGAAAGTTTGCTCGATATTTGAAGGACTTAAATGAAAATGTTAGATTTGAAAAACGGGTTTAAACAAAAAAATAAAATCTATTTAAAAACAGGTTAGACCTTGGGCATGACATTTTTGCCCAAACTCAGCGCTTTTTACTATTAGGGATCAATCATTTTTATTAAGAAGAATCAATATTTTTTAAGAATAATCGATCCTTCTGTACACAAATTTGGATGGGTCTGTGCGAATCTGAATAGTGTTTTACATGACAAAGTTTGGTCGAAGTAGAATTTTCAGTCTATATTTTTGGTCGGATCGAGTCTGGATCAAGAAGTTCATTAATATGAGATTTGAATTCAGTCTGAACTTGACCTGACCCGGATTATGAACAGGTCTACTTGTCACATATAATTCTATATCTCCACAACTACAAGATAGATCATTATGCTAACAATGCTAATACATTGTTTCAATAAACTCAATAATTTTTTGTTGATTAGTGATGAAGGTAACAAAGATGAAATGAGGTTGGTTGTATTGGTGGCTTGGCTAACCAACAGTTTGGGTGATGGATAATAAGCTATGTTTTTTATTTTTACTTTTTGGATAATGCCGACTATACTATATATATATATATATATATATATATATATATATAGTTGAGGAATTAAATAGAGTGATTAAAAATCCCTTTTAGTGGTTACATCTTTTAGTTTAGAATAAATTCCTTTTCAAGGTTGTTGTTATCTTTTAGCTGTCTTCTTTAGCAATCTCAATTTTATGGGAGTTTATGTGTATGCTATTCGTAATGGCACAAACTATCACATCCCTAAAAGGTGAAGAGTGAACTTGTACAACTTCAATTTTCTTTCAATCACGTTAGATTGCAAAGCTTTCTTGTTTCAATTTTCTTTTTCTTTGTGAAACTATTTGACATAACAATCACATGATATAATTTTAATAAGTTACACAATTTTTTATTTGGGTTATTAATTTTGTGTTCAAAATGCGCAAGTTCAAGTCTTTTCTTTTCTTTTCAATAAATAATTTATTTAGTCATAATTTTCTTTGAAAAATTATAATTTCGCTCTTTCAAAAATTAAATATAAGACTTACGTTTCTCAAATTAAAAATCATGATTCGGTTACTGCTTAAAGGCTTAATTCTATCCATTCTTTGTATAAAAATAAACATTAACGCAAAAAGATTATGACTTCAAATCCTGTGTACATGTTTTAATCTAAGAGCCTTAGTGTAAAAGAGATTTGACACATATTATATGCACATATTTTTCTTAAGTAATATATATATATATATATATATATAAGTGAAAAATTAATTTATATTGGTGTAAAATTAATTAATTTTACATATTTTTATAATTTCGTACACGATTAATGTTTTAACAAACTGAATGCAGGATTTAGTAATATAATCTCAATCATCGTGTACGTAAAATTTCGAATCGTTTTGATATTTATATAACATCGATGGAGAATATTATCTTTTTTTATATATATTTAATGATTAATTTTTTTTTAATATCAAATAAATAGTTAGACATTTTTTTTATAAAAATAATATATAGTTAGACATTTTTAATATACTCAAAATTTGACATTGACGTGCGCATGATATACATGAATAGAGTATGAAATACAACTGTTTGATTAAACAAATATAAATCATATAAAATACAACGGTTTGATTAAACAAATATAAATCATATAAAAATTTATGAAAGTGTGTAAATCTTTAAATTTTTTTTTCTCATCATGATATTGAAATTTTCAATGATAAATTTTATTAATATTTATAATACAAAATCATAAATAATAGCAAGACAAGAGTAGAAAAGAAAAAGAAATCGATTGGTCAAGAAAAAACTTTTGGATCTAATACAAGAATACAAGAAAGGCCGCCTCACAAATATTGATTAGTAGAATTTTTTTTTATTCCTTGCTTTTCTTATTACTATTTGTAAATATAATGTAAAATATTTATATTATAAAAGCTTATGTATATATAAAAAATTTATATACTGAGCATAAAGTTATATATTATATAAACAATCAAAATTTACATTAACATTTAAAATTAGATTAACATAATTTTTTTTAAGGTTAATAACGAAAAATAACTTTGAAAATAAAATAATTCAATATAAATTTTAACTTTTTTTATTTATTATCAAATAAATCCATTTAACTAAATTATTTCAATAGAATTAAAATTCTTATTTACAAATTAGATAAGTTTTATTAATAAGAAAAAATATTTAAAATGGAAAATTAATAATCTAATGAATAATAATGTGTATTTTCATCAATTCAAAAGATTATTCACTTTCGTATTTTTATATATACTAGTATTTGTTATTAAATGCATTCGCATGTGAATGCCTGTTAGTTTATTTATAAATTAATATATAATTGTATATTTTAAAAATAAATAAAAATAATAAAATACATATTAACTAATGTTTGTTTCATGTAAAAATTATATCAAATTATTATATTATTTTTAATATTAATGCAAAATTAATTAAGAAGATAAAAAAATTAATGTAAATTTAACTTTTTATTTATATCAAATAAATCAATTCCCCATTTTAAAATTAATGATAATTAAAACTTTTAAGATAATAAAATTCTACATAAATTTTTAATTTTTGTATTTATTACCAAATTAATCCATTTAAAGAAAGTGTTTTAATGAAATTAAATTTTTTATTTATAAATTAGATAAATTTTATTAATAATAAAAAAGATTTATAATGGTAATTTAGAAATATAGTGAACAACAATGATTATTTCGTCAGTTCAAAAAATTCACCACATTCATACTTATATATATATATATATATATATATATATATATATATAAGTCATTGTATCACATGCTTTGCACGTTATATTACACGCTAATTATCTTGTATTTATTAAATAATTTATGTTTAACAAACCAAATAAAAAAAACCAATGAACATTTATCTATTCTAAAAAAATCAAATAAGAATTGAATAAATCTATTACTATCTATAATATAAAATATTTATATTATAAAAAACTTATTTAAAAAAAAATTTATATATTGAGCATAAAGTTACATATTACATAAAATAATCAAAATTTGCATTAATATTTAAAATTATATTAATATAAACTTTTTTATTTTTTAAGGTTAATGAAAAATTATAATTCAATGGAAATTTAACTATTTTTTATTCATTATCAAACAAATCCATTTAATTAAAATCTAGAGTCAGAATTCTGATTTATAAATTGAATAAATCTTATTAATAATTAATAATATTCGCAAATAAGAATGGAATAAATCTTATTACTATTTATAATATAATATAAAATATTTATATTATAAAAAATTATTTATTTATAAAAAATATATATATTGAGAATAAAATTACATATTACATAAATAATTATACTTTGCTTGAACATTTAAAATTAGATTAATATACCTTTTTTATTTTTAAGTTTAACAAAAAATTATAATTTTGAAGATAAAATAATTAATTATAAATTTTAACTCTTTTTATTTATTATCAAATAAATTCATTTAATTAAAGACTTTCAATGGAATTAAAATTTTTATTTATAAATTGGATAAATTTTATTAATAATAAAAAATATTTAAAATAAAAAATTAATAATATAATAAAAAACAATGAGTATTTTTGTCCGTTCAAATTTTTTTTCACATTCGTACTTTTATATATATATATATATATATATTGATAGACCGATGTCCCTAGATATTTTGAGTTACATAATAATTTCTTCATTCTATAAATTCAATCCATTTGTGTTCGAATTCAACCTCGAGTGATTTAAAATATAAAGTTAAAATTTCTAGCCATTAAAATATTTTTTTAAAAAGTTAAAGTATTGTTAATTAAAAGCGGACAAGTAGAAATTTGTTTTGATTAGAGAAAACCTGGAATGTGGGGCGGACGATATTTGGTTTGAACACACACGAAAACATTTTGGATTTGTTTAGCCTTAATTTTTCATTTTGTTTTCTTTTTGTATTCCGTCCAAGTCCCAATCCCAACTAGCTAAGGATTTTCTTCTTTAAACCTTGATTTGATATATAATGTGACAAAAGTAAATGAACATAGTCAAACCCATCCTTTAAGAGCCGGAAACAACTTTCCCTTTTTAACATTCATTGAACAATTATAATTTAGTTAGTTAAGTTTACTCGAATTGGCATCCGATGCTTCCAAGTTGATATTTCTTATGACTTATTTTTTGTACATTGATTTTCAATTTTACATGATAATTTGAGATATATACGAATACAATATATTTAATAAATATAAAAATAGTATAATAAATAACATACGATATATTTAAAACACGATGAACACAATATATTTAATACACATATTGTATTCTTATTTAAATATCATAGGCCTAAAGTGAACTTTTCTATTTTAGCATATTTTCAGCTTAATTTCTTTGTAATCACTAATCAAATCAAGTTTAATTAACTTGATTGGTGTCCACAAATTTAGTGATATTTTGATACAAAAGTGGATTTGATATTTTAATTTGAACAGAAAATATATGCATTTTCAGGTCAAATCCTCTTTGTTATTCTATCTAGATAACTTTATGAAAATATTTGTTAGATTTGTAAACAAAAAACCCTTAACTAAAAGATCGAAATGACATTGAAAAAGGACAATTCGAAAGTCTAAAACTTACTGGGAGGTTTAATTATGAGCAAAGGATTACAATTCCTATGTGAATTCTTATGAATCTCTCTACTCTATATGAATAAATCAAAAATAAAGAAATGACATTTTAAATATATAGATATATATATATATATATATATATATATTTATATTGTGTTAATGAGATCTTGTTTCAATGAAAAGAAAGATGCATTGAAACTTTTAATTTTCAGATTTAAGTTACATCGGTGTAGATTTGGTAAGTCTATTTATTGGTTTGTTGGGTTTAATTAATTTTTATTGATTTTTTATATATGTTAAAATTTATTTGATTATAATTAAATTTTTACTTATATATGTAATTTCATCAAATATATATATAATCTTTTGTGAAATGTAAATTTAAAAATATTAAAGAGGAATTTTAAATCCCATTTGGATGATGTAACAAAGATAGATTCGATCTCTTTAATTAAGTGGATCTAGCAAAGGAAATAACCCCAAATCGCTCGAGTAGATAAATGCAATCTAGCTAGTTGATGATTAAGCTGTGTTTGATAGGAAGGAAAGATGAGAGAAGGAAAATTTATTTTTTTATCATTTCGTTTGGGAGGAAAAATGAATAAAATATTGTTTGGAATATTAAAAGCAAATGGAGATCAGAATGAGGATTAAGGATAGAGATGGCATTGGTCTAGGACTCTCTAATCTTATATTCATTGGATATCCCTTGTAATTTCAAACCATTCACTTTGCCGAATAGCCGAATAGGCATTTGGATTATAAAAGCAATTAATACCGTATTAGAATTCCTAAGAACAAATTCTTGTAGTGGGTCGGTGTGGAAAGCGACCTTGTTTGGCTAGCTAGAAGGTTCACAATAGATTTGTTCATTCTACTCGTTCGACTTGATAAATTCGATTCGAATTTGGTTTAATTTTTTGATAATTCAAGTTTACTCGATCTGAATTACTATTTATTAAATAAAATATATTTTTTATTTAAATTTAATTATAAAACATATATAAATGTTAATATAAAAAAAATTTAATATTTTTTGAATAGTAAAATCGATTTGAATTCGGTTTGAAACGGATTTAAGTAAAAAAAATTTTTCGAACCGCGACTCGACCTAACTCATGAACAGGTATAGTCCACACCAACTACAAGCCTTCAACTTATTGAAAATTTTCATTAAATTAGAGAAGTTGAAACAAGATAATTAGCATGCTTAAAAGCCAATAGTTTTGTTGGTTTTTTTTTTTTTTCATATACTGCCATTTTATAAAGCGAAAATTATGTCAAAATCGATACTGTTATAGAAGAATTATTCAAAATTTAATGCTTGTTATAAGATATAGTCCACTTTAAAAGCATGGAGCTACTCTAACAGTTTTATCTGTAAAAATTTTAGTTAAATCATGTGGCATCCATGATTTTTATTATTATTATTATTTTCAATTAAAGCTTACAATATTTTATTTTTAGAAAGATATCCAACGATTAAAACTTGCGACTTTATTCTAAAAGATTCAAAATTTGAGTTTTGAAATGAACAGAGTTGAATTTTGAAGATTTCTCAAATTTCTTAAACATTAAAATTATTGTATTTAGTGTTTTTACTTTTATTTTTGGGTACAATTAATTTTTAATATTATTTCTAATTCATGACATACCTTTTTTTTTCTTAATTATAATTTTAGTAGAGATTTTAGTTTGAGTCACAATATGTGCATTAGTGACAAAAATAATTGTGTATCTATACTATATAATGAAAATGGAAGTAGTTGAGTTGGTATCACAAGTCAAGCGACATCAATTCAGTTGATAAAAGTACAAAAAAATCAATAAAATTAAAAATTAAAATAGAGATAATTATGGCTTTTAATAATTTTATATAATATATTTTTTATATAAAAAATTATTTATTTTAAAAAACTTATTTTTCTAAAAAAACTACTCATTTACACAAACTATCTAACTCTTAAATAAACTACCCATTATTATTCATGTAACTTCTTATCCCTAAAAAATACTATTCACTTTTTTTTAACATCTCCTAAAAAATTACCCACATTTTTTTAAATATAATTATTTTTTAAAACACAAAATATATATATATAATTTAATTTTGCAAATTCTAGTTGTATAAATAGTATTATGTATATATAGGGTGTTATTTATTTGAGAAAAACTTGAAACTTAGGAAATGTAAATATAATTCACTTTAAAAATATTAAAATAACACTTACAATATTAGATCAGTTGGTAATGAGAATTTATCTTTTGCTAATCAGAGTTTCATGTTGGTTCCCGAAATTTAAAAACTAACATTTTATTTCTTTTATTTTCAAAACAATACTGTTAAAAAACAATGACATATATATGATAGAAATAGGGGATGAAAATTCAAGGAAATGTAAAAGATAGTAAATAAATAAAAATATAAACGATTTTAATTTTAAAATAAACAAAAATAAATTCTCAAATGGTTTAATTTCACTTTTAAAATTACAAGAACTTTGGGTTGCTCACCTAATCCGCATATATAGGGTTAAAATAGAGGAGCTCAGGCCAAGTCAGCGGCTTGAAATTTTTTTGATTTTTTTGTCTCGTTTCGATCCGTTGGTTCATATTTATTATTCATTATATTAAAAAAATTATTTTAAAATTATTTTATATATTTTTAAAATTAAATTTAAAAAATATTATTTTTTATTAGATGAACAGTGATCCGTGCCGGTCCGAATCACTAAAATTTTTGTCTAAATTTTGCCCAATACTGGCCGTGCCGGGTCAGGCCGGGCGGGCTGTCTGGCTCGTGAGCAGGTCTAGGTTAAAGAACTTAAACAGTCATTGTATTATAATCAAAAATATATTTTAATGTTTGTATTATAAAAGTGAATAATTTAATTTTTGTACGTTTGAAATTGGTGTAAAGAAGTAAAATTAGTAACAGTGTTAATGAAAAATCGTCTAAATGCTAACATGAACATGTAAAACTTATTAAAAAAAATGACTTGAAAAAAAAAATAATGACGTGTCAATTTTTTTTTTTTTTAACTTAAGTGGAATTTAGAAACACTTTTTTTTTATCCAAATCCCTCTTTTATCCGTAAAAACATGTTATCACTTTTTTCGAAATCATTTATGCTATCAATTTTTAAATTACACCTGAACAAATTTTTTAACATGTCATCATTTTTTTTTTCAAATTATCTATTCTGTCAGTTTCACATGTTTTTGTCAGCGTATTTAGATGATTTTTCATTAATACTGTTATTAATTTTACTTTTTTACATCAATTTCAAATATATAAAAATTAAATTATTTATTTATATAATATAAAAACTAAAATTCACTTTTAACTATAGTATAAAGATTAACTAAATACTTTAACCCATATATAATATGGATTAATATTTGATGTATTATTAATGTATAAGGCTATACACTGACAGTATATCCTACGATGTCACGTGTTAACAGTTAAAAGTTAAGGTTAGAGTTTAGGGTTAGAATTAAGATTAGAAATTAGTGATTAATGATTAAATATTAATTTTTAATTAAATATTAATATATAATTTATTGTAAGTGTATAAAACTTAACGTATAAGATTTATACACTTATAATGTATCCAAAACTAACTCTATAAATATACCCAACTTCTCAGACATTTAAAACAAGGTGCAGAAAGCCGAGTCGCTCACCTTCAGATTAAAAAAAAAAATGATTTTTATATTATTATTTTAGAAAATTCCAGATAGTTTCTTTTATAGATAAAGTGAAGTCCACATTATTTTCAACCCACGTGGTTTAGAACCTAGGCCCCACCTATAAACATCAATTTCTTTTTTTTTATCCATCCTAAAAATTATTATGCAGACATTTCTTACCACAGCCGGTCACCACTCACCCATCTCTTATCTTATAAAAACAATTAAAGTAAGAAAACAATTGTTTTCTTAATTGAAGGATAATTGATTGTCATGGTAAATAATTATATTATTTTTTGTGTTATAATTATATTAAAATTATTATATATATAAAAATTTTGATATGATATATATAGATTTTGATATATTCATACATTTATATTATTTTAATATTATTTTTTTGTATTGTATTGTATTTTAGTTATTTTTTCATGTTCTTGTCATATCTGAAACTATCAGGTCTCATTAGCTCTATTCAAATAACTTTTAATTTTGTGTCACGTATTTTTTTGTCGTGTTGATAGATTTTGCTCATTCATGCTTTCTTGTTGTATCAATATTATTTTCTCATATTGTATTGTGTTTTACTTTTTTTTTTTTATATAAGTCTAATTAACACTATTCAAATAATTCTCAATTTTGTGTCAAGTTCGTTTTATATAAATTTTGACATATTCGTGTATTTATGTCTTGGTCATGTTAGTTTTTTCGTGCCATAGTTATTTTTTCATGTCATGTTCGTGTGTGACGCTATTCAAATAACTCATAATTTTGTATTACGTGTTGTATAATGATTGATTTTTTTTTATAAATAAAGTCATATTAATTTTTTTAATTTTTATATTACTGAATAAAAAATTATTATATTGATAAATTATCAGTAAAAACTAAAATATTGAATAATAATATGAGATGTGTTGAAGTAAGTAATTTTTTTAAAAACTTTTGATGTTGAATAAAAAAATATATATTATGATGACTAAATAGTAAAAAAAAAAAATTATGTTAAATGATGTTATAAGTTATGAGTTATTATATGATAATTTTTACGTATATTTTTTATTTTTATTTTTTAATATGAATAAAAATGATAGATATTAATATAATTTAAACGAAGTAAATTTTGATATTCATCTTAATTTTTTTTATATACAATGTACATATAATGAATTAGATTCGTATATTTGTATTGTCTTTGTGTTATTTTATATTTGTATTTTATTTTAAAAATTATCATCAAATTGAGATATTTTTTATAATTTATTATAAAATTTAATTTTAAATATTTATTTTTTTTAATGTTATAATAGAATTTTATGAATTATCAATAATAATAAATTCGAAACAAACATTAATTATTTATGGTTTCTATCCTAAAAATTAGAACCTAGTCCCCACCTATAAACATCAGTTTCATGTTTTTATTTTTTCCCTTTCGTTTAATTAACGTGTTCGAACAAAAACTTCTTCCTTTGTCTCGGTTACTTTAACGCGGAAAAAAATGATGATTTGGTATGATAAAATTAGAGGAACAATTAATCGAATATTTATAATTTTTAAAATATTTAAATTTAAATTTATTTAATTTATATGATATTTGAATTTATTTATTATTCGTTTATTATTTAAATTTTTATTTTATTTACATAGTAATATCCTTCAAATATCAAAATTCATTAAATATTCAAATTTATTAAATTAATTTTTTTAAAGATAAAATATAAATTTGAATAAGAATTAAATTATTTATATAAGTAAACTGAATTCGAATAACAAATTTGAATATTTGACATTATCTGAATCAAAATAAAACGAATTAAAATATCGTATATTTAAATATTTTTATCCTAATCCGTTATACATAATAATTAATAAATATAATATTCGAATCTGAAAATTAATTGAATTTACAATATTCAAATCTATAAAAATTAAATAAAATAATATCAAATATCAAAATTTTTATTATTATCTATTATTATTCCTAGATAATATTGGATGAGACCATAAAAGAAATTACAGGAAAGTTCTATTTAATAATTTCTCTTATTTATCCAACTCTGAGAACCTATCCAATAGCCATTTCTGCACCCAAAAACCTACAAAGTTTAAACTCATCAAAATTTTTATTTTTTGTTTTAAAAGAAAACCTTAGATAAATTTCTGACAAAGATCGGGCAATTCCATCACCAGGTCGCCAAGTTGTCCATTGGAACAACTCCACGTCATCTTTGATTGGTAATATATAGTTGGTTCTGGTCGTATTCAATTACCAATCCAAATAATTTACTGCATGTTTAGTTTTTACATTTAAGATTAATCTCTTTTAATTCACGTTTTATCATTTCTTTTGAGATTTATTTACCAGATTCATAAATTATTGTTGTTAAGTCATCTCGTCATGGGTTCTTTTGAGAATAAATTAATAGATAATTGTCTGAGAATTTTCTGATTCACCTTTTCTGATATAATTTTTTGGCAAATGTTAAATATTGTAACGATATGATATCGATTAAAGTGATTTTTTTAAAAAAAATATATAATTATATTAAAATAAAAAAATATTTTTATAATAACAAATAAAAAATCCTTGGACATGGTTAACCGAACTTAAACCTTTTTTTTTCAAAAAAGAAGGGAAAAACTGAAAAAAAAAAAGTAAAGCAAATAGAGAAGTGAGGAGGTCATGCCGTCATGGGATGACGTGGCATAATTTTTTTCGCAAACCTACCGACTTGTAGCCGTTGGTATAGAAATCATAAAAAGAACCGAAGAATTTCACCAATAATTTCTTTTATTATAGTATTATAATTACTTATTTATATTCAAAAAATTAAATGGGAATATATTATTTATAAATATAAATTTTATATAATATTTTAATGAATCTTACATAAATTTAAATACGATTGATTAATTGTAGTGTAATTATCAATTTATAATAGGTAATATGCCTTAGAGTTAATAGTATCAATGGTCTCCAAATTTTAAGGCATATTTAATATTGATCTTCAAATTTTCAAAACGTATCAATCAGATTTTCGATCTTATAGTTTTATATCAATGTGATCTTTTAGTTAGGAAAACCGTTAGAATAGCCTTTAAATGACAGATGACATGTGACGTGTAAATTACAAAAATATCATCATGTTGATGTGGTGCTTCTTTTTGTCTTTTTTCTTTATTTTTTTCAAATTTTATATTTTCTTTTCTCTTTTTTTTTATTATAAATAAATACAAAAAAATAAATAATAATTTATATAATAATTTAAATTACTTTTTTAAAAAATATAATTAATTTATAAACATATAAAATATTTAATTAAATTAATTTTATAAAAACGTACAATAAAAATATTTTATATTTTATTTCTTCTTTATTATATTTTTATTTTTTCCCTCTTTATAAATAAAAAAATAAAAAAATAAAAAATTATTATTATATTATAATTTAAACTAATTTTATAAAAAATAATAATTTATAAAAGTATAAAATGTTTATTTGCATTAATATTATAAAAATATTTTAAGTTTTTTTACTTTTTTTCGCTTGTTTTCCTTTTTTTCTTCTTTATAAATATATAAAAATAAAATAATTTATATTAAAATTAAAATTTCAAAAATAAAATGATTTATAAAAATATAATATATTTATTTACATTAATTTTATAATAAAAATAAATTTTATTTTCCTTTTTTTTCTAAATAAATTATTTTTCATAAAAAAAAATATTTTATAAATATAAAATATTTATTTACATTCATTTAATTAAAAAATTATATTTTTTATGTCGACTCCAATGCTGAAGTTGAGGTGACAACTATTTTGATCAAATCTGCCATAAAACGCCAAATCGGACTCTACTCGATCTAGCGCGAGAGATGAAATTTGACCTCCTGCAATGCCTATCGAGCGTTATGAATGGCAGTTTGATCCTTCATAGGGTCGGACTGGCGGTGGAGATTCAAATTTTTCTTTTTCGATCGACAAGAGTTAGGTGGAGAGAATAGAAAAAAAAAATTAAAAAAGAAAGAAAAATATATTTACAAAAAGTTTAATGTAAATAAATATTTATATTTGATAAGGTATTTAATCTTTTACAAAATTAATTTATTTATAAAAGGAAAAAAAAAGGAAAATAAATTTTTTAGTTAATTAAAATAAATATATTATTTTTTATGAATTATTTAATTATTACAAAATAATTAATTTTTATTTAATTATTTATAATAGTAAATAAAAAATAAAAATAAATTTATTTTTATAAATTAATGTAATTAAATATTTTTATATTTATTATAAATTATTTACTTTTTAAATTTTTAATTTTAATTATATTATAAATTATTATTTTTTCTTCTTTGTATTTATTTATTAACAAGAAAAAAGAGAAAAAAAAGTAAAAACAAACTTAAAATAATATTTATAAAATTAATGTAAAGAAATATTTTATATTTTTAATAAATTATTTAATATTTATAAAATTAATTTAATATAATATAAATTATTATTTATGTTTTAGTTTATTTATAAAGAATATAAAATGAAAAAAATAGAAAAGGAAAGAACAAAAAAATTAAAAATAGTTTTTATAAAATTAATTTAAATAAATATTTTATATTTTTATAAACTAATTATATTTTCAAAAAATTAATTTAAATTATAATATAAATTATTTTTTGTATTTATTTATAAAAAAGAGAAAGGAAAATACAAAATTTAAAAAAGAATAAAGAATAAAGAAATAAAGAATAAAAATAAAAGATAAAAAGACAAAAATAAAAATTATATCAACAGATATATTTTTATAATTAACACGTCACATGTCATCTGTTATTTAACATTTACTTTAATAATTTTACTAACGAAAAGACTATATTAATACAAAATTATAAAATTAAAAATCTAATTAATTCGTTTTAAAATTTTGACAACAATATCAAATATATCACAAAATTTGGAGATGCTATTAACTCTATGCTCCAAAACAACGAAGGAAATGTCTAAGTTGGTGGGTGACATGTCAACCTGTAATGCTGGAATAATAACTCCGCTATACTCGAATCAGCCATGTCATCAGTCAAAGACACGTTCGTGACTTTGGCTTGGTTGAACCACCCGAACACGCCACGTTTCCTCTGTAATAACTCCACGTGGCAATTTCTAGAACCCTTAAAATTATTTTATATCAAATTGGAAAAAAAAATCTGATTGGCTTTTGTCTGGAATTTTGTCACGGAAATAAAAATTTATTACACTAAAAAAAATAAAAATTCAATTAACGAATCTTTGTAAACATCAATTGACAATTATTTTAAAAAAGATTTGTTATAATTTTTATTTTATAAATATCAATTTAAATCGATTCATTAAATACTAATTAATATTTTTCTAAAATTAATTATGAATCTGATTGAGTATTTATAGACATTATTTAAGAATAATTAAATTCACATGCCACCTATAAGAAAAATTCATGACCGAGTAATCTACAAAAAGATTTTTGACACGTTTCTTTGTATTTTATCTATTTGACGTGTGGCTTTTTTTATTGATTTTTTTTTTAAATTACGCAGAGTATTTATTATTTGAAAATTTTCTTATTTATTATTAGTGAAGTTTTTAAAGTTCAGTGAAATTAATAAAATTACATATACTCTTTAAAACATATTTTAAAAAAAATAAATTATTTGATAACTTTTTAATTTTATTTTTAAAATTAAAAAATTCACTTTTAATATATTAAAAACGAAGTCTCATTATTTTTTATTTTTTTTCACAACTTTACTATGAGATAAAATCCTAATAAAAATTTAATACAGATTTTCTTTTAAAAAATCAGCAGCGTGTTTTTCTAGTAATTAATGGCAGAATGAACTGTGTTAACCTAATCTAGAATATTCCAATGTATGATGCATGTTAATGAGTTGAATAACGTGTGCATTGATCCTTGAGTCAAAATTTGAGAAAAAAAAATACATGCCATTTAAATTTTAAAATTATATATGAAATAATTAACCATTGTTATTTTTGATTTATCAAATGAAACATTTTTTTTCTTTTTTTACTAGGCAAATAAAACATGTTTAGATAAATTGATAGTTGAAAAAATATAATTTGCTAGACATGTTGATATATTGAGACTCCATAGGGTTTTATCTAAAATAATTTGAATTAGTAATGACAATGAAACGAGACAGGATGGGGATTATCTTATCTATCTACGTTCTTTTGTATGGATATTGAAAACATCCGTCTCCATCGAAGTTCGTTATATCTATAATCGTTTCACACTGCTCAACGTTGTTCCACCTCACTTTTTTACTAATCATTTTTAATTTAATATTATAAAAATATATATTAAAATTTATTTATAAATATAATTTTAATATATATAAATTTTAAATATAAAAGAGATATATAGAATATTTTTAGAAGTAAAATAGTAATTTTAAAAGACGGGATGTGACGAAGTGGAGTAAGCATTTACCAAAATCGTCCCGTTCCATCCCGCCTTATTTTTTTAAAAAAAACTTTTTATTCGAAACGGATCGGTGTGAAATCCGTGGAACTAATCAAATTTTGCCATCCTTAATTCGAATATAAGATATTATTTTTTGTTTCTAAATTTTTTATTATTTGTAAATAATATCATTATTTTTATATGTTTACTTTTTTAACAACTTAGTACATCGTAATAACAATAGGCTAAACATCTAATGTCAATAATTAAATATTTAATTACAGCATAAGATAAAGCACTAATCTCAATCACATTAAACATACTCAAAAGATATTACGATATTCCTACAGTTAATTTTTACTTATCAAATTTCTCATTTATTATTGCTTTTACTTTTGTAACTTAAAAATAAAAAGTAAATAGTTACAAAAGTAAAAATGTTAACAGTTACTAACTATATTTAAAGAAAAAAAATATAATTAATATATTATTTAATTTTGAATTTAATAAAAACAATGCATTAATTGAAATTTTTTCTCTTAAATTATATTTTAAAGAAAATTATTTAATATTTTATTAGTGGAGTTTAAAATTTTTACTATCAAATTTAACATGATGACCAGTGAATAAAAAATCGGACTGGATCGGTCGATCGGACCAGTTGAATCGAAAATCGATAACCTATTCGGTCTAGTAAGTGCAATAAAATCGAATTTGATCGAACCGATCAAAAATCGGTTCAACCGATTCAACCGGTAAAAAATCGATAAAAATCGAAAAAAACAGGTAAAAAACCGGAAAATAGGGGAAATAACTATTTTTTTATTTTTTTAATTATTTTTTTCAAAATTATTTTTTTGTAATTGATGAGATTTGAACCCAGAACTTCTTAGAAATATACTAAAGACCATAACACTAAGCTAAATACTTATTTTTATTTTTTATATTTAATATTTATTTAACATTAAAAATATTTTTAAAATATTTAAAAATCTTATTTAAAGTGTCCAACCGGTCCAACCGATTGAACCGGTTGAATTGAGAACTGATTGAACCAGAAATCAGAGGCCACACCGGTTTGACCTCCGGTCCGGTTTTTCAACCTTGATGATGACATATGTTCCTGTAAGTAAATCTGCTCATGAGTTGGGTAGCCCATCCGACCCGGCCTGTATTGCGTCGGGCCTAAGCTGTGATTTTTTTGATCCGGCTTGGATCACTATTTATTTATTAAAATATTTTTATTTAAATTTAATTATAAAATATATATAATAAATTTTTAATATTTTAATATTTATGAATAGTAAAATGGACTTACGAGCCGGCTCGAGCCAGGTTCAAAATGGGCTTGAGCAAGGGAAAAAAATTTTCCCGGGCCATGAGCACCTATACTTGTAAGATGTAGTAAAAATATTAAAAAATAATAAAACAAAAAACCTTGTCTGTCGTATTTTTCGGTATTTGTTTTGCGAAAAATAATTTGATCAACAAAAAATGAATTTCGGATCAACGAAAAATCAAAAAAAAATTTCAAAAAATATTTTGTTCTTTTAAAAGACGTTTGAAAGTTGAAGTAAAGCAAAAGAATCAATCTCTAAGTATAAAGATCGAAAAAATATGATTCTTTTATGTATAGAGATCGATTTTTATGATTAAAAGTTAAAGTAAAATAAAAAAAATATTGATATCTTAAATATAGAAATCGATTTTTTTAATATTAATACAATTTTTTAAAAAAAATGCAAATAACAAAAAAAAATATTTTACATAAAATTATTTAAACAATAAAAAATGTTCATTTTCTAAAAGTAATTTATTTTACAAAATAATTTTTCGAAAACTATTTTTTCGCCAAACAAGCTTACTCAAATTAAATACTCAATACATCTATTACCTGATCCGATATAAAAGTAACCGGTTCAACAGTGGATCAGACAGAACAGAAGTCGGTTACAGTTAGAACAGAATCCCATGTTACAAACCTCAGTACACAATGGTATGGACTCATCCAATCAGAACCGTCCAAATCAATGCCTTTAAGTACTCACATAATTTCTTGTCTCTTTCCCTCACTCTTTCGTTCTTATCCTCTACCTGCTTCTGGCCTTGTTTAAATGCTCTTTCTCTTTCATTTTTTTTCTCTATTTTCTTTGGGTCTTCTACGGAAGTGTATCAATCTCTTTGATTTCAATCACTGCCAGATTCTTTTTTTCTTTGTAATACTCTTTCTATAAATTCCTTTAATATAACCTTAAGTTGCATCCTCTCAAAAAAAAAAATAAAAAAGGCCGTTCTTCTTCATTGATTTTTGAATAGCCTATTGTTTGTTCTTTGATTCTTTTTATGTTTGATATATATATATTTACATACAAAGTTTGTAATTTTTTGGTTGATCCTTTTTGAAACATGGTTTCAAGTTGTTGTTTAGACCAATTAAATTTGTTGTCTACCGATGATTTTAGACTCATGAATCGGATCCCTCGAGTCATGAAGGTTCCTGGAGTCATCTCTTCTCAGTTCGAAGAAAATCAGCAAACCACGTCTCAGAAAAGGGTTATCATCGTTTCCAACCAGTTGCCTTTACGTGCGTCCAAGGACTCCGTTTCCAATGAATGGGGCTTCGAATTTGACGAGAACGATCTTCTTGCTCAGCTGAAAGACGCTTTCCCTCCTGATACAGAGGTGAGATACGTTGGAACTTTGAAAGCAGCGGTAGATGTAACTGATCAAGATGAGGTGGCGCGAGTTTTGCACGAAAAGTTTAGTTGTGAAACGATATTTTTGCCTATGGATATGCAGAACAAGTTCTACCATGGTTTTTGTAAACACTATCTTTGGCCTTTGTTTCATTACAAGATGCCTATGACTGGGAGCGATGGGGGACGTTTCGATCGTTCACAGTGGCAGGCTTACGTGTCTGCTAATAAAATATTTGCTGAGAAAGTTCTGGAAGTGACTGATAGAGATGATGAAGATGAAGATCATGTTTGGGTGCATGATTATCATCTTATGGCTTTACCTACTTTTTTAAGGAGAAGGTCTAATAGGGTAAAACTTGGGTTTTTTTTACATAGTCCATTTCCTTCATCAGATATATATAAAAGCTTACCTGTTAGAGATGACATTCTTAGAGCTTTGTTGAATTGTGATTTGATTGGGTTCCATACTTTTGATTATGCAAGGCATTTCTTGTCATCTTGTAGAAGGATTTTGGGTTTACATTCTGAGTCTAATAGGGGTCACATTGCATTAGAATATTATGGTAGGACTGTAACTATTAAGATTTTGCCTGGTGGGATTCATATGGGGCAACTTGAATCTGTTATGTCTGAGGAAAGCACGGTTAGGAAGGCAAAGGAATTGAAGGAGAAATATGAGGGTAAAATTATGATGGTGGGCGTGGATGATTTGGATTTATTTAAGGGCATTCCTCAGAAATTTTCAGCCATGGGAGAGCTTTTGGAAACGAATCAGGAATTGAGGGGGAAAGTGGTTTTACTACAGATTACAAACCCAGCGAGGAGTTTAGGCCGGGATGTGCAAGAAGTTCTTGATGAGGCCAATAGCATAGCGAAGGAGGTCAATCAGAAATACGGCGAACCCGGATACGAGCCAATCGTTTTCATCAAGGGACCGGTCACCACACAAGAAAAGCTTGCTTATTATGCAATTGCTGAATATTGTGTGGTCACTCCTGTAAGAGATGGGATGAATTTGGTGCCGTACAAGTATACCGTTTGTAGACAGGGCTGCCCTGTTTTAGATAAGGCATTGGGAGTTGATGAAAATTCTCCTCCCAAGAATAGTGTTATCATTGTCTCTGAATTCATTGGCTGCTCACCGTCTCTTAGTGGAGCAATTCGTGTTAATCCATGGAACATTAGTGAAATGGCTAATGCAATGTATTCAGCCATTGATTTGCCAAAGACAGAGAAACATTTGCGCCATGAGAAACACTACAAATATATTAGCTCTCACGATATTGCTTATTGGGCTCGGAGTTTCGATCAGGACCTTGCGAGAGCTTGTAGAGATCATTATCACAAGAGGTATTGGCGAATTGGATTTGGTTTAGCATTTAGGCTTGTTGCTTTGGAGCCTAACTTCAGGAAGCTGTTAGGGGAGACTCTCAACTATGGCTACAAGAGAACGAATAGCCGATTGATCCTTTTGGACTATGATGGAACTATGATGCCACCGACTTCAGTGAACAAGGGGCCTAGTCATGAAGTTATTTCGGTCTTGAATCGATTATGCGATGACCCCAAAAACATTGTTTTCATTGTGAGTGGCAGAGATCGGGATACTCTGAGCAGGTGGTTTTCTTCATGTGAGAAATTGGGTATTGCAGCTGAGCATGGCTACTTTACAAGGTAGTGTTTAACTTTGTGTTAATTTGATCCTTAGATATGTGCAATATCTGTTTCTTGATTAACAATATCTTTTCTTCCTCTTGGTAGATGGACTAGAGATTCTCCATGGGAAACCTACCGCTTAATGGACTTGAGTTGGAAAGAGGTTGTTGAACCTATAATGCAACTTTACATGGAGGCAACCGATGGCTCGTGCATAGAGAATAAAGAAACTGCAGTAGTCTGGCACCATCAAGATGCTGACCCCGATTTTGGTTTAGGCCAAGCTAAGGAGCTTCATGATCACTTGGAGAATGTCCTAGCCAATGAGCCTGTTGTTGTTAAAAGAGGGCAACAAATAGTTGAGGTTAAGCCACAGGTACAAAGTGTTTTCAGAAGCTTATGCTTATAGTTAGAAAACATGTTTGAAAGTTTTCAACATTTTGTTCAATGATTGAGAAGTCATTCTGAACTTGGGAAACTTCTTTAAAAATGTATTACTTCATTGGCTTGTGGTTTCAAGTGAATTATATTGAAGGGTTTTTTTTCTGGTGAACTGCAGGGACCGAGCAAAGGCATAGTTGTGGAAAATCTGATCTCAACCATGAGAAGTAGGGGCAAATCACCAGATTTTCTGCTGTGCATAGGAGATGATCGTTCAGATGAAGATATGTTTGAGAGCATTGCGCGGTCATCTGCCAACCCAACCTTGCCGGCCATAGCAGAGATATTTGCTTGCACCGTTGGTCAAAAACCAAGTATGGCAAAATACTATGTTGATGATATTGTCGATGTCATTGGATTGCTTCGAGGGATTGCAGAAGCATCAGTACAGCCGAATTGACTGTAGAAAAAAACCAACAAAAACAGAATGAAACAAAAGAAAAGGAACAATGTTTACACCAGGATTTAAAATTTATATTTTATATTCAGTGGGTAGATTTTTGTTTAAGGCTAATGATATAGGAAGCCTTGTACAGAGATTACTTTTTACAGATTCTATTACTTAGAAATGCTACACCGCTGGTTCATGTTCTTTTATAATACTATCAAGCAAGCAAACTTCTTAACCTGTTTAAGAATTTGCCTTTTCTTTGTACATTTCTTTGTACATTTCCCTTTATCCCCATCTATCAGCTGCAAATATATCAAGACTGAAGAGCATCCCAGCTCTTTTTCCATTTCACATGTTGGTTAGCTTCAAATATCTTCAGATTGTCCAAGTATCTTGAATTTGGATTGCACTGTATTCCAGTCCAGCCTCCTAATGCCTGTGAAACTGTAATTTGCGGAAGCACAAGTCACCGGAACAGGTTTCCAAATTTTTTAACTTTCATTAAATTAATTGATCGATATTAAGAAATTTGTGTGAATTTAAGAGGGTGCTCAAAGCTTTTTGAGCAACGACTGATCGCTAGAGTTTGGAGCTATGTTGTTCCGACTCTTTATTTTATTTGAAGTATTTGTATTGGATCTTCATGTCCGACATATATCCAGACATGTGTATAGAGATATGATCCTTCAAAGACTTTCTAAATACATGAAAAAACTTGGAAAAAATTTAAACTATCGGATACACACCTGTATCCAACACTCACACTCGAATCCGAGTAATATAGGTTTGGAGAAATGAACCTGGCACTTTTTGTATAAACTATTGTATAGAAACCCACGTTCCTAAATTTTGACTGTATAATTCAAACTTAGGTCGGCAACCATGGTTTTATTTCAAGCAGCCTAATGTTACCAAGTCAATCTTTAAAGGCATAGTAGGAATGATCCTTAATTATATCCTCATATAACGGTCATATTAGGTTTCTATTCTTCAACAGGAACTAGGAAAGCTATTGACCTTCATTTCCTATGGCAGAATTCTCTCCTCAATGATGCATATCCTAACTCTAACATTAGCTATAGAAAGGCTAATAAACAAAGAACATGTGTCCTTGAGAATATTAAAGAAGACTTGAGTTTATATTTTGAGAATCATTTGTGGGATAATTATATTATTACTATTAGAAAGTTCACAATATGCTTTCAACCCTATCTTTATGGGACTTTCCAAAAAATTCTTTGGCATGCTTTTTGGCATATTGTTATGCTTATTAGCCAAATACTGGGGAAACGACATTTGTGATGATTTACTGAGAAATAAATTTAATAAAGTACTGATGGCCATCATAGACATGGACAAAGGAAACAACTTAAATATTCTCCCTCTTTTATGCGGAAAAAAATAATATATAGAATTAGAGATATCCATTTAGAGGTACATGGATAAACATGATGGATGCTCTAGCATATGCCATTTATCTTGTAGCTGAGTCCAGACAACCTAATTTGTTGAACTTCCAATCTCGGTGCTTACATATGTGGATGCTTATACTTGCAAGACCTATGTTATTTGGATTCGAGTGTGAGTGTTGGATACGAGTATGTGTCCGACACGAATATGTTCAATTTTTTCTAAGTTTTTCCATATATTTTGAGAGTACTTGGATGGTCATATCTTTATACTCATGTCTGGATAAACATCGGACACCAATGTCGGAGAAAGGTACTTCAAGAAAAATAAAAAGTTGAAGCAACATAGGACTCAAGTACATGAATTCGAATATTCGATACCCCTTTTTTTAAACAGGAAAATGTAGCAGATTATACTAGCAGTTGATTTTGAATCAAATATTAAGGGGCCCTGCAAACATGCAAAAACATGAGATCCTAAGCCTTACATTTGCAGGAACAAGGACTGTACTTTGGGTTGGAGAAATTTCTAAACATAGAGGCATAGCCAGTCAACATTGAAGCATATTCTTGGTGAGGATATATAAATTCATATGTGCAAGTGCAACTAAATTATTGTTAAAGGTGAGGGTGAGGATGAGGAGGCCTTTAGATGTAAATCCTAAATTTGAGGTATATATAATAATAATAATGTAAAGATTTACATATATAGACTCTGCAATGGTTCTAGTGGTAATTCATCAAAATTGAGTGGTGGAGATTCATGAGAGTGCATGTCTCTCCTGCTAGATGAGAGAGTTGGAAGTTCTAGTGGCAGCATTTTCTGTAACCAGTAGATGGAATCAAAGAGATGAAGATTTTTCCTTTCATAGAGCAGTTTTTGAGGCTGGCTGATGTTAAAAGAAAAGTAAAAGCCTTGGAGAAGAGCTTAATTCAATGGGAAAAGCAAGTTCTGAAGGCAAAAAACAAGGTCTTCAAATATAAGCTGATTGAGGTTTCATGGTTTGCCATTAATAAAGAGAAAACAAAGATTGCAGTGAACTGTTCTTGATGCTAATAAAGTTTATCATCACTTCATGCCTCAATAACTAGTTCACTTTCAAGAAGCAGCTCGTTAATGATTAAAAGTCCAAACAAATTTTTTTCCAAGTAGGAACAAATCTCTGTTAGTTGTAAACCTGATGATGAATTGTAGGTTTTTGCATTTGTTTACCAATAATGCATCATCCATACTATATATATGACGAGAATTGGCTGCTAAATTGGCAGGTTACAGAAATTTAATGATTTTGGTACAAGTACACCTGCTCATGGGTTCGGGCTGTGGTTCGGGATGTTTTTAATTTCTTTATCCAGACTCGGCCCTGGACCGGCTTGATTTATTGTTTAAAAATAAAAAAAAATAATTTTTATATTAATATTTATAATTAAATTTAAATGATTTGTTTTTTATATTATATAAACAATGATTTGGATCGGGTCGGGCCGATCTGAATAAAAAAAACTCTATCCAGACTCAATCCAATACTAGGTGAGGCTGTCAAACCGGACGGACTACTCGATCCATTAGCATATTTAATTTCAAGTAAACTGTTTATTTTTATTCAAATGTTTGCAATGAAGCTTCAGCATGATTGGTTAAATATGTTATTTCAAACCCTTATCCACCCCCACCCCAACCAAAAACCTTCTAAGCATGATTGTTTAAATGTAATCTTATTCTGCATATATGATAAATTAAAGGAATATTATTTTATACCCCATTTGTGAAATTTAAAATTTCACAGAATTAAAATATTATTATGTCTCAATTATTTATTATATTAATTTATTAAAAATTTTAATATATTCTAATGGGATATGTCCAATCATCTAATTTAATCGTATTCGTGAAATTTAAAATTTTTATTGATATCGAGTTATATATATATATATATATAATTATAATAACTGATTTTTTTTTTTTTGTTATGAACATTTAATTTGGAGCACTTTTTAGTAGTTGTGTTCATTCGGTGAGAATGAGGCACATGTGTAAGAGTCAAAATTTACAATATAAACTTGAATTATTAATAAATCAATTATAATTTAATAATAAGTAAAATTATGTAAAGTTCGAGCAGTATTGTCAATCGACACTTGTGATTGTGGATTAGGTGCCATTAGCACGCATGTTTTGTTTTGTTTTGTTTTTTGTTTTTTTTATTAATTTAGCTACACGTTCGTTGCACGTGAATTATATATTACTCAATATCATTATTTAAAAGTGTAATACTCAAATAAACTTTCATACTTTACTCAAAAATGGAATAAGTTCTTAATCTTCTATTGTATGAAATTAAGATTATGAACTTTGTCGTTATAAAATATTCAATATTTGTTGGATTTTTCTTAATTGGACGATATAGTTTATATAAAAAAAAATACTTATTTAGATTTATTTAAATGAGTTGGATGACTAATATTTGAGTGAATGCTATTTTAAAATTTTTAGCTATTTTTTTATTCATCCAGTTTCAAGATTTAATGGGTATAATTATAATGAAAATAAAAATTCATAATTTTAATTTCATGCAATCAAAGATCAAAGTTTTATTTTTTATTTTTTTTTATTTTGAGTAAAATTCGAGGTTTTATTTTTTTTAAATAAAAATTTTATTCAAATAATTAATATTTTTTTAATAAAAAAATAATAAAAAATAATTTTTAATGTAAAATATAATGTATATCGATAATTATTATATTAAATAATTAAAATAATTTAGTTTATTTAACTTTAATATTAAATGATTTATATTTATCTAAATGGTTTTCGGTTAAATCAATCAAATGAGTTTTAATGGAATTTGAAAAATCTATTAATTGTTTTTTGGTATATGCAATTAAGTATTAAGTTTTTTTTTTTTTTTTATATAATTAAATAGTTTTTCCATTTTGGTATTATATACAATATTTTTTTTAAAATTTCGAATTCCAATTATACGTTACAATATATAAAACAATAAATATGACAATAATATTTTTATTCAAAAAAAATATTATTATGAGTACTTTGATCATATATAATTAAGCTTAAGTCATTAATATAAGCAATTTAATATCAAGTTATTGGATCATGATTTTTAATTCTCAATCAATTAACATTTTAAGATAGATGATATGCCTAAAATAAATAAATAAAAATTATATAGAAAACAATATTTTTCATATTAAACTTTAATAAATAAATGATGAGATCCATAAATAAATTAAACATCAATAAAAATTAACTGTAAATAAAAAGATAGAAAAATAAACTATGACGTATATACTTTTATTGAAATTTTATTTTAATTATTCATTAAGTTGCATCATTAATTAATTATTAATATAAACCTTGAGTCTTATTTTTCTACTAACTAAAGTACATCTTCGAAAAGATGCGATGAAGCAATTAAGAAAAAAAAAGAATAAAATTTGTCCAAATAGTCAACTTAGTATTATAATTCAACTGCATTTAATTATAAATGGCAAGATATTATTTTACTTAACAACAAACAAAAATATTATAAGTCGTGTGATAATTCAATATATGAAATTTTAAGTTTAAAACACTAAATCTTGGCATTGAAAATAATCAATATATCTATAAATTCGACTGATAACTTTTGATAACTTTTAAAGATATCTTGTAAATAATAGAATAAGATATTTTTTAATAAAACAGAAAAGAGAAAAACTTACTAATATAGTCTATTTTAATATATTAAAAATAAAAGGAAATTAATCAAAATAAAAAATATATATTTGACCAAAGGTGATTTCTCCAAACATTTAAAAAATTATTAATTTAAAAATTTTAATAAGGAGTTATATAAGATTTTATGATTTAGTATAGTTATATATATATATATATATATATATATATATATATATATATATTGCGACATTGAGGTCGCAAAAAATTGAACAAAACACTGATCAAAGGTAGGATATATAGTTGTCATTTTAATATCTTTTCCATGATACTCTAAATAGATAGATATTTGTAAAACAAATAATTTAAGATATTTGACATTAATAAAGATTTGACTTTAATAATGCTAATATGAAATAGAAAAAATAAAAAATAAGAATGTTTGTTATTTAATACAAATGTATAAAAAAATTATATTAATAGTATTGCATAAAAATTTAATAGTTAATGTTTTTATTAGTGGTTAAAGATTTTGCTACACATGCAAAACTTAAATTAATAATTTTTAACTTTTAAAAAATATAATTACAATTTAGTTTTATAAAAATATGATATTTGTAAAAGCATAAAAATTCTCTTATCCTTTATTAATAGATTATGTAAATTTTTTACAATTATAATTATGAAATTTACTAATATGTTATCAATCATTTACTACTTTGTTATCAATCTTTTACTACTATGTGGTATTTATCATTTATTATTGTGTTATTCATAATTCATTATTGTATTATTAATCATTTACTATTATGTTATTCATCATTTACTACTATGTTATTAACCAGTTACAATTATAATATCATTCACTTACTACTTTTTATCCATCATTAATTTATTATTATGTTATTTATCATATATTATCTTTATACTTATGAAACGTACTCATATATTATCAATCATATACTACTATTTCATTAACTATTTATTACAATGTTATTAATGATTTATTACTATATTATCCATAATTTACTATCTTAAATTTTTTTACCAACAATACAAATTTTAATAAGTTTTCTAATATATATGGAAGCATTTAATTGGACTACTTAATTGTGAGTTAATCTGCTAAGTTGACATAATTCTTAAACTTATTAAATTTATAATTATAGTTAGGTATGATAATATTTCTAAAAGTATAATTTATTTTATTATTTATAAATAGCTTATGTAAAATTTTACAATTATAATTATAAAATTTACTACTAAATTATTCATCATTTACTAAATACTTGAAAGCTTGTATTAAAACTTTTATTTTAATATGGTTTCAATCTAGAAGTATAGAACTTGATGATTTTGAATTAACGTGCTGGATTGACATAATTTCAAAATTTAAATGTATAATTACATATAGATGTTATAAATATGATAATATTTGTAAAAGAATAAAATTATTTTATACTTTATTAATATTTATGTAAATTTTTACAATTATAATTATGAAATTTACTATTATGTGATCCTTTATTTACTACTATGTTATTAACCATTTATTATCACGTTATTCATAATTCATAGATCAGTTATCAATCATTTATTATTACTTTATTAATCAATTACTACTGTATTATTAATCATTTGCTACTATGTTATTCATCATTTACCAACTATCTAATGAATTTTTTTACGAATAACTTTTAATAAGGTTTCCAATTTAAAAACACTCTACTTGATGATAAAACTGTAAGTTAACTTATTAATTTCCTATAATTTCAAAACTTAAAAGTATAATTGCACTTATATGTTATAAAGAATATAAAATTTGTAAAATTATAATTTTTTTTATCCTTTATTAATAGTTTATATAAATTTTTACAATTATAATTATGAAATTTACTACTATGTTATTGACCATTACTACTATCTTATTTATCATTTATTAATTATCCTAAAAATTTTACTAAGAATTTTACTTTAATAATATTTTCAATTTATAAGCATACAACATGATTTCTAATTCTGAATTAACCTCCTAAATTGACATAATTTAAAATTTTAAATGTATAATAAATTTATTTTAATAAGATTTTCAATTTATAAATTTATTTTTTATCATTTATTATTAGGTTATGTAAATTTTTACAATTACAATTATTAATATATTATGTGATCTATCATTTAGTATTATATTATCAATCATTTACTATAATGTTGCCCTTCATTTACTATCCAAAATATTTTACTAACAATTTTATTTTAATAAGGCTTTTAATCTAGAAACATGCAACTTGATAACTGTAGACACCTAACTTTGTCCGGACCCCTAAATCAGGTACATTTTCTTCTTAAATTGATGTTTCAGAATGCTAAAAGGCTTTTCTCATCCTGCAGGTGGTACTCCGAGACTTAGTCTAAGAAAGCAGACATAAAAAGTCAAATTCAAAAAAGTCAACCCCAAAAAAGTCAACACCTAAAAAGTCAACTATTGAAAAAGTCAATCCACTTTCAAAATCAAGATTTGAAGTTCAATTGAGAAATGGTGAAAGAATTTTGGTAATCCGAGGTCTACATTGAAAGATATGGAGGTCGGAAGTTGGGTTACAGAATCTGAGTTGAAAAAAAACCCTAGTTCGAGAAATTTGAAAAAAAGTGCCTAAACGATCAAATTGGTCAGAATTGAAGGTCTCAAATGAAAGATAAGCACTGACTACGGGTAATGGAGAAGTTACTTGGAAGAAAAACTGATAGAAAAGTCAATTCGGAAGAAAACCGAGAATTAGGGTTTTTGGTGGATTTCGGTGAAATTTGGAAGAATTACAGAAATGGCCCGATTCGGTAGGACTAAAGCCCTTAATTGATGAGAAATGATTAAACAAGGATAGTTCAAGGCCCAGTTTGAAGAAAATCTGAAAATCAGACTTGTTTTGAGCAAAACCGGGTTTCGAAGGCAAAAATGTAAAATTGGAAAATGTGAGAAAAATAGCAAATGAACTCCAAAAATTCTGAAAATTTGCAAATCTCATTCTTAAACCATTTCGAAGAGATTGGCAAAAGAAAATCTTGATTCGGAGTTCGTTTGCAAAATGGCCAAATCTCGGGTCCCCTATGCAGTAATTCAAGCGGATAAATCCCGAAAAAATAGCAAATGAGCTCCAAAAATTATGAAAACTTCCAGATCACATTTTTAAATTATTTGGAAAATATTGGTGAATAAAAATCTGGATTCGGAGCTCGTTTAAAAAATGATAAATTTCGGGTGCATAAAAGGGGTAATTTCGAAAATAAATCCGAAATAAATAGCAAACGGACTCGGAAAATTTTGAAAACTTTCAGAATTCAAATTTTTATTATTTTGGAAGTATTGAAAAAAGAAAATTCGAATTTGGAGTCCTTTTGCTATTTATTTAGGTTCGTGGGGCAAAAAGGTTATTTCACCGAAGAAACCAAAAAAGGGCAAATTCGTAATTGAGAAAAATATGAAAGAAGAAGGAATTGCTGAGATTTTTCTCCCTTGGTAAGCCAGCATAGAGGAGAAGAAGGAAGCTTGAACAATTTAATTCCCTAGTCACTATCAAGCCAGATGCTACCACTAACACCTTGCAAATGGTCCTCCATTCATCCAATGGCTTAGGTGCCTTGTAGGAAAGTTGAATGCACCATCCAATGGCCAAGTTTAAATGCCAAGATGACATTTTTATTTTCATGAAATAACCCTCATCTAACGGCCAAGAATGGAAGAAAAAAGATGAGCACAATTCATCCAAGGATGAGCATCCATTCGGTTAAGCAAGAGAGTGCATAGGATTGTCTCTTTTCATCCAATGGATTAGGCCATCTACAAGGGCTGAGTACACATGTTGAGGGCTAGATTTAATCTACAAGATGTCATTTTTATGTTGTCCTCATCCAATGACCAAGAATGGAAGAGCACAACTCATCCAAGGGTAGGCACTCAAGGGGGCAAGCAAGGGAGTGCATGGGATTGATCCTCTTTTGCATCTAAGGGCTGAGGTTACTACAAGGGCTGAGTACACATATTAAGGGCTGCTATCAATTGGCAAGATGAAATTTGTATGTTGTCATCAAAATATCTTAATCTAAAGGCCAATATTGGAGGAGAAAAAAGTGCAATTTCCATCCAAGGGTGAGAGGCCATTCGGCCAAGGCTAAAGAAGGGGGGTTGGTTTTCATATTTTCAGATTTTTTTGGCTGGACAGTAGCTAATTTAGCAAAGAAAAAGGATTTGAAAGAAAGAAAAAAAAGGTTTTGAAAGAAAGAAAAAAAAGGTTTTCAATAGAGAGCTTGAAGGTAGTCATCTCTACCAAGTTCTAGCATAGCTTTCTTCTTGTTTTCCATGGTGTTTTCTTGATTTCCTATCTTGTTTTCCTACTACATTTTTCATAGAAAGAAAGTTTTTTAATGTTTAGTTATGTTTTCATCTCTTCTTCTTCTTCATTAAAATGGTGGAAAATAATTTTTTTTACATGGTTTCATGCTTGGCCGAATATGGCATGTTTGCTTGCCTTGGTTTTCTTTCTCTTTCTTCCTTGCATGTTGCTGTGAAAAATGGTTTTTAGAAGGTTTTTTAGAGTATTCTAAGGTTCTGATTTTTTACAAAAGATGAAGCAAAAAGGTTGAAATGGCTACATGATCTTGGCTAGACCAAGTGACCATGGTTTGGAGAGAGGCTATGCCCATTTTTACCTACCATGAAGCTCACCTTAATTTTGCTGTTTAGCATGGTTTATTTTCTAATTTTTGAAATGGAAAGGCTTCGCGATCTTGGCAGAACCAAGTGATTATGGTTAGGTGAGAGGCTATGCCCATTTTATACCAACCATGGAGCTTAAATTTCTTTGTTTTATTTACTAGTTTTGCTTGTTATTTGCTTTGCATGTCTATGTTTAATTTTATATATGTTCTTTACATTATTTTCTATGTTATATTTGTTCTATATTTCATTTTCATGCATGATATTGTGTCCTTGAAGATTCAGCCATTGTGTCATATGCTCATATTGTGCATTTTTTTTATGTATGATGTCTTATTTTATAAATATGTTTGCATTTTTCATATATTTTCATATGGTCATTCGGCTATTCCATGTTAGTGTGCTTTGCATGTGCATTTTCATCTTGTTTCTTGGCTTGTTTGCATCTCCATGCCATGAGTTAGCATGTCTTGATATTTAGTATGCCTTGCATGTGCATTTTCATTTTGCTTCTTGACTTGTTTGCATCTCCATGCTATGAGCTTGTACATTTTGATTTTAGTATGCCATATGCTTGTGAAAATGCTATGAAAAAATGCCATCATTTGGGGTATATGACCATTCGGCTATTCCATTTAGTATGCCTTACATGTGTTTTTTTATCTTGTTTCTTGACTTGTTTGCATCTCCATGCCATGAGCTTGTACATTTTGATTTTAGTATGTCATATGCTTGTGAAAATGTCATGACATTATGCATCTTGATATGATTTGTCATGTACTTGTGCCATTTACTAGATAGGATTGCATTAGAGTATCATGTACATTCGGCCTCTTCATGCATCCCTTGCCTTGTCATGCATTTGCATTTTGTTTAGGTAACATGCTTTGCATTATCATATCTTGAAATTGTGTATTAGTTTCTGTTTGTTCCAGCATTGACATTAGTTTCATTGGTCATTGTATGTTCATAATACTACTATGCATGTTCATTACATTTTAGGTCTAGGCCATGTTGATATTGCCATGCATATTGAGTCTTAAATCATATTGGTATTGTCATGCATTACTATGTTATTTAGGTCTTAGGTTATATTAGCATTTTCATGCATATTCATAACATATTAGGTCCAAGTCATATTTGCATTATCAAGCATTGCATGCATATTAAGTTAGGATAGCTATTGCCATGCAAAGTCATGCTAGGCATTTAGGTTATTTTAATTGTCATGCATTTCCTTTACCATTTATGCTTTAAACCATGCATTTCATACATTTCATTTGCTGTATGTTCATGCATTCCATGTCATTGCCACATGATTTATGACTTAGGCCAATCAATGGCTCAAAGTCATGCTCTCTTGAGCATACTTGTGGAAAATTAAAGAGTAGTCAAATTGACTATTCTACCTTTGTGATTTTTTTTTTACTTAGCCAATTTTTGTCCAAGGTTTTTAAATGTTTTAGCTACTGTTCTTAGGTCTTTAGGATGATCTCCAACAATTTTTACTTTGATTTTTGAATGACTTTATCAAAGGCAAAAAATGTGTTTCGACAAAACAGTTTTTTTCACCTAGTACTCGAACTTTTCTGATTTTTTTGGGCAGTCATATTTAATCAGAAAATTAAGCCATTTGTTTCTCGTGTAGTTTTACATGTTTTGAGTCTCCAGTATTGTTTTTATATTTTTTTGAATTTTTAAAAATAGGCTAAAAAATTGTGTGGTAAAACCGGACAGTAGAGGCAGATTTGAATTCAAAAGAGAATAATGGTTGAATTTGGCTAAGGCATTTAGAGGGGGTTGGTTAGAAGCTTTAGCTACTGTCTTAGGGTAGTTTCTAAGCCTTTTTGAACTTTAAAAATGATTTTAGAAATCTTGGGTTAAGGGTGGTCAAGTCCGGGATTTTAAACTTAGGAAATTAGAGCCATTTAAAAGGGTTTGGTAAGGGTTGTAATTTTTATTCAAGTTTTTCCTCAAAATTGTTTTTAACAATCACAAAGTTTTGTATTTTTAGAAAATCTAATTTGCCATATTTTCCTAAGGTATCCGGATATTTTTTTTAATATACGGATTTTTTTAATTAAAGGAAAAAAATACATTTTCATGCATTGCATTTTCTATATTCATGCATTTTATTTAAATGTGTGATTTTTGCTATGATATTTTCCACGGTATTATTATTATTTTAATTCACATTTTATGATCTTATATTGTTTGCCATATGATTTTGAATGTTTCATGATATCCTATGCTTTTTATTTAGTTATTTTTGTCATATTGTTTAGCATATACTATGTTCATGCATTATTATTTTTATTTTCATTTTCATGCATATTATATGTTAGCATTATTTTAATTTCATGTCATTTCTTGTCATTTAGATCATGTTCCACGTCATTTAGGTTATTTTATTTATAACATGCCATGTCATTTAAAATATGCCATATCATTTAAAATTGCCATGTCATTTAAATCATTTTATCTCATTTAGAGTATACCATGATACTTAGGATCTTTCATTTCACCTAGAATATACTATGCCATTTAAATCATGTCATATCATTTAGGTTGCATTATATTATCTAGACTTTGCCATGTTATTTTATTTATGTCATACATGTTCATGTTCATATTTTTAAATGTTTTGAAAAAGATAATGATTTTCAATAAAAATAAATATATTCCCGAGTTAAAATAATTCATGAGTTCTCTATCGGGTTTGCTGGAGGGAATATCATCAATTATCATTAATAAAGGAATATCTTTCTTTCCAAAAAACGAGAATGATTCGGAAAGTTTTCCAAATGAATAAAAATTTCTATATTTTGCCGATTTTGTCGGGGAATATAGGAAAATTTTGAAGTAATAAATTTCGGATAATTTTCAATTAAAAATGGAATTATTTTTCTTAAAATTGGGAATTAACTTGAAATACTAAATTAAAAACCAACTTTTTACCTAGACTTGAGATAACACACGATTAATAAGGTACCGATTTATATGGGCGTTGTGGGGGTGCTAATCCTTCCCCGCACATAACCGACTCTCGAACCCGCTTCTTTGATTTTTCTGGTTTATAACGCAGACTTGAAATTGGTTTTAAAAATGTTTTAATTAATTTTAAAATGTTTTATAAAACTGGTTTTAATAGGTGGCCGATCACACCTAGCTAAAAAAGATTGGTGGTGACTCCATGTCTTTTTACGAGGTCGTTTTCATACCCTCGACCTTTTATTTCAATCTAGAGGAATTAAGTCGTCTTTTCCTCTGCTTCTGTTTCCCCCTCACTCGAATGGGTCCCCGCGATCGGGATCCCGTATTGACAGCTTGGTGACTCTGCTGGGGACTTTAGAGAGTCAGGCCTAGAATTAGTCGTGTGTTATCAAAGTCTCGATTTCGTTGGTTTTTATTCGGTATTTAATTTTAATTCCCATATTTTTATAATAATAAAGAGAATTTTGAAAATAATAAAATGTTTTAAATATGTCCATCTTCATATGCATGCATATTATTATTTGTTCTCTGATTATTTTGTGTGTGTATATTTATATGTTTGCTTGACTGATGCTTTACATTGTTTGATTTTAGTGGGGTATTTAGAATAAGAGGTGTAGAATAGGTGGTGACAGGTTTGTTTTGTTCCTCCACACACACTATATTTGCATTTGCATAACATGAACTCTCTACCCGGTTTCGTCTTTTTAAGTGGGAGTAAAGTAACTACGCCTTCGTGATGATCCTCCGTATGGGCTAGTGAAACACTTTCGGAGTATAAAGTATCTAATGCATTCGTGATGATCCTCTGTACGGGCATAGGAAAATATACTATAACGAATTGAACCCGCTTTTATCGGGGTGCCTTACTAGCCTTCACAGGCTACAGTTAGGAACAATTCTGGGAATTAGAACCGATTCACCTTTATATAGTGAACCTAGGCGAAGCCATGCCGAATTTCTGTTAGATACCCGAAGTTTAAGAACACATGGAGGAACATTTCCAACCTTTTACCATCTTTCTATATGTTAGGTTTAACAAATTGGGTGATGATGAACGAACATCACATCGCTTGTAATAAATTTATTATTTTGTCCTAAAGGCGTCGTAATGCCGAAGCTCTGTTAAAATTTTGGGGACATTTGAAAAAACAAAAAGCATGTTGTTTTTTATGTTATATTTGTGAATTTATTTCTTTACTAATCTATTTCTTTTTGTTTTCTTTTCTTTGACATGTATCATAGACATCATCATACACTTGAAGTTTATTGGCCTCGGGATAGTCATCAACCCAAAATACTTTCATGGAGTGTCAGGTTATTTCAGTGATAGAAGATCATGCAGTATTCAGGGCACGGTCGGAAAAAGATCAGAGGGAGGATGGTGATTGCCTGAAGAAAGGTTATGTATCAGTGTTGCCGGAAAGGGTCAAAGCGGATTCTAGACAGAATAATCTTTGAGGGTTAGCCGACATTTGGAATCAGTGGAATGTATCAAAGAAAGAAGCCTTCACTCAAAAATATGGAGATATAGCACTCTTAATTCCGATTCGGGTCAATAGTGGGTTGATTCAGGCTATGGTACAGTTTTGAAATCCTGCTTATAGATGTTTTACTTTTAACAAGGAGGATATGACCCCACTGATTGAAGAATATTCAGCACTGTTACGTATTGAATGTCCTAATCCTGATCGGGTATATTTGAAGGAAGTGAAACCTTCAGGTTTTAAGAGGAAAGTGGCTAGGATCACAGGAATGGATACAACATGGGTTGAGAGTCATGTGGATAGAAAGCAGAAAAATGGATGTATTCCATAGGAAACTCTCTGGCAATTGATATTGGGTTATTCCGACAAGGAAATAGCCAGGGACATCTTCACTCTAGCCATCTACGGATTAATCATATTCCCGAAGATATTGGGTTATGTGGATATAGCCGTGTTTGATTTCTTTGAAAAGTTGGAACAGAAGATCAACCCATCTCCGACCATTCTAGCTGAAACTATCCGATCTTTGAATTTTTGTAAAAGGGAAGGACAAGGGAGAATCAAGGGGTGTGTACAACTCCTTTATATTTGGATTCAAAGTCACTTTTGGAAGATAGAAAAGGTTTTCTTCAAACCGTACATGAAGTCTTTAGTTTCGATTAGGGAATTCCTTCAAAATGATTGGCCTGAAGATGGGGATGAAGAGAAATGGGTCAACATGTTCCGAAATCTAAAAGGGGAGATGGTGACTTGGAGAGCTCCATGGATGGTTCCTATTCCAATTATGTACAAATGTAGGGACAACTCGGGAGTTCCACTACACGGGATTTGGGGGTCTGTGAGTTATGCGCCTTTGTCGGTGCAAAGACAGGTTAAGTCTCGACAATTCACACTCGTGACACATAATCTAGGATCATCAGAGTTCACTTATGGAGAAGACGGGTATTATGGAAAGGTGCGGGCAGTAATTGAAGCATGGAAGAAAACTTGCCGAATAAAAGTGGCCAGATATGCCGACATCGTCACACCTGATTACCTGGTATGGAGGGAATTAAGGGTTAATGATAGGCTACTGACATCAGATGGGGAAGAGGTCCAGTTCATGAATCCGCCACCGAGGGAAATACCGTTAGAGTTAGAAATCGCAAGGGCGAAATTTGAAAAAAAAGGGCCCAGATGAGCAAGGAGATTGCCCGACTACAAGAAGAGCTTGAAGACATGAAAAATAGGGAATCAGCTCGAGAAAATGAAAAGGAAAAGATCAAGAGAGAAAGGGACACTGCTAAGGGCGATCTTCGGGAATTACATTTGGAGAACAAGAGGTACCGCTTTGAGCTCAGATTTGAGGGGACTCTCAAGACTTTCGGGGAATGGGAGCATGAGGTCAAAAACCTCAAGAAGGAGAATAACTACTGGAAAGATAGAGCGAGCATGAGGAAGCCCGAGCCAATCAACTGGAGAAGCAAGCTAAGGAAAGCTTACACGGTGATGCTTCTGCTGACGCGTCAAGGGGCCGTGAACAAGTAGGGGTCAGATTGAAGAGCAGGGCAATCAAAAGGAAACTGTGAAAGAAAGTCCAAGATACGAGGAAGTCACTATAGGACTAATTTTGTAATAGCATTTTGAAACGCGAATTACGGACTTATCTTAGGCAGTGATCTTTTTATTCTATCTGTAATGTATTTAGTTCTAGGAAATCAATGAAAGACCTTTCGGTTGAAAGTATCCCTTGGCCAATACATTCAAATGCATTCATATTTATATATTTTGTTTGTTCATTTGTACATACTCATATTTATAATCATTCATTTTTGAAATTCATATATGTTCATACACTTAACCACTTATTTATTCTTTTTACTTGTTCATTCATTCATATTCATACACTTAAACACTTATTTGTTCATTTCATTTGTTCATTCATTTATTCTTTCGTATTCATATACGTAATCATGTCCATATCCATTTTATTTGATTCATTCATTCATTCACATTTAGTCATACATTCATTCATTCATTTTTTATAAAACATAAAAAAGATGTGTCAATAATTTCTAATTCATGGTTTTCAAAATTGAAGGTGCAATTGGTCGCACTCAGAAAGAATCAGATTTTCGACACCCTTACAATACTCGATCTCAAGCCAGAGCTATGGAAAACGATCAGCTTGCTAGAATTGAAAGAATGGAAAGACCTCAAAGGGAACTGCAGGAACAGTTAGCTAAATCTCAGGAGGTGTCTCGAGAACAGATGACTAAACTCATAGAAATGATGAGTGCCATGATGAAACAAAAAGGGCTGGGAGAGAATTCGGTCATCGGGAAAAAGGTGGTAGTTGAAGAGGATCAACTTGAAAACATATAGCAACAGGGCCAAGAGGTGCCAATTGGGGCAACCTCTTATGTTTATATCCAGCCAGCTATTGAGACATAGAACTATGTTGCCGAAAAAGGGTAATATGTGAGCTGACCCAAATGATGTTAACGTTCCAGACTTTGAGGAACTAGCTAAAAAGGAAAAAGCAAAGATGACTGAGCTGAAGAGGGTCGAAATGGCAGAATCACAGAAAAAATATCAACTGCTGGAGGAGAGGCTGAGGGCTGTTGAAGGGGCGGAGTTATTTGGCAGTCTAGATGCCAAAGAGATGAGCTTAGTACACGATCTAGTAATTCCCCAAAAGTTCAAACTACCAGACTTTGAAAAATATAATGGGACTACCAACCATCAGTACATCTGACCATGTACTGCAGAAGAATGACGGGGCACGATGATAATGAGAAACTGCTTATCCATTGTTTCCAAGATAGCTTGACAGGGTCTGCAACTCGATGGTACAACCAACTGAGTCGTACCAAGATTCGTTCATGGATGGATTTAGCCAGGGCTTTCATGGAATATTATAAGCATGTATTTGATATGGTACCTGGTAGGTTATCGCTACAGAACATGGAAAAGAGAACCACTGAGAGTTTCAAAGAATATTCGCAAAGGTGGAGGGATCTGGCCACACAAGTGCAACCCCCTTTAACCAACAAAGAAACCACAGTGCTTTTCATCAATACCTTGAAAGCACCCTATTATGATAAATTGGTGGGAAGTGCCACCAAGGACTTTGCAGACATGGTAATATATGGGGAGATGATAGAGCCGGCCATTAAAAATAGGAAAATGGAAGGAGGAGAGTCTTTTACTCCGGAAAAGGTATTCCCTGTCAGGAAAAAAGAGGAGACCCACGCAGTTAGTATCAACCAATACCCATATGCACATCCCACACCACAGACACCACCAAGGCCCTATATTCCTACCACATCTTATGTATCTCCTACACCCTACACACCTTACCCGGGGTATAATCCTTACTATCCCAATGTGAACCACCTTACCCAAAATCCCTTCCCTTATACCAATATACCACAACACCCGTTTCCAAACGACATATCCCCACAGATAAACCTTCCCCGAAACACTGTCCCAAACACTCAGGGAGCCAGGCGCAATGACCAACGTTCACCAAGGAACGATCAAAAATCCCAATTTGATCCGATTCCTACCACCTATGGTGAGCTATATCCCGCACTGTTGCAAGGTCAACTTGTTGCACCCGTGTACCTCAAACCTCTGACACCGCTATATCCAAGATGGTACAATGCAAATACTAACTGCGCATACCATGCAGGAATTCAAGGACATTCGCCTGAAGATTGTCTGGCCTTTAAAAAGAAAGTCCAAATCCTGATCAACGCCGGAGTTGTGAAGTTTGGGGAAAATAATGGGCCGAATGTAGCGGGAAACCCATTGCCAGATCATGCGAAGAATTGAGTAAATGCAGTATGGACAGAGGAAATCAAAAGGGTAAAAAAGGATGCCAGGGAAGTCAAGACTCCAATATTGACAGTATGGGTCAAGATGGTTAAGGAAGGAATGGTGGGAGATGTTGACAGTTTAAAAAAGGTCGCAAAGAGGGTGCAGAATTGGTGCCCGTTTCATAAGTTTCATATCATACAGGACTGCGGGGATTTTTTGGCTAAAGTCCAAAAGATGATGGATGATGTGGAGGCCCAGTTTTACGAGGAGACAGAGAAGGAAATAGAGGTTATTGAGAATGCAGCTGGCTACGGGATAGGAAGACCCTTGATCATCTATTATGATGAATCAGAGGAGAATGTCATGCCAGTCATTGAGGAAAGTGCACCTAAGTTAATCTTTGATTTGTCTGTTTTCTTTTCATACAAGGAAAACAAAGCTGCACCATGGAAATATAATTGTAGCATGGTTATGCCTGGGTCTTCGAGTCAGCAAGATATCACAGGTGTGGAGCATTTAGCACGAAGTGGAAGGTGTTATGCTTCTGAGGGTGTTGAACAGGGGCTTACAGGAAAAGATAGAGGAACGGACAAAGGGAAGAAAGTAGCTGAACCAATCCATATTGATATGGATTTGTCAAAAGAAGTAGAAAGAGGGTCAGCCTCAGTAAACAGAATAAAACAGCCGATGAATGAGAAGGAAGCCTGCGAGTTCTTAAAATTCATAAAGCATAGTGAGTATAGCGTGGTTGAGCAACTACAACGTTAACCAGCTAGAATTTCAATCTTATCTTTGCTTTTGAATTCTGAACACATAGAAATGCCCTGTTGAGAGTGTTGAATCAGGCATATGTGGCTAACAACATATCAGTAGAAAAATTAGACAGACTGGTGGGAAACATCGCTGCAGATGACCATATATATTTCAGCTATGAGGAAATACCACCCAATGATATTGGGTCAACAAAGGCTTTCCACATAACTACCACTTGTAAGGGGCACATATTACCAAGGGTCATTTTGGATAATGGTTCTTCATTAAATGTGATGCCCTTGGCAACCCTGTCCGAATTGCCAGTGGATATTTCTTATATGCTGCCAAGCTGCACTGTGGTCAGAGCCTTTGATGGTACCAGGAGAGATGTCATGGGAACTATTGAGGTTCCTCTGGAGATAGGCCCATGCACTATGCAGTGAACTTTCAGGTCATGGATATTAATCCATCCTATAATTGCCTGTTGGGAAGGCCGTGAATACATTCAGCAGGGGCTGTACCTTCGTCTCTCCACCAAAAGCTGAAATTTGTGATAGAGGGGCGTTTGATCACTGTATCAAGAGAAGAGGATGTAATAGCCTCTACATCTACTGAATCTCCTTATGTTGAACCCAATGAAGATGCCGTAGAATGTTCCTTTCGGTCTTTGGAATTCGTAAATGCAATTTTCGTCGCTGAAGGACGAAAAATTCCAAAACCAAGGCTGTCCAAGAACACAAGGCTGTGGGTAAGAACTACCTTGGGAAAGGGCTGCACGGCTGGAAAAGGTCTCGAAAAATATCTTCAGGGGATAGCCCGAGCAATGGAAGTAGTGGGAAAGAAAGATCGGTTTGGCCTAGGGTATCTTCCGAAGGCGCATGAGAAAAGGAAACAAGTTGAAAGGAATAAACAAAGGAGGATGGCCCGTCTTGCGGGTATGGATATTGAATGGGAGCCTATGATATTCCCACCTATCCTTCACAGCTTTCGCTCAGCCGGTTCTCTGTACGGAGAAAAGAATTCTGATGATGTACTCTTAATGATCGAGCAAGCCTTCGAGAGATTCCAGGTGAATAGGGATGAACAAATGTATGATATGGAGATCTGCACGACTAGGGAAGAAATAATTGAAAGTGAGAATGCTAACTGGATGGTGCGACCTTGTCCACTAGGATATAGACTGGCCAATTGGAGTGCAATCGAGAGTTTTTAGGTCTATTCCAACATAATGCTTTTAAACAAATCTTAAATATCTTTGCCCGAAGATATTAAGAATTTTTTTTGTAATAGGCTTTTGTCTAAAACTTTTTATCCAATAAATAACAAACATGATGCATTTCCTTCATATTGATGTGTCAATATACTTTCATTTATGCTATTTATTTTGCTTCGATTGTATATATATTTTCCTATATTATTTTCCCTACCTATTTACAGGTGTACGGATGTAGAATATGAGGACCTTCCTGTCAGTAATTCTGAAATTGATTTTGAGAGACCCATTTGCACGGGTGATTTTGAGGCCGACGAAGATATTGAGGATTATGATCTACCTCTGGACTTATTAAGAAAAATAGCACAAGAAGAGAAAAAAATACTTCCTCATGAGGAGCTATTGGATTGTTAAATTTGGGAAGTAGTGAGGAGATAAAAGAGGTTAAAATCGGGACTACATTCTCATCGATAAAGGGTGAACTCATAGCCTTGCTCCGGGAATATGTAGATGTATTTGCATGGTCATACCAAGACATGCCGGGTTTGGACCCAGACATTGTGGTTTATAAGCTTCCTTTAAGACCAGAGCGCAAGCCAATTCAGTAAAAGTTGGGAAGAATGAGGCCTGACATGCTGTTAAAGGTAAAAGAGGAGGTGAAGAGGCAGTTTGATGTTGGATTCTTAGAGGTGGCAAAATATCCAGAATGGGTGGCAAACATTGTTCTAGTGCCAAAGAAAGATGGCAAGGTGCGTATGTGCATCGATTACCGAGATTTGAACAAAGCCAGTCCTAAAGATAATTTCCTTTTGCCCCACATTGATACTTTGGTGGATAATACGGTGAAGAGTTCCTTGTTTTCTTTCATGGATGGATTCTCGGGATATAATCAGATTAAGATGGCACCGAAAGATATGGAGAAAACCACATTTGTTACTGTCGCAACCTAAAAAATAACGACGAGTCTCATCGCAAGACTTTATTATTCGTTAAGCGTGATGATAACTCGTATAATTATATATTTTTTAGTTATGTTTTATTATTGTTTTGTGTCAAATATGAGTTATTATTGCTTAGTCTACTTGTGTTTATGATCTTTTATATTTTTATGTAATTTGGTGTTTTTCATGAGTTTCTTTGAGTGATTTCAGATTACTAGGTTAAATCAAGAATTAAGGGCAAATCCAATTCAGTTCCAGTTCCGACACCTTTTGCCATATCAGCTATATCTGGAGTTTCACCAAAGCATTAAGGGTGAAATTTTGACAGTGCAAAGTTAAGAGGCATATCTATCTTTTTCATGTTTTACACTTCTTGAAACGAAGTCGTTTTCCCTACCGAAATCAGCCATCAAGTTGGCTGATGTTCAATGACGTCTGTTCTGCACCGTTTTGGTATTTTGACCATATCTTCCGATCCACATGAGAAAATGATCTGATTCCAACGGCTATGGATCAGTAACTGATAGGGGCATATTTTTCTAGAAGACCATTTGATCAGATCGAGCCTCCAACATTGACAAAATCGACCCTCAAGCTGTCTGATCAGAATTGTCATACAACATGACGAAAATTGTTAGAAAAATGCACTCACCTATTATACCTACCTTTGAAATTTATAAAGCTTGTCTCTTGTCATTTAGCTCTCCAAAATGTGTATAAATAGAGGGCCTTGGATGAGTATTAGGAAACATTGATAGATTGGTAGGATATTAGCCATTGTAATAAAATTCTCTAAGTTTTCTTCTTCTTTCCTTTCTCTAGTTTTCTTTTTTTTATTTACTTATGCTTCTTACATTTCTTTTCATTTTATTCATATCTAGTATGTGTTGCTAATCATATTGTTGAGGTGATGAGGTGAAGCTTTTGGTAAATGCTAAGGTTAGTCTCTTAAACATGAGCTAAAATGAATCATCATTTATAAACACTAGTATAGATAATATTTTCTTTTGGTTTAAAATCATACTTGCAAAGTAGAGATCTTGATTCATTATTGACAATGAAAATGGCACAGTAAATGCTTGGTTTCATAACCTTGATTTGTTGTAGACATATACCTTGGCATAAGGAATGCTTGGACTCTTTTTATGAGTTTTGAGGACACCAAATGAACATAATATCATATGCTATGGACGTTGGACAATTTGGACTGAATTGCTAAACCTTCCGATTGGAACCTCCTTTATGTGTGGATTTCAATTGTGTAATAAAACAAGATTAATCTTAGCATAACACCAAGAGTGGATTCTCTAACCTCAACATCTTTTCTTATTGTTTTTTATATCTTGTTTAATTTCTTTTATATTTTGTTTATTTTGTTCTCTAATATCTTGTTTATCTTATTTTGTTGTTGATTCCCTAATATCTTGTTTACTTTCTTTGTCTTATATATTTATAAACTTATACTTACTAATACGCTTCCCTGTGGTTCGACCTCGGACACCCGAGAATTTATTACTTGAACATAACCTGCACTTGGGTTTACAACTCTTAATTGAGTCTCCATCAAGTTTTTGGCGCCGTTGCCGGGGAAGCAATACTAAGTATATAAGTTTATAAGTATATTTATTTTTATTGGCTGGTTATACCGCCTAATTTGTATATTAACTTTGTTTTATTGGCTGGTTATACCGCCTAATTTTGTATATATATTTTTTGGCTGGTTATACCGCCTAATTTTCTATATATTTATATTTATATTGTAAAGTTTATATTTATATATTATCTATTTATTAACTTTGTTTTATGCTTGTTTGGCGACGTGATTTTAGATCTCGTCGTTTAGTTAGATTTTATTGTGAAACTTTTTCAGGTAATCTTTCTAATACAACTCCTACCATGGCTGACAATGAAAGTGTTCATGCTGAAGATGAGAACAGACAAGTACGCACCATGCGTGACTACTTGCAACCAACTCGAAGCTCATCACCCTCTTGTTTTATTTTTCCTCTCAATGCAAACAACTTTCGTTTTAAACCAGGTATGATAGCTTTGCTTCCAAATTTCCATGGGTTAGAATCGGAAAGTGCTTACTCGTTTCTAAAAGACTTCGAAGATGTATGTGTCACCTTTAATGACCAACAATGCACAAATGAAATTGTCAAGCTAAAATTATTTCCTTTTTCTTTAAAAGATAAAGCAAAAATTTGGCTTCATAATTTAAAACCAAGGTCAATTGGCACATGGCAAGAATTACAAACTGAGTTTCTAAAGAAATTTTTCCCAGCACATAAAACTACTGCTTTGAAAAGACAGATTCAAAATTTCAATCAAAATCAAAATGAAGCATTTTTTCAGTGCTGGGAGCGTTTTAAAGATTTGTTAAGTTCTTGTCCACATCATGGTTTTGAAAAATGGCGTCTTATTAGTTTCTTTTATGAAAGTTTAACTCCCGAAACTAAACAATTTGTTGAAACAATGTGTAACGGTGAGTTTCTAGAAAAAGAACCTGAAGAAGCCTTTGACTACCTAGACCATTTGGCAGATAACTCTCAAGCCTGGCACACAGATAATTCCTCTGAAAGTTCCAATAGATCTAATCTTGTTTCTAACAGAGGTAAATATCATTTTAGTCAAGAAGATGAGATAAAAGCTAAAGTAGCTAATTTGGCTAGAAAGATTGAAGCCATGGAACTTAGAGAAGTAAAAACGGTTAAAAATGAAGAAAGTTGTGGAATTTGTGAAATCATGGGACACCCCACTTCTGAATGTCCAAACATTCCCATTCTTAAAGAAGTGTTGCATGATCAAGTAAATTCCATAAACACATTTAAAAAGCCTTTTCCTTCTCCTTACTCTGAAACGTATAACCCTGAATGGAGAAATCATCCCAACTTCAGTTGGCGGAATAATAATCATGTTCAGGTACCACAATCTCAAAAGCCGGGCAACACTTTTTCCTATCAACCTTCACGTGTACAAACCTTGGAAGAGATATTGCAAGCATTCATGCAAACACAAGCAAATGTGAATAACCAAACTTCACAGGACATCAATGAGATCAAAAACACCTTGTCCACATTGACAGCTTCATTACGCACTCAAGAAAAAGGTAAGTTTCCTGCTCAACCTCAGCCTAACCCTTCTACTCAATGTCTTGTTTCTTGCTCCAATGAAACTCAACAGGAAAATGCCAGTTCTATCACAACTCTTCGAAGTGGAAAGGCAATTGACAAAAACATTCCATCAAAAGACCAAGATCCTCCTTCCCCTCCGAAAAGTAATGGTAAGGATGATGGTAAGTCTGAACTTCTTGAAAATTTGGACAAAGAAAAAGGTATGCATCCTGCTCCTTTTCCTCAAAGGTTGCAAACAATAAAGAATTTGAATCAAAATGCAGAAATTTATGAACTTTTCAAACAAGTTAAGATTAACATTCCTTTATTGGATGCAATCAAACAAGTTCCATCTTATGCTAAATTTTTGAAGGACATGTGCACAGTTAAAAGGAAACATAATGTACAAAAGAAAGCATTTCTGACGGAAAGTGTGAGCTCAATCATTCAGCACCTTACTCCACCAAAATTCAAAGATCCTGGATGTCCAACAATCTCATGCATCATTGGAAACACTAGAATAGAACGTGCATTGCTTGATCTTGGTGCTAGTGTTAATCTTTTGCCTTTTTCTGTTTATCAACAGTTAGGTTTAGGTGAACTCAAGGAAACACCTGTTACACTTCAACTAGCTGATCGTTCTGTAAAAATTCCTCGAGGGATAGTTGAAGATGTTTTGGTTCAAATTGATAATTTTTACTTCCCTGTCGATTTTATTGTTTTGGACACACATCCTGTTTCAAATCCAAATGTTCAAATTCCTGTTATATTAGGCCGTCCATTTCTTGCAACTTCTAATGCTCTGATAAATTGCAGGAATGGTATGTTGAACATTTCTTTTGGAAATATGACTTTAGAATTAAATGTGTTCAACACTTGCAAGCAACCTGGTGATGATTCAGAAGTACATGAAGTGGATTTCATTGAAGAACTTGTTCATGAACATCTCACCACTACCACATTCCATGATCCTTTAGAAGCTTATTTAATTGAATGTGAGTTTGATAATGCTTCAGAAATTTCACACACTGATTCTTTGTTAAATTCTTTTCAGGTTAAGCATTGTTGGAAACAAAAACTTGAGGAACTCAGAAAAGATGCATATGAGAATTCTAAAATTCATAAAGAAAGAACTAAAGCCTTTCATGACAAGTTAATTTCAAGAAAAACATTTGATATTGGGCAAAAAGTTCTACTTTATAATTCTAGACTTCACATATTTCCTGGTAAGTTGAGATCAAGATGGACTGGCCCATTTGTGGTTAAGCATGTGTATCATTATGGAGCAGTTGACATTGAGAATCCTAAAAATGGTAACGTATTCAAGGTAAATGGACAAAGACTCAAACTCTTTTTGGAAAATCATGTTACTCAAGAAGAGGTTGTTTTTCTTTCTGATCCTTGTTTTGAAAATAACTAGATGTAAATATAATTTTTACTAATCTTCAAAAAAAAAAAATTACATTTTTTTAACCCCGGTTAAATGGCGGATAACGGTACTCCGTGATTATTTAAGTCGGTTCCATCAGCTACCCACAAAACTGATATTGTATATAAATTTCTCTTTCAATTTCTCTTTCATTTTATATATATATATATATATATATATTTTTCAGGATGGATGATATTCTCACAAGATTGCAGAAACGATTTCCTCCTTTTCCTCGAAATATTTTACTGAAGCTTTACCAAGTTCGATTTGAAAGATTAAGAATGCTTATGCACAAAGGGATTCCTGAAGACATACGTTGGATAATTGAAGCCAAGGTACGTGAAGATGAATATCTTCCTGTTTTGCATTTACCAGGTACAGGTAGAAGCACTTTTGCAAAGAAGCGACGAGCAAAGCGCATGAGTTCAAATTGCCACAAATGTGCACGATGGACGTGTAACGGTAAATGTCGTTCTATTGGGATTCTGTCCTCTAATTGAGATGATAAAATTGAATTCATTAAGGATGGACTGAGTAAGGAGAATTTGGGTAATATCCAACTTTCTCTTGAGACGCATCCTAGTGGAGACGTACAAAGAGAAATTCTTGATTTATGGCCGCAATTCCAAAGGGAATGGCAACATCTTGGGAATCTGATGTTAAAAGACCCTGTTTGCCAGCTTGTAAGAAAACTGGATGGGAAGCATATCCTCGACTCATAGAAGGCGTTTAAGCCGTTTCTGGACGTAAAACCAGAGGAAGATGTGAGGCACAATCACAACTACAATAAATGACTTCTCAGCTTTTGGTTTGATTTGCAATAACTTCATTTCGGTTTAATTTACGTGTTGTTCGATTTGTGTAATTATTCTCGTTTTTTTTTTTTTGCATTGGTCTTTTACGGTTGATTTTTCTTCTCTTTTTGATTTTCTTCCTAAAATCACGCGAAAATCTTTTGTTAGGTTAACATTTTCTTCTGACAGGTCAAATACACTTTCGGCGACATTATTACTCTTGTCTGATTCACTACTCAGTCCTCTATATATTACACCATGTACTCATTCTCTTTCAGGCACTCGAAAAAAAATGGAAAGTACTTCATCCCAGCGCATTGAAAAAATTTGTGTCTTTGGAGGTGCTTATCCAGGGAAAAATAAAATATTCGCTGATGAAGCCATAAGAGTTGGAGTAATACTTGCCCAACAAAAGATCCAGTTGATTTATGGAGGCGGTAGTTCGGGTTTAATGGGAGCAGTCGCTACAGCAGCACACGCTGGAGGAAGTCCAGTTCTAGGAATCGTGCCAAAACTATTCACAGGTTTTTGTGAACCTACCGTGGGTAAGGAAATACAAGTCTAGAGTATCCCTGAACGGATGACAATCATGTACCATTCTGCCGATGCATTCATTGCTTTACCAGGAGGTCTGGGTACATTGGAAGAAATAGCTTGCGTGGCTTCTTGGTCATCTTTGGTCACAAATAAGAAACCCATTGGTTTGCTTAATATTAATGGTTATTTTAGTAATTTGCTTTCATATTTAGATAATGCTGTGGATAATGGATTCATGTTTTCAGAGGCAAGGAGAACCATAATTTCTGCTACAACCATTGAAGATTTACTCAAAAAGCTCCAAGCTTATGAGTATTTATCTGCTACGGTTGTTTCGCAAACGCTCGGAAAAAGAAAAAGAGATATGGACGAGCAAGGAGTGGATTGCACTTTGTCTTTGTGACATTATCTAACATTTTGTTTGTTGTGTCTCAGTTATAATAAGTGGTTAGCAACCTCTGCAGGTAATATCTCCTAAATTCTACCTTTAGTAGGGGGTAAGGGACATATTTTGCTAATTTAAAAAAAAAAAAAAGTTTGTTGTGTTTTAAGCAATTTAGAAGTATTCATTCTGAACAAGGTCTGAGTAAGGGAGACTTGAGACATACCTTGTCAGTTTGATTTTAATCTTTTTATGTTTACTTGTTAATTTTTGTTTAGTATTTTAGGATTAATTAGGTTGCATGAGTTTGTTTTGTTTTGAGTCTTAGTTATTCCTATTCTTATGTTATTAGTTCTTTTCTCTTACACATGATTCTTTCATTTGGGTTAATAGACTTACATTGAGGACAATGTAAGAATTAAGTGTGGGGGGAACGATTTAGGATTTCTTTTATTTTTGTCTACTATATTTTTTTTTATGAGTCTTTATTATTATTATTATTTTAATGTGTTCTAGTTCCTTTTTAATACAATGATGAGATATGAATTGCATAAGTCTAAAACAGATTTATTAGTGAGAAGATTTTCATGAGAATTGAGCTTGATGTCAACCTTTTTATGAGCCAATGTTAATATGATATGTTGATTGAGAAAGAAGCATGTTTAGACTTAATCTGACTTGTATAATCATCCTTGTGAGTTTTTGAGCCTATAATGATTGATGCATTATACAAATCAATCTAATTTCTTTCTTGAGTGCTCTTATGATTACATGATTCTCTAGAACTTGCTTTAAACCGTTTGAGACTATATTGATACATGTGACAACATGAATATGATAGAGGCATTAGGATTATAACCAGAGCCAAACAGCCATCCATTATTAATGTTCTAAGAGAACATCCCCACTAGTGAGCCAATTTGAGCCTACATTAAATATGCTATTTTATTGGTAACCACAACTTACACCTAGCCTAAATATACTTATATCCTTACCCTTGTTCTAAAGATGGATTATATATTTTGAGACATATTGCAAAAAAACAAGGGATATTTTTAGTTGAAAATTTGGGTTAGAAACAAAAAATAAGTGTGGGGGAAGAAAAGAAAAGAAAAAGTCAAGAGAAAAAGAAAGGGATCATTGTTAAATACATTCCCATATTCAAAAAAAAAAAAAAAATTCTCTTGAACTTCTAGTTAAAGTAAAGAAAAAGATGTTACAAAGTTGGTTAGAATGAAGCAAAGGCTCAACATGAATATTTAGCCTATGTGACTATGTACTTGTAAAGAGTTTTGAGAAATTTATTTGTATGATCTTATTATGTCTCTAAACTCTATGAACTCTTTGGAACCTTTGTGATATCTTTATCCTTTTGTTCTTTAACCACATTATAACCCTTTGGCCCCATTACAACCTTGAAAAAAGACCTCTTGATTTATGAAGTTGTATGATCTAAATAGTGGAGAATAGGTGGACAAGCAAGCATATGGTAGAACTGTTTTCATGAGATTGATTGAGTGTAAACACTTTACCACTACTTTAAAGAGTGAAAATCATGAGAGTATAGTGAGAAGTTGAGATTAAGTTGAATATGCACTATTTTGATTGAAATATGTTATGTTAATATTGGCTTAACTCATTTATTTACATTCAAGCATAAATTTTTGTGAAATTCTTTGAGCTATTGATTAGTTTATAAGACTTGTTCAAAGATTGTCTCTAATTTATATTGAAAGGATTAGGAGTAAATATTTTTAGTGTATGTAGTTTACTTATATTTTAGTTTTTCAATGTTTGTGGGTATCGTTCTAGCAAACCCTCACGAGACTAAACTCGTCCACTAGGGACACCTAGGGGTTTAAAGGCTTGTGTCACATGCTAAGTGCCACCGTGATTTCCTACGAAAATGGATTAGATTAGATTTTCTTATTTTATTTTTATTGAGTCGTTGCTAGGGACTAGCAACAATCTAAGTGTGGGGGTGTGATAACTCGTATAATTATATAGTTTTTAGTTATGTTTTATTATTGTTTTGTGTCAAATATGAGTTATTATTGCTTAGTCTACTTGTGTTTATGATCTTTTATATTTTTATGTAATTTGGTGTTTTTCATGAGTTTCTTTGAGTGATTTCAGATTACTAGGTTAAATCAAGAATTAAGGGCAAATCCAATTCAGTTCCAGTTCCGACACCTTTTGCCATATCAGCTATATCTGGAGTTTCACCAAAGCATTAAGGCTGAAATTTTGACAGTGCAAAGTTAAGAGGCATATCTATCTTTTTCATGTTTTACACTTCTTGAAACGAAGTCGTTTTCCCTACCGAAATCAGCCATCAAGTTGGCTGATGTTCAATGACGTCTGTTCTGCACCGTTTTGGTATTTTGACCATATCTTCCGATCCACATGAGCAAATGATCTGATTCCAACGGCTATGGATCAGTAACTGATAGGGGCATATTTTTCTAGAAGACCATTTGATCAGATCGAGCCTCCAACATTGACAAAACCGACCCTCAAGCTGGCTGATCAGAATTGTCATACAACATGACGAAAATTGTTAGAAAAATGCACTCACCTATTATACCTACCTTTGAAATTTATAAAGCTTGTCTCTTGTCATTTAGCTCTCCAAAATGTGTATAAATAGAGGGCCTTGGATGAGTATTAGGAAACATTGATAGATTGGTAGGATATTAGCCATTGTAATAAAATTCTCTAAGTTTTCTTCTTCTTTCCTTTCTCTAGTTTTCTTTTTTTTATTTACTTATGCTTCTTACATTTCTTTTCATTTTATTCATATCTAGTATGTGTTGCTAATCATATTGTTGAGGTGATGAGGTGAAGCTTTTGGTAAATGCTAAGGTTAGTCTCTTAAACATGAGCTAAAATGAATCATCATTTATAAACACTAGTATAGATAATATTTTCTTTTGGTTTAAAATCATACTTGCAAAGTAGAGATCTTGATTCATTATTGACAATGAAAATGGCACAGTAAATGCTTGGTTTCATAACCTTGATTTGTTGTAGACATATACCTTGGCATAAGGAATGCTTGGACTCTTTTTATGAGTTTTGAGGACACCAAATGAACATAATATCATATGCTATGGACGTTGGACAATTTGGACTGAATTGCTAAACCTTCCGATTGGAACCTCCTTTATGTGTGGATTTCAATTGTGTAATAAAACAAGATTAATCTTAGCATAACACCAAGAGTGGATTCTCTAACCTCAACATCTTTTCTTATTGTTTTTTTATATCTTGTTTAATTTCTTTTATATTTTGTTTATTTTGTTCTCTAATATCTTGTTTATCTTATTTTGTTGTTGATTCCCTAATATCTTGTTTACTTTCTTTGTCTTATATATTTATAAACTTATACTTACTAATACGCTTCCCTGTGGTTCGACCTCGGACACCCGAGAATTTATTACTTGAACATAACCTGCACTTGGGTTTACAACTCTTAATTGAGTCTCCATCACGTGACATTTAAAGAAAAAACCAAGGAAAAGTCGACTTAATTCCTCTAGAAATGAAGGTTTTGAAAATGACCTTAAAAAAGACATGGAGTCGCCACCAATTTTTTTAGCTAGGTGTGATCGGTCACCTATTAAAACCGGTTTTATAAAATATTTTAAAAATTAATTAAAACATTTTAAAAACCAATTTCAAATCTGCGTTTTAAACCAGAGAAATCAAAGAAGCGGGTTCGGGAGTCGGTTACGTGCGGGGAAGGATTAGCACCCCCACAACGCCCGTATAAATCGGTACCTAATTAATCGTGTGTTATCTTAAGTCTCGGTAAAAGTTGGTTTTAAATTTAGTATTTCAAATTAATTCCCAATTTAAAGAAAAATAATTCCATTTTTTATTGAAAATGATCCGGAATTTATAAATTCAAAATTTTCCTATATTCCCCAACAAACGTGGAAAAATATATAAATTTTTATTAGTTTTGGAAAACTTTCCGAATCATTCTCTTTTTTTGAAAGAAAGATATTCCTTTATTAATAATAATTGATTATATTCCCTCCAGCAAACCCGGTAGAGAACTCATGAATTATTTTAACTCGGGAATATCTTTATTTTTATTGAAAACCATTATCTTTTTTGAAAACATTTAAAAGAAATGAATATGTATAGGCATGACATAAATAAAATGACATAGCAAAATCTAAATTGCAACCTAAATGTCATGACACATAGAAATTATTATGGCAAGAATCACATATTATATAAAATGCATGAATATAAAAATGCAATGCATGAAATGTATTTTTTCCTTTAATTAAGGAAATCTGTATATCTAAAAAGATATCCGGATACCTTAGGAAAATATGTCAAATTAAATATTCTAAAACCAAAATACTTTGTGATTGTTTGAAAACAATTTTGAAAAGCTTGAATTAAAAATAAAAACTGGGCTAAATTTTTTAAAATGACTCTAATTTCCTAAGTTTAAAAAAATCCGGACTTGGCTACCCTTAACCCGGGACTTGAAAAACCATTTTTAGAGTTTAAAAAGGCTTAGAAATTACCATAAGTCAGTAGCTAACCCTCCTAATCAGCCCACTCTAAGTAAATTAACCAAAACAGAAAATTGGTTTTTCTTTAAATTCAATTCTGACTCCACTGTCCAGTTTTAATCCACGATTTTTTACCATATTTTTAAAAATTCCAAAAATTCTAAAACAATTATTGGAGACTCAGGACATGTAAAAATACACGGAAAAAAATCGACTTAATTTTCTGAACAAAGATGAATTCCCAGAAAAACCAGAGATGTACGAGTTTTTGGAGGAGAAAAAACTGCTTTGTTTTTCTTTAAAATCAATTTTGACTCCACTGTCCAGTTTTAATCCACGATTTTTTACCCTATTTTTAAAAATTCCAAAAATTCTGAAAAAATTATTGGAGACTCAGGACATGTAAAAATACACGGGAAAAAATCGAATTAATTTTCTGATCAAAGATGAATTCCCAGAAAAAATCGGAGATGTACGAGTTTTGGGTGAAAAAAAAATGCTTTGCCAACACATTTTTTTTGTCTTTGATAAAATCATTTAAAAATCAAAATAAAAATATTTGAAACTCATAGAATGACTTGAAAACAGTAGCTAGGACTTTTTGAAAGTTAGATAAAAATTGGCTTAAGTAAAAAAAATCACAAAGGTAGAATAATAAATTTGACAAACTTAATTTTCCACAAGTGTGCTCAAGAGAGCATGACCTTGAACCATTAATTGGCTCAAGTCATTATTCAAGTGGTATGAACATGAAATGCATGAAACAATGCAGCAAACATGATGCATGAAATGCATGAATTTAAACCTAAATGTCATGAAAAAATGCATGGCATAAATAAAGTGACCTAGACCTAAAGTGTCATGAAAATGCATGGAAATACAGAGATGTCCTAATGCCTAACATTAACTTGAAAATGTGTATGGCATACCAAGATGACCCAGACCTACTGGACACGGAAATGCATGATAATACAAAATGACCTAAGATCTAATATGTCATATGAAAATGCATGGGAAACAACATGAACAAAAATGACCAAATGAACACAATACTAATGCATGAGCATGGCATAACCAATACACAATCATATGACATGAAGAGGCAAAGCATGAATAAACATGGTAATCACATATTCATGATAAAAAATGCAAACACGAGACAACACAAAATACAAAGGGACCAAGTGGATACTAATTTCCAAAATACTTACAGACTGTTGTTAGATAAAATGTAGATGGGCATATGATCAGAACAGGCCTCAGCAATACCAAAGGCCTCATGGATCTCCAAGTGCAAGAAATGAACAATGTCTACGAACTGCTCCATGACCTCTTCCAAAATCTTATGCCAAAGAGATTTTTTTCTTCAAACTTCTCACATGCTTCTTTCGACTCTTTAATTCTGTTCTCAATGTTGCAAGGCTGTCTCCTCTTTGAGCAGCATTTGGATTATCCTCTTCTTGAAGCTTACATCGATAATCTTGTTCAAATCAAAACTTATGCAACACTTGGTCCTTTCTCAGGTTCATCACCAAGTGACAAGGCTTTTTCTTGCCACATTCTAAGGTCGGGCAGCCTCTTTTTCAGCTGCTTCACGTGCTGCTCTTTCACGAGCCTCTTGCTTCCTCTGAGTCATTTCCCGATTCACAGCCTCATAATAGTGTAGCCGGTCCCACAATCGGGCAATTTCAAAGTTCTTGGATTCAATTTGAGCTTCCATCTCCATCTCCATCTCTGCCCTTGCAATGCCCCTTCCCACAGATAAAGATACAAATCGTGCAACACCCACTTGCTGCCTCAGTTCTTTAACTGGATTCACCAGCTCATCCTCTGTCACATCAATAGGATCTGCAGGCAGTGACAATCCCGCATTTCATCATTTGTCACAAGCAGACATCTTAGTTTTACCGCAGCATAAAGCCAATATCAGTCATCATTGGAACCATGAGGTGTCGTATAAAGAACACCATTAATTGTCCATTCTTCAACCAGCTTTCTGTAGGAAGGATTTTCCATGAGGGCTCGTACACGTTTATTATGCAGGATGACAAGTGGCCATTTATTCCTACTTCTAGTATACATTTGTTTTATGACAGCATCAAGCTGAAGAACACCGAATCCACCCTCTGCAAAATTCTGTTGGTAGAGCCCAATATTTGCTCCACCCACTATGGCTTCATAATCAGCATTTTTTTTTCAACCAATCCTGAAACTCCCTAAAGTTAGCCTTAACCTCCCTCTCCATAGCCAACCCTGCAACTGACTGCGCAAACTTCTCAGTCTCCACATCAGCAATATCAACACAAGCCAATTGCTCTCCACAGCAACAACAGCGACCATTTGGCTCAACATTCCCTCTCCTCACAACCCACTTCATATTTCGCTCCCTCAAAGCCAAGCTCACTTCCTTTATAGCAAAACCAATCCTCCAAAACCTTCCTTGTCTCCTCACTGACCCACCTAACGCTCCTCCTCAACTTCTGCAAATAATTGTAAACTCTCTCCCCTCTCCCCGTATTCGCACTTAATTTCAATAAAGCAGCAATCTGAGGTTCCTCCAAGCATATCACGACGTTGATCATAATCAACATGCAGTCCACTGCTGTTATCTTTCCACTTTGTTGCTAACCCAAGGTCAACAAGAAACAACTTCTTCTCTTGTGGCGTAGCTGGTTGACCAAGTAAAAAGTTCTCAGGCTTAACATTCCCATGCACATAACCTTTGGAGTGCATCTTCTCAAGTATTGACAGCGATTCAACTGCTATACAAGCTACCATTTCTGCAGACATCGCTTGCCCTGAAGAATTCCAAACATCCCGTAAACTGGGCCCTAATATGTCCATAACCATCACATAATAGTCTCCTTGCTTTCCTTTGTAATGTACTTTTGGAACTCCATGGCTACCACCAAGAGCATTGTAAACCTGCCATTCATACGGTGGACCATAAGTACAGCCTTTGCTGTTTCGGTGCTCAAATTTCAAAGCTACCTCCAAGGCCGCAGAACCAATTACACGTTCATTTCCACCACTAACACGTCTTCCAACAAACACCTGACCAAATCCAGCTTTACCAAGCTTTCTCTCTATCTTGTACAAAGGATATTCCCAACTCGAACCCTTTCTGGAAAAGGTGCAGTACTTTTACGGCAAGAAATTATATTTGCAAAGATTTCTGCAAGCTTCTTTCGAGCTCGGTCGCGACGGCGAATGAGCAGGGATAGGCAGGTAAGGGAAGATGACACTGATAGGGAGCATGTCGTTGTCAAGATCATGGAAGAGTGCAGACACATCATCAAAAAGCTTATCACGTACTTCTCGACCCAAGAGACACCTACTAGCAGTCAAGATGATGAGATGCTCCAGCTCATATTTGAGGTCCACCTCACCACTATCCACCCATTTCGAAAATTAGTCCTCAGCTTCAGTAACCATCTGATCCACATAACACAAGGTTCACCCAGGTGGGTCATTTTTAACATGTTTGGATTGAGGGGAGGGGGCTTGAGAAAGGCCATTTGGGCTGCCGTTGCTTGAAGATGACCAGCTTCCTTGCCCACTAAGAGTCGACCGTGGTGAACTCGCCGAAGCTCCATTTTTCTCGTTTTTTGTCCAAAGAAAGGCTAGGAACAGTGAGTTTCTGACTCGTTGAGTGAGGGAGCCGGCGAGTCAACCCAGCAAAAATTCATCCTCGCCACTGCTCTCAGTCTCCATAGACCCAACAACATATTCAACAGGGGAGCTCGGAACAGAAAAGGAGTCCAATGAATCAAACTCGTAGGGGAACTCAGCTGGGAAACCATGACTGGATATCAACAACTCAGTGTTGTTTTTTTTCACCGTTTTTGTTCTTAAGATTCTCTTCCTTCATAATAATATCATCATCCTTTACAAACTTCGCCGGAAGCCAAAACTCAGCATCATGTATTTGCTCAACCATGACAAAACAAAAAACAAATAAAATAAAATAAAAACAGAGGAAAACAAGGGAAAGAGATGGAAAGAAACGGGAAATGAAGAGAAGTGAGGGTGTGGAAGGTCTGTATGAAACCCTGCCACTTTTTATTATTCCCTTTCCCTCTCCCCTCAGTAGCCGCCTCTTTTCTTTCTTTTTTCATCGGCCCCCTAAAAAAAAACCCAAAGCTTTCTTTCCTTCAGTTTTTCAGCCGCCAGTATTCTTTTTCAATAATCGCCCCCTCCCCCAGCCATCAATGCAAGTGGCCCATTTATACTTTCATTTCTAACCTAAAAAAATGAGTAATGTCTAAATTGCCCTTCTTTTATTCTTTCAAGTTTCTTTTTTTTGTTTTCTTTTTCAAATATATTCAATTAAAAGAAATTATTTTAAAAATCTAATAATGCACAAGATTAAACTTTTTCACCTCGGGTTTAAATTGAATTTTAAAATTGGTAATTTTACGGTCCGATTTTATTTGAACAATTAAAGCTAAAAAAGATATATATAATTTAGAACATTTAAAAAAATCTAAAATCGCGACCGTGACTTTTACAAAAATATTAAACCCGAGAGGGGGACAAATCAAAATTGGTTTTAAAAGGCCCGGACAAAATTAGGTGTCTACAGCTGCCCCTCTTTGGCTATTGCTGAGAATCAGGAATCAGACAAAGATAAAATAGACAACAATTTTGTCCGGTCTGTGAAATCACATGTGAAGGAAAGGAAAGGGGTTTTCTTTTTCATTTCTTCATTCATTTTTGTATTTTTCATTTTCTTCTTTTTTCTTTTTTTCCTTTTTTTTCTATTTTTTTCTCTTTTTTTTCCTTTTTCTATTTTTTTTCTCTTTTTCATTTTTTTTTTATAAATAAAACAATAAATTGAAGATTTTGTCCTTAAATTGAATTCCCTGCCTAAACAAGGCTCGATTCGTTTTAAGAAAACGAATTCGATTTTCAAATGAAAAATTTATGCCCGAAGGTCTTTAAAATTGGTGCCCGGAGGTCATAAAATGGTGCCCGGAGGTTTTTAAAATTGGTGCCCGGAGGTCTTTGAAAAAAATGGTGCCCGAAGGTCTTTGATGACGGTCTCAGGGTTCGACTCATTTGATAAAACAGAATGAATTCGATTTAAAACAAAAGGAAATACCTCGACGGTGGTCTCAAGGCTCGACTCATTTGATGAAACAGAATGAATTCGATTTAAAACAAAAGGAAATACCTCGACGGTCGTCTTGAGGCTCGACTCATTTGATAAAACAGAATGAATTCGACTTAAAACAAAAGGAAATACCTCGACGGTGGTCTCGAGGCTCGACTCATTTGATAAAACAGAATGAATTCGACTTAAACCAAAAGGAAATACCTCGACGGTGGTCTCGAGGCTCGACTCATTTGATAAAACAGAATGAATTCGATTTAAAAACAAAAGAAAATACCTCGACGGTGGTCTCAAGGCTCGAATCATTTGATAAAACAGAATGAATTCGATTTAAAACAAAAGGAAATACCTCGACGGCGGTCTCAAGGCTCGACTCATTTGATAAAACAGAATAAATTCGATTTAAAACAAAAGGCAAATACCTCGACGGTGGTCTCGAGGCTCGACTCATTTGATAAAACAGAATGAATTCGATTTAAAACAAAAGGAAATACCTCGACGGTGGTCTCGAGGCTCGACTTATTTGATAAAACAGAATGAATTCGACTTAAAACAAAAGGAAATACCTCGACGGTGGTCTCGAGGCTCGACTCATTTGATAAAACAGAATGAATTCGATTTAAAACAAAAGGAAATACCTCGACGGTGGTCTCAAGGCTCGACTCATTTGATAAAACAGAATGAATTCGATTTAAAACAAAAGGAAATACCTCGACGGTGGTCTCAAGGCTCGACTCATTTGATAAAACAGAATGAATTCGATTTAAAACAAAAGGAAATACCTCGACGGTGGTCTCGAGGCTCGATTCATTTGATAAAACAGAATGAATTCGATTTAAAACAAAAGGAAATACCTCGACGGTGGTCTTGAGGCTCGACTCATTTGATAAAACAGAATGAATTCGATTTAAAATAAAAGGAAATACCTCGACGGTGGTCTCGAGGCTCGACTCATTTGATAAAATAGAATGAATTCGATTTAAAACAAAAGGAAATACCTCGACGGTGGTCTCGAGGCTCGACTCATTTGATAAAACAGAATGAATTCGATTTAAAACAAAAGGAAATACCTTGACGGCGGTCTCAAGGCTCGACTCATTTGATAAAACAGAATGAATTCGATTTAAAACAAAAGGAAATACCTCGACGGTGGTCTCGAGGCTCGACTCATTTGATAAAACAGAACGAATTCGATTTAAAACAAAAGGAAATACCTCGACGGTGGTCTCGAGGCTCGACTCATTTGATAAAACAGAATGAATTCGATTTAAAACAAAAGGAAATACCTCGACGGTGGTCTCGAGGCTCGACTCATTTGATAAAACAGAATGAATTCGATTTAAAACAAAAGGCAATACCTCGACGGTGGTCTCGAGGCTCGACTCATTTGATAAAACAGAATGAATTCAATTTAAAACAAAAGGAAATACCTCGACGGTGGTCTCGAGGCTCGACTCATTTGATAAAACAGAATGAATTCGATTTAAAACAAAAGGAAATACCTCGACGGTGGTCTCGAGGCTCGACCCATTTGATAGAACAGAATGAGTTCGATTTAAAACAAAAGGAAATACCTCGACGATGGTCTCAAGGCTCGACTCATTTGATAAAACAAAATGAATTCGATTTAAAACAAAAGGAAATACCTCGATGGTGGTCTCAAGGCTCGACTCATTTGATAAAACAGAATGAATTCGATTTAAAATAAAAGGAAATACCTCGACGGTGGTCTCGAGGCTCGACTCATTTGATAAACAGAATGAATTCGATTTAAAACAAAAGGAAATACCTTGACGGCGGTCTCAAGGCTCGACTCATTTGATAAAACAGAATGAATTCGATTTAAAACAAAAGGAAATACCTCGACGGTGGTCTCGAGGCTCGACTCATTTGATAAAACAGAATGAATTCGATTTAAAACAAAAGGAAATACCTCGACGGTGGTCTCAAGGCTCGACTCATTTGATAAAACATAATGAATTCGATTTAAAACAAAAAGAAATACCTCGACGGTGGTCTCAAGGCTCGACTCATTTGATAAAACAGAATGAATTCGATTTAAAACAAAAAGAAATACCTCGACGGTGGTCTCAAGGCTCGACTCATTTGATAAAACAGAATGAATTCGATTTAAAACAACAGGAAATACCTTGACGACAGTCTCAAGGCTCGACTCATTTGACAAAACAGAATGAATTCGATTTAAAACAAAAGGAAATACCTCGACGGTGGTTTCGAGGCCTTAACCTGTCTTGTTCTCAGCTGTGTTTAAAATTCTGAGTATCTCCTCCAAAAGCTTCGGCTATCACCACAAAAGTCTTGCTCATTTTTAAAATTGTAAAAAATTCTGGGTATCACCTCCAGAAGCTTCAGCTATCACCACCGAAGACTTTCTACCTTTTCAAAGGATTTTAAAACTCTGGATATCTCCACCAGAGGCTTCAGCTATCACCACCGAAGACTTGTTCATAATAATAAAAAAAGTACCTCGACGATGATCTCGGGGCTCGACTCATTTGAGAAGCAAAACGAGTTCGATTATACCTGAAAGCTTTAAGAGATGATGCAAATGCTTCATGATGCAAATGCAAATGTCTTTAGTTGATGCAAACGCTTCTTGATGTAGATGCAAATGACTTAGATTGGTGCAAATGTCTATGATGCAAATGTAAATGACTTGATTTGATGCAAACTTTCTTGATGCAGATTCAACTAACTTAGATTGATGCAAATGCTTCTTGATGTAGATGCACATGTTGAATACAATTCTGGATAACTCCTCCAAAAGAAGATTTCTCATTTTTCAAAATTATAAAACCCTGGATATCTCCACCAGAGGCTTCAGCTATCACCACCGAAGACTTGTTCACTTTTAAAACTGTAAAATTCTGGATATCCCCATCAGAAACTTTGGCTATCACCACCAAAGACTTGCTCATTGTAAAAATCTGGGTAACTCCTTCAGAAGAAGATTTCTCATGTTTCAAAATTATAAAACCCTGGATATCTCCACCAGAGACTTCAGCTATCACCACCGAAGACTTGTTCACTTTTAAAAACTGTAAAATTCTGGATATCCCCACCAGAAGCTTTGAGAAATGATGCAGATGCACATGTCTTTTAACAAGGTGCTCATGCTTCAATGTGCAAATGTAAAATATTTCTTAGTGCAAATGCAAATGGCCTGGATTGATGCCCATGTTTCATGATGCAGATGCCCCTACTAATTGTGTTCATGTAACTGGTTTATGAATGGTGTAACTACAATTACCACACAATAATGAAAATGCAATGATTCTAGAAATGATGCAATTGCTTGAGATGACACAAATGCGAATTCCATGAAGAATGTAAATGTAAAGTAAAATGCAGATGCTTATGGAATAATGCCAATGCAAATACCCATGAATGATGCAAATGCTTGCCGACACTGTGCAGATGCAAAAGCTCGATAAAGAGATGAGTGCTCATGAGTGATGCAAGTGCCCCCGGTTGTTTTTCTAGACTTTGGCTTAGCCTTTCAAATTCATTTTTCCTCTTCAAATCAGAGTATATTTTCAATTCATTTTGGCTATTCTCTTTGCCCCAACAGTTTTCAAACTTTCATCAACAGAGATCTGAACCGGGTTCTATTTCTTCTTCTCATATCTGGAAGTCAAGACCTATCCTGGCAGTTCTACACCTTTGAGTTAGAAAAATCCTTGTCTCATGCCAACATCAAAATGGGTATTTCAAAAAATCTCTTTATTTGTTTTCGCATTTTGAAAATTTCTGAACAAAAAATATTAACCCCACAATGTGTGATGTACAAATCTTTTGAAGACTGATGATCATTGTTAGAAATTTCTCTAAGTATCAATCTAGGTTTTTCCAACTGGGATTGGCAAGGCTTGGTATAACAAGATTCTGGCTTTTCCAGGAAAACTTCATGACAAAAATGTATATCCCTTCTAGGCTCACAAATGGAACAGGTTTTATAAATCATGAATTCATTGAGAACCAAACAAATTCAACATTCTTTTAGTTTCCATATCAAGGCATTTTGACAAGCATCAAGATTGGCTGGGATGTTTAAACCGGAAAGTTTAATCTTGGGAACAAAGTTTCAGTTTTTGAAGACAATCCTCCGAATGAGAGCTGACAATTTGAGAGTTTTAGGCATTCCTAGATGTTCCTCGGTGACCACTTTTTTAAGATGACCTTCTCTTTTGTGGTATCGGCACTATCATTGATGGCATCGAAAATTTCCATTTTACTTTAGACCGCCCATTTTTGGGGTTTTCGCCCTAGAGTCCCATTCTTTCCATTTTTTCTCTCTCTTTTTTTTTAACCATACACTTGAGAATTCTAAATTCTTCCTTAGTGAAATGATAATTCGATGAGATGGGATAAAATCTGAGAAAAAACCTTTCAAATTAAATATTCATGCTTGATCAAAATGGACTTTTAAAGCACGTAATGTAGGCCATGGCTTAGGGTTCAGAAAGAAAGGATAAATAAGCCCAAAATATGTGTTTGAGGGTAATCAGATCAAAGATCATTTCTTGAGGAGGATTCTCTTTGAAGCATTTGTCCCTTTTGGACCTTTCATTCCTTTTGACTTTGCTTTTTTCTTTCTTGCTTTTGGCTTTCATTTGCCATTGCTTTTTCACACACTTTTTTTGTGTGTGTTTTTTTTTTGTTTTTCTTGGCTTTTTTTTCACCATCTCTTCTTTTTTCTTTGACAGAGTGAGCCCGTATTTATTCGGGATTCCATTTTCTTGGTATCTGTCTTTGAGCTAGGACTCATTTCACAATGATCTTTAAAAAGATCTTTCCTCGCATTTGCCCCCAGTGTAGAGGGTGACCCTTGATCAGGGTTCAAAGAAGAAAAAAAAAATTCTTTTGGCTCAATAGGGGTGACTATGGATAATTTCTTTTTGTGCGAAAGGGATATGAAAGATGGCCATTCCTCATGTCAAGAACAAATATTCACTTTGAAAAGCAATCCTCGGGGGAAATAGATATTCAGAATTTCATTTTGCATTTTGGAATCATCCGAATTCTCATATGCATGATATCACAATTTTTCTTTTTCTTTTTTTCTTTTTTTTTTTTGTCTTTTCGTCGCATGCCCCAATGATTCATGCGTTTAATCCATCCTTATTCACCATGTATCCATCATTTCCACATATGATGCCCCAATTTGATTAACCAATGAGAATTTGTATCAACGAGGAACATAGCAAGTCCAGGTCTGTACTGAAAAGGATGAATTTCAAATCTGAGTTCTTTGAAGAGACAAGGAAAATATGACCCAAAAAACAGGTTTTCTCTAGGACAAGGGATAATCTATTTTATTCATTGTGCCCCAGGGTGTCAAACATGAAGTGATGTCTGGGCAATTAGTGTTTTGTGGTCATTGGGAAAGGTCATGAATGGTTTTAGCACAATCTTGACACACACCAAATTATCAGAATCTGGATTCTTGAAAGAATGTCTCATTTGTTTGATTTTCAAGGAATTTGAAAATTTTCAAAAAGTTCGTTCCTTTGTTCATAGCCTAGACTAAGATCTACGTCTTTGCTTATTTTGTGATGACAATGGTTTTATGAAGTCAAATCATTCATATTCCTTGAAGCATTAGGTCTTTCAAGTGGTCTTGGTTTAAGAAATTTAGGCTTAGGAAAGCCTAAAGGAGAAGGGAGAAGGTATTGGGTCATTTGTAACACTGATCATCAATATTCTCAAGATTGTTCATTATTTCATGTGAAAACCACTTATTTATTGTTTACCACAAATTTTCTCAAAGTTTCATTTGTTTTTGCAAATTCAAATTTATTGCTAAAATAAAATGAACACAAAATATTGAAATTCAAAATTTATTTATTTCATGTAGATGTCATCATGAGACAAGAGCTTTCATCATCAAAGTGTAGAAATATATGCATCAGAATGCTCCTATTGACATGCTTTCAAAAATAACAAATCTTATCCTCAAAATTCTTCAAGAGGAAATCAATCTATGGTAAAACAGATTTCCAATGTTCGATAAGGTCTGGAATCCAAATGCCATCGTGGACAAGACCCCAAATTCTTTCCTTCAGTTTTCTGCATTTTTAGTCGAATGCCCAATTGCCCCAATATGATACTCGTACTTGCTGTTGGGGTCATAGCTTTTAGCTGACGAAGAAAACTCTTCAAAGCTAAGCCAATTTCTATTTCATCTTATTAATGTGTTTCATGATGAATGAGCTATGAATGTCATGAGTGCAATTTGATGCATGTGGAAGATAAACAAAGTTATGTGTGGTCATATACAGTGGAAACATGTTGACCATGTATGTTATAAATGCAACACGATGCCAACATGATGCATTTAAAGAATCAGAAAATCAATGCATGGATATACGTAATGAATGACCATGTATGTTCCAAATGCATTTCCCAATGAATGATCATATACACTATGAATGCCATACAATGTCAATTATGATGCATGTGAAGAATAAATGATTGACACAGAGTATATACAAAGTTAATCATGCTGACCGTGTATGTCATGAATGCAACCTGATGCCAATATGACAAATTAATGTATGAGCATGTACGGAGAACTCATGATGACTGTGTATGCCATGAATGCAACCTGATGCTAACATGATGCATGTAAAGAAAGAATAAATTGATATATGAATATATACAGAAAAATCATGCTAACTATGAATGCATGAATGCAACTTGATGCCAACATGATGCATGTAAAGAAAGAATAAATTGATACATAAGTATATACAAATAATGACCATGCATGTCATAAACGTATCTTACAATAAATGACCATGCATGCTATGACTATAACATGATGTCAAAATGATACATGCAAAAAATAAATGAATTAACACAAAGGTATATACAAAGAAATCAATGATTACACAAAATTGATGGGACCTAAATCTTGATTATTCAAAAATCTCATTATGCAAGATTTGCCTCCAAATTTATGATTTTTGATTGATTTTTTTTTTTGAAAAACCAATCACATTATTTTCAAAAGAATTTCAGGGTGGATCCACTACGGTACAATATGCAAATGTTCATGTGACACTACCGGTTTTATGAAATCATCAAATGAAATTACCAACTGTTTATTGCAAAGAATGAGATCAATAATACAACCAAAAATGTACATGCTCTATTCACACATGCATGAAATGTGCAACATGCAAAAATGCTTGAAAAAAGATTTTTAAAAAAAAAAAAAAAAACAGCTAATGAACATCTACCCCAACAATATCTGCTCATTTAGGCATCACGATGCCTTCGAGGCGGAGTATCACATTTATTACGGGCGATGTACGTACATCATTGCCCAATCTACCACACTTATTCGGAGTGTAACATAGGTAACAAAAAGTTTAGAAATGTCCCTCCATGTGTTCCTATTTTCGGTATATCTAACGGAAATCCGGCATGGCTTCGCCTAGGTTCACTATATGAGGGTGAATCGGTTCTAAGGCCCCGAATTGTTCCTCACTGTCGCCGGTGAAGGCTAGTAAGGCACCCCGATAAAAGCGGGTTCAATTCGTTAGAGTATATTTTCCTATGCCCATGCGGAGGATCATCACGAAGGCATTAGGTACTTTATACTCCGGAAGTGTTTCACTAGCCCATACGGAGGATCAATCACGAAGGCTTAGTTACTTTACTCCCACTTAAAAGGACGGAACCCGGGTAGAGGATTCATGTTATGCAAATGCACGTGTAGTGTGTGTGGAGGAATAACAAACCTTTCACTACCTATTCTACAAACCTTATTCTAAATGCCCTAGCAATTAAAACATTCAAGAATAGTGTAACACATTAACCAACAAGCAATTATACTATACAACCTTAAATAACTAGAGAACAATAATAAAATGCATGCACATGAGAATGAACATATTTAAAAACAGTTTATTATTTTCAAAATTCTCCTTATTAAAAAATGTGGAAATTAAAATTAAATACCAATTAAACCAACAAAATCGAGACTTTGAAAACACACGACTAATTCTAGGCCTGACTCTCTAATAGTCCCCAGTGGAGTCGCCAAGCTGTCGCAACCTAAAAAATAACGACGAGTCTCATCGCAAGACTTTATTATTCGTTAAGCGTGACATTTAAAGAAAAAACCGAGGAAAAGTCGACTTAATTCCTCTAGAAATGAAGGTTTTGAAAATGACCTTAAAAAAGACATGGAGTCGCCACCAATTTTTTTTAGCTAGGTGTGATCGGTCACCTATTAAAACCGGTTTTATAAAATATTTTAAAAATTAATTAAAACATTTTAAAAACCAATTTCAAATATGCGTTTTAAACCAGAGAAATCAAAGAAGCGGGTTCGGGAGTCGGTTACGTGCGGGGAAGGATTAGCACCCCCACAACGCCCGTATAAATCGGTACCTAATTAATCGTGTGTTATCTTAAGTCTCGGTAAAAGTTGGTTTTAAATTTAGTATTTCAAATTAATTCCCAATTTAAAGAAAAATAATTCCATTTTTATTGAAAATGATCCGGAATTTATAAATTCAAAATTTTCCTATATTCCCCAACAAACGTGGAAAAATATATAAATTTTTATTAGTTTTGGAAAACTTTCCGAATCATTCTCTTTTTTTGAAAGAAAGATATTCCTTTATTAATAATAATTGATGATATTCCCTCTAGCAAACCCGGTAGAGAACTCATGAATTATTTTAACTCGGGAATATCTTTATTTTTATTGAAAACCATTATCTTTTTTGAAAACATTTAAAAGAAATGAATATGTTTAGGCATGACATAAATAAAATGACATAGCAAAATCTAAATAATATAATGCAACCTAAATGTCATGACACATAGAAATTATTATGGCAAGAATCACATATTATATAAAATGCATGAATATAAAAATGCAATGCATGAAATGTATTTTTTCCTTTAATTAAGGAAATCTGTATATCTAAAAAGATATCCGGCTACCTTAGGAAAATATGTCAAATTAAATATTCTAAAACCAAAATACTTTGTGATTGTTTGAAAACAATTTTGAAAAGCTTGAATTAAAAATAAAAACTGGGCTAAAATTTTTAAAATGACTCTAATTTCCTAAGTTTAAAAAAATCCGGACTTGGCTACCCTTAACCCGGGACTTGAAAAACCATTTTTAGAGTTTAAAAAGGCTTAGAAATTACCCTAAGTCAGTAGCTAACCCTCCTAATCAGCCCACTCTAAGTAAATTAACAAAAACAGAAAATTGGTTTTTCTTTAAATTCAATTCTGACTCCACTGTCCAGTTTTAATCCACGATTTTTTACCATATTTTTAAAAATTCCAAAAATTCTAAAAAAATTCTTGGAGACTCAGGACATGTAAAAATACACGGAAAAAAATCGACTTAATTTTCTGATCAAAGATGAATTCCCAGAAAAACCAGAGATGTACGAGTTTTTGGAGGAGAAAAAACTGCTTTGTTTTTCTTTAAAATCAATTCTGACTCCACTGTCCAGTTTTAATCCACGATTTTTTACCCTATTTTTAAAAATTCCAAAAATTCTGAAAAAATTATTGGAGACTCAGGACATGTAAAAATACACGGGAAAAAATCGAATTAATTTTCTGATCAAAGATGAATTCCCAGAAAAAATCGGAGATGTACGAGTTTTGGGTAAAAAAAAATGCTTTGCCAACACATTTTTTTTGTCTTTGATAAAATCATTTAAAAATCAAAATAAAAATATTTGAAACTCATAGAATGACTTGAAAACAGTAGCTAGGACTTTTTGAAAGTTAGACAAAAATTGGCTTAAGTAAAAAAAATCACAAAGGTAGAATAATAAATTTGACAAACTTAATTTTCCACAAGTGTGCTCAAGAGAGCATGACCTTGAACCATTAATTGGCTCAAGTCATTATTCAAGTGGCATGAACATGAAATGCATGAAACAATGCAGCAAACATGATGCATGAAATGCATGAATTTAAACCTAAATGTCATGAAAAAATGCATGGCATAAATAAAGTGACCTAGACCTAAAGTGTCATGAAAATGCATGGAAATACAGAGATGTCCTAATGCCTAACATTAACTTGAAAATGTGTATGGCATACCAAGATGACCCAGACCTACTGGACACGGAAATGCATGATAATACAAAATGACCTAAGATCTAATATGTCATATGAAAATGCATGGGAAACAACATGAACAAAAATGACCAAATGAACACAATACTAATGCATGAGCATGGCATAACCAATACACAATCATATGACATGAAGAGGCAAAGCATGAATAAACATGGCAATCACATATTCATGATAAAAAATGCAAACACGAGACAACACAAAATACAAAGGGACCAAGTGGATACTAATTTCCAAAATACTTACAGACTGTTGTTAGATAAAATGTAGATGGGCATATGATCAGAACAGGCCTCAGCAATACCAAAGGCCTCATGGATCTCCAAGTGCAAGAAATGAACAATGTCTACGAACTGCTCCATGACCTCTTCCAAAATCTTATGCCAAAGAGATTTTTTTCTTCAAACTTCTCACATGCTTCTTTCGACTCTTTAATTCTGTTCTCAATGTTGCAAGGCTGTCTCCTCTTTGAGCAGCATTTGGATTATCCTCTTCTTGAAGCTTACATCGATAATCTTGTTCAAATCAAAACTTATGCAACACTTGGTCCTTTCTCAGGTTCATCACCAAGTGACAAGGCTTTTTCTTGCCGCATTCTAAGGTCGGGCAGCCTCTTTTTCAGCTGCTTCACGTGCTGCTCTTTCACGAGCCTCTTGCTTCCTCTGAGTCATTTCCCGATTCACAGCCTCATAATAGTGTAGCCGGTCCCACAATCGGGCAATTTCAAAGTTCTTGGATTCAATTTGAGCTTCCATCTCCATCTCCATCTCTGCCCTTGCAATGCCCCTTCCCACAGATAAAGATACAAATCGTGCAACACCCACTTGCTGCCTCAGTTCTTTAACTGGATTCACCAGCTCATCCTCTGTCACATCAATAGGATCTGCAGGCAGTGACAATCCCGCATTTCATCATTTGTCACAAGCAGACATCTTAGTTTTACAGCAGCATAAAGCCAATATCAGTCATCATTGGAACCATGAGGTGTCGTATAAAGAACACCATTAATTGTCCATTCTTCAACCAGCTTTCTGTAGGAAGGATTTTCCACGAGGGCTCGTACACGTTTATTATGCAGGATGACAAGTGGCCATTTATTCCTACTTCTAGTATACATTTGTTTTATGACAGCATCAAGCTGAAGAACACCGAATCCACCCTCTGCAAAATTCTGTTGGTAGAGCCCAATATTTGCTCCACCCACTATGGCTTCATAATCAGCATTTTTTTTCAACCAATCCTGAAACTCCCTAAAGTTAGCCTTAACCTCCCTCTCCATAGCCAACCCTGCAACTGACTGCGCAAACTTCTCAGTCTCCACATCAGCAATATCAACACAAGCCAATTGCTCTCCACAGCAACAACAGCGACCATTTGGCTCGACATTCCCTTTCCTCACAACCCACTTCATATTTCGCTCCCTCAAAGCCAAGCTCACTTCCTTTACAGCAAAACCAATCCTCCAAAACCTTCCTTGTCTCCTCACTGACCCACCTAACGCTCCTCCTCAACTTCTGCAAATAATTGTAAACTCTCTCCCCTCTCCCCGTATTCGCACTTAATTTCAATAAAGCAGCAATCTGAGGTTCCTCCAAGCATATCACGACGTTGATCATAATCAACATGCAGTCCACTGCTGTTATCTTTCCACTTTGTTGCTAACCCAAGGTCAACAAGAAACAACTTCTTCTCTTGTGGCGTAGCTGGTTGACCAAGTAAAAAGTTCTCAGGCTTAACATCCCCATGCACATAACCTTTGGAGTGCATCTTCTCAAGTATTGACAGCGATTCAACTGCTATACAAGCTACCATTTCTGCAGACATCGCTTGCCCTGAAGAATTCCAAACATCCCGTAAACTGGGCCCTAATATGTCCATAACCATCACATAATAGTCTCCTTGCTTTCCTTTGTAATGTACTTTTGGAACTCCATGGCTACCACCAAGAGCATTGTAAACCTGCCATTCATACGGTGGACCATAAGTACAGCCTTTGCTGTTTCGGTGCTCAAATTTCAAAGCTACCTCCAAGGCCGCAGAACCAATTACACGTTCATTTCCACCACTAACACGTCTTCCAACAAACACCTGACCAAATCCAGCTTTACCAAGCTTTCTCTCTATCTTGTACAAAGGATATTCCCAACTCGAACCCTTTCTGGAAAAGGTGCAGTACTTTTACGGCAAGAAATTATATTTGCAAAGATTTCTGCAAGCTTCTTTCGAGCTCGGTCGCGACGGCGAATGAGCAGGGATAGGCAGGTAATGGAAGATGACACTGATAGGGAGCATGTCGTTGTCAAGATCATGGAAGAGTGCAGACACATCATCAAAAAGCTTATCACGTACTTCTCGACCCAAGAGACACCTACTAGCAGTCAAGATGATGAGATGCTCCAGCTCATATTTGAGGTCCACCTCACCACTATCCACCCATTTCGAAAATTAGTCCTCAGCTTCAGTAACCATCTGATCCACATAACACAAGGTTCACCCAGGTGGGTCATTTTTAACATGTTTGGATTGAGGGGAGGGGGCTTGAGAAAGGCCATTTGGGCTGCCGTTGCTTGAAGATGACCAGCTTCCTTGCCCACTAAGAGTCGACCGTGGTGAACTCGCCGAAGCTCCATTTTTCTCGTTTTTTGTCCAAAGAAAGGCTAGGAACAGTGAGTTTCTGACTCGTTGAGTGAGGGAGCCGGCGAGTCAACCCAGCAAAAATTCATCCTCGCCACTGCTCTCAGTCTCCATAGACCCAACAACATATTCAACAGGGGAGCTCGGAACAGAAAAGGAGTCCAATGAATCAAACTCGTAGGGGAACTCAGCTGGGAAACCATGACTGGATATCAACAACTCAGTGTTGTTTTTTTTCACCGTTTTTGTTCTTAAGATTCTCTTCCTTCATAATAATATCATCATCCTTTACAAACTTCGCCGGAAGCCAAAACTCAGCATCATGTATCTGCTCAACCATGACAAAACAAAAAACAAATAAAATAAAATAAAAACAGAGGAAAACAAGGGAAAGAGATGGAAAGGAATGGGAAATGAAGAGAAGTGAGGGTGTGGAAGGTCTGTATGAAACCCTGCCACTTTTTATTATTCCCTTTCCCTCTCCCCTCAGTAGCCGCCTCTTTTCTTTCTTTTTTCATCGGCCCCCTAAAAAAAAAACCCAAAGCTTTCTTTCCTTCAGTTTTTCAGCCGCCAGTATTCTTTTTCAATAATCGCCCCCTCCCCCAGCCATCAATGCAAGTGGCCCATTTATACTTTCATTTCTAACCTAAAAAAATGAGTAATGTCTAAATTGCCCTTCTTTTATTCTTTCAAGTTTCTCTTTTTTTGTTTTTTTTTCAAATATTTTCAATTAAAAGAAATTATTTTAAAAATCTAATAATGCACAAGATTAAACTTTTTCACCTCGGGTTTAAATTGAATTTTAAAATTGGTAATTTTACGGTCCGATTTTATTTGAACAATTAAAGCTAAAAAAGATATATATAATTTAGAACATTTAAAAAAATCTAAAATCGCGACCGTGACTTTTACAAAAATATTAAACCCGAGAGGGGGACAAATCAAAATTGGTTTTAAAAGGCCCGGACAAAATTAGGTGTCTACAGTTACAATGTGGGGAACATTTTGCTACAAGGTAATGCCGTTTGGGTTGAAGAATGCTGGGGCAACGTATCAGAGAGCCATGGTGACCTTGTTTTATGACATGATGCATAAGGGAATTGAGGTTTATGCTGATGATATGATTGCCAAGTCATAAAGAGAAGAGGAGCATATTGCGAATCTTAGAAAACTCTTTGAAAGACTTAGAAAGTTTCAAATCAAGTTAAACCCGGCAAAATGCACTTTTGGAGTCACTTCGGGGAAATTGTTGGGTTTTGTTGTTAGCAAAAGGGGAATTGATATTGATTCGGATAAAGTGAAGACCATCCAGAATTTGCCATCTCCACGTACTCAAAAAAAAGTAAGAGGTTTTCTGGGGAGATTGAATTACATTGCTCGGTTTATTTCTCAGTTAACGATAAATGTGATGCAATATTCAAGTTTCTTCGAAAACGTGATCCATGAGAGTGGGATGAAGGGTGTCAGATTGCTTTTGAAAAGGTTAAACATTATCTATCAAATCCACCAGTATTAATGCCATCGACTTCAGATAAACCGATGATATTGTATCTATCAGTATTTGAGAGATCCATGGGTTATGTTTTGGGGCAGCTTGATGAGACTGAAAAGAAAGAACAAGCGGTTTACTACCTTAGCAAGAAGTTTACAGATTATGAGTTGAAATATTCGTCGGTAGAAAAGCTGTGCTGTGCCTTAGCTTGGACTGCTCGGAAGCTCAGACAATACATGTTGTACCATACGACGTGGTTGATCGCCAAGCTTAATCCAATCAAGTACATGTTAGAAGCACTTCTTTGTCAGGGAGGACGGCAAGATGGCAGGTTTTGTTGTTAGAATACGACATTGTATATGTGAGTCAAAAAGCTATCAAGGGCAGTGCAGTGGCTGGATTTTTAGCAAGTCGGGAAGTTGAAGATTATGAGTTGTTGAACTTTGATTTCCCAGATGAAGATTTGATGTATGTTTCGCAAGCGGATGAGGTTCCCTTGAAGAAGAGAATATGGAAGATGTACTTTGATGGGGCATCTAATGCCATGGGGCACGGAATCGGTGTAGTGCTCATATCCCCAGAAGAAGATTATTATCCTTTCACTGCCATATTGGATTTTGATTGTACAAACAATACTGCAGAATAGGACGCATGTACTATGGGCCTTTGTGCTGCCGTAGACAGAAAGATCAAGAAACTAGAGGTTTTTGGAGACTTAGTTTTAATGATATATCAATTGCATGGAGAATGGAAAACCCAAGATACAAAATTAATCAGATACCGATTACTCATACTGAGTTTATTGGAGGAGTTTGAAGAAGTAAGTTTCAATTACTTCCCCCGAGAAGAAAATTGGATGTTTGATGCTCTGGCTACTTTGTCATCAATGTTTAAAGTGAATGAAGGGGCGAATGTTGTGCCAATCAAAATGAGCATATATGAGTCGCTTGCCCACTGTTTGAGTATCGAAGAAAAAACAGATGGCTCCATTGGTATAACGACATTTTGCAATACATTAAGAGTCAACAATATCCAGAACAGGCAACAGAAAATGACAAGAGGACTCTGAAAAGGCTAGCAATGGGTTTTGTTCTAGACAGCGAGATTCTCTACAAGAAAGGGAAAGATCAAGTCCTATTGAGATGTGTCGGGTCTACCGAAGCTCGAAGAATCATAGAGGAAGTCTATGAAAGGATATGTGGCACCCATGCTAATGGTTACATGCTTGCTAAGCAGATTATGAGGGCAGGATATTATTGGCTGACGATGGAAGGCGATTGAATCAGTTATTCCCAGAAGTGCCATAAATGCCAGATATATGCAGATAAGATCCATGTACTGCCATCGCCATTGCATGTCATGACCACACCATGGCCGTTTTCAATGTGGGGAATGGATATGATTGGGCCTATTACCCCGAAAGCTTCAAATAGACATCATTTCATACTGGTGGCCATAGACTATTTCACAAAGTGGGTGGAAGCTGCTTCTTATACGAATATAACGAAGTCGATAGTATGCAGATTTGTTAAGAAGGAAATCAAATGCCGATATGGATTGCCAGCAAGAATTATTTCAAATAATGCTCTCAATCTGATTAATAAGATGATGAGAGAGGTATGTATTCAGTTTAAGATCACGCATCACAATTTGGCACCTTATCGTTTGAAGATGAATGGGGCAGTAGAAGTAGCCAACAAAAACATCAAGAAGATTGTCGAGAAGATGACTGATGTGTACAAGGATTGGCATGAGATCTTGCCTTTTTTCCTTCACGCATATCGCACTTCGGTTCGCACATCTACAAGGGCAATGCCATTTTCTTTGGTATATGGTATGTAAGCAGTGTTACCTATTGAAGTTGAGATTCCTTCACTTCGTGTTTCGATAGAGGTTGGCCTAGAAGAGGCAGAATGGGTTAGAGCTCATTATGAACAACTGAATCTCATTGAGGAGAAAAGATTGAAGGCAATTTTCACGGGCAGTTGTATCAGAAAAGGATGATTCAAGCCCATAACAAGAAGGTTCGACCCAGACAGTTCCAAGAAGGAGAGTTGGTACTGAGGAAAATTCTCCCCATAGTGAAGGATCCGAGAGGAAAATGGACTCCAAATTGGGAAGGACCCTGTGGTAAAAAGAGCTTTTTCTGGAGGAGCATTGATTCTAACTCGGATGGACGTGAATGATTTTAGACATCCCGTGAATGCTGATGAACTGAAGAAGCATTATGCTTAAAAAAAAAATTGTGTGATGCTATGCATATGGGAATTCGAATGATTCCAAATGTAGAAATGGAAATTCTATATATCTATCTCCCCTGAGAATTGTTTTTCAAAGAGAATATTCATGCTTGGTGTGATAAATGGCCTTCTTTCATATTCCCTTCATTAAGAAAAAATTATCCCTAGCCACCCCTTTGAGCCTTAGGAATTATTTCTTTCGTTGAACCCTGATCAAGGATCACCCTCTACACTGAAGGGCAAATACGAGGAAAAATAATCAAAATCATGGCAAAAAAGAGAGCCATTGGAAAATGTGAAATCAAAGAATGGAAAATGAAAGCCAGCAATGAAAGAAAAGAGATTAAAAAAAAAATTAAAAAAAAAGTCCAAAAAGGGGACAAATGTCTCAAGAATGAATTCTCCTCAAGAAACGATCCTTGATCCAATTACACTTAAACACATTTTGGGCCTATTTTATCCTTTCCTTCTAAACCCGAACCTTGGCCTACATTACGTACTTTGAAAGTCCATTTTGATCAAGCATGGGTATTTAATTTGAAAGGTTTTTCTCAGAATTCATCCTATCTTTTGAATTGACATTTTTATCTTGGAAGCATTTAGAATTCTCAGATGCGTGGTAGAATATAAAAAAAGGGAGAGGTTTAAGCCGAAAACCCGCAAAGGGGGACTTAATACCGAATGGGGGATACCTGAGTTGAAAACCTGCAAAGGGCGGCTCAAGTACTGATTAAGGTTTGAGTCAATGCTCCGTGTAAAGAGGGAGAAAGTATTTGAAAATCAAAGAAAAGGGGAACAACTCAGTCTGACGTAACTACGAAAGCCGAGGGATTACCCAAGTAAATTGACCGTTCAAGAGAAATTTCAGATGATTTGAAAAAAGAGGGGTCCAAGATATTCCGCATCCGGGGCATCAACAACCTATAACTTTACATTTGTTTCTTATATCCTTGATATCCACTTTTATCATTTTAAAACATTTTGTTGCAATAAATTTTTGTTACCCCTTTTATGGCAATTGCTTGTTTCATACTAATTTTCATACATTTTTGAGATTGCATTTTGTTTGTTATTAAATTGAATGATGATTAGTGAACATAATTTTTTAAAATAAAAGAGAGTTTAAAAGTATTACTAAGGAATAGATTTAAATATTAGAAAAAGTTTGGAAACCACTAATCCAGATGGAAAATTCACCAAGAAAAGGAAAACAGTGAATGTGTTGGAGACTCTGTCATGAAGTCAAAATTTTTGGAATTTCAGCGAAGTTAGAAGCTGGGTTTGTTTGACAAATTACTTGAGTAAAGGGTTCTTTAAGTGGGGCATCAGTGAAAAATTGAAGAATACATCATGAAGTCGAATATTATGTGAACCTCAAAGAAACCATGGATAAGAAATCATGACACAATCATTTGATTGCATTCATCCTCAGGAAACATACAAGCATTTGCAAAGCATGTCATTCTCATCATTGCATTTAGCTAACATTGCAGGAATCAAGAAAATTTTGGCTTCCCAAATCGAACTCGTTCTGCTTCTCAAATGAGTCGAACCCCGAGATCACTGATAACTCGTATAATTATATAGTTCTTAGTTATGTTTTATTATTGTTTTGTGTCAAATACGAGTTATTATTGCTTAGTCTACTTGTGTTTATGATCTTTTATATTTTTATGTAATTTGGTGTTTTTCATGAGTTTCTTTGAGTAATTTCAGATTACTAGGTTAAATCAAGAATTAAGGGCAAATCCAATTCAGTTCCAATTCCGACACCTTTTGCCATATCAGCTATATCTGGAGTTTCACTGAAGAAATAAGGCTGAATTTTTTATAGTGCAAAGTTAAGAGGCATATCTATCTTTTTCATGTTTTACACTTCTTGAAACGGAGTCGTTTTCCCTACCGAAATCGACCATCAAGTTGGCTGATGTGCAATGACGTCTGTGCTGACCTGTTTTGGTATTTTGACCATATCTTCCGATCCACATGAGAAAATGATCTGATTCCAATGGCTATGGATCCGTAACTGATAGGGGCATATTTTTCTAGAAGACCATTTGATCAGATCGAGCCTCCAATATTGACAAAAGCGACCATCAAGCTGGCTGATCAGAATTGTCATACAATATGACGAAAATTGTTAGAAAAATGCACCCACCTATTATACCTACCTTTGAAATTTATAAAGCTTGTCTCTTGTCATTTAGCTCTCCAAAATGTGTATAAATAGAGGGCCTTGGATGAGCATTAAAGGGAGATTGGGAGGATATTAGCCATTGTAATAAAATTCTCTAAGTTTTCTTCTTCTTTCCTTTCTCTAGTTTTCTTTTTCTTTATTTACTTATGTTTCTTACATTTCTTTTCATTTTATTCATATCTAGTATGTGTTGCTAATCATATTGTTGAGGTGATGAGGTGAAGCTTTTGGTAAATGCTAAGGTTAGTCTCTTAAACATGAGCTAAAATGAATCATCATTTATAAACACTAGTATAGATAATATTTTCTTTTGGTTTAAAATCTTACTTACAAAGTAGGGATCTTGATTCATTATTGACAAGGAAAATGGCACAGTAAATGCTTGGTTTCATAACCTTGATTTGTTGTAGACATATACCTTGGCATAAGGAATGCTTGGACTCTTTTTATGAGTTTTGAGGACACCAAATGAACATAATATCATATGCTATGGACGTTGGACAATTTGGACTGAATTGCTAAACCTTCCGATTGGAACCTCCTTTATGTGTGGATTTCAATTGTGTAATAAAACAAGATTAATCTTAGCATAACACCAAGAGTGGATTCTCTAACCTCAACATCCTTTCTTATTGTTTTTTTATATCTTGTTTAATTGTTTTTATGTTATTTTGTTTATTTTGTTCTCTAATATCTTGTTTACTCTCTTTGTTATTGATTCCCTAATATCTTGTTTATTTTCTTTTTCATATATATTTATAAACTTATACTTACTAGTACGCTTCCCTGTGGTTCGACCTCGGACACCCGAGAATTTATTACTTGAACATAACCTGCACTTGGGTTTACAACTCTTAATTGAGTCTCCATCAAGTTTTTGGCGCCGTTGCCGGGGAGGCAATACTAAGTATATAAGTTTATAAGTATATTTATTTTTATTGGCTGGTTATACCGCCTATATTTATTTTTATTGGCTGGTTATACCGCCTAATTTTCTATATATTTATATTTATATTGTATATTAACTTTGTTTTATTTTTATTGGCTGGTTATACCGCCTAATCTGTATATTAACTTTGTTTTATGCTTGTTTGGCGACGTGATTTTAGATCTCGTCGTTTAGTTAGATTTTATTTTGAAACTTTTTCAGGTAATCTTTCTAATACAACTCCTACCATGGCTGACAATGAAAGTGTTCATGCTGAAGATGAGAACAGACAAGTACGCACCATGCGTGACTACTTGCAACCAACTCGAAGCTCATCACCCTCTTGTTTTATTTTTCCTCTCAATGCAAACAACTTTCGTTTTAAACCAGGTATGATAGCTTTGCTTCCAAATTTCCATGGGTTAGAATCGGAAAGTGCTTACTCGTTTCTAAAAGACTTCGAGGATGTATGTGTCACCTTTAATGACCAACAATGTACAAATGAAATTGTCAAGCTAAAATTATTTCCTTTTTCTTTAAAAGATAAAGCAAAAATTTGGCTTCATAATTTAAAACCAAGGTCAATTGGCACATGGCAAGAATTACAAACTGAGTTTCTAAATAAATTTTTCCCAGCACATAAAACTACTGCTTTGAAAAGACGGATTCAAAATTTCAATCAAAATCAAAATGAAGCATTTTTTCAGTGCTGGGAGCGTTTTAAAGATTTGTTAAGTTCTTGTCCACATCATGGTTTTGAAAAATGGCGTCTTATTAGTTTCTTTTATGAAAGTTTAACTCCCGAAACTAAACAATTTGTTGAAACAATGTGTAACGGTGAGTTTCTAGAAAAAGAACCTGAAGAAGCCTTTGACTACCTAGACCATTTGGCAGATAACTCTCAAGCCTGGCACACAGATAATTCCTCTGAAAGTTCCAATAGATCTAATCTTGTTTCTAACAGAGGTAAATATCATTTTAGTCAAGAAGATGAGATAAAAGCTAAAGTAGCTAATTTGGCTAGAAAGATTGAAGCCATGGAACTTAGAGAAGTAAAAACGGTTAAAAATGAAGACAGTTGTGGAATTTGTGAAATCATGGGACACCCCACTTCTGAATGTCCAAACATTCCCATTCTTAAAGAAGCGTTGCATGATCAAGTAAATTCCATAAACACATTTAAAAAGCCTTTTGCTTCTTCTTACTCTGAAACGTATAACCCTGAATGGAGAAATCATCCCAACTTCAGTTGGCGGAATAATAATCATGTTCAGGTACCACAATCTCAAAAGCCGGGCAACACTTTTTCCTATCAACCTTCACGTGTACAAACCTTGGAAGAGACATTGCAAGCATTCATGCAAACACAAGCAAATGTGAATAACCAAACTTCACAGGACATCAATGAGATCAAAAACACCTTGTCCACATTGACAGCTTCATTACGCACTCAAGAAAAAGGTAAGTTTCCTGCTCAACCTCAGCCTAACCCTTCTACTCAATGTCTTGTTTCTTGCTCCAATGAAACTCAACAGGAAAATGCCACTTCTATCACAACTCTTCGAAGTGGAAAGGCAATTGACAAAAAGATTCCATCAAAAGACCAAGATCCTCCTTCCCCTCCGAAAAGTATTGGTAAGGATGATGGTAAGTCTGAACTTCTTGAAAATTTGGACAAAGAAAAAGGTATGCATCCTGCTCCTTTTCCTCAAAGGTTGCAAACAATAAAGAATTTGAATCAAAATGCAGAAATTTATGAACTTTTCAAACAAGTTAAGATTAACATTCCTTTATTGGATGCAATCAAACAAGTTCCATCTTATGCTAAATTTTTGAAGGACATGTGCACATTTAAAAGGAAACATAATGTACAAAAGAAAGCATTTCTGACGGAAAGTGTGAGCTCAATCATTCAGCACCTTACTCCACCAAAATTCAAAGATCCTGGATGTCCAACAATCTCATGCATCATTGGAAACACTAGAATAGAACGTGCATTGCTTGATCTTGGTGCTAGTGTTAATCTTTTGCCTTTTTCTGTTTATCAACAGTTAGGTTTAGGTGAACTCAAGGAAACACCTGTTACACTTCAACTAGCTGATCGTTCTGTAAAAATTCCTCGAGGGATAGTTGAAGATGTTTTGGTTCAAATTGATAATTTTTACTTCCCTGTTGATTTTATTGTTTTGGACACACATCCTGTTTCAAATCCAAATGTTCAAATTCCTGTTATATTAGGCCGTCCATTTCTTGCAACTTCTAATGCTCTGATAAATTGCAGGAATGGTATTTTGAACATTTCTTTTGGAAATATGACTTTAGAATTAAATGTGTTCAACACTTGCAAGCAACCTGGTGATGATTCAGAAGTACATGAAGTGGATTTCATTGAAGAACTTGTTCATGAACATCTCACCACTACCACATTCCATGATCCTTTAGAAGCTTATTTAATTGAATGTGAGTTTGATAATGCTTCAGAAATTTCACACACTGATTCTTTGTTAAATTCTTTTCAGGATAAGCATCGTTGGAAACAAAAGTTTGAGGAACTCCCATCACTCACAAATGTCACTGTACCATCAACTATTGAACCACCCAAGCTGGATTTAAAACCATTGCCATCCGAGCTAAAATATTCCTTTTTGGGTGAGAATGAAACTTTTCCATTCATAAATAAACTTGAGGAACTCAGAAAAGATGCATATGAGAATTCTAAAATTCATAAAGAAAGAACTAAAGCCTTTCATGACAAGTTAATTTCAAGAAAAACATTTGATGTTGGGCAAAAAGTTCTACTTTATAATTCTAGACTTCACATATTTCCTGGTAAGTTGAGATCAAGATGGATTGGCCCATTTGTGGTTAAGCATGTGTATCATTATGGAGCAGTTGACATTGAGAATCCTCAAAATGGTAACGTATTCAAGGTAAATGGACAAAGACTCAAACTCTTTTTGGAAAATCATGTTACTCAAGAAGAGGTTGTTTTTCTTTCTGATCCTTGTTTTGAAAATAACTAGATGTAAATATAATTTTTACTAATCTTCAAAAAAAAAAATACATTTTTTTAAACCCGGTTAAATGACGGATAACGGTACTCCGTGATTATTTAAGTCGGTTCCATCAGCTACCCACAAAACTGATATTGTATATAAATTTCTCTTTCAATTCCTTTTTCATTTTTTTTTCAAGATGGATGATATTCTCACAAGATTGCAGAAACGATTTCCTCCTTTTCCTCGAAATATTTTACTGAAGCTTTACCAAGTTCGATTTGAAAGATTAAGAATGCTTATGCACAAAGGGATTCCTGAAGACATACGTTGGATAATTGAAGCCAAGGTACGTGAAGATGAATATCTTCCTGTTTTGCATTTACCAGGTACAGGTAGAAGCACTTTTGCAAAGAAGCGACGAGCAAAGCGCATGAGTTCAAATTGCCACAAATGTGCACGATGGACGTGTAACGGTAAATGTCGTTCTATTGGGATTCCGTCCTCTAATCGAGATGATAAAATTGAATTCATTAAGGATGGACTGAGTAAGGAGAATTTGGGTAATATCCAACTTTCTCTTGAGACGCATCCTAGTGGAGACGTACAAAGAGAAATTCTTGATTTATGGCCGCAATTCCAAAGGGAATGGCAACATCTTGGGAATCTGATGTTAAAAGACCCTGTTTGCCAGCTTGTAAGAAAATTGGATGGGAAGCATATCCTCGACTCATAGAAGGCGTTTAAGCCATTTCTGGACGTAAAACCAGAGGAAGATGTGAGCCATAATCACAACTACAATAAATGACTTCTCAACTTTTGGTTTGATTTGCAATAACTTCATTTTGGTTTAATTTACGTGTTGTTAGATTTGTGTAATTATTCTTTTTTTTTTTTTTTGCATTGGTCTTTTACGGTTGATTTTTCTTCTCTTTTTGATTTTCTTCCTGAAATCACGCAAAAATCTTTTGTTAGGTTAACATTTTCTTCTGACAGGTCAAATACACTTTCGGCGACATTATTACTCTTGTCTGATTCACTACTCAGTCCTCTATATATTACACCATGTACTCATTCTCTTTCAGGCACTCGAAAAAAAAAATGGAAAGTACTTCGTCCCAGTGCATTAAAAAAATTTGTGTCTTTGGAGGTGCTTATCCAGGGAAAAATAACATATTCGCTGATGAAGCCATAAGAGTTGGAGTAATACTTGCCCAACAAAAGATCCAGTTGATTTATGGAGGCGGTAGTACGGGTTTAATGGGAGCAGTCGCTACAGCAGCACACGCCGGAGGAAGTCCAGTTCTAGGAATCGTGCCAAAACTATTCACAAGTTTTTGTGGACCTACCTTGGGTACGGAAATACAAGTCTGGAGTATCCATGAACGGATAACAATCATGTACCATTCTGCCGATGCATTCATTGCTTTACCAGGAGGTCTGGGTACATTGGAAGAAATAGCTTGCGTGGCTTCTTGGTCATCTTTGGTCACAAATAAGAAACCCATTGGTTTGCTTAATATTAATGGTTATTTTAGTAATTTGCTTTCATATTTAGATAATGCTGTGGAAAATGGATTCATGTTTTCAGAGGCAAGGAGAACCATAATTTCTGCTACAACCATTGAAGATTTACTCAAAAAGCTCCAAGCTTATGAGTATTTATCTGCTACGGTTGTTTCGCAAACGCTCGGAAAAAGAAAAAGAGATATGGACGAGCAAGGAGTGGATTGCACTTTGTCTTTGTGACATTATCTAACATTTTGTTTGTTGTGTCTCAGTTATAATAAGTGGTTAGCAACCTCTGCAGGTAATATCTCCTAAATTTTACCTTTAGTAGGGGGTAAGGGACATATTTCGCTAATTTTAAAAATAAAAAAGAAAAAAAAAAGTTTGTTGTGTTTTAAGCAATTTAGAAGTATTCATTCTGAACAAGGTCTGAGTAAGGGAGACTTGAGACATACCTTGTCAGTTTGATTTTAATCTTTTTATGTTTACTTGTTAATTTTTGTTTAGTATTTTAGGATTATTTAGGTTGCATGAGTTTGTTTTGTTTTGAGTCTTAGTTATTCCTATTCTTATGTTATTAGTTCTTTTCTCTTACACATGATTCTTTCATTTGGATTAATAGACTTACATTGAGAACAATGTAAGAATTAAGTGTGGGGGAACGATTTAGGATTTCTTTTATTTTTGTCTACTATTTTTTTTTATGAGTCTTTATTATTATTATTATTATTTTTTAGTGTGTTTTAGTTCCTTTTAATACAATGATGAGATATGAATTGCATAAGTCTAAAACAGATTTATTAGTGAGAAGATTTTCATGAGAATTGAGCTTGATGTCAACCTTTTTATGAGCCAATATTAATATGATATGTTGATTGAGAAAGAAGCATGTTTAGACTTAATCTGACTTGTATAATCATCCTTGTGAGTTTTTGAGCCTATAATGATTGATGCATTATACAAATCAATCTAATTTCTTTCTTGAGTGCTCTTATGATTACATGATTCTCTAGAACTTGCTTTGAACCGTTTGAGACTATATTGATACATGTGACAACATGAATATGATAGAGGCATTAGGATTATAACCAGAGCCAAACAGCCATCCATTATTAATGTTCTAAGAGAACATCCCCACTAGTGAGCCAATTTGAGCCTACATTAAATATGTTGTTTTATTGGTAACCACAACTTACACCTAGCCTAAATATACTTATATCCTTACCCTTGTTCTAAAGATGGATTATATATTTTGAGACATATTGCAAAAACAAGGGATACTTTTTGAAAATTTGGGTTAGAAACAAAAGATAAGTGTGGGGGAAGAAAAGAAAAGAAAAAGTCAAGAGAAAAAGAAAGGGATCATTGTTAAATACATTCCCATATACAAAAAAAAAAAAATCTTCTCTTGAACTTCTAGTTAAAGTAAAGAAAAAGATGTTACAAAGTTGGTTAGAATGAAGCAAAGGCTCAACATGAATATTTAGCCTATGTGACTATGTACTTGTAAAGAGTTTTGAGAAATTTATTTGTATGATCTTATTATGTCTCTAAACTCTATGAACTCTTTGGAACCTTTGTGATATCTTTATCCTTTTGTTCTTTAACTACATTATAACCCTTTGGCCCCATTACAACCTTGAAAAAAGACCTCTTGATTTATGAAGTTGTATGATCTAAATAGTGGAGAATAGGTGGACAAGCAAGCATATGGTAGAACTGTTTTCATGAGATTGATTGAGTGTAAACACTTTACCACTACTTTAAAGAGTGAAAATCATGAGAGTATAGTGAGAAGTTGAGATTAAGTCGAATATGCACTATTTTGATTGAAATATGTTATGTTAATATTGGCTTAACTCATTTATTTACATTCAAGCATGAATTTTTGTGAAATGCTTTGAGCTATTGATTAGTTTATAAGACTTGTTCAAAGATTGTCTCTAATTTATATTGAAAGGATTAGGAGTAAATATTTTTAGTGTATGTAGTTTACTTATATTTTAGTTTTTCAATGTTTGTGGGTATCGTTCTAGCAAACCCTCACGAGACTAAACTCGTCCACTAGGAACACCTAGGGGTTTAAAGGCTTGTGTCACATGCTAAGTGCCACCGTGATTTCCTACGAAAATGGATTAGATTAGATTTTCTTATTTTATTTTTATTGAGTCGTTGCTAGGGACTAGCAACAATCTAAGTGTGGGGGTGTGATAACTCGTATAATTATATAGTTCTTAGTTATGTTTTATTATTGTTTTGTGTCAAATACGAGTTATTATTGCTTAGTCTACTTGTGTTTATGATCTTTTATATTTTTATGTAATTTGGTGTTTTTCATGAGTTTCTTTGAGTAATTTCAGATTACTAGGTTAAATCAAGAATTAAGGGCAAATCCAATTCAGTTCCAATTCCGACACCTTTTGCCATATCAGCTATATCTGGAGTTTCACTGAAGAAATAAGGCTGAATTTTTTATAGTGCAAAGTTAAGAGGCATATCTATCTTTTTCATGTTTTACACTTCTTGAAACGGAGTCGTTTTCCCTACCGAAATCGACCATCAAGTTGGCTGATGTGCAATGACGTCTGTGCTGACCTGTTTTGGTATTTTGACCATATCTTCCGATCCACATGAGAAAATGATCTGATTCCAACGGATATGGATCCGTAACTGATAGGGGCATATTTTTCTAGAAGACCATTTGATCAGATCGAGCCTCCAACATTGACAAAAGCGACCATCAAGCTGGCTGATCAGAATTGTCATACAATATGACGAAAATTGTTAGAAAAATGCACCCACCTATTATACCTACCTTTGAAATTTATAAAGCTTGTCTCTTGTCATTTAGCTCTCCAAAATGTGTATAAATAGAGGGCCTTGGATGAGCATTAAAGGGAGATTGGGAGGATATTAGCCATTGTAATAAAATTCTCTAAGTTTTCTTCTTCTTTCCTTTCTCTAGTTTTCTTTTTCTTTATTTACTTATGTTTCTTACATTTCTTTTCATTTTATTCATATCTAGTATGTGTTGCTAATCATATTGTTGAGGTGATGAGGTGAAGCTTTTGGTAAATGCTAAGGTTAGTCTCTTAAACATGAGCTAAAATGAATCATCATTTATAAACACTAGTATAGATAATATTTTCTTTTGGTTTAAAATCATACTTACAAAGTAGGGATCTTGATTCATTATTGACAAGGAAAATGGCACAGTAAATGCTTGGTTTCATAACCTTGATTTGTTGTAGACATATACCTTGGCATAAGGAATGCTTGGACTCTTTTTATGAGTTTTGAGGACACCAAATGAACATAATATCATATGCTATGGACGTTGGACAATTTGGACTGAATTGCTAAACCTTCCGATTGGAACCTCCTTTATGTGTGGATTTCAATTGTGTAATAAAACAAGATTAATCTTAGCATAACACCAAGAGTGGATTCTCTAACCTCAACATCCTTTCTTATTGTTTTTTTATATCTTGTTTAATTGTTTTTATGTTATTTTGTTTATTTTGTTCTCTAATATCTTGTTTACTTTCTTTGTTATTGATTCCCTAATATCTTGTTTATTTTCTTTTTCATATATATTTATAAACTTATACTTACTAGTACGCTTCCCTGTGGTTCGACCTCGGACACCCGAGAATTTATTACTTGAACATAACCTGCACTTGGGTTTACAACTCTTAATTGAGTCTCCATCAATCACCGTCGAGGTATTTCCTTTCGTTTTAAATCGAATTTATTCTGTTTTATCAAATGAGTCGAGCCTTGAGACTACCATCGAGGTATTTCCTTTTGTTTTAAATTGAATTCATTGTGTTTTATCAAATAAGTCGAGCCTTGAGATCGTCGTCAAGGTATTTTCATCACGGGTAAGGCCTCCGGGCACCATTTTTAAAGACTTTCGGGCACCATTTTTAAGACCTTCGGGCATAATTTTTCATCACAGGTAAGGCCTTCAGGCACCATTTTTAAAGACCTTCGGGCATCATTTTTAAAACCTCTGGGCACCATTTTAAGGACCTTCGGGCACTGTAAACACCTAATTTTGTCTGGACCCCTAAATCAAGTACATTTTCTTCCTAAATTGATGTTTCAGAATGCAAAAGGCTTTTTCATCCTGCAGGTGGTACTCCGAGACTCAGTCTAAAAAAGCAGATAGAAAAAGTCAAACTCAAAAAAATCAACCTTGAAAAAAGTCAACCTCAAAAAAATCAACTCTAAAATGTCAACTACTAAAAAAGTCAACCCACTTTCAAAATCAAGATTTGAGGTTCAATTGAAAAATGGTGAAAGAATTTTGATAATCCGAGGTCTACATTAAAAGATATGGAGTTCGAAAGTTGGGTTACAGAGATTCAATAGAAAAGAAACACTAGTTCAAAAATTTGGGAAAACTGCTTAAACGATCAAATTGGTCAAAATTGAAGGTTCCAAATGAAAGATAAGTACTGATTATGGGTAATGGAGAAGCCACTTGGAAAAAAAACTGATAGAAAAGTCAATTCGGAAGAAAACCGAGAATTAGGTTTTTTTGGTGGATTTCGGTGAAATTTGGAAGAATTACAGAAATGGCCCGATTCGATAGATATAAAGCCCTTAATTGATGAGAAATGATTAAACAAGGATAGCCCAAGGCTCATTTTGAAGAAAATATAAAAATCGGACTTGTTTTGAGCAGAATTGGGTTTCGGAGGCAAAAGGGCAAAATTGGAAAATATGGGAAAAATAGCAAATTAACTCCAAAAATTTTGAAAATTTTCAAATATCATTTTTAAATTATTTTAAAGACATTGGCAAAATAAAATCTTGATTTGAAGTTCGTTTGCAAAATGGCCAAATCTCGGGTTCTCTATGTAGTAATTCAAGCAGATAAATCCCGAAAAAATAGCAAATGAGATCCAAAAATTATGAAAACTTCCAGATCACATTTTTAAATTATTTGGAACATATTGGTGAATAAAAATCTGGATTCGGAGCTCGTTTAATAAATGGTAAAGTTCGGGTGCATAAAGGGGTAATATTGGAAATAAATCCGAAATAAATAGGAAATGGACTCGAAAATTTTTGAAAAATTTCAGAATTTAAACTTTTATTATTTCAGAAGTATTGAAAAAATAAAATTTGAATTTGGAGTCTGTTCACTATTTATTTAGGTTCGGGGGGCAAAAAGGTCATTTCACCGAAGAAACCAAAAGGGAAAATTTGTAATTGAGGAAATTATGAAAGAAGAAGGAATTGCTGGGATTTTTCTTCCCTTGGTCAGCCATTATAGAGGAGTAGAAGGAAGCTTGAACAATTTAATTCCTTAGTCACTATCAAGCCACATGCTACCACTAACACCTTGTAAATGGTCTCCCCTTCATCCAATGGCTTAGGTGCCTTGTAAGAATGTTGAATGCACCATCTAATGGCCAAGTTTAAATGCCAAGATGACATTTTTATTTTTCATAAAATATTCTCATCTAATGGTCAAGAATGGAAGAAAAAAGATGAGCACAATTCATCCAAGGGTGAGCATCCATTTGATTAAGCAAGGGAGTGCATGGGATTGTCTCTTTTCATCCAATGGCTTAGGCCATCTACAAGGGCTGAGTACACATGTTGAGGGCTGGATTTAATCTACAAGATGTCATTTTTATGTTGTCCTCATCCAATGACCAAGAATCGAAGAGCACAAGTCATCCAAGGGTAGCACTCAAGAAGGAAAGCAAGGAAGTGCATGGGATTGCTCCTCTTTTGCATCTAAGGGCTAAGGTTACTACAAGGGCTGAGTACACATCTTAAGGGCTGCTATCAATTGGCAAGATGACATTTTTATGTTGTCATCAAAATATCTTAATCTAAAGGCCAAGATTGGAGGAGAAAAAGTGCAATTCCCATCCAAGGGTGAGAGGCCATTCGGCCAAGGCTAAAGAGGGGGGGTTGGTTTCATTTTTTCAAATGTTTTTTTGGCTGAATTCAGTAGCTAATTTAGCAAAGAAAAATGTTTTGAAAGAAAGAAAAAAAACAGTTTTCAATAGAGAGCTTAAAGGTAGTCATCTCTACCAAGCTCTAGCATTGCTTTCTTCTTGTTTTCCATGGTGTTTTATTGATTTTCTATCTTGTTTTCCTACTACATTTTTCATAGAAATAAAGTTTTTTAATGTTTACTTAAGTTTTCATCTTTTCTTCTCCATCAAAATGGTGGAAAATAATTTTTATTTTACATGGTTTTTTTGCTTGGCCGAATATGGCATATTTGCTTGCCTTGGTTTTCTTTTTTTTTTCTTCCTTGCATGTTGTTATGGGAAATGATTTTTAGAAGGTTTTTTAGAGTATTCTAAGGTTCTGATTTTTTACAAAAGATGAAGCAAAAAGGTTGAAATGGCTACATGATCTTGGTTAGACCAAGTGACCATGGTTAGGGGAGAGGCTATGCCCATTTTTACCTACCATGAAGCTCACCTTAATTTTTTTTTGTTTAACATGGTTTATTTTCTATTTATTTTTGAGATGGAAAGGCTTCATGATCTTGGCAAGACCAAGTGATTATGGTTATGTGAGAGGCTATGCCCATTTGATACCAACCATGGAGCTTAACTTTTCCTTGTTTTATTTACTAGTTTTGCTTGTTATTTGCTTTGCATGTCTATGTTTAATTTTTTTTTTATGTTCTTCACATTATTTTCTATGCTATATTTTTTTCTATATGTCATTTCCATTCTTGATATTGTATCCTTGAAGATTCGGCCATTATGTCATATGCTCATATTGTGCATTTTTTTTATGTATCATGTCTTATGTTATAAACATGTTTGAATTTTTTCATATATTGTCATATGGTCATTCGGCTACTCCATTTTAGTATGCCTTGCATGTGAATTTTCATTTTGCTTCTTAACTTGTTTGCATCTCCATGCCATGAACTTGTACATTTTGATTTTAGTATGCCATGTGCTTATGAAAATGCTATGATAAAATGCCATCATATTGTCATATGGTCATTCGACTATTCCACTTAGTATGCCTTGCATGTGCATTCCATCTTGCATCTTGACTTGTTTGCATGTCCATTCCATTCCATGAGATTGTGCATTTTGATTTTAGTATGTCATATGCTTATGAAAATGTCATGACATTATGCATCTTAATATGATTTGTCATGTACTTGTGTCATTTACTAGATAGGATTACATTAGAGTCTCATGTGAATATTCGGCCTCTTCATGCATTCCTTGCCTTGTCATGCATTTGCATTTTGTTTAGGTAATATTCTTTGCATTATCATATATTGAAATTGTGTATTAGTTTCTGTTTGTTCCAGCATTGACATTAGTTTCATTGGTCATTGTATGTTCATAGTATTGCTATGCATGTTCATTACATTTTAGGTCTAGGCCATGTTGATATTCCCATGCATATTAGGTCTTAAATCATATTGGTATTGCCATGCATTTCTATGCTACTTAGGTCTTAGGTTACATTAGCATTTTCATGCATATTCATATTATATTAGGTCCAAGTCATATTTTCATTATCAAGCATTGCATGCTTAGTGAGTTAGGATAGCATTTATTGCCATGAAAATTCATGCTAGGCATTTAGGTTGTCTTGAATTGTCATGCATTTCCTTTACCATTTAGACCTTTAGACCATGCATTTCATACATTTCATTTGCTGTATGTTCATGCATTCCATGTCATTGCCACATGATTTATGACTTAGGCCAATCAATGGCTCAAAGTCATGCTCTCTTGAGCATACTTGCGAAAATTAAAGGGTTGTCAAATTGATTATTCTACCTTTGTGATTTTTTTTACTTAGCCAATTTTTGTCCAAGGTTTTTAAATGTTGTAGCTACTGTCCTTAGGTCTTTAGGATGATCTCCAACAATTTCTACTTTTATTTTTGAATGAATTTATCAAAGGTTTTGACAAAACAGTTTTTTTTTTTTTACCCAGTACTCGAACTTCTTCGATTTTTCTGGGCAGTCATCTTTAATTATAAAATTAAGCCAATTGTTTCTCGTGTAGTTTTACATGTTCTGAGTTTCCAGTACTTTTTTTTATATTTTTTTGAATTTTTAAAAATAGGCAAAAAAATCGTATGACAAAACCAGACAGTAGAGGCAGATTTGAAATCAAAAGAGGAATAATGGTTGAATTTGGCTAAGGCATTTAGAGGGGGTTGTGTATAAGCTTTAGCTACTGTCTTGGGGTAGTTTCTAAGCCTTTTTAAACTTTAAAAATGATTTTATAAATCTCGGGTTAAGGGTGGTTAAGTCTGGGATTTTAAACTTAGGAAATTAGAGCCATTTTAAAAGGGTTTGGTAAGGGTTTTAATCTTCATTCAAGTTTTTCCTCAAAATTGTTTTCAAACAATCACAAAGTTTTGTTTTTTAGAAAATCTAATTTGACATATTTTCCTAAGGTAGCTAGATATCTCTTTAGATATATGGATTTCTTTATTTAGAGGAAAAAAAATACATTTTCATGCATTGCATTTTCCATGTTCATGCATTTTTTTTATATGTGATTTTTGCTATGATATTTTCCATGGTATTATTATTATTTTGATTCAAATTTTATGATCTTATATTGTTTGCTATATGATTTTGAATTTCATGATATCCCATCTTTTTTATTTAGTCATTTATTTTTGTCACATTATTTAGCATATACTATGTTCATGCATTTTTATTTTATTTTCATGCATATTTTATGATAGCATTATTTTATGTTTCATGACATTTCATCATATTCCATGTCATCTAGGTTTAATTATTTAGAATATGCCATGTCATTTAAAATATTCCATATCTTTTAAAATTGCCATGTCATTTAAATAATTTTATGTCATTTAGAATATACCATGATACTTAGGATTTTTCATTTCACCTAGAATATACTATGCCATTTAAATTATGTCATATCATTTAGGTTGCATTATATTATCTAGACTTTGCCATGTCATTTTATTTATGTCATACATGTTCATGTTCATATTTTAAAATGTTTTGAAAAAGATAATGATTTTTAATAAAAATAAAGATATTCCCGAGTTAAAATAATTCATGAGTTCTCTACCGGGTTTGCTGGAGGGAATATCATCAATTATCATTAATAAAGGAATATCTTTCTTTCAAAAAAACGAGAATGATTCGGAAAGTTTTCCAAATGAATAAAAATTTCTATATTTTGCCGATTTTGTCGGGAATGTAGGAAAATTTTGAATTAATAAATTTCGGATCATTTTTCAATTAAAAATGGAATCATTTTTCTTTAAATTGGGAATTAACTTGAAATACTAAATTAAAAACCAATTTTTTACTGAGACTTGAGATAACACATGATTAATAAGGTATCATTTTATACGGGCGTTGTGGGGGTGCTTATCATTCCCAGCACGTAACCGAGTCCCGAACCTGATTCTTCGATTTTCTCTGGTTTATAACGTAGACTTGAAATTTGTTTTGAAAATGTTTTAATTAATTTTAAAATATTTTATAAAACCGGTTTTAATAGGTGGCCGATCACACCTAGCTAAAAAAGATTGGTGGCGACTCCATGTCTTTTACGAGGTCATTTTCATACCCTCAACCTTTTATTTCAATCTAGAGGAATTAAGTCATCTTTTCCTCTGCTTCTGTTTCCGTCCTCACTCGAAAGGGTCCCCTGCGATCGGGATCACGTATCGAGACCTTCGTTCTTCTAGAGGAATTATATCGACTTTTTTGTTTTTTTTTATGTCACGCTTAACGAATAATAAAGTCTTGTGATGAGACTTGTTATTTTTTAGGTTGCGACAGCTTGGCGACTCCGCGGGGGACTTTTTAGAGAGTCAGGCCTAGAATTAGTCGTGTGTTATCAATGTCTCGATTTTGTTGGTTTAATTGGTATTTAATTTTAATTCCCACCTTTTTTTTTTAAATAAGGAGAATTTTGAAAATAATAAAATGTTTTTGAATATGATCATACTCATATGCATGCATTTTATTATTTTTCTCTAGTTATTTAATGTTGTATATTATAATTGCTTGTTGATTAATGCGTTACACTATTCTTGATCTGTGTTTTAATAGATTGTTGGGATATTTAGGATAAGAGGTGTAGAATAGGTGGTGAAAGGTTTGTTGTTCCTCCGCACACACTATATTTGCATTTGCATAACATGAACTCTCTACCCGGGTTTCGTCATTTTAAGTGGTAGTAAAGTAACTACGCCTTCGTGATGATCCTCCGTATGGGCTAGTGAAACACTTCCGGAGTATAAAGTACCTAATGCCTTCGTGATGATCCTCCGTATGAGCTTAGGAAAATATACTCTAACGAATTGGACCCGCTTTTATCGAGGTGTCTTACTAGCCTTCACCGACGACAGTGAGGAGCAATTCGGTGCCTTTAGAATCAATTCACCCTCATATAGTAAACCTAGGTGAAGCCATGCCGGATTTTCATTAGATACACCGAGGATAGGAACACATGGAGGGAGATTTCTAAATCTTTTGTTACCTACTTTACACTCTGAATAAGGGTTATGGATCGGGCAACGATGTACGTACATTGCCCGTAAATAAATGTGATACTCCGCCCCAAAGGCACCGTGATGCCTATATAAGTAGATGTTGTTGGGGCAAGTGTTCACTAACTTTTTGAAATTCAAAATACAAACATTCTTTTTCAAACATTTTTGCATTTTTCATGCATGTGTGAGTGGAGCATGTACATTAATGGTTGTATCTTTGATCTTATTGTTTGCAATAAACGGTTAGTAATAATAATCTCATTTGATGATTTCATAAACATTCGTTGGTTAAATAAGAATTATGAACCAGTAGTGTTACATGAACATTTGCATATTATACCATATTAGGATCCGCTACCCCGAAATTATTTTGAGAATAATATGTTTGGCTTTTCTTATAGAAAACATGTTTCAAAAGATCATAGATTAAATTTGGAGGCAAATTTTGCATAGTGAGATATTTGAATAATCAAAATTTCGTCCCACCAATTTCGTGAAAGCATTGGTCATTGTATATACCTTTGTGTTAATTCATTTATTCTTTACATGTATCATTTTGACATCATGTTACAGTCATAGCATGCATGGTCATTCATTGTAAATACATTTATGACATGCATGGTCATTATTTGTATATACCTATGTATCAATTTATTTATTCTTTAAATGCATCATGTTGGCATTAGATTACATCCATAGCATACATAGTTATCATGATATGCTCATGCATTAATCTGTCTTATTAACATCAGGATATATTCATTACACAGGTCAGCATGAGTTTCTTTGTATATACTCTGTTTCAATCATTCATTGTTTACATACATCATAATTGACATTGTGTTGCATTCATAATGTATATGATCATTCATTGGGAAATACACTGAAATATACATGGTCATTCATTGCATAGATCTATGCGTTGATTTATTTATTCTTTACTTGCAGCATGTTGGCATCGTGATTGCATTTATTACATACATGGTTAGCATGTTTCCACTATATATGTCCATATATCATTTTATTTATTCTTCACATGCATTAAATGACAATCATGACTCATTCATCATGACATACATTTGGGGAAATAAAACTGAAGTTGGTATGGCTTTAAGAGTTTTGAAGAAGCTTCCATTTCAAATCAGAGGTATAAGAAGTACTGAGTACCCTTTTCAATATAGGATAGTGCTATGGAGAATGAACAAGTTGCTCGAATGGAAAAGGTACAAGAAGAATTGCGAGAATAGCTGGCTAAGTCTCAAGCAGAATCTAAGGATTAGATAACTAAATTAATGGAGCTGATGTCTGCCGTAATCAAGGGAAAAGGATATACTGAAAACTTTGTCGCCAGAGAACGGTAGAGGCACAAAAGGGTCGGAATGAGGTCGTAATGATGGATGGCCAGAACACAGTTAACCCCAGCAACACCCTGAACTTAGACGACCCAGTTGAACAGGAAAAGTTGAAAATGGTTGAGTCCAATATGGTTGAGTTGACAGATTCCCGAGGGAAATATCAGTTGTTAGATGAAAGGCTCCAGGTAGTAGAAAATACAGACGTATTCGGGAGTGTGGATGCGAAAGAATGATGCTTGGTCCTCAATTTAGTCATTTCTCCTAAATTCAAGGTCCCTGACTTTGTGAAATATGACAAGATGACCGATCCATCAACCCACATCACCATGTTCTGCCGAAAGATGGCAAGTCACATAGATAATGATAAGCTTTTGATTCACTGCTTTCAGGATATCCTCAGCGGGTCCACAATTAGGTGGTATAGTCGGTTGAGCAAGGATCAGATTCACTCTTGGAATGATTTGGCCAGGGCTTTTCTAAACCAGTACAAGCATGTGACCAACATGACACCTGATCGTCTCACCATGCAAAATATGGAGAAAAAGGGTACTGAGAGCTTCAAAGAATATGCTCAGAGGTGGAGGAACATGGCCACCCAAGTACAACCGCCCTTAACTCAGAAGGAAACCACTGAAGGGAACCACTGTCCTTTTTGTAAATACACTACAGGCTCTATACTAAGATTGACTTGTTAGCAACACCACGAAGAGTTTTTCGGATATGGTAATCTCTGGAGAATTGATCAAAAATGCTATCAAGGCTGGGAAACTCGAAGGAGGTAAAACATTTAATGCAGAGAGAAACAGGACGCCTAAAAAGAAAGAGGAAGATGTCCAAGCTATGGGAGACTTTACCCCGTATATTCTGGCTACTTCATACCAACCACCCTGTCCTTCTATGAACTATGTACCCCAGGGTTCACACTTATACCCAATGGCCTCTCAGAATCCAGTAAATTTTCAACATTTTGTTAGTCAGAGGAAATCGAAGAATATCTGAAAAAGAGATCAGTTTGAGCCACTCCCCATGTCTTACTCTGAACTATTGCCCCAGCTAGTCAAAGAACAATTCCTCACTAAAGTTCCAATGGAGCCTATCCGACCCCCATATCCGAGTTGGTATGATGAGAATGCATATTGTGATTTCATTCTAGGATTTAGGGACATTCCATCGAAAATTGCCTATGTCTGAAACGGAAGGTTCAAGCACTCATTAATAAAGGACAGTTAGATGTGGGGAAGAAACAAAGGTCAGACAGCATGGAGAATCTACTGAATGGGAATGATGAGACCATTGTGGATATCATAATAGGGGAAGAAGATGGAAAGGTCGAAAATAATACCAAGGAATAGCCAGTTTGAATTAGGGAGAACATGTCAAGGGGAAGTTTTTATGCATTTAGTTTCATACCTCATGATGAAAACACTTGTCTTATGTTAACATCCCTATGAAATAAATGAATTTTGAATGTTTTTATGTTTGTTGTGTTTTAACAATAATTTGAATGTGCAAAAACAAGCATTAAGGAGGTTCTGATAGTCTCGAGAATATTGATGATCATTGTTTGAAATGACCCAATACCTTCCCTCTTTTGGGGATTTCATATGTCTAAATCCCTGAAACTAAGATCACTTGAAAGACCTAATGCTTCAAGTAATATGAATGATTAAACTTCATAAACTATTGTCATTGCAGAATAAGCAAAGATGTAAATCCTAATCTAGGTTATGAACAAAGGAACGAACTTTTTGAAATTTTTTTGAACTCCTTGAAATTCAAATAAATGAGACATTCTTTCAAGAATCTAGATCTTGGTAATTTGATATGTGTCAAGGTGGTGCCAAAGCCATTCATGCATTTCCTAATAACCACAAAACACTAATTGCCCAAACATCACTTCATGATTGACACCTCGGGGCACAATGATTAAACTAGATTATCCCACGTCCCAGAGAAAACCCGTTTTTGGGTCATATTTTCCTTAATCACTTCAAACAAACCCAAGATTGAGACTTATTCTTTTCAGTACAGACCTAGACTTGCTATGTTCCTCGCAATGATACAAATTCTCATGGTTAATCAAATTGGGGTATCATATGTGGAAATAATGGTTATATGGTGAAAAAAGGATGGGACTAACGCATGAATCATTGGGGCATGCGATATATAAAAAAAAAAAAAGAAAATTTGTGATATCATGCATATGAGAATTCAGACGATTCCAAAGTGCAAAATGAAATTCTAATTATCTATTTCCCATGAGGATTGCTTTTCAGTGTGAATATTCGTGCTTGATATGTGAAATGGCCATCTTTCATCTCCTTTTCAGAAAAAGAAATTATCCATAGTCACCCCTTTTGAGCCAAAATAATTCTTTCTTCTTTGAACCCTAATCAAGGATCACCCTCTACACTGGGGGGAAAATGCGAGGAAAGATCTTCTCAAAGATCACGGAAAAATGAGTCCTAGCTCAAAGACAGATACAAAGCAAATGGAGCCACGAATAAATACGGGCCCACTCTGTCAAAGAAAAAGAAAAAGGAAAAGATGGAAAAATGGAATCCAAGAACAAAACAGAAGCCAAAAAAAAAATATGTGAAAAATTATGTCAAATGAAAGCCAAAAGCAAGGAAGAAAAAGAGCAAAAAGTCAAAAAGGAATGAAAAGTCCAAATAGGGATAAATGTTTCAAAGAGAATCCTCCTCAAGAAATGATCCTTGATCTGATTACCCTCAAACACATATTTTGGGCATATTTATCCTTTCTTTCTGAACCCTAAGCCATGGCCTGTATTACGTGCTTTAAAAGTCCATTTTGATCAAGCATGAATATTTAACTTGAAGGGTTTTTTCCTTAGATTTTATCCCATCCCATCTCATCGAATTATCATTTCACTAAGGAAGAATTTAGAATTCTCAAATGCATGGTAAAACAATGAAAAAAGGAAAAAGAAAAAATTGGAGAGAATGAGACTCTAGGGAGAAAACCCAAAAATGGGCTGTCTAGAGTTGAAAAGGAAAAAATAGTCATCGAGGAATATCTAGGAATTTCTGAACCTCCCAATTGACAGCTCTCATTCGGAGGATTGTCTTCAAAAAATGAAACTTTTTTCCTCCAAAATTAAACTTTCCGGTGTAAACATCCCGGCCAATCTTGACGCTTGTCAAAAAAAACCTTGATATGGAAACTAAAAGAATGTTGAATTTGTTCGGTTCTCAATGAATTCATTATTTATAAAACCTATTTCATTTGTGAGCCTAGAAGGGACATACATTTTGTTGTGAAATTTTCTTCGATCAACCAAAATCTTGTTATACCAAGCCTTGCCAATTCAAGTTGAAAAACCCAAATTGACACTTAGGAAAATTTCTAACAGTGATCATCAGTCTTCAAAAGATTTGTACATCACACACTGTGGGGTTAATATTTTTGGCTCAGAAGTTGTCATTAGATGAGCAAAATTGTTTTTCAAAAAAGGAAAATAAAAATATTTTTGAAATACCCAATTTTGATATTAACATGAGATAAGGGTTTTCTAACTCATAGGTGTGGAACTATTAGGGTTAACCTTGACTTCCAAATATGAGAAGAAGAAATAGAACTCGACAAGTAGACTTCTGCCAATAAGAGTTTGAAGACTGTTGGGGCAAAGAGAATAGCCAAAGATTGAAAAATGAATTGAAGATATACTCTGATTTGAAGAGGAAAAATGAATTGGAAAGGCTAAGCCAAAATATAGAAAAATGATCAGGGGCATTTGCATCACTCATGAGCATTCATCTATTTATTAAGCTTTGCATCTGCACCGTGTCAACAAGCATTTGCATAATTCATGAGTATTTATATTTGCACTATTCCATGAGCATCTGCATTCTATCTTTACAAGTAAATCCTTCATAGATATTTGCATTCACATCATCTCAAGAAAGTGCATCATTTCTAGGATCATTGCATCTTCATTGTAGCTACAATTACACCATTCATGAACCACTTACATGAACATGATTCGTAGGGACATCTGCATCTGCGTTTAGAAGCATTTGCATCGATCCAAGACATCCGTATCATTTCAAGAAGCATTTGCATCAATCCAAGATATTTGCCTTTACACCATGAAGCATTTGCATCATCTCTCAAATCCTTCAGGTTAATTTCTAAGTCATTTCAATTTCTGGTTTCATCCAGATCTTTTCAATTTTCTGGTTTCACCCATGCATTTTTATTCTCTGGTTTCATCCAAATCTTTTTCAAATTTATGGTTTCACCCATGTTTTTCAAATTTCTGGTTCCATCCAGATTATTTTCAAATTTTTGGTTTCACCCATGCCTTTAATCTCTGGTTTCATCCAAATCTTTTTCAAATTTCTGGTTTCACCCATGTTTTTCAATTTCTAGTTCCATCCAGATCATTTTCAAATTTTTGGTTTCACCCATGCATTTAATCTCTGGTTTCATCCAGATCTTTTTCAAATTTTTGGTTTCACCCATGCTTTTCAAATTTCTGGTTCCATCCAGATCATTTTCAAATTTCTGGTTTCATCCATTTCATCCAGATTTTTTCAAAATTCTGATTTCACCCATGCTTTTAATCTCTGGTGTCATCCAGATCTTTTTCAATTTTTGGTTTCATCCATGCGGGTAACCCTTCCCCGCACGTAACCGAGTCCCGAACCCGATTCTTCGATTTTCTCTAGTTTATAACGCAGACTTGAAATTTGTTTTGAAAATTTTTTAATTAATTTTAAAATATTTTATAAAATCGGTTTTAATAGGTGGCCGATCACACCTAGCTAAAAAAGATTGGTGGCGACTCCATGTCTTTTACGAGGCCGTTTTCATACCCTCGACCTTTTATTTCAATCTAGAGAAATTAAGTCATCTTTTCCTCTGCTTCTGTTTTCGTCCTCACTCGAACGGGTCCCCCGCAATTGGGATCACGTATCGACACCTTCGTTTTTTGTAGAGGAATTAAGTCGACTTTTCCTCGTTTTTTTTAATGTCATGCTTAACGAATAATAAAGTCTTGCGATAAGACTTGTTATTTTTTAGGTTGCGACAGGATCCATTTTTTAAGACCTTCGGGCATAATTTTTCATCACGGTTAAGGCCTCTGGGCACCATTTTAAAGACCTTCGGGCACCATTTCTAAGACCTTCGAGCATAATTTTGCAAATCACGGGTAAGGCCTCCGGTCACCATTTTTAAGACCTTCGGGCACCATTTTTAAGACCTTCAAGCATAATGTTTTCTTTTGAAATTGAACCCATTTCCTTAAGACGGGTCGAGCCTTGATTAGTCAGGGAATCAATTTAAGGATAAAATCTTCAATTTACAGCTTTTTCAATTTTTTTTTTTGAGAAGAATGAAAATATGAAAATAATGAAAATGAATGATGATGATTGAAAACCCTTTTCCCTTTCTTCATATGTGATTTCACTAACCATACAAAATTAGTGTTTTTTATCATTGCCTGATTCCTGATTCTCAGCAATAGCTAAAGAGGGGCAGTTGTAGACACCTAATTTTGTCCGGACCCCTAAATCAGGTACATTTTCTTCCTAAATTGATGTTTCAGAATGCTAAAAGGCTTTTCTCATCCTGCAGGTGGTACTTCGAGACTTAGTCTAAGAAAGCAGACAAAAAAAATCAAACTTAAAAAAGTCAACCTCAAAAAAAGTCAACACTAAAAAAGTCAACCCACTTTCAAAATCAATATTTAAGGTTCAATTGAAAAATGGTGAAATTTTTTTGATAATCCGAGGTCTACATTGAAAGATATGGAGTTCGAAAGTTGGGTTACAAAGATTCAGTAGAAAAAAAAAACCCTAGTTCGAGAAATTTGGGGAAAAGTGCTTAAACGATCAAATTGGTTGGAATTGAAGGTTCCAAATGAAAGATAAGTCAATTTGGAAGAAAATAGAGAATTAAGGTTTTTTGGTGGATTTCGGTAAAATTTGGAAGAATTACAGAAATGGCCCGATTCAGTAGGTCTAAAGCCCTTAATTGATGAGAAATGATTAAACAAGGATAGTCCAAGGCTCAGTTTGAAGAAAATATGAAAATATGACTTGTTTTGAGCAAAACCAGGTTTCGGTGGCAAAAAGGCAAAATTTGAAAATATGGGAAAAATAGCAAATGAACTCCAAAAATTCTGAAAATTTTCAAATCTCATTATTAAACCATTTCAAAGAGATTGGAGAAAGAAAATCTTGATTTAGAGTTCGTTTGCAAAATGGCCAAATCCCGGGTCTCTTATGTAGTAATTCAAGCGGATAAATCCCGAAAAAATAGCAAATGAACTCCAAAATTTTTAAAAATTTGCAAATATCATTTTTAAATTATTTGGAAGAGATTGGAGAAAGAAAATCTTGATTCGGAGTTCATTTGAAAAATGGCCAAATCCCGGGTCCTCTATGTAGTAATTTAAGCAGATAAATCCCGAAAAAATTGCAAATGAGCTCCAAAAATTATGAAAACTTCCAGATCACATTTTTAAATTATTTGGAAAATATTTGTGAATAAAAATCTGGATTCGGAGCTCGTTTAAAAAATGGTAAAGTTCGGGTGCATAAAGGGGCATTTCGAAAATAAATTCGAAATAAATAGGAAATGGACTCCAAAATTTTTAAAATCTTTCAGAATTCAATTTTTTATTATTTCGGAAGTATTGAAAAAATATAATTTGAATTTGTAGTCCAATTTCTAATTATTTAGGTTCGTGGGGCGAAAAGGTCATGTCACCGAAGAAACCAAAAAAGGGCAAATTTGTAATTGAGAAAAATATGAAAGAATAAGGAATTGCTGGGATTTTTCTTCCCTTGGTCACCCAGCATAGAGGAGAAGAAGGAAGCTTGAACAATTTAATTCCCTAGTCACTATTAAGCCACATGCTACCACTAACACCTTGCAAATGGTCCCCCTTCATCCAATGGCTTAGGCGCCTTGTAGGAAAGTAGAATACACCATCCAATGGACAAGTTTAAACGCCAAGATGACATTTTTATTTTTCATGAAAGAACCCTCATCTAATGGCCAAGAATGGAAGAAAAAGATGAGCACAATTCATCCAAGGGTGAGCATCCATTCGGTTAAGCAAGGGAGTGCATGGGATTGTCTCTTTTCATCCAATGGATTAGGCCATCTACAAGGGCTGGGTACACATGTTGAGGGCTGGATTTAATCTACAAGATGTCATTTTTATGTTGTCCTCATCCAATGACCAAGAATGGAAGAGCACAACTCATCCAAGGGTAGGCACTCAAGGGGGCAAGCAAGGGAGTGCATGGGATTGATCCTCTTTTGCATCTAAGGGCTGAGGTTACTACAAGGGCTGAGTACACATCTTAAGGGCTGCTATCAATTGGAAAGATGACATTTTTATGTTGTCATCAAAATATCTTAATCTAAAGGCCAAGATTGGAGGAGAAAAAAGTGCAATTTCCATCCAAGGGTGAGAGGCCATTCGGCCAAGGCTAAAGAGGGGGGTTGGTTTTATTTTTTCAGATGTTTTTTGGCTGGAAACAGTAGCTAATTTAGCAAAGAAAAAGGTTTTAAAAGAAAGAAAAAAATGTTTTCAATAGAGAGCTTGAAGGTAGTCATCTCTACCAAGTTCTAGCATAGCTTTCTTCTTGTTTTCCATGGTGTTTTTTTTTTTTTTTCTATCTTGTTTTCCTACTACATTTTTCATAGAAATAAAGTTTTTTTTTTTTTAATGTTTACTTATGTTTTCATCTCTTCTTCTTCATTAAAATGGTGAAAAACAATTTTTTTTTTACATGGTTTCATGCTTGGCCGAATATGGAATGTTTGTTGCCTTGGTTTTCTTTTTCTTTCTTCCTTGCATGTTGTTGTGAAAAATGATTTCTAGAAGGTTTTTTTAGAGTATTCTAAGGTTCTGATTTTTTTTATAAAAGATGAAGCAAAAAGGTTGGAATGACTACATGATCTTGGCTAGACCAAGTGACCATGGTTAGGAGAGAGGCTATGCCTATTTTTACCTACCATGAAACTTTTTCTGTTTAGCATGGTTTATTTTCTGATTTTTGAAATGGAAAGGCTTCATGATCTTGGCAAAACCAAGTGATTATGGTTAGGTGAGAGGCTATGCCCATTTTATACCAACCATGGAGCTTAACTTTCCTTGTTTCATTTACTAGTTTTGCTTGTTATTTGCTTTGTATGTCTATATTTAATTTTATATATGTTCTTTACATTATTTTCTATGTTATATTTGTTTCTATATTTCATTTCCATGCATGATATTGTGTCCTTGAAGATTCGACCATTGTGTCATATACTCATATTGTGCATTTTTTTTATGTATCATGTCTTATTTTATAAATATGTTTTCATTTTTCATATATTGTCATATGGTCATTGGGCTATTCCATGTTAGTATGCTTTGCATGTATATTTTCATCTTGTTTCTTGGTTTGTTTGCATCTCCATGCCATGAGTTAGCATGTCTTGATATTTAGTATGCCTTGCTTGTGCATTTTCATTTTGCTTCTTGATTTGTTTGCATCTCCATGCCATGAGCTAGTACATTTTGATTTTAGTATGCCATATGCTTGTGAAAATGCTATGACAAAATGGCATCATTTGGGGTATATGACCATTCGACTATTCTATTTAGTATGCCTTACATGTGTTTTTTTTATTATCTTGTTTCTTGACTTGTTTTCATCTCCATTCTATGAGCTATTACATTTTGATTTTAGTATGTCATATGCTTGTGAAAATGTCAGGACATTATGCATCTTGATATGAGTTGTCATGTACTTGTGCCATTTACTAGATAGGATTGCATTAGAGTATCATGTAAGTACATTCGGCCTCTTCATGCATCCCTTGCCTTGTCATGCAATTGCATTTTGTTTAGGTAACATGCTTTGCATTATCATATCTTGAAATTGTGTATTAGTTGCTTTTTGTTCTAGCATTGACATTAGTTTCATTGGTCATTGTATGTTCATAGTATTGCTATGCATGTTCATTACATTTTGAGTCTAGGCCATGTTGATATTGCCATGCATATTGAGTCTTAAATCATATTGGTATTGTTATGCATTACTATGTTATTTAGGTCTTAGGTTACATTAGCATTTTTATGCATATTCATAACATATTAGGTCCAAGTCATATTTGCATTATCAAGAATTGCATGCATATTAAGTTAGGATAGCATTTATTGCCTTGCAAACTCATGCTAGACATTTAGGTTATTTTGAATTGTCATGCATTTCCTTTACCATTTAGGCTTTAGACCATGCATTTCATAAATTTCATTTGCTATATGTTCATGCATTCCATGTCATTGCCACATGATTTATGACTTAGGCCAATCAATGGCTCAAAGTCATGCTCTCTTGAGCATACTTGTGGAAAATTAAGGAATTGTCAAATTGATTATTTTATCTTTGTGATTTTTTTTACTTAACCAATTTTTTTCCAAGGTTTTTAAATGTTTAGCTACTGTCCTTAGGTATTTAGGATGATCTCCAACAATTTTTACTTTGATTTTTGAATGACTTTATCGAAGGCAAAAAATGTGTTTTGACAAAACAGTTTTTTTTCACCCTGTACTCGAACATCTCCGATTTTTCTGGGCAGTCATCTTTAATAAAACAATTAAGCCAATTTTTTCTCGTATAATTTTACATGTTCTGAGTCTCCAGTATTGTTTTAGATTTTTTTTAATTTTTAAAAATAGGCTAAAAATCGTGTGGTAAAACCGGACAGTATTGGTAGATTTGAATTCAAAAGAGTATAATGGTTGAATTTGGCTAAGGCATTTAGAAGGGGTTGGTTAGAAGCTTTAGCTACTGTCTTAGGGTAGTTTCTAAGCCTTTTTAAACTTTAAAAATGATTTTATAAATCTTGGGTTAAGGGTGGTCAAGTCCGGGATTTTAAACTTAGGAAATTAGAGCCATTTAAAAGGGTTTGGTAAGGGTTTTTATTTTTATTCAAGTTTTTCCTCATAATTGTTTTTAAACAATCACAAAGTTTTGTTTTTTTATAAAATCTAATTTGATATATTTTCTTAAGGTAGCCGGATATGTTTTTTAATATATAGATTTCTTTAATTAAAGGAAAAAATACATTTTCATGCATTGCATTTTCCATGTTCATGCATTTTATTTAAATGTGTGATTTTTGCTATGATATTTTCCATGGTATTATTATTATTATTTTAATTCACATTTTATGATCTTATATTGTTTTCCATATGATTTTGAATGTTTCATGATATCCTATGCTTTTTATTTAGTTATTTTTGTCATATTGTTTAGCATATACTATGTTCATGCATTATTATTTTTATTTTCATTTTCATGCATATTATATGTTAGCATTATTTTAATTTCATATCATTTCTTGTCATTTAGATCATGTTCCATGTCATTTAGGTTATTTATTTTATAACATGCCATGTCATTTAAAATATGCCATATCATTTAAAATTGCCATGTCAATTAAATCATTTTATCTCATTTAGAATATACCATGATACTTAGAATCTTTCATTTCACCTAGAATATACTATACCATTTAAATCATGTCATATTATTTAGGTTGCATTATATTATCTAGACTTTGCCATGTCATTTTATTTATGTCATACATGTTCATGTTCATATTTTTAAATGTTTTGAAAAAGATAATGATTTTCAATAAAAATAAAGATATTCTCGAGTTAAAATAAATCATGAGTTCTCTACCGAGTTTGCCGGAGGGAATATCATCAATTATTATTAATAAAGGAATATCATTCTTTCAAAAAATGAGAATGATTCATAAAGTTTTCCAAATGAAAAAAAAAAATATTCTTTATTTCTCTGGTTTATAACGCAGACTTGAAATTGGTTTTAAAAATGTTTTAATTAATTTCAAAATGTTTTATAAAACCGATTTTAATAGGTGGCCGATCACACCTAGCTAAAAAATATTGGTGGCGACTCAATATCTTTTTACGAGGTCGTTTTCATACCCTCGACCTTTTATTTCAATCTAGAGGAATTAAGTCGTATTTTCCTCTGCTTTTGTTTCCCCCTCACTCGAACAGGTTCCCGCAATTGGGATCACGTATCGACAATAACTTAATTATGAATTAATGTGTTAAATTGATATAATTTTAAAACTTAAATGCATATTTATATTTAAGTGTTATAAAGATTATGATATTTAAGTATAAGTTAAAAAAATTATCCTTTATTAATAGCTTATGTAAATTTTACAATTATAATTATGAAATTGATTACTATATTATCCATCAATTACTAACTATTTGAATTTTTTGACTAATAATTATATTTTGATAAGATTTTCAATCTAGAAGCATACAACTTGGTGATTTAATTGTGACTTAACTTGCTAAGTTGATATAATTTTAAGACTTAAAATTGAAGTTTGGTGTTATAAAGATGATAATATTTGCAAAAGTATAAATTTTTTTATCCTTATTAATAGTTTATGTAAACTTTTACAATTATAATTATGAAATTTACTACTATATTATCAATTATTTACTACTATGTTATTAATTGGTTACTACTATGTTTTTTTAACATTTAATTTACTAATATGTCATATATCAATCAAATACTGCTATTTTATTAATGGTTTACCACTATGTTATTAATTATTTACTATCTGAAACTTTTACTAATAGATTTTAATAAGGTTTTCAATCTAGAAGCATGCAATTTAATGAATTAATTGTTTTAAATTACTAATTTTATATAATTTCGAAACTTAAATGTATAGTTACAGTAGTAATACCAAAACAAAAAAAATACTACATTTAACTTATTAACTCTCGTTATAAAATTTATTATTCGATCAATTTTATGAAATTATAAAATTATAAGCTTTACACACTACTTCTAATCATACATAACATAATCATAGGTATCGAGATATAATATGAATTTAATTGAAAGAAAAATAAAAGAAAACAAAATACATGAATATGCACAAAAGGAAGTTGATATCTTAATTTCTTAGGCTAGCTATTCGTGGAATTTGTAACTTTTCTCCGAAAACCAAAAGTATATTATTTTTGTGATTTTGTTCTTATAATTTTTTTCAATTCGATTTTTCTTTTGGCATACATAATCTTTTTCAATATCTTAAAACGTGTTAACAATATCTCGAATAAATATGCTAATCTATGTAATAACAAATAAGTTATATTTCTATTTTATTTTATAAAAAATAATCATTTATTTAGATTCTTAAAATAATTATTTTTACCTAATTGAATGACTAACTTTTCAATATATTCAGTCATTTGGAGATAAATGCTCATTTTTAAAGTAATTAAAATTTGAATGGTACTATTTTTTCTAAATTATTGAATTAAAGACCGTTGAATAATTTAATAGCAAAAACTCATGAATGAAGCTTAAAATTATAAACAATTTTATTAAGAAAAATTATATATTTATTTCATTTTATTACGTTACAATGGCAAGATATATATGTCATGAAACATGTCTTATTTGGCATTATCAAATGTAGTATTCTCAAAGAAAACTTTAATTCCATTATAAATTACCCAATCCTTCCTTCCTTCCTTTCTTTTTAATTTTTCTTTTTTTTCTTTCATTTTTTTGTGCATGATCCTTCATAAAATCATGACAATTAGCACTTGTCCAACATATACAAAGGACCTTGTGAATTTTGATTTATTCATTTAGTCGTTTAGATGAAGATATATATATATATATATTATAATGATAAATAAAAGGCAATGAGGAATGGATGATAAAAATATTATTAACAACATTTATTTATATATCAATGTAAATATAAAATAATAAATGGAAAAAATTATTTAATATTTAATTTAATAAAAAAAATCAATTAAGGAATTTTACTTTAATAAGGACTGATAAGCTCATAAAATATACATTTTATGCCTTTCTACCTTTAGTTTTTGTTATGTTTTTTATCTTTATCTTGTTTACTTATATTATGTTTTTTAATTCTAGGTATATTTAAGAGAATGAATTGAAAAGATGTCAATAATGATGGTAAAGAGCTTACAAAATCATAATCACAAGATGGAAGAAGACTTGGGAGTCAAAAATATCAATTTCTGGTTGCAAAGCAAGAAGGCAGATTTGACCTCCGGAGCTTGTTGCAAGGAAAACATTATGTTAACGTCTTTATTTGAAGAAACTTCCTCTTGAATTTTGAAACTGACTTGAATACTTTTCCAACGATAGTTTACAAGTCAAAATCGGACAAGAAATGGTCATCCAAAATAGCTGAGGAAGTGCGAGAAAGTACGTCAAAAAAATCAGTGACTAGCGCCACGGCGCCGGAGTCTGGCGCTTCAGTGCCCAAAAAGATCAAAGTCAGCGCTGGCCGAGAAGCTCAAAAATCACAAAATACGGGAAAAACTGAAAAATTGTCAAAATTACCTTATTTTGCCTCCTAGCTTCCTTGATCAACAAGAAAGATTGGGGTAACAGAGCTTGTTGTTATCTACGGTTGATAATTTTGATAGTTAATTAATGTTTATAGATCTGATTATTGATTCTCAATGATGTCTAGTGGTGGAGAATGAAACCTTAACCATATTTCTCTTATATTTGATTTCGTCTTCTTTTATTGCTTCTTACTTTTCTTGTTTTCTTAGTTTTTAAAACTCTTTTAAAAACCTCATTTTCTTTTATTGTTCTTGAATTTAAGTTTTAAACTAGTAATTTATAAACTAAAAACCAATCTCTGTGGATTCGATCCTCGCATGCTACTTTACTATAATTGATCATATTAATTGCAAGGTTTAATAAAGATACACTCTTTTGAGTGCATCAAGGACTTCAATGTTAATGGTAATAAAAAAATAAATAAAAATTAATTAATATTTTATTTTAATAAAAAATCATTAATTAAGGACATAATAGTTATAAAGTAATAAAAATCAATAATAAACCGTTTTTAGTGCAAAAAAATAAAATAAAAAAGAAAATCAATACTAATTAAGAAGGAATTCTTCTTTAATAAGGAATTCTAAGCGCAATTAAGAAGGATGATATAAATTTTATCAACAACAATTTATTTATACATCAATGTAATATAAAAAAAATGGAAAAAATTAGTTAATATCAATTAAGGAATTTTATTTTAATAAGGACTTCAATGTTAATGGTAATAAAAAAAAAAATTAATAAAAAATAGTCAATTAAGGAATTTTACTTTAATAAGGAATTCAATATTAATGATATTAAAAATCATTAATTAAGAACATAATAGTTAATTTAATAAATTATCAAGGGTATTTATGTCAATTACTATTTACACTTTTGGAGCTGGTACTTATATATATATATATATATATATATATATATATAATTTGGAGAAGGAGGAACCGAACCTTACTGTTTGAGAGAGGAAAGCATACACCAATCATGAACCAAAGGCTCGGGTGCCAGCACACATGTGTTTTACTCAAAAAAAAAAAAAAAAAAAAGAGATTTTTTCTTCATACACCTCCTTGAGAGTAAATACCCTCTTCTACTTCTTTGTTTTATCATCTCACATATCATCATACATATACATTATATAACAACACAATTCACCATGTTTTCTTGGTGTTTAGAAGTTCTTTTCGATACCCGGCCGCCTCCAGGTTCTTAAACAATCAGTCGCAACCTGTTCCTAACTCTACCAAAGTCCTTCAAACCTCAAACCACCCCTTGCCCTCTCCAAATCTCGACTTTTTCTCCACCAAATCAACCCCTCTACCAATTGGCAATCATAATTGCCGATCGACATTGTTCTTTATCCCATGTTTTTGAAATTTAAACACCTCCACTACCGATCGGCAATCGATCTGCCGTTTTTCATCATTTTTTATTAATTCCAACCCTTGTACATTTACTTTATCAAATAAAAAGCCAAATTCCGATCAAACGGAACCAAAACACAGTCCAATTTCCAACCTGAAAAGGAGTCCAGACTCTATCCAAATCAATCCAACCTACAAGTCCAGAAGCTTAAACTATCGTTTTGAACCTAGAATAGGTAAGATCCAATATCTCTCTTGCATGACCAATATGTGACACACCATGTTCATGAACATTCATCATGTAAACATAGTTATGTATGATGACTTGCTTAAATTTAGAATTATAATGTGCCATATAGATTTAATTTTTAAAATTGTATTATGTATGTCATATAGAAGTATATGTTAGGGTTACTTTTCTCTATTTTATTATGTGATACTATATTGATAATGGATGATTATTTATTATGTCATGTCATATAGGAGCATTTAGAATTATGTGCGTTTTATTAAATATGCCATGGAGGCATTTTAGTGATTTAATATCCATGTAGTTTAGGAAGCATTCTTTAATTTTAATTTTATTGAATTATGTTTTATGGACTTTGGTACGTTGTTTATTTATTTTTATAAATTATATATTTTAATTCTTGTTTTGCATCATTTAATGATTGATATATAAACCATCCAAGGCTTTAAGTTCACATGTATCTTTCTAGATGCATGTATGTAAATATTAAGTAAATGGTGAGATGTGGTTTTTAATTTGGACATACTGTTGTATATAAATATTAAGTAAATGGTGAGATGTGGTTTTTAATTTGGATGTCTAACGAAACACTATCTGAAGTGGAATAGTAAAGGTTGAATTATCCCAAATAAAGTTAAAAACTTTGATTCTTTTTATAATTTGTATCCAAAATTTCGAATCAAATTCTTATAATTTGTATCCAAAATTTCGAATCAAATTCTTTCGTAAAGACGAGATTTAAGATCTCAAAACCGGACTTGATTCCTAATATATAATTTAATCAAATTGCGACTCCCATAATAAATTACACACCCAATCGAGAGCAATAAAGGTGAAAACTATTCCGCTGACAATGTGATAAAATTTGGTATACGCAAGTTTCTTATTGAACCCAATTTCATTAAAAAAAAAAAACTCTTGAATCCTTGATCAATTACAAGTTTAGATCTATTTGGGCTCAAGCTAAGTCTAACTAGTAAAACCCAAGCCCAAGTTAAAATAAACCGTTTACTTAAGCCCAACAGTTCCCTTTAACTTGATCAATTACAATTTGCAATCAAGTCCTAAAACTTGATACTCCTTTTTGTTAATGCAAATGAAAATTTTTACCATTATATTTTCAATTTTGTCAAATTTTAGTCAAAAAAGAATGAAATTAAAATATTTCATCAAATACTTTGTTAAGGAATATGACAAAGTTCCACCATTTTTATTATTTCATCCCGAAATCAATAAAATTAAAAGTACAATGATAAAGTTTAACGAAATTGAAATATAATAACAAATTTCAATATTAACCTATAAAAAATATAGACCTCAAATACTTGTGTGAGTAAAAAAATATTTTTTAACTATCAAATCAACTTATAGCAAATAATAGAATCAATCAGTAGACAAATAATTACTTCATGATATTCTACAATATTATTAGTTTTAAAGATTATATAAATATCATGTTTATGTATATATATATATATATATATTATATATATATATATATGGGTTAATATATAAATTAGCCCCTGTACTTTAGACCTTTTGTCTGTTTGGTACCTGAAAAATTTTTTTTGTCACTTTGGTACTCGAACTTTTATTCCGCCAATCACATTGGCTCTTTGCCCTAACACCGTTAGTTAAAAGCTGACTAGGCAAAAAAACACTCAATCAGAGCTTGACACGTGGCAAAACTGCCACATCATTAGTGCTATGTCATCATATAAGAAAAAAAATTCAAAAAAATAAAAAAAATTCAAAAAATTTAAAAAATTTTTTAAAAAAATTTTAAAAATTTTAAAAAATCAAAATTAAAATTTTGAAAATCTCATTTTTTCTTAAAATTATAAAATAAAAATAAAAATAAAAAACAAAAGTTCAAAATAAATTATAAAAATTGAAAAATTTATATATATATATATTTTTAAAATCTCTAAAAATTAAAAAATAAGAAAAAAAATCTGAATATTTTTAATAAAAATGAAAAAAGAAAATCTATTTATAAAATTTTAAATTCTATTTTTTTTAATTTTGAATTTTCATATATATTATAAAAATAAAAATAAAAAACCAAAAGCAAAATCAAAATAAATTATAAAATTGAAAATTATATATATATATTTAAAAATTTGTAAAAAAAATTAAAAATTAAAAATAAGAAAAATTTTTTGAATATTTTTAATAAAAATGAAAAAAAATTCTATTTTTAAATTTTTAAATTCTATTTTTTTTTTAATTTTGAATTTTCGTATATATTTTTTTAATTTGAAATTTCTATATTTTAAAAAATTATTTTTCATTTTTCTTTTTAATTTTTAATTTTGAATTTTTAAGATTTATCTTTTATTTTTTAGATTTTTTTTTATAATTTTTAATTTCTAAATTTTTTTTAAAATCAGTTTTTTATTTTGATTTTTATAATTTTTTTTTGAATTTTTCTCTTAAAAAAATGTGATTTTCAAATTTTTTATTTTGATTTAAAAAAATAATAAATTTTTGAATTTATTTTTTCAATTTTATAATTTTTTAAAAATTTTTTTTGGATATTTTTTGGATTTTGTTGAATTTTTTTCTTATATGATGACGTGGCACTAATGATGGGGCAGTTTTTGCCACGTGTCAGCCTCTAATTGGTTGTTTTTTGCCTAGTCAGCCATTAGTTAATGGCGTTAAGGCAAAGGGCTAATGTGATTGACGGAATGAAAGTTCAAGTACCAAAGTGACAAAAAAAATTCTTCAGGTACCAAACGAACAAAAGGCATAAAGTACATGGTCTAATTTATATATATATATATATTATCTACTACAAAAGGTAAAACATGCAGTACTAGTAGTAACGAATTTTTTAGTTGAAAGTTGAAGTTAAAGTCGAATGACTTCAAGATATGTTATAACGTATCAAATATGAATTTAGCATGCTAGACGTAAATTATGGAGTCGTCACTAATCATCTTTGTTAGGTGTGATTAGTCATCTATACGAATCTATCCTCTTTAAAGTAATCATAAGCTTGATTAAGGCACCTTAAAAAGAATAAGTTCTGGTTTACTTCTCAGAATTAGGTTTGGGAGTTCGGTTACGTGTGGGGAAGGATTAACACCCCTACAACGTCTATCCGAAAGATAGTACGTAATTAGTCTAGTGATCCTAAAAGGTCTTAACTAGGTGGTTTTATTTATCCTAACTTCATTTTAATTTGTTCAAGTTAAAAATATCGGAAATAACTTTTAGGTCTCCCTTCCACTAATCTGGAGAGATTGCTAAAAACGTTTCCTCACCTCGAGAGTATTCAAGAGAAATTATTCTTTCCTCCGAAAAGGGTCCGTCATCGGAAAAGTTAAAGTTTATGAAAAACACTTAACCTTAAGTCTAATATTCAAAATTATTCCAAAAAAAAAAAAAACTCATATTTCAATTATGTTCACTTAAAAAATAAATCTTGACCTTTAATATCGAAATTATTTCTCAAAACCCTTCCACCATTCTGGAGAAGTTTTAAAGGAGTTTTCTCATCTAATTTTTTTTCTTCAGAAATCACCTATTTGTGACGCCCTTGAATTTCATCCTTGGAAACATCTTAATTTATTCATTGATTCAATTAAGCATCAATTATGAAAAATTATCCGTTGAAACCGATCATTGAAAATTAATTATTTCAAAAAAAAAAAAAATTGACCTTTTTGGTATCGAAAATTATCCCTTAAAACTCTTCCATCATTATGGAGAATTTTTAAGAGAGTTTTCTCACCTAGAAATTTCTTAGAAATCACCCATTTGTGATCCCATTGAATTTCATCATCGAAAAAAATCTCAATTTATTTTAAGATTTAATTAATTCTCCAATTATAAGAACAATTAGTACAAAGAATTAATTTACCTAACTCAATTGCAATTATCCTAATAATAATAAATAATAAATAAACAAGAAATAAATAAATAATAAACAAGTAATCAATAATCAATATACAAAAATTTACATAAATTTAAGAAAACAAAGAAAATCAAATAAAAATTAGTCATAAAAATATACCTGCAAGAATCAAACTTAATAAAATTAGTCATAAATAATTTTAAAAAAACTAATTAATAACTAAGATAATAAATAGGAATAAATTAAAATGACAATAAAAAAAAAGCAATAAAAATAATATAATATAAATATCACACAAAATTATATATAAAAAAGAATAATATAAACAAAAAGTAAACAAAATAAAAAAATGAAAATATCAGAAAAAAGAAAAGCAAAATTGCTACACCTGAGTCGGGTTGCCGCGGGGCCTCGACTCGACCCGGGTGCAGCTTTAAAAACCCAAAAAAAAAATTGTTTCAAAAAACTCACCTTGAAAAAAAAAAACCCCTCAAATCCTCTGATCTCTCTCCTCCCTTTAAAATGAAGAACTCCGATCGGTCCAACTCCAGAAATTGGTGGTGTCACCGCCGTAACTACCGTTGTATGTATTAGGTCACCATCGCCTCCAATGCCCAGAAAAATCTCGAAAAATATCCCAAATCTTCCTCTCGATCTCGTTAACCCCAAAATCACGTTGGATTCTCCAAAATCGATCATGAAAATCCTAGATCTAGGCTTAGATCCCGCAGCCTTCTTCTCTCCGATCTGCTCCGACGACCGTTGGATGGTCCTCAAACTCAAGCCAAACACTCCTCTCACCCTTTCCTAGATTCCTACCGTTGGGATCTTCAAACTACTTCCTAGAACTCGGAACCCCAAGAATTTCGAATAAAAAACTCTCTCCAAAAAATTTCTCTTTATTTTTTGCTGCTGTTTTTCTCCGATTGTTTGCCCTTCTCCCTATTGATTGTGTGTTTTTTGGTTGTTGAATCTAAGGCCACTTATATAGAAAAAATCTAGGGGAGTCCTAGCGTATTTCGATTTGGAGTTCTTATCAAAATCAAAATATAATCTCATACTAGATAAAAACTCTTTTTTTGACATTTATCTTAAAAACCAGAGTTTAATCTTAATCTAAGGAGGAGTTTGGATTTGAGCCAAACTTTGTCTTTATTTTATTTTTTTCCTTTTCGGTTGTTTCCATTTTTCCTTTTCTGATTTTTTTTTTATCAATTTCGAAAATCTAAACTAAAAATAAAGACTAATATTAAAAATAAAATTACAATTAAAACTAAAATTAAAATAACCCTCCTTGGATTAAAATAACCTGGACAAAAACGGGTGTCTACAGCTGTCTCTCTTTGTGCATTTCCTAACAATCAGGTGATGTGCAAAGATATAGACACCTTGCAAATTCTCAAAAATTAAAAGAAACTAAACATTAAAGAAAATCCCATCGTGGAAATTCTCTTTTAACCAAGGCATAAACTTTAAATAAACCCAAATATACTCCTCCATCGAGGTATCAACTTTAAATATCATATGAGAAAAATATACTCCTCCTCCTCCACCGAAGCATCAACTTTAAATACCAAACGGCAAAAATACACTCCTCCACTGAGGCATCAACTTTAAAGGTTATGAAAAACTTCTCCACCGAGGCATCAACTTTAAATACCAAACGAAAAAAATATACTTCTCGACCGAGGCATCAACTTTAAAGATTATGAAGAATTCCTCAACCGAGGCATCAACTTTAAATACCAAATGATAAAACTCCTCTTAACAAGGCATCAACTTTAAATACCATACGAGAAAAACTCCTCCACCGAGGCATCAACTTTAAATAACATGAAAAACTTCTCCACCGAGGCATTAACTTTAAATATTACGAACAACTCCTCTACCGAGGCATCAACTTTAAAGTTATATGAAATTTGCAAATATAAATACTTTCCTTCAAAAGAAATTCAAGAATCTTACCTCAAATCCCAAAAATGATTTAGCATTCCCTTATGGGTTGAAACACCAAATAGAAATTCTTGTCCTAATTATGTCGAATATCTGTATTGACTCTTTCAAAATGCGATGCATGAATGCGATGCAATACATAAATGTCATGAATGTAATGCAGATGCGTACTATGCGATGAATGCAATGCATGAAAAAAATCAATTCCCTGGATCTCTAATCAAGATAAAAGGTTCTCAAGTTCATTGTTCATCTTCTTATCCTCTATTGGGTCTTCAAACTGCTGAATTGAATCTTACTGTCTTTTTTCTCTTTTCAAAATCTTTCTCAAAGGTTTCAGATCATCAATCATTTCCACATTCCATATCTCTTTTTATTGCTTTTTCTGCTCAATCATCTTTAGATTTCCCATAAAAAAATGGGGGATCTCTTAAAATTATCACTTTAATTTGTCAATCATTTTTCTAATTTCATAACAAATGCAATGCATCATATATTCCCTCTATTCAATGCATGAGTATAAAGCTGAGAATAACAAATGGTGAGAAGCAAGAATAATCTAGAAAAGAAAGGCCTTTATTGATAATAAAATAAAAAATCTATCTTGAAGAAATAAAAGGACATATCAAAGGTTTATCACAAAGAAAGTTGGGATAGTATATCAGTATCCAGATAATGAATATTCATACAATCTTAACAATTCATTCAAAACTTTATTCCAAAAATCAATCCCATCGGTGTCTTCAATCATTCAAAGCTCGTCAGACCAAGCATTGCCCTAAGCTTTATGAGATTTTCTGAACGACGCTTTCCCTCCTTTTATCTAAGATGCCCTTTTAGGTTTTCAACTTAGACATCCCCCATTGATTCAAACCGCCCTTTTCGGGTTTTCAATTTGAGTCTTCCCTTTTCTTTCTTTTCTTTTCAAGCAAAATATTTCTTCACAACGTTTGAATTAATCGGATTCGGCAAATCATCCCCATCCATTTTGGCCAAAATTAATGCTCCACCTGAAAAAGCTCTTTTCACACATACGAACCTTCCCAATTCGGCATCCATTTCCCTCGATGATCATGCTGATACGGAAGAATCTTTTTCAAAACCAACTCTCCCTCCCTGAAGTGTCTGAGATGGACTTTCTTATCATGCACTCGCATAATTGTTTTCTGGTACAACTGACCATTACAAAGCACTTTAAGTCTCTTATCTTCAATGAGATTCAACTGTTCATAGTGGTCTCAGATCCATTCAGCACTTTTAAAGAAGGAATCTCTACCTCAACTAGCTACACATCCTCCATTCTGTACACCAATGAAAATAGGGTTGCCCATACGGATGTGCGCACCGAAGTTCTATAAGCATGTAGGGCAAAAAGCAACTTCTCATGCCAATCTTTGTATATATCAGACATATTTTCCACAATCTTTTTGATATTCTTATTGGATGCTTCCACAGCTCCATTCATCTTTGGACGATATGGTGCTGAGTTGTGGTGTTTGATCTTGAACTATTCACAAACCTCTTTCAACATCTTGCTATTCAAATTACGAGCATTATCTAAAATGATCCTTTCTAGTAGTCCATATCGACAAATCATCTTCTTCTTTATGAACTTACATACCACTGCTCGTGTTACACTTGCATACGAGGCTGCTTCTACTGATTTTGTGAAATAATCAATAACCACAAAAATGAATCGGTGCCTATTAGTCGCCTTTGGAGTGATAGGTCGAATCACATCCATGCCCCACATTGAGAATGACCATGCAGGTGCCAAAACATGCAACTCATTTGGAGGAGCGTTGATCTTATCTGCATAGATCTGACATTTATGACATTTTCGGGCATAGTCAATACAATCCTTCTCTATCGTCAACCAATAATAACATGCCTTCATTATTTGCCTAGCCATCATGTGACCAGTTGCATGTGCCCACAAATACCATAATGCACTTCTTTTAATATCTTCTTTGCCTCTAAAGCATCTCAGAAGCACTTGATCTTGACTCCTCTTGTACAAAATCTCCCAATCAAGGAAGAATCCCATAGCTAATCTCCGGACGAGTTGTTTATCATTATCCTAGGCGTGTTCTAGGTATCGTTGATATTTGATATACTACATGATATCATAATACCAAGGCTGACCATCAACTTCTTCTTCAACATCTAAACAATGTGCCGGGGACCCTTTCACATCCAACTTGATTGGTTGAATTTCAACATTTGTATCTAACTCAAACAATGCAGCTAGGGTAGCCAAAGCATCATCCATTTGATTCTCTTCTCGTGGCAAGTGTTGAAAATGAATCTTTTCAAATTGCTTGATTAATTCAACTATGTATTTTTGGTACAGGATCAATTTCGAATCCATTGTCTCCCATTATCCTTGCAATTGATAAAAAACCAAGGCTAAATCACCATATACCTCCAACACTTCAATCTTTCTTTCAATTGCTGCTTGCAAGCCCATAACACATGCCTCATACTCAGCCATGTTGTTGCTGCAATTAAAATCCAATCTTGCATTGATCGGATAATATTAGCCATCTGAGGATATCAAGACCACCCCAATTCCATGCCCCAAAGCATTAAAGGCTCTATCGAAGAATATTTTCTAGGGTTTTTCTTCACACTCTTCATCATCTTTATCTAAAATAGCCATTAAATCCTTGCATTGGCTCGTATTCTTCAAAAGCCTGATCTGCAAGGAATTCAGCTATCACACTTTCTTTTATCGCTTTCTGAGTTACGTAGACAATGTCATATTCAAACAATTTGACTTGCCATCTTGCAATTCTTCCTGATAGTGAAGTTTTTACAAAAATATACTTGAGAGGATCTAATCTTGCTATGAGCCACGTTGTATTGTACAACATATACTGCTTGAGTCTATGAGTTGTCCACGCTAGAGCGCAACACATCTTCTTTAATGATGAATATCTAGACTCATAGTCAGTGAACTTTTTACTCAGCTAATAGATAGGATGCTCTTTCTTTCCTGTTTCATCTCATTGCCCCCAAAAAAATCCCATGGATTTCTCAGACATTATTAGATACAGAACCAACGGCTTTCCCAAAATTGGTGGAACCAACAATGGAGGATTCAACAAGTAACCTTTAACTTTTTTTAAAAGCTTCTTGACAATCTTCGTTCCACTCACCAGTATCATGCTTACGAAGAAGCTTGAAGATAGGATCATATTTTAAAGTATGTTGGGAAATAAAACGTGCTACGCAATTCAGCCTTCCCAAGAAACCTCTCACTTTGTTTTGCGTACGAAGGGGACAAAAATTTTGAATCACCAGTATTTTATCTGGATCCATTTCGATTCCTCTATCACTAACCACAAAATCCAGCAATTTCCCTGACTTGACACCGAAAGTGCACTTGGTAGAATTCAATCTCAGCTGAAACTTTCTCAATCTCTCAAAGAATCTCCTGAGATTATATAAATGATCTCCTCCCTCACGGGATTTTGCAATCATGTCATCTACATACACCTCAATCTCTTTATGCATCAAGTCATGTAACAGAGTCATTATAGCCCTTTGGCAAGTAGCTCCAGCATTTTTCAACCCAAAAAGCATGACTTTATAACAAAATGTTCCCCATATTGTAACAAATATGGTTTTCTCCATATCTTCTGGGGCCATTTTAATCTGGTTATACCCCAAAAAACTATCCATGAATGAGAATGTGGAATGTCTAGCAGTGTTATCCACGAGAGTGTCAATATGAGGCAAAGGAAAGTTATCCTTTGGACTTTTCCTCTTTAGATCTCGGTAATCCACACATATTTTAACTTTCCCATCTTTCTTAGGAACCGGGACAATGTTGGCTACCTAACTCTGGGTACTTTGCTACTTCCAGAAGGCCTATATCGAACTATTTTTTTCACTTCTTTATCTTTAACAATATTTTTGGCTTCATCCGTCTTAACTTTTGCTGCACTGGCTTGCATTATGGCTTCAAAGGCAGCTTCTGCTCCACAATATCTGTATTCAATCCCGGCATGTCTTTGTATGACCATGTGAACATATCCACAAATTCTCTAAGCAATTCTTCTAATCTTTTCTTTTGAATAGGCGACAATGATGCGTCAATTTTAACTTCTTTTCTATTCTCTTCATCTCCCAAATTAATCATCTTAGTAACCTCTTGATGTGGCTTAATCGATTTCTTTTTTTGTTCCATTAATCTCAATAAATCTGGAGACAAAGTATAGTCATCTGAATCCTCTTCATTATCAAATTCATTAACATGAACTGAATTTTCAAAATCGATTCCCTAATTATTGTTATGATTGTTTTTACATTCATCACTTGAAATCCTGAAATTGAATAAAATTGAAAGAATATGGATTGATATACGAAGATGAAAAAACTAAATGGTAATGATGAATGAAAGAGGGAATCAAAATGCATCACACTGTTATTTTATTAAAATAATAAAAAAATAACTCATACATAAAAGACTATCCCTTATGCCTTTGGGCTGAGCAATTAGGGACTTGACTCACTGCATTACATTTTATGAGATTCAAGGATAATCGGCAGCTTTGTCATCTTCCAATTACCCAACTCCATTTCTGGTGAACATAGGTACACAAACAAATCTTTTTCATTATTATACTTCATTCCTCTTTTCTCTACCACTTGAATCGAAAACTCTAAAAAAGCTCATTCTAAGCTCAGTTGGGGCATATCAGGGTAAATACATCCTCCTGACCTAAAAGTGGAATAAAGATAAGGAATAACCAACTTCTTGGCCTTCCACTCATACTTATCACACGAGCCATCCTCATTTCCTTCTTCTTAGCTTCAATCATTTCTCTATTTTTCCTGGTCGGCTTGTAACCTATCCCAAACCTTTCCTTGTTTTCTCGTATCACTGGTAGCTTCATGATCCCTTGAATATGCTTCCCTAATCCGAATCCCACACGCTAGCCCATTCTAATAGTTTGCTTGAACAACATGCTAGCAATTCGAGAAAGACGTGGAGCAAGCACATTAGACCCTTCACCCACATAGGTCACATTGATGAACTCAAAAGATCTGAATGAATATTCAAGAACTTCATCAGCTGCCTCCACATAAGGAGTGGTTGGGGACTTTGTTACCAACAAATCTTCTTCCCCAGATAAACATAAAAGATAATCTTCCATAACAAACTTAACTTTCTGGTGTAGCGAAGACGGGACCGCTCCTGCCATATGAATTTATGGCCTTCCGAGCAATAACTACAAGATGGGAAAATCTCAATAACTTGAAACTTTATATTGAAAGTGCAAGGGCCAATCTGAAAATGCACTTCAATATCCCCCAAAACCTCTCGACGAGTTCCATTAAAAGCTCTCATAATCACATTGATGGAAGAACCATTATCAATAAGAACTTTGGCCATAACATGGCTCTTGCATTTGACTGTGATGTAGAGGGCTTTAGTACTTCCTCTACCTTCTAGAGGGATCTCGTCATCAATAAAGGCTATAAAGTTAGCAGCCACCAGATCCCTACAATGTGATTCACATTCTCCACAAAAATGTTGTGAGCTACATATGCCTTGTTTAGCACCTTCAACAAAAAGCATCCCTATGAGGTTCATAGTTCAATAGTAAAGACAACAGCGAAATTCGGGCTGGCATTTTGATCAACTGTTCCACAACACTGTACTCCCTGTGTTTAATCAGCTTTAAAGCTCACAAGTTTTCCTCTTAGTCACAGGCTTCTTATACTCAACATCTTGAACCACCAATGAGTTCGTCTTACTTCCAAAATCTTCAGTATTTTCTCCTTCTCTTGCTTTTCATTTCCTATCTCGTTCAAGTGTTTTTGGCGAATAGCAACGTCCACTCCTGGTTATACCTCCTAATCAAGTCAAATTCGCAGTATTGGCAGCATCAGAACTAATCACGACTGAACCGCCATTCGGATCTCGAGTTATGACATCACATCCATACCTCCAAGGTATTGCCTTATCATTTTGGTACGAAAAAGGGCTCGGAACATTGATTGTGATTATAGGCTTCTTAGCATAAATTGGTTTTTCACTTTCAATCTGACTTGTCTTCCTCTCATAGAAAAATGTTATTGGTTTCACAACTGGCAACCCTGATGAAGACTCTTCAATTTTGACATCGATTTTATCTACCTCATATTCCTTATAGAATTCAATCTAGGAATCCATCAGCTTTTGCAATTCCCTTCGAAACTCAACACAATTCTGAATAGAATGACCAACTACCCCTCTGATACTTACAAGTCTTACTCGGGTCATATCTCCCATGTTGAGTACTCGAATTGATCGGTACTACACGAATCATGTCTGCTTTGACCAAAGCATAAAAAATATGGTCCATCGAAGTTGTGACTTTCATCCATATTTCTTTTAATGATTGTGATCTTATCATCTCCTAAGGTATTGAACACTGGCACAACATGGTTTGGTAAAGGACTACCACAAACATTTGGCCTACTTTTAACCTCAAAGTTGATCAAGCCGACCTTGATGAGACCTTTCACCTTATACTTCAATGCAGTGCAATTTTCTGTAGAGTGTCTAATTTTCCCTGAATGGTAATCACATCGGGCATTAGGATCATACCACTTGGGATATGGAGGTTTCAAAGGCTCTAAGTGTAGCAGTGCAATCAAATGGTTTTTGATAAGGTCTGGGAACAAGTCTGTATAGGACATGGGAATTGGGTCAATAGGTGTTCTTTCTTAGCCAACTCGTGGTCCTCTTAGGTTATTTATGGGCTGATTAGTTTGTATTGGTGGTCTGACTGGAGGAACTAGCGGTCTGGGGCGAAAATTCTGTTGAAAGGCTTGCGGTGGTGTAGGTGGATAAGTGTATGGGATAAGGGCGATGAAATTTGTGTTTGGGTAGTAAGGTTGGTATATGGGTTGTGCTATATAGCCTCCCATTTGTTTTTCTCCATATGCAATGGCTTGGTCATTAACTTCCTTTTCTTGGGAGTCACATTCTTCTTTGCAGTGGATTCCCCTCATTCAATCTTACCACTTTTTATGGCATTCACTATAATTCATAGGAAATCACCATATCGACAAAGTTTTTCGTGGCATTTCCTATCATTCTATCATAGTACGAGGCCTTAAGAGTGCTAACAAATAGCATAGCAGTCTCCTTCTCGGTTAGAGGTGGTTGGATCTGAGCAGCAATATCCCTCCATCTCTGAGCATAGTCCTTGAAACTTTTTGTAGATTTTTTCTCCATGTTTTGCAAAGACAAAAGATTAGGGGCCATGTCAATAATGTGTTTGTATTGATTGATGAATGCCTTAGCTAACTCCATCCAAGAAAAAACATGTTTCTTTTCAAGCTGGGCATACCATCTGGCGGCAGAACCTGTAAGGCTGTCTTGGAAATTTTGGACAAGCAGCTTGTCGTCTTTCGTATGAGCAGCCATCTTTCGACGGTACATGGTGATACGAGATAGGGGCACTTGGTCCCATCATACTTCTCGAAATCAGGAGTTTTGAATTTAGGTGGGATCACCACATCTGGTACCAGACAAAGCCCTTCAGCATCCATGGATCCATAGAAATCTAACCCCTAAATAGCCCAGAATCTTTCTTCAATAAGGTTCATCTTGCGGGATTCAACCTCTTCAACTACTTCAACCTTTCTTGCTCTTTGGGATCATCTAATTCTGAAACTTGAACAGGATCTGTCTTTGCCCCAGGAGCAGGAATGGTATATCCCAGAGCTTGAGGTTGAGCATATGGATAGTTAAATCCTCCCATGAATGATGGTTGTTGCAATCGCACTTGTTAGGGCACTTGAACCTGAGAAAGGTCGAAACCTGGTGGACACAGAGATTCATCCTCATTTTGGTTCTTCTCTAGAGAGCTGGCCTCATCTGCCTTATTCTTCCCCCTTCAAACTCCTCATCATTTCTATCAATGTACTTAACTACTCTTTAAATATCCTCTTGAGCCTCTTCCACCCTATCCAACCTTGAAGCTTGCTCTTCGGCCATTACTCTAGCATTTTATCGAGTAATTGAAGGATGGCGAACAGACTATTCTGAAGATTCTGATTGTCGAGCTATCTTTGAACATTTATCAAAATTTCTTAAATCAGGATGTCATGTTTAAAAATTTAAAGCTAGGAAAAATGATGCATATTTATGGATGGATGACATGTGTATGAAGGAAATATCACCCACATAATAATTGTAGATAAAAGGAATCTTAATTGAAAACTTTATAAAAAATCCACCACTAAATCCATAAAAATCCTAAGGCAAAACATAAAAACCATAGTAAAAATCCTAAAGGATATAAAAATCCAATTAACTCTGAAAATCCTACATCAAAACATAAAAATATGAAAATCCTTACAAATATTAAAATCCTAAACGTGATAAATCTAAAATCCTAATGCCTCCAAAGGAACTTCAAAAATCTGATGGTAATGAAACTGTGCTTCATCCAAAAGTTCAAACAAATACTGGCTATTTTGTTGGAAATGGTGCACCTTTGCCTTCAACTCCATGATTCTATCATGCATCTCTTCTGCCTTGCTAGAGGCTACACTGAAGTGATCGAACATGTTGTTTAAAAGATTTTACTTCCTCGAATTCATGATTCAGAGTTGTGATCATTCTTCTTCCAGCTTCATTAACTTGATAGTCAATTCTTGGAATTCAGATTCCCGTTTCACTTGTTCTAATAGTGACTCTTCATTTTCTTCTTCCATGCGCTTGAGTTCAGAATTCATGGAGGAAGACGCCTCTTCCATATTCTTCAAGGATACCTTCAACGTGTCACTATCTTTAGTAAGTTTTTGAATTATGCCATCTCGCTCCACCAAACCATTATCCAGGTTTTGAACTTTTATTCGAAGTTTCTTGAATCTTCTCTTTTTCTTTCTTAAGCCTTCTTCTAGCTCCCCTATCCTCCCTTTCAGTATCTGATTCTCTTCCCCAGTTCATCTTTCTCCCCTTGTAGCTTTATTTTTGCCAATTCTATTCTCAGCGTGGGATCTGGGATTATAGCCTGGGCTGGGCCATTAGAACTTCATTCGCAAGAGATCACAACATCTTTTGCTCGCTTGGCATGCCATATAGAGTATTCAGGGGTAGTGTTATGCAAGAGTCTACCGTCATCCACTCTAATTGTTTTCTTCCAAGCCTTTATAACTTCATCTATTTTGTCGGAAACCCCTTCATTGGCATAAAAAAATCCACCTGATTGAGCCCATAAGTCATTGGCACAAATTGTTGATATCCTGCTTGTCTTTGTACCATGATGAGAGAATAACTGATGGCGCCCCAAAGTCCTAAGAGAGGAACCCAAGGTTGATAGCCCCAATTAAAAAGAACTGAGTCATGTAGCATCCATGGTGCTCTCCAGATTACCTGATGTTTCGTAAGCTCATGCAACATCATTACCCAATCTTCCTTTGACTTTGTCTCAGGCTATTCACTTTCACAGAACTCTTTGATAGGGATGTTGGTGGTTAGGTATAGCTTTTAGAACTTTGACTTCTTGCACTCAAGATGACTCTTCATCCAGATGTAAAGTAACTGTATACATCCGATGAAATGTCCCTTCCCTGTATGTCTACAATGGTTCAGCGCCTGATAGTCTCAACTAGGATGGCTGGAGCCACATTAATTTGGTACTAAACTTGATCCATAAAATCCACCACTGCAATCTCAACTTGCCCAGTATCTTCGGAAGGATCACGAGTCCATAAATAGCTAGGGCATCACCTTGATACCTTCATCATCATTTGGGTGTTTGACAATGAAATCTGGCAGAACATTCCAAGGAATAAAAGTACTTTTACCTTTTATCTTTACTAATTTGTCGACTTCTAGCGAGCTAACTCCCATTAGCTTGGCTAACTTCTTTTGGTAACCTATTTTGTTCTTCCACTAAATCTTATCTAGACTCGGGGGATCCAATCGAAGTAGCACTGAATATTCTTCAATTGTCGGAACCATGTCTACCCCATTGAACACGAATCATCTATATGAAGGATCCCAAAACTGTATCATGGCCCTTATCAAGTTGTTATCGACCTCAACTGGGAGAAGCAAAGCCAGGTCCTTATATTTCTCTCGAAATGTCTCTTCACAAGCAGTGCCCCACGATTTCAAGATGTTGATCATATCCCCAAGGTCAATCTGTGTCTGATCTATATGAACCTTTCTAGGGAGAGTAAAAACATAGCCTACTGCAAGACAATCGCCTATACTTCTCTGGACTTCTTCAGATCTAAGTTTCGAACTACTTGTAGACTCATACTTAGCAACTACTAGGCTTTTCATGGATTTTAGTGAAGATTCCTTTTAACTAAAACCATTATGTGGAAAGACAAGTAGGTGGAAACCGTTATGTGGAAATATGGTTTTTGTTAAAAAGAATCTTCACTTAAATCCATGGAAAGCCTAGTAGTTGCTAAGTGTGAGTTTGCAAGTAGTTTGAAACTTAGATATGAAGAAGTCCAGAGAAGTATAGGCGATTGTCTTCCAGTAGGCTAAGTATCTGCTATCCCTAGGAAGGTTCATATAGATCAGACACAAAATGACCTTGGGGATTTGATCAATATTTGGAGATCTTGGGGCACTGCTCGTCAAGAGACATTTCGAGAAATATATGGGGACCTGGCTTAGCTTCTCCTAGTTGAGGTCGATAACAACTTGATAAAGGCCATGATACAGTTCTAGGATTCTTCATACAGATATTTCGTGTTCAATGAGGTAGACATGGTTTTGACAATTGAAGAATATTCAGTGCTACTTCGATTGGATCCCTCGATTCCGAACAAGATTTATTGGAAGAACAAGATAGGTTACCGAAAGAAGTTAGCCAAGATAATGGGAGTCAGCTCGCCAGAAGCCGACAAATTAGTAAAGGTAAAAGGTAAGAGTACTTTCATTCCCTGGAATGTTCTGCGAGATTTCATTGTCAAACATCCAAATGACGATGAAGGTATGAAGGTGATGGCCTTAGCTATTTATGGACTTGTGATCTTTTTGAAGATACTTGGGCAAGTTGAGACTGCAGTGGTGGATTTTATGGATCATGTTTAGTACTAGATTAATGTGGCACCAGCCATCCTAGTTGAGACTATCAGGTCGTTGACCATTGTAGACATACAAGGAATGGACATTTCATCAGATGTATACAGTTACTTTACATCTGGAAGAAGAGTCATCTTGAGTGCAAGGAGTCAAAGTTTCGAAAGCCATACCTCACCACTAGCATCCCTATCAAAGAGTTCTGTGAAAGTGAATGGCCTAAGCCAAAGTAAAAGGAATACTAGGTAATGATGTTGTATGAGCTTACGAACCATCATGTAGTTTAGAGAGCACCATGGATGCGACATGACTCAGTACTTTTAGCTGTGGGGATCAACCTTGGGTTCCTCTCTTAGGACTTCGGGGGGCCATCAGTTATTCTCCTATCATGGTACAAAGACAAGCAGGATATCAACAATTCATGCCAATGACTTATGGGCTCAATCAGGTGGATTTATTTTATGCCGATGAAGGGGTTTTCAACAAAATAGAAGAAGTTACAAAGGCATGAAAGCAAACGATTAGGGTAGATGAAGGTAGACTCTCACATAACACTACCTCTGAATGCTCTATATGGCATGCCAAGCAAGCAAAAGATGTTGTGATCTCTTGCGAAGGAAGTTCTAATGGCCCAGCCCAGGCTATAATCCCAGATCCCATGCTGAGAATATAATTGGCCAAAAGAAAGCTACAAAAGGAGGAAGATAAACTGGGGAAGATAATTAGATACTACAAGTGAGGATAAGGGAGCTAGAAGAAGGCTTAAGAAAGAAAAAGAGAAGAGTCAAGAAACTTCGAACAAAAGTTTGAAATTTGGAGAATTGTTTGGCGGAGCGAGATGGCATAATTCAAAAACTTACTAAAGATAGAGACACTTTGAAGGTTTCCTTGAAGAATATGGAAGATGCATCTTCATCCATGACTTTTGAACTTAAGCGCGTGGAAGAATAAAATGAAGAGTCACTATTAAAACAAATGAAACGAGAATCTGAATGCCAAGAATTGACTATCAAGTTAATGAAGTTGGAAGAAGAATGCTTACAACTCTGAATCATGAATTCGAGGAAGCAAAATCTTTTAAACAACATGTTTAATCACTTCAGTGTAGCATCTCGCAAGGCAGAAGAGATGCATAATAGAATCATGGAGTTAATGGCAAAGGTGCACCCATTCCAACAAAATGGCTAGCATTTGTTTGAACTTTTGGATGAAGCACAGTTTCATTACCGTCATATTTTGAAGTTTCTTTAGAGGATTTAGGATTTTAGATTTATCATGTTTTAGGATTTTAATATTTGTAAGGATTTTCATATTTTTATGTTTGGATGTAGGATTTAAGAGTTAGTTGGATTTTTATATCTTTTAGGATTTTTGTTATGGTTTTTATGTTTTGCCTTAGGATTTTTATGGATTTGGTGATGGATTTTTTATAAAGTTTTCAATTAAGATTCCTTTTATCTACAATTGTTATGTGGTTGATATTTTCTTCATACACATGTCATCCATCCATAATATGCATCATTTTTCCTAGCTTTAAAATTTTAAACATGACATCCTGATTTAAGAAATTTTGATAAGGTTCAAGAATAGCTCGATAATCGGAATCTTCAAAACAGTCTATTCGTCATCCTTATAATACTTGACCAAAAGCTAGAGTAATGGCCGAAGAGCAAGCTTCAAGGTTGGATAAGGTGGTAAAGGCTCAAAAGGAAATTAGAGAGCAGTTACGTACATTGATAGAAATAATGAGGAGTTTGAAGGGGAAAAGTAAGGCAGATGAGGCTAGCTCTCAAGAGAAGAACAAAAATGGTGATGAATCTCTGTGTCCACTAGTTTACGACCCTTCTCAGGTTCAAATGCCCCACCAACTACAATTGCAACAACTATCATTCATGGGTGGATTCAACTATCCATATGCTCAACTTCAAGCTTCAGGATATACCATTCCTGCTCTTGGGACAAAGACAGATCCTGTTCAAGTTCCAAACTTAGATGATCCCAAAGAGCAAGAAAGACTGAAAGTAGTTGAAGAGGTTGAATCTCGTAAGATGAATCTTATTGAAGAAAGACTCCGGGCTGTTGAGGGGTTAGATTTCTATGGGTCCATGGACGCTGAAGGGCTTTGTCTGGTACCAGATATGGTGATCCCACCTAAGTTCAAAGCCCCTGATTTCGAGAAGTATAATGGGACCAAGTGCCCCATATCTCACATCACCATGTACTGTCGAAAGATGACAAGTTGCTTGTCCATATTTTCCAGGACAGTCTTACAAGTTCTGCTGCCAGGTGGTATGTCCAACTTGATAATAACCGTTTTTGTACTTGGAATGAGTTAACTAAGGCATTCATCACTCAGTACAAACACATTGTTGACATGGCTCCTGATCGTTTGTCTTTGTAAAACATGGAGAAGAAGTCCACAGAAAGTTTCAAGGATTATGCTCAAAGATGGAGGGATATTGCTACCCAGATCCAACCACCTCTAACTGAGAAGGCGAACACTGTGCTATTTGTTAGCACTCTTAAGGCCTCGTGCTATGATAGAATGATCAAAAATGCCACGAAGAACTTTGCCGATATGGTGATTTTCGATGAAATTATAGAGAATGCCATAAAGAGTGGTAAGATTGAAGGAGGGAATCCATTCCAAAGAAGAGTGGGACTCCCAAAAAAAAAGAAGCTAATGTTCAAGCCGTTGCATATAGAGGACAACAAAAGGGAGGCTATATTCAACAACCTATGTACCAACCTTACTAGCCAAACACAAATGCCTTCACCCCTATCCCATACACTTATCCACCTACACCACCACAAATATTTCAACCAAATTTTTTCCCCAGACTGCTAGTTCCTCTAGTCAGACCACCAATACAAACTAATAAGCTAATACATAACCCAAGAGGACAGCGAGTTGGCCAAGAAAGAACTCTTACTGACCCAATTCCCATGTCCTATGCAGACTTGCTGCCAGACCTTATCAAAAACCATTTGATTGCACCGTTACACTTGGAGCCTTTGAAACCTTCATATCCCAAGTGGTATGATCCTAATGCCCGACGTGACTACCATTCAGGGAAAATTGGACACTCTATAGAAAATTACAGTGCATTGAAGAATAAGGTGCAAGGTCTAATCAAGGCCGGTTTAATCAACTTTGAAGAGAAAGGTGGGCCAAATGTTAGTGGTAATCCTTTATCAAACCATGTTGGGCCAGTAGTCAATGCCTTAGGGGATGATAAGATCACAGTCATTAAATGAAGTTTGGATGAAGTCACAACTTCGATGGACCATATTTTTGATGCTTTGGTCAGAGTAGACATGATTCCTGCAATACCGATCAATTCAAGTACTCAACGTGAGAGGTATGATCCAAGTAAGACTTGCAATTATCATAGGGGGCAGTTGGTCATTCTATTCAGAATTGTGTTGTGTTTCGGTAGGAACTGCAAAAGTTTATGGATTTTTCCCAAATTGAATTCTATGAGGAATATAGGGCAAATGAAATTGATATAGTAATTGAAGAGTCTTAATCAGGGTTGCCCGTTGTGAAACCAGTAACATTTTTCTATAAGAGGAAGACAAGTCAGATTGAAAGTGAGAAACCAGCTTGTGCTAAGAAGCCTGTAATCACAATCAGTGTTCTGAGCCTTTTTTTTTGTACCAAAAGGATAAGGCAGTACCTTAGAGGTATGGATTTGATGTCATAACTCGAGATCTGAATGGTGGTTCAGTCGTGATTAATTCGAATGCTACCAAGACTGTGAATTTGACTGGAGTAGGAGCTATGACCAGGAGTGGGCATTGTTATTCGCCAGAAAAACTTGAAAGGGACAAGAAAGGAGAAAAAGAAGAAAGAGAAAATAAGTGGAAAAGCAATTCGATGCAAGCTTTCTGGAAGTAGCAAAGTACTCGGAGTGGGTAGCCAACATAGTACTGGTTCTTAGAAAGATGGGAAGGTGAGAATGTGTGTGGATTATCGAGATTTAAATAGGGCAAGTTCAAAGGATAACTTTCATTTGCCTCATATTGACACTCTCGTGGATAACACTGCTACACATTCCACGTTCTCGTTCATGGAAGGGTATAACTAGATTAAAATGGCCCCAGAAGATATGGAGAAAACCTTGTTTTTTACAATGTGGGAAACCTTTTGCTATAAAGTCATGCCTTTTGGTTTGAAAAATGCTGGATCTACATATCAAAAGGCGATGGTGATTCTGTTCTATGACATGGTGCATAAGAAGATCGAGGTGTATGTGGATGACATGATTGTAAAACCCCGTGAGGGAGAAGATCATCTAATTAATCTCAGGATATTGTTTGAGAGATTGAGAAAGTTCCAGCTGAGATTGAACCCTGCCAAATGCACGTTCGGTGTCAAGTGAAGAAAGTTGCTGGGTTTTGTGGTTAGTGATAGAGGAATCAAAGTGGATAAAGATAAAATACGGGCGATTTAGAATTTGTCTCCCCTCTTACGCAAAAAAAAAGTGATAGGTTTCCTGGGAAGGCTGAATTACCTAGCACGTTTTATTTCCCAACTTACTTTCAAATGTGATCTTATCTTCAAGCTTTTTTCGCAAGCATGACATTGGTGAGTGGAACGAAGAATGTCAGAAAGCTTTTGAAAAAGTTAAAGAATACCTGTCGAATCCACCAGTGTTGGTTGCTCTGATTCCAGGAAAGCCGTTGATTTTGTATTTGACACCATGGGGTGTGTTTTGGGGTAACGAGATGAAACAGGAAAGAAAGAGCATGCCATCTATTATATGAGTAAAAAGTTCACTAACTATGAATCTAGATACTCATCATTAGAAAGGATGTGTTGCGCTCTAGCATGGATAGCTCACAGGCTTAGGTAGTATATGTTGTACAATACAATGTGGCTTATAGCAAGATTAGATAATCTCAAGTACATTTTTGAAAAGCCTTCACTATCAGGAAGAATTGCAAGATGGCAAGTCACATTATCTGAATACGACATTGTTTATGTAGCTAAGAAAATGATAAAAGAAAGTGTGATAGCTAAATTCCTGGAAGATCGGGCTTCTAAAGAATATGAGCTAATGCAATTTGATTTCCCAGATGTGAATTTGATGGCTATTTTAGATGCAGATGAAGATGAAGAATGTGAAGAAAAGCCTTCGAAGATGTTCTTTGATGGAGCTTCTAATGCTTTGGGGCATGGAATTAGGGTGGTATTGGTATCCCTTGATGGCCAATATTATCCGATCACTGAAAGATTGGTTTTTAATTGCACCAACATCATGGCTGAGTATGAGGCATGTGTCATGGGCTTGCAAGCAGCAATTGAAAAAAAAAAGATTGATTTATTAGAGGTATATGGTGTTTCAGGTCTATTCAAGTTACGAGCATTATCTGAAATGATCCTCTCTAATAGTCCATATCGACAAATTATCTCCTTCTTTGTGAACTTACATACCACTGCTCGTGTTACATTTGCATATAAGACTATTTCTACCCATTTCATGAAATAACCAATAACCACAAAAATGAATCGGTGCCCATTCATTGCCTTTGGAGTGGTAGGTCCAATCACATCTATGCCCCACATTAAGAACGGCCATAGAGGTGCCAAAACATGCAACTCATTTGGAGGAGCGTTAATCTTATCTGCATAAATCTGACATTTATGACATTTTCAGGCATAGTCGATACAATCCTTCTCCATCGTGAACCAATAATAACATGCCCTCATTATTTGCCTAGCCATCATGTGACCATTTGCATGTGCCCTACAAATACCATCATGCATTTCTTCTAATATCTTTTTTGCCCCTACAGCATCAACACATCTCAAAATCACTTGATCTTGACTCCTCATGTACAAAATCTCCCCATCAATGAAGAATCCCATAGCAAATCTTCAGATAAGCCGTTTATCATTATTTGAGGCGTGTTCTGGGTGTCACTGATATTAGATATACTGCATGATATCATAATACCAAGGCTGACCATCAACTTCTTTTTCAACATCTAAACAATGTGTCGGGGATCCTTTCACATCCAACTTGATTGGTTGAATTTCAGCATTTGCATCTAACTCAAGCATTGTAGCTAAGGTAACTAAAGCATCAGCCATCTGAGTCTCTTCTCGAGGCAAGTGTTGAAAATGAATCTTCTCAAATTGCTTGATTAATTGAACTATGTATTTTTGGTACATGATCAATTTCGAATCCCTTGTCTCTCATTCTCCTTTTAATTGATAGATAACCAAGGCCGAATCACCATATACCTCCAACACATCAATCTTTCTTTCAATTGTTGCTTGCAAGCCCATAACACATGCCTCATACTCAGCCATGTTGTTGGTGCAATTAAAATCCAATCTTGCAATGATCGGATAATATTAGCTATATGGGGATATCAAGACCACCCCAATTCCATACCCCAAAGCATTGGAGGCTCCATCAAAGAACATTTTCCAGGGTTTTTCTTCACACTCTTCATCATCTCCATCTAAAATAGCCATCAAATCCTCATCTGAGAAATCAAATTGCATTGGCTCGTATTCTTCAAAGCCCGATCTGCTAGGAATTTAGCTATCACACTTCCTTTTATCGCTTTCTAAGTTACATAGATAATGTCATATTCAAACAATTTGACTTTCCATCTTGCAATTCCTCCTGAGAGTGAAGGTTTTTCAAAAATATACTTGAAAGGATCTAATCTTGCTATGAGCCATGTTGTATTATACAACATATACTGCTTGAGTCTGTGAGCTGTTCACGCTAGAGCGCAACACATGTTCTCTAATGATGAATATCTAGACTCATAGTCAGTGAACTTTTTACTCAGATAATAGACGGTATGCTCTTTCTTTCCTGTTTCATCTCGTTGCCCTAAAACACACCCCATTGATTTCTTAAACAATGTCAAATACAAAATCAACGGCTTTCCCGGAATCAGAGGAACCAACACTGGCGAATTCGACAGGTATTCTTTAACTTTTTCAAAAGCTTTCTGAGATTCTTCATTCCACTCACTAGTGTCATGCTTGCAAAGAAGCTTGAAGATAGGATCACATTTGAAAGTAAGTTGGGAAATAAAACATACTATGTAATTCAGCCTTCCCAAGAAACCTCTCACTTCTTTTTGCGTACGAAGGGGAGACAAATTTTGAATCGCCCGTATTTTATCTGGATCCACTTTGATTCCTCTATCACTAATCTCAAAATCCAGCAACTTTCCTAACTTGACACCGAACGTGCATTTGCCAGGGTTCAATATCAGCTAGAACAATCTCCTGAGATTAATTAGATGATCTTCTCCTTCACGGGATTTTACAATCATGTTATCCACAGACAGCTCAATCTCCTTATGCATCATGTCATGGAACAAAGTCACCATCGCCCTTTAATATCTAGCTCCAGCATTTTTCAAACCAAAAGGCATGACTTTATAGCAAAAGGTTCCCCACATTGTAACAAACATGGTTTTCTCCATATTTTCTGGGGCCATTTTAATATGGTTATACCCTGAAAAACCATCCATGAACGAGAACGTGGAATGTCTAGTAGTGTTATCCATGAAAGTATCAATATGAGGAAAAGAAAAGTTATCTTTCGGACTTGCCCTGTTCAGATCTCAGTAATCCACACACATTCTCACCTTCTCATCTTTCTTAAGAATCAGGACTATGTTGGCTACCCACTCCGGGTACTTTGCTACTTCCAGAAAGCCTGTATCGAACTGTTTTTTCACTTCTTCTTTGATCTTTAACAACATTTCTGGTTTCATCCGTCTCAGCCTTTGCTGCACTGGCTTGCATTCTGGCTTCAAAGGCAGCTTTTTCTCCACAATATCTGTATTCAAACCCGGCATGTCTTTGTATGACCCTGTGAACATATCCACAAATTCTCTAAGCAATTCTTCAAATCTTTTATTTTGTACAGGTGGCAATGATGTGCCTATTTAACTTATTTTTTATTCTATTCATCTCCCAAATTGATCAGCTCAGTAACCTCTTGATGTGGCTCAACCGGTTTCTTTTCTTGTTTCATCAATCTCAATAAATCTAGAGACAAAGTATAATCATCTGAATCCTCTTCATTATCAAATTCACCAACATAACTGAATTTTCAAAATTGAATCTCGAATTACTGTTATGATTGTCTTTACATTCATTACTTGGAATGTTGAAATTGAATAAAATTGAAAGAATATGGATTGATATACGAAGAAGAAAAAAATAAATGGCAATGATGAATGAAAGAGGGAATGAAAATGCATCACACTACTATTTTATTAAAATAATGAAAAATAAACTAGCCCATACATAAAAGACCATCCCTAATGCCCTTGGGCATGAGTAACTAGGGACTTGAGTCACTGCATTAAATTTTATGAGATTCAAGGATAAACGAAAGCTTTATCATCTTCCAATTACCCAACTCCGTTTCTGGTGGACATAGGTACACAGACAAATCTTCTTCATTATCATACTTCATTCCTCCTTTCTCTACCACTTGAATCGAAAACTCTGAAAAAGCTCCTTCTAAGCTCAGTTGGGGCATATCAGGGAAAATATATCCTCCTGAATGAAAAATGCAATAGAGATAAGGAATAACCAACTTCTTAGGCTCCCACTCATACCCCATCACACGAGTCATCCCCATTTTCTTCTTCTCAGCTTCAATCATTTCTCTATCTTTTCTGGTCGGCTTGTAACCTATTCTAAACCTTTCCTTGTTTTCTCATATCATTGGCAGCTTCCTGATCCCTTGAAGATGTTTCCCTAATCCTAATCCAACACGCCAGCCAATTCCAATAGTCTGCTTGAACAACATGCTAGCAATTCGAGAAAGATGTGGAGCAGGCACCATAGACCTTTCACCCACATAGGTCGCATTGATGAACTCAAAAGATCTGAACGAACATTCAAGCGCTTCATCAGCTGCCTCCATATAAGGAGTGGTTGGGGACTTTGTTACCAATAAATCTTCTTCCCCAGATACACACATAAGATAATCTTCCATAACAAACTTAACTTTCTGGTGTAGTGAAGACGGGACCGCTCCTGCCATATGAATCCATGGCTTTCCTGCAAACAACTACAAGATAGGGAAATCTCAATAACTTGAAACTTTATATTGAAAATGCAAGGGCCAATCTACAAAGGCACTTCAATATCCCTAAAAACCTCTCGACGAGTTCCATCAAAAGCTCTCACAATCATATGAATGGGTTGGGGGTGAGACACATCAATTGGCATCTTGGTTAATATAGTCATTGGCATGAAATTGATGGAAGAACCATTATCAATACAAAATTTGGCCATAACATGGCTCTTGCTTTTGACTGTGATATAGAGGACTTTAGTATTTCCTTTACCTTCTGGAGGGATCTCGTCATCATTAAAGGCTATAAAGTTAGCAGCCATTAGATTCCTTGCGATGTGATTCACATTCTCCACAGAAATGCTGTGAGCTACATATGTTTTATTTAGCACCTTCAACAAATAATCCCTATGAGCTTCAGAATTCAACAACAAAGACAATAGCGAAATCTGGGCTGGAATTTTGTTCAACTGCTCCATAACATTATACTCACTGTGTTTAATCAGCTTTAAAAACTCCCAAGTTTCCTTCTCAGTCACAGGCTTCTTATATGCAACATCTTGAACCACCAATGGGTTCGTCTTTCTTCCTGGATCTTCATTCTTTTCTCCTTATTTTGCTTTTGCTTTTGCTTTCTCTTTCCTGTCCCTTTCAAGCATTTTGGGCAAATAACAACGCCTACTTCTAGACATACCTCCTACTCTAGTCATATTTGAGATCTTGGCAGTTTTTGAATTGATCATGACTGAACCACCATTTGAATCTCGAGTTATGACATCACATCCATACCTCCAATGTATTGCCTTATCATTTTGGTATGGAAAAGGGCTCGGAACACTAATTGTGATTACAGGCTTGTTAGTACAAATTGATTTCTCACTTTCAATCTGGCTCATCTTTCTTTCATTGAAAAATGTTACTGGTTTCACAACGGGCAACCCTAATGAAGACTCTTCAATGACGACATCAATTTCATCTGCCCTATATTCCTCATAGAATTCAATATGGGAAAAATCCATCAACTTTTGCAATTCCTGCCGAAACTCAACACAATTATGAATAGAATGACCAACTGCCCCCTATGATACTTGCAAGTCTTACTTGGATCATACCTCCAATGTTGAGTATTCAAATTGATCAGTACTGCACGAATCATGTCTTCTTTTACTAAAGCATCAAAAATATGGTCCATCAAAGTTGTGACTTCATCCACTGTTCTTTTAATGACTGCGATCTTATCATTTTTTAAGGCATTGACTGCTAGCCCTGCATAGTTTGGTAAAGGATTAGCACTAACATTTGGCCTACCTTTCTCCTCAAAGTTGATCAAACCGGCCTTGATGAGACCTTGCACCTTATACTTCAATGCAGTGCAATTTTCTATAGAATGTCCAATTTTCCCTGAATGGTAGTCACGTCGGGCATAGGATCATACCACTTGGGATATGGAGGTGTTGAAAGGCTCCAAGTTTAACGGTGCAATCAAATGGTTTTTGATAAGGTCTGGGAGCAAGTCTGTATAAGATATGAGAATTGGGTCAATAGGTGTTATTTCTTGGTCAACTCGCGATCCTCTTGGGTTATTTATAGGCTGATTAGTTTGTATTGGTGGTCTGACTGGAGGAACTAGCGGTTTGGGGTGAAAATTCGATTGAAAAGTTTGTGGTGGTGTAGGTGGATAAGTATTTGGGATAAGGGCAATGGCATTTGTGTTTAGGTAGTAAGGTTGGTACATGGATTGTGGAATATAGCCTCCCATTTGTTGTCCTCCATATGCAACGGCTTGAACATCAGCTTCTTTTTTCTTGGAAGTCCCACTGGTCTTTGTAGTGAATTCTCCTTCTTCAATCTTACCACTTTTTATGGCGTTCTCTATAATTTCACCAAAAATCACCATATTGGCAAAGTTCTTCGTGGCATTTTCGATCATTCTGTCCTATTAGGGGGCTTTAAGAGTGATAACAAATATCACAGTGGTATCCTTCTCAGTTAGAGATGGTTGGATCTGGGCAGTAATATCCCTCTATCTCTGAGCATAATCCTTGAAACTTTCTGTGGACTTCTTCTCCATGTTTTGCAAAGACAAAAGATCAGGCCATGTCAACAATGTTTTTATACTGATTGAAAAATTCCATAGCTAACTCATTCCAAGTATGAACACGGCTCTTATCAAGCTGGACATACCACTTGATAATAGAACCTATAAGACTATCTTGGGAAATATAGACAAGCAGCTTGTCATCTTTCGTGTGAGCACCCATCTTTTGACAATACATGGTGATGTGAGATATGGGGCACTTGGTCCCATCATACTTCTCGAAATCAGGGATTTTGAACTTAGGTGGGATCACCACATCTGGTACCAGACAAAGCCCTTCAGCATCCATTGATCCATAGAAATCTAACCCCTCAATAGCCCAGAGTCTTTCTTCAGTAAGATTCATCTTGCAGGTTTCAACCTCTTCAACTACTTTCATCCTTTCTTGCTCTTTAGGATCATCTAAGTTTGGAACTTGAACATGATCTGTCTTTGTCCTTGGAGCAGGAATGGTATATCTCAAAGATTGAGGTTGAGCATAGGGATAGTTGAATCCTCCCATGAATGATGGTTGTTGTAATTGCACTTGTTGGGGCACTGGAACCTGAGAAAAGTCAAAACCTAGTGGATACAGAGATTCATCACCATTTTGGTTCTTCTCTTGAGAGCTGGCCTCATCTACCTTATTCTTCCTCTTCAAACTCCTCATCATTTCTATCACTGTACTTAACTGTTCTCTAATTTTCTCTTGACCACTGGCACAACATGGTTTGGTAAAAGATTACCACTAACATTTGGCCCACCTTTAACCTCAAAGTTGATCAAGCCGACCTTGATGAGACCTTTCACCTTATACTTCAATGCAATGCAATTTTCTATAGAGTGTCTAATATTCCCTGAATGGTAATCACATCGGGCATTAGGATCATACCACTTGGGATATGGAGGTTTCAAAGGCTCTAAGTGTAGCGGTGCAATCAAATGGTTTTTGATAAGGTCTGGGAGCATACCTGTATAGGACATGGGAATTGGGTCAATAGGTGTTCTTTCTTGGCCAACTTGCGGTCCTTTTGGGTTATTTATGGGCTTATTAGTTTGTATTGGTGGTCTGACTGGAGGAACTAGCTGTCTGGGGCAAAATTTTGGTTGAAAGGCTTGCGGTGGTGTAGGTGGATAAGTGTGTGGATAGGGGCGATGACATTTGTGTTTGGGTAGTAAGGTTGGTATATGGGTTATGATATATAGCCTCCTATTTGTTGTTCTCCATATGGAACGACTTGGTCATCAACTTCCTTTTTCTTGGGAGTCACATTCTTCTTTGTAGTGGATTCCCCTCATTCAATCTTACCACTCTTTATGGCGTTCTCTATAATTTAACCGGAAATCACCATATCGGCAAAGTTTTTCGTGGCATTTCCTATCATTTTAACATAGTACGAGGCCTTAAGAGTGCTAGCAAATAGCACAGTGGTCTCCTTCACGGTTAGAGGTGGTTGGATCTGAGCAGCAATATCCCTCCATCTCTGAGCATATTCTTTGAAACTTTTTGTGGATTTCTTCTCCATGTTTTGGAAAGATAAACAATCAGGGGCCATGTCAACAATGTGTTTGTATTGATTGATGAATGGCTTAGCTAATTCCTTCTAAGTAAGAACACGGTTCTTATCAAGTTGGACATACCACCTAGTGGCAGAACCTATAAGACTGTCCTAGAAAATATGGACAAGCAGCTTGTCATCTTTCGTACGAGCATCCATCTTTCGGCGGTACATTGTGATATGAGATATGAGGCACTTGGTCCCATCATACTTCTCGAAATCAAGAGTTTTAAATCTGGTACCAGACAAAGCCCTTCAGCGTCCATGGACCCATAGAAATCTAACCCCTCAACAGCCCAGAGTCTTTCTTCAATAAGGTTCATCTTGCGGGATTCAACCTCTTCAACTACTTCAACCTTTCCTGCTCTTTGGATCACCTTAGTCTGAAACTTGAACATGATCTGTCTTTGCCCCAGGAGCAGGAATGGTATTTTTCGGAGCTTGAGGTTAAGCATATGGATAGTTAAATCCTTCCATGAATGATGGTTGTTGCAATTGCACTTGTTAGGGCACTTGAACCTGAGAAAGGTCGAAACCTGGTGGACATAGAGATTTATCTCCATTTTGGTTCTTCTCTAGAGAGCTGGCCTCATCTGCCTTATTCTTCCCCCTTCAAACTCCTCATCATTTCTATCAATGTACTTAACTGCTCTTTAATTTCCTCTTGAGCCTGTTCCACCCTATCCAACCTTGAAGCTTGCTCTTCGGCCATTAATCTAGCATTTGATCAAGTAATAGAAGGATGATGAACAGACTATTCTGAAGATTTTGATTGTCGAGCTATCTTTGAACATTTATCAAAATTTCTTAAATCCGGATGTCATGTTTAAAAATTTAAAGCTAGGAAAAATGATGCATATTTATGGATGGATGACATGTGTATGAAGGAAATATCAGCACATAATAATTGTAGATAAAAGGAATCTTAATTGAAAACTTTATAAAAAATCCATCACCAAATCCATAAAAATCCTAAGGTAAAACATAAAAACCATAACAAAAATCCTAAAGGATATAAAAATCCAATTAACTCTGAAAATCCTACATTAAAACATTAAAATATGAAAACCCTTACAAATATTAAAATCCTAACGCCTCCAAAGAAACTTCAAAAATCTGACGGTAATGAAACTATGCTTCATCCAAAAGTTCAAACAAACGCTGGCCATTTTGTTGGAATGGGTGCACCTTTGCCTTCAACTCCATGATTCTATCATGCATCTCTTCCGCATTGCGAGATGCTACTCTGAAGTGATTGAACATGTTGTTTAAATGATTTTACTTCCTCGAATTCATGATCCGGAGTTGTGATCATTCTTCTTCCAGCTTCATTAACTTGATAGTCAATTCTTGGTACTCAGATTCCCCTTTCACTTGTTCTAATAGTGACTCTTCATTTTCTTCTTCCATGCGCTTGAGTTTAGAAGTCATGGATGAAGATTCCTCTTCCATATTCTTCAAGGATACCTTCAAAGTGTCACTATGTTTGGTAAGTTTCTAAATTATGCCATCTCGCTCCACCAAACCATTATCTAGGTTTCGAACTTTTGTTCGAAGTTTCTTGACTCTTCTCTTTTTCTTTCTTAAGCCTTCTTCTAGCTCCTCTATCCTCGCTTGCAGTATCTGATTCTCTTCCCTAGTTTATCTTTCTCTTTTTGTAGCTTCCTTTTGGCCAATTCTATTCTTAGCATGGGATCTGGGATTATAGCCTGGGCTGGGCCATTAGAACTTCATTCGCAAGAGATCACAACATCTTTTGCTCGCTTGACATGCCATTAGAGTATTCAGGGGTAGTGTTATGTGAGAGTCTACCATCATCCACTCTAATCGTTTTCTTCCAAGCCTTTGTAACGTCATCTATTTTGTTGAAAACCCCTTCATTGGCATAAAACAAAATCCACCTGCTTGAGCCCATAAGTCATTGGCACGAATTGTTGATATCCTGCTTGTCTTCGTACCATGATAGGAGAATAACTGATGGCACCCCAAAGTCCTAAGAGAGGAACCCAAGGTTGATCGCTCCAACTAAAAACATTTCAGTCATGTCGTATCCATGGTGCTCTCTAGACTACCTGATGGTTCGTAAACTCTTGCAACCTCATTACCCAGTCTTCCTTTGACTTTGGCTCATGCCATTCACTTTCACAGAACTCTTTGATAGGGATGTTGGTGGTGAGGTATGGCTTTCGGAACTTTGACTCCTTGCACTCAAGATGACTCTTCATCCAGATGTAAAATAACTGTATACATCTAATTAAACGTCCCTTCCCTGTATGTCTACAATGGTGCAGCGACCTGATAGTCTCAACTAGGATGGCTGGAGCCACATTAATCTGGTACTAAACTTGATCCATAAAATCCACCACTGCAGTCTCAACATGCCCTAGTATCTTCGGGAAGATCACAAGTCTATAAATAGCTAGGGCCATCACCTTCATACCTTCATCGTCATTTTGGTGTTTGACAATGAAATCTTGCAGAACATTCTAGGGAATGCAAGTACTCTTACCCTTTATCTTTACTAATTTGTTAGCTTTTGACGAGCTGGCTCCCATTATCTTGGCTAACTTTTTTCGGTAACCTGTCTTGTTCTTCCAATAAATTTTCTCCGGGCTTAGGGGATCCAATCAGAGTAGCATTCAATATTCTTCAATAGTCGGAACCATGTCTACCTCATTGAATACGAAACATCTGTATGAGGGATCCCAAAACTATATCATGGCCCTTATCAAGTTGTTATCGACCTCAACTGGGAGAAGCAAAGCCAGGCCACCATATTTCTCTCAAAATGTCTCTTGACGAGCAGTGCCCCAAAATCTCCAGATATTGATCAAATCCCCAAGGTCATTCTGTGTCTTATCTATATGAACTTTCCCATAGAGAGTAGAAACACACCTTGCTAGAAGACAATCGCCTATACTTCTCTGGACTTCTTCCAATCTAAGTTTCAGACTACTTGCAGACTCACGCTTGGCAACTACTAGGCTTTCCATGGATTTTAGTGAAGATTCTTTTTATCTAAAACCGTTATGTGGCAAGACAGTCCTAAGATGATCTGATGATGTATGATGCATGAAAAAGGAAATAAAAGAGTTAGAAAATATGAAAAGATAAAAGTACACCCACAAAACAACATGTGTAAGATGACAGGTACAAAGCATTTATATCATATCAATGAAAAACTACACCAACAAAACAAAATGTGCAAGCTGACAGGTACTAAGCATTATATCATATCAATGAAAAAGTACAAGTATAGAAATACATATGTAGGATAAGAGGTAAGAAGTGTTCCTTCATTTGTCCTAAATTAGGTTTCTTCTATACAAGGTTTGGTATGATTCTATCCTGAAGTTGGTCACTTAAGTGTTGTTTATATGCTAGGTTTAAGATACTTGACCAAGCTAAAAAAGTCCCCAAATTTCTCCTTAACTTCATCCATGGAGGATGAGTAAGGAATCCCAATCCTCACCCATTACAAGTTCCAATCGGAAAAGGTTCAATTTGAGTGAAAGTATTTCACAAAGCTGCTGCAGAGGTTATCTCCCCACGAAAGCTTTGATACTTTACACTCTGAGGGTGTTTCGCTAGCCATTGCGAAAGTTATCACCTTACGAGAGCATAGGTACTTTACCCCCTCCTAAAAGGGACGAGTCCGGGTATAGGGCTTATGAAATGAATCGTGTAGTATGTGCGAGGGAACATACAAACCTTCTTTTTCCCACCAATGTACAAGAAAACAAGAGTTGTTAGCACAATAACAAAATTAAAATTAAAATGAAGATAAAGATAAAGATAAAGACAAAAACTAAACATTTTTTGAGAAAAATTATTAGGACCTAAGGTATCACAAGACTAATCTACGACTCGACTCTCTAAGTCCTTAGTGGAGTCGTCAAACTGTCATAACGTGCCAAATACAAATTCAGCATGCTAGATGCAAATCATGGAGTCGCCACTAATTATCTTTGCTAGGTGTGATTAGTCACCTATACGAATCTATCCTCTTTAAAGTAATCCTAAGCTTGAGTAAGGCACCCTAAAAAGAATAGATTCTGATCTACTTCTCAGAACTAGGTTCAAGAGTTCGGTTACATGTGGGGAAGGATTAGCACCCCCACAACGCCTATCCTAAAGATAGTACTTAATTAGTCTTGTGATCCTAAAAGGTCTTAACTAGGTGGTCTTATTTATCCTAACTTCGTTTTAATTTGTTCAAGTTAAAAATATCGAAAATAATTTTTAGGTCTTCCTTCTACCATTCTGGAGAGATTGCTAAAAAAGTTTTCTCACCTCGAGAGTGTTCAAGAGAAACCATTCTTTCCCCGCAGCGGCTCCATCGTCGAAAAAGTTAAAGTTTATGAAAGACCCTTAAACCTAAGTCTAATATTCAAAATTATTCCATATAAAAAAATCTCATATTTCAATTATGTTCACTCAAAAAATAAATCTTGACCTTTAATATCGAAAATTATCCCTCAAAACCCTTCCATCATTCTAGAGATTTTTTAAGAGAGTTTTCTCACCTAGACATTTCTCAGAAATCACCCATTAGTGACCCCCTTGAATTTCATCCTTGAAAAGATCTTAATTTATTCATTGATTCAATTAAGCATCAATTATGAAAAATTATCTTTTGAAACCGATCATTGAAAATTAATTATTTCAAAAAATAAATCTTGACCTTTTTGGTATCGATAATTATCCATTAAAACCCTTCCACCATTCTGGAGAATTTTTAAGAGATTTTTCTCATCTAAAAATTTCTCAGAACTCATTCTTGACCCTCTTGAATTTCATCATGGAAAAAGATCTCAATTTATTTTAAGATTTAATTAATTCTCCAATTATAAGAACAATTAGTACAAAGAATTAATTTACCTAACTCAATTGAAATTATCCTAATAATAATGAAAAATAAATAAATAATAAACAAGTAATCAATAATCAATATACAATATACAATAATTTACATAAATTTAAGAAAACAAGAAAAAAAAACCGAATAAAAATTAGTCATAAAAATATACCTGCAAGATTCAAACTTAATAAAATTAGTCATAAATAATTATTTTAAAAAAAAACTGATTAATAACTAAGATAATAAATAGGAATAAATTAAAATGACAATAAAAAAATGCAATAAAAATAATATAATATAAATATCACACAATAATATATATATATAAAAAAATAATATAAACAAAAAGTAAACAAAATAAAAAATGGAAATAGCAAAAAAAGAAAAGCAAAACTGCTACATCTGGGTCGGTTGCCACGCGGGCCCCGACCCAACCCGGGTGCAGCTTAAAAAGCCAAAAAAAGAAAAATTGTTTTAGAAAACTCACCTTTTTTTTAAAAAAAAAAAAAAACCTACTCTGATCTCTCTCCTCCCTTTAAAATGAAGAACTCCGATCGATCCTACTACAAAAATCGGTGGTGTCACCCCCGTCATTGTCGTTGTACGTCGCTAATCACCTTCGCCTCCAATGCCTAGAAAATCCCGAAACATATCCCAAATCTTCCTCTCGATCTCATGAACCCCAAAAAATTAGATTCTCCAAAATCGATCCTGAAAATCCTAGATCTAAGTTTAGATCCCGCGGTCTTCTTCTCTCCGATCTCCTCCGACGACTGTCGGATGATCCTCAATCTCAAGCCGAACACTCCTCTCACCATTTCCTAGATTCCTACTATTGGGATCTTCAAACTACTTCCTAGAACATGAAACCCCAAGAATTTCGAATAAAAAACTCTCTCCAAAAACTCTCTCCAAAAATTCTCTTTATTTTTTTACTGCTGTTTTTCTCCGATTGTTTGCCCTTCTCCCTATTGATTGTGTGTTTTTGGTTGTTGAATTTAAGGCCACTTATATAGGAAAAATCCAGGAGACTCCTAGTGTATTTCGATTTGGAGTTCTTATCAAAACCAAAATCTAATCTCATACCAGATAAAAACTCTTTTCTTGACATTTATCTTGAAAACCAGAGTTTAGTCCGAATCCAAGGAGGAGTTTGGATTTGAGCCAAACTTTGTTTTTCTTTTCTTTTTTTCCTTTTCGGTTTTTTTCCATATTTCCTTTTCTGATTTTTTTTTTATCAATTTCGAAAATCTAAACTAAAAATAAAAGCAAATATTAAAAATAAAATTATAGTTAAAACTAAAGTTAAAACTAAAATTAAAATAACCCAAATAAAAACGGGTGTCTACAAGATATAAGGAATATTCTTTTTGGTTGTAAAAGAAGTTGATATTTCTCAAAATTTCGTCGGTAAAGTTTTTTTTTTTAATATTTTAATAATAGTTATTTATAAATTTATTTATATAATAATATATTCAATTTTTTCATTGGCTTGGGTATTAATACTAATTAATTAATATAATTATTTCAATAATTATAATAATTAATTAAATTATTAAAATTAAAATTAAAATTTAATATATAATTATATATAATTTAATATAATAATTAAAATTTCATTATTGATTTTAAATTAAGTATTTAGATATATAATTATATATTAAATTTAAATTATAATAATTTAATTAGTTATTATAATTATTGAAAAAAAAAAAGAGAAGGGGAGAGGGGCTAAGGCACAGGAGGGGGCGAGGGGCTGGGCGAGGGTGGCTGGGGCTTGCTGGGGCGCAGAGGGGCTGGGGTGGGCAGGGGCTGAGGCACAGGAGGGGGCTGGGCGAGGGTAGCAGGGGCCTGTTGAGGCTCCGAGGGGCTGGGGCCGGCCTGGGCTAGGGTGGCTGGGGCCTGTTGAGGCACCGAGGGGCTGGGGAGGGCAGGGGAGCTGAGGCACAAGAGGGGGCTGGGCGAGGGTGGCTGGGGCCTGTTGAGGCACCGAGGGGCTGGGGAGGGCAGGGGAGCTGAGGCACAAGAGGGGGCTGGGCAAGGGTGGCTGGGGCGGGCTAGGCGAGGGGTGCTATGGCTGGGGCACCCGAGGGGGGCTTCGATGTGGCTGGGGAGGGGGGAGACGGAGGGGAGGCAGGGGCCAGGGGAGAGGGGGATCAGGGAAAGAGAAAAAGAGAGAAGGAAAGTGAAAAAAAAAAGGGTTAAATAAGTCTGACTCAATTTCTAGCGACGAAATTATTGACTTTTTCCAACGGAATTTTCGTCGCGAAAAGTTTATCTATCAATAATCTTTTTTTTTTTTAATTTTGAACAGAAATTTCGTCGAAAATTATTTTTTTCAACGGAATTCCGTCGGAAATAGTTCTTTCCGTCGCTAATACTTATTAGCGACGAAAATTTCTATTGATAATAATCGAAAATTTTCATGGCTAATAAGTATTAGCGATGGAAATTAGTTTTGGCTAAAAAATATATTGAAATTGATTTATATAAATAAATCAATTATTAAAATTATTTTTCGTAACTAATACTTATTAGCCATGAAAATTTTTATTGGCGACGGAAATTAGTTTTGGCTAAAAAATATATTGAAATTGATATATATAAATAAATTAATTATAAAAAACTGTTTTTTTTTTTACTGACGGAAATTTTCGTCGGTAATAAATCTCAATTCGTCGGTAATACTTTGGCGGGAACCAATTACATTCCCACCAAAGTATTACCGACGAAATTTTTTAGCCTTAAATATTCCATCGATAATACCAAATTTTAGTCGGTAATATTCCAGAAATTCGTTGGTAATAGTCAAAAACATTATCAACGAAATTCCGTCGGTAATGTTGGTCATTTCGTCGGTAATGTCGAGTATTTCCGACGAAAAATATCCGTCAAAAAATATCTGTCGGAAATAAATCCGTCGCTAAATGTATTTTCTCTTGTAGTGAATTTTCAACACTAACGATGTTTATGTGTTCTTTTTTTGAGAAGAAAAATGATTATATTCTAATTTATAAAAATGAAAATTTCAATTTCTATACAACAAATCTGGCCGAGACTTTTTTAATTTTTCTATCTTTTTTTCTTCCTTCAAAACTCAACCAACCCCAACCTCATTCTATGTTGCTCTGACTCCTCATTTTTTTTGAAGTATCTGTATTCGACATCCGTGCCCAATGCATATTCCGACATGGGTATGGGGATATGATCCCCCAAGGACCCTCCAAATACATGAAAAAACTTAGAATAAATCAAACATACCCATGTCCGACACTCACACTCGTGTCCAAGTAATATAGACCTATGTTGCTTCGACTCTTTATTTTTCTTTAAGTATCCGTGTCCGATACCCGTATTCGAAGCATATCCGGACATGAGTACGAGGATATGATCTTCCAAGGACCCTTCAAGTACATGGAAATCTTGGAAAAAATTGAACATACCCATGTTGGACACATACTCGTGTCCGACTCTCACACCCGAGTCCGAGTAACATAGACATAGACCCCATTAACATTAACTGCAAAAGTATTCCATATGTTCTATTGTGAATCTTCCATCAAATTACATCCATATGTTGGCTCAACAATGCTGCTGCACCCAATTAGATTAGATTCGACTCCAGAATATTCATGTGTTCAAACCTATGGAAGGATTTGCAATCTTTCATATGGTATTTCTTTATTAAATGATTATTTTCATTAAAGTTACTCTCATTTTCAGGTCCCCTTCTTATCCCAAATGGATGATCAGCAGCTTGATGCAATATGCGAGCGTCAACTATCGTCCTTGAGCACTGAAGATACCTATCTTGCTCGTGAGGGTGACCCTGTGATCGAGATGCTCTTCATTATTAGAGGTAGATTAGAGAGTTCTACAACTGATGGTGGCCGAACTGGTTTCTTGAACTCCATTCTGCTGATCAGACCTGTAGATTCTTGTGGAGAGGAACTACTTGCATGGGCTTTGCTACCAAAATCCACCATGAACTTGCCCTCTTCAACTAGAACGGTCAGATCTTTAGTTGAGGTTGAATCTGTTGTACTGCGTGCTAAATATCTCAAGTTTGTGGCCAACCAGTTTAGACGACTTCATAGCAAGAAACTACAGCACACCTTCGGGATTTACTCCCACCATTGAAGGACATGGCAGCCTGCTTCATACAGGCTGCTTGGCGCAGATAGAAAAGGAGGATGATGAGAGTGGTAGGAGGAAGAGAATATACACTGCTGACTCCAATCCTTCTAAGGCAAACTGAACCTAGGAGTCATTATATTGGCATCAAGGTTTGCAGCAAATACTAGGAGAGGAGCTCAAAAGATCAAAGATGTTGAGATGCCAAAATTACAAAAACCAGAAGAACCTGACTTTTCTACTGAGCCTAATGATGACTAATCGTTTGCATTATGATAGGAGTATATATTGGCTGAGCTTCTCTACTTGGGGTCGGACATTTTCAGTATAATAGCAAGTCAGAACCACCTTCTAGTTAGGATATGGAATCTGACATCTTGAACAGCTTTTGCTTAAGGGTGGAAACCTTAGTAATCTGGATATTGGGGGTAATTTACGTTATGGGTTAGTGAATTTAGCATCAAGTATCATGTAGGTCACAAACATTTAATTTTATCAAATTACATCATTGAACTTCTATTATTAATAAATTAGGCCATTTATGTTACTCCATTGATTAATTCTAACGGAAAAGCTGACTCAACATGCATATATTTTTTACATTTCGTCAAGATAATGTCTGATAGATATTTTAGGTAATAAAAATTTCACGCTAAATCTGTTTTTTCGTTAGAATTACTTAACTGAATTAGCATAAGTGACCTAATTTATTAATAAGTCAGTGATGTAATTTGATAAAATTTAATGTTTGTGACCTATATGAAAGTTGATATTATAGTCAATGACCCAGAATATAAAGTACCAGGATATTGGAAGAGAAGAGCTTGTTTGGAGAGAGAAGGGCGTGGTAATTATAATGTACTTGTATATTATTTGTTATCGGATATGTGTGGTTTCATCAAATGCAAGCAGAGTCTAACCCACGAGCCTTGGAAAATACTGAAATATTAACAAATTGGTTTAATGTAGAAGGTTGTAGATCATTGTGAATCTCTTATAAGAATGCATCAGTTAGAAATGCCTTTGACAAGAAGATTGGCCTAGGGTCGAATCCAGCTAACTTAAATTTAAAGTGTTTGCAGGACATTTGAAACTGATTGGTAAAGTTTGCAAGCGTTTTTTCTGATGAAGTCAGCTGACTAAGGCTTCTGAACTAAATAGTAGTAACCAAAAATTTAGCCATGGCACAACTGAGCAATTGTTTAAGCAATTAATGATAAACATCATCAGAAAACTTTCATTGATGGAATAACCCCCTTTCCAGGATTAAGATTCTTGGTGGCCTTCAATCTGTTTTTGCACATATCAACTTATTAACCCAAGTTTCACGGTTGACAGTTTAAATCCCACCGTTTCTCATGTTTGGCATTTCCCAAGTAAATTTCTCAGCCCCCATCTTTTGTTTCTCCAAATCATAATGCTGCCATTTGCTTGATGTGCACTGTCTCCTATATATGCTAGTTGTGTATTAGACAAGAATTGATCAATAAGCACATTAGAAATTTCTAATCACCTTGTTAGGAAAATCCAAAAAGGCATTTAGAAAATCGATCTGATTCTAATCTCTATTCGTTCCGTTTGAAGAAAGGAAGGATCTCAAAAAATCGATCTTTCTTTTAGTTGTTGGATCTCTCTTTGATTGATCAATGTGTGACATTCCGAATCCTTATTACTAATGGAATCGAAACGATCTCTGGATAGATCAAAAGATCCTTTAAATTGGCTAGAATCCTTACTTGAACGAAACTAGATCTTGTGGAATCATTTTAAATATTTGATGATACATTATGTACCTTGCTAAAAACTCGACCATGTTTACCAATCATACATTGTCTAACCAAATCCAATTCTCTCTCGATATGTTCCTCAAAAAATCCGATTCATAGCCATATGTGCAAGATACATCCTGAGTTGATCTTATGCTTGGAAAATATTAACTTTAAACAGAAGGCATTACTGTCACACCTGTTAGAGAAACTATTGTATACAAAATTAATCATTGCAAAATGGTCTTCTCATCCTTCTCTAGTCTTCAACTTGGTACAGCATTTAAGGGCCACCATACCTGTCAAAGTCATAAAACTCTATGTTCTTGTACTTTTGAGATATTATCTCTGCTTGAACTTTTCTTGTAGTATCAGTTGCACATCCCACAAGAATAAGAACAGAAGTGCCTGCAAATCCTCGAAACGCAGTCAAGTGTATGGTTTGCTCAATCATAGCAGGACCAGCAGCCAAAATTGCTAAAAATGCTGAACCCAAAACTGATATCCGACTAAGAACTTAAATTCCAATCCTAGATGCAAATATGAGTCCTTTAATGAAAAAAAAAAAGAAAGAAATGGAGGTTAAGTTAGAAATTCAGTTAAATTCAGCCAAAATCCCTTTTAGATACATTATCTATCTATATCTATACTATATATAAAAGCACCAACTCCAAAATTACAAATAATGAATGACATATATACCGTTATTAATTTTTAAAATTAACTATTTTATCTTTATGTAGAATGAGAAATTTTTGGCCAATTATAAATTAATACATGTCAAATGAAATTTGTTTTAATTAAGAAATTTTTGTCTAATCAAAGTAAACTATGAGTCATTCAATTTATCTTTAAATTAAATAAAAATAATTTAAAGATAAATTCATAATTTTGGCCAATCAAATTACAAAGGTTCATGGGTCATCCAATTAAAGTTTTTTTAGAACTCCTTTGCAAAGAGTTTAAATCTTTTTAGAACTCTATCTCATGTAGTAGGCTAGCACTATAAATAGTGACATCCTCTAAGACATTCAACACAATTCACAAAAAGAAAAAAAATATTTTGAAAATTCCAAACCTTTCCAAAGTCTCAATTATCAGACTTGCTCTTAAGAATTGAAGAGATAAATTTTGTTTGTTCAAATCCAGTCTCGAAGACTCCTGAAGCAAATCACGTGTGTTCAACAAGACTTTTGAAACACAATTTGAGTAAAAAAAACTAAAAATAATTTGGGGAAAGAAGATATGAAGAACAAAGTTTCCAAAATTCTATCAATCAAATCCAAGAAGGAATATCTAAGGATTTAAGCCTAAAAATCCAAGAATCCCTAAATTAAGATCAAATTCCAAGAATCCATAAATTTGGGACAAAATTTCAAGAGTTTCAAGATTCTCTAAATTTTGAATCAAATTGAAACAAATTTCAAGATTAAGTCTCAAAAACCCTTGAAGCAAATTTCAAGATCAAGTCTCAAAGATTCTTGAAATAAATTTTATTCAAGATCAATTTTTTCAAGACCCTTGAAACAAATTTGAAGACCAAGTCTTCAAGACCCTTGAAACAAATTTCAATATCAAGTCATCAAGACCCTTGAAACAAATTTCATCGATTTAATAACAAGTCAAAAGACCCTTGAAGCAAAGTTTCCCTACGAAGAAAAGAATCAAAGGATTTTCTTTTATCTTTAAGAATTCCCAGAGATTGTAACTTCCAACTTTTGATAAATAAATTTATTATTTGACTTCAATTTTTTTGTCATATTTTTTACACAAAATTAGTGTGTACACCTTAATGCTGAAATTTAATTATTTTGACATATATATCCTTGCTAATTTTTTAAATTAACTAATTTATCCTTAATACTAAAATTTAATTATTTTATTCTTAATAATGATTTTAACTATTTTATTTTTGAAATAAATTTTATTCAAGATCAATTTTTTCAAGACCCTTGAAACAAATTTGAAGACCAAGTCTTCAAGACCCTTGAAACAAATTTCAAGATCAAGTCATCAAGACCCTTGAAACAAATTTCATCGATTTAATAACAAGTCAAAAGACCCTTGAAGCAAAGTTTCCCTACGAAGAAAAGAATCAAAGGATTTTCTTTTATCTTTAAGAATTCCCAGAGATTGTAACTTTCAACTTTTGATAAATAAATTTATTATTTGACTTCAATTTTTTTGTCATACTTTTTACACAAAATTAGTGTGTACACCTTAATGCTGAAATTTAATTATTTTGACATATATATCCTTGCTAATTTTTTAAATTAACTATTTTATCCTTAATACTAAAATTTAATTATTTTATTCTTAATAATGATTTTAACTATTTTAATTTTAATGCTGAAATTTAATTATTTTGACATATATACCCTTGCTAATTTTTAAAATTAACTATTTTATCCCTTAATACAAAAATTTAATTATTTTATCCTTAATAATGATTTACTAATTTTTTAAACTATTTTATCATTGATAATGATTTATTAATTTTTTTAATAAAAAGTCCAATTTTCTTAGAGGCTACTACAAATTATTAATAATGATTTATTGATTTTCTTGACAATTTTATCTTTGATAATGATTTATTAATTTTTTTAATAAAAATCTAATTTTCTTATATTCTACTGTAAACCATTAATTAATCCTAATTATTTTAAGCCTAATTATTATTTGTATCTTTTCGTTTTAGGTCTGATTCTTATCATTGAATAGTTATGGCCAACATTTTTTGACAAATATATATTAACGAAAAAGCTGAAAAGAAAATTCAATCCACATATTTATTTGGTTGGCTAATGATCACTTGGCCAAAAAATGATTTTACGATTTGAAATTCTTTGTGTTGAGACTTGAAATTTCTTCAATCAGAGTCTTTTTTTTTTTTTTGGTATAAAGGAGGTCGTAATATGAAATTAAAAAAAAATTATTGCAAATGCTGAGATTCGAACCCTGAGATAATTGATGTTATATTATTTGTTTGTTTAAATTTACAATCGTCATTAAAGATTTATTTTTGATTCGTGGATCTTCAATTTGAATTCATTCTCTTTATTTTCAAATACAAAAATTAAATAAATATTATTACTATACCTTGCTAATTTTTAAAATTAATTATTTTATTCTTAATGTTAAAATTTAATTATTTTATCCTTAATAATGATTTATTAATTTTTTAAACTATTTTATCCTTGATAATGGTTTATTAATTTTTTCTTAAAAAATATATTTTGTTTTAAGGCTACTAATATTCATTAACGAAACCTAATTAGTTTAAGCCTAATTATTATTTGCATTTTTCGTTTTAGACTTAATTATATTATTAGTTATTATTATTATTATTATTATTATTTGCATCCTAATCAAAGTAGAGTTAATAGAAAAACACTAATTAAGTCTCTATAATAAAGATGGAAGTAATGATTAATTTATTTTGTGAACTTTTATCTGCATTAGCATTCTAATATTGCGCTATTATTATTTTTTTTTACACGGTAAGCTTATTCTATTGCTTTTATGATCTATATCTAAGTTTTAATTTCTACTGATTTTTTAGCCTATTTGTAACATGTTTCTTTTATACAATAAGTTGATTCTATTGCTTTTATAATCTATCTAAATTTTAATTTATATTGATTTTCTAATTGTAACAACCTATTATACTTTTTTTTTATGAAACCCTGCAAAAAAGATATATGCATTTTTTATTGTTCACAAGTACATATAATGAAAAACAAATAGCGAGTCGTTAATTTTGTTTTTTTACATGTTTCTTAGCCAATTTGCACTATTTGGATGGATAATTTATGGACATATATACTGATCACAGATATAAAAAAGGAAGCTGGTTTTCAAACCACACAAATCTTGAAAACTTAGACTTCGTTTTGTGGTTAACATTTATAAATTAGTTGAAAGTGTGCAGAAAGTTCCAAACTTCCTCTATAATTGACGCAATTTTTTTTAAGAAACTAATATATAGATATATATATATATATTTATGTGTGTGTAATTGTTTGTTTGTGTTATCAGGTGGAAACAATTTCTTTTATACTTTCCCTAATTTAATTTCACTAAAGATAACTTGAATTAATCTAATTTTGAGCATAAATTTTTTAATGAGTTTTATTATGCTTTACTACATATATTGGGAGTGACTATTTGTTATAAATTGTAATACTAATACAATTATGTCTCTAAAATATATAGTTTGGCCCTTTTGCTATCTGACTTGCATCAATGAAAATCACAATTTCTTACAAATTCCTTCAAGAATGCTATCATGTTAAGGCTTAAGATATAATTTCACGAACTTATAAATTAGCTAATCGTAGGAGCATTATATTGATTGGTTCTTTCCTACGAGCAATTTTATGCTCGATTAACACATACTCGAAAAAACTTCGATTGGAGAATTAGACAAGGTTTAAATTCAGTATTGTAGAAAGAAATATTATCAATTGCTAATTTCACTATGAAAATTGGATCCTAAGGTAGTTGTTAATTATTACATGAATAGTTTCATTAGAATCGGAGTGGGAGAGCACAATCATGAATTATTGTTGAGCATTCTTCAAGCTATTCAATAGAAGGAATTCAAAATATAATGTGACTGTATCTACCATTGCATAATTAATTTGATACAGTCACTAATCCTAGATTCAATAGAAGGTGTTGATACGTGATCCCGTCGCGGGGACCCGTTCGAGTGAAGGGGAAACAGAAGCAGAGGAAAAGACGACTTAATTCCTCTAGATTGAAATAAAAGGTCGAGGGTATGAAAACGACCTCGTGAAATGATATGGAGTCGCCACCAATCTTTTTTAGCTAGGTGTGATCGGCCACCTATTAAAACCGGTTTTATAAAACATTTTAAAATTAATTAAAATATTTTTAAAACCAATTTCAAGTCTGCGTTATAAACCAGAGAAAATCGAAGAATCGGGTTCGGGACTCTGTTACATGCGGGGAAGGATTAGCACCCCCACAACGCCCGTATAAAACGGTACCTTATTAATCATGTTTTATCTTAAATCTCGATAAAATAGTCGGTTTTAATTTAGTATTTCAAGTTAATTTCCAATTTAAAGAAAAATAATTCCATTTTTAATTGAAAATGATCCGAAATTTATTAATTTAAAATTTTCCTATATTCCCCGACAAAATTGGCAAAATATAGAAATTTTTATTTATTTGGAAAACTTTCCGAATCATTCTCGTTTTTTGAAAGAAAGATATTCCTTTATTAATGATAATTGATGATATCCCCTACAACAAACCCGGTAGAGAACTCATGAATTATTTTAACTCGGGAATAGCTTTATTTTTATTGAAAATCATTATCTTTTTCAAAACATTTAAAAAAATATATGAACATGAACATGTATGACATAAATAAAATGACATAGCAAAGTCTAGATAATATAATGCAACCTAAATGATATGAAATAATTTAAATGGCATAGTATATTCTAGATGAAATGAAAAATCCTAAGTATCATGGTATATTCTAAATGAGATAAAATGATTTAAATGACATGGCAATTTTAAATGATATGGCATATTTTAAATGACATGGCGTATTCTAAATAATATAACCTAAATGACATGGAATATGATCTAAGTGACATGAAATGACATGAAACATAAAATAATGCTATCATAAAATATGCATGAAAATAAAATAAAAATGCATGAACATAGTATATGCTAAATAATGTGACAAAAATAAATGACTAAATAAAAAATATAGGATAGCTTGAAATATTCAAAATCATATGGCAAACAATATAACATCATAAAATGTAAATCAAAATAATAATACCATGGAAAATATCATAGCAAAAATCACATATTAAATAAGATGCATGATCATGAAAAATGCAATGCATGAAAATGTATTTTTTCCTCTAAATAATGAAATTCGTATATCCAAGAAGATATCCGGCTACCTTAGGAAAATATGTCAAATTAGATTTTCTAAAAACAAAATTTTGTAATTGTCTGAAAACAATTTAGAAGAAAAACTTGAATGAAGATTAAAACCGCTACCAAACCCTTTTAAAATGGCTCTAATTTCCTAAGTTTAAGATCCCGGACTTGACCATCATTAACCCGATATTTATAAAATCATTTTTAAAGTTTAAAAAGGCTTAGAAACTATCCTAAAACAGTAGCTAAAGCTTCTAACCAACCCTGTAACACCCTGTCCGGATAATCTACCTAAAATCCGATAGAGTTTCTTTTCTATCTCAACTATAACCCTCCTGCAAATAACACTCAATTCATATCCTCAACCAGCAATATTTCTCAATACTATTATCACATATATCCATGCATATTCAAAAATTATCCATGATCAATTTATGCTCAAGTCAAAACATATTGATCTATTGTCTCATATCTTCAAATATATATAATATATCCAGAAGTAAACCTATCTCAGCAAGGTTTAGTAGATAAAAACATCATGAGATCAAATCTTCTAGAAATTTAGATCTGATGCCCACCACGTCAATATACTCTTGAAGAGGAGAGTAGAGGAAGGCAGCAATTCCGTCACCTAACTGTGACCTGAAAATGAGAAATAAGAAGAGGTGAGATATATGAATATCTCAATAAGTAGACAACATTTAAAACGTGTGAAAACTATAATGGTAACCTGTAAAGCATAATTGACATTGTCAAAATAAATAATAGTAAAACCATAATGAGTAATTCAAAGATGTAGCAAAGTTTTCAAATGTATAACAATACTATAATATTAAATTAATGTATAAAATCTGTAAAGTAAATCAGGTTATGTATAGTTGGACTCCAACTTACTGTCATGCATAAGAATACATCCATGAAATAACCAGGAAATATCCATGTAGGCATACTAGTAGCCGGCCCCAAAGGCCAATACCACCATAGGACGCCCCAAAGATATATGTGTCACTATGATGTGCCCCCAAAAGGCTGATATAAAGGGATAGAGACTCTGGAGGTGGCTCCCACCACAAAGGTGTAGCACGCAGCTCCCATACCCCAGTCTAATATCACGGAATTGGGACTCTGGAGGTGGCTCCCGCTAGAAAGGCGTAGCACACAGCTCTCGTATTCCGATCAAGGGTATAATCTCATACATTAAGTCAGGTGGAGCCAAAACCATGTATGTCAAATTCTATGTATAATCATATTTCATAAATCAACCAACTTACTCGATATAATATTTCTTGAAATAAATGTACTTTAATAACAAATCAATTCATATGATTATATATCGTATATACCTTTAATACGTAAAATAAATATCATGCTAAAAAAAATTATAAATATAATTAAAGAAATTTCAAATAACTATAGTTGTCGTCTACTCACAATCCTTGAGATGATCTCATTGAACACCTCGATCTGAAACTTCGAGATCCACAGGTGACGTCGGATCTACGTGGCCTAGAGATTAACAATAATTAGTATCTATACATGCTCAAAGAATTACACAATTATGAATGCAACTTAAGTCCCATTAATCTACCCTATAGTCAATACTAATTTCTCATACTCAAAACAACATATCCTTAATTTTTAATATCATTTCCATAACCATAATTCAACTCCATATTCATGTCCTTATCAAATTCCTTTCCAGTACTCCATGCCTTAGAGATTTTCATAATCCATAACCATCATTTAGTACTATATTTCTCTTATGCAATAAATTCCTTACTATCAAGCTAGATTAGAAAATCATAACTTGAGTTTGGTATGGAATTTTGAAGTGATTCCAATTGGTTTATTTCAATCAGTAAGTATAATTTATGAAGAAAATAACTTAGACAATTAGAACAAAATCTTGATCAAATTTGATAAATCCCGAAACTATGCCGAAACAGGGGTCAACACAGAACAGCCAACTTCACCGAATTTTATCTTTTACGGTTTTGGGTGATTCAAAAACCAAAATTCTTGTATTGAAGTCTAGTTTCTAGGAAAAATATCAAAAAATACAAACCCAGCTGTGCCGAACCCAGAAAATCTGAACAGCAAGCATGCTCAACTTCCCCTGTTTTGCTTTTTCTTCCCATTTTCTTGTTCATGCTATCAAATCCATTTAATTCTTACCAAAGGTGAGTAAAACTCATACTTAGTGATGGATTTCAGACCTTAACATGTTTATGGAGCTAAGATCTTAACATGCTCAAGTAGAATATCTAAAGGAAAGGAAGAATTTATCAAGAAACTAACCTTGGATGTGATTGTTGTTGAGATTTTAGTGGAATACTTGAAGAGAAATGTTGGAGGAGATGAAGAGAATTTGAGAGAATGAGAGGGGAGGGTGGCTGGCTAGCTCATAAAGAAATGAAGAAAAATTTCTAGAAATTTCAAGATAATAAGATGAATTAAAGATATTTTTCAACTTTTGGTATAATTGTCCATTGGTCCGTCAACTTTTTATAATAACCATTAAGCCCCTAAACTTTTTTTTTTTAGTTTGTTCAATTTGATCCTTTCTTCTTTTAATTCCTTACCAATTTCCAAGTTTGTCCTTAAAATTTTTGAAATTTAACTTTACATGATTGTACGTAACCTCGGTTGTTACAAACCCCCTCTAAATGCCTTAGCCAATTTCAACCATTGTTTTTCTTTTGAATTCAAATCTGCCTCTACTGTCCGGTTTTGACACACGATTTTTTAGCCTATTTTTTAAAATTCAAACAAATCTAAAAAAAAAATAAAGGAGACTCAAAACATGTAGAAGTACACGAGAAATAATTAGCTTAATTTTCTGATTAAAGATGACTGTCTAGAAAAATCGGAGTAGTTCGAGTACTGGGTTAAAAAAACTGTTTTGTCAAAACACATTTTTTGCCTTTGATAAAGTCATTCAAAAATCAAAGTAAAAATTGTTGGAAATCATCCTAAAGAACTAAAAAACAGTAGCTAAAACATTTAAAAACCTTGGACAAAAATTGGCTAATAAAAAAAAATTACAAAGGCAGAATAATCAATTTGACAACTCTTTAATTTTCCACAAGTATGCTCAATAGAGCATGACTTTGAGCCATTGATTGGCCTAAGTCATAAATCATGTGGCAATGACATGGAATGCATGAACATATAGCAAATGAAATGTATGAAATGCATGGTCTAAAGCATAAATGGTAAAGGAAATGCATGACAATTCAAAATAACCTAAATGCCTAGCATGAGTTTGCATGGCAATAAATGCTATCCTAACTTAATATGCATGCAATGATTGATAATGCAAATATGACTTGGACCTAATATGTTATGAATATGCATGAAAATGCTAATGTAACCTACGACCTAAGTAGCATAGCAATGCATGGCAATACCAATATGATTTAAGACCTAATATGCATGGCAATACCAATATGGCCTAGACCTAAAATGTAATGAGAATGAATAGCAATATTATGAACATATAATGAGCAATGAACCTAATAATAATGCTTGAACAAACAGCAACTAATACACAATTTCAAGATATGATAATGTAAAGCATGTTACCTAAACAAAAGGCAAATGCATGACAAGGCATGGAATGCATGAAGAGGCCGAATGGTCACATGGTACTTTAGTGCAATCCTATCTAGTAAATGGCACAAGTACATGAAAAATTATATCAAGATACATAATGTCATGACATTTTCACAAGCATATGACATACTAAAATCAAAATACACAAGCTCATGGCATGGAGATGCAAACAAGTCAAGAAGCAAGATGAAAATGCAGATGCAAGGCATACTAATATCAAGATATGCTAACTCATGGCATGGAGATGCAAATAAGTCAAGAAGCAAGATGAAAATGCACATGTAAGGCATAGCAAAATGGAGTAGCCGAATGGTCATATGACCAAATATAAAATGCAAACATGTTTATAATATAAGGCATGATATATGAAAAAATGCACAATATGATTCCAATGAAGACAATGGCCGAACCTACAAGAAAAAATTATTAAGCATGGAAAAGAAACATAGAAGCAAATATAGTATAGAAAATAATGTAAAGAACATATAAAAAATTAAGCATAGACATGCAAAGCAAATAACAAGCAAAACTAGTAAATAAAACAAGGAAAGTTAAGCTCCATGGTTGGTATAAAATGGGCATAGCCTCTCACCTAACCATAATCACTTGGTCTTGCCAAGATCATGAAGCCTTTCCATTTCAAAAATTCGAAAATAAACCATGCTAAACAACAAAATTAAGGTGAGCTTCATGGTAGGTAAAAATGGGCATAGCCTCTCCCCTAACCATGGTCACTTGGTCTTGCCAAGATCATGTAGCCATTTCAAACTCTTTTGCTTCATTTTTTTTTTGTAAAAAATCAGAACATAAAATACTTAAACAAACCTTCAAAAATCATATTTTTCATAACAACATGCAAAGAAAAAAAAAAAGAAAAAAAAAACAAGGCAAGCAAACATACCATTCGGCCATAACAAAATCTTTAAGAAAAATTTATTTTCAACCATTTTTTTTTTTGAAGAAAAAGAGATGAAAACTTAAGTAAACATTTAAAACTTTGATTTCTATAAAAATTTAGTAGGAAAACAAGATAGAAAATCAAGAAATCACCATGCAAAACAAGAAGAAAACTATGCTAGAGCTTGGTAGAGATGACTACCTTAAAGCTCTTCTATTGATAACCTTTCATTTCTTTCTTTCAAAACCTTTTCTTTTCTCAATTAGCTACTATTTCCAATCTCCAAACTTATCAAAAAATGAAATCAGCCCCCCCTCTAATGGCTTGGCCGAATGGCCCTCCAACCCTTGGATGGAATTTGCACCTTTTCTCCTCCAATTTTGGCCTTTAGATTAAGATATTTTGATGAAAACATATAAATGTCATCTTGCCAATTGATAGCAGCCCTTAAGATTTGTACTCAGCCCTTGTAATAACCTCAGCCCTTAAATGCAAAAGAGGATAATCCCATGCACTCCCTTGCTTGCCCCTTTAAGTGCCTATCCTTGGATGAGTTGTGCTCTTCCATTCTTGGTCATTGGATGAGGACAACATAAAAATGACATCTTGTAGATTAAATCCAGCCTTTAACATGTGTACTAAGCCATTGGAGTTTCCTTTTTTCCATTTTTTTTGTTGAAAAAAGCTGTAAGTTGAAGATTTTGTCCTTAAATTGAGTTCCCTGACTAATCAAGGCTCAACCCGTCTTAAGGAAACGGGTTTGATTTGCAAAAAAAAGAATTGTGCCTGAAGGTCTTAAAAATAGTGCCCGGAGGTCTTATCCATGATTTAAAGAAAAATTATGTCTTGAGGTCTTAAAAATGGTGCTCGGAGGCCTTATCCGTGATTTGGAAAAAATACGCTGTATGCGACTTTAAAAATGATGCCCGGAGGTCTTAAGAATGGTGCCCGGCGGCCTTACCCGTGCTTTGAAAAAAATACGCTGTATGCGATTTTAAAAATGATGCCTGGAGATCTTAAGAATAGTGCTCGGAGGCCTTACCCGTGATTTAAAAAATTACACTGTATGCGACTTTAGAAAAGATGCTCGGAGATCTTTTCTATAATTTGGAAAATTGATGTCCAGAGGTCTTTTAAAAAAAAAACGGTGCCCGGAGGTCTGATCTATGATTTTGAAAACCTCGTTGTATGTGACTTTAAAAATGATGCCCAGAGGTCTTATCTATGATTTGAAAAATTGATGCCCGGAGGTCTTAAAAATAATCCTTGAAGAATTGTTGAAAATTAACCTGAAGATTTTGGGAAGATGCGAATCTTTTTGATGCTGATGCAAATGATTAACAGGATGTACATGCCTCATATAGCAAATGTAAATGTTTTGAATTGATGCAAATGTTTCTTGATGCTGATGCAGATGTTGGATAAGATGCATATACTTCATGGTATACATGCAAATGGCTTAGATTGATGCACATGCTTCTTGATGCAGATGCCCCTACTAATTGTGTTAATGTAACTGGTCTATGAATGGTGTAACTGCAATTACCACACAATAACGAAAATGCAATGATTCTAGAAATAATGCAATTGCTTGAGAATGTAAATATCCATGGAGAATGTAAATGTAAAAGTAAAATGCAGATGCTTATGGAATAATGCCGATGCAAATACCCATAAATGATGCAAATGCTTGCCGACACTGTGCAGATGCAAAAGCTTGACAAAGAGATGAGTGCTCATGAGTGATGCAAATGCCCCTGATTATTTTTTTAGACTTTGGCTTAGCCTTTCAAATTCATTTTCTTCCTTTTTCAAATCAGAGAATATCTTCAAATCATTTTGGCTATTCTCCTTGCCCCAACAGTCTTCAAATTTTTATCAACAGAGGTCTGAAACGAGTTCTATTTCTTCATCTCATATTTGGAAGTCAAGACCTATCCTAGTAGTTCTATACCTTTGGGTTAGAAAAACCCTTGTCTCATGTCAACATCAAAAATGGGTATTTCAAAAATATCTTTATTTGTTTTGTCATTTTGAAAACCTATGAACAAAAAATATTAACCCCACTGTATGTGTGATGTACAAATCTTTTGAAGACTGATGATCATTGTTAGAAATTTCTCTAAGTGTCAATCTGTTTTTTTCAAATGGGATTGGCTAAGCTTGGTATAACAAGATTTTGGTTGATCAAAGAAATTTTCATAACATAAATGTATGTCCCTTCTAGGCTCACAAATGGAACAGGTTTTCTAAATCATGAATTCATTGAGAATCAAACAAATTCAACACTCTTTTAGTTTCCATATCAAGGCATTTTGACAAGCGTCAAGATTGGCTGGGATGTTTAAATTGGGAAGTTTAATCTTGGAGGGAAAAAATCTCAATTTTTGAAGCCAATCCTCCAAATAGAGCTGACAATTTAGGAGGTTCATGAATTGCTAGATGTTTCTCGATGATCACTTCTTCAAGATGACCTTATCTTTTGTGGTATTGGCACTAATACAAATGACATCAGAAATTCCATCTTACTCTAGACCGCTCATTTTTGGGTTTTCACCCGAGAGTCCCATTCTTTCCATTTTTTATTCTCTTTTATTTTTTATTTATTTTTTTTTATTGTTTTACCATGCACATGAGAATTCTAAATTCTTCCATAAGGAAATGATAATTAGATGAGATGGGATAAAATCTGAGGAAAAACCTCTCAAGTTAAATATTCATGCTTAATCAAAATGGACTTTTAAAGCATGTAATGTAGGCCATGGTTCGGGGTTCCGAAAGAAAGGATAAATAGGCCCAAAATATGTGTTTAAGGGTAATCAGATCAAGGATAATTTCTTAAGGAGAATTTTCTTTGAAGCATTTGTCCCTTTTGGACTTTGCATTCCTTTTGACTTTGCTCTTTTTCTTCTTTGCTTTTGGCTTTCATTTGCTATACTTTTTCACACTTTTTTCTTTTGTTTTTGTTTTTCTCTTGCATCTTTATTTTGACAAAGTGGACTCATATTTATTTTGGGCTCAATTTGCTTTGTATCTGCCTTTGAGTTAGGACTCATTTCTTAGTGATCTTTCCTCGCATTTGCCCCCAGTGTAGAGGGTGATCCTTGATCAGGGTTCAAAGAAGAAAGAATTCTTTTGGCTCAAAAGGGGTGACTATGGATAATTTTCTCTTTGTGGGAGGGATATGAAAGATGGCCATTTATCATATCAAGCACGGATATTCTCATTGAAAAGCGATCCCCAAGGGGAATAGATAATCAAAATTTCATTTTGCACTTTGGAATCATTCGAATTCTCATATGCATGATATCACAAATTTTTTTCTTTTTTTTTTCTCTTTTTTGTCGCATGCTCCACTGATTCATGCATTGTCCTATCCTTTTTCACCATATAACCATCATTTCCACATATGATGCCCTAATTTGATTAACCATGCGAATTTGTATCAACGAGGAACATAGCAAGTCTAGGTTTATTTTGAAAAGGCTGAGTTTCAATTTCGAGTTCTTTGAAGAGACAAGGAAACTATGGCTCAAAAACAGGTTTTCTCTGGGACATGGGATAAACTAGTTTAATTATTGTGCCCCAGGTTGTAAATCATGAAGTGATGTTTAGGCAATTAGTGTTTTGTGGTTGTTGAAAATGTCATGAATGGTTTTGGCACAACCTTGACACACGCCAAATTACCATGATCTAAGTTCTTGAAAGAATGTCTCATTTGTTTGAATTTCAAGGAGTTCGAAAAAATTTCAAAAAGTTCATTCCTTTGTTCATAGCTTAGACTAAGGTCTGCATCTTTGCTTATTCTGTGATGACAATGGTTTTATAAAGTTCAATCATTCATATTCCTTGAAGCATTAGGTTTTCCAAGTGGTCTCGATTCAAGGGATTTAGGCCTAGGAAAGCCTAAAAAATAGGGGAGAAGGTATTGGGTCATTTGTAACAATGATCATCAATATTCTCGAGATTATTCATTATTAAAACTTCTTTGCAAATTCAAATTATTGTTAAAACACAACAAATACAAAGCATTTAAAATTCAAAATTCATTTAATTGATATGAATGTCGACATGAGCCAAGTGTTTTCATCATAAGATCTGAAGCTACATGCATCAAAATGCTCTTATTGACATCCTTCAAAGGTAGTAATTCTCCTCCTAAAACCCTGAACGAAACTGATTTACGACAAAGCGGCCTTCCACTGATTGATAAGCTCTGGTGTCAAAATACCATTGGATAAGACTTTCAGTCCTTTCCCTCAGTTGTCTGCATTTTTTCAGTTGAATGACCAACTACCCCTAGGTGATAATCACACTTGCTGTCAGGGTTACAACTCCTTGCTGATGGATTTGGAGCTATTTTCAAAGGTATCGGGGTAAGGTACTGATTCTTTATTAGTAATGGCAGTAGGTCAGGGATTGGGATTGGAATTCTATCTTGGTTATCCCACGGTCGTTTTCTGGAAGTATGCCTTGTTGCAAGAACTGGTATAGGATTAGGTGCTTGGGTTGGTGGTAAGGATAAAGGCTTGGAGATATCTCAGTAGGTTAACAAGATTGGTATGAGGGGAATTGGGAATATGGGATGAAATCTCCCATAGCTTGGACATCTCCCTCTTTCTTTCTAGGTGCCTTATTTCTCTCAGCATTGGATGTTCCTTCTCCTTCAAGTTTCGCATTCTTGATAGCATTTTCAATCATCTCTTGATATTACCATATCCGTAAAATTCTTCGTGGTGTTGCCGACAAGTCTATCATAGTACGAGGCCTGCAGTGTATTCACAAAAAGGACAGTGGTTTCCTTCTGTGTCAAAGGTAGTTGTACTTGGGTGGACATGTTCCTCCACCTTTGAGCATACTCTTTGAAGCTCTCAGTAGCTCTTTTCTCCATATTTTGTAAGTGAGACGATCAAGTGTCATGTCGGTCATATGCTTGCACTGGTTTAGAAAAGCCCTAGCCAAATCATTCCAAGATCGAATCTGATCCTTACTCAACTGACTATACCACCTAATTGCGGACCCGCTAAGGCTATCCTGAAAGTAGTGGATCAGAAGCTTATTATTATCTATATGACTTGTCATCTTTCGCAAAACATAGTGATGTGGGCTGACGGATCAGTCGTCCCATCATTTTTCACAAATTTAGGGACCTTGAATTTAGGAGGAATTACTAAATCAAGGACCAAGCATCGTTCTTTCGCATCCACACTCCCAAATACGTCTATATTTTCTACTACCCGAAGCCTTTTATCTAGCAACTGGTATTTCCCTTGGGAATCTGCCAACTCTACCTCTTTTACTGTAACCATTTTCAACTTTGCCTTTTCAGCTGGATCATCTGAATTTAAGACATTGATGGGGTTAACTATGTTCTGGGCATCCATCATTACGACCTCATTCTGACCCTTTTGTGCCTCTAACCCTTCTCTGGCGGCCAAGTTTTCAGTGTATCCTTTTCCTTTGATTATGGGGGACATCAGCTCCATCAATTTAGTCATCTGATCTTTAGATTTTGCTTCAAATTTTGCCAACTTTTCTAGCAATTCTTCATTGGAATGGGATCATACTGCTCTTGAGTCTTGTTTTTGGGTTGTTTCTTAATCAGACATGGCCTAGGAGTTGGGGCACTTGGTGGTGACACTAAGGTCCGAACCAGGCAAGGGTATGGATTTGGACACGGGACCATTGGAGGTTGTACATAGTTTGAGGTTCCTATCCCGGATGCTTAATAAGGTGATTGATGAGGGAAATGGTACGAATTGCTAGTTGGTGGTGATGGAGTGGGATTCAGAGGTCCCGTAGTGATCATCCCAGTAGATAATTGGGCCATAGTAGGGTGAGGATACTGGTTTGGACCTAGGACCAATTGTAGGGACTGTTTGGGATCTAAGGTTTCTATTCTTGGTATCAGGCTCTCGGGTTTAATCATTTTCACGATCTTGTCCACAATTTCATCAGGATTGCAACCTTTGTGGCATTGACAAGTGTAGGATCCAGCAGGGATTGTATGCTCTAGACCTAATGGTTTTGGTTGATCCGAAGGTGATGCAGAGCCCTAAGAAAGTTTCCCCTTACTCTTACCCATATCCTCAAACATTTTCAGCAATCTGGCGAGTTATTCTTTCACTTCTCGGATTTCATGTCCAAACTTATCTTGATCTCGTTCCAAAGCACGCAATCGTTCCTCCGATTCTTTCCTCATATCTCGAACCCCTTTCATGCAAATTAAAATGTCATGAGATTAAGAATACAATTATGAATGTACATGCTCTATTTCTATATGCATGAATATACTGATGATTAATGCATGAGCATATACAGAGAAATTATGATGACTATGTATGAAATGGATGCAATCTAATGTCAACATGATGCATTTTTTAAAAATGAATAAATTAATACATGGGTATATACAAATAATGACCATGCATGTCATAAACGTGTTCTACAATGAATGACCATGCATGTCATAAATGTGTTCTACAATGAATGACCATGCATGCTATGACTGTAACATGATGTCAGAATGATACATGCAAAGAATAAATGAATTAACATAAATGTAGGTACAAAGAATGACCATGTACATCACAAATGTATTCTACATTGAATAACCATGCATGTTAAGACTGTAACATGATGTCAAAATGATACAAATAAATTAACCAATGATTACAATAAACTGGTGGGACCTAAATCTTGATTATTCAAAAATCTCATTATGCAAGATTTGCCTCCAAATTTAATCTATGATTTTTTGAAACATGTTTTCTCTATGAAAAACCACACATATTATTTTCAAAAGAATTTCGGGGTAGTGGATCCTAACTTTGGTACAATATGCAAATGTTCATGTAATACTTTCGGTTTATGAAATCACCAAATGAGATTATTATCACTATCCGTTTATTGCAAAAAATGAGATCAATAGTACAACCATAAATGTACATGCTCTATTCACACATGCATGAAATGTGCAAAATGCAAAAATGTTTGAAAAAGAATGATTTGATATTTTCAATTTTAAAAAGCTAGTGAACACTTGCCCCAAGATTATTGACTCATCTAGGCATCACGATGCCTTCAGGGCGAGATATTAAACTTATTACGGGCGGTGTATGTACATCGTTGCCTGATCTACAATCCTTATTCAGAGTGTAAAATAGGTAACAAAAGGTTTAGAATTGTCCCTCCATGTGTTCCTATCTTCGGAGTATCTAATGAAAATCAGGCATGGCTTTGCCTAGGTTCACTATATGAGGGTGAATTAGTTATAAAGACCCGAATTGCTCCTCACTGTCGTCGGTGAAGGCTAGTAAGGCACCCCGATAAAAGCAGGTTCAATTCGTTAGAGTATATTTTCCTAATCCCATATGGAGGATCATCACGAAGGCATTAGGTACTTTATACTCCGGAAGTGTTTCACTAGCCCATACGGAGGATCATCATGAAGGCGTAGTTACTTTACTCCCACTTAAAAGGACGGAATCCGGGTAAAGAGTTCATGTTATGCAAAAGCAAATATAGTGTGTGCGGAGGAACAAAAAACCTTTCATCACCTATTCTACACCCGTTATCCTAAATACGCCAACAATTTATTAAAACAACGATCAAGAATAGTATAATGCATTAACCAACAAGCAATAGTAATATACAACATTAAATAACTAGAAAACAATAATAAAATGCATGTGAATGAATATGAACATATTTAAAACATTTTATTATTTTCAAATTCTTCTTTATTTTATAAAATATGGGAATTAAAATTAAATACCAATTAAACCAACAAAATGAGACTTTGATAACACACGACTAATTCTAGGTCTGACTCTCTAATAGTCCCCAGTAGAGTCGCCAAGCTGTCGATACGTGATCCCATCGCGGGGACTCGTTCGAGTAAGGGGGAAACAAAAGCAGGTAAAGATGACTTAATTCCTCTAGATTGAAATAAAAGGTCGAGGGTATGAAAACGACCTCGTAAAAAGACATAGAGTCGCCACCAATCTTTTTTAGCTAGGTGTGATCGGCCACCTATTAAAACCGATTTTATAAAACATTTTAAAATTAATTAAAACATTTTTAAAACCAATTTCAAGTATGTGTTATAAACCAGAGAAAATCGAAGAATCGGGTTCGGGACTCGGTTACGTGCGGGGAAGGATTAGCACCCCCACAACGCCCGTATAAAATAGTACCTTATTAATCATGTAATATCTCAAATCTCAGTAAAAAGTCGGTTTTAATTTAGTATTTCAAGTTAATTCCCAATTTAAAGAAAAATAATTCCATTTTTAATTGAAAATGATCAGAAATTTATTAATTCAAAATTTTTCTATATTCCCCGACAAAATCGGCAAAATATAAATTTTTTTATTTATTTGGAAAACTTTTCGAATCATTCTCGTTTCTTGAAAGAAAGATATTCCTTTATTAATGATAATTGATGATATCCCCTCCAGCAAACCCGGTAGGGAACTCATGAATTATTTTAACTCGGGAATATCTTTATTTTTATTGAAAATCATTATCTTTTTCAAAACATTTAAAAAAAATATGAACATGAACATGTATGACATAAATAAAATGACATAGAAAAGTCTAGATAATATAATGCAACCTAAATGATATGACATAATTTAAATGGCATAGTATATTCTAGATGAAATGAAAAATCCTAAGTATCATGGTATATTCTAAATGAGATAAAATGATTTAAATGACATGGAAATTTTAAATGACATGGCATATTTTAAATGACATGGCATATTCTAAATAATATAACCTAAATGACATGGAATATGATCTAAGTGACATGAAATGACATGAATCATAAAATATGCATGAAAATAAAATAAAAATGCTTGAACATAGTATATGCTAAATAATGTGACAAAAATAAATGACTACCTTAGAAAAATATGTTGAATTAAATTTTCTAAAAAGAAAATTTTGTGATTGTTTGAAAACAATTTAGCAAAAAAACTTGAATGAAGATTAAAATCCCTACCAAACCCTTTTAAAATGGCTCTAATTTCCAAAGTTTAAGATCCCGGACTTGATCACCCTTAACCCGAGATTTAAAAAATCATTTTTAAAGCTCAAAAAGGCTTAGAAACTATCCTAAGACAGTAGCTAAAGCTTCTAACCAACCCCCTCTAAATGCCTTAGCCAATTTCAACCATTGTTTTTCTTTTGAATTCAAATCTGCCTTTGCTGTCCAGTTTTGACACATGATTTTTTAACCTATTTTTAAAATTTCAAAAAAAATCTAAAAACAATAATGGAGACTCAGAACATGTAGAACTACATGAGAAAAAATTGGCTTAATTTTCTTATTAAAGTTGACTTCCCAAGAAAATCGGAGAACTTGGAGTACTGGGTGAAAAAAAACTGTTTTGTCAAAACACATTTTTTGCCTTTGATAAAGTCATGAAAACATCAAAGTAAAAATTATTGGAAATCATCCTAAAGACCTAAAAACAGTAGCTAAAACATTTAAAACCTTGGACAAAAATTGGTTTAGTAAAAAAAAAATCACAAAGGTCGAATAATCAATCTGACAACTCTTTAATTTTCCACAAGTATGCTCAAGAGAGTATGACTTTGAGCCATTGATTGGCCTAAGTCATAAATCATGTGGCAATGACATGGAATGCATGAACATAAAGCAAATGAAATGTATGAAATGCATGGTCTAAAGCATAAATAGTAAAGGAAATGCATGACAATTCAAAATAACCTAAATGCCTAGCATGAGTTTGCATGGCAATAAATGCTATCCTAACTTAATATGCATGCAATGCTTGATAATGCAAATATGACTTGGACCTAATATGTTATGAATATGCATGAAAATGCTAATGTAACCTAAGACCTAAGTAGCATAGCAATGCATGACAATACCAATATGATTTAAGACCTAATATGCATGGCAATACCAATATAGCCTAGACCTAAAATGTAATGAGAATGCATAGCAATATTATGAACAGACAATGAACTATGAACCTAATACTAATGCTTGAAGAAACATAAACTAATACTCAATGTCAAGATATGATAATGCAAAGCATGTTACCTAAACAAAATGCAAATGCATGAGAAGGCAAGGAATGTATGAAGAGGCCAAATGGTCACATGGTACTCTAGTGCAATCATATCTAGTAAATGGCACAAGTACATGAAAAATCATATCAAGATACATAATGTCATGACATTTTCACAAGCATATAACATACTAAAATCAAAATACACAAGCTCATGGCATGGAGATGCAAACAAGTCAAGAAGCAAGATGAAAATGCGCATGCAAGGCATACTAAGTATCAAGATATGCTAACTTATGGCATGGAGATGCAGATAAGTCAAGAAGCAAGATGAAAATGCACATGTAAGGCATAGAAAAATGGAGTAGCTGAATGGTCATATGACCAAATATAAAATGCAAACATGTTTATAATATAAGACATGATATATGAAAAAATGCACAATATGATTCCAATGAACACAGTGGCCGAACCTGCAAGGAATAATTATTATGCATGGAAAAGAAATATAGAAGAAAATATAACATAGAAAATAATGTAAAGAACATATAAAATATAAGCATAGACATGCAAAGCAAATAACATGCAAAACTAGTAAATAAAACAAGGAAATGGTTGGTATAAAATGGGCATAGCCTCTCACCTAACCATAATCACTTGGTCTTGCCAAGATCATGAAGCCTTTCCATTTCAAAAAACAGAAAATAAACCATGCTAAACAACAAAATTAAGGTGAGCTTCATGGTAGGTGAAAATGGGTGTAGCCTCTCCCCTAACCATGGTCACTTGGTCTTGCCAAGATCATGTAGCCATTTCAACTTCTTTTGCTTCATTTTTTTTTTAAATCAGAACAAAAAATACTTAAATAAACCTTCAAAAATCATATTTTTCATAACAACATCAAAGAAAAAAAAAAGAAAAAAAAAACCAAGGCAAGCAAACATACCATTCGGCCATATCAAAATCTTTAAGAAAAATTTATTTTCAACCATTTTTTTTTTTGAAGAAGAAGAGATGGAAACTTAAGTAAAGATTTAAAAATTTGATTTCTATGAAAAAAGTAGTAGGAAAACAAGATACAAAATAAAGAAATCACCATGAAAAACAAGAAGAAAACTATGCTAGAGCTTGGTCTAGATGACTACCTTCAAGCTCTTCTATTGAAAACCTTTCTTTTCTTTCTTTCAAAACCTTTTATTTTCTCAATTAGCTACTGTTTCCAGCCTGCAAACTTATCAAAAAATGAAATCAGCCCCCTCTCTAATGGCTTGGTTGAATGGTCCTCCAACCCATGGATGGAATTTGCACTTTTCTCCTCCAATTTTGGCCTTTAGATTAAGATATTTTGATGACAACATAAAAATGTCATCTTGCCAATTGATAGAAGCCCTTAAGATGTGTACTCAGCCCTTGTAATAACCTCAACCCTTAGATGCAAAAAAGGATAATCTCATGTACTCCCTTGCTTGCCCATTTGAGTGCCTACCCTTGGATGAGTTGTGCTCTTCCATTCTTGGTCATTGGATGAGGACAACATAAAAATGACATCTTGTAGATTAAATCCAGCCCTTAACATGTGTACTCAGCCCTTTCAGATGGCCTAAGCCATTGGATGAAAAGAGACAATCCCATGCACTCCCTTGCTTGGCCGAATGGATGCCCACCTTTGGATGAATTGTGCTCATCTTTTTTCTTCCATTCTTGGCCATTAGATGAGGGTTCTTTCATGACAAATAAAAATTTCATCTTGGAGTTTAAACTTGGCCATTGGATGGTGCATTCAACTTTCCTACAAGGCACCTAAGCTTGATAGTGACTAAGGAATTAAATTGATCAAGCTTCCTTCTTCTCCTCTATGCTAGCTGATCAAAGGAGGTAAAATCCCAGTAATCCCTTCTTCTTTCATATTTTTCCTAATTACAAATTTGCTTTTTTGGTTTCTTCGGTGAAATGGCCTTTTTGACCCCTGAGCCTAAATAAATAGAAAATGGACTCCAAATTTAAATTTTATTTTTTCAATACTTACGAAATAATAAAAAATTGAATTCTGGAAGTTTTCAAAATTTTTCGAGTTCATTTGCTATTTATTTCGGATTTATTTCCAAAATTGCCCCTTTTATGCTCCCGAACTTTACCATTTTTTAAACGAGCTCCGAATCCAGATTTTTCTGCACCAATCTCTTAAAAATAATTTAAAAATGTGATCTGAAAGTTTTCATAATTTTTGGAGCTCATTTGCTATTTTTTTTTTTGGGATTTATCTACTTGAATTACTGTATGAGGGACCCGAATTTTGGCCATTTTGCAAACAAACTCTGAATCAAGATTTTCTTTCGCCAATCTCTTCCAAATAATTCAAAAATGAGATCTGCAAAGTTTCAGAATTTTTGGAACTTGTTTGCTATTTTTTCGGGATTTATCCTGTTGAATTTCTACACAGTTGGCCCGGGATTTGGCCATTTTGCAAACGAACTCTGAATCATGATTTTCTTTCGCCAATCTCTTCAAAATATTTTAAGAATGAGATTTAAAAAATTTCAGAATTTTTGGAGTTCATTTGCTATTTTTCCCAAATTTTCCAATTTTGCCCTTTTGCCTCCTAAACTCGGTTTTGCTCAAAACAAGTCTGATTTTCAGATTTTATTCAAACTGAGCCTTGGGCTATCCTTGTTTAATCACTCCTTATCAATTGGGGGCTTTAGTCCTACCAAATCGGGCTATTTTCGTAATTCTTCCAAATTTCACCAAAATTCACCATAAACTGTAATTCTCGATTTTTTTTCGAATTGACTTTTCTATTAGTTATTCTTCCAAGTAGCTTCTCCATTAACCATAGTCAGAGCTTATCTTTCATTTGAGACCTTCAATTTCGACCAATTTGATATTTCAAGCACTTTTCCCCAAATTTCCCGAACTAGGGTTTTTTTTTCTACTGATATTCCGTAACCCAACTTCTGACCTCCATATTTTTCAATGTAAACTCGGATTGTCAAAATTCTTTCACCATCTTTCAATTGAATCTCAAATCTTGATTTTGAAAGTGGGTTGACTTTTTTAGTAGTTGACATTTTTAGGGTTGACTTTTTTGGGTTTTTCAAGTTTGACTTTTTCTTTCTGCTTTCTTAGACTAAGTCTCAGAGTACCACCTGCAAGATGAGAAAAACCTTTTGGCAATCCGAAACATCAATTTAGGAAGAAAACGTACCTGATTTAGGGGTCGGGACAAAATTAGTTTTCTACAAAAGGAATTCAAGAGATTCAATAGACGAACAACATTATATCACTTGATCAAAATCAAGCTAGCACAATAAGCCACTAATGATATTTTGCTACAGAAAAAAGAATTACCATCTTCAGAAATGCTGATGTACTTTTACCAGGTCGGACCAGTGGAATTGAAGCAGCTTGGTGCTTCAGTTGTTCACTAACATCATCAGGGTTCAGTTGTAGGAAAGTATAGTAGTAATTGAAAAATGCTATCAACAAGATATTGGTAGGAAGGTAGAGAGAACTTACAAACATTTATAATTTCCAATTATACATGTAGAAAGATGGGAACTTCAACTGCTAATAAATAAAATAACGGCATATTCTTTCATTTTACTTCTTCAGTCCTTTCTCGGGCTTACACCAATGAAATTAGAAAAGGTTTACTTTCCTTACCCCCTTTCCTTTGGCTAGAAAATTATAGAAGTTTCAATAAGCAACTAATATCATCCACCTAGGTCTGATGAAAATAGATTTTAATCACTATAGCAAAGCAGGAAAAAAAACTAATGTCTTGCCATTAACATTGGATATGCAATAAGGCAATTCCTTAGTTCAAGCATCTATTTAAAGATTTGAAAGGAATACGACAACATTTTAACCTTTAAATTGATGATTTCTCATAGCACATGTCAATGCAATATATTAGCTGAATATGGAAAAGATTTTGTTAACTGGCAGCTTTTACAGCAAAAAACCAAGCGGATTATAGAGCCAAGGAATATCTCATATCAATCTGGTATATGCTTTCATCCTTTAAGAAAATCTAACAATGAAAATGTGACACCCTGTCCGGATAATCTATATAAAATCCGACAGAGTTTTCTTTCTATCTTAACTATAACCATCCTACAAATGACACTCAGTTTATATTCCCAGCAAGCAATATTTCTCAATACAATTTATCACATTTATACATGCATATTCAAATATTATCCATGATCAATCTATATTCAAGTCAATACATATTGATTCATTGTCTGATAACTTCAAATATGTATATAATTTGTCTAAAAGTAAACCTATCTCAAAAGGTCTACTAGATAAAAGACATAAAAAGAACAATGGTAAAGGAATGTTGATAATCGAAGGTCTACAACGAAAGATACAGAGTTTTAAAGACAAATTGCAAAAATTCAGTGTAGAAAAAATGCTTAATTTTGCAAATTTAGGAAAAAGTGCGTAAACGATCAAATTGGACGAAATTGGAGGTTCCAAATGGAATAAGATCAATAAATATGGATATTGGAAGGTCCAATTTTGAAGCGGAGTTGAAGGAAGAATTGGTTTGAAAAGAAAAAGGAAGATAAGGATATAATGAATAAATAAAAAATTTACAAATTTGGGAAAAACTATAGAGATGACCCGATTTGGTGAAATTGAAGCCCTCAGTTGATGAAGGATAAATAAATAAAAATATCCCAAGTCCCAATTTGAAGTGGATCCCAAGGAAGAGCTGAGTGGAGGAAAAACGGAAAAACGAGAAAATTCTCAATATTGAGGAAAAGGGGAAAACAAAATTGGAGAGGAATTCGGATGTAAAAATTTGGCATTTTTGGACCAACTCCAATTCAATATATGAAAAAGGCAGTGGAAAAAGAAAATCCAAAAAATGGGTCCTTTTCGAGTAAAATCGAGGTTTCGGGGGTTAAAGGGCAATTTTGGAAAATTCAAAAAAAAAAAAAAGAATCTGAGCTCGAAAAATTATGAAAACTTCCAGAATTGAGTTTTATATTTGATGGAAAGGATTGGAGAAGTAAAATCTAGAATCAGAGCTCAAATGGAAAAAAAAAAGTTCAGGAGGCACTAATTTGAAATTCCAAGAGAAAATTTTGAGAAAAATTGAAAACGAGCTCGAAAAATTGTGAAAACTTTTATATCTGAGTTTATATTTTATGGAAGGGATTGGAGAAGAAAAATCCAGAATCGGAGCTCAAATGGAAAAAGACAACGTTCGGGTGCACTAATTCAAAATTCTAAGAAAAAATAAAGGGAAAATTAGAAAACGAGCTCTAAAAATTATGAAAACTTTTAGATCTGAGTTTTATATTTTATGGAAGGGTTTGGATAAGAAAAATCCGAAATCGGAGCTCAAATGGAAAAAGACAAAGTTTGGGAGGCACTAAATCGAAACTTTAGAGGAAAATCCGAGAAAAATAGAATTCGAGCTCGAAAAAATATGAAAACCTCCAGAACTGAGTTTTATATTGGATGGGATGGATTGGAAAAGAAAATTTTGAAATTGGGGTCCATTTGCAATTAAGTTTGGGGGTCCAAAATGCAATTTTATCGAAAAAATCAAAAAGGAACATTTTGCAAATAAAAAAGATGAATGGCCTGAAAAATTCCAAGCCATTTTCAGCCAGCCCATGGATGAAGAAGAGAGTGTGATCATCTTCAATCAAATGGCCAAGATTGAATAGCAAGATGACATTTTAAAGAAAGGACAAGATTCTCCACTACTTGCCTATATGACATTTTTGGCCAATGAAAGGCCTCCAAATTACAAAGTCATGTGAAGAGTATGTGAAGGCTATGAGGTGATGCCAAATAGGATTAAAAATGCCACTTAGAAAGATATTTTAATAGTAAGCCATATGATCATGACAAGTGGCTTAGATATTTTGTAGATATAGGAGACAAGAATAATCTAAGTGGCATTGTTGGCCAATGAAAGGTTGTAAAACCCTGAATTTAAGGGAAACATCATGCAAATAGGAGACAAGAACCCTTAATTTAAGGAAAGCACCATGCAAGGAGGGAGCACTTTTTAACCATGTGGCAAAGATGTTGGGAGAGCATGTAAAGCATGACAAAGGCTAAAAAAAATGAGTACACCAATATACTAAGGGGTTCAGCCAGCCTAGGAAAAGGAGGGGATTTTTATTTTTCTAAAAGCTATTCATTACACTCTTGAGTGAAAAGGAGAAAAGAAAGAATCCACTCAAGGAAAAAGAGAAAAATCTTGGAAGGAAAGCTTAGCTAGGTAGCTATTTCTTTCTTTCTTTTCCATTTATCTAATTAAATTTCATGTTCTTGTTATCTTCTTTTTCATGTGATTGTTAATTTTTTTTTTTCGTTTATTAAATACAAGGTTTTCAAAATAAAATTTTAAAGGTTTTCTTTCCTTTATTCTTTATTCTTTACAAAATAACAAGGTTGATAAAATTTTTCAACATGTTTTCTTGCTTTGGCCGAAACCATGGAGGAAATGTTGTGCTTGTTTTTGCTTGATTTTCTTACTTGCTTGTTGATTGTTGGCTTCACCATTGTGGTAGGATAGATTTTCCTCTTTGGTTTTTTTTTTATTTAAAAAAAAAATCAAATAAAAGGTTTGAGAAGCTTGAGGATCTTGATTTTAATCAAGTGGTTTTGGTTAGGTGGGACTATGTCCAAGGAACCAACCATTGAGCCAACCTTCTTTTTCTTTGTGTGTGTGTGTTTTTCATTTTTATTTTTTATTCATGCTTGATTTCGTTTTCACATGTTTGTTGGCTGTAAAATCATGCATTTCATATCATTTCCAACTTGATTTTTGGTTAAGGCCAATTAATGGTTTCTAGCCAAATTTCTCTTGTGTATACTAGTTGGAAGAGTGATAGTTTAAGTTGGGTATTCTGACTTTGAGCATTTTTTTTAAGTCATCTCTTATCAAAATGAAAAGTTTTTTTTTTTTTTAATTTTTTTTTATCACATGTAGTAGACCTTTATTGGATTCCTTAGTATTTATTTCAAGATTGTTAGATATTTTTATCAAGGTTGGAAAAATGGTTTTCGATAAAAACAGTTTTTAGTTCACTATTCTGACTTTAGTGAAAATTCGGTTAAGGCATCCTTGGTCCAAAAATTAAGCTGATTTGTTCCCATAAATACCATCATGTTCCAAGTCTATACTGATTTTTCCAGATTTTTTTTATTTTTTTATAAAGGGTAAAAAAATAGTTTCTCAAAAGTTGTTTTGGGAGTCAGAAATGTTTTTTTAAAAATTAAAATTTTTATGTTTTTATTTGTATACGAGGAAGGGGTTGATTTGAGTCATTAGTTACTGACTTAGGTTAATTTCCATGTCATTTCAAGGATAAAAATCGATTTTACAAAAATTGGGTCAAGGATGGTCAACTCGGGTTTCAAAAAAATAGGGAAACTAGAGCTTTTTCTTAGGGTTTTTTCATGCCATGAGGCCTTTTTCATCCCAAAACTTCTATTTTTTAAAATCCGAGTCCAAAGTCATTTGGTTTTTGAAAATCCAATTTAAGTTTCTTTCAAAGGTAGTCAGATACCTTTTTAGGTATATGGATGTCCTTACTTAAAGAGATAAATACACCTTCATGCATTGCATGTTTTAAATTTTTTTTTTTCATTTTAATTTGATATAAAACGTATGTTTCGATTTCCTAAATATTTGTCAAGAATTAGTTCCTAACCTTTGCCGGGGAGGTTAGGAAATTGTCCAATGCACGTGTTTATGGAATCGAAAGATATTGGGTTTTGTTTTATTCGAAATCATATGAACGTCATAGGAAAGAATTATTTTCCAAGCTTTGCCGGGTTTGCCGGAGAGTGTGGTAATATTTTTCGACATATGCTATTTGTATGATTCCTCACATGAAAATTCTATGTCCATGAATATTCCATGTTGATGTCATTTTATACTCATGTTGCCATAATTAGATTTTACCATGTCAAGCATGCCATGTCATCCCTTCATGTGCCATGTCATTCAAATTTCGCCGTGTCATATGCCATATCATTCGTATGCCATGTCATTCATATGCCATATCATTTAGATTATGCCATATCATGCACGCATATGTCATATCTTTTAGATTAGGCTATGTCATTTATATGCCATGCCATGCCATGCCATTCATGCATATGCTATATTATTTAGATTATGCCATGGCATTCATTCATGTGCCATGCCATTCAATTTTTGCCATGTCATATGCCGTATCATTCATATGCCATGTCATTCGTTCATATATCATATCATTTAGATTATGCCATGTCATTCAAATTTTGCCATATCATTCATATGTCATGTTATTCATTCATGTGCCTTGTCATTCAAATTTTGCCATGTCATATACTATGTCATTCATTCATGTGCCATGTCACTCAGATTTTTGCCATGTCAAGCATGCCATGCCATGCCATTCATTCACTATGCCATGTTATTTAGATTTTGCCATGTCAAGCATGCCATATCTTTGATCTTTTTACCATGTCATTAATCTTTTGGCCATATCATTCATTCATATGCTAGGTCATATAGATTTTGCCATGTCAAGCATGCCATGCCATTAATCTTTTTACCATGTCATTAATCATATGTTATGTCATTCATTCACGTGTCATGTCATTTAGAGTTTGTCATATCAAACATGTCATATCATTCATTTTTTTAGGCTATATCATTTAGATTTTGTCATGTCAAGCATGCCATGTCTTTGGTTCATATGCCATGACCTTCATTCTTTTGGCTATGTCATTTAAATTTTGCCATGTCAAGCATGCCATGCCATTAATTTTTTGTCATGTTATAATAAATTGTTTGCCATGCCATGTTAATTACGTATGTTTTGTATTCATGTTTTAATGATAATTTGTACATTCACGATCATTTAAATTTTTTGAAAATTGATATTTTTAAATAAAATAAGGCAATATCTCCGAGTTAATATAATTCATAGATCCTCCTCCGGGTTGCCAGGGAGTTTTCATCAACTATATTTATGAAGGAATGCCTTTCTAAAAGAGGATGATGCAGAGATTTTCAAAAACGATAAAAATTATATATTTTTGCTGGTTTGTCGGGGAATATAGAAAATTTTTGCAATAACAAATTTCGGATTATTTCCAAACAAAAATATGATTGCTTTTAAAAATGGGAATTATTTTCAAATACCAAATCTAAAACCGACTTTTCACCGAGATTCGAGATAACACATGACTAATAAGGTACCATTTTATACGGGTGTTGTGGGAGTGCTAATCCTTCCCCACACGTAACCGACTCTTGAACTCGTTTTTTCTTTCTCTGGTTTAAAGGGCAGACTTCGAAATTGGTTTTAAAATGTTTTAATTAATTTTAAAATATTTTTCAAAACCGGATTTAATAGGTGACCGATCACACCTAGCCAAAAAAGATTGGTGGCGACTCCATTTCTTCTTCGAGGTCTTTTTCATACCCTCAGTCTTTATTTCAAGAGGAATTAAGTCGTCTTTTTCTCTATTTTTTTTAAATGTCACACTTTAACGAAGCCAACGTCCCGCGATGGGGATTTTTCATACTTTTTTTTAAGGTTGCGACACTAAGCTTAATGAGTTTCTCTTTAATTCAATTATTATAGACATATAGTTAATTGGTTAAGAGAGATATTTTTCTAAAACCATTGACATATACTTATTGTCGCAACCTAAACTATAACGAGTCTCATCGCAAGACTTTATTATTCGCTAAGCGTGACATTAAAAAAAACGGAGGAAAAGTCAACTTAATTCCTCTACAAAAATGAAGGTTTTGAAAATGACCTAAAAAAAAACATGGAGTTGCCACCAATCTCTTTTAGCTAGGTGTGATCGGCCACCTATTAAAATCGGTTTTATAAAATATTTTAAAAGTTAATTAAAACATTTTAAAAACCAATTTCAAGTCTGCGTTTTAAACCAGAGAAATCAAAGAAGCGGGTTCGGGAGTCGGTTACGTGTGGGGAAGGATTAGCACCCCCACAACGTCCGTATAAATCGGTACCTTATTAATCGTGTGTTATCTCGAGTCTCAATAAAAATTGGTTTTAAATTTAGTATTTCAAGTTAATTCCCAATTTAAAGAAAAATAATTCCTTTTTTATTGAAAATGATCTGGAATTTATAAATTCAAAAGTTTCCTATATTCCCCAACAAACGTGGCAAAATATAGAAATTTTTATTAATTTTGGAAAACTTTCCGAATCATTCTCTTTTTTGAAAGAAAGATATTCCTTTATTAATGATAATTAATAATATTCCCTCCAGCAAACCCGGTAGAGAACTCATGAATTATTTTAACTCGGGAATATCTTTATTTTTTATTGAAAAATCATTATCCTTTTGAAAACATTTTAAAATATATGAATATGTATATGCATGACATAAATAAAATGACATAGCAAAATCTAAATAATATAATGCTTCCTAAATGATATGATATAATATAAATGCCTTAGCATATTCTAAATGAAATGAAATATCCTAAGTTATATAATATATTCTAAATGAAATTAAATGACCTATGTAACATAATAAATTCTATATGAAATGCAATATCCTAAGTCATATGATATAATCTAAATGAAATAAAATATTCTAGATGACATAATATATCCTAAATGAAATGAAATAACCTAGGTAATATAATATATTCTATATGAAATGAAATAACCTAAGTAACATGATATTTTCTAAATGAAATAAAATAACCTAAGTAACATAACATATTCTATATGAAATGAAATAATTTAAATGACATGGCAAACATGAATGATATGGCATATAAATTAAATGTGATGGAATATGAAATAATGCTATCATATAATATGCATGAAAATGAAAATGAAAATAATAATGCATGAACATAGTATATGCTAAATAATATGACAAAAAAAAAATAACTAAATAAAAGCATAGGATATCATGGAATATTCAAAACCATATAACATCAAAAAACATAAATCAGAATAATAACAATGTTATAGAAATTATTATAACAAGAATCACATATTATATAAAATGCATGAATATGAAAAATGCAATGCATGAAATGTATTTTTTTCCTTTTATTAAGGAAATCCGAATATCTAAAAAGATATCCGGCTACCTTAGGAAAATATGTCAAATTAAATATTCTAAAACCAAAATACTTTGTGATTGTTTGAAAACAATTTTGAAAAGCTTGAATTAAAAATAAAAACTGGGCTAAATCTTTTTTAAATGGCTCTAACTTCCTAAGTTTAAAAATCCGGACTTGACTACCCTTAACCCGAGACTTGAAAAACCATTTTTGAGTTTAAAAAAGCTTTGAAACTACCCTAAGTCAGTAGCTAACCCTCCTAATCAGCCCACTCTAAGTAACTTAACCAAAATAGAAAAATGATTTTTCTTTAAATTCAATTCTGACTTCACTCTCCAGTTTTAATCCATGATTTTTTACCCTATTTTTAAAAATTCAAAAAATTCTGAAACAAATACTGGAGACTCAGGACATGTAAAACTACACGGGAAAAAATCGGCTTAATTTTCTGATCAAATATGAATTCCCAGAAAAATCGAAGATGTACGAGTTTTGGGAGAGAAAAAAAACTGCTTTGCCAACACACTTTTGCCTTTGATAAAATCATTTAAAAATCAAAGTAAAAATATTTGAAACTCATAAAATGACTTGAAAATAGTAGCTAGGTCTTTTTGAAAGTTAGATAAAAATTGGTTAAGTAAAAAAAAATCACAAAGGTAGAATAATCAACTTGACAAACTTAATTTTCCACAAGTGTGCTCAAGAGAGCATGACTTTGAACCATTAATTGGCTCAAGTCATTATTCAAGTGGCATGAACATGAAATGCATGAAATAATGCAGCAAACATAATGCATGAAATGCATGGATTTAAACCTAAATGTCATGAAAAATGCATGGCATTCATAAAGTGACCTAGACCTAAATGAACTTGCATGGCATTTAATGCAACCTAGACCTAAAATGCATGATCATGCATGGCAAATAAACCTAGCTTAATAACTAAAATATGCATGGCATTTTCACAAACACAAAGCATGCTTAATCCAAAAACTCAATCAAATATCATGCAAAATGCTTAACCTATCAACTAACATGGCAAGAATGCACAAAAAATGTAAAAAAATCCAAGAGGGCCGAATATCATAATGTCACAAGCAAGCATGACATTTTCACAAACACTTGGCATACTAGCATGCAAAACTAAATCAAATGACATGCAAATGCAAAAACCTACCAACTAACATGACAAAAATGCAATCACACAATGCAAAACACATGGAGTAGCCAAATGGCCTCAAGCTCCAACAAGCATGGCATTTTCACAAACACTTGGTATACTAACATGCTCAACTAAAATATAACACTTAAATCATGCAAAAATCACACAAGTATTTTCACAAACACTTAATATACTAAATCTAAAACATGCTCAACTAAGATATAAAACAAAAATCATGCAAAGACCACACAAGCATTTTCACAAACACTTGATATACTAAATCTAAAACATGCTCAAATTTAAACAACATGAAAACAGAAAATTAAAAATGCAAAAAAATAATATTTAAAACATAAATGGCAACAAACAAAGCAACCAAAATAAAATATAACTCAAGAATATGAAGTAACATAACATTTAAAACATCAAAATCAAAGAAAATAACATAAACAATATAGTAAAATAAATCAAAACAGCAACTTAAAATAAATAATGTAGGCCAATTGGCCATGGTGAGTTTATTGTAAAAATAAAATGTAAAAAATATACTTAAGAAAGAGATGAAGTAAGAACTTAAAAGAACAATAAAAAAAACATTATTTTAAAATGGAAACTCACCAAGTAGAAATCAAAATAGCAAAAACAAGAATAGAAAATGAAGAAAGTGCAAGAGTTGGTGCTCAAGAGCAACCTCAAGAAGCTAATATTTCAAGCTTTTCTCTTCTAACTTTCCTTTTTTTTCTAAACTTTTCTTTTTTGCTCTCGACCAAGAAGAGAAAAACTAGTAAAAACTCAAAGAACTCAGCCAAAATGAGAATGAAAAAAATGAAATTCTGACTTCCTCCCTAGGGCTGGCCGAATACCCCCTCTAATAGCTCAAGGATGTTGTCATTTTTTGTAACCAATTTTCCATCAAATGGCTAATAATTCAAGGTGAAAAATCATGAAATTACCACCTTTAGATTAGCATCTCAGCTCTCTCAAATTACAGCTATCCAAGAATAATGTTGACATCTTTCTTAGCCTATGTGGCTTAATCACCATGGCTTGATCAAAGAGAATCTCTAACTAACTCTTGATTTTTAGCCATTTGATTGAAAAATCAGAAGCTTCCTCCTTCCTTTGGGATTGGGCAGGCCAGCACTTCTCTTTTTCAGCCCAACTCTGATTTTTTGAAAGGCCAAAAGAAGCCCTTTTCGGTTGCTTGGGTGAAATGACCGTTTTGCCCCCGGATGCAAATAAATATCAAACGGACTCCAAATTCAATTTTTCTTTTTTTAATAATTCCAAAATAATAAAATATTACGTTCTGGAAGTTTTCAAAATTATCCGAGTCCGTTTGCTATTTATTTGGATTTTTTCTTCCAAAAATGCCCTTTATGCCCCTACATTTTACCATTTTTTAAACGAGCTCCAAATCAAGATTTTTCTTCACCAATATCTTACAAATAATTTAAAAATGTGATCTGGAAGTTTTCATAATTTTTGGAGCTCATTTGGTATTTTTTTCGGGATTTATCGGCTTGAATTACAACATAGGAGGCTCGGGATTTGGCCATTTTGCAAACAAACTCCGAATCAAGATTTTCTTTCGCCAATCTATTAAAAATAATTTAAAAATAAGATTTGCCAAATTTCAGAATTTTTAGAGTCCATTTGCTATTTTTTCGAGATTTATTTTTTTGAATTATTGCATAGGAGGCCCGGGATTTGGCCATTTTGCAAACGAACTCCGAATCAAGATTTTCTTTCGCCAATATCTTCCAAATAATTTAAAAATGATATTTGCAAAATTTCAAATGATTTGGAGCTCATTTACTATTTTTCTGGGATTTTCCTTTTTGAATTACTGCATAGGAGGCCCGGGATTTGGCCATTTTGCAAACGAACTCCGAATCAAGATTTTATTTTGCCAATCTCTTCCAAATAATTTAAAAATGAGATCTGAAAAATTTCAAAAGATTTGGAGCTCATTTGCTATTTTTTCGGGATTTTCCTTTTTTAATTACTGCATAGGAGGCCCGGGATTTGGCCATTTTGCAAATGAACTCCGAATCAAGATTTTCTTCGCCAATCTCTTCAAATAATTTAAAAATGAGATCTGCAAAATTTCAAAAGATTTGGAGCTCATTTGCTATTTTTCTGGGATTTTTCCTTTTGAATTACTGCATAAGAAGCCCGGGATTTGGCCATTTTGCAAACGAACTCCGAATCAAGATTTTATTTTACCAATATCTTTAAAATGATTTAAGAATGAGATTGACAAATTTTCAGAATTTTCGGAGTCCATTTGCTATTTTTCCCAAATTTTCCAATTTTGCCCTTTTGCCTCCGAAACCCGGTTTTGCTCAAAACAAGTCCGATTTTCAGATTTTCTTCAGTCTAAGCCTTGGGCTATCCTTTTTAATCATTCTTCATCCATTGGGGGCTTTGGTCTTACCCAGTCGGGCCATTTCTGTGATTTTTCTCGATTTCACCGAAATCCCTAAAAACCCTAATTCTCGGTTTTCTCCCGGATTGACTTTTCCTAGTCAGTGCTTATCTTTCATTTGGAACCTTCAATTTTGACCAATTTGATCGTTTAAGCACTTTTCCCCAAATTTCTCGGATTAGGGTTTCCTTTCTACTGAATCTCCAAATCCCAACTTCCGAACTCCATATCTTTCAATGTAGACCTCGGATTATAAAAATTCTTTCACCATTTTTCAATTGAACTTAAAATCTTGATTTTGAAAGTGGGTTGACTTTTTCAGTAGTTGACTTTCTAGGGTTGACTTTTCCGAGGTTGACTTTTTTTCGAGGTTGACTTTTTTCAAGTTTGACTTTTTGTGCTCGCCCTCTTAAACTAAGTCTCGGAGTACCACCTGCAGGATGAAAAAAATCTTTTTACACCCGAAAACATCAATATAGGAAGAAAACATACCTGTTTAGTGGTCTGGACAAAATTAGGTGTCTACAGCTGCCCCTCTTTGGCTATTGCTGAGAATCAGGAATCAGGCAAAGATAAACCAACACTAATTTTGTACGGTCAGTGATATCACATGCGAAAGAAAGGGAAAGGGGTTTTCTTTTTCATTCTTCTATCATTTTTTCATTTTCCATTTTCTATATATATATATATATATATATATTTGTAAATAAGCTGTAAATTGAAGATTTGTCCTTAAATTGAATTCCCTGACTAATCAAGGCTCGATCCGTCTTAAGAAAATGAATTCGATTTTCAAAAGAAAAATTGTGCCCGAAGGTCTTTAAAGATGGTGCCTGGAGGTCTTAAAATGGTGCCCGGAGTTCTTTAAAATGATGCCCGGAGGTCTTGAAAATGGTGCCCGGAGGTCTTAAAAACAGGTGCCCGGAGGTCCTTGAAACTAGCGAAATACATTGACGACAGTCTCAGGGTTCGACTCATTTGATAAAACAGAATGAATTCGATTTAAAACAAAAAGGAATACTTCGACGAAGGTCTCAAGGTTCGACTCATTTGATAAAACAGAATGAATTCGATTTAAAACAAAAGGAAATACCTCGACGATGGTCTCAAGGCTCGAATCATTTGATGGAACAGAATGAATTCAATTTAAAACAAAAGGAAATACCTCGATAGTGGTCTCAAGGCTCGACTCATTTGATAAAACAGAATGAATTCGATTTAAAACAAAAGGAAATATCTCGACGATAGTCTCAAGGCCCGACTCATTTGATAAAACAGAATGAATTCGATTTAAAACAAAAGGAAATACCTCGACGGTGATCTCAAGGCTCGACTCATTTGATAAAACAGAATGAATTCGATTTAAAACAAAAGGAAATACCTCGACGATAGTCTCAAGGCTCGACTCATTTGATAAAACAGAATAAATTCGATTTAAAACAAAAGGAAATACCTCGACGATAGTCTCAAGGCCCGACTCATTTGATAAAACAGAATGAATTCGATTTAAAACAAAAGGAAATACCTCGACGGTGATCTCAAGGCTCGACTCATTTGATAAAACATAATGAATTTGATTTAAAACAAAAAGAAATACCTCGACGGTGGTCTCAAACTCTGAATCTTTTGAGGAACAAAACGAGTTCTTTTTTGGGGAAGTCCAAGCTTTCCTGATTTCTGCACTGTTAGCTAAATGCAATGATGAGAATGCCATGCTTTTGCAAATGCTTGTATGCTTCTTAAAATAAATGCAATCAAATGATTGTGCCATAATTTCTAATCCATGGTTTCTTTAAGGTTCACAGATTATATGACGTCAGGACAGAGTCTTAAACTGTTCATTGATGCCCCACTTGAGGAATCCTTTACTCAAGATATCTTGTCAAACAGTCTCAGCTTCTGTCTCTCGCTGCAGTTCACAGATTTTCTGACTTCACGACGGAGTCTCCACCACGTTCACTGTTTTCTTTTCTTGGTGAACTTTCCAAATCTTCCCAAGATTTAAATCTATTCCTCAGTAATACTTTGAAATCCCTTTATTTTAAGATTTTTATTACTAAACATCTTTCAATTTAATAACAACCATAATGCATCTCAAAAGTATATGAAAGAAAATATGAATCAATAAAAAAAAATTGTCATGAAAAGGATAACAAGAATTTATTGCAAGAAATGTTTTAAAATGGTAAAAATAAATATCAAGGATATAAGAAACAAATATAAGGTTATAGGCTGTAGATGCCCCGGATGCAGAATATCTTGGACCCTTCATTTTTCAAACCATCTGAAATTTCTCTTGAACGAGCAATTCACTTGGGTAAACTCTTCACTTCTGTAGTTACATCAGACTGCATTGTTCCCTTTTTCTCTGATTGTCAGATGTTTTCATCCCCATTACACGGAGCATTGATTAAAGCTTTGATTAGTACTTGAGCCGCCTTTTACAAGTTTTCAACTCAAGTTTCCTCCGTTCGTTATTTAGTCGCCCTTTGCGGTTTTCGGCTTAAACCTCTCCTTTTCATTCTTTTTTTTTTGTATTCTACCATGCATCTGATAATTCTAAATGCTTCCAAGGTAAAAATATCAATTCAAAAGATGGGATGGATTCTGAGAATAACCTTTCAAATTAAATATCCATGCTTGATAAAAATGGGCTTTGAAAGCATGTAATGTATGCCAAGGTTTAGGTTTAGAAAGAAAGGATAAATAGGCCCAAAATGTGTTTAAGGGTGATTGGATCAAGGATCACTTCCTGAGGAGAACTCATTCTTGAAACATTTGTCCCTTTTTGGACTTTCTTTTCTTTTTGCTTTGTTGGCTTTCATTTGCCATATTTTCCGATGGCTTTCTTTTTGCCATGATTTTTTATTATCTTTCCTCGCATTTGTCTTCCAGTGTAGAGGGTGATCCTTGATCAAGGTTTAAAGAAAGAAATAATTCTTAAGGCTCAAAGGGGTGACTAAGGATAATTTCTTCTTAGTGGAAAGAGTATGAAAAACGGCCATTCATCATATCAAGCATAGATATTCTCTTTGAAAAGAAATTCTCAGGGGAAATAGATATATAGAATTTCTATTTTTACACTTGGAATCATTCGAATTTTCATGTGCACAGCATCATACAATTTTTTTTTCAAGCATAATACTTCTTCAATTCATCAGCATTAACGGGATGTCTAAAATCATCTCCGTCCATTCGAGTTAGAATCAATGCTCCTCCAGAAAAAGCTCTCTTTACTACATAGGGTCCTTCCCAATTTGGAGCCCATTTTCCTCTCGGGTCCTTCACTATAGGGAGAATTTTCCTCAATACCAACTCCCCCTATCGGAACTGTCTGGGATGAACTTTCTTGTTGTGGGATCGAATCATCCTTTTCTAATACAACTGCCCGTGACAAATTGCTTTCAATCTTTTCTCCTCGATGAGATTCAACTGTTCATAACGAGCTCTAACCCATTCTGCTTTCTCTAGGCTAACTTCCATCAAAACCCGGAGTGAAGGGATCTCAACTTCAATAGGTAGCACTGCTTTCATCCCGTATACCAGAGAAAATGGTGTTGCCCCTGTAGATGTGCGAAGTACGATATGCATGAAGAGCGAAAAGCAGGATCTCATGCCAATCTTTGTACACATTGGTCATCTTCTCAACAATCCTCTTGATGTTCTTATTAGTTTCTTCTACTGCGCCATTCATCTTCGGACGGTAAGGTGCCGAATTATGATGTGTGATCTTGAATTGAGTACATACTTCTCTCATCATCTTATTGTTCAAATTGAGAGCATTATCCGAAATAATTCTTGTTGGCAACCTATAACGGCATATGATTTCTTTCTTCACGAATCTGCATACCACCGACTTTGTTACATTTGCATAAGAAGCAGCTTCTACCCACTTTGTGAAATAATCTATGGCCACCAAGATGAAACGATGTCCATTTGAAGCTTTCGGGGTAATAGGCCCGATCATATCCATTCCCCATATTGAAAAAGGCCATGGTGCAGTCATGACATGTAAAGGCGATGGTGACACATGAATCTTATCTGCATAAATCTGGCATTTATGACACTTTCGGGAATAAATGATACAATCTCCTTCCATGGTCAGCCAATAGTACCCTGCCCTCATAATCTGTTTAGCAAGCATATGACCATTAGCATGAGTGCCACATATCCCTTCATGGACCTCTTCTATGATTCTTCGAGCTTCGGCAGACCCGACACATCTTAACAAGACTTGATCTTTCCCTTTCTTGTAGAGAATCTCGCTATCTAAAACAAAACCCATTGCTAACCTTCTCAGAGTCCTCTTGTCATTCTCTGTTGCTTGTTCTGGATACTGTTGACTCTTGATGTACTACAAGATGTCATTATACCAAGGGAGGCCATCTGCTTCTTCTTCGATACTCAAACAGTGGGTAGGAGACTCATATATGCTCATCTTGATCGGCACAACTTCCGCCCCTTCATTTACTTTAAACATTGATGACAAAGTAGCCAGAGCATCTGCCATTCAGTTTTCTTCTCGAGGAAAGTAATTGAAATTCACTTCTTCAAACTCCTCTAATAAACTCAGTATGAGTTCTCGGTATCGGATTAGCTTTGTATCTTGGGTTTCCCATTCTCCTCGTAACTGGTAAATCACCAAGGCTGAGTCTCCGTAAACTTCCAATACTTTGATCTTTCTATCCACTGCAGCACGAAGGCCCATAGTACATGCTTCATACTCGGCAGTATTGCTTGTACAATCAAAATCCAATCTAGCAGTTAAAGGATAACAGTCTTCTTCTGGGGATATAAGTACTGCACCGATTCCATGCCCCATGGCATTAGATGCACCATCAAAGTACATTTTCCATACTTTCTTCTTTAGGGGAATCTCATCTGCTTGCGACACATACATCAAATCCTCATCTGGGAAGTCAAAGCTCAACGGTTCATAATCTTCCACTGCCCGACTTGCTAAGAATTCCGACACTGTACTGCCCTTGATAGCTTTTGACTTACATATACAATGTCGTACTCTGACAATAAAACCTGCCATCTTGCCGTCCTCCCTGACAAAGAAGGTGCTTCCAACATGTACTTGACTGGATCTAGCTTGGCAATCAACCACGTTGTGTGGTACAACATATACTGTCTGAGTCTTCGAGCAGTCCAAGCTAAGGCGCAGCACAACTTTTCTACCGACGAATATTTCAACTCATAATCTGTGAACTTCTTGCTGAGATAGTAAACTGCCTGTTCTTTCTTTCCCGTTTCATCAAGCTGCCCTAAAACACAACCCATGGATTTTTCAAATACTGATAAATACAGTATCATTGGTTTATCCAGAATAGGTGGCATTAATACTGGTGGGTTTGATAGATAATGCTTAACCTTTTCGAAAGCAATCTGACACCCTTCATCCCATTCTCCCGGATCACGTTTTAGAAGTAACTTAAATATTGGATCACATTTGTCGGTCAACTGTGAGATAAACCGAGCAATATAATTCAATCTCCCCAAAAAACCTCTTACTTCCTTTTGAGTGCGAGGTGGTGGCAGATTTTGAATGGCCTTCACTTTATCTGGGTCAATCTCAATTCCTCTTTTGCTGACGACAAAACCCAACAACTTCCCCGAGGTGACTCTAAAAGTGCATTTTGCCGGATTTAGCTTGAGTCTAAATTTCCTTAATCGTTCAAAGAGCTTCTTAAGATTCGCAATATGCTCCTCTTCTCCTTGTGACTTTGTGATCATATCATCAACGTAGACCTCAATTCCCTTACGCATCATATCATGAAACAAGGTCACCATGGCTCTCTGGTATGTTGCCCCAGCATTCTTCAACCCAAATGGCATTACTTTGTAGCAGAAGGTGCCCCACATTGTAACAAATATGGTTTTCTCCATATCTTCCGATGCCATCTTAATCTGATTATATCTTGAGAATCCGTCCATAAAAGAAAATAAAGAACTCTTCTCTATATTATCCACCAGAGTATCAATATGGGGCAAAGGGAAATTATCTTTAGGGCTGGCTTTGTTCAAATCTCGATAATCAACGCACATTCGCACCTTCCCATCCTTCTTCGGTACTGGAACAATATTTGCCACCCATTCTGGATATTTTGCCACCTCTAGGAATCCAGCATCAAATTGTTTCTTCACCTCCTCTTTTATCTTTAACAGCATATCAGGCCTCATTCTTCTCAACTTTTGCTGAATTGGTTTGCACTCTGGCCTCAAAGGGAGCTTATGAACCACAATATCCGAATCTAACCCTGGCATATCTTGGTAAGACAATGCAAATACATCCACATACTCCTGGAGCAAAACTATCAATTCACCTTTTATTGATGGTGACAATGAAGTTCCAATTTTGATTTCTTTCATCTCTTCACCATTTCCCAAATTTATTGTTTCCAATAATTCCTTATGAGGAAGTACTTGTTTCTCCTCTTGTTCTATTTTCCTCAATAGATCCGGAGGTAGACCATAATCCTCAGTATCTTCATTAGCCTCAAAATCACCCGTGCAAATGGGTCTTTCAAAATCAATTTCAGAATTACTGACAGAAGGGTCCTCATATTCCGCATCCGTACACCTGTAAATAGATGGAGAAAAACAATATAGGAAAATATATATAGAAAACAAAATGAATAACAAAAATGAAAGAATATGGACACATCAATATGGATAATGCATTGTGCTTGTTATTTATTGAATGAAAATGTTTAAAAAGCCCATTACAGAAAAAACCCTTAATATCTCTAGGAAAAGATAATTAAGATTGCTTTTTAAAAGTATTACTTTGGAATAGACTTAAAGACTATGGGCAACTCAGTCGTACTCTAATTGGTTAGTCTATATCCTGGTGGACAAGGTCGCACCATCCAGCTAGCACTTTCTCTTTCAATTCTGTCTTTCTCAGTCATGCAGATCTCCACATCATTCATCTGCTCATCAATATTCACCTGGAATCTCTTGAAGGCTTTCTCTATCATTACAAGCACATCATCAGAATTCTTTTCTCCAAATAGGAACTGGCTGAGCGAAAGTTGTGAAGGATAGGTGGGAATGTCATGGGCTCCCACTCAATATCCATACCCATAAGACGGGCCATCCTCCTTTGTCGATTCTTTTCAACTTGTCTTCTTTTCTCATAGGCCTTCGGAAGATATCCTAGGCCAAATCGGTCCTTCTTCCCTTTTACTTCTATGGCTCGAACCATCCCCTGAAGATATTTCCCAAGACCCTTTCCAGCCCTGCAGCCTTTTCCTACAGTGGTTCTTACCCCCAGCCTTTTGTTCTTGGGCAGCTTCGGTTCTGGAATTTTTTGTCCTTCAGCGATTCCAAAGATCGGAAAGAACACTCCATGGCCTCTTCATTCGGCTCCACATAAGGAGATTCAGTGGATGCGGAGGCTATTATGTCTTCCTCCCCTGATACCGTGATCAACCGGCCCTCCATCACAAATTTTACTTTCTGGTGAAGAGACGAGGGTACAGCCCCAGCTGAATGTATCCATGGTCTTCCCAACAAACAGTTATAAGATGGATTGATATCCATAACCTGAAAGTTCACTGTATATGTGCACGGGCCTATTTCCAGAGGAACTTCAATGGTTCCCATAACCTCCCTCTTGGTTCCGTCAAAAGCTCTGACCACCATGCAACTTGGTATCATATAGGATAAATCCACTGGTAACTTGGATAAGGTTGCTAAAGGCATCACATTTAGTGAAGAACCGTTATCCAGAAAAACCCTCGGTAATATGTGCCCCTTACAAGTGGTGGTTATATGGAGAGCTTTTGTTGATCCAATACCATTGGGTGGTATTTCCTCATAGCTGAAAAATATGTAGTCATCAGCTGCAATGTTTCCCACCAACCTATCCAGCTTTTCCACTGATATATTATTGGCCACGTACGCTTGATTTAATACTCTTAATAAAGCATTTCTGTGTGGTTCTGAATTTAAAAGCAAGGATAAGATTGAAATCCTAGCTGGTTGACGTTGCAGTTGTTCAACCACGCTATATTCACTATGCTTTATAAATTTCAAGAACTCACAAGCTTCTTTCTCACATACTGGCTTTTTTATTCTATTAACTGGGGCTGATCCCCTCTTTGTTTCCTCTGGCAAATCCATCTCAATATGGATTGGCTCGACGACCTTCTTCCCTTTGTCAATTCCTCTGTCTTTCCCTGCTACCCCTTGTTCAACGACCTCCGGAGCATAACACCTCCTACTTCGGGTTAAATGCCCCACACCTGTAATATTCTTCTGGCCTGAAGACCCGGGCATAACCATGCTGCAGTCATACTTCCATGGTGTAGCCTTGTTTTCCTTGTATGGAAAGGAAACAGGTAAATCAATGATTAATTTGGGCGCATTTTCTTCCATGGCTGGCATAACTTTTTCCTCCGGTTCATCATAGTAGATGATTAGGGGCCTTCCTATCCCATAGCCACCTGTATTTTCAATGACTTCTATTTCCCCTTCTATCTCCTCATAGAACTGGGCTACCCCATTATCCATCAGCTTTTAGACTTTAACCCGGAAGTCCCCGCAGTTCTGTATGTCATGGCCTTCACTCTTATGGAACGGGCACCAATCATGCACCCTCCTTGCAACCATTTTCAAATCTTCCGTACCTTCCACCAATTCTGCCTTGACCATTTTAGCCCATATTGTCATCATCGGAGTCTTAACCTCCCCAATATCCCTCTTTAATCTTCTGTCCTCTCCGGTTAATATTGCATTCACCTGATTCCCAGCATGATTGGGCAATGGATTTCCAGCTACGTTCGGCCCATTTTTTGATCCAAATTTTACTACCCCAGCATTAATCAGGCTTTGGACTTTCTTTTTGAAGGCCAGGCAATCTTCAATTGAATGTCCTTGAATTCCCGCATGGTATGCACAGTTGGTGTTTGCATTGTACCATCTTGGATATGGAGGTGTCAAAGGTTTTAGGTACACAGGTGCAACAAGTTGACCCTGCAACAGTTTTGGATATAGATCACCGTAAGTAGTGGGAATCGGATCAAATTGGGCTTTTTGATCGTTCCTTGGTGAACGTTGATCATTACACGCAGGCCCTTGTATGTTGGGAAAGCATTTCTAGGAAGGGTGATTTGAGGGGATATGCCAGTTGGGAATGGCTGTTGTGGTATATTGGTGTAGGGGAACGGGTTTTGGGTAAGGTGGTTGATATTAGGGTAATAAGGATTATACCCCGGGTATGGTGTGTATGGTGTAGGAGGTGTATAAGGTGTGGTAGGGGTATAAGGCCTCAGTGGTGTGTATGGTGTATATGGGTATTGGTTGAAGCTTACTGCATGGGTTTCCTCCTTTTTCTTTGTAGGAAAAGCTCTCTTTGGGGTAGCAGACTCACCCCCTTCCATCTTTCCACTCTTAATGGCTGACTCAATCATTCCTCCAGATATTACCATATCCGCAAAATCTTTGGTAGCATTTCCCACCAATCTATCATAATAAGGTGCTTTCAATGTGTTGATGAAAAGCACCGTGGTTTCTTTGTTGGTTAAAGGGGGTTGCATTTGTGTTGCCAGATCCCTCCACCTTTGTGAATACTCTTTGAAGGTCTCATTGGACCTCTTTTCCATGTTCTATAATGACAGCCTATCTGGTACCATATCAGAAACGTGCTTATAATACTCCATAAAAGCCCTGGCCAAATCCGTCCATGAACGAATCTTGGTACGACTGAGTTGGTTGTACCATCGAGTAGCTGACCCTGTTAAGCTGTCCTGGAAGCAATGAATAAGCAATTTTTCATTATCTTCATGCCCTGTCATCCTTCTACAGTACATAGTCAGATGAGCCGATGGGTTGGTGGTCCCATTATACTTTTCAAAATCTGGTACTTTGAACTTCGATGGAATTATTAGATCATGTACCAGGCTCATCTCTTTGGCATCTAGACTGCCAAACAACTCTGCTCCTTCCACTACTCTTAGCCTTTCTTCCAACAACTGATATTTTTTCTCAGATTCAGCAGTTTCGACCCTCTTCAATTCAGTCATTTTAGCCCTTTCCTTCTCTGCCATTTCTTCGAAGTCTGGAACCTTAACCTTAATTGGATCAACTCCGATTTTACCCCTTTTTGGACCGAAATTCTGTGCTTCGGCCGCCGGCTGGATGTAGATGTAGGATGCTGCCCCAGTTGGAATTTCATTTCCCACAGGTTGGGATGTCTGGCCATTTCTCTGTACCACTTCTGGTCTATCCTCCTGATTTACTGCCCCCATTCCAGTAGCTAAATTCTCTCCGGGCCATTTCTGCTTCATGATATTGCTCATCATGTCCATGAGCTTTGTCATCTGTTCTCGTGTCTCCTCTTGAGACTTAGTCAACTGTTCTTGTAGTTCTTTCTGGATTCTTTCCATTCTTTCAATTCTGGCAAGCTGATCGTTTTCCATGGCTTTTGTTCGAGACCGAGTATTGTAAGAGTGTTGGAAGTCTGGTTCTTTTTGAGTGCGACCAATTGTACCTTTATTTTTTAAAAACCATGGATTAAAAATTATTGACACATTTCTTATTTTATTTTATATAAAAAAATGAATAAATGAATGAATGAATGAATGAATGAATGAATCAGTGTTAATAAATGAACAACTAAGTAAATGACTAAGTGTATGAACTTAGATAACTAATTATAAATGAATGAACAAATAAATAAATGGCTAAGTGTATGAACAATTTATAAAGAATAAATGAATGAATGATTATGAACAAATAAAAATGAGTGAATAATGAATGTATTTAAAGTATTGGCCCCGGGATAATTCCAACCAAACGGTCTTTCATTGATGTCCTGGAACTAAATACATCAAACAAAAGATCCCTCTTTAAGACAACATGATAATCTGTCTCTCCTAAAAACTATTACAAGATACTAGTCCTATAATAACTCCCTCGGATCCTAGACCTTCTTCAATGTCCTCCTTTAACTGCCTTGCTCTTCTATCTGATCCCTACTTGTTCACGGCCCTTTGACGTGTTAGCAGAAGCATCACCCTGTAAGCTCTCCCTAGCTTGTTCCTCAAGTTGATTTGCTCGGGCTTCCTCGTGTTTTGCCTTTTCTGCCCAATAGTTCTTCTCCTTTTTGAGGTTTCTGACTTCATGTTCCCATTCCCCGAAAGTCTTGAGAGTCCCCTCAAATATGAGCTCAAAGCGATACCTCTTGTTCTCCAAATGTAATTCCCGAAGGTCGCCCTTAACGGTGTCTCTTTCTCTCTTAATCTGTGTTCCTTCTCTTTTTCCCGAGCTGATTCCCTACTTTTCATGTCCTCAAGCTCTTCTTCCAGTCGGGCAATTTCCTTACTCATCCGGGCCTTTTCTTTTTCAAATTCCGCTCTTGCAATTTCTAACTCTGATGGCATTTCCCTCGGTGGCGGATTCATGAATTGGACCTCCTCCCCATCTGATATCACTAGTCTATCATTAACCCTTAATTCCCTCCATACCAAATAATCAGGTGTGACGGTGTCGGCATATCTGGCCACTTTTATCCGGTGAGTTTTCTTCCATGCTTCAATCACTGCCCGCACTTTTCCAGAATATCCATCTTCCCCATAAGTGAACTCTGATGATCCTAAATTATGAGTCATGGGTGTGAATTGCCGAGACTCAACCTGTCTTTGCACCAACAGAGGCGCATAACTAACAGACCCCCAAATTTCGAGCAGTGGAACTCCCGGGTTGTCCCCATATTTGTACATAATCGGCATAGGAACCATCCATGGAGCTCTCCAAGTCACCATCTCCCATTTTAGATTCTGGAACATGTTGACCCATTTCTCTTCATTCTCGTCCTTAGGCCAATCATTTTGAAGGAATTCCCTAATCGGAATTAAAGACTTCATGTACGGTTTGAAGGAAACATTTTCTATCTTCCAAAAGTGACTTTGAATCAAAATATAAAGGAGTTGTACACACCCCTTGATTCTCCCTTGTCCGGCCTTTTTATAAAAATTCAAGGATCGGATAGTTTCAGCTATGATGGCCGGAAATGGGTTGATCTTTTGTTCCAACTTTTCAAAGAAATCAAACACGGCTATATCCACATGACCCAATATCTTCGGGAATATGATTAATCTGTAGATGGCTAGAGCGAAGATGTCCTTGGCTTTTGCTTTGTCGGAACAACCCAATATCAACTGTCGAAGAGTTTCCCACTGAATGCACCCATTTTTCTGCTTTGTGTCCACATGACTCTCAACCCATGTTGTATCCATTCCCGTGATCCTAGCCACTTTTTTCTTAAGACCTAAAGGTTTCATTTCCTTCAAATATACCCGATCAGGATTAGGACATTCAATACGTAACAGTGTCGAATATTCTTCGATTAGTGGTGTCATATCCTCCTTGTTAAAAGTGAAACATCTATAAGCAGGATTCCAAAAACTGTACCATAGCCTGAATCAACCCACTATTGACCTGAATTGGAATTAAGAGTGCTATGTCTCCATATTTCTGAGTGAAGGCTTCTTTCTCTGATACATTCCACTGGTTCCAAATGTCGGCTAACCCTCGGAGATTATTCTATCTAGGATCCACTTTGACCTTTTCCGGCAATATTGACACATAATCCTTCTTGAGGCAATCACCATCCTCCCTCTGATCTTTTTCCGACCGTGCCCTGACTACTACATGATCTTCTATCACTGAAATAACCTGACCCTCCATGAAAGTCCTTTGGGTTGATAACTATCCCGAGGCCAATAAACTTCAAGTGTATGATGATGTCTATGATGTATGTCAAAGAAAAGAAAACAAAAAGAAATAGATTAGTAAGGAAATGAATTAAAAAATATAACATAAATAACAACATGCTTAAAAAAATGTTCCAAAGTTTAAACAGAGCTACGGCATTACGACGCCTTTGGGACAAAATAAAAAAAAAATACGAGTGGTATGATGTTCGTTCATCATCACCCAATTTGTATCTAACATATAGAAAGATGGTAAAAGGTTGGAAATGTTCCTCCATGTGTTCTTAAACTTCGGGTATCTAACAGAAATCCGGCATGGCTTCGCCTAGGTTCATTATATGAAGGTGAATTGGTTCTAAGGCCCCGAATTGTTCCTCACTGTCGCCGGTGAAGGCTAGTAAGGCACCCCGATAAAAGCGGGTTCAATTCGTTAGAGTATATTTTCCTATGCCGGTACGGAGGATTATCACGAAGGCATTAGGTACTTTATACTCCGGAAGTGTTTCACTAGCCCATACGGAGGATCAATCACGAAGGCGTAGTTACGTTACTTCCACTTAAAAGGACGGAACCCGGGTAGAGGATTCATGTTATGCAAATGCAAATACAGTGTGTGCGGAGGAACAAAACAAACCTGTCACCACCTATTCTACAACCTTTATTCTAAATACCCCACTAAAATCAAACAATGTAAAGCATCAGTTAAACAAACATATAAATATACGCAACAAAATAACCAGAGAACAACTAATAATATGAATGCACATGAATATGGACATATTAAAACATTTTTTTTATTTTCAAAATTCTCTTTTATTTTAAAAAAATATGGGAATTAAAATTAAATACCAATTAAACCAACAAAACCGAGACTTTGATAACACACGACTAATTCTAGGCCTGACTCTCTAATAGTCCCCAGTGGAGTCGCCAAGCTGTCGCAACCTAAACTATAACGAGTCTCATCGCAAGACTTTATTATTCGTTAAGCGTGACATTAAAAAAAACCAAGGAAAAGTCGACTTAATTCCTCTAGAAAAATGAAGGTTTTGAAAATGACCTAAAAAAAACATGGAGTCGCCACCAATCTTTTTTAGCTAGGTGTGATCGGCCACCTATTAAAATCGGTTTTATAAAATATTTTAAAAATTAATTAAAACATTTTAAAAACCAATTTCAAGTCTACGTTTTAAACTAGAGAAATCAAAGAGCGGGTTCGGGAGTCGGTTACGTGTGGGGAAGGATTAGCACCCCCACAACGTCCGTATAAATCGGTACCTTATTAATCGTGTGTTATCTCGAGTCTCGATAAAAATTGGTTTTAAATTTAGTATTTCAAGTTAATTCCCAATTTAAAAAAAAAATAATAATTCCTTTTTTATTGAAAATGATCCGGAATTTATAAATTCAAAATTTTCCTATATTCCCCAACAAACGTGGCAAAATATAGAAATTTTTATTAGTTTTGGAAAACTTTCCGAATCATTCTCTTTTTTGAAAGAAAGATATTCCTTTATTAATGATAATTAATGATATTCCCTCCAGCAAACCCGGTAGAGAACTCATGAATTATTTTAACTCGGGAATATCTTTATTTTTTATTGAAAAATCATTATCCTTTTGAAAACATTTTAAAAGATATGAATATGTATATGCATGACATAAATAAAATGACATAGCAAAATCTAAATAATATAATGCTTCCTAAATGATATGATATAATGTAAATGCCTTAGCATATTCTAAATGAAATGGAATATCCTAAGTTATATAATATATTCTAAATGAAATTAAATGACCTATGTAACATAATACATTCTATATGAAATGCAATATCCTAAGTCATATGATATAATCTAAATGAAATAAAATATTCTAGATGACATAATATATCCTAAATGAAATGAAATAACCTAGGTAATATAATATATTCTATATGAAATGAAATAACCTAAGTAACATGATATTTTCTAAATGAAATAAAATAACCTAAGTAACATAACATATTCTATATGAAATTAAATAATTTAAATGACATGGCAAACATGAATGATATGGCATATAAATTAAATGAGATGGAATATGAAATAATGCTATCATATAATATGCATGAAAATAAAAATGAAAATAATAATGCATGAACATAGTATATGCTAAATAATATGACAAAAAAAATAATTAAATAAAAGCATAGGATATCATGAAATATTCAAAACCATATAATAAACCATATAACATCAAAAAATATAAATCAAAATAATAACAATGTCATAGAAATTATTATAACAAGAATCACATATTATATAAAATGCATGAATATGAAAAATGCAATGCATGAAATGTATCTTTTCCTTTTATTAAGGAAATCCGAATATCTAAAAAGATATCCGGCTACCTTAGGAAAATATGTCAAATTAAATATTCTAAAACCAAAATACTTGTGATTGTTTGAAAACAATTTTGAAAAGCATGAATTAAAAATAAAAACTAGGCTAAATATTTTTTAAATGGCTCTAACTTCCTAAGTTTAAAAATCCGGACTTGACTACCCTTAACCCGAGACTTGAAAAACCATTTTTTGAGTTTAAAAAGGCTTTGAAACTACCCTAAGTCAGTAGCTAACCCTCCTAATCAGCCCACTCTAAGTAACTTAACCAAAACAGAAAAATGATTTTTCTTTAAATTCAATTCTGACTTCACTGTCCAGTTTTAATCCATGATTTTTTACCCTATTTTTAAAAATTCAAACAATTCTAAAAAAAATACTGGAGACCCAGGACATGTAAAAATACATGGGAAACAATCTTCTTAATTTTCTGATCAAAGATGAATTCCCAGAAAAATCGGAGATGTACGAGTTTTGGGAGAGAAAAGAAACTGCTTTGCCAACACACTTTTGCCTTTTATAAAATCATTTAAAAATCAAAGTAAAAATATTTGAAACTCATAAAATGACTTGCAAACAGTAGCTAGGTCTTTTTGAAAGTTAGATAAAAATTGGTTAAGTAAAAAAAATCACAAAGGTAGAATAATCAACTTGACAAACTTAATTTTTCACAAGTGTGCTCAAGAGAGCATGACTTTGAACCATTAATTGGCTCAAGTCATTATTCAAGTGGCATGAACATGAAATGCATGAAATAATGCAGCAAACATAATGCATGAAATGCATGGATTTAAACCTAAATGTCATGAAAAATGCATGGCATTCATAAAGTGACCTAGACCTAAATGAACTTGCATGGCATTTAATGCAACCTAGACCTAAAATGGATGATCATGCATGGCAAATAAACCTAGCTTAATAACTAAAATATGCATGGCATTTTCACAAACACAACGCATGCTTAATCCAAAAACTCAATCAAATATGATGCAAAATGCTTAACCTATCAACTAACATGGCAAGAATGCACAAAAAATGTAAAAAAATCCAAGAGGGCCGAATATCATAATGTCACAAGCAAGCATGGCATTTTCACAAACACTTGGCATACTAGCATGCAAAACTAAATCAAACGACATGCAAATGCAAAAACCTACCAACTAACATGACAAAAATGCAATCACACAATGCAAAACACATGGAGTAGCCAAATGGCCTCAAGCTCCAACAAGCATGGCATTTTCACAAACACTTGGTATACTAACATGCTCAACTAAAATATAACACTTAAATCATGCAAAAATCACACAAGTATTTTCACAAACACTTAATATACTAAATCTAAAACATGCTCAACTAAGATATAAAACAAAAATCATGCAAAGACCACACAAGCATTTTCACAAACACTTGATATACTAAATCTAAAACATGCTCAAATTTAAACAACATGAAAACAGAAAACTAAAAATGCAAAAACATAATATTTAAAACATAAATGGCAACAAACAAAGCAACCAAAATAAAATATAACTCAAGAATATGAAGTAACATAACATTTAAAACATCAAAATCAAAGAAAATAACATAAACAATATAGTAAAATAAATCAAAACAGCAACTTAAAATAAATAATGTAGGCCATTTGGCCATGGTGAGTTTATTGTAAAAATAAAATGTAAAAAATATACTTAAGAAAGAGATAAAGTAAGAACTTAAAAGAACAATAAAAAAAACATTATTTTAAAATGGAAACTCACCAAGTAGAAATCAAAATAGCAAAAACAAGAATAGAAAATGAAGAAAGTGCAAGAGTTGGTGCTCAAGAGCAACCTCAAGAAGCTAATATTTCAAGCTTTTCTCTTCTAACTTTCCTTTTTTTTCTAAACTTTTCTTTTTTGCTCTCAACCAAGAAGAGAAAAACTAGTAAAAACTCAAAGAACTCAGCCAAAATGAGAATGAAAAAATGAAATTCTGACTTCCTCCCTAGGGTTGGCCGAATACCCCCTCTAATAGCTCAAGGATGTTGTCATTTTTTTGTAACCAATTTTCCATCAAATGGCTAATAATTCAAGGTGAAAAATCATGAAATTAACACATTTAGATTAGCATCTCAGCTCTCTCAAATTACAGCTGTCCAAGAATAATGTTGACATCTTTCTTAGCCTATGTGGCTTAATCACCATAGCTTGATCAAAGAGAATCTCTAACTAACTCTTGATTTTTAGCCATTTGATTGAAAAATCAGAAGCTTCCTCCTTCCTTTGGGCTTGGGTAGTCCAGCACTTCTCTTTTTCAGCCCAACTGTGATTTTTTGAAAGGCCCAAAGAAGCCCTTTTCGGTTGCTTGGGTGAAATGACCGTTTTGCCCCCCGGATGCAAATAAATATCAAACGGACTCCAAATTCAATTTTTCTTTTTTTAATACTTCCAAAATAATAAAATATTGAGTTCTGGAAGTTTTCAAAATTTTTCGAGTCCGTTTGCTATTTATTTGGATTTTTTCTTCCAAAAATGCCCTTTTATGCCCCTACATTTTACCATTTTTTAAACGAGCTCCAAATCAAGAGTTTTATTCACCAATCTCTTCCAAATAATTTAAAAATGTGATCTGGAATTTTTCATAATTTTTGGAGCTCATTTGGTATTTTTTCAGGATTTATCGGCTTGAATTACTACATAGGAGGCTCGGGATTTGGCCATTTTGCAAACGAACTCCGAATCAAGATTTTCTTTTGCCAATCTCTTCCAAATAATTTAAAAATGATATTTGCCAAATTTCAGAATTTGTGGAGTCCATTTGCTATTTTTCCGGGATTTATCTTTTTGAATTATTGCATAGGAGGCCTGGGATTTGGCAATTTTTCAAACGAACTCCGAATCAAGATTTTCTTTTGCCAATCTCTTCCAAATAATTTAAAAATGAGATTTGTAAAAATTCAAAAGATTTGGAGCTCATTTGCTATTTTTCCGGGATTTTCCTTTTTGAATTACTGCATAGGAGGCCCGGGATTTGGCCATTTTGCAAACGAACTCCGAATCAAGATTTTATTTTGCCAATATCTTCCAACTAATTTAAAAATGAGATCTGAAAAATTTCAAAAGATTTAGAGATCATTTGCTATTTTTCCGGGATTTTCCTTTTTGAATTACTGCATAGGAGGCCCGGGATTTGGCCATTTTGCAAACGAACTCCGAATCAAGATTTTCTTTCGGCAATCTCTTCCAAATAATTGAAAAATGAGATCTGCAAAATTTCAAAATATTTGGAGCTCATTTGCTATTTTTCCGGGATTTTCCTTTTTGAATTACTACATAAGAAGCCCGGGATTTGGCCATTTTGCAAACGAACTCCGAATCAAGATTTTATTTTACCAATCTCTTTCAAATGATTTAAGAATGAGATTGACAAATTATCAGATTTTTCGGAGTCCATTTGCTATTTTTCCCAAATTTTCCAATTTGCCTTTTTGCCTCTGAAACCCGGTTTTGCTCAAAACAAGTCCGATTTTCAGATTTTCTTCAATTTGAGCCTTGGGCTATCCTTTTTAATCATTCTTCATCCATTGGTGGCTTTGGTCTTACCCAGTCGGGCCATTTCTGTGATTTTTCCCGATTTCACCGAAATCCACTAAAAACCCTAATTCTCGGTTTTCTCCCGGATTGACTTTTCTTTCGATTTTTCTTGCAAGTGACTTCTCCATTACCCGTAGTCAGTGCTTATCTTTCATTTGGAACCTTCAATTTTGACCAATTTGATCGTTTAAGTACTTTTCTCCAAATTTCTCGGATTAAGGTTTCCTTTCTATTGAATCTCCAAATCCCAACTTCCGAACTCCATATCTTTCAATGTAGACCTCGTATTATCAAAATTCTTTGGCCATTTTTCAATTGAACTTAAAATCTTGATTTTGAAAGTGGGTTGACTTTTTCAGTAGTTGACTTTCTGGGGTTGACTTTTTCGGGGTTGACTTTTTTTGGGTTGACTTTTTTCAAGTTTGACTTTTTGTGCTCTCCCTCTTAAACTAAGTCTCGGAGTACCACCTGCAAGATGAAAAAAAGTCTTTTTACACTCGGAAACATCAATATAGGAAGAAAACATACCTGTTTAGTGGTCCGGACAAAATTAGGTGTCTACAGTTATAAATAAATTAGAACTCTAGGTTAACAACTCAAGGTCATTAATCAAGTTAAGAGGGTAGGGGAAGTTCAAGCGAAGTGAGAAATTGTAATCCTAGGTTTTTCTCCATAGATTTAATCCAAGTTTTTATTTGGTTTCTTTGTCTATTATTTTCTTTCATTTAGTTTTAATTCACAAACTTTTACTTAATTATTTGGATAAGATTAAGTTGTTTTATTTTAGTATTTATCGAATCTAGTAATAATTTCTCGTGGGATCGACACTCTACTTTTCATTATATTATTTGTCAACGATATGTGCACTTGCATGATTAAATCTGACAACAAAAATCATCTCAACCTGACAGTAGAGGAAAAAACACTAAGTTATAAGTTCAAAAAATCCATCCTATGTTCACATTCGATATCTCAAAAAATTTCTTTTTCAACGTTTGGCCTTTTCCTCTCATAGATCACCTAGTTCCTTGATTAGTAGTTGGAGCTTGGAGGCATCTAACTGGAAATTCCACTGTTTCTCCGCTTGAGAACGTCATTTTTGTTTCATTGGAATTTAATAAATTCAGAGGTTCTTTCCTTCAATATGAGCTTCCAAAGGTCCAAAGGTCCAAATTCACAATTTCATCAGCATATGAATAATATCAAATCTATCATTTTGTTCACAAACTGCATCACCTTCAGGGGTTCCACATCCGTTTGTAGTTCCAAATGTATGGGTGTCTTGGCTTGGAGGGACCACAAAATGTAAGAGGCGGTGGTGATCCGCGGAGTTACTAGCCTTCAATGTCTAAGGTTAACAAAAAAATGCCTCATAATTTCCTCAACACTAAAACTGGTGTGGAGAATGCAAGGATATCCCTTTTTTTTTTTTTTTTTTTTACTTTTAAGTTGCTGTAACACCAGACTGAACTGAATGTGTTGTTAAGGATCCAGCTAATTTATCTTCTTCTCTTGTCTTTTTTATTTATTTATTTATTTTTTGTAGTCTACCATCCACATGCCAGTGTAGCAAAATATTTTGACAACCATGTTACTTCAAAATCTCCCAACCCCAAATTATACAAAGCTCAACGAACACCACTCTATTGAAAATATGCAACTAAAAATAACTGCCAAGTCATGGTTCAACAACTGGCAAGCATAGTCACAAGAAAGGAAAGGTTTTGACAACCATGTTACTTTACAATCTTCCCACCCTAAATTATACGAAGTTCAGAGAATACCCCTCTGTTGAAGATATGCAACTAAAATTAACGGCTAAGTCATGGTTCAATAACCGGCAAGCATAGTCGAAATAAAGGAATGGTAAACACGTGATCTTTGAATATAAAATGCACCTAGGGAAATGTGTTAAATTTCTTCAAGCTGCTTTTTATGACCAATTGAATTCCTAAAAAGTCTTTGATTGAGACATTATCAACATAATAGACTACATTATAATTATGATCACAAGCCAAAAGCAAAAACATATTTACCTGCACTTCGGCTGCCTGTAAGAATTAGTGTATAGACAAATTATATATATTGTTTTAAACCCATTTCATGTGTCAATAGTCGTTGTTAATGATATGTTTCTCTATAGACATTTAATTTTGTCCGAACCCCTCAGAAGACATTTTAGTCAATGTATTTAGTGGCTTTTATAAGCCTAGACGCCGCTAAATATGTTACGTTAGCGGCGCTTATATCTATAAACGCCGCAAAAATATTATCTATAAAAGTTGCATTTTAGTAGGTTCAAAATAGCGGTGTTTTCTAGGACAAATGCCACTAAAAGGAGATAAAATCAAAACTGAAGCACCAAAGTGTATTGTTTTTTTTTTCCTTCAAATGATCGAGTTCGATTTTATTCACTGAGTTTAGTAGCATTTTTCACGAGCAATGCCGCTAAATTACAAAAATTAGCGGCGTTTAACTCAAGAAACACCGCTAAATTAGAAAAATTAGAGGCACTTAACTCAAGAAACGTCGCAAAAACAAAAGCGATGTTTTCTACAGTAAACGTCGCTATTCGTGAATCATTAAACCCCAAGGCAAAACGTAGTGTTTTGCATTGGGATTTTGCGGCGTTTGTCTGGATTAAGTTTTTTCAGATTCGGCCCTCTCTCCCTCTTTTCCAAATTAAAAACCCTCTCTTTTTCTCCTTCTCTCTCTTCATCCCCTTACATCCATCTCTCTCTCCATCCCCTTACAGCCCCCAGATTGCAGGTCAATGTTGTTCCTCTCCCTCCATTCCTTGAAGATTCTCATTTAAAGGTATCAATTTTGGTTTTTTGCAATTTGTAAATTGGGGTTTTTGTTGATTTACTTGTGATTATTTATAATTTTATTATTATTGAGTAACTTAATCTCAATAATTATGTTTTGTGACATGAAATTTCATAGGATTAGTTTAGGGTCTTTAAATAGAATCGGGCTTCATGCACGTGCACGATGCCTATAGACACTTAATTTTGTCCGGCCCACTAAATCAGATTTTTTTTTCTTTCTAAATTGATGTTTCAGAATGCAAAAAGACTTTTCTCATCCTGCAGGTGGTAATCCGAGACTTAGTCTAAGAAGGCAAGCATAAAAAGTCAAACTTGAAAAAGTCAACCCCAAAAAAGTCAACCCAAAAAATCAACTACTGAAAAAGTCAACCCACTTTGAAAATCAAGATTTGAAGTTCAATTGAAAAATGGTGAAATAATTTTGATGATCCGAGGCCTACATTGAAAGATATGGAGTTCGGAAGTTGGGTTACGGAGATTCAATAGAAAGGAAACCCTAGTTCAGAAAATTTAAGAAAAAGTGCTTAAATGATCAAATTGGTCGAAATTGAAGGTTCCAAATGAAAGATAATCACTGACTACAGGTAATGGAGAAGCTACTTGGAAGAAAAACTGAAGGAAAAGTCAATTTGGAAGAAAACCGAGAATTAGGGTTTTTGGTGGATTTTGGTGAAGTTGGGAAAAATTGCAGAAATGGCCCGATTCGGTAAAACTAAAGCCCTTAATTGATGAGGACTGAGTAAACAAGGATAGCCCAAGGCTCAGTTTCAAGAAATTTCGAGAAAAGAGCCGATTGGAGGAAAAAGGCAAAACGAGGAAATTCCCGATAGTAAGAAAAAGGAAAAATCAAATCGGAAAGGAATTTGATCTTAAAAATTGGGCTTTTTCAGACCAACTCCAATTCAATATATAAAAAACGCCCAGGAAAGGAAAATCTGAAAATCAGACTTGTTTTGAGCAAAACCAAGCTTTGGACGCAAAAAGGCAAAACTGGAAAATTCGGGAAAAATACCAAATGAGCTCCAAAAATTCTAAAAATTTGCAGACCTCATTCTTAAATCATTTCGAAGATATTGCGAAAAAAAATCTTGATTCGGAGTTCGTTTGCAAAATAGCCAAATCCCAGGCCCACTACTCAAAAATTCAAAGAGATAAATCCTAGAAAAACAGCAAATGAGTTCCAAAAATTCTAAAATTTGCAGATCTTATAATTAAATTATTCGAAAGAGACTGGAGAAAGAAAATCTGGATTCGGAGTTCGTTTGCAAAATGGCCAAATCCTGGGCCTATTATGTAGAAATTCAAGCAGATATATCCCGAAAAAATAACAAACGAGTTACAAAAACACTGAAAATTTTTAGATCTCATTCTTAAATTATTTGGAAGAGATTGGTGAAGAAAAATCTGGATTCAGAGCTCGTTTAAAAAATGGTAAAAGTTCGGGTACACAAAAAGGCATTTTTGGAAGAAAAATTCAAACAAATAGCAAATGGATTCGAAATTTTTTGAAAACTTCCAAAATTCAATTTTTTATTATTTCAAAAGTATGGAAAAAATAAACTTCGAATTAGGAGTCCGTTTGCTATTTATTTATGTTCGGGGGTCAAAAAGGTCATTTTATCCAAGAAACTGAAAAGGGCTTTTCTTGCAAAGGAATTAGGCTGGATTTTAAGAGGGCAATCTGCCAAGCCCATGATGGAGATTGATTTTGTTGAGCCATTTCATCTAAGGGCCAAGAGAGAAGAGGAAGGTAGTTATTTTTGTGATCAAGTCTTTGAATTTGCAACACATGGACCAATGGTTGGAGAGGGATGATCTCATATTTATGATCCTATTTATGACATCATCTTCATGACATCATATATTTAGGGGCTGATTATTCCAATATAATGGTGGGATTTCCACATACAAAGCATCTTTGATCAAAGACCATTGGATGAAAATTGGTAGGAAAAATTCTAGAACCTACTACACCTTTCTAAGGCCATTCGGCCAAGCCATGAGGGGGGGCGGATTTCATTTTTTCACAAGGTTGAAGGCTAGAAAAGAGGCAGTAGCTAAGGAGAAAAAAAAAAGAGAAAAAAGAAAGGAAAAAGAGAGGAGAAAAAAGACGAAGAGAAGAAGGGTTTTAGCTTGTTTCATCTTGATTTGGAAAGCTAGAGCAAGGTAGCTATGCTCTTTCATGTTTATTTTTCATATTTTATTGACATGATCTTGCTTGTTGATTGATTTTTCTTCTTTTTATGAAATAAACTTGTTTCTAAAGAGCTACTATTTAGTTTTTTAAAGAAAATATAAAAAACAATAAGCTTTCATCCTTTTTTTTTTACCATGGCCGAATGGTTCTCTTTATTTTTAGATGATTTTCTTTTGGATTTTTGATCTTGTTCATGAGATTTATTGTGGTAGGTTAGCTTACTTGTGTTAGATTAGCTTTATTTGTGGTAGGTTAGCTTGATTGTGATAGTTTAATAATATATAGCTTGATTGTGATAGTTTAATAATATATAGCTTGATTGTGATAGTTTAATAATATACCATGCTACGTATTTGAGGAAATACCTTGCTAAACTTATAAGACCATTCGGCCATGCTAGGTTTAAATTACCATGTACGTTTTTTTTGTGTATTAACTTGCTTAGTATGCTTCCATTCATGTTTACATATTTAGACCATGCCTTGTGTTTGTTATATTGTCATTTATATGTTCATGAGTTATGTTAGTCACCATATTTGCATTATTATCATGTTTGCTACCATGTGTTTGTGTTATTGTTTGGCTAGGATTATACCTTGGTTTTTTTATGACCATTCGGCCACTAGGGTCCTTTTTGCTTTGTGTCTACATTTCCATTTTGTTTAGTTGATAGGTTTGCATTTCATGCCATAACATTGTGTATTTTGATTTGGTTTGCCATGTTTTTTGTGTTATTGGCTAGATAGGATTGCATTAGATCATTTAGTGGCCATTCGGCCTTCGCATGTGTTTCTTCCTAGTGTGTGCATTTGCATTTTGTTTAGGGACCATTGCTTTTCATTACTATGCAGTGAAATTGTGTATGAGTTGTTGTTTGTTCATGCATTAGTATTAGGTTTATTGGTCATTATATATTCATGACATTTTCATGCATTCTCATGACATTTAGGGTCTAGGCCATCTTCATATTGCCCTACATATTCCCATGCATATAAGGTCTAGAATCATATTGGTATTGTCATGCATTGCTATGCTATTTAGGTCTAGGGTCACTATGTATTACCATGCTTTTCATGTCACTTTAGGTCTAAGTCTTATTTGCATTATTATGCATATCATGCATATTTACGTTAAGATTGTATTTATTGCCATGCAAGTTTGTTAGGTCTAGGCTATCAATGTATTGCCATGCATATTTCCATGCACATAAGGTCTAGAATCATATTGATATTGCCATGCATTTGCTATGCTATTTAGGTCTTAGGTCATTTTTTATTACCATGAATTTCCCATTACTTTAGGTCTAAGTCTTATTTGATTATTATGATTCTCATGCATACTTAGGTTAAGATTGCATTTATTGCCATGCAAGTTTGTTAAGTCTAGGTCATATTATGTATGCCATGCATTATCATACCATTTAGATTTTAAATCATGCATTTCATGCTTTCAATTGGTTGTATGTTCATGCATCTCATGTCATGCACATGATTTATGACTTAGGCCAATCAATGGTTCAAAGTCATGCTCATTTGAGCATACTTGTGGAAGATTAAAGAGTTGTCAAATTGATTATTCTACTTTTGTGATTTTTTTTTACTTGGCCAATTTTTTTCTAACTTTTTAGAGGTATTATGTACTGTTTTTAGGTCTTTTGGAAAGTCTCCAACATTTTTACTTTTATTTTTAAATGATTTTATCAAAAGCAAAAAAATGTGTTTCGGCTAAACAGTTTTTCACCCACTATTCTGACTTTTCCAATTTTTATGGGAGGTTATCTTTAATTCAAAAATTAAGCCAATTTTTTCTTGTGTAGTTTTACATGTTATGAGTCTCCAGTATTTTGTTTAGATTTTTTTGATTTTTTAAAAATAGGTAAAAAAATTGTGATTTAAAACTGGACAGTAGAGGCAGATTTGAATTCAAAAGAAAAACAATTGTTGAATTTGGCTAAGGCATTTTAAAGGGGTTGGTTAGGAACTTTAGCTACTATCTTAGTTTGGTTTTTAGACTATTTTAAACTTTAAAAATGATTTTATAAACCTCGGGTTAAGGGTGGTCAAGTCCTGGATTTTAAACTTAGGAAATTAGAGCCATTTTTAAAAGGGAATTCGGTCATGAATTATTTTTCATCTAATATTTTCAAAATTGTTTTCAAACAATCACAAAGTTTTTTTTTGGTTTTAGAAAATTTAATTTGATATCTTTTCCTAAGGTAGCCGGATATCTTTTTAGATATACGGATTTCCTTAATTAAAGGAAAAAATACACTTTCATGCATTGTATTTTCCATGTTCATGCACATACTATATAATATGTGATTTTTGCTATGATAATTGTTATGGTATTGTTATTGTCTTGATTTTTTTATGGTGTTATGTTGTTTGTTATATGGTTTCGAATATTTCATGCTATTCTATGCTTTTTATTTATTTATTTATTTTTGTCACATTATTTAGCATATACTATGTTCATGCATTCTTATTTTTATTTTCATGCATATTTCATGATAGCATTATTTTATATTTCATGTCACTTATGATGTTTCATTTCATTTAGAATATACCATGTTACTTAGGTTATTTCATTTCATACAGAATATATTATGTCACTTAAGATATTACATTTCATTTAGAATTTTTTTTTTCATTTAGAATATATCATGTTACTTAGGATATTTCATTTCATTTCATTTAGAATATGCTATGCCATTTAAATTATATCATATCATTTAGGTTGCATTATATTATCTAGACTTTGCTATGTCATTTTATTTATGTCACAATCATGTTACTTAGGATATTTCATTTCATTTCATTTAGAATATGCTATGCCATTTAAATTATATCATATCATTTAGGTTGCATTATATTATCTAGAGTTTGCTATGTCATTTTATTTATGTCACACATATTCATATTTTTTTTTAAATGTTTTGAAAAAGATAATAATTTTCAATAAAATAAAGATATTCTCGAATTAAAATAATTCATTGGTTTGCTGGGGAGGATGTCATCAATTATCATTAATAACGGAATATCTTTTTTTTTTTAAAACGAGAATGATTCGAAAAATTTTTCCGATTAATAAAAATTTCTATATTTTTCCACGTTTGTCGAGAAATATAGAAAAAATTTGAATTAATAAATTCCGAATTATTTTCAATTAAAAAATGGAATTATTTTTCTTTAAATTAGGAATTAATTTAAAATACCAAATTTAAAACCGACTTTTTATCGAAACTTGGGATAATGCATGATTAATAAGGTACCATTTTTTACGGGCGTTGTGGGGTGCTAATCTTTGCCCACACGTAACCGAGTCCTGAACCCGATTCTTCGATTTTCTCTAGTTTATAACGTAGACTTGAAATTGGCTTTAAAAATGTTTTAATTAATTTTAAAATATTTTATAAAACCGGTTTTAATAGGTGGCCGAGCGCACCTAGCTAAAAAAAGATTGGTGGCGACTCCATGTCTTTTTCAAGGTCATTTTCAAAACCTTCATTTTTTAAGAGGGATTAAGTCGACTTTTCCTCGATTTTTTAATGTCACGTTTAACGAATAATAAAGTCTTGCAATGAGATTTTTTTTATTTTTTTAGGTTGTGACAGATTGGCGACTCTGCTGGGGATATTAGAGAGTCAGGCCTAGAATTAGTCGTGTGTTATCAAACTCTGGGTTTTTGTTGGTTTATTCGGTATTAATTTTAATTCCCACATTTTTTTAAATTAAAGGAGAATTTTGAAAATAATAAAATATTTTAAATATGTTCATATTCATTCACATGCAATTTATTATTGTTTTCTAGTTATTTAATGATTGTATATTATAATTCCTTGTTGATTAATGCGTTAACTATTCTTGATTGTTCTTTTAATAAATTGCTAGGGCATTTAGAATAAGGGGTGTAGAATAGGTAGTGAAAGGTTTGTTGTTCCTCCACACATACTACAGTTGCATTGGCATAACATGAACTCTCTACCCGGGTTCCGTCCTTTTAGGTGGGAGCAAAGTAACTAAGCCTTCGTGATTAACAATCCGCATGGACTAGTGAAACACTTCCAGAGTACTAAATTACCTAAGCCTTCATGATTAACAATCCGCATAGGCTAGGGAAATAGACTCTAACAAATTGAACCCGCTTCTATCGGGGTGCCTTATTAGCCTTCACCGGCGACAGTGAGGAGCAATTCAAGGCCTTTAGAACCGATTCACCCTCATATAGTGAACCTAGGCGAAGCCATGCCGAATTTTTGTTAGATGCACCGAAGTTAGGAACACTTGGAGGAATGCTTCTGATCTTTTATCATGTATCTCTACATTTTGAATAAGCATTATAGATCGGGCAACGATGAACGTACATCGCTCGTAATAAATGTGATAACCCACCCCAAAGGCACCATGATGCCTAAATGGGTGGATACTGTTGGGGCAAGTGTTCACTAACTTTTTGAAATTGAAAATATAAAAAATTTTAAAACATTTTGCATTTTGCACATTTCATGCATATGTGAAAAGAGCATGTACATCATGGTTGCATTCTTTATCTCATTATTTGCAATAAATGGATCGTGATAATAATCTCATTTGATGATTTCTTAAACATTCATTAGTTGAATAAAATTGTAGATCGGTAGTGATGTATGAATATTTGCATATTGTACCATAGTAGGATCCACTACCCTGAAATTCTTTTGAAAAGTAAGATGTTTGGTTTTTCATAGATAAAACATGTTTCAAAAAATCATAAATTAAATTTGGAGGCAAATCTTGCATAATGAGATTTTTGAATAATCAAGATTTAGGTCCCACTAATTTCATGTAATCATTGGTTAAATTATTTGTATCATTTTGACATCATGTTACAGTCCTAACATGCATGGTTATTCATTGTAGAATACATTTGTGATATATATGGTCATTCTTTGTACCTACCTTTGTGTTAATTCATTTACTCTTTGCATGTACCATTTTGACATCATGTTACAGTCATAGCATGCATGGTAATTCATTGTAGAATACGTTTATGACATGCATGGTCATTATTTGAATATACCTGTGCATCAATTTATTCATTTTTTAAATGCATCATGTTGGCATTAGATTGCATCCATGGCATACATAGTCATCATAATTTCTCTGTATATGCTCATGCATTAATCATCAGTATATTCATGCATATAGAAATAGAGCATGTACATTCATAATGGTATTCTTAATCTCATGACATTTTCATTTGCATGAAAGGGGTTCGAGTTATGAGGAAAGAATCGGAGGAACGATTGGGTGCTTTGGAACTAAATCAAGAGGAATTTGGACATGAGATCCGAGAGTTGAAAGAACAACTCACTAAAATGATGGAAATGTTTGAGGATATGAGTAAGGGTAAGAGGAAACTTTTTCAGGACTCTGCTTCGCCTTCGGATCAACCAAAACCATTAGGTCCAGAACATACAATCCAAACTGGATCCCGCACTTATCAATGCCACAAAGGTTGCAACCATGATCAAATTGTGGACAAACTCGTGAAAATGGTTAAACCCGAGGGCCTGATACCAAGGATAGAGACCTCAGATCCTAAATAGTCCTTGCAATTGGTCCTAGGTCCAAACCAGTATCCTCACCCTACTATGGCCCAATTGTCCACAAGGATGATCACTACGGAACCCCTGAATCCTACTCCATCACCACCTATTGGTAGTTCATATTTCTTCCCTCTTCAATCACCTTACCAAGCATCCGGGATAGGAACCTTGAACTATGTACAACTTCCAAGGGTCTCGTGTCCAAATCCATACCCTTACCATGCTGTTCTGCCACCTCTCCATGTAAACACTTCGGTTCGAACCTTAGTGCCACCACCAAGTGCCCCAACTCCTAGGCCATGTGTGACTAAGAAACAACCCAAAAACAAGACTCAAGAGTAGTATGATCCCATTCCAATCAGCTACCGAGAGCTTCTTCCTATACTGATCCAAAATCACATGGTTGCCTGTACCCCACTGAAACCCCTGTTACCACCATATCCAAAGTGGTATAATCCAAATGCAAGATGTGATTATCACTATGGAATTGCTGGCCATAGCATTGAAGACTGTATAACCTTCAAAAAGAAAGTGCAATCTCTTATAGAGATCAAGTGAATCGATCCAACGACACTGATTGATAGAGGGATAGGAAAGCGTAATTAGGATTGGGAGATTTACAACAATGATATAGAAAGATTTCGGTCTGATATGATGTAATAGATTTCACTTTTTCAGTAGCCGGCTCTTATAGCCTTAGGATGCTAGGAAGAATAAAGTGATTGTAAAGATAGTTTTAGCCACTGCTCATGATTTTGTAAAACATGGTTTATACCATTGTGAACATTGATATGAGAATGAATTGATTATGCTTCAAATTTATAAGATGTTGATGATTGAGTTCCTCCGATTCTTATTTCCTCCTTGATATCTTCTAATTTGCATTTTGCATCCGATCAATTATTTGTCATACCATAAATTCATACATGCATCTTGGTAGCATCAAGTCTTATTCATGACAAACATAGTCAGCATGAATTTTATGTATATGTTCATGCACTAATTTGCTTATTACATATATCATGTTAGCATTAGGTTGCATTCATAACACACATGGTCAGCATGTCTCCACTGTATATGTCCACACATCATATTTTTTAGGCTTCACGTGCATCAAATTGTATTCATGACTCTTTCATCATGACATACATTTAGGGAAATAAAACAAAAATTGGCTTGGTTTTAAGAGTTTTTGAAAGAATTTCCATTTCAAATCAAAGGTATAAGAATTACTGAGTACCTTTTTAATACAGGCTAGTGCTATGGAGAATGAACAAGCTGCCTGAATGGAAAGAATGGAAAGGGTACAGGAAGAATTGCGAGAACAGCTGGCAAAGTCTCAAACAGAATCTAAAGATCAGATGACTAAATTGATGGAGCTGATGTCCGTTGTAATCAAGGGAAAAGGATACACTAAAAACTTTGCCGCCAAAGAAGAATTAGAGGCACAAAAGGGTCAGAGTGAGGTCATGGTGTTGGATGACTAGAACACAGTTAATCCTGTCAATGTCCTAAACTCAGATGATCTAGCTGAATAGGCAAAATTGAAAATGGTTGAGTCGAATGAGGCTGAGTTGGCAGATTCCCAAGAGAAACATCAGTTGTTAGATGAAAGGCTTCGGGCAGTAGAAAGTACAGATGTATTTGGGAGTTTAGATGCGAAAGAACAATGTTTGGTCCTCGATTTAGTCATTCCTCTTATGTTCAAGATCCCTGACTTTGTGAAATATGACGGGACGACCGATCCATTAGCCCACATCACTATGTTCTGCTGGGAGATGACGAGTCATGTAGATAATGATAAGTTTTTGATTCATTGCTTTCAAGATAGCCTCAGCGGGTCCGCAATTAGGTGGTATAGTTAGTTGAGTAAGTATCAGATTCGCTCTTGGAATGACCTGGCTAGGGCTTTTCTAAACTAGTACAAGCATATGACTGACATGGCGCTTGACCGTCTCACTTTGCAAAATATGAAGAAAAGAGCTACTGAGAGTTTCAAAGAATATGCGCAACAGTGGATAAGCCTGGCCGCTCAAGTACAACCGTCGCTAACTCAGAAAGAAACCATCGTCTTTTTTGTGAATACACTGCAAGCCCCATACTATGATATACTTGTCGGCAACACCACGAAGAATTTTTTGGACATGGTAATTTCAAGGGAGATGATTGAGAATGCTATCAAGGATGGGAAAATTCAAGGAGAAAAAACATCCAATACCGAGAGAAATAGGGCATCTAAAAAGAAATAAGAAGATACCCAAGTCGTGGAAAGCTTTGCCTCACCTCCCCAATTCTCCTTGTATCGACCATTTTACTCTACCCTGAACAATGTCTCTCAAGGTTCTTACCCTTACCAACCAATGACTACAATTGCACCAAAATTTACATATGTCTATCAATCTAACACCCTTGGGAATAATCGAAGGGGGCATAAAAAGCGAAAAACAAATCAGGTTGACCTGATTCCTGTAACATACAGTGAGCTACTACCTCAACTCATCCAGAATCACCTTGTGACACCCATGCAATTAGAGCCTCTGAGGCCTCCTTATCCGAGCTGGTATAATGATAATGAGTGTTGTGGTTATCATTCTGGCAATCAAGGTCACTCAACAGAGAACTGCCCCGCTTTGAAGTACAAGGTCAGGGATCTCATCAAGACTGGTTCGATAAGTTTTGAAGATAGGAAAGCCAAATGTCATAAGCAACATGATGCATAATCATATTAAGATTTTTGATGCATTTAGTTGTATACATTGTTATGATGAAAACACTTGTCTGATGTTGACATCTACATGAAATAAAGAAATTTTGAATTTAAATGTTTTGTGTTCTTTATGTTTTAATAATAATTTGAATTTGCAAAAAATGAAACTTCATGAAAATTTATGGTAAACAATAATAAGGGATTTTCACATGAAATAATGGACAGTCTTGAGAATATTGATGATCATTGTTAGAAATGACCTAACACTTTTAGGCTTTCCTATGCCTAAGTTCCTTGAACTGAGACCATTTGGAAAACTTAATGCTTCAAAGAATATGATTGATTAAACTTTATAAACCATTGTCATTGCAGAATAAGCAAAGATGTAAATCCTAGTCTAGGCTATGAACAAAGGAACAAACTTTTTGAAAAATTTTCGAACTCCTTGAAATTCAAACAAATGAGACATTCTTTCAAGAATCTAGATTTTGGAAATTTGATGTGTGTCAAAGTTATACCAAAGCCATTCACATCCTTTTCCAATGACCACAAAACACCAATTGCCCAAACAGCATGATTGACACCTCGGGGCACCATGACTAAATCAGATTATCCTATTTTGGGTCACATTCTTTCTCGTCTCTTCAGAAAAAAAAACCCAGGACTGAAACTATGCTTTTTCAGTGTAAACCTAGACTTGCAATGTTCCTCGTAATGATACAAATTCCCAAAGTTGATCAAATTGGGGCATCATATGTAGAAATGATGGATACATGGTGAATAAGGATGGATTAATGCATGAATCATTGGGGGCATGCAAAAAAGAAAAAACAAGAAAAATTCTGATATCATTCATATGAGAATTCGGGTGATTCTAAAGTGCAAAATGAAATTCTGATTATTTATTCCCCTGGGGATTGCTTTTCAATGAGAATATTCGGGCTTGATATGATCAATGGCCATCTTTCATATCCCTTTCACAAGAGGAAATTATCCATAGTCACCCCTTTTGAGCCAAAAGAATTCTTTCTTCTTTGAACCCTGATCAACGCTCACCCTCTACATTAAGGGCCAATGATGGAGACTCAATTAAGAGTTGTAAACCCAAGTGCAGGTTATGTTCAAGTAATAAATTCTCGGGTGTCCGAGGTCGAACCACAGGGAAGCGTATTAGTAAGTATAAGTTTATAAATATATAAGAAAAAGAAAGTAAACAAGATATTAGGGAATCAACAACAAAACAAGATAAACAAGATATTAGAGAACAAAATAAACAAAATAACATAAAAGAAATTAAACAAGATATAAAAAACAATAAGAAAAGATGTTGAGGTTAGAGAATCCACTCTTGGTGTTATGCTAAGATTAATCTTGTTTTATTACACAATTGAAATCCACACATAAAAGGAGGTTCCAATCGGAAGGTTTAGCAATTCAGTCCAACGTCCATAGCATATGATATTATGTTCATTTGGTATCCTCAAAACTCATAAAAAGAGTCCAAGCACTCCTTATGCCAAGGTATATGTCTACAACAAATCAAGGTTACGAAACCAAGCATTTACTGTGCCATTTTCATTGTCAATAATGAATCAAGATCCCTACTTTGCAAGTATGATTTTAAACCAAAAGAAAATATTATCTATACTAGTGTTTATAAATGATGATTCATTTTAGCTCATGTTTAAGAGACTAACCTTAGCATTTACCAAGAGCTTCACCTCATCACCTCAACAATATGATTAGCAATACATACTAGATATGAATAAAATGAAAAAAAATGTAAGAAGCATAAGTAAATAAAGAAAAAGAAAACTAGAGAAAGGAAAGAAAAAGAAAACTTAGAGAATTTTATTACAATGGCTAATATCCTACCAATGTACAATAATGATACTCTTACAATCATCCAAGGCCCTCTATTTATACACATTTTGGAGAGCTAAATGACAAGATACAAGCTTTATAAATTTCAAAGGTAGGTATAATAGGTGGGTGCATTTTTCTAACAATTTTCGTCATATTGTATGACAATTCTGATCAGCCATCTTGATGGTCGATTTTGTCAATGTTGGAGGCTCGATCGGATCAAATGGTCTTCTAGAAGAATATGCCCCTATCAGTTACTGATCCATAGCCGTTGGAATCAGATAATTTGCTCATGTGGATCGGAAGATATGGTCAAAATACCAAAATGCTGCAGAACAGACGTCATTGCACATCAGCCAACTTGATGGTTGATTTCGGTAGGGAAAACGACTCCGTTTCAAGACGTGTAAAACATGAAAAAGATAGACATGCCTCTTAACTTTGCACTGTCAAAATTTCAGCCTTAATGCTTTGGTGAAACTCCAGATATAGCTGATATGGCAAAAGGTGTCGGAACTGGAACTGAATTGGATTTGCCCTTAATTCTTGATTTAACCTAGTAATCTGAAATCACTCAAAGAAACTCATGAAAAACACCAAATTACATAAAAATATAAAAGATCATAAACACAAGTAGACTAAGCAATAATAACTCGTATTTGACACAAAACAATAATAAAACATAACTAAAAACTATATAATTATACGAGTTATCACACCTCCACACTTAGATTGTTGCTAGTCCCTAGCAACGACTCAATAAAAATAAAATAAGAAAATCTAATCTAATCCATTTTCGTTGGAAATCACGGTGGCACTTAGCATGTGACACAAGCCTTTAAACCCCTAGGTGTCCCTAGTGGACGAGTTTAGTCTCGTGAGGGTTTGCTAGAACGATACCCACAAACATTGAAAAACTAAAATATAAGTAAACTACATACACTAAAAATATTTACTCCTAATCCTTTCAATATAAATTAGAGACAATCTTTGAACAAGTCTTATAAACTAATCAATAGCTCAAAGAATTTCACAAAAATTCATGCTTGAATGTAAATAAATGAGTTAAGCCAATATCAACATAACATATTTCAATCAAAATAGTGCATATTCAACTTAATCTCAACTTCTCACTATACTCTCATGATTTTCACTCTTTAAAGTAGTGGTAAAGTGTTTACACTCAATCAATCTCATGAAAACAGTTCTACCATATGCTTGCTTGTCCACCTATTCTCCACTATTTAGATCATACAACTTCATAAATCAAGAGGTCTTTTTTCAAGGTTGTAATGGGGCCAAAGGGTTATAATGTGGTTAAAGAACAAAAGGATAAAGATATCACAAAGGTTCCAAAGAGTTCATAGAGTTTAGAGACATAATAAGATCATACAAATAAAACTTCTCAAAACTCTTATAAAGCACATAATAACATAGGCTAAATATTCATGTTGAGCCTTTGCTTCATTCTAACCAACTTTGTAACATCTTTTTCTTTACTTTAACTAGAAGTTCAAGAGAAGATTTTTTTTTTTTTTAATATGGGAATGTATTTGACAATGATCCCTTTCTTTTTCTCTTGACTTTTGCCTCTCTCCTCCCCCACACTTATCTTTCGTTCTAACCCAAATTTTCAAAAAGTATCCCTTGTTTTTGCAATATGTCTCAAAATATATAATCCATCTTTAGAACAAGGGTAAGGATATAAGTATATTTAGGCTAGGTGTAAGTTCTGGTTACCAATAAAATAGCATATTTAATGTAGGCTCAAATTGGCTCACTAGTGGGGATGTTCTCTTAGAACATTAATAATGGATGGCTGTTTGGCTCTGGTTATAATCCTAATGCCTCTATCATATTCATGTTGTCACATGTATCAATATAGTCTCAAACGGTTTAAAGCAAGTTCTAGAGAATCATGTAATCATAAGAGCACTCAAGAAAGAAATTAGATTGATTTGTATAATGCATCAATCATTATAGGCTCAAAAACTCACAAGGATGATTATACAAGTCAGATTAAATCTAAACATGCTTCTTTCTCAATCAACATATCATATTAACATTGGCTCATAAAAAGGTTGACATCAAGCTCAATTCTCATGAAAATCTTCTCACTAATAAATCTGTTTTAGACTTATGCAATTCATATATCATTATTGTATTAAAAGGAACTAAAACACACTAAAAAATAATAATAATAATAATAATAAAGACTCATAAAAAAAATAGTAGACAAAAATAAAAGAAATCCTAAATCGTTCCCCCCACACTTGATTCTTACATTGTCCTCAATGTAAGTCTATTAACCCAAATGAAAGAATCATGTGTAAGAGAAAAGAACTAATAACATAAGAATAGGAATAACTAAGACTCAAAACAAAACAAACTCATGTAACCTAAATAATCCTAAAATACTTAACAAAAATTAACAAGTAAACATAAAAAGATTAAAATCAAACTGACAAGGTATGTCTCAAGTCTCCCTTACTCAGACCTTGTTCAGAATGAATACTTCTAAATTGCTTAAAACACAACAAACTTTTTTTTTTTTTTTGAAAGAAGAAATCAAACTGACAAGGTATGTCTCAAGTCTCCCTTACTCAGACCTTGTTCAGAATGAATACTTCTAAATGGCTTAAAACACATCAATTTTTTTTTTTTTTTTTACTAATTAGCAAAATATGTCCCTTACCCCCTACTAAAGGTAGAATTTAGGAGATATTACCTGCAGAGGTTGCTAACCACTTATTATAACTGAGACACAACAAACAAAATGTTAGATAATGTCACAAAGACAGAGTGCAATCCACTCCTTGCTCGTCCATATCTCTTTTTCTTTTTCCGAGCGTTTGCGAAACAACCGTAGCAGATAAATACTCATAAGCTTGGAGCTTTTTGAGTAAATCTTCAATGGTTGTAGCAGAAATTATGGTTTTCCTTGCCTCTGAAAACATGAATCCATTTTCCACAGCATTATCTAAATATGAAAGCAAATTACTAAAATAACCATTAATATTAAGCAAACCAATGGGTTTCTTATTTGTGACCAAAGATGACCAAGAAGCCACGCAAGCTATTTCTTCCAATGTACCCAGACCTCCTGGTAAAGCAATGAATGCATCGGCAGAATGGTACATGATTGTCATCCGTTCAGGGATACTCCAGACTTGTATTTTCTTACCCAATGTAGGTCCACAAAAACCTGTGAATAGTTTTGGCACGATTCCTAGAACTGGACTTCCTCCGGCGTGTGCTGCTGTAGCGACTGCTCCCATTAAACCCGTACTACCGCCTCCATAAATCAACTGGATCTTTTGTTGGGCAAGTATTACTCCAACTCTTATGGCTTCATCAGCGAATATGTTATTTTTCCCTGAATAAGCACCTCCAAAGACACAAATTTTTTTAATGCGCTGGGACGAAGTACTTTCCATTTTTTTTTCAAGTGCCTGAAAGAGAATGAGTACATGGTGTAATATATAGAGGACTGAGTAATGAATCAGACAAGAGTAATAATGTCGCCGAAAGTGTATTTGACCTGTCAGAAGAAAATGTTAACCTAACAAAAGATTTTTGCGTGATTTCAGGAAGAAAATCAAAAAGAGAAGAAAAATCAACCGTAAAAGACCAATGCAAAAAGAAAAAAAAAACGAGAATAATTACAAAAATCAAACAACACGTAAATTAAACCGAAATGAAGTTATTGCAAATCAAACCAAAAGTTGAGAAGTCATTTATTGTAGTTGTGATTGTGGCTCACATCTTCCTCTGGTTTTACGTCCAGAAACGGCTTAAACGCCTTCTATGAGTCGAGGATATGCTTCCCATCCAGTTTTCTTACAAGCTGGCAAACAGGGTCTTTTAACATCAGATTCCCAAGATGTTGCCATTCCCTTTGGAATTGCGGCCATAAATCAAGAATTTCTCTTTGTACGTCTCCACTAGGATGCGTCTCAAGAGAAAGTTGGATATTACCCAAATTCTCCTTACTCAGTCCATCCTTAATGAATTCAATTTTATCATCTCGATTAGAGGACGGAATCCCAATAGAACGACATTTACCGTTACATGTCCATCGTGCACATTTGTGGCAATTTGAACTCATGCGCTTTGCTCGTCGCTTCTTTGCAAAAGTGCTTCTACCTGTACCTGGTAAATGCAAAACAGGAAGATATTCATCTTCACGTACCTTGGCTTCAATTATCCAACGTATGTTTTCAGGAATCCCTTTGTGCATAAGCATTCTTAATCTTTCAAATCGAACTTGGTAAAGCTTCAGTAAAATATTTCGAGGAAAAGGAGGGAATCGTTTCTGCAATCTTTTGAGAATATCATCCATCCTGAAAAAAAAAATAAAAAAAATGAAAGAGAAATTTATATACAATATCAGTTTTGTGGGTAGCTGATGGAACCGACTTAAATAATCACGGAGTACCGTTATCCGCCATTTAACCTGGGTTAAAAAAAATGTATTATTATTATTATTTTTTTTTTTTTTTTTGGAAATTAGTAAAAATTATATTTACTTCTAGTTATTTTCAAAACAAGGATCAGAAAGAAAAACAACCTCTTCTTGAGTAACATGATTTTCCAAAAAGAGTTTGAGTCTTTGTCCATTTACCTTGAATACGTTACCATTTTGAGGATTCTCAATGTCAACTGCTCCATAATGATACACATGCTTAACCACAAATGGGCCAGTCCATCTTGATCTCAATTTACCAGGAAATATGTGGAGTCTAGAATTATAAAGTAGAACTTTTTGCCCAACATCAAATGTTTTTCTTGAAATTAACTTGTCATGAAAGGCTTTAGTTCTTTCTTTATGAATTTTAGAATTCTCATATGCATCATTTCTGAGTTCCTCAAGTTCATTTATTTGTAATTTCCGTAAATTAGAAGCATCATCAAGGTTTGAGTTGAACATTTTAATGGCCCAATATGCTTTATGCTCAAGTTCCACAGGTAAATGACAAGGTTTTCCATAAACTAGCCTATAAGGAGACATGCCCAATGCTGTTTTAAAAGCTGTTCGATAGGCCCATAATGCATCGTTAAGTCTAAGAGACCAATCTTTGTGATTTGGATTAACCGTCTTTTCCAAAATTTGTTTAATCTCCCTATTTGCTAATTCTACCTGTCCATTTGTCTGTGGGTGATAAGGGGTTGCAACTTTGTGTGTAATGGCATATTTCTTCATTAATGTTTCAAAAACCTTGTTGCAAAAATGTGTTCCCCCATCACTTATGATAGATCGAGGAATTCCAAATCGACTCAAAATATTTTCTTTTAAAAATTTAATCACTGTTTTGTGATCATTATTTCGACATGGAATTGCCTCTATCCACTTTGAAACATAATCTATTGCAACTAAAATGTATAAGAAACCAAAAGATGGTGGAAATGGTCCCATGAAATCAATACCCCAACAGTCAAAAATTTCAATTACAAGAATTGGGTTCAAAGGCATCATGTTTCTTTTCGAAATGGAACCTAATTTTTGACAACTTTCACATGTCTTGCAAAAATTATGTGCATCTTTGAATAAAGTTGGCCAGTAAAATCCACATTGTAAAATTTTTGGAGCAGTTTTCTTTGATGAAAAATGACCACCACATGCCTCGGAATGACAAAACTTAATTACACTACTTACCTCATTGTCGGGAATGCATCTTCGAAAAATTTGATCAGGACAATATTTGAACAAGTAAGGGTCATCCCAGTAGAACTTCTTTACCTCATTCAGAAACTTCCTTTTATCTTGGGGGCTCCATTGAGAAGGAATTTTTCCTGTAGCAAGAAAATTAGCAATGTCAGCAAACCAAGGTGTCGTGGAGACAATTAGAAGTTGTTCATCAGGAAAAGTATCATTTATTGGTGAGGTTCCAAAAGATTCATCACAAACAAGTCTTGATAAATGATCAGCCACCACATTTTCTACTCCTTTTTTATCTCGAATGGTGATGTCAAATTCTTGCAGCAAAAGGATCCACCTCAGCAACCTAGGTTTTGCATCCTTCTTAGAGAGAAGATATTTTAAAGCTGCATGATCACTAAAGACAACAATTGATGATCCAACAAGGTAAGATCTGAATTTATCCAATGCAAAAACAACTGCAAGTAATTCCTTTTCTGTAGTGGAATAATTCATTTGGGCTCTATTTAAAGTTTTACTTGCATAGTAAATTACATGTGGTTTCTTATCTTTCCTTTGTCCTAACACAGCACCAACAGCATAGTCACTAGCATCACACATTATTTCAAATGGTAAAGACCAATCAGAAGATCTCATAATAGGAGCAGTAGTGAGCATATTTTTGAGTTTTTCAAAAGCATCTTCACAATCTTTAGTCCATTCAAATGCAGTGTCTTTCATTAAAAGATTACATAGAGGTTTAGATATCGTGCTAAAATCTTTTATGAATCTTCTATAAAAACCTGCATGTCCCAAGAATGACCTAATGTCCTTTACTGTCTTTGGTGTGGGTAGATTAGCAATCAATTCAATTTTTGACTTGTCTACCTCAATCCCTTTTGCAGAAACAATGTGACCTAGTACAATACCTTTAGTGACCATGAAATGACATTTTTCCCAATTAAGAACAAGATTTTTTTCTTCACACCTAATCAATACATTTTTCAAATTGGCTAAGCAATCATCAAATGAATCACCAGAAACAGAAAAATCATCCATGAAAATCTCAAGATTACGTTCAATCATGTCACTAAAAATACTAAGCATGCATCTTTGAAATGTGGCAGGGGCGTTACATAATCCAAATGGCATTCTACGATATGCAAAAGTACCAAAAGGACATGTAAAAGTGGTTTTCTCTTGGTCCTCAAGTGCAATGGCAATTTGATTATACCCAGAATATCCATCTAGAAAACAATAAAACTCATGCCCTGCAACTCTTTCTAAGATTTGATCCATGAAAGGCAAAGAGAAATGATCTTTCCTCGTCACTGAGTTAAGTTTCCTATAGTCAATGCACATGCGCCAACCAGTAACAGTCCTAGTTGGAATTAATTCATTGTTTTCATTTTTAACTACAGTAACTCCAGATTTCTTATGTACGACTTGAGTAGGACTTACCCATTTGCTATCAGAGATAGGATAAATGATTCCATTATCTAGAAGTTTAATGACTTCATTTCTCACTACTTCTTTCATATTAGGATTAAGCCTTCGTTGCATTTGTCTAGAGGGTTTAGCATTTTCCTCTAAATAAATATTATGTGTGCAGATTAATGGGCTTATTCCTTTTATGTCAGCTAAGGTCCATCCTAATGCATTTTTGTGCATCTTCAAAAGTTGTAACAACTTACCTTCTTGTAGTTCATCAAGATGTGCAGAAATTATGACTGGAAAAGTTTCATTCTCACCCAAAAAGGAATATTTTAGCTCAGATGGCAATGGTTTTAAATCCAGCTTGGGTGGTTCAATAGTTGATGGTACAGTGACATTTGTGAGTGATGGAAGTTCCTCAAACTTTTGTTTCCAACAATGCTTATCCTGAAAAAAATTTAACAAAGAATCAGTGTGTGAAATTTCTGAAGCATTATCAAACTCACATTCAATTAAATAAGCTTCTAAAGGATCATGGAATGTGGTAGTGGTGAGATGTTCATGAACAAGTTCTTCAATGAAATCCACTTCATGTACTTCTGAATCATCACCAGGTTGCTTGCAAATGTTGAACACATTTAATTCTAAAGTCATATTTCCAAAAGAAATGTTCAAAATACCATTCCTGCAATTTATCAGAGCATTAGAAGTTGCAAGAAATGGACGGCCTAATATAACAGGAATTTGAACATTTGGATTTGAAACAGGATGTGTGTCCAAAACAATAAAATCAACAGGGAAGTAAAAATTATCAATTTGAACCAAAACATCTTCAACTATCCCTCGAGGAATTTTTACAGAACGATTAGCTAGTTGAAGTGTAACAGGTGTTTCCTTTAGTTCACCTAAACCTAACTGTTGATAAACAGAAAAAGGCAAAAGATTAACACTAGCACCAAGATCAAGCAATGCACGTTCTATTCTACTGTTTCCAATGATGCATGAGATTGTTGGACATCCAGGATCTTTGAATTTTGGTGGAGTAAGGTGCTGAATGATTGAGCTCACACTTTCCGTCATAAATGCTTTCTTTTGTACATTATGTTTCCTTTTAAATGTGCACATGTCCTTCAAAAATTTAGCATAAGATGGAACTTGTTTGATTGCATCCAATAAAGGAATGTTAATCTTAACTTGTTTGAAAAGTTCATAAATTTCTGCATTTTGATTCAAATTCTTTATTGTTTGCAACCTTTGAGGAAAAGGAGCAGGATGCATACCTTTTTCTTTGTCCAAATTTTCAAGAAGTTCAGACTTACCATCATCCTTACCGTTACTTTTCGGAGGGGAAGGAGGATCTTGGTCTTTTGATGGAATGTTTTTGTCAATTGCCTTTCCACTTCGAAGAGTTGTGATAGAACTGGCATTTTCCTGTTGAGTTTCATTGGAGCAAGAAACAAAACATTGAGTAGAAGGGTTAGGCTGAGGTTGAGCAGGAAACTTACCTTTTTCTTGAGTGCGTAATGAAGCTGTCAATGTGGACAAGGTGTTTTTGATCTCATTGATGTCCTGTGAAGTTTGGTTATTCATATTTGCTTGTGTTTGCATGAATGCTTGCAATGTCTCTTCCAAGGTTTGTACACGTGAAGGTTGATAGGAAAAAGTGTTGCCCGGCTTTTGAGATTGTGGTACCTGAACATGATTATTATTCCGCCAACTGAAGTTGGGATGATTTCTCCATTCAGGGTTATACGTTTCAGAGTAAGGAGAAGGAAAAGGCTTTTTAAATGTGTTTATGGAATTTACTTGATCATGCAACGCTTCTTTAAGAATGGGAATGTTTGGACATTCAGAAGTGGGGTGTCCCATGATTTCACAAATTCCACAACTTTCTTCATTTTTAACCGTTTTGACTTCTTTTACTTCTCTAAGTTCCATGGCTTCAATCTTTCTAGCCAAATTAGCTACTTTAGCTTTTATCTCATCTTCTTGACTAAAATGATATTTACCTCTGTTAGAAACAAGATTAGATCTATGGGAACTTTCAGAGGAATTATCTGTGTGCCAGGCTTGAGAGTTATCTGCCAAATGGTCTAGGTAGTCAAAGGCTTCTTCAGGTTCTTTTTCTAGAAACTCACCGTTACACATTGTTTCAACAAATTGTTTAGTTTCGGGAGTTAAACTTTCATAAAAGAAACTAATAAGACGCCATTTTTCAAAACCATGATGTGGACAAGAATTTAACAAATCTTTAAAACGCTCCCAGCACTGAAAAAATGCTTCATTTTGATTTTGATTGAAATTTTGAATCTGTCTTTTCAAAGCAGTAGTTTTATGTGCTGGGAAAAATTTCTTTAGAAACTCAGTTTGTAATCCTTGCCATGTGCCAATTGACCTTGGTTTTAAATTATGAAGCCAAATTTTTGCTTTATCTTTTAAAGAAAAAGGAAATAATTTTAGCTTGACAATTTCATTTGTACATTGTTGGTCATTAAAGGTGACACATACATCTTCGAAGTCTTTTAGAAACGAGTAAGCACTTTCCGATTCTAACCCATGGAAATTTGGAAGCAAAGCTATCATACCTGGTTTAAAACGAAAGTTGTTTGCATTGAGAGGAAAAATAAAACAAGAGGGTGATGAGCTTCGAGTTGGTTGCAAGTAGTCACGCATGGTGCGTACTTGTCTGTTCTCATCTTCAGCATGAACACTTTCATTGTCAGCCATGGTAGGAGTTGTATTAGAAAGATTACCTGAAAAAGTTTCACAATAAAATCTAACTAAACGACGAGATCTAAAATCACGTCGCCAAACAAGCATAAAACAAAGTTAATATACAAATTAGGCGGTATAACCAGCCAATAAAAATAAAACAAAGTTAATATACAAATTAGGCGGTATAACCAGCCAATAAAAATAGAACAAAGTTAATATACAATATAAATACAAATATATAGAAAATTAGGCAGTATAACCAGCCAATAAAAATAAATATACTTATAAACTTATATACTTAGTATTGCTTCCCCGGCAACGGCGCCAAAAACTTGATGGAGACTCAATTAAGAGTTGTAAACCCAAGTGCAGGTTATGCTCAAGTAATAAATTCTCGGGTGTCCGAGGTCGAACCACAGGGAAGCGTATTAGTAAGTATAAGTTTATAAATATATAAGAAAAAGAAAGTAAACAAGATATTAGGGAATCAACAACAAAACAAGATAAACAAGATATTAGAGAACAAAATAAACAAAATAACATAAAAGAAATTAAACAAGATATAAAAAAACAATAAGAAAAGATGTTGAGGTTAGAGAATCCACTCTTGGTGTTATGCTAAGATTAATCTTGTTTTATTACACAATTGAAATCCACACATAAAGGAGGTTCCAATCGGAAGGTTTAGCAATTCAGTCCAAATTGTCCAACGTCCATAGCATATGATATTATGTTCATTTGGTATCCTCAAAACTCATAAAAAGAGTCCAAGCATTCTTTATGCCAAGGTATATGTCTACAACAAATCAAGGTTACGAAACCAAGCATTTACTGTGCCATTTTCATTGTCAATAATGAATCAAGATCCCTACTTTGCAAGTATGATTTTAAACCAAAAGAAAATATTATCTATACTAGTGTTTATAAATGATGATTCATTTTAGCTCATGTTTAAGAGACTAACCTTAGCATTTACCAAGAGCTTCACCTCATCACCTCAACAATATGATTAGCAATACATACTAGATATGAATAAAATGAAAAGAAATGTAAGAAGCATAAGTAAATAAAGAAAAAGAAAACTAGAGAAAGGAAAGAAAAAGAAAACTTAGAGAATTTTATTACAATGGCTAATATCCTACCAATGTACAATAATGATACTCTTACAATCATCCAAGGCCCTCTATTTATACACATTTTGGAGAGCTAAATGACAAGAGACAAGCTTTATAAATTTCAAAGGTAGGTATAATAGGTGGGTGCATTTTTCTAACAATTTTCGTCATATTGTATGACAATTCTGATCAGCCAGCTTGATGGTCGATTTGTCAATGTTGGAGGCTCGATCTGATCAAATGGTCTTTTAGAAAAATATGCCCCTCTCAGTTACTGATCCATAGCCCTTGGAATCAGATAATTTGCTCATGTGGATCGGAAGATATGGTCAAAATACCAAAACGCTGCAGAACAGACGTCATTGCACATCAGCCAACTTGATGGTTGATTTCGGTAGGGAAAACGACTCCGTTTCAAGAAGTGTAAAACATGAAAAAGATAGATATGCCTCTTAACTTTGCACTGTCAAAATGTCAGCCTTAATGCTTTGGTGAAACTCCAGATATAGCTGATATGGCAAAAGGTGTCGGAACTGGAACTGAATTGGATTTGCCCTTAATTCTTGATTTAACCTAGTAATCTGAAATCACTCAAAGAAACTCATGAAAAACACCAAATTACATAAAAATATAAAAGATCATAAACACAAGTAGACTAAGCAATAATAACTCGTATTTGACACAAAACAATAATAAAACATAACTAAAAACTATATAATTATACGAGTTATCAGCCAAATGTGAGGAAAGATCTTCTTAAAGAGAAACGACGATCTCCAAAATGAATATGGGCTCACTCTGTCAAAGAAAAAGGAAAAAGAAAAGATGGCGAAATGGAAGCCAAGTACAAAACAAAAGAAAAAGTGTGAAAAAGTATGGCAAATGAAAGCCAAAAACAAGGAAGAAAAAGAGCAAAAGTCAAAAATGAATGAAAAGTCAAAAAGGGACAAATGCTTCAAAAGGAATCCTCCTCAAGAAATGATCCTTAATCTGATTACCCTCAAACACAGATTTTGAGCCTATTTATTCTTTCTTTCTGAACCCTGAACCTTGGCCTACATTACATGCTTTAAAAGTCCATTTTGACCAAGCATGAATATTCAACTTGGAAAGTTCCTCTTCAGATTTTATCCCATCTCATTGAATTATCATTTCACTAAGGAAGAATTTAGAATTCTCAAGTGCATGGTAAAACAATAAAAAAAAGAAAAAAATTGGAAACAATGGGATTTTAGGGAGAAAACCTAAAAACGAGCGGTCTAGAGTAAAATGGAAATTTTTGATGCCATCTATGATAGTGTCGATACCACAAAAAAGAAGGTCATCTTGAAGAAGTGGTCATCGAGGAACATCTAGGAATTCCTTAACCTCCCAAATTATTAGCTCTCATTCGGAGGATTGATTTCAAAAACTGAGACTTTTTCCTTCCAAGATTAAACTTTCTCGTTTAAATATTCTGGCTAATCTTGACGCTTGTCAAAATGCCTTGATATGGAAACTAAAAGAATTTTGAATTTGCTTGGTTCTCAATGAATTCATGATTTATAAAACCTATTCCATTTGTAAGCCTATAAGGGGTATACATTTTTGTTATGAAGTTTTCCTGGAAAAGCCAGAATCTTGTTATACCAAGCCTTGCCAATCCCAGTTGAAAAAAACCAGATTGACACTTAGAGAAATTTCTAACAATGATCATCAGTCTTCAAAAGATTTGTACATCACACACTGTGGGGTTAATATTTTTTGTTCAAAAGTTTTCAAAATGAGAAAACAAATAAAGATATTTTTTTTGAAATACCCATTTTTGATGTTGACATGAGACAAGGGTTTTTCTAACCCAAAGGCATAGAACTACTAGGATATGTCTTGACTTCCAGATATAAGAAGAAGAAATAGAACCTGTTTCAGGCCTCTGTCAATAAGAGTTTAAAAACTGTTGGGGCAAAGAGAATAGCCAAAGATTGAAAAAAGGAGTTGAAGATATACTTTGATTTGAAGAGGAAAAATGAATTTGAAAGCTAAGCCAAAGTCTAGAAAAACATTGGGGGCATTTGCATTACTCACGAGCACTCATCTTTTTATTGAGTTTTTGCATCTACACAGTGTCGGCAAGCATTTGCATCATTCAAGGGTATTTGCATTGGCACTATTCAATAAGCATCTGCATTTTACCATTACATTTACATCCTCCATGGATATTTGCATATTGCATCATCTCAAGCAATTGCATCATTTCTAGAACCATTGCATTTTCATTATTGCGTAGTAACTGCAGTTACACTATTCATAAACCACTTACAGGAACATGATTAGTAGAGGCATCTGTATTAAGAAGCATGTGCATCAATCTAAGCCATTCGAATTTGCACCATGAAGCATCTGCATCATATTCAATATCTGCAAGCATGTGCATCAATCCAAGCCATTTGCATTTACACCAAGAAGCATTTACATCAATCTAAGCCATTTACATTTGCACCATGAAGCATGAGCATCTTGTTAAAGACATTTGCATCTACATCCTCTCTCAAAGCTTTTGGGTATAATTTTCAATACAGTTTTAAAAATGAGCAAGTATTTGGTGGTGATAGTTGAAGCTTCTGGAGGAGATACCCAGAATTTTACATAGTTATAAAATGAGAAAGTCTTTGGTGGTGATAGCCGAAGCGTCTAGAGGAGTTACACAGAATTTTTACAATGAGCAAACCTTTGGTGGTGATAGCCAAAGCTTCTGGAGGGGATATCCAGAATTTTATAAATTTTGAAAGTGAACAAGTCTTCGGTGGTGATAGCTGAAGCCTCTAGTGGAGATATCGAGGGTTTTATAATTTTTTAACAATGAGAAATCTTCTTCTGGAGAAGTTACCCAGAGTTTTACAGTTTTAAAAAATGAGAAAGTCTTTGGTAATGATATCCGAAGCCTCTAGAGGAGATAGCCAGGGTTTTACAGTTTTAAAAATGAGTAAGACTTTGGTGGTAATAGTCGAAGCTTCTAGAGGAGATACCCAGAATTTTATTCAACATCTGCATCAAGAAACATTTGCATCAAATCAAGTCATTTACCTTTGCATCAAAGACATTTGCATCTTATTTAACATCTACATCTGCACCAAGAAGCATTTGCATCCCTTTTCAAAGCTTTCAGGTATAATCTTCAACATGTTTTCAAGAACAGATATCTAGAGTTTAAAAATTTTTTGAAAAGAGAGAAAGTCTTTGGTAATGATAGTCGAAGCCTCTGTGGAGATATCTAGAGTTTTAAAAAATTTTGAAAAGAGAGAAAGTCTTTGGTAGTGATAGCCGAAGCCTCTGTGGAGATATCTAGAGTTCTAAAATTTTTTGAAAAGAGAGAAAATCTTTGGTAGTGATAGCCGAAGCCTCCGTGGAGATATCCAGAGTTTAAAATATATATATATATATATATGAAAAGGGAGAAAGTCTTTGGTAGTGATAGCCGAAGCCTTTGTGGAGATATCCAAAGTTTTTTTAATTTTTTTTTTTGAAAAGGTAGAAAGTCTTTGGTGGTGATAGCCAAAGCCTCTGGTGGAGATATTCAGAGTTTTATAGTTTTAAAAATGAGTAAGTCTTTGGTGGTGATAGCCGAAACTTCTGGAGGAGATGCCTAAAATTTTAAACACAGTTGAGAATAAAAAAGGTTAAGACCTTGAGACCATCATCGAGGTCATTTCTTCTCTTGCAAATCGAACTCGTTTCCTTAAGACGGGTTGAGCCTTGATTAGTCAGGGAACTCAATTTAAGGATAAAATCTTCTATTTACAGCTTTTACAAAAAAAAAAAAAATGAAAAAAGAAAGAATGAAAATGATGAATGAAAACACCTTTCCCTTTTCTTCATATATGATTTCACTAACCGGACAAAATTAGTGTTTGTTTATCTTTGCCTGATACCTGATTCTCAGCAATAGCTAAAGAGGGGCAGCTGTAGACACTTAATTTTATTCGGAGCACTAAATCAGGTATGTTTTCTTTATAAATTGATGTTCAGAATGCAAAAAGACTTTCTCATCCGGCAGGTGGTACTCCGAGACTTAGACTAAGAAGGCAAGCATAAAAAGTCAAACTTGAAAAAGTCAACACCCAAAAAGTCAACCACAAAAAGTTAACCACTGAAAAATTCAACCCACTTTTAAAATAAAGATTTGAAGTTCAATTGAAAAACAGTGAAAGAATTTTGATAATCCAAGGTCTACATTGAAAGATATGGAGTTCGAAAGTTGGGTTACGGAGATTCAGTAGAAAGAAAACCCTAGTTTGGAAAATTTGGGGAAAAGTACTTAAACGATCAAATTGGTCGAAAATGAAGGTTCCAAATGAAAGATAAGCACTGACTTTGGGTAATGGAGAGCCTACTTGGAAGAAAAACTGAAGGAAAAGTCAATTAGGAAGAAAATCGAGAATTAGGATTTTTGGTGGATTTTGGTGAAATTGGGGTTTAGGGTAAGACTAAAGCCCCTAATTGATGAGAAGTGAGTAAGCAAGGATAGACAAGGCTCAGTTTGAAGAAATTCCTAGAAAAGAGCCGATTGGAGGAAAAACGGCAAAACGAGGAAATTCACGACAGTGAGAAAAGGAAAAATCAAATTGGAAGGGAATTTGATCGTAACAATTGGGCGTTTTTAGACCAACTCCAATTCAATATATTAAAAAGGCCTAGGAAAAGAAAATCTGAAAATCGGACTTGTTTTGAGCAAAACCGGACTTCGAAGGCAAAAGAGCAAAATTGGAAAATTCAGGAAAAATACCAAATGTGCTCCAAAAATTCTAAAAATTTGCAGATCTTATTCTTAAATCATTTCAAAGATATTGGCGAAGAAAAATCTTGATTCGGAGTTCGTTTGCAAAATAACCAAATCTCGGGCCTACTATGTAGAAATTCAAAGAGATAAATCCCAGAAAAATAGCAAATGAGTTCCAAAAATTTTGAAAATTTGCAGATCTCATTCTTAAATTATTTGGAAGAGATTGGAAAAATAAAATCTGGATTCGGAGTTCGTTTGTAAAATGGCTAAATCCCGGGCCTATTATGTTGAAATTCAAGCAGATAAATCTCGAAAAAATAGGAAACGAGTTTCAAAAATTCTGAAAATTTTCAGATCTCATTCTTAAATTGTTTGGAATAGATTAGTGAAAAAAAATTTGGATTCGAAGCTCGTTTAAAAAATGGTAAAAGTTCAGGTAACAAAAAGGCATTTTTGGACGAAAAAATCCAAAAAAATAGCAAATGGATTCAAAATTTTTTGAAAACTTCCAGAATTCAATATTTTATTATTTTGGAAGTATGCAAAAAATAAAATTTTAATTTGGAGTCCGTAAGCTATTTATTTAGGTTCGGGGGTCAAAAAGGTTATTTTACCCAAGAAATCGAAAATGGCTTTTCTTGCAATGGAATTGGGCTGGATTTTAAGAGGGAAATCAGCCAAGCCCATGATGGAGATTGATTTTGCTAAGTCGTTTCATCTAAGGGCCAAGAGAGAAGAAGAAGAAAGTTATTTTTGTGATCAAGCCTTTGAATTTGCAAGACATGGACCAAAGGTTAGAGAGGGATGATGTCATATTTATGATCCTATTTATGACATCATCTTCATGACATCATATATATAAGGGCTGATTATTCCAATCTAATGGTGAGATTTTTACATAGAAAGCATCTTTGATCAAAGACTATTGGATGAAAATTGGTAGGAAAAATTCTAGAACCTACTACACCTTTCTAAGGCCATTCCGCCAAGCCATGAGGGGGACTGATTTCATTTTTTCACAAGGTTGAAGACTGGAAAAGAGGCAGTAGCTAAGGAGAAAAAGAGGGAAAAAAATAAAGGAGAAAGAGAGGAGAAAAAAGGAGGAAGAAAAGAAGGATTTTAACTTGTTTCTTCTTGATTTGGAAAGCTAAAGCAAGGTAGCTATGCTCTTTCATGTTTATTTTTCATATTTTATTGACATGATCTTGCTTGTTGATTGATTTTTCTTCTTTTTTATGAAATAAACTTGTTTCTAAAGAGCTACTATTTTTTTTTTAAAGAAAATATTAAAAACAACAAGCTTTTATCCTTGTTTTTTACCATGGCCGAATGGTTCTATTTGTTTTTAGATGATTTTCTTTTGGATTTTTGATCTTGTTCATGAGATTTATTGTGGTAGGTTAGCTTACTTGTGCTAGATTAGCTTGATTTGTGGTAGGTTAGCTTGATTGTGGTAGTTTAATAATATACCATGCTATGTGTTTGAGGAAATACTTTGCTAAACTCATAAGACCATTCGGCCATGCTAGGTTTAAATTACCATGTTTGCTTTTTTTGTGTATTAACTTGCTTAGTATGCTTCTATTCATGTTTACATATTTAGACCATGCCTTGTGTTTGTTATATTGTCATTGATATGTTCATGAGTTATGTTAGTCACTATATTTGCATTATTATCATGTTTGTTACCATGTGTTTGTGTTATTTTTTGGCTAGGATTATACCTTTTTTTTTTTATGACCATTCAACCATTAGGGTCATTTTTGCTTTGTGTCTACATTTTCATTTTGTTTAGTTGATAGGTTTGCATTTCATGCCATAACATTGTGTAGTTTGATTTGGTTTGCCATGTTTTTTTGTGTTATTGGCTAGATAGGATTGCATTAGATCATTTAGTGGCCATTCGGCCTTTGCATATGTTTCTTCCTTGTGTGTGCATTTGCATTTTGTTTAGGGACCATTGCTTTGCATTACTATGCCATGAAATTGTGTATGAGTTGCTGTTTGTTCATGCATGAATATTAGGTATATTGGTCATTATATATTCATGGCATTTTCATGCATTCTCATGACATTTAGGGTCTAGGCCATCTTAATATTGCCATGCATATTCCCATGCATATAAGGTCTAGAATCATATTAGTATTGTCATGCATTGCTATGCTATTTAGGTCTAGGGTCACTTTGTATTACCATGCATTTCATGTCACTTTAGGTCTAAGTCTTATTTGCATTATTATGCATATCATGCATATTTAGGTTAAGATTGTATTTATTGCCATGTAAGTTTGTTAGGACTAGGCTATCCTTGAATTACCATGCATATTTAGGTCTTAGGTCATTTTGTATTACCATGCATTTCACGTCACTTTAGGTCTAAGTCTCATTTGCATTATTATGCATCTCATGCATACTTAGGTTAAGATTGCATTTATTGCAATGCAAGTTTGTTAGGTCTAGGCCATATTATGTATGCCATGCATTATCCATACCATTTAGATTTTAAATCATGCATTTCATGCATTCAGTTGGCTGTATGTTCATGCATCTCATGTCATGCCACATGATTTATGACTTAGGCCAATCAATGGTTCAAAGTCATGCTCATTTGAGCATACTTGTGGAAGATTAAAGAGTTGTTAAATTGATTAATCTACCTTTGTGATTTTCTTTTACTTAGCCAATTTTTGTCTAACTTTTTAGAGGTATTAGCTACTATTTGTAGGTCTTTAGGATAGTCTCATACATTTTTTCTTTGATTTTTAAATGATTTTATCAAAAGCAAAAAATTGTGTTTTGGTAAAACAGTTTTTCACCCAGTACACAGACTTTCCGGATTTTTCTGGGAAGTCATCTTTAATCCGAAAATTAAGCTAATTTTTTATCGTGTAGTTTTACATGTTCTAAGTCTTCAGTATTTTGTTTAGATTTTTTTTAATTTTTTAAAATAGGTAAAAAATCATGACTTAAAACTGGATAGTAGAGGCAGATTTGAATTCGAAAGAAAAACAATTGTTGAATTTGGCTAAGGCATTTTAAAGGGGTTGGTTAGGAACTTTAGCTACTATCTCAGTTTAGTTTTTAGACTATTTTAAACTTTGAAAATGATTTTATAAATCTCGGTTTAAGGGTGGTCAAGTCCGGGATTTTAAACTTAGGAAATTAGAGCCATCTTTAAAAGGGAATTCGATCATGAATTATTTTTCATCCAATATTTTCAAAATTGTTTTCAAACAATCACAAAGTTTTTTTTTTTTTTTTTGGTTTTATAAAATTTAATTTGATATCTTTTCCTAAGATAGCTGGATATCTTTTTAGATATACGAATTTCCTTAATTAAAGGAAAAAAATACACTTTCATGCATTGCAGTTTCCACGTTCATGCATACTATATACGGTGTGATTTTTGCTATGATAATTGCTATGATATTGTTATTGTTTTGATTTATTTTTTGGTGTTATGTTGTTTGTTATATGGTTTTGAATATTTCATGCTATTCTATGCTTTTTATTTAGTTATTTATTTTTGTCACATTATTTAGCATATACTATGTTCATGCATTACTATTTTTATTTTTATTTTTATGCATATTTCGTGATAGCATTATTTTATACTTCATGTCATTTCATGTCACTTAGGATGTTTCATTTCATTTAGAATATACCATGTTACTTAGGTTATTTCATTTCATTTAGAATATACCATGTTACTTAGGTTATTTCATTTCATATAGAATATATTATGTCACTTAAAATATTACATTTCATTTAAATGTTTTACTTCATTTAGAATATATCATGTTACTTAGGATATTTCATTTCATTTAGAATATGCTATGCCATTTAAATTATATCATATCATTTAGGTTGCATTATATTATCTAGACTTTGCTATGTCATTTTATTTATGTCACACTTATTCATATTCATATATATATTTTTTTAAATGTTTTGAAAAAGATATAAAATAAAGATATTCCCGAATTAAAATAATTCATGAGTTCTCTGCTGGGTTTGCTGGGGAGGATATTATCAATTATCATTAATAACGGAATATCTTTTTTTTTAAAACGAGAATGATTCGAAAAATTTTCCAGATTAATAAAAATTTCTATATTTTGGCACGTTTGTCGGGAAATATAGAAAAATTTTGAATTAATAAATCCCGGATTATTTTCAATTAAAAAATGGAATTATTTTTTTTTAAATTGGGAATTAATTTAAATACCAAATTTAAAATCGATTTTTTATCGAAACTTGAGATAACGCATGATTAATAAGGTATCGTTTTATACGGGCGTTGTGAGGGTGCTAATCCTTGCCCACACGTAACCGAGTGCCGAACCTGATTCTTTGATTTTCTCTGGTTTATAACGCAGACTTGAAATTGGTTTTAAAAATATTTTAATTAATTTTAAAAGTTTTATAAAATCGGTTTTAATAGGTGGCCGATCACACCTAGCTAAAAAAGATTGGTGGCGACTCCATGTCTTTTTCAAGGTCATTTTCAAAACCTTCATTTTTTTAAGAGGGATTAAGTCGACTTTTTCTCGTTTTTTTAATGTCACGCTTAACAAATAATAAAGTCTTGCAATGAGATTTTGTTATTTTTTAGGTTGTGAAAATACCGGGCTCCATGCACGTGCTGAAGATGTTAAAATTTATATTTTAAGATATATATTTCAAATTCTAAAGTTAGAACCATTGTTTATAAAAAATATTGAATAATGTTTATCTTATATTGTATAAAATTTTAATTATAAACTTACATTATATTGTTTTATTATTGTTCAGTACATTATTTATTTTTGCATGATACATATTGTATTTTATTCTTAGACTAATGTTGTTTACGTAACATCATTGTTGATAGCATGCCAAAGGAAACATTAAAGGGTATGAATATTATTCACACTCATTCAGAACCAACAGGCACTGATGTTGAGGGCAACACTAGCGTGGCATCTTTGGATACGCCTAATCCTTCACCTATGGATATTAACACATACATGCCTTCCGCAAATACAGGTGCAGAAGCTTTAGTTCATACTAACTTGAACACAGGTATCATGTTACATTATAAAAGTACTTAATTTACGTTGACCATTAAATGTTGGGTAGTTGCTAATTTTATTTTATGTTTTGCGTAGTTGATAATAATGGGCGACGCAAAACTCGATGTCGTACTACATTAAAGGATTTATGGGCACTATCTCCTGATGAGCGTATTGTTGTTTCAACAAACAATGATCAACAGCCAATTGGTTCGGAAGAACAACTACTGGCTAGCTTTCTAGGCATGGTTGCTCGGAATGGAATGAAGTTGCCAATTCATTTTGAAACATATCTTGATGTGCCAAATAGTGTGAAGATCGTGGTTTTAAACTTTGTTGAGGTACTAGTATAAACGTGATACATTAGTAGTGTATTACCTTTGAAATTTTGTTTGTGATCGAAACTAACTTTGTACAACTTTTTCATTTTAGTCAAAATTTTCTCTGAAAATTTCAACATCATTAGTTCTCAAGTCATTAGGGAAAAATAGAAAGATTATAAGCATGACTCGAAAAAGAAGTATTTCAATTGAAATATTGATCTTGCTGTCACATTACAAAACATATTGCGTGGTGTGATTAGGTGAGTATGAAAAATTAGTTGAATTCTATTATTCAAAGAAATGAGAGGTATCATTATGTTTCTAATTAAGTCATTTAGAATTTTTTATAATATAATTGTATGTAACTTGTATAATTATAATGTTTATGACCAATGTACAAGAACGAGAACGACTTGGAGTTTCTAGCAGAAAGCAACAGAAATACAGTCACACAAGTGGATCAAAAAGGTTTGCCAGAAAAGCTAATGAAAATGTAAGTTTTCATTCAGAATTTATTATTATGTTAGTGTTTTGAGATGTAATTGGGCAAAATTGTCAAACAGCCCCATCACTGCACTTTATACACTTAAATAGCTCGACTCTTTGATATTATAATTGCTGAAATGCTATATTTTTTGTGATGATTGTTTGTGTGACGTAAACTTAGTGTTTTGATATTTTTTTAAGCAAATTTGGTCTCGTAATAGGGCAAAATTATCAAACAGCTTATTCATTGCACTTTGTGCACATAAATAGCTTGAGTCTTTGATATTATAGTTGCTCAAATGCTAAATTTATTGTGATGATTGCTTGTGTGACGTAAACTTGTTTTGAGATGCTTTAAGCACATTTTGTCCCGTAACAGGTCAAAATTGTCAAACAGCCCTTTTACTGCATTTTATGCACGTAATTAGCTCAATTCTATTATATTATAATTGCTCAAAAGCTAAATTTGTTGTGATGATTGCTTGTGTGACGTAAACATAGTGTTTTGAGATGTTTTAAGAACATTTAATCCTGTAATAAGGCAAAATTGTCAAACAGCCTGTTCACTGCACTTTATGCACGTAAATAGCTCGACTCTTTGATATTATACTTACTCAAATGTTAAAGTTGTTGTTACCATTTTTGTGACATAAACTTAGTGATTCGAGATATTTTAAGTACTTTAAGTTTCGTAATTGGCAAAAAAGTCAAACATACAATGTTAGTGTATGTACTTTATGCTCGTTTTCAGACAGCAAACCTAATCAAGGTTACAAGTCAAAACATAATAGCTCAATCTATATATACTCAAATACAGGTTATGATATTATACTTGTTGGAATATTGAAGTTGCTGTAATGCTTGGTTTTGTTAGAAAATTTATTGTTTTGAACTGTTTTAATACAAATTTCATATTAATTATTATTATTTTGCAAAAAATTGAATGAGGAGAAAAAAATTAGACGAGTTGAACTGTTTCAATTAACTCACACTAAAAATATGGGTCTTCTTTGAACGTTGAGACTCAAGAAATTGTGGTATATTTTCTTCATATTTTTTTCTTTTATTTACAAATATATTTCACAATGTAGACACCTAATTTTGTCCGGACCACTAAAACATGTATGTTTTCTTCCTAAATTGATGTTGCAGAATGTAAAAAGATTTTTTTCATCCTGCAGGTGGTACTCCGAGACTTAGTCTAAGAATGCAAGCATAAAAAGTCAAACTTGAAAAAGTCAACCCCAAAAAATCAACTACTGAAAAAGTCAACCCACTTTCAAAATCAAGATTTGAAGTTCAATTGAAAAATGGAGAAAGAAATTTGATAATCCGAGGTCTACATCAAAAGATATGGAGTTCGGAAGTTGGGTTACAGAGATTTAGTAGAAAGGAAACCCTAGTTCGAGAAATTTGGGGAAAAGTGCTTTAAACAATCAAATTGGTCGAAATTGAAGGTTCCAAATGAAAGATAAGCACTGACTACGGGTAATGGAGAAGCTACTTGGAAGAAAAACTGAAAGAAAAGTCAATCCGAAAAAAAAATCGAGAATTAGGATTTTTGGTGGATTTCGGTGAAATTTGAAAGAATTACAGAAATGGCCTGATTTGGTAAGACTAAAGCCCTTAATGGATGAGGAGTCATTAAACAAGGATAGCCCAAGGCTCAGTTTGAAGAAAATCTGAAAATCGGACTTGTTTTGAGCAAAACCGAGTTTCGGAGGCAAAAGGGCAAAATTGGAAAATTTGGGAAAAATAGCAAATGAACTCCAAAAATTCTGAAAAACTGCAGATCTCATTCTTAAATCATTTTAAAGAGATTGGCGAAGAAAAATCTTGATTCGGAGTTCGTTTGCAAAATGGCTAAATCCTGGGTCCCCTATGTAGAAATTCAAGAAGATAAATCCCGAAAAAATAGCAAATGAACTCCAAAAATTCTAAAAATTTGCAGATCTCATTTTAAATTATTTGGAAGAGATTGGCGAAAGAAAATCCGAATATGGAGTTCGTTTGCAAAATGGCCAAATCCGGGCCCATTATGTAGTAATTCAAGCAGATAAATCCCGAAAAAATACCAAATGAGTTCCAAAAATTATGAAAACTTCCAGATCATACTTTTAAATTATTTGGAAGAGATTGGTGAAGAAAAATCTAGATTTGGAGCTCGTTTAAAAAATGGTAAAGTGTGGGAGCACAAAAGGGTTATTTTGGAAAAAACTCCAAATAAATAGCAAATGGGCTCGAAAAATTTTGAAAACCTCCAGAGTTCAATATTTTATTATTTTAAAAGTATTGAAAAAAGAAAAATTGAATTTGGAGTCCGTTTCCTATTTATTTATGTTCGGGGGGCAAAAAAGTCATTTTACCCAAGAAATCGAAAAAGGGCTTTTTTTGCCTTTTGAAAAAATGGAGACTGGGCTGGAAGAAGAAGGGCCATTCAGCCAAGGCCCAAGGATGGGTAGATATTTTCTGATTTTTAATCAAAAGGCTAATAATGAAGAGAAAGTTAGTTATTTTTTGATGAAGCCTTTGCAAATAAGCCACATGGACCAATGCATGAAGAGGGAGAGTGTCAACATAATGGCTTAAGATTCTTGAATAGCTGTAATTGTGGATAGATGATGGCCTAATCTAAGGGTGATAATTTCATTTTTAAACATCTTGGATCAATAGCCTTTGGATGAAAATTGGTTGAAGAAAAGATGACAACATCCTAAAGGATAAGGGCCATTTGGCCACTACTAGGGGAGGGGGGCTCTCTCTTTTCATTTTCAGCTATTCACTCTCTATTCTCTCTTGGTTTTGGCTGATTTTTCTCTCCATTGTTGAAAGGAAAAAAGAAAAGTTTAGAAAATAAAATAAAATAAAGTTAGAAGAGAAAAAGCTTGCAATATAGCTTTTAGAGGTTGCTTTAAGCACCATACTCTTGCACTTTCTTTGATTTTCCATTCTTGATTTGCTATTTTAATTTGATATTTGGTGAGTTTCTTTTGATTTTGATTTTACAATAAGTGTTTTTAAGCTTTCTTTTCAAATTCTTCCTTCATGCTTTCTTAAAAAACTATGAAAAATCAATTTCTTTTCTATTTTTTCTAAGTGGCCGAATGGCCTAGTGTTTTTGTAGTTGTTGTTTTGCATTTTTATTTTATGTTATTCTTGATATTTAACAAGTTTTAATGCTTTAAATCTTCTTCTAATACATAAACATGAAGCTTCTTTTAATTTGGTTGCTTACTTGTTACCATTTTTTAGTCTATTATCTTGTTATCATGTTTATTTTACTTGTCTTGCATTTTTTATTTTCTGTTTTCAAAATGTTTAAGTTTGTTTATGTTTTACATTTTTTAATCCATGTGTTTGTGAAAATGCCTATTGGTTTTCATGCCTTTACTTTATATTTGCATGATTTGAGCATTATTTTTTCGCTATGCATGTTAGTATATCATGTGTTTGTGAAAATGCCATGCTCATTTTAAGCATGAGACCATTCGGCCACCCTCATGTTGTATGCTTTGTGTGTGCATTTTTGTTATGTTAGTTGATAGGTTTGCATTTTCATTTAGTTGTGTATTTTGTTTAATCATGCCATATGTTTGTGTTATTACCATGCATTCTTTAGGTTTAGGATTGGTTTGCTTTGCCATGCATATTCATGCATTTTAGGCATGGGTTGCATTAAATGCCATGCAAGTTCATTTAGGTCTAGGTCATTTTATTGATGCCATGCATTTTTCATGTCATTTAGGTTTTAAATCATGCATTTCATGCATCATATTTGCTGTATTTTTCATGCATTTCATGTCTATGCCACATGATTTATGACATAGGCCAATCAATGGCTAAAAGTCATGCTCACTTGAGCATACTTGTGGAAAATTAAAGAGTTGTCAAATTGATTATTCTACCTTTGTGATTTTTTTTACTTAGCCAATTTTTGCCTAACTTTTCAAAAGTGTTAGCTACTATTTGTGAGTCCTTAGATGAGTCTCTAATATTTTTTACTTTTATTTTTAAATGATTTTATCAAAGGCAAAAAAATGTGTTTTGGCAAAACAGTTTTTTCACCTAGTACTCGTACTTTCCCAATTTTTCTGGGTAGTCATATTTTCTCAGAAAATTAATCCGATTTTTTCCCATGTATTTTTACATGTCCTGAGTCTCCAGTATTTTTTTTAGATTTTTTAGAATTTTTAGAAATAGGGTAAAAAGTTGTGCTTTAAAACTAGATAGTGAAGTCAGAATTGAATTTGAAGAAAAATCATTTTTCTGTTTTGGTTAAGTTACTTAGAGGGGGCTGATTAGGAAGTTTAGCTACTGTTTTAGGGTAGTTTATAAGCCTTTTTAAACTTTAAAAATGATTTTTTAAATCTCGGGTTAAGGGTGGTCAAGTCCGGGATTTTAAACTTAGGAAATTAGAGCCATTTAAAAAAGGGTTTAGCTAAGTTTCTTTTTATTTTTAATCTAAGCTTTTCAAAATTGTTTTCAAACAATCACAAAGTATTTTGGTTTTAGAATATTTAATTTGATATATTTTCCTAAGGTAGCCGGATATCTTTTTAGATATACGAATTTTCTTAATTAAAGGAAAAAATACATTCTCATGCATTGCATTTTCCATATTCATGCATACTATATAATATGTGATTTTTGCTATGTTAATTTTCATGATAGTGTTATTATCTTTGATTTAAAATTTTGATATTATATTAATTGTTATATGGTTTTGAATATTTCATGATATTCTTTGCTTTTTATTTAGTTATTTTTGTCATATTATTTAGCATATACTATGTTCATGCATTATTATTTTTATTTTTATTTTCATGCATATTATATGTTAGCATTATTTTATATTTCATGTTATTTCATATCATTTAGATTATATGTCATATCATTTATATTTGCCATGTCATTTAAATCATTTTATTACATTTAGAATATATCATGTGACTTAGGATATTTCATTTCATATAGAATATATTATGTTACCTAAGTCATTTTATTTCATTTAAAATATATTATGTCACTTAGGATATTTTATTTCATTTAGGATATATCATATGACTTGGGATTTTACATTTCATATAGAATATATCATGTTACTTAGGTCATTTCATTTCATTTAGAATATATGATATGACTTAAGATATTTCATTTCATTTAGAATATGTTAAGACATTTAAATTATATCATACCATTTAGGTTGCATTATATTATCTAGACTTGCTATGTCATTTTATTTATGTCACACATATTCATATTCATATCTTTTAAAATATTTTGAAAAAGGTAATGATTTTCAATAAAATAAAGATATTCCCGAGTTAAAATAATTCATGAGTTCTCTTTCGGGTTTGCTAGGGAGGATATCATCAATTATCATTAATAACGGAATATCTTCTTTAAAACGAGAATGATTTGAAAAAATTTCCAATATAATAAAAATTTCTATATTTTGCCACGCTTATTGGGAAATATAGGAAAATTTTGAATTAATAAATTTCGGATCATTTTCAATAAAAAAAATGGAATTATTTTTCTTTAAATTGGGAATTAACTTGAAATATCAAATTAAAAATTGACTTTTTATCGATACTTGAGATAACACACGATTAATAAGGTATCGTTTTATGCGGGCGTTGTGGGGGTGCTAATTCTTCCCCACACGTAACCAAGTCCCAAACCCGCTTGTTTGATTTCTCTGGTTTAAGATGTAGACTTGAAATTGGTTTTTAAAAAATGTTTTAATTAATTTTAAAATGTTTTATAAAACCGATTTTAATAGGTAGCCGATCACACCTAGCCAAAAAATATTGGTGGCCAATCCATGTCTTTTTCAAGGTTATTTTCAAAACCTTCGTTTTTTTAGAGGAATTAAGTCGACTTTTCATCATTTTTTTAGTGTCACGCTTAACGAGTAATAAAGTCTTGCGATGAGACTTGTCATTTTTTAGGTTGCGACAACTTGGCGACTCCACTGGGGATTTTTAGGGAGTCAAGCCTAGAATTAGTTGTGTGTTATCAAAGTCTCGATTTTGTTGGTTTAATTGGTATTTAATTTTAATTCCCCCATTTTTTTTTAAATAATAAGGAGAATTTTGAAAACAATAAAATGTTTTAAATTTTTCCATATTCATGTGCATACATTTTATTATTGTTCTCTAGTTATTTAATAATTGTATATTATAATTGCTTGTTGGTTAATGCTTTACATTATTCTTGAATGTTATTTCAATAAATGGTTAGGGCATTTAGAATAAGGGTTGTAGAATAGGTGGTGAAAGGTTTGTTTTTCCTCCACACACTCCACACGTGCATTTATATATCATGAGCCCTATACCCAGGTTTCGTCCTTCTAGGTGGGAGCAAAGTAACTAAGCCTTCGTGATTAACAATCTGCATGGGCTAGTGAAACACTTCCGGAGTACTAAATTACCTAAGCCTTCGTGATTAACAATCCGCATGGGCTAGGGAAATGGACTCTAACGAATTGAACCTGCTTTTATCGGGGTGCCTTACTAGCCTTCACCGGCGACAGTGAGGAGCAATTCGGGGCCTTTAGAACCAATTCACCCTCATATAGTGAACCTAGGCAAAGCCATGCCGGATTTCCGTTAGATATACCGAAGATAGGAACACATGGAGGGACATTTCTAAACCTTTTGTTACCTATTTTACACTCTGAATAAGTGTTGTAGATCGAGCAACGATGTACGTACATCGCCCGTAATAAATGTGATAATCCGCTCCAAAGGCACTGTCATACCTATATAAGTAGATATTGTTGGGGCAAGTGTTCACTAACTTTTTGAAATTCAAAATATAAATATTCTTTTTCAAACATTTTTGCATTTTGCACATTTCATGCATGTGTGTGTCGTAACCTAAAAAAAAAATGAGTCTCATCGCAAGACTTTATTATTTGTTAAGCGTGACATTAAAAAAAATCGAGGAAAAGTTGACTTAATTCCTCTAGAAAAATGAAGGTTTTGAAAATGACCTTGAAAAAGACATGGAGTCGCCACCAATCTTTTTTATCTAGGTGTGATCGGCCACCTATTAAAACCGATTTTATAAAATATTTTAAAAATTAATTAAAATATTTTAAAAACCAATTTCAAGTCTGCGTTTTAAACCAGAGAAATCAAAGCAGCGGGTTCGGGAGTCGGTTACGTGTGGGGAAGGATTAGCACCCCCACAACGCCCATATAAATCGGTACCTTATTAATCGTGTGTTATCTCAAGTCTCGGTAAAAAATCGGTTTTAAATTTAGTATTTCAAGTTAATTCCCAATTTAAAGAAAAATAATTCCATTTTTAATTGAAGATGATCCGGAATTTATAAATTCAAAATTTTCCTATATTCCCCAACAAACGTGGCAAAATATAGAAATTTTTGTTAATTTTGGAAAACTTTCCGAATCATTCTCCTTTTAAAGAAGATATTCCGTTATTAATAATAATTGATGATATCCTCTCCAGCATACCCGGCAGAGAACCCATGAATTATTTTAACTCAGTAATATCTTTATTTTATTAAAAATCATTACCTTTTTGAAAATATTTTAAAAGATATGAATATGTATATGCATGACATAAATAAAATGACATAGCAAAATCTAAATAATATAATGCACCCTAAATGATATTATATGATTTAAATGTCTTAGCATATTCCAAATGAAATGAAATATCCTAAGTTATATGATATATTCTAAATGAAATGACCTAGGTATACATTCTATATGAAATGCAAGATCCTAAGTCATATGATATAATCTAAATGAAATAAAATATCCTAGATGACATAATATATCCTAAATGAAATGAAATGACCTAGGTAATATAATATATTCTACATGAAATGAAATGACCTAAGTAACATACATATTCTATATGAAATGAAATGATTTAAATGACATGACAAATATGAATGATATGGCATATAATTTAAATGACATGGAATATAAAATAATGCTATCATATAATATGCATGAAAATAAAAATAAAAATAAAAATGCATAAACATAGCATATGCTAAATAATATAAAAAATAACTAAAATAAAAAGCATAGGATATCATGAAATATTCAAAACCATAGAATAAACCATATAACATCAAAAAAAAAATATATAAATCAAAATAATAACAATACCATAGGAATTATCATAGCAAAAATCACATATTATATAAAATGCATGAATATCGAAAATGCAATGCATGAAATGTATTTTTTCCTTTACTTAAGGAAATTCGTATATCTAAAAAGATATCCGGCTACCTTAGGAAAGTATGTCAAATTAAATATTCTAAAACCAAAATACTTTGTGATTGCTTGGAAACAATTTTGAAAAGCTTGAATTAAAAATAAAAAATGGGCTAAATCTTTTTTAAATGGCTCTAATTTCCTAAGTTTAAAAATCCCGGACTTGAACACCCTTAACCCAAGAGTTAAAAAAATCATTTTTAGAGTTTAAAAAGGCTTAGAAACTACCCTAAGTCAGTAGCTAACCCTCCTAATCAGCCCACTCTAAGTAACTTAACCAAAACAGAAAAATGATTTTTCTTTAAATTCAATTTTGACTCCACTGTCCAGTTTTAAGCCACGATTTTTAACCTATTTTTAAAAAATTCAAAAAATTATAAAAAAAATACTAGAGACTCAGGACATGTAAAACTACACGGAAAAAAATCGTCTTAATTTTCTAATTAAAGATGAATTCCCAGAAAAATCGAAAATGTACGAGTACTGGGTGAAAAAAATTGTTTTGCCAAAATACATTTTTGTCTTTGATAAAATCATTTAAAAATCAAAGTAAAAATATTTAAGACTCACAAACAGTAGCTAGGACTTTTTGAAAGTTAGATAAAAATTGACTAAGTCAAAAAAATCACAAGGATAGAATAATCAATTTGACAAAACTTAATTTTCCACAAGTGTGCTCAAGAGAGCATGACTTTGAACCATTAATTGGCCTAAGTCATTATTCAAGTGGCATGAACATGAAATGCATAAAAATTTACAGCAAATATAGTGCATGAAATGCATGAGTTTAAACCTAAATGTCATGAAAAAATACATGGCATTCATATAGTAACCTAGACCTAAATGAACTTGCATGGCATTTAATGCAACCTAGACCTAAAATGCATGAACATGCATGGCAAATAAACCTAACTTAATAACTAAAATATGCATGGCATTTTCACAAACACAAAGCATGCTTAAACCAAGAACTCAAACAAATATCATGCAAATGCTAACCTATCAATTAACATGGCAAGAATGCACATACAATGCTAAAATTCAAGGAGTGGCCGAATGGCCTATGTAACTAGCAAACATGACATTTTCACAAACACTTGGTATACTAGCATGCAAAACTAAATCAAATGTCATACAAATGCAAAAACCTACCAACTAACATGGCAAAAATGCAACACACAATGCAAAACACATGGAGTAGCCGAATGGCCTCAAGCTCCAACAAGCATGGCATTTTCACAAACACTTGATATACTAACCTGCTCAACTAAAATATAACACTCAAATCATGCAAAAACCACACAAGCATTTTCACAAACACTTGATATACTAAATCTAAAACATGCTCAAACTTAAACATCATAAAAACAGAAAATTAAAAATGCAAGAACATGATATTTAAATCATAAATGACAACAAACAAAGCAACCAACTTAAAATATAACTCAAGTATATGAAGTAAAATAACATTTAAAACATCAATACCAAAGAAAATAACATCAATAACATGATAAAATAAACCAAAACAGCAACTTAAATAAAAACTATAGGCCATTCGACCATGGTGAGAATATTGTAAAAACAATTGTAAAAAAAAATATTTAAGAAAGAGATGAAGGAAGAACTTAAGAAGAACAATAAAAAACATTTATTTAAAAAGGAAACTCACCAAATAGTAATCAAAATAGCAAAAACAAGAATGAAAAATCAAGAAAGTGCAAGAGTTGGTGCTCAAGAGCAACCTCAAGAAGCTATATTTCAAGCTTTATCTCTTCAAACTTTCCTTTCTTTTCTAAACTTTTTCTTTTTGCTTTCAACCAAAGAGAGAAATACCAAGTAAAAACCAAGAGAACTCAGCAAAAATAAAGTGTAAAAATGAAAAATCTGAACCTCTCCCTAGAGCTAGCCGAAACCCCCTATATTCTTCAAGGATGTTGTCATTTTTTTGTAACCAATTTTCCATCAAATAGCTAATAATTCAAGGTGAAAAAATCATGAAATTACCACCTTTAGATTAGCATCTCAGCTGTCCCAAATTACAGCTATTCAAGAATAATGTTGACACTCTCTCTTGGCCTATGTGGCTTAATCACACTGGCTTGATCAAAAGGAATCTCTAACTAACTTTTAATTCTTTGCCATTTGATTGAAAAATTAGAAACTTCCTCTTTCCTTTGGGCCTTGGCAGGCCAGCACTTCTCTTTTCCAGCCCAAGTCTGATTTTTTTGAAAGGCCCAAAGTAGCCCTTTTCGGTTACTTGGATGAAATGACTGTTTTGCCCCTCGAATGCAAATAAATATCAAACGGACTTCAAATTAAATTTTTATTTTTTTAATAATTCCAAAATAATAAAACATTGAGTTCTGGAAGTTTTCAAAATTATCCGAGTCCATTTGCTATTTATTTGGATTTTTCTTCCAAAAATGCCCTTTTATGCCCACACATTTTACCATTTTTTAAACAAGCTCCAAATCAAGATTTTTCTTCACCAATATCTTCCAAGTAATTTAAAAGTGTGATCTGGATGTTTTCATAACTTTTAGAGCTCATTTGGTGTTTTTTCGAGATTTATCGGCTTGAATTACTACATAGGAGCTCGGGATTTGGCCATTTTGCAAACGAACTCCGAATCAAGATTTTATTTCGCCAATCTCTTCCAAATAATTTAAAAATGATATTTGCAAAATTTCAGAGTTTTTGGAGTCCATTTGCTATTTTTTCGAGATTTATCTTCTTGAATTATTGCATAAGAGGCCCGAGATTTGGCCATTTTGCAAACGAACTCCGAATCAAGATTTTCTTTCGCCAATCTCTTCCAAATAATTTAAAAATGATATTTTCAAAATTTCAGAAGATTTGGAGTTCATTTGCTATTTTTTCGGGATTTTTCTTTTTGAATTACTACATAAGAAGCCCGGGATTTGGCTATTTTGCAAACGATCTTCGAATCAAGATTTTATTTTTCCAATCTCTTTCAAATGATTTAAAAAAGAGATTTGCAATTTTTTAGATTTTTCGGAGTCCATTTGCTATTTTTCCCAAATTTTCCAATTTTGCCTTTTTGCCTCCGAAACCCGGTTTTGCTCAAAACAAGTCCGATTTTTTGATTTTCTTCAAACTGAGCCTTGGGCTATCCCTTTTTAATCATTCCTCATCCATTGGGGGCTTTGGTCTTACCAAGTTGGGCCATTTCTGTGATTCTTTCCGATTTCACCGAAATCCACTAAAAACCCTAATTCTCGGTTTTTTCCCAGATTGACTTTTCTTTCGGTTTTTCTTGCAAGTGGCTTCTTCATTACCCGTAGTCAGTGCTTATCTTTCATTTGGAACCTTCAATTTCGAACAATTTGATCGTTTAAGCACTTTTCCCCAAATTTCTCGGATTAGGGTTTTCTTTCTACTGAATCTCCAAATCACAACTTCCGAACTCCATATCTTTCAATGTAGACCTCAGATTATCAAAATTCTTTCGCTTTTTCTATTGAACTTAAAATCTTGATTTTGAAAGTGGGTTGACTTATTCAGTAGTTGACTTTTTGAGGTTGACTTTTTTAGGGTTGACTTTTTTCGGGGTTGACTTTATTTGAATTTGACTTTTTATGCCACCCTCTTAAACTAAGTCTCGGAGTACCACCTGCAGGATGAAAAAAGTTTTTTTACATTCTGAAACCTCAATTTAGGAAGAAAACATACCCGTTTTAGTGGTCCGGACAAAATTAGGTGTCTACAGCTGCCCCTCTTTGGCTATTGCTGAGAATCAGGAATCAGGCAAAGATAAACAAACACTAATTTTGTACGGTCAGTGAAATCTCATGTGAAGGAAAGGGAAAGGGGTTTTTTCTCTTTTTTTTTTTATCATTTATCATTTTTTCTATTTTTATTTTTTTCTCTATTTTTATTTTTTATTTTTTTAACAGTAAATTGAAGATTTTGTCCTTAAATTGAATTCCCTAACTAATCAAGGCTCGGCCCGTCTTAAGGAAACGAATTCGATTTGCAAGAAAGGAAATGACCTCGACGATGGTCTCGGGGTCTTAACCTGTCTTGTTCTCAGCTGTGTTTAAAATTCTAGGTATCTTCTCCAAAAGCTTCGGCTATCACCACCAAAGTCTTGATCATTTTTAAAACTGTAAAAATTCTGGGTATCACCTCCAGAAGCTTAAGCTATCACCACCGAAGACTTTCTACCTTTTCAAAGAATTTTAAAACTCTAGATATCTCCACCAGAGGCTTCAGCTATCACCACCAAAGTCTTGCTCATTTTTAAAACTATAAAACTCTGAATATCTCCATCAGAGGCTTTGGCTATCACCACCAAAGACTTTCTCCCTTTTCAAAAATTTTTAAACTCTGGATATCACTGATGCAAATGCAAATGTTTTTAATTGATGCAAATGCTTCTTGATGCAGATGCAAATGACTTAGATAGTGCAAATGTCTTCGATGCAAATGTAAATGACTTGATTTGATGCAAATTTTCTTGATGCAGAATCAAATAACTTAGATTGATGCAAATGCTTCTTGATGTAGATGCATATGTTGAATAAAATTCTGGGTAACTCCTTCAGAAGAAGATTTCTCATTTTTCAAAATTATAAAACCCTGGATATCTCCACCAGAGGCTTCAGCTATCACCACCGAAGACTTGTTCACTTTTAAAACTGTAAAATTCTGGATATCCCCACCAGAAGCTTTGGCTATCACCACCAAAGGTTTGCTCATTGCAAAATTCTGGGTAACTCCTCCAGAAGCTTTGGCTATCACCACCAAAGGCTTGCTCATTGTAAAATTCTGGGTGACTCCTCTAGAAGCTTTGGCTATCACCACCAAAGACTTGCTCATTGTAAAAATCTGGGTAACTCCTCCAAAAGAAGATTTCTCATTTTCAAAATTACAAAACCCTGGATAACTCCACCAGAGGCTTCAGCTATCACCACCGAAGACTTGTTCACTTTTAAAACTATAAAATTCTGGATATCTCCACCAGATGCTTTGGCTATCACCACCAAAGGTTTGCTCATTGTAAAATTCTAGGTAACTCCTCCAGAAGCTTTGGCTATCACCACCAAAGACTTGCTCATTGTAAAAAATCAGGGTAACTCCTCCAGAAGAAGATTTCTCATTTTTCAAAATTATAAAATCCTGGATATCTCCACCAGAGGCTTCAGCTATCACCATTGAAGACTTGTTCACTTTTAAAACTGTAAAATTCTGGATATCTCCACCAGAAGCTTTGGCTATCACCACCAAAGACTTGCTCATTGTAAAATTCTGGGTAACTCCTCCAGAAGCTTTGGCTATCACCACCAAACACTTGCTCATTGTAAAATTATGGGTAACTCTTCTAGAAGAAGATTTCTCATTTTTCAAAATTATTAAACCCTGGATATCTCCACCAGAGGCTTCAGCTATCACCACCGAAGACTTGTTCACTTTTAAAACTGTAAAATTCTGGATATCCCCACAGAAGCTTTGGCTATCACCACCAAAGGTTTGCTCATTGTAAAATTCTGGGTAACTCCTCTAGAAGCTTTGAGAAATGATGCAGATGCACATGTCTTTTAACAAGGTGCTCATGCTTCATGGTGCAAATGTAAATGCTTGGATTGATGTAAATGTTTCTTAGTGCAAATGCAAATGGCCTGGATTGATGCCCATGTTTCATGATGCAGATGCCCCTACTAATTGTATTCATGTAACTGGTTTATAAATGGTGTAACTACAAATACCACACAATAATGAAAATGCAATGATTCTAGAAATGATGCAATTGCTTGAGATGACACAAATGCGAATTCCATGAAGAATGTAAATGTAAAGGTAAAATGCAGATGCTTATGGAATAATGCCAATGCAAATACCCATGAATGATGCAAATGCTTGCCGACACTGTGCAGATATAAAAGCTTGATAAAGAGATGAGTGCTCATGAGTGATGCAAATGCCCCCGGTTGTTTTTCTAGACTTTGGCTTAGCCTTTCAAATTCATTTTTCCTCTTCAAATCAGAGTATATCTTCAATTCATTTTGGCTATTTTCTTTACCCCAATAGTTTTCAAACTTTCATCAACAGAGATCTGAACCGTGTTCTATTTCTTCTTCTCATATCTGGAGTCAAGACCTATCCTGGTAGTTCTATACCTTTGGGTTAGAAAAATCCTTGTCTCATGTCAACATCAAAATGGGTATTTCAAAAAATCTCTTTATTTGTTTTCGCATCTTGAAAACTTCTGAAAAAAATATTAACCCCACAATGTGTGATGTATAAATCTTTTAAAGACTTATGATCATTGTTAGAAATTTCTCTGAGTATCAATCTGGGTTTTTTCAACTGGGATTGGCAAGGCTTGGTATAGCAAGATTCTGGCTTTTCTAGGAAAACTTCAGAACAAAAATATATATCCCTTCTAGGCTCACAAATGGAACATGTTTTATAAATCATGAATTCATTGAGAACCAAGCAAATTCAACATTCTTTTAGTTTCCATATCAAGGCATTTTGACAAGCGTAAAGATTGGCCGGCATGTTTAAACCGAAAAGTTTAATCTTGGAGAAAAAAAAAGTTTCAGTTTTTTGAAGACAATCCTCTGAATGAGAGCTATCAATTTAAGAAGTTCAGGAATACCTAGATGTTCCTCGATGACCACTTTTTTAAGATAACCTTCTCTTTTATGGTATAGGCACTTTCATACATGGCATCAAAAATTTTCATTTTACTCTAGACCGTCCATTTTTGGGTTTTCGCCCTAGAGTCCCATTCTTTCCAATTTTTCTCTTTATTTTTTTTTTGTTTTATTTTTTTGTTCTACCATACACTTGAGAATTCTAAATTCTTCCTTAGTGAAATGATAATTCGATGAAATGGGATAAGATCTGAGGAAAACCTTTCAAATTAAATATTCATGCTTGATCAAAATGGACTTTTAAAGCACGTAATGTAGGCCATGGCTTAGGGTTCAGAAAGAAAGGATAAATAGGCCCAAAATATGTGTTTGAGGGTAATCAGATCAAAAGATCATTTCTTGAGGAGAATTCTTTTTGAAGCATTCATCCCTTCTTGGACATTTCTTTCCTTTTGACTTTGCTCTTTTTCTTCCTTGCTTTTGGCTTTCATTTGCCATTGCTTTTTCACACACTTTTTTTGTGTTTTTCTTTTGTTTTTCTTGGCTTTCATTTCGCCATCTTTTCCTCTTCTTTTTTCTTTGACAGAGTGAGCCCGTATTTATTCGGGGTTCCATTTGCTTTGTATCTGTCTTTGAGCTAGGACTCATTTCTCAATGATCTTTAAAAAGATCTTTCCTCGCATTTGCCCCCCATTGTAGAGGGTGATCCTTGATCAGGGTTTAAAGAAAAAAGAATTCTTTCGGCTCAAAAGGGGTGACTATGGATAATTTCTTTTTGTGCGAAAGAGATATGAAAAATGGCCGTTTCTCATGTCAAGCAAAAATATTCACATTGAAAAGCAATCCCCAGGGGAAATAGATAATCAAAATTCAATTTGCACTTTGGAATCATCCGAATTCTAATATGCATAATATCACAAATTTTTTTATTTTTCATCGCATACCCCAATGATTCATGCGTTAGTCCATCCTTATTCACCATGTATCCATCATTTCCACATATGATGCCCCAATTTAATTAACCATGGGAATTTGTATCAACGAAGAACATAGCAAGTCTAGGTCTATTTTGAAAAGGCTGAGTTTCCAATCTGAGTTCTTTGAAGAGACAAGGAAAATATGACCCAAAAATGAGTTTTCTCTAGGACAAGGGATAATCTAGTTTAATCATTGTGCCCCAGGGTGTCAATCATGAAGTGATGTTTGGGTATTTGAAGTTTTATGATCAATGGGAAAGGTCATGAATGGTTTTAGCACAATCTTGAAACACACCGAATTATTAAAATCTAGATTCTTGAAAAAATGTCTTATTTGTTTGAATTTCAAGGAATTTGAAAATTTTCAAAAAGTTCGCTCCTTTGTTCATAGCCTAGACTAAGATCTACGTCTTTGCTTATTCTGTGATGACAATGGTTTTATGAAGTCAAATCATTCATATTCCTTGAAGCATTAAGTCTTTCAAGTGTTCTTGGTTTAAGAGATTTAGGCTTAGGAAAACCTAAAGAGAGGGGAGAAGGTATTGGGTCATTTGTAACACTGATCATCAATCTTCTTGAGACTATCCATTATTAAAAAATTCCTTAATGCTTGTTTTTGCAAATTCAAGTTATTGTTAAAACACGACAAACACAAAGCATTTAAAATTCAAAATTCATTTAATTCATGTAGATGTTAACATGAGACAAGTGCTTTCATATGCGTCAAAAACCTAATATGATCATGCACCATGTTTCTTATGACACTTGGCTTCCCCATCTTCAAAACTTATCGAACCAGCCTTGATGAGATCTCTGACCTTGTACTTCAAAGTGGGGCAGTTCTCTGTTGAGTGACCTTGATTTCCAGAATGATAACCACAACACTCATTAGCATCATACCAGCTCGGATAAGGGGGCTTCAGAGGCTCTAATTGCATGGGTGTCACAAGGTGATTCTGGATGAGTTGAGGTAATAGCTCACTGTATGTCACAGGAATCGGGTCATCCTGATTTCTTTTTCGCTTTTTATGCCCCCTTCGATTATTCCTAAGGGTGTTTGATTGATAGACAGATGTAAATTCTAGTGTAGTTGCAGTCATTGGTTGGTATGGATAAAAACCTCGAGAGACATTGTTTAGGGTAGAGTAAAATGGCTGATACGAGGAGAATTAGGGAGGTGGGGCAAAGTCTTCCACGACTTAGGCATCTTCATTTTTCTTTTCAGATGCCCCTTTTTTCTTGGTATTGGATGTTCTTTCTCCTTCAATTTTCCCATCCCTGATAGCATTCTCAATCATCTCCCTTGAAATTACCATGTCCGAAAAATTCTTCATGGTGTTGCCAACAAGTATATCATAGTACGGGGCCTGCAGTGTATCCACAAAAATGACAGTGGTTTCCTTCTGAGTTAAGGGCGGTTGTACTTGGGCGGCCAGGCTCATCCACCGTTGCGCATATTCTTTGAAGCTCTCAGTAGCTCTTTTCTTCATATTTTGCAAGGTGAGATGGTCAGGCGCCATGTCGGTCACATGCTTATACTGGTTTAGAAAAACCCTAGCCAGGTCATTCCAAGAGCGAATCTGATCCTTGCTCAATTGACTATACCACCTAATTGCGGACATGCTGAGGCTATCCTGAAAGCAGTGAATCAAAAGCTTATGATTATCTATATGACTTGTCATCTTCCGGCAGAACATAGTGATGTGGGCTGACGGATCGGTCGTCCCGTCATATTTCACAAAGTTAGGGATCTTGAACTTAGAAGGAATGACTAAATCGAGGACCAAACATCGTTCTTTCGCATCTAAACTCCCAAATACATCTGTTCTTTCTACTGCCTGGAGCCTTTCATCTAACAACTGATATTTCCCTTGGGAATCTGCCAACTCCACCTCATTTACTGCAACCATTTTCAACTTTGCCTGCTCAGCTGGATCATCTGAGTTTAGGACATTGACAGGGTTAACAGTGTTCTGGGCATCAATCATTACGACCTCATTCTTACCCTTTTGTGCCTCTAACCCTTTCTTGGAGACAGTTTTCGGAGTATCCTTTTCCCTCGATTACGGCAGACTTAGCTCCATCAATTTAGTCATCTGATCCTTAGATTCTGCTTGAGACTTTGCTAGCTGTTCTCGCAATTCTTTCTGTTCCCTTTCCATATTTTCCATTCGGGCAACTTGTTCATCCTCCATAGCACTAGCCTTATTAAAAGGGTACTCAGTACTTCTTATACCTCTGATTTGAAATGGAAATTCTTTCAAAGACTCCTAAAGCCAAGCCAACTTCTATTTTATTTCCCCCAAATGTATGTCATGATGAATGAGCCATGAATGCAATTTGATGCATGTGAAGCCTAAACAATATGATGCATGGACATGTACAATGGAAATATGCTGACCATATACGTAATAAATGCAATCACGATGCCAACATGTTGCAAGAAAAGAAAAACAAATCAACGCATGGATATATGCAATGAATAATCATGTACATTTTAGCGTATTTCTCAATGAATGATCATATACACTATAATGCAACACGGTGTCAATTATGATACATGCAAACAATGATTGATACAGAGTATATTCAAAGAAAATCATGCTAACCATGTGTATCGTGAACGCGACCTAATGCTTACATGATGTATGTAATAAGAAAATTAATGCATGGATATATACAGAAAAATCATGCTGATTATGAATGCATAAATGCAACCTGATGCTAACATGATACATGTATGAATGTATGGTATGATCAATAATTGATCGAATGCAAAATGCAAAAGGGGAAGATATCACGGAGGAAATAGGAATCGGAGGAACTTAATCATCAACATCTCATAAATTTGAAGCATAGTCAATTCATTCCCATATCAATGTTCACAATGGTATAAACCATGTTTTACAAAATCTGAGCAGTAGTTAAAATGTCTTTACAAGCACTTTATTCTTCCTAGCATCTTAAGGCTATAAGAGCCGGCTACTGAATAAGTGAAATCCTATTACATCATATAAGACCGAAGTCTTTCCACCTCAATGCTGTAAATCTCCCAATCCTAATAACGCTTTCCCAGTCCTCTATCAATCAGTGTCGTTGGATCCAACCACTTGGCATCTATAAGAGTTCGCACTTTCTTTTTGAATGCTATACAGTCTTCAATGTTATGGCCAACAATTCCACAGTGATAATCACATCTTGCATTTGGATTATACCACCTTGGATATGGTGGTAACAGGGATTTCAATGGGACACAAGCAACCATGTGATTTTGGATCAGTATAGGGAGAAGCTCTCGGTAACTGATTGGAAGGGGGTCAAAATACCTTTGGGTCTTATCTTGGGGTTGTTTCTTAGTCACACATGGCCTAAGAGTTGGGGCATTTGGTGGTGGCACTAAGGTTTGAACCAGAGTGTTTACATAGAGATGTGGCGGAACAACATGGTAAGGGTATGGATTTGGACACGGGGCCTTTGGAGATTGTACATAGCTTGAGGTTCCTATCCCATATGTTGGATAAGGTGATTGGTGAGGGAAGCAATATGAACTGGTAGTTGGTAGTGATGGAGTGGGATTTAGGAATCTCGTAGTGGTCATCCCAATGGACGATTGGACCATAGTAGGGTGGGGATACTGACCTAGAAGAGTTTGCATGTATGGTACAGGATCTGAGGTTTCTATCTTTGGTCTCAGGCTCTCAGGTTTAATCGTTTTCATGATTTTGTCCATAATTTCGTCCGGATTGCAACCTTTGTGGCATTGACAAGTGTAGGATCCAGCAAGGTTGTATGTTCTGGACCTAATGGTTTTGGTTGATCCGAAGACAATACAGAGCCCTGAGAAAGTTCCTCTTTACTCTTACCCATATCCTCAAACATTTTCAACAATTTGGCCAGTTGTTCTTTCACTTCCTGGATTTCATGTCCACATTCCTCTTGATTGCGTTCCAAAGCACCCAATCGTTCCTCCGATTCATTCCTCATATCTTGAACCCCTTTCATGCAAATAAAAATGTCATGAGATTAAGAATACAATTGTGAATGTACATGCTCTATTCCTATGTGCATGAATATACTGATGATTAATGCATGAACATATACAAAGAAATTATGATGACTATGTATGCTATGGATGCAATCTAATGCCAACATGATGCATTAAAAAAATGAATAAATTGATGCACAGGTATATACAAATAATGACCGTGTATGTATTCTACAATTAATGACCATGCATGCTATGATGTGAAAATGATACATGCTAAGACTAAATAAATTAATACAAAGGTAGGTACAAAGAATGACCATTATATCACAAATGTATTCTACAATGAATAACCATGCATGTTTGGACTGTGACATGATGTCAAAATGATACAAATAAATTAACCAACGATTATAAGAAATTGGTGGGACCTAAATCTTGATTATTCAAAAATCTCATTATGCAAGATTTGCCTCCAAATTCATGATTTTTTGAAACATGTTTTTTTTTATGAAAAAAAAAATCATATTATTTTCAAAAGAATTTCGGGGTAGTGGATCCTACTATGGTACAATATGCAAATGTTCATGTAACACTAACAGTTTATGAAATCACCAAATGAGATTATTATTTCCAATTGTTTATTGCAAATAATGAGAACAAAAATACAACGATAAATGTACATGCTCTATTCACACATGCATGAAATGTGCAAAAAATGCAAAAATGTTTGAAAAAGAATGTTTGTATTTTGAATTCAAAAGGTTAGTGAACACTTGCCTTAACAATATCTACTTATATAGGCATCACAGTGCCTTTGGGGTGGAGTATCACACTTATTACGGGCGATGTACGTTCATCTTTGCGCGGTTTACAAAACTTATTTGAGATGTAAAAATAGGTAATAAAAGGTTAGAAATGTCCCTCCATGTGTTCCTAACTTCGGTGTATCTAACGAAAATCCGGCATGGCTTCACCTAGATTTACTATATGAGAGTGAATCGGTTCTAAAGGCCCCGAATTGCTCCTCACTGCCGCCGGTGAAGGCTAGTAAGGCATCCCGATAAAAGCGGGTTCAGTTCGTTAGAGTCTATTTCCCTAGCCCATGCGGATTGTTAATCACGAAGGCTTAGGTAATTTAGTACTCTGGAAGTGTTTCACTAGCCCATGCGGGTTGTTAATCACGAAGGCTTAGTTACTTTTCTCCCATCTAAAAGGACGAAACCCGGGTATAGGGCTCATGATATGCAAATGCACGTGTAGTGTGTGTGGAGGAACAACAAACCTTTCACCACCTATTCTACACCCCTTATTCTACATGCCCCAACTATTTATAAAAAAAAATCAAGAATAGTGTAACGCATTAACCAACAAAAAATTATAATAAACAACCTTAAATAACTAGAGAACAATAATAAAATGCATGCACATGAGAATGAACATATTTAAAAACATTTTATTATTTTCAAAATTCTCCTTAATAGAAAAATGTGAGAATTAAAATTAAATACCAATTAAACCAACAAAACCGAGACTTTGATAACACACGACTAATTCTAGGCTTGACTCTCTAATAGTCCCCAGTGGAGTCGCCAAGCTGTCGCAACCTAAAAAAAAAAAATGAGTCTAATCACAAGACTTTATTATTCATTAAGCGTAACATTAAAAAAAACCGAGAAAAAATCGACTTAATTCCTCTAGAAAAATGAAGGTTTTGAAAATGACCTTGAAAAAGACATGGAGTCGCCACCAATCTTTTTTAGCTAGGTGTGATCGGCCACCTATTAAAATCGATTTTATAAAATATTTTAAAAATTAATTAAAACATTTTAAAAACCAATTTCAAGTCTGCGTTTTAAACCAGAGAAATCAAAGAAGCGGGTTCGGGAGTCGGTTACGTGTGGGGAAGGATTAGCACCCCCACAACGCCCATATAAATCGGTACCTTATTAATCGTGTGTTATCTCAAGTCTCGGTAAAAAATCGGTTTTAAATTTAGTATGTCAAGTTAATTCCCAATTTAAAAAAAAAATAATTCCATTTTTAATTGAAAATGATCCGAAATTTATAAATTCAAAATTTTCCTATATTCCCCAACAAACGTGGCAAAATATAGAAATTTTTATTAATTTTGGAAAACTTTCCGAATCATTCTCCTTTTAAAGAAGATATTCCGTTATTAATAATAATTGATGGTATCCTCCCCAGCAAACCTGGCAGAGAGCTCATGAATTATTTTAACTCGAGAATATCTTTATTTTATTAAAAATCATTACCTTTTTGAAAATATTTTAAAAGATATGAATATGTATATGCATGACATAAATAAAATGACATAGCAAAATCTAAATAATATAATGCACCCTAAATGATATGATATGATTTAAATGTCTTATCATATTCTAAATGAAATGAAATATCCTAAGTTATATGATATATTCTAAATGAAATGAAATGACCTAGGTAACATAATACATTTTATATGAAATGCAATATCCTAAGTCATATGATATAATCTAAATGAAATAAAATATCCTAGATGACATAATATATCCTAAATGAAATGAAATGACCTATATATTCTACATGAAATGAAATGACCTAAGTAACATATATGAAATGAAATGATTTAAATGACATGAAAAATATGAATGATATGGCATATAATTTAAATGACATGGAATATAAAATAATGCTATCATATAATATGCATGAAAATAAAAATAAAAATAATTATACATGAACATAGCATATGCTTAATAATATAAAATAAAATAAAAATAAAAATAAAAAGCATAGGATATCATGAAATATTCAAAACCATAGAATAAACCATATAACATCAAAAAAATATAAATCAAAATAATAACAATACCATAGGAATTATCATAGCAAAAATCACATATTATATAAAACGCATGAATATGGAAAATGCAATGCATGAAATGTATTTTTTCCTTTAATTAATGAAATCCGTATATCTAAAAAGATATCCGGCTACCTTAGGAAAATATGTCAAATCAAATATTCTAAAACCAAAATACTTTGTGATTGTTTGGAAACAATTTTGAGAAGCTTGAATTAAAAATAAAAAATGGGCTAAATCTTTTTTAAATGGCTCTAATTTCCTAAGTTTAAAAATCCCGGACTTGACCACCTTAACCCGAGAGTTAAAAAATCATTTTTAGAGTTTAAAAAGGCATAGAAACTACCCTAAGTCAGTAGCTAACCCTCCTAATCAGCCCACTCTAAGTAACTTAACCAAAACAGAAAAATGTTTTTTCTTTAAATTCAATTCTGACTCCACTGTCCAGTTTTAAGCCATGATTTTTATCCTATTTTTCAAAATTGAAAAAATTCTAAAACAAATACTGGAGATTCAGGACATGTAAAACTACACGGAAACAAATTGGCTTAAGTTTTTGATTAAAGATGAATTCCCAGAAAAATCGAAAAAGTACGAGTAGTGGGTGAAAAAACTGTTTTGCCAAAATACATTTTTGTCTCTGATAAAATCATTTAAAAATCAAAGTAAAAATATTTAAGACTCACAAAATGACTCACAAACAGTAGCTAGGACTTTTTGAAAGTTAAATAAAAATTGACTAAGTAAAAAAAATCACAAAGGTAGAATAATCAATTTGACAAAACTTAATTTTCCACAAGTGTGCTCAAGAGAGCATGACTTTGAACCATTAATTGGCCTAAGTCATTATTCAAGTGGCATGAACATGAAATGCATGAAAAATTACAGCAAATATAGTGCATGAAATGCATGAGTTTAAACCTAAATGTCATGAAAAAATACATGGCATTCATATAGTAACCTAGACCTAAATGAACTTGCATGGCATTTAATGCAACCTAGACCTAAAATGCATGAACATGCATGGCAAATAAACCTAACTTAATAACTAAAATATGCATGGCATTTTCACAAACACAAAGCATGCTTAAACCAAGAACATCAAACAAATATCATGCAAATGCTAACCTATCAATTAACATGGCAAGAATGCACATACAATGCTAAAATTCAAGGAGTTGCCGAATGGCCTATGTAACTAGCAAACATGACATTTTCACAAACACTTGGTATACTAGCATGCAAAACTAAATCAAATGTCATGCAAATGCAAAAACCTACCAACTAACATGGCAAAAATGCAACACACAATGCAAAACACCTGGAGTAGCCGAATGGCCTCAAGCTCCAACAAGCATGGCATTTTCACAAACACTTGAAATACTAACATGCTCAACTAAAATATAACACTCAAATCATGCAAAAACCACACAAGCATTTTCACAAACACTTGATATACTAAATCTAAAACATTCTCAACTAAGATATAAAACTCAAATCATGCAAAACCACACAAGCATTTTCACAAACACTTGATATACTAAATCTAAAACATGCTCAAATTTAAACATCATGAAAACAGAAAATTAAAAATGCAAGAACATGATATTTAAATCATAAATGACAACAAACAAAGCAACCAAATTAAAATATAACTCAAGTATATGAAGTAAAATAACATTTAAAACATCAAGATCAAAGAAAATAACATCAATAACATGATAAAATAAACCAAAACAGCAACTTAAACAAAAACTATAGGCCATTCGGCCATGGTGAGAATATTGTAAAAAAAAAATTGTTTAAAAAAAATATTTAAGAAAGAGATGAAGGAAGAACTTAAGAAGAACAATAAAAAACATTTATTTAAAAAGGAAACTCACCAAATAGTAATCAAAATAGCAAAAACAAGAATGGAAAATCAAGAAAGTTCAAGAGTTGGTACTCAAGAGCAACCTCAAGAAGCTATATTTCAAGCTTTATCTCTTCAAACTTTCCTTTATTTCTAAACTTTTTCTTTTTGCTTTCAACCAAAGAGAGAAAAAACAAGTAAAAACCAAGAGAACTCAGCAAAAATAAAGTGTAAAAATGAAAAATCTGAACCTCTCCCTAGAGCTGGCCGAAACCCCCTATATTCTTCAAAGATGTTGTCATTTTTTTGTAACCAATTTTCCATCAAATGGCTAATAATTCAAGGTGAAAAAATAATGAAATTACCACCTTTATATTAGCATCTCAACTGTCCCAAATTACAGCTATTCAAGAATAATGTTGACACTCTCTCTTGGCCTATGTGGCTTGATCAAAATGAATCTCTAACTAACTTTTAATTCTTGGCCATTTGATTGAAAAATCAGAAACTTCCTCTTTCCTTTGGGCCTTGGCAGGCCAGGACTTCTCTTTTCCAGCCCAGGTCTGATTTTTTTGAAAGGCCCAAAGTAGCCTTTTTCGGTTGCTTGGGTGAAATAACCGTTTTGCCCCCCGGATGCAAATAAATATCGAACGGACTTCAAATTCAATTTTTCTTTTTTTAATACTTCCAAAATAATAAAAAATTGAGTTCTTGAAGTTTTCAAAATTATCCGAGTCTGTTTGCTATTTATTTGGATTTTTTCTTCCAAAAATGCCTTTTTATGCCCCCACATTTTACCATTTTTTAAACGAGCTCCAAATCAAGATTTTTCTTCACCAATCTCTTCCAAATAATTTAAAAGTGTGATATGGAAGTTTTCATAATTTTTGGAGCTCATTTGGTATTCTTTCGGGATTTATCGACTTGAATTACTGCATAGGAGCTCGAGATTTGGCCATTTTGCAAACGAACTCCGAATCAAGATTTTATTTTGCCAATATCTTCCAAATAATTTAAAAATGAGATTTGCAAAATTTCAAAATTTTTGGAGTCCATTTGCTATTTTTTCGGGATTTATCTTCTTGAATTATTGCATAGGAGGCCCGGGATTTGGCCATTTTGCAAACGAACTCCGAATCAAGATTTGCTTTCTCTAATCTCTTCCAAATAATTTAAAAATGATATTTGAAAATTTTCAGAAGATTTGGAGTTCATTTGCTATTTTTCGGGATTTTTCTTTTTGAATTACTACATAAGAAGCCCGGGATTTGGCCATTTTGCAAACGATCTTCGAATGAAGATTTTCTGTTGCCAATCTCTTTCAAATGATTTAAAAATGAGATTTGCAATCTTTCAGAATTTTCGGAGTCCATTTTCTATTTTTTTTTAAAGTTTCCAATTTTGCCCTTTTGCCTCCGAAACCCGGTTTTGCTCAAAATAAGTCTGATTTTCAGATTTTCTTCAAACTGAGCCTTGGGCTATCCCTTTTTAACCATTCCTCATCCATTGGGGGCTTTGGTCTTACCAAGTTGGGGGCTGTAATTCTTCCCGATTTCACCGAAATCCACTAAAAACCCTAATTCTCGATTTTCTCCCAGATTGACTTTTCTTTCGGTTTTTCTTGCAAGTGGCTTCTCCATTATCCGTAGTCAGTGCTTATCTTTCATTTGGAACCTTCAATTTTGACCAATTTGATCGTTTAAGCACTTTTCCCCAAATTTCTCGAATTAGGGTTTCCTTTCTACTGAATCTCCAAATCCCAACTTTCGAACTCCATATCTCTCAATGTAGACCTCGGATTATCAAAATTATTCCGCCATTTTTCAATTGAACTTAAAATCTTGATTTTGAAAGTGGGTTGACTTTTTCAGTAGTTGACTTTTTTCGGTGTTGACTTTTTCGAGGTTGACTTTTTTCGATGTTGACTTTTTTGTATTTGACTTTTTATGCTTGCCCTCTTAAACTAAGTCTCGGAGTACCACCTGCAGGATGAAAAAAGTCTTTTTACATTCTAAAACCTCAATTTAGGAAGAAAACATACCCGTTTTAGTGGTCCGAACAAAATTAGGTGTCTACAGTGTGAATAGAGCATGTACATTTATGGTTGTATTATTGATCTCACTTTTTTTGCAATATAAATCGGTAGTGTTACATGAACATTTGCATATTGTACCATAGTAGGATCCACTACCCCGAAATTCTTTTGAAAATAATGTGTTTGGTTTTTCGTAAAGGAAACATGTTTCAAAAAACATAGATTAAATTTGGAGGTAAGTCTTGCATAAATTTTTCATTAATCAAGATTTAGATCCCACCAATTTTGTGTGATTATTGGTCATACCTTTGTGTTAATTCATTTTTCTTTACATGTATACATCATATTACAGTCCTAACATGCATGGTTATTCATTGTAGAATACATTTGTGGTATACATGGTCATTCTTTGCACCTATCTTTGTGTTAATTCATTTATTCTTTGCATGTATCATCTGACATCACGTTACAGTCATAGCATGCATGGTCATTCATTGTAGAATATGTTTATGACATGCATGGTCATTATTTGTATATACCTGTGCATCAATTTATTCATTTTTTTTAAAAATGCATCATGTTGGCATTAGATTGCATCCATGGCATACATAGTCGTCATAATTTCTCTGTATATGTTCATGCATTAATCATCAGTATATTCATGCACATAGGAATAGAGCATGTACATTCACAATTGTATTCTTAATCTCATGACATTTCCATTTGCATGAAAGGGGTTCAAGATATGAGGAAAGAATTGGAGGAACGATTGGGTGCTTTGGAACGCAATCAAGAGGAGAGTGGAGATGAACTCCGGGAGTTGAAGGAACAGCTTGTCAAATTTATGAAAATGGTTGAGGATATGGGTAAGAGTAAGGGGGGACTTTCTCAGGGCTCTACATCGCCTTCGGATCAACCAAAACCATTAGGTCCAGAACATACAATCCCTGTTGGATCCTGTGCTTGTCAAAGCCACAAAGGTTGCAATCCTGATGAAATCATGGACAAGATCGTGAAAATGTTTAAACCTGAGAGCCTGATACCAAGGATAGAAACCTTAGATCCCAAACAATCCCTGCATTTGGTCCTAGGTCCAAACCAGCATCCTCACCCTACTATGGCCCAATTGTCCACTAGGAGGATCACTATGGGACCCCTGAATCCCACTCCATCACCACCAACTGGCAGTTTGTACTATTTCCCTCATCAATCACCTAATCAAGCATCCGGGATAGAAACCTCGAATTATGTACAACCTCTAAGGGTCCCGAGTCCAAATCCATACCTTTTGCCTTGTTATTCCGCTATCTCCCTATGTAAAAACTCTGATTCGGACCTTTGTACCGCCACCAAGTGCCCCAACTCCTAGGCCATGTGCGACTAAAAAACAACCCAAAAACAAGACCAAAGGCATTTTGATCCCATTCCAATAAGCTACCAGGAGCTTCTCCCTATACTTATCCAAAATCAAATGGTTACTTGTATCTCGTTGAAACCCCTGTTACCACCATATCCAACATGGTACAATCCAAATGCAAGATGTGAATATCACTGTGGAATTGCTGGCCATAGCTCTGAAGACTGTATAGCCTTCAAAAAGAAAGTGCAATCTCTTATAGAGATCAAGTGGATCGATCTAATAACTCTGATTGATAGAGGGCTGGGAAAGCGTAATTAGGAATAGGAGATTTATGGCACTGATGTAGAAAGACTTCAGTCTGATATGATGTAGTAGGATTTCACTTTTTCAGTAGCCTGCTCTTATAGCCTTAGGATGCTAGGAAGAATAAAGTTTTTGTAAAGAAAGTTTTAACCACTGCTCAAATTTTGTAAAACATGGTTTATACCATTGTGAACGTTGATATGGGAATGAATTGACTATGCTTCTAATTTATGAGATGTTGATGATTAAGTTCCTCCGATTCTTATTTCCTCCATGATATCTTTCCCTTTGCATTTTGCATCCGATCAATTATTTGTCATACCATACATTCATACATGTATCATGTTAGCATCAGGTTGCATTCATGCATTCATAATCAACATGATTTTTCTGTATATATCCATGCATTAATTTGCTTATTCTTTACATTCATCATGTTGACTTTGGGTTGCATTCATGACAAATATAGTCAGCATGATTTCTCTATATATGCTCATGCATTAATCTGTCATATTAACATCAAGATGCATTCATGACACACATGGTCAGCATGATTTTCTTTATATATACTCTGTATCAATCATTCATTGTTTACATGCATCATAATTGACATCGTGTTGCACTCATAGTGTATATGATCATTCATTGGGAAATACACTGAAATGTACATGACCATTCATTGCATATATCCATGCATTGATTTGTTTATTCTTTGCTTGCAACATGTTGGCATCATGATTGCATTTATTACATATATGGTTAGCATGTTTCCACTATACATATCCACACATCATATTGTTTAGGCTTCACGTGCATCAAATTGCATTCATGGATTTTTCATTATGACACCACTTTTGGGGAATAAAACAGAAGTTGGCTTGGCTTTAAGAGTTTTTGAAAGAATTTCCATTTCAAATCAGAGGTATAAGAAGTACTTAGTACCCTTTTAATACAGGCTAGTGCTATGGAGAATGAACAAGTTGCCCGAATGGAAAGAATGGAAAGGGTACAGGAAGAATTGCGAGAATAGCTGGCAAAGTCTCAAGCAGAATCTAAAGATCAGATGACTAAATTGATGGAGCTAATGTCCACCGTAATCAAGGGATACATTGAAAACTTGGTCGCCAAAGAAGGGTTAGAGGCACGAAAGGGTCAGAATGAGGTTGTAATGATGGATGCCTAGAACACAGTTAACCCCGTCAATGTCTTAAATTCAGATGATCCAGCTGAACAGGCAAAGTTGAAAATGGTTAACGAGGTAGAGTTGGCAGATTCCCAAGGGAAATATCAGTTGCTAGATGAAAGGCTTCGGGCAGTAGAAAGTATAGATTTCGGGAGTGTGGAGTCGAAAGAACGATGCTTGGTCCTCGATTTAGTTATTCCTCCTAAATTCAAGGTTCCTGACTTTGTGAAATATGACGGGACGACTGATCCGTCAGCCCACATCACTATGTTCTACCGAAAGATGACAAGTCATATAGATAATGATAAGCTTTTGATTCACTATTTTCAGGATAGCCTCAACGGGTCCGCAATTAGGTGGTATAGTCAGTTGAGCAAGGATCAGATTCGCTCTTGGAATGATTTGGCTAGGGCTTTTCTAAACCAATACAAGCATATGACCGATAGGCGCCTGATCGTCTCACTTTGTAAAATATGAAGAAAAGAGCTACTGAGAGCTTCAAAGAGTATGCTCAGAGGTGGAGGAACATGTCTACCCAAGTACAACCACCTTTGACACAAAAGGAAATCACCGTCCTTTTTGTGAATACACTACAGGCCCCGTACTATGATAAACTCGTCGGCAATGCCTTGAAAAATTTTGCAGATATAGTAATCTCATGGGAGATGATTGAGAATGCTATCAAGAATGGGAAACTTGAAGGAGAAGGAACATCCAATGCCGAGAGAAATAAGGCACCTAGAAATAAAGAGGAAGATGTCCAAGCTATGGGAGATTTCGTCCCATATTCCCAATTTCCCTTATACCAATCATGCTACCTTACTGAGGTATCTCCAAGCCTTTATCCTTACCTACCAACCCAAACACCTAATCCTATACTAGCCCTTGCAACAAGGCCTACTTCCAGAAAACGACCACAGGACAATCAAGAAAGAATTCCAATCCCCATCCATGACCTGCTGCCATTACTAATAAAGAACCAGTACCTTACCCCAGTACCTTTGAAAATAGCTCTGAATCCATCAGCGAGGAGTTATGACCCTGATAGCAAGTGTGGTTATCACCTAGGGTAGTTAGGCATTCCACTGAAAAATGCAGACAACTGAGGGAAAGGATTAAAAGTCTTATCCGCGATAGTATTTTGACATCGGAGCTTATCAATCAGCGGAAGGCCGCTTTGCCGTAAATCAGTTTCTTTCAAGGTTTTAGGGGGAGAATTACTACCTTTGAAGGATGTCAATATGAGCATTTTGATGCATGTAGTTTCAGACTTTATGATGAAAGCACTTGCCTCATGTCGACATTCATATGAATTAAATGAATTTTGAATTTTAAAAGCTTTGTGTTTATTGTGTTTTAACAATAATTTGAATTTGCAAAAACAAGCATTAAAGAAGTTTTAATAATGGATAATCTTGAGAATCTTGATGATCATTGTTACAAATGACCCAATACCTTCTCTCTTCTCTTTTAGGCTTTCCTAGGCCTAAACCCCTTGAATCGAGAACACTTGAAAGACCTAATGCTTCAAGGAATACGAATGATTGAACTTCATAAAACCATTTTCATCATAGAATAAGCAAAGATGTAAATCCTAGTCTAGGCTATGAATAAAGGAACGAACTTTTCGAAATTTTTTTGAACTTCTTGAAATTCAAACAAATGAGACTTTCTTTCAAGAATTTAGATCATGGTAATTTGGTGTGTGTCAAGGTTGTGCCAAAACCATTCATGTCATTTACAACAACCACAAAACATTAATTGCCCAAACATTACTTCATGATTGACACCCTGGGGCACAATGATTAAACTAGATTATCCCATGTCCTAGAGAAAACTCATTTTTAGGTCATATTTTCTTTGTCTCTTCAAAGAACTCAGATTTGAAACTCAGCGTTTTCAAAGTAGACCTAGACTTGCTATGTTCCTCGTTGATACAAATTCTCATGGTTAATTAAATTAGGGCATCATATGTGGAAATGATGGATACATGGTGAATAAGGATGGACTAACGCATGAATCATTGGGGCATGCAATGAAAAAAAAAACAAAAGAAGAAGAAGAAGAAGAAGAAGAAGAAGAAGAAAAATTGTGATATCATGCATATGAGAATTCGAATGATTCCAAAGTGCAAAATGAAATTTTGATTATCTATTTCCCCTAGGGATTGCTTTTCAATGAGAATATTTATGCTTGATATGATGAATGACCATCTTTCATATCCCTTTCGCAAAAAAGAAATTATCCATAGTCACCCATTTTGAGCCAAAAGAATTCTTTCTTCTTTGAAGCCTAATCAAGGATCACCCCCTACACTGGGGGCAAATGCGAGGAAAGATCTTTTTAATTATCATGGAGGAATGAGTCTTGGTTCAAAGACAGATACAAAGTAAATGGAGCCTCGAATGAATAGGGAATCACTTTGTCAAAAGGAAAAGGTAAAGATGGTGAAATGGAAGCCAAGAAGAAAAAAAAAAAGAAAAAGTGTGTGAAAAAGTATGGCAAATGAAAGCCAAAAGCAAAGAAGAAAAAGAGAAAAAGAAAAGAAATGTCCAAGAAGGGACAAATTCTTCAAAGAGAATTCTTCTCAAGAAATGATCCTTTGATCTGATTACCCTCAAACACATATTTTGGACCTATTTATCCTTTCCTTTTGAACCTCGAACCATGGCCTGCATTACGTGCTTTAAAAGTCCATTTTGATCAAGCATGAATATTTAATTTGAAGGTTTTTTCCTCGGATTTTATCCCATCTCATCGAATTATCATTTCACTAAGGAAGAATTTAGAATTCTCAAGTGCATGGTAAAACAATGAAAAACACAACAACAAAAAAAAAAGAAAAAATAGAGAGAATGGGACTCTAGGTCGAAAACCAAAAAATGGGCGGTTTAGAGTAAAATGGAATTTTTGATGCCATCTATGTTAGTACCGATACCACAAAAGAGAAGGTCATCATGAAGAAGTGGTCACCAAGGAACATCTAGGAATTCATGAACCTCCTAAATTGTTAGCTCTATTCGGAGGATTGATTTCAAAAACTGAAACTTTTTTTCTCCAAAATCAACTTTCCAGTTTAAACATACCAACCAATCTTGACGCTTGTCAAAATGTCTTGATATGAAAACTAAAAGAATGTTGAATTTGTTTGATTTTCAATGAATTCATGATTTATAAAACCTATTCCATTTGTGAGCCTAGAAGGGACATACATTTTTGTTATGAAATTTCTTTTGATCAACCAAAATCTTGTTATACCAAGCATTGCCAATTCAAATTGAAAAACTCAGATTGACACTTAGAGAAGTTTTTAACAATGATCATCAGTCTCCAAAAGATTTGTACATCACACACTATTGGGTTAATATTTTTTGTTTAGAAGTTTTCAAAATAAGAAAACAAATAAAGATTTTTTTTTTTGAAAATATCCATTTTTGATGTTGACATGAGATAAGGGTTTTTCTAACCCAAAGGTGTGGAACTACTAGGGTTTATCTTGATTTCAAAATATGAGAAGAAGAAATAGAACTCGGCAAACAGACTTCTGTCAATAAGAGTTCGAAAACTGTTGGGGCAAAGAGAATAGCCAAAGATTGAAAAATGAATTGAAGATATACTCTGATTCGAGAATTAGATATGAATTGGAAAGGCTAAGCCAAAGTCTAGAAAAATAACCAGGGGCATTTGCATCTTTTCATGAAGCGTTTGCATCATTATTGATCTTTACATTTGCATTATGTAGAAGCATTCTGCACGTTGTCAAATCCTTGCATTTGCATCATTTAGAAGCATTTGCATAATGCCAATCTTTGCATCTGCATCATTCCATGAAGTAGTTGCGTTAACACCAATTTTTCATTTCCATCATATAGAAGCATTTGCACATTGTTGACCTTTGCATTTGCATCCTTCTGAGAAGTAATTGCGTTATTTGAAGATCATTTGTATACACACCATGCAACATCAGCATCTTATCCAACATCTGCATTAGCATCAAGAAACATTTGCATCAATTCAAAACATTTACATTTGCAAAATGAGGTATGTGTATCCTGTTAATCATTTGCACTAGCATCAAAAAAGCATTCGCATCTTTTCAAAATCTTTCGATTAATTTTCAGCATTTTTTTCAAATCACGGGTAAGGCCTTCGGGCACCATTCTTAAGACCTCCGAACATCACTGTTAAAGTCGCATACAACGTATTTTTTTTCAAATCACGGGTAAGGCCTCCGGGCACCATTCTTAAGACCTTCGGGCATCACTGTTAAAGTCGCATACAACGCATTTTTTTTAAAATCATGGGTAAGGCCTCCGGGCACCATTCTTAAGACCTCCGGGCATCATTTTTAAAGTCGCATACAACGCATTTTTTTCAAATCACGGGTAAGGCCTCTAGGCACCATTCTTAAGACCTCCGAACATCATTTTTAAAGTTGCATACAGTGCATTTTTTCCAAATCACGGGTAAAGACTCTGGGCACCATTCTTAAGACCTCCGGGCAACATTATTAAAGTCGCATACAGTGCATTTTTTTTAAATCACGGGTAAGGCCTCCGGACACCATTCTTAAGACCTCCGGGCATCATTGTTAAAGTCGCATACAGCGCATTTTTTTCAAATCACGGGTAAGGTCCTCCGGGCACCATTCTTAAGACCTCTGGGCATCATTGTTAAAGTCGCATACAACGCATTTTTTCCAAATCACGGGTAAGGCCTCTGGGTACCATTCTTAAGACCTTCGTGCATCATTTTTAAAGTCACATACAGTGTATTTTTTTCCAAATTACGGGTAAGGCCTCCGGGCACCATTCTTAAGACCTCCGGGCATTATTTTTAAAGTCTCATACAGCGCATTTTTTTCCAAATCACGGGTAAGGCCTCCGGGCACCATTCTTAAGACCTCCAGGCATTATTTTTATAGTCGCATACAGTGCATTTTTTTCAAATAACGGATAAGGCCTCCGGGCATAATTTTTCTTTAAATTATAGATAAGACCTCCGGATACTATTTTTAAGACCTCCGAACACAATTTTTATTTTGCAAATCGAACTCATTTCCTTAAGATGGGTCGAGCCTTGATTAGTTAGGGAACTCAATTTAAGGATAATATCTTCTATTTATAGCTTTTTTCCCAAAAAAATGAAAAAAAAAATGAAAAAAAGAAAAAAGAAACCCCTTTCCTATCTCTTCACATGTGATTTCACTAACTGAACAAAATTAGTGTTTGTTTATCTTTGCCTGATTCCTGATCCTCAGCAACAGCCAAAGAAGGACAGCTGTAGACACCTAATTTTGTCCGGACCACTAAAACAGGTGTGTTTTCTTCCTAAATTAATGTTTCATAATGTAAAAAGATTTTTTTCATCCTGTAGGTCGTATTCGGAAACTTAATCTAAGAAGGCGAGCATAAAATATCAAACTTGAAAAAGTCAACCCCATAAAGTCAACCCACTTTCAAAATCAAGATTTGAAGTTCAATTGAAAAATGGCGATAGAATTTTGATAAATCCGAGGTCTACATCAAAAGATATGGAGTTTGGAAGTTGGGTTACGGAGATTCAGTAGAAAGGAAATCTTAGTTTGAGAAATTTGGGAAAAAGTGCTTAAACGATAAAATTGGTCGAAATTGAAGGTTCCAAATGAAAGATTAGCACTGACTATGGGTAATGGAGAAGCTACTTGGACGAAAAACTGAAAGAAAAGTCAATCCGGAAGAAAACCAAGAATTAGAGTTTTTGGTAGATTTCGGTGAAATTTGGAAGAATTACAAAAATGGCCCGATTCGGTAAGACTAAATCCCTTAATGGATGAGTAGTGATAAAACAAGGATAGCCTAAGGCTCAATTTGAAGAAAATCTAAAAATCGGACTTGTTTTGAGCAAAACCGGGTTTCGAAGGCAAAAAGGCAAAATTGGAAAATTTGGGAAAAATAGCAAATGAACTCCAAAAATTTTGAAAATTTTCAGATCTCATTCTTAAATCATTTTGAAGATATTGGCAAAGAAAAATCATGATTCGGAGTTCGTTTACAAAATGGTCAAATCCCGGGTCCCCTATGTAGAAATTCAAGAAGATAAATCCCGAAAAAATAGCAAATGAACTCCAAAAATTTTGAAAATTTGCAGATCTTATTTTTAAATTATTTGGAAGATATTGGCGAAAGAAAATCCGGATTCAGTGTTCGTTTTCAAAATGGCCAAATCTCGGGCCCACTATGCAGTAATTCAAGCAAATAAATCCTGAAAAAATACAAAATGAGTTCCAAAAATTATGAAAACTTCCAGATCATACTTTTAAATTATTCGGAAGAGATTGGTGAATACAAATCTGGATTTGGAGCTCGTTTAAAAAATAGTAAAGTTTGGGAGCACAAAAGGGCAATTTTGGAAGAAAAAATCCAAATAAATAGCAAATGGGCTCACAAAATTTTGAAAACCTCCATAATTCATTTTTTTATTATTTTGAAAGTATTGAAAGAAGAAAAGTTGAATTTGGAGTCCGTTTGTTATTTATTTATGTTCGGGGGGTAAAAAAGTCATTTTACCTAAGAAATAGAAAAAAGGCTTTTCTTGCCTTTTGAAAAAATGGAGATTGGGCTGGAAGAATAGGGGTCAGCCGACCAAGGCCCAAGGATGGGTAGATATTTTCTAATTTTTAATCAAAAGACCAACAAGAAGAGGAAGGTAGTTATATTTTGATCAAGCCTTTGCAAATAAGCCACATGGACCAATGCATGAAGAGGGGCTTAAGATTCTTGAACAGCTGTAATTGTGGATAGCTGATGGCCTAATCTAAGGGTGATAATTTCATTTTTTAAACATCTTGGATCAATAGCCTTTGGATGAAAATTGGTTGAAGAAAAGATGACAACATCCTAGGGGATAAGGGCCATTTGGCCACTACTAGGGGAGGGGGCTCTCTCTTTTCATTTTCAGCTATTCACTCTCTACTCTCTCTTGGTTTTGGTTGATTTTTCTCTCCATTGTTGAAAGGAAAAAAGAAAAGTTTAGAAAAGAAAATAAAGTTAGAAGAGAAAAAGCTTGCAATATAGCTTCTAGAGGTTGCTTTAAGCACCATACTCTTGCACTTTCTTTGATTTTCCATTCTTCATTTGCTGTTTTAATTTGATATTTGGTGAGTTTCTTTTGATTTTGATTTTACAATAAGTGTTTTTAAGCTTTCATTTCAAGTTCTTCCTTCATGCTTTCTTAAAAAAACTATGGAAAATCAATTTCTTTTCTATTTTTCTCTAAGTGGCCGAATGGCCTAGTGTTTTTGTAGTTGCTGTTTTGCATTTTTATTTCATGTTATTCTTGATATTTAACAAGTTTTGATGCTTTAAATCTTCTTCTAATACATAAACATGAAGCTTGATTTAATTTGGTTGCTTGCTTGTTACCATTTTTGAGTCTATTATCTTGTTATCATGTTTATTTTACTTGTCTTGCATTTTTTATTTTCTGTTTTCAAAATGTTAAGTTTGTTTATGTTTTACATTTTTTAATCCATTTGTTTGTGAAAATGCCTATTGGTTTTCATGCCTTTACTTTATATTTGCATGATTTGAGCATTATTCTTTAGCTATGCATGTTAGTATATCATGTGTTTGTGAAAATGCCATGCTCATTTTAAGCATGAGACCATTCGGCCACCCTTATGCTATATGCTTTGTGTGTGCATTTTTGTTATGTTAGTTGATAGGTTTGCATTTTCATGATATTTGTTTGTGTATTTTGTTTAATCATGCCATATGTTTGTGTTATTGCCATGCAATCTTTAGGTTTAGGATTGGTTTGCTTTGCCATGCATATTCATGCATTTTAGACCTAGGTTGCATTAAATGCCATGCAAGTTCATTTAGGTCTAGGTCATTTTATTGATGCCATGCATTTTTCATGTCATTTAGGTTTTAAATCATGCATTTCATGCATCATATTTGCTGTATTTTTCATTCATTTCATGTCTATGCCACATGATTTATGACTTAGTCCAATCAATGGCTCAAAGTCATGCTCACTTGAGCATACTTGTGGAAAATTAAAGAGTTGTCAAATTGATTATTCTACCTTTGTGATTTTTTTTACTTAGCCAATTTTTTCCTAACTTTTCAAAAAAGTTAGCTACTGTTTGTGAGTCCTTAAGAGAGTCTCTAATATTTTTACTTTGATTTTTAATTGATTTTATCAAAGGCAAAAAAATGTGTTTTGGCAAAACAGTTTTTTCACTCAGTACTCGTACTTTTCCAATTTTTTTAGGCTATCATCTTTAATCAGAAAATTAATCCGATTTGTTTCCGTGTAGTTTTACACGTCCTGAGTCTCCAGTATTTTGTTTTAGATTTTTTTGAATTTTTAAAAATAGGGTAGAAAATCATGCTTTAAAACTGGACAGTGGAGTCAGAATTGAATTTGAAGGAAAATCATTTTTCTGTTTTAGTTAAGTTACTTAGAGGGGGCTGATTAGGAAGTTTAGCTACTGTTTTAGGGTAGTTTCTAAGCCTTTTTAAACTTTAAAAATGATTTTTTAAATCTCGGGTTAAGGGTGATCAAGTCCGGGATTTTAAACTTAAGAAATTAGAATCATTTAAAAAAGGGTTTAGCTAAGTTTCTTTTTATTTTTAATCTAAGCTTTTCAAAATTGTTTTCAAACAATCACAAAGTATTTTGGTTTTAGAATATTTAATTTTATATATTTTCCTAAGGTAGCTAGATATCTTTTAGATTATACGGATTTTATTAATTAAAGGAAAAAATACATTCTCATGCATTGCATTTTCCATATTCATGCATACTATATAATATGTGATTTTTGCTATGTTAATTTTCATGATGGTGTTATTATCTTTGATTTAAATTTTTGATATTATATTAATTATTATATGGTTTTGAATATTTCATGATATTCTATACTTTTTATTTAGTTATTTTTGTCATATTATTTAGCATATACTATGTTCATGCATTATTATTTTTATTTTTATTTTCATGCATATTATATGTTAGCATTATTTTATGTTTCATGTCATTTCATATCATTTAGATTATATGTCATATCATTTATATTTGCCATGTTATTTAAATCATTTTATTCCATTTAGAATATATCATGTGACTTAGGATATTTCATTTCATATAGAATATATTATGTTACTTAGGCCATTTTATTTCATTTAGAATATATTATGTCACTTAGGATATTTTATTTCATTTAGGATATATCATATGACTTAGGATTACATTTCATATAGAATATATCATGTTACCTAGGTCATTTCATTTCATTTAGAATATATCATATGACTTCAGATATTTCATTTCATTTAGAATATGCTAAGACATTTAAATTATATCATACTATTTAGGTTGCATTATATTATCTAGACTTTGCTGTGTCATTTTATTTATGTCACACATATTCATATTTTTTAAAATGTTTTGAAAAAAGTAATGATTTTCCAAAAAATAAAGATATTTTTGAGTTAAAATAATTCATGAGTTCTCTGTCGAGTTTGCTAGGGAGGATATCATCAATTATCATTAATAACGGAATATCTTCTTTAAAACGAGAATGATTCGAAAAATTTTCCAAAATAATAAAAGTTTCTATATTTTGCCACGCTTGTTGGGAAATATAGGAAAATTTTGAATTAATAAATTTCGGATCATTTTCAATAAAAAAAATAAAATAAAAATTTCTTTAAATTGGGAATTAACTTGAAATACCAAATTAAAAATTGACTTTTTATTTAGACTTGGGATAACACACGATTAATAAGGTACCATTTTATACGGGCGTTATAGGGGTGCTAATCCTTCCCCACACGTAACCGAGTCCAGAACCCGCTTCTTTGATTTCTCTGGTTTAAAACGCAGACTTGAAATTGGTTTTAAAAAAATGTTTTAATTAATTTTAAAATATTTTATAAAACCGGTTTTAATAGGTGGCCGATCACACCTAGCCAAAAAAGATTGGTGGCTACACCATGTCTTTTTCAAGGTTATTTTCAAAACCTTCATTTTTCTAGAGGAATTAAGTCGACTTTTTCTCGATTTTTTTTAATGTCACGCTTAACGAATAATAAAGTCTTGCGATGAGACTTGTTATTTTTTAGGTTGCAACACACAAAATAATATTTTTTTTATTATTTTATAAGAGAAAGAAAAAGAAAAATTTGCTGAGTATCAAGCTGCTGCATCATCAGATAGCTCAATCAATATGCATGATGTAGAAAATCAAATTTTCACTGAAGTTGTTGGAAAAGAAAGACATAGATGGGTTCGAGGTCCCGGATTAGGTTCAACACCATCCAGCTACTATGAACGTAGTTCTCAATGATATACTTCTTTAAAAATGCACTCTGCACATGAAGTTGATATGTTGAGAGAAGATTTGAAATCTATGCATAAATGTTTTGATGAAATAGAAGCACTAAGACAAGCAAAGAGAGCACAGGGAGAAGCAGAGTGAGAGGAAGAAAGATGAAGATATCAGAAACTCTAGTCACAGTTTGATTCACTGATGAATTTAGTGCAGCAAAAAGTCTCGGAAGATAATGCAACGAGTTCAAAAACCCGTCATCTCAGATAATATAATATCTTTGTTGTTAACTGTCTTATTTTTCAAACTTAATATCTTATATACTAATTACCTATGTTAACTTTATTTTAGTAGGGTTCATAACATGATAAAGGATGTCGTGTGAAAACGTTCTTTTAACAACTGTCCTTCAACTTTTAACATTTGTAAATTTCATACTTTTTTAATTTGCAACTGCATTTGAAGTGTTAAGAAACATAATTGTTGAATAAGAATAATTTATAATATACTATTTAATTTTTCATATATATTATATTGTCTTTTTATAATTTTTGTTATGTGATGATTGTAAAGTTTAATACTATTATTATTAATTACAATTTTTAAATAAAAAAATTAAATTTTAAAAAAGAAAAGTTTCGAAAAATTTAACAGCGTTTAAAGAACACAAAAGCCGCTAAATTAGTGACATTTAAAGAATCGGAAGAGTAGACGTAGCAATGTTTATTGAAAACAATCACCACCAAATTAGGAAACTTAGCGACATTTGTATTTCGAAAACACCGCTATAATTCTTAGTTTAGCGTTGTTTACTAAACAGAAATGCCCCTAAACTTCCTAATTTAGTGGCATTTGTAGATATTATCTCATATAACACAAAACTTAGTTTTTTGTTGGCGTTTATAAATGCCGCTAAATATCCCCAGAAACGTCGCTAACTTAGCGACGTTAAGACTTGAACGCCACTATAATCCGCGACGTTGTTTTCAACGATACTTTTAACAATATTTCTAAAAAACACCGCTAAATTTTTAGCGGCATTTGTAAACGTCGCTAAAAATCTTTTAAAAAAAAAAATCAGCTAAAGACGTGTTCTATTATAGTGTTAATATATAAAAAGCATGAGACAAACTCAATGGCATAATTATCAGACTGATTCTACAACAAATATGCTTTTCAAAAACTAATCGAATCTATCACCTAATAATCTTCCTTCATCATCATTAATGGAATTGTCTTCAACATAAACAGATGATAACTAAGATAACTTTTGAGTATGGAGTTGCACCAGCAATAAGCACAAATACTGCACAAAACTCATAAAACATCAATAACTTGTCTTCATTGAAGAAATACTGCATATGTAATAGTTCATTTACCACTCTCGGAAAAACATCAGTCAAACTTATACAGTAAACAAATTTTCAACAATTTGAAGCTTAGAGGAGAACAAACTCATTAATTTGCCTTCGACTTGGCCTGTAATAAGAATCCATGCAACCCTTCATCTTTACATATAAAGCAGAGCATAGTGGGGAAAGAAAACTCGTCAATTTGTCTTAAAACTAGCAAAAAATAAGAACTCAGGTAATTTTCACCTGTACAAACAAAGTGAAGAATATAGCAAATAGAGCTCCCCAAATTGCCTTAAGACTCAACCAGAATAAAATCCATCCCCTGTCCCCACCCCGCTACCTTATAAAGCTAGTGTTAATATTATTCTTCATACATCAATATATTTGAGGGTCAAAGCCTTTGATAATTTTCAATTGTTTTTACATCCATAGAAAAATTAGGGAAGAGGAGATGAATTTAAAACCTCACTTTTTATGGTGATGGAAACATCTTCAAAGAGGTATGCTTTTTCAAAAATTGAGAAAAAGATCAAAGTTCCCAACAAATCATTTTCTAAAGCAATTGTAAACCAACCTCTAGCATCTACTAAATTCATCTACACATCCGGTGATTTGTCCAAATTCACAACATACAATTCATAAATCTAGAACCACTACTAAGCAAAACAAGATCACAAGTAACTATGAATTCATCCTAAAAACTTTTATTTAAAAAAATGCAAGCAAAAATATTAGAAGTTTAATCATCACCATCATCGACGTCATCATCAATCATCGTCATCATCATCATGATCATCATCGTCATCATCATTATTCACTATGCTCGATGATCAATCATGAATAGCATATACATCATCAAGATGTTCAATTACTGGATAATAATCCATGGAATGATCCACCATCAATGAATCAGCATCACTCCCATACTCCTAATCATTCCTAAACTCTTACACATATGAAGCCGGCTGTAGAAAATTATCATCATTAACATTATCATGATGATGATCATCATCATGGTCATCATCAGCGTCATCATGATCATCATAATCTATATCATCATCAGCGTCATCATGATCATCATAATCTATCTTCTTCTTCTTCTTTTTACAAAAAAAAAAAAAAAAAAAAAGAACTATAATTTTTTTTAAAAAACTAATGATGTTAAATATATATATATATATATTAGCATTACTAATCATCCATTTTTTAGTGATACTTTTTTTTCTTATTTAAAAGAATTCTTAATAGCAACAATTAGTAACAAAACTAAAGAATGCTAGAGGCAAAGACAACAAATTACCCATCACTAGTTCTAGTGATGTGAGAACATCAACAGTAATATAATAGCAGTTAAAACAAAAGCAACACTAAGAAACTTAATAACTTGCTCAAAAAGAAAACTTTTCATTTGGCTCTCAACCAACCTTCCTCCTCCTATGCCGACAAAACTTTAATGAAAAAAGAAATTAGTTAGTTACAATTAAGCTAGTAAAAAGGAAATAGCACATACAACAAATATATTCATACAACTAATCTACACATAAAACTCAAGTCCCCAAAATATTTCTACACAATACACATCATTAACCCTCTCTAAAAAGAAATGTTCTGACAAATGTTTAATGACTAGTAATGGTATGTATTGAAAAATCTAGCTTGACCATAAAAACAACCATTAACACAATATTTTATGCTATGTTACATGGACTCGATAAAAATATTGGATACAAGTATGTATTCGCATGTTCGACTTGTCTTTCGTTAAAATTTTCGAAGTCATGGATTCGACTAAAAAGTGTCTAAAAATAGGATACGGGTACATGGACACTTCTTAAAATTATAAAAATATAACATTATTTGTAATTTTTTTTTTTAAATATGAAATTATTCTAATGCAACTTTTTTGAATCATTTGCGCTGGGCCAATATAAAGAACTGCATACTAGTTGGGCCTATGCTTACCCAAAATCTAATTTAAGTTGATATATCTAATTTGTAAAAGTGTGGGTTTGAATTCACATGGTGACTTAAATATAAAATTGACCATTGAACTATACTCTTTTCCCACTTAGGTACTTAAAGAATTTTTATTCCTGATCGGGTACCTATACTATAATTCCGTCAAATAAGTTGGTATTTTGCACTAACGTCTTTAAATAAATGATGACATGGCAAAATAACAACTAATGAAAATGTGACATGTGGCAAAAATGTCACGCCAATGCAACCACATCATTAATCAGAGAAATAAATTTAAAAAAATTATAAAAAAATCAAAACCAAAAAGATATTTTTTTAAAAAAATAAAAAATAAAATCTAACAAATCTAAAAATTTTAAATATATAAATTCAAAATTCAAAAAATAAATTAAAAACTTTTTGTATTAAAAAAATTTTAAAAAATAAAGTATTTATTTTATGGAATTATAAAAATTTTAAAAATTTGAAAAGAGAGAGAGATAAGGGAATCGAGCAGAGAGAGAGGGAAAAGAGGAGAGAAGAGGAGGGGGCGACGGTCGATCGTAACCTGGCCGATCCGAGGCAAACCGGCAGTGGATCTGCCTAGAGTCGGCCATGCTATAGCCGATCGACCTCCGCCTCCCCTTCTCTCCCTCTCCCTCTTTCTCTCTCTCCCGATTCTCCCTTCCCTTTTGGCTTGGCAGCTGCCGATCTCGCTGGCCCGAGGCAGATCAATTATCGGTCGGTCCTTCGTCGCCCTTCCCGCCTCACTTTCATGTCTTTTCCTTTCCCTTCTTCCTTACCTCTTTTCTCCTCTATTTTTTCTTTTTCTATATTTCTTTTTCTTTTAAATTTTTAGTTTCTATTTTTCTTTTTTACAAATTTTTTATAAAAAATTTATAAAATTGTTATTTTTTAAAATTAATTTTTATAATTTATTGATAATTTATATATATATTTTAAAAATTTAGATTTTTTTATTTTTTATAATTTTTTTTGAATTTTTAAAATTTTGATGATGTGACATCATAAAGCTGGCATTGACATGACATTTGTGTAACATGTTACAACCTAATTGGATGTTATTTGCCACATCGGCATTTATTTAATGGAATTAGTGTGAAGTACCAACATTTTTTTGAGTTTTTAAAATTTTGATGATATGACATCATAAGGCTGGCATTGACATGACATTTGTGCCACGTGTTACAACCTAATTAGATATTATTTGCCACATCAACATTTATTTAACGGCATTAGTGCGAAGTATCAACTTATTTTATGGAATCATAATACAGATATCCGATCAAGTACAAAAATTCTTTAAATACCAAGGTGGAAAAAATAGTATATCATAAGGGCTACTTTTATATTTAAGCTTTTAATCTTGTACTTTTTTCTTTCTTTTGTCAGTCTGAACTCTATAATATTTCTCATCTCACTTTATCTTTACTTGCACAGGATGTTTGCTTTGATTCCTCTTTACCTATCTTTCTTTTATTTGATCCTTTGTGAGTGTAATTTTATCATCAATTAGAATTAAGCCTCCGCTTTCGCTAGGGTACTTTTAATTGTTTTATAAAATTTTTAATTAATTAATAATAATAAATTAATTTTAGATTAAATTTTATTAAATAGTCATTATTTATATTTAAATTATAATAATATTAATATATTATATTTTGTTAATTATGAAAATTAAATTTATGAAAATTGTTAATTTATAAATTACTTAATACATTTTCAAATGTTATTTATATGAATTTTTTTAAAAATATTTAAAACTTATTGTATAGTATGTACTTTTATTTATAGGAGGTAAAAAATAATAAATAAGGAAATAAAATTGTGGTTTGTATTTTATTCTTTCGTAGGGTTGATTTTCTCACATAGGTTAGTAGCAAGTTTTTTTTCTCCTTTCTTTTTTAACTTTTTTTCCCAAGTGGCTTGAGTACGGATCCTAAACCGACTCGTAAGTTAACGTGCAGACCAACCCTTTTAAATACATCATTTAAATTTAAATAATTAATAAAATATTTTTTTTTTAACTTTTCCCTGAGTCGGTCGAGTACGGATCTTAAATCAACCCGCAAGTCAACATGCAGACCAACCATTTTAAATACATTATTTAAAATAAAATATAAAATAAATTAATAAACTAAATTTTTTTTTTTAACTTTTTTTTTTCGTGCAGCTCGAGTACGGATCCTAAATCAATCCGCGAGTCAACTTGCGGATCAATCCTTTTAAATACATCATTTAAAAATAAAATAAAAACTAAAATTACTTAATAAAATAAATTTCTTTTTTCAGTTATTTTTTCAAGTCAGTCGGGTACGGATCTCAAATCGACTCGCGAGTGAACGTGTGGACCAACCCCTTTAAATACATCATTTAAAAATAAAATAAAAGTAATTAATAAAATAATTTTCTTATTTTAACTTTTTTTCTCGAGCGTGTCAAGTACGGATCCTAAATTGACCCGCAAATAAACGTATAGACTAACCCTTTAAATACATGATTTAAAAATAAAATAAAATAATAATTAATGAAATAAATTTATTTTTTTCATGCGATTCGGGTGCGGATCCTAAATTGATCCGCGAGTAAACGTGCGGACGAATCTCTTTAAATATATCATTTAAAAAATAAAAATAATTAATAAAATATATTTTAAAATTTTTTTCTTGAAGGGTTGGGTACATATCCTAAATTGACTCGTGAGTTACCATTCAGATCAATCTTTTTAAATACATCATTTAAAAATAAAATAAAAAAACTAAAAAAAAATGCATCTGGTGTATTGAAAATGAGCTCAACACCTGTCAAGCAGACTCATTAAGGAATTTTTTATTTATTATTGTATGTTACATAGATATATGGGTATAATCTTTTGTATTTAATGATTTTTTGTTTAATCCCAGATCCAACTGCTCAAAGTAAGGCAAAAAATTTTCTTAAACCAATAAACCTAGTGTTATCTATAGTATTAACTTTTTTTTTCCTCTTTTCGTTTCTTAATTAATACATGTGAAGGAATCGAGACTTAAGAATTTAAATAGTGGTTGCAATACGACATTATGATCGCTATTTTGCAATTTCGATTTTTTCTGCCGTCGATATTTATCATAATTGTTCGCGATAGCATTCATTACATCCGCAACCGTGATAAATATGACGCGATCAAAAACGCGTCCGCAATCGTAATTTAAACCCCTGCGATGAGACTGTCGACTGCCAAGTCCTTTTTTGTTCAACATCGTATTAGACTCGTATTCAGCACTCAAATTTGTGTCTTATCGTGCCTACACGGGTATGGCGTTTTAAATAGCCAAGTCGGTGCAACAGAATTTATAATCATTTAAAGCAAAGAAAGACAATGGTTAAAATATTTGTTGCGCCATTCAAAATATTCACAAAACAAAAAATACACGTTTTGGCAGCAACAAGTGCACCATTAAAAATCTAGAGTTTAATGGAAAATCTAATATAAATAGATAGATCAAGCTTGGTTACCTTTACATAAGTTGTATAACATAATCACATAGTTTAACCCAAAATATTCATATTATGAAATTACTTTTACATTGAAACCCATTCACAGTGGTAAAGAATGGAGTCATCTTTCACATCCACACTCAAATCATTAGATTGTTGAGTCTTTTTGTTCAATGCCATTCTGGGTTCGTATTCAGCATCCATATCCGTGTCATATTCAACACGGGTATGATGTGCTCTAAATAGCCGAGTCCGTGTAACAAAGATTTTATGTGTTTTTATATGTATCTTTAACAAAAGAATAATTAACTAATACTATACACTTTGTATTCTTTTAACAGAACAAAACAAAAAAATAAAATATATAGCTGGATGCAAGAAATACACCTTATTGTGATTGTTGTCAGAGATGCCCTTATTGCTCTGCACTCTCATCCTCTCCTTCAGCTCTTTTGGTTTGTCATAGTCAAATGATTTGTTTTCATCTTTTTTTTCTTTTGACTTAGATTATTCTTTTTCAACGGAGTCCTGATATTTCTCTTTTGGTTTTGGACTCTCTCCCTCACTTAATTCTATAGATTTTTTTCCCTTATCAATTCATATTACAATCGATTTTACATTTGCAGTTCCAAAATAGCATGAAGGTTTCTCAAGAGATTCAAAAACAATTTCTTGTTTAGAAATCCCTTCCTCTCCTCTATGTTGAGATTTAGACTTCTGAAACAAGATGAAATCACAGAATTTCTCACTAGTTTTCTTACTTTCTTTCTCTAGACTTGCGGAGAAATTTCTTCAGTAGGTGTTCAACGCACTTTTTTTTTTTTTATGAAAGTCGATAAAGAATCTTCTGGTTTCACTTCTTCAACTGACAGAGCTTCTAGTTCTTTCTAGCTATCTCTGGTAGAGAGAGTGGAAGAAGTTGGAGGAGCTGCCTCTACTTCCTTAATATCTTCTAGAAGATCTTGCGGTGTTTTGGAATTTGACATTCTAAAGAGAACAAAAAATTTATCAGCTCATCAAGATTTTAGAGAGAGAAACAAACAACATCACCTTTCAGAGAGTGACATTTACACCTTTCTCAGTTCTTGGCTTGGGAGAGGGGAGAAAAATTACTAAATAGAATAACTAGTTTTTAAACCCATGCAATGCACGAGATTTTTATTAATTATATTCATAATTTTAATTTTTTTTCTTTTTATTTCATGCTAATTTTTATATTATATTATATTAAAAAAAAGAATATACATATGTATTTGTATATGTTGATCTTTAAGATAATATTGTAACAAACAAATCAATTACATATAATTGTTTCATTTTTATTTCTCTTCATGTTTTTATGAATTACACATAAAATGTATAATTTCATGTTAAAAATTTCATTAGTAAATAAATCAATACAATTTGAATAATATTTAGGTTAAATAGTAGTTTGGCTACTTAATTTGAGCTCTTTTTGTAATTAAATTAGTAACTTGTGTGGTCATGATAATTTTTTGGTAAATTATATATTATTATTCAATTATATTAATTTCAATAGTAAATTATGTTATTCATCAATCCTTTAAAAAAAAAAAAAAAAAAATCTACTCTTGAATTAATTTTACAGAAAATTAATGAAAAAGGAAATAAATTTTGAACTAAAACTACCCTTGCATTGCTTTCAATTGTAAATTATATATGTTATTCATCAATTTTAAATATATTTTTTGAATTAATTTAAATTTTTATATTATCCTAATAAAAGAATATGCATATTCTAATTGATCTACTATATATAACCATACATTCATAAATACCAAAATACAGCTAAACCATACTTTGCATATGTTGTATTAAAAGCAATACTTATTTATCTAAAAAAATCTTATGCTTTTGCAAATTTTCAAAGAATAATAAAACTCTTTTCTTTTTATAAAAAAAAAATGATTTTGCTACCGATTCTTTCTTATTTGATCAAAATTTAAAGATTCAATTGTTAGATAATCAAGATTAATACTTATTTTTTAAGATAATATTTTTATAAGAGTGCGATTTAGTCAAAATGATTTAATATTTAATGTATTTAATTTTTAAATTTGATTTTGATTTAAAAAATCTAATGATGAGAAATTTAAAAAATTAAGTTTATATTTTAAAGTCAAAATAAAAAGAAGTAAATCTAATTAATTTTAATCAAGATATGCATTCCAAATTTATTATGCATATATATATTCTCTTAAAACTATGATTAAATTCAAAAGGAGGAAATAAATTATGAAACATACAATTAAGCATACCGTATGTAAACATTTGCTTTAAGTTATAATATTTATTCAAAATGAGACAAGAGAAAATATAAGGTAAAATATAATCATGCAAACGCCATGTTGAGATTGAAAAATTAAAAATAAGACATGTAAAATCAATTCTTTAAATTACTGAGGCTCCATTTGATTATTGTTTTTGTTAATTTTTTTTTCTTCCCCAAAAGTAATATGTGCATTCGGATACAAAAACAATAAATTTTTGAACAATTAAACATTAAATTAAAATTGTAAATTTTTTGGAGAACAAAATGGATATTTTACTTAATCCTTTTTTTCTTCGAATAACAGGAAAAGAAATTTTACTACTACATATATATAACATATAAAAAAAACAATGATGACAATCGTCAACATGACTAATACAATGAATTTACGCTTTTCCAAATTCGCAAAGAATACAACAATAATATTTTTTTTATCAAATGCATTAATCAAGTAGAGAATCATCAGAAATTAGCCTTTGGTACCCAAAACCTCGTATTACTCTTGTATCTGTTTTCACCCAACGCATTCTACGTTCCCTCGTATTCCTCTTGTTTTGTAGTTTAGGCATAAATCTCGACATAATTGTGCTATTATCCAAGTTTGAACTATCCCCTGTAACTTCATATTGGGTGTAGTGCTGATGATTAAACTGGGACCTTAGCTTCTTCATTATTTTGGCCTCTATTCACACTTACTCTATTTCATCCATCTCTCAAACAAAACATCCACTTTGTTACTACTTAAATACCTATTTAAGGTAGCCTAGGAAAGAAGGATTCTAGTGGAATAGGTTTAACTATTTAATTATTGGATAAAAAAGATGGATAATGTAGTTTGATTTTGAATTTTGAAATTTAATTGTTTCATTGGATAATGTTAATTATTTAAGTATTGGATAACAAATTATTTAAATGGGTAATTTAAAGATATATTTTACCTATTTATCTCTATAATAATTACATAAAATTATTCTATGTATTTATTGGATAAAAAAGGTGTATAATGTAGTTTGATTTTGAATTTTAAAATTTAATTATTTAAATGAATAATTTTAATTATTTAAGTAAAATATGATTCTATTTATATTTATCCTACGTTTCATTAAAAAGAGATATCCACGTAGAGATCCATATCAACAAAATTTACAGTACGATTTTTTTCCTACATTAGGATAAAATAAAATACTTATTCTCTAATAAGGATAGTTTTAATCTTATTTTCTTAAATGAGATACTTTATGTCACATCATCCTTTTGACTCTTTACCATGTCTTCGATTTCTCATCTATATATAGATAAAAAAAAAAAAACCAAAAAGAAAAAAAAAAAAAAAATATATATATATATATATATATATATATATATATATAAAGAAAAGTAATGGTCTTATAAGAGACAGATTATTGTGCTTTTGTTGGCTCATCATTCATCCCTTAGAAAAGGAAGAAAGAAGAAACTGCATCCAAACCTAGCACAGAAGCAACCGAGTATCATGCCATTTAACATTTTTTTTGCTTGCTTATGGCTTTAAGAACATAGTCGCACAGTGAAGTAAAGCGTTCACAACGTCTTTCCCAAGGGAACCACGCAACCCAAGTTTTAGAGGCGAGCAGCAAGTTAGCGAAGGAAGGGAATGTCTGCAAAGGAAGCAAAAGTTGGTTGTACTGGATTAAATGGCGATATTTCCTATGCCGAGAGCACCAATAGATAGCTATATGGAACATGTCTATTTAATGCCCACCAGCAGTGAGCCAAGATTGGCTCTTTTCTCTTACCACCATTCTGTTGCTAAACATTTGTCATGGTTTGTTATTTTCTTAAAAATGTGAATGGGATTATTTTTTTTTGGGTAAGCTTAGTAGTTTTCATTATGTTAAAATTTTGTACTGTCTTATAATGTTCAAATAATGATATCAGTATTCTCATTCAAAATAGGAATGGTTGTCAACTCTTGCTGATACAAGTGAAGTCTTCTTCAGGTGTTAGAACAATTGTTGGTGGGAAATGGAGCCAAGGAAGGGGACATGTAGAATTGTAGATGGACCGAATGAAGATGAAAAATTTCTAATGATTTTGATACGGTGTATGTTGGAAGCAGTTGCTCCCTTCTCAGGCTATCAGAGAGATTCAACTACATTTTAATGACTGTGCCTATCAGTATGGAAGTGGTTTTCCTCTTGGAAAACTAATTCACCACACGAATTTGATCTTCGTTAATTGTTGGTATTGGGGGTTTACACATTATAATTTCTGTCATTACAGGAATGGTTATACTTTTTGCAATTGGCTTCTTTGATTACATGGCTTTGCTGCAACGTACAGTGGGCCCGTTGTATCATCCGAGTATGTGAGTATTCAGTGTTATTATTTATATGAAAATTCTTCAATAAGATTTTCCTCTAAAAATATTCTCTTTTATTCACAACCTAATTATTTATACATAAATTAATTTTTTTATATTATTATTTTAAGATGAGTTTAATTAATTTGCCATGCACCAAAAAAATTTGAAAAGCATATAGTAATTTAAAAAAAAAAAATCTCTTTCTTTTTTTCTTTTTACTTTTGATTTTTTTTTCAGCCCTTTCTCTTCTCATTTAGTACTCGCCTTTTTTATTTTTAATAAAATCATTATTTTATCTTTTATATATATATTAAAATTTTACTTTTGATTAAAAAAGTAAAAAATATATTAAAATCTATTATATTTATTTTTGAGTTCTGAAGGACTCAAAGGGATTTTTTTTTTTTTTTTTCCAAGGATTCTTTTGGAAAGGTCAGCGAATTTTTTTGGACGACAATTCTTTTGTTAGAATTTTGCTTTTCAGGCTTGGGCTGTGTGTTTTTTCTGTTCATTTGGACTTTGGGCCAAATTATGTTTTTAACTTATTTGGGTTCTTTTGACTTTTTGAGCTCTGGCTTGCATTTATTTTTTGTTAGAGTTTTTATTTTGCTATTTTTTATTAATGTTTGTTTATTATGTCAGTTGATGTTTGTTGCATTTTATTTATTTATTGTCATTTGCTCTTGGTACTGGTCGTGGGTTAATGTATCTTTGTTTAGTGCCAATCAATATTTGAATGTTCTTTATGCTTACAATGTTCAAAGTGTGCTATGCTTTTTGTTTTCTTTAACTTACAATTCTTTTTTTTTTCTCTTTTCTATTATTCCTTTTGTTTATTGTTTCAATGGTTAACAAAAAATCGATATAGAAAGAAATAAAACACTTCACGAATATTTATTTATAAGTCATTGTTTTACTTATTAATGAGGTGTCTTGTTGTGGTTTACTGACAATGTATAAGACTTATACACTATCAGTGTTTCAAATATAAACTCTAAAAAAAAAAAAAATCTTAATAATATTATTTGATAAGCACTATATTGCATTAATCTATATTTATATGCAAGCAACCCAAACTATTTCCAAATATATCTCATTATGTTTTCTCATTATGTATATGATAATTTTTTATGTAACTTGTGCACTTTCATGTCTAAATATAATCTTTATGTTATTTCATTGAATAATAAATACTTACAAAATCCACCAAAAACTTTATTAATTACTAATTCTAATTAAAATAAAATATAGCCCGCAGCAACGCTTGGGGCATGAACTAGTAAAATTGATAATTAAAGTTTTTGTTTTATAAAAAATTATTTAATTATAATTCGATTATTATTATTTTTAATATTAAATTCTGATTATTATGGGTTTATGATCGGGTCAATCTCGGGTTTGGATTGCTTCAGGTTCAGATTATTTTGGGCTAAGGCCATTTCTGGTTTGGATTTTCTCAGTTCAGTTCTTGATTTTTTGATCAAATCGAATTTGAGCAGGTTCGATTTGAATTTTTCGAGTTCGGATTGATTTTGTCGTCTCTAGTTTTATAGTCTATACAACTTGAAGAAAATAGAGGAAAAAAAATAAAAAGAAAGGTAAAGAAGGATTACCCAAGAGCATGGTCACTCAGACTTTTGTCTTGGTAAAATCTAACCAATCAATCACAATGGAGAAGCTTCCTGAAATGGGTACTAATGCCATAGATGAAAAATCGGACTGGATCGGTTCAATCGAGAATCGGAGATCTATTCGGTCCGATGTCAAAGTTCCCAACAAATCATTTCCTAAAAGAACTGTAAACCAACCTCTAACATCTACTATATTTATCTATACATCCGGTGATTTATCTAATTTCAGAAAGTACTGTTCATAAATCTAGAACCACTACTAAGCAAAACAAAAAAATCACAAGTAACTATGAATTCATCATAAAAAATTTTATTTAAAAAAAAAAAAAAGCAAGCAAAAGTATTAGAAATTTAATTATCGTCGTCGTAATCATGATCATTATAATCATCGTTATCATGATTATCATCATCATCATCATAATTCACTATTCAATCGAGAATCGGAGATCTATTCGGTCCGATGTCAAAGTTCCCAACAAATCATTTCCTAAAAGAACTGTAAACCAACCTCTAACATCTACTATATTTATCTATACATCCGGTGATTTATCTAATTTCAGAAAGTACTGTTCATAAATCTAGAACCACTACTAAGCAAAACAAAAAGATCACAAGTAACTATGAATTCATCATAAAAAATTTTATTTAAAAAAAAAAAAAGCAAGCAAAAGTATTAGAAATTTAATTATCGTCGTCGTAATCATGATCATTATAATCATCGTTATCATGATTATCATCATCATCATCATAATTCACTATGCTCGATAGCCAATCATGAACAAAATATGTATTTTGAGGATATTCAATTGTTGGATAATAGTTCACGGAATGATCCACCATCAATGAAACAACATAACACCCCTATTCCTCATCATTGCTAAACTACACATATGAAACCAACTGTAGTGAATCATCATTATCATGAGTAGTGTTATCATCATTAGAGCTGACAAAGCAAGACCAAACCTAAGAATCCGCCTGAGCCGGTCCGAGATCGAATCCGATCCGAATTGACTCAAAAAATCAAAGACCCGAATCTGAAAAAATCCGAATTCGAAAATACCCGAACCCGAGAAAATCTGAATCCAAAAAAATTTGAACCCATAAAAGCCCGAATCCACTACGATCCTAGCTCGAGATAAATCTGAAACCCGTAAAAATCGAATTTATAACCGAAAAAACCTGAACTATAATTATATAATTTTATTTTTTAAAAAATAAATAAATGATAAATTTTTTCTTAAATAAAATATTTTATTTATGAAAATGTATTTATAATTATTATACAATTATATCAATATTGTATAGTGAATCTTTAAATTGGATTATAAAGTAAAATTAATTTCAAACACATTAAATATACAATTAGATCTAATATTTTGTAGGATAAATTGGATCACTCTTTAGAATTTATTATCATAATTATATATCTTAAGTTTATTTTATATGTATACACAGACATACATATGAAAACATGCACATATACATATTGCGCTTTACTTCACTCAGATAAGTGTTTTTTATGTCTTCGTCTTAGACAATATAAGAGTTCTAGGGCCTAGAGTGCACCTTGCGCCTTTAACAGAACTGGTCAAAATAGTTTAATATAAACTAGTTTTTACACGTCATAGTATCCTAAAATTTCTAACTATTAAGGCTAAGATAAAATAATTGATCAATTATTCATATAAAATATTTTTGGTGAACGATAATCGATACTCTTTTTAATAATGTCTGATATTTAATATTATAATTGGATAATCATTATTCGATTATATGATTAATTGATTATATCTAATGTTAAAGTCAAAATGATCAGTTATTAAAATTATGTCAATTACTATATAATTAGCTTTTACATATCAGGATTTTATAAAAATTTAAGTATTAATTATTAAGGTTAAACCAGTTAATTAGTACTCTTTTAATGTCTACTATTCAACTTTAATAGAATATTTGATCAATTAGTCTATACAATTAGATCTCATGTTATTATGTTAGTATTCAAATTATGTCCAAATAAAAAAAATATAAATATAAAAACAAATTCTTGAAAATTTAAAATACTGTTAAAAGAATTATAATGCAATGACTAAAAAACTTAATAAAGCAAAAAAATTAAAAATAAAAATTTATTGGATTAAGTGACTGAGCCAAATGAGTTATTGGGTTAAGAGTAAAAAATTATTTATATAAATTTTTAGTGGATTTTATTTATAAAATCTTTCCTTCTAATGATGTTTTTTTAAAATGTAGTCAAATAATTTTTAACTTTTATTTTTTTAATGTCACTTTATATTTATTTTAACTCATAAAACAAAACCAAAAAAAAAAAAGTTCTTATATAATAATTAATTGTAGTACATTCAATATTAAAATTATATCAATACTATATAAATTAGCTTTTATATATCATGGTTTCTTAAATTTTCTAAGTATTAATTGTTAAAATTAAATCAATTAATTGATATTCTTTTAGTGTCTACTATTCACCATTTTAATTAAACATTTGATCAATTAGTGTATATAATTAGATCTAATATTCTTATGTTAGTATTTATAATTATGTCCAAACAAAAAATATATAAATATAAGAGCAAATTCTTGAAATTTTAAAATACTCTTAAAAAAATTATAATACAATAACTTAAAAACCTAATAAAGCAAAATTAAAATAAAAATTTATTGGACTAAGTGACTATAAGAGCCCAATGAATTATTGGGTTAAGAGTACTTTTTTAGTGTTATTCTATATCTAATTTAACTCACTTATAAAACAAAAAACTCTTATATAATCATTAATTATTGATGCACTCAAAAGAGTATATCTTATTTAACCTTGCACTTAATATTATCAATTATAGTAAAGTAGTATGCAAGGGTCGAATCCACAGGAATTAGGTTTCAATTTATAAGTTTATTGGTTCAAAACTTTAGTTCTAAGAAAAGAAAATAAAGGAAAAAGGGGGTTTTTTGAAATAAGTGAAAGTAAAATAAATCAGAATAATAAGAGTGCAAATAATTGAAGAGAAGAAGTCAAATATGAGAAAAGTATGGTTAAGGTTTCATTCTCCACTACTAGACATCAATGAGAATCAATTTCATATCTATCAACATCAATTAGCTATCAAAGTTATTAACCGTAGATAACAACAAGCTCTGTTACCCTAATCTTTCCTTAGTTCATTATTAAATAAAACAAGCTCTCTATTTAATCTCTAACTATTAGACAACCTAGAATAAGCTCTCTAGATTTAATGTAATAGTAACCTTAAGAAGAGAAAAATAGGTTTATCTAAGAAACAAACACATAAGCTCGGATTGTTTAAACTTAGCTTATGTTCCACATTGCAATTCCCCAAAACCCAACATAATCATAAATTACAAATTGCTACTATTGACTAGGAAATCAAGACAATTATACGGATCAAGACTCCTAAACTAGCATTAGATAATTATCAAGATATATCTAGTTGTACACCTAAACAAATCAAGATATCATCATGAACAATTTTAATGGAAGAATATAAGCAACTTTGAAAATAAACCAATGATAGATAGATTCTGAAAATTAATAAACCTATGTTAGGGTAAAGTTTTCTTTTGGTTAAGGGTGATTTCAAAGCCCTAGAACAAGTGGTGTAATTGATATTTAGATTATATCTATCATTGGTTTTCTATCAAAATTGGTTATGTTCTTCCATTTAAATTGTTCATGATGTTGTCTTGATTTGTTTAGGTGTACACCTAGATATATCTTGATAATTATCTAATGCTAGTTTAGGAGTCTTGATCCGTAATTGTCTTAATTTCTTAGTCATAAGTGGCAATTTGTGATTAATGATTATAGTCAAGTTTTTGCTAATTGTAATGTGGAACATAACATAGGTTAAACAATCCGATCTTATGTGTTTGTTGCTTAGATCAACCTATCTTTCTCACATAAAGCTGCTATTACATTAAATCTAGAGAGCTATTCTAGGTTTGTAGACACCTGATTTTTGCTTGGAACTCTCAGCTCAATTCCCTAATATTTATTCGGGCTATCAAATCCACTATTGGTCTTGGGTGTAAGCTTATTGGGATTTTTAGGCCCAAATTCGGTTTGAGTATGATACCTAATAAGCAAAAAGCCCATTTTTTCTTCCTTTTATTTTATTTTATATTTTTATCTTTTATTTAAAAAAATCATTTATTTCTTCTCCTCCATTATTGGTTATGTTTCAAAAGTCAACCATATTCATTAAAGGCAAATCCCCAAAATCAGTGTGATTTTAATTCCGAAATTTGACTTTCACCCTCGTTAATTCCTCAATCACAGTAACGGTTTTAACCCTAAAATTTAGGGATTAATCTGATTTAAAGACCAAATCTGCTTTTGAAGGAAGGAAATCAATAATTTTAAAATGAGGATTAATTAGGGGTAGGGTTAGGTGAAAACCTCATCACCAAAATTTGTGTATAAATACTGGACAAATAGAATCACAGAGAGGAGACAATCAAGAGGGGAAGAAAGAAAAACACGATTAGGGGGGAAATCAGACAAGAACAGAGGAAAGCCACGCAACAATCAAAAAACCAAAATCGAAAAATTTTGACAAAGGGTTTGATTCGGGTTTTAAGGGTTTTTGGGGCTAGGTTCGTTATTTTATGAGAATTAAATCGTGGAAACCTAGAGGAGGACTAGATGAGGGTCGTGTGAGGATTTGGCAAGCATTCGACGGTTGTCAAAGGAGATCGAGAGAAGAGAAGTCGCGGGTTTTCGAGTCTAGATCTAGACTTTTCTGGATTGATTTTGGAAGAACTAGTAGGATATCGAGGTTGAGGAGGTCAAAAGGAACATTTTGGTTAAATTCGGGAAAATTTTGGGTTTTTTGTCGGCGACGAGCGGCGACTGCTATGAGCGGCGGCGAACGACGAACGGTCAAAATCTGGATGGGTGTTCTTAGCTGGTTTAGAGAGAAAGGGATGTTTTTTTTTTTAGGGAAAGGGTAAAAATGAGTTTTAAAAAAAAAAAAAGTTCATTTTATAATAAGGCAGGTCAGGCCAACCCATGCGGGTCAGCCCCTGGACCCGATCCTTTTGTTGTTTTTTTATTTTTAATTAATTAATTTTATTTATTTATATATATATATTCTTTTCTTTCTATTATTATTTGTAAATAATTTATTATTATTATTATTATTATTATTATTATTATTATTTTATTTTCTAACTTTATTGATTTTATTGAGTATTTGTTTTTGTGTTTATTTGTTACTCTTTAGATATTTTTTATATGCTTTTTAATAAGAAATTTTAATATGGATTTTAATTATTTGTTTATTTTACATAATCTATATTTATTTATAAAGTATTTTTATTTTACTTTTTTTAGCTGATTTTATTTATCTTTTTGTTTTTTATTTATTATGTTCTATTAATTAGATTAATTCAGTTTAATTAGCTTTTTATTTTTTAGATAATTCACATAGTATGCTTTCTTTATATTTTTCTAATCATAAATTTTAAATAAGAAAACAAATCAAGATTTTCCAATGATGGAATTCAAAGAAGTCACAAACGGTTGATTTCTAAAAATTTCTTAGGTGAAAAAAATTCTCTTAAAATCCACCAAACAATGGAGAATTTAATTGGAAATTTAAAAATAATAAATCAAGATTTATTTTATTGTTCATTGATAATTAATAATAAAAAAATTTAAAGAATCAAATGTCATAAATTTTTAATCAAGGAAATAAATCAAGATTTTTCGATGATGGAATTCGAGGAAGTCGCAAACGATCGACTTTTAAAAATTTCCTAGGTGAGAAAGATCTTCAAAATTCAACCAGCATGATGGAGAATTTTGTTGGAAATATCAATATAATAAATCAAGATTTATTCATTGGTCATCAGTAATTAATAATGCAAAAAGAGTGTTTATGAGTCAAATGTGTTAGGTTTGAAATCAAGAATAAATCAAGATCTTTCCGATGATGGAACTCGACAGAGTTGCAAATGGTTGACTTCTTAGAATTTTCTAGGTGAGAAAAATCTTCTTAAATTCAACTAGAACGATGGAGAATTTAAGTGGAAATTTCGATATCACGGATCGAGATATATTTTTCGATAATAATTCGTAAGCATTCAATTTGGTTAGAGACTACAATTCATAGAATTAAGGTAGTTAACTCTCTTTCCATAAAATATTTATATAAAAAAAAAATCGACGACGGAGCCTCTTCGAGAGAGCAAATGGTTTCTCTTGAATACTCTTGAGGTGAGGAGATTTTTTTTGGAATTCTACCAGAATGATGGAGAATCCCTTGGAATATTTCTCCGATATTTAAATATTAAACCAAGAAATAAAGACCATTAAATTTTAGGACCTATAGGATAACATTAGGCTAATTAGGTACTATCTCTGGATAGGCATTGGGGGTGTTCTAATCCTTTCCCACGCGTAACCGTACTCCCGAACCTAGTTCTTAATGCAGATCAGAACCTATTCTTTTTAAAGTGCCTTAGTCGAGCTTAGGACCAGTTTAGAAAAATAGATTCATGTTGGTGACTAATCACACCTAGTAAATAAAAAAGATTAGTGGCGACTCTATGTTTGCGTCTAGCATGCCGAATTCGCGTTTGGCACGTTACAACAGTTTGGCGACTCCACTGGGGAATATTTTTTTCACTTTTTTTCTTTTTCTTTGGCTAAATTGTTATTTTACTATTGTTTTTTTCTTTTTGTTTGCATTTGATAAGTTTAAAGTTTTTCATTTCTTCTCACACATACATGTGCATGTGCATGACATACGCCCTATACCCGGGCTCGTCCTTTTAGGAAGGGGTAAAGTAACTACGCTCTCGTGAGGTGATAACCTCCACATGGGCTAGCCAAACACTCTCAGGGTGTAAAGTACCAAAGCTTTCATGAGGTGATAACCTCTGCAGCAGCTTGGGAAATACAACCACCCAAATTGAACCCTTTTCATTTGGAGCCTATAATGGGTGAGGATCGAGGTGCCTTACTCACCCTCCATGGATGAACTTAAGGAGCAATTTGAGGACCTTTTTATCTTGGTCGAATATCTTGAACCCAGCATATAGACAACACTTAAGAAACCAACATTAGGATAGAGCCATACCCGTTTTTTTTGCAGAAAGTAACCCGAAATAGAACACATGAAGGAACACATCTTACTTTTGTGTATTCTCTACATATTTGTGATTATTTACAGGTAAAATTTTTATGCTTTCGTCTTTCTAACCATCTTGTTCCATCTCATGCATTTGCATCATTAACTACTTTGCACCTTCATAATTCATGCATATATGTGCATTTCATGAAAACATGAGGTTTAAGTTTTAAAAATTATGGTAACAAAGGTTCGAGGATAGCTCAAACAGTCAAAGATTCTGAGACATCCCTAATACACTCGCTTACAAGCTAAAAGAAATGGTTGAATAACAAGCTAACTGTAGACACCTAATTTTGTCCGGACCATTAAAACAGGTATGTTTTCTTCCTAAATTGATGTTTCTGAATGTAAAAAGATTTTTTTCATCCTGCAGGTGGTACTCCAAGACTTAGTTTAAGAGGGAGAGCATAAAAAGTCAAACTTGAAAAAAGTCAACCCCAGAAAAAGTCAACCCCAGAAAAAGTCAACCCCAAAAAATCAACTACTAAAAAAGTCAACCCACTTTCAAAATCAAGATTTTAAGTTCAATTGAAAAATGGCGAAAGAATTTTGATAATCCGATGTCTACATTGAAAGATATGGAGTTCGGAAGATGGGATTTGGAGATTCAGTAGAAAGGAAACCCTAATCCGAAAATTTGGGGAAAAGTGCTTAAACGATCAAATTGGTCAAAATTGAAGGTTCCAAATGAAAGATAAGCACTGACTACGGGTAATGGAGAAGTCACTTGCAAGAAAAACCGAAAGAAAAGTCAATCCGGGGGAAAACCGAGAATTAGGGTTTTTAGTGGATTTCGATGAAATCGGGAAGAATCACAGAAATGGCCCGACTGGTTAAGAACAAAGCCCCAATGGATGAGGGGTGATTAAAAAAGGATAGCCCAAGGCTCATCTTGAAGAAAATCTGAAAATCGGACTTGTTTTGAGCAAAATCGAGTTTCGGAGGCAAAAGGGCAAAATTGGAAAATTTGGGAAAAATAGCAAATGGACTCCAAAAATTCTGAAAATTTTGTCAATCTCATTCTTAAATCATTTGAAATATATTGGAAAAATAAAATCTTGATTCGGAGTTCGTTTGCAAAATGGCCAAATCCCGGGCTTCTTATGCAATAATTCAAAAAGGAAAATCCCGAAAAAATAGCAAATGAGCTCCAAATATTCTGAAATTTTGAAAATATCATTTTTAAATTATTTAGAAGAGATTGGCGAAAGAAAATCTTGATTTGGAGTTCGTTTGCAAAATGGCCAAATCCCGAGCCTCCTATGCAATAATTCAAGAAGATAAATCCCGAAAAAATAGCAAATCAGCTCCAAAAATTCTAAAATTTTGCAAATATCATTTTTAAATTATTTGAAAGATGGCAAAATAAAATCTTGATTCAGAGTTCGTTTGCAAAATGGCCAAATCCCGAGCTCCTATGTAGTAATTCAAGCCGATAAATCCCGAAAAAATACCAAATGAGCTCCAAAAATTATGAAAACTTCCAGATCACACTTTTTAATTATTTTGAAGAGATTGGTGAAGAAAAATCCTGATTTGGAGCTCGTTTAAAAAAGGGTAAAATATAGGGGCATAAAAGGCATTTTTGGAAGAAAAAATCCAAATAAATAGCAAACGGACTCGGATAATTTTGAAAACTTCCAGAACTCAATGTTTTATTATTTTGGAAGTATTAAAAAAATAAAAATTGAATTTGGAGTCCGTTTGATATTTATTTGCATCCGGGGGCAAAACGGTCATTTCACCCAAGCAACCGAAAAGGGCTTCTTTGGGCCTTTCAAAAAATCAGACTTGGGCTGGAAAAGAGAAGTGATGGCCTGTCTAGGTCCAAAAGAAGGAGGAAGCTTCTGATTTTTCAATCGAATGGCTAAAAATCAAGAGTTAGTTAGAGATTCTCTTTGATCAAGCCATGGTGATTAAGCCACATAGGCCAAGAGAGATGTCAACATTATTCTTGAACAGCTGTAATTTGAGACAGCTGATATGCTAATCTAAAGGTGATAATTTCATGATTTTTTCACCTTGAACTATTAGCCATTTGATGGAAAATTGGTTACAAAAAAAAATGACAACATCCTTGCTCTTATTAGGGGCCATTCGACCAGCTCTATTAGGGGGTTCAGAATTTGCAATTTTGATCTTCATTTTGTTGAGTTCTTTTGGTTTTTACTTGGTTTTTCTCTCTTTGGTTGAAAGAAAAAAAAGAAAAGTTTAGAAAAGAAAGGAAAGTTTGAAGAGATAAAGCTTGAAATATAGCTTCTTAAGGTTGCTCTTGAGCACCAACTCTTGCACTTTCTTGATTTTCCATTCTTGTTTTTGCTATTTTGATTATTATTTGGTGAGTTTCTATTTTAAATAAATGTTTTTTTTTATTGTTCTTCTTAAGTTCTTCCTTCATCTCTTTCTTAAATATATTTTTTACAATTTTTTTTACAATATACTCACCATGGCCGAATGGCCTACATTTTTTGTTTAAGTTGCTATTTTGGTTTATTTTATCATGTTATTGATGTTATTTTCTTTGATCTTGATGTTTTAAATGTTATGTTACTTCATATACTTGAGTTATATTTTAATTTGGTTGCTTTTTTTGTTGTTATTTATGATTTAAATATCATGTTCTTGCGTTTTTAATTTTCTGTTTTCATGATATTTAAATTTGAGCATGTTTTAGATTTAGTATATCAAGTGTTTGTGAAAATGCTTGTGTGGTTTTTGCATGATTTGAGTTTTATATCTTTGTTGAGCATGTTTTAGATTTAGTATATTAAGTGTTTGTGAAAATGCTTGTGTGGTTTTTGCATGATTTGAGTGTTATATTTTAGTTGAGCATGTTAGTATACCAAGTGTTTGTGAAAATGCCATGCTTGTTGGAGCTTGAGGCCATTTGGCTACTCCATGTGTTTTGCATTTGTGTTGCATTTTTGCCATGTTAGTTGGTAGGTTTTTGCATTTGCATGACATTTGATTTAGTTTTGCATGCTAGTATACCAAGTGTTTGTGAAAATGCCATGTTTTCTAGTTACATTATTCTATTCGGCCACCCTTGGAATTTTTGCATTTTATGTGCATTCTTGCCATGTTAGTTGATAGGTAAGCCTTTGCATGATATTTGGTTGAGTTTTTGGTTTAAGCATGCTTTGTGTTTGTGAAAATGCCATGCATATTTTAGTTATTAAGTTAGGTTTATTTGCCATGCATGTTCATGCATTTTAGGTCTAGGTTACATTAAATGCCATGCAAGTTCATTTAGGTCTAGGTCACTTTATGAATGCCATGCATTTTTTCATGACATTTAGGTTTAAGCTCATGCATTTCATGCACTATGTTTGCTGTATTGCTTCATGCATTTCATGTGCATGCCACTTAAATAATGACTTGAGCCAATTAATGGTTCAAAGTCATGCTCTCTTGAGCACACTTGTGAAAAATTAAAGTTTGTCAACTTGATTATTCTACCTTTGTGATTTTTTTACTTAGCCAATTTTTATCTAACTTTCAAAAAGTCCTAGATACTGTTTTTAAGCTATTTTATGAGTTTCAAATATTTTTACTTTGATTTTTAAATGATTTTATCAAAGGCAAAAATGTGTTTTGACAAAACAGTTTTTTTCACCCAGTACTTGTACATTTCCGATTTTTCTGGGAATTCATCTTTAATCATAAAATTAATCCGATTTTTTCCTGTGTAGTTTTACATGTCCTGAGTCTCCAATATTTTTTTCAGATTTTTTTGAATTTTTAAAAATAGGGTAAAAAATCGTGGCTTAAAACTGGACAGTGGAGTCAGAATTAAATTTAAAGAAAAGTCATTTTTCTGTTTTGGTTAAGTTACTTAGAGTGGGCTGATTAGGAGGGTTAGATACTGACTTAAGGTAGTTTCTAAGCCTTTTTAAACTCTAAAAATGGTTTTTCAAGTCTCGGGTTAAGGGTAGTCAAGTCCGGATTTTTAAACTTAGGAAATTAGAGCCATTTAAAAAAGATTTAGCCCAGTTTTTACTTTTAATTCAAGCTTTTCAAAGTTGTTTTCAAACAATCACAAAGTATTTTGGTTTTAGAATATTTAATTTGACATATTTTCCTAAGGTAGCCGAATATCTTTTTAGAAATACGGATTTCCTTAATTAAAGGAAGAAATACATTTCATGCATTGCATTTTTCATATTCATGCATTTTATATAATATGTGATTCTTGCTATAATGATTTCTATGATATTCTTATTATTTTGATTTATTTTTTTGATGTTATATGGTTTTGAATATTTTATGATATCCTATGCTTTTATTGAGTTATTTTTATTTAGCATATACTATGTTCATGCATTATTATTTTTATTTTCATGCATATTATATGATAGCATTATTTTATTCCATGTCATTTAAATTATATGCCATATCATTCATATTTGTTATGTCATTTAAATCATTTCATTTAGGATATATTATGTCATCTAGAATATTTTATTTCATTTAGATTATATCATATGACTTAGGATATTGCCTTTCATATAGAATGTATTTTGTTACATAGGTCATTTAATTTCATTTAGAATATATCATATAACTTAGGATATTTTATTTCATTTAGAATATGCTAAGGCATTCAAATCATATCATGTCATTTAGGTTGCATTATATTATTTAGATTTTGCTATGTCATTTTATTTATGTCATGCATATACATATTCATTTCTTTTAAATGTTTTCATAAAAAAATAATGGTTTTCAATAAAATAAAGATATTCCCGAGTTAAAATAATTCATGAGTTTTCTGCCGGGTTTGCTGGGGAGGATATCATCAATTATTATTAATAATAGAATATCTTCTTTAAAATGAGAATGATTCGGAAAATTTTTCAAAATTAATAAAAATTTCTATATTTTGCCACGTTTGTTGGAGAATATAGGAAAATTTTGAATTTATAAATTCCGGATCATTTTCAATTAAAAATGGAATAATTTTTTTCTTTAAATTGGAATTAACTTGAAATACTAAATTTAAAACCAACTTTTTATCGAGATTTGAGATAACACACGATTAATAAGGTACCGTTTTATACGGGCGTTGTGGGGGTGCTAATCCTTCCCCGCACGTAACCGAGTCCCGAACCCGTTTCTTTGATTTCTCTGGTTTAAAACGCAGACTTGAAATTGGTTTTTAAAATGTTTTAATTAATTTTTAAAATATTTTATAAAACCGATTTTAATAGGTGGCCGATCACACCTAGCTAAAAAAGATTGGTGGCGACTCCATGTCTTTTTCAAGGTCATTTTCAAAATCTTCATTTTTCTAGAGGAATTAAGTCGACTTTTCCTCGATTTTTTTTAATGTCACGCTTAACGAATAATAAAGTCTTGCGATGATGATTGAGAGGATGAAGAAAGCACAAGAAGAGATAAAAGAGCCCAAATGATGGAGATAATGATGGGACTAACCAAAGAAAAAGGGAAAACAGATGAAACCGTCAGGCATAAAAGAAACCAAGGCGTTGAAGATCCTATGAACCCACCTGGGTTTGGTCCATAAAAACAACATGCACCGATCACTGGAGAACATTTCGCTGCACATCCAAGGTTCACTACTCCTGTACTGGGGAAGAAGCCATCGGACCCCATTTACGTCTCTAATCAAGATGATCTGAAAGAATGGAAGATGCTTAAGCTTGGTTCAAAAAAAGATTCTCAGACTAAGAAGATGAATCTTTTACAAGAGAGGCTTTGAGATATTGAAGGAATGGGCTTTTTTGGGTTCATAGATGCTGCAGGACTTTGCTTGGTACCTGACATTGTCATCCCACCGAAGTTCAAGACTTCGAACTTTGAGAAGTATAACGGCACGACCTGTCCTGTAACACATGTCACGATGTACTGCAGGAAAATGGCTTCCCATTCATAAGATGACAAGTTGTTGATTCATGTCTTCCAGGACAGTCTCACAGAATCGGTAGCAAAATGGTATGTTCAGCTCGACAATAATCGCATCTATTCTTGGAAAGAATTGGCAAGAGCATTCATATCCCAATACAAGCATATTGCTGATATGGCGCCAGATCGTTTGTCTTTACAGAGCATGGAAAAGAAACCTACTGAAAGCTTCAAAGAGTATGCCCATAGATGGAGGGATGCGACTGTCCAGGTCCAACCACCTCTCACTGAGAAGGAAACTATTGTTTTGTTCATCAGCACTCTTCAGGTACCATACTATGACAAAATGATTGGGAATGCCACTAAAAATTTTGTTGATATGGTGATTTCTGGAGAAATCATAGAAAATACTATCAGAAGTGGAAAGCTTGAAGTTGGGGAGAAATCCAACACGAAGAAAAGCGAGGTCTCCAAAAACAAAGAAGGAAAAGCCCAAGCTATGAATAATGAGGGGCAATATGTTGGAAACCTTCCTTTTCACTATTCATACCCCATGTACCAACCTTACTACCCTGCCATAAACAAATGTTGCACCGAACTATTGTCCACCAATGCCGCAACTAAACCATCAAATACCTGGCCCAACATCCATGTCATCAGTTAAGCCCGCTGCTTAGCCAAATAATCAAATGATTAATCCGAATAGACAACAAAATAGTTGGGATAGAACTCTCATTGAGCCAATCCCGATGTCGTACACGGATTTACTCATCCAAGAGCGTCTAGTTTCACCAATCTATTCGGAATCGCTAAAGCCTCCTTACCTTGAAGGCCATGATGCCAATGCTATATGTGGTTATCATCTTGGCAGCTCAGGCCATTCCACAGAAGAATGCGGAGCTTTGAAGCGAAAGGTGCAAAATTTAGTCAAAATAGGTCAACTGAATTTTGAAGGGAAGACATAGTTAAATGTTGGTGGAAACTCTTCGCCAAACCACCCAAGGGCATGATGGAAGAAAGGATGCGATGAGACATTTGAGTTGTTTGTTATCCTTGAACTTTTCTTAAGATCCTCAAGTACTTGTGCCTGAAAGCATTAAGGGGACCTTTTATGATTAAGCTTAATTTGTTTTTTTATCATTTCAATAAATTGATAAGTTTGATGCATTTTTCATTTCCTCTATTCTTTCCTCTGTTGTTTATCCTTTCAATTTCATCCATTTCAACTTTCCAAATGATGAATGTGAAGACAGTCGTGGCAATAATCTGAGATTCAATTTTGAAAATCATATCCCTATTGGTGATTTGAGCATAAATGACTCTACCATTTGATTAGAAAAGAAAGATGAAAGTTGATATGCAGTTTTGGCAAGATTAGTAGAATTGCTTCACAAGTATGATGAATTGTTGTAGGACTCCTTCACAAGTACATGAATTCCTTGTGGTGAATATCTGCAAGCTTGTCATTTTTCAATAAAGGCTTTTCAATGAGAATGTTCACATTTGAGATGATAAATAGTCATCTTTCCTTATCCTTCACATGAATAAAGTCATCAATTTGCTACCCATTTTGAGCCTTTAGCTTTCAAAGAAACCCAACCAAGGATCACCCTCCACCCTGGGGGGTAAAGCTTAGAAAGAAATTTGGTCGCAAAAAAAAAAAAGTTGCGTGAGATTTTTGGGGCAAAGAAAGTTCTCTTTTGGTGGAAGAAAAATGAAAATGAGTGATGATAAAAAAGATGATCGATGAAAAAAGAATGTGATGAAAAATGAAAGAAAAATAACAAATGTAAGGTTGATGCTTCAAAGAAATGATCCTTGGTTTGCAACCCTTAAACACTTGTTTGAGCCTATTTTATCCATTCTTTCTTGACCCTAAACCTAGGCCTACGTTACGTACCTTTCAAAGACCATTTTGATCAAATGTGAATGTTCGAATTGAAGAATCATATTTTGAATTATGACATGATTGTGGTTTCATCAAAGGACAATGAAGCTTAGATGCTTGAAATCAGCTCAAAAGAAGAAAGAGAAAGCTTGGAACACTTTGATATGCTCAATTGCCTCCAAGGAGATTGATGCGAATACATGATGAGAAAAGTTTGCTCTTTACACTTTGAGAATGAGAATTAATTTTGAAGAAACTTCTCTTGAATCACAAGACCATTGGAGATGATAGACGATCAAGTTGTGGATTCTTATGAAGGGAAAAACTTTTTTGAGTGAAGCATTATTTTGAAAAATAAATGAAGATGATTTGCCAAACACTGTGGAGAGATGCTTCTTTTGAAAAGAAAAAGGGAAAATAGAGGAAAAAAATAGAGGAAAAAAAAAAGAAAAGAGAAAAAGGAGGATTCAAATTGAAAACCCAAAAATGGCAGTTTGAGTCATGGGGGAATATCTAAGTTGAAAACCTGAAAGGGCGGCTTAGATACAAGAAAAATCAATATTGTTTGTTTTAAGATTTCACTGGGGCAAGGTTTGGTCTGATAGCTCAGAAAGATCGAGATACTGATTGGATTGATTTTCGAAACAAGAATTATGGATGAATTTGCTCAAGATTGTCAACATATTCATTATTTGGGATGTTGAGACCCCATCTAAATATCCTTGTGATAATTCCATGATTTTTCTATTGTGCTTTGACATGATTTGTCCTTTTCCTTTCAATGATAAAGACCCATTTTTCCAATTTACTTTGCTTATTACCACTCTTTGTTGCCAACTTTTCATTCCTTAATGAATAGAGGAAATGTGTGATGCATTGCATTTGTCATGAAATTGGAATGATGATTAATAAATTAAAATGATAAACATAAAAGATCTCTGCATTACTTTGAGAAAAAGCTTAAGGATGATGTCCTGGGGGCAAAAATGAATGTTAAGAAGGCTTTCGGGTTTTATTTCCCTGGTGAGGAGAATGATTTTCAAAGATGTGATGTCCTGTTTCAATGAATGGTCGAATGAGCACCTCCTGTAGCATTACCATTGAGCATTTTCCATTTTTGAATGTGTTTGAACATGACGAGAACCAGGAAGGGCTTGAAATATAGACATTTAGGGCTTCTAAGCTGAAAAATGTACACTTTGAAAAGGAGCAAATGCTAAAATTGAGATTAAGTATAACTGGTGAAGGAAAAGTCTAGTGGGTGGAACTCATTACCTAATTTTAAAGTTACATGCTTGGAAGATGATAAGAAAATGAAAAGAATGAGCTTGAGAATTCTTGTTACCACGATTGGAAGTACATGATTTTGTTTTTCGAGCATTGTTATTTCATGCATTGTAATACATTCATGACATTCACCTCATGCATTGCGTTACATGACATTCACTTCATGCAATTTCATTACATGGCATTCATGGCATGCATTTAGCATATAAGAAAGATTTTAGTTTGGATTTTTTTTAATTTTGAAATAATTTTTCTTCAAGATAAAACTTTTTCAATCTCAGTTGAAAGATTTTTGAAGATAAGATTTTTTAATCTCAATTGAGGATATTTTTAAGATAAATTTTTGAACCTTGTTTGGAATATTTTGCAAGATAAACTTTTTCAAAGATTAGATGAGATTTTAAAACCTCTCTTGAGGATATTTTCAAAGCCTCTCAAAAGAACATCTGCAAAACCTCTCACGAGGATGTTTCCAAAGCCTCTCATGAGAACATCTTTAAAGCCTCTCATGAGGATATTTGTTTTTAAAACCTCTCACGATGATATTTTTAAGCCTCACAAGGATGTTTTCAAAGCATTTTTTCAAAGCCTCTCATAAGGATGTCTTTAAAGCCTCTCACGGGGATATTTTTTAAAAACCTCTCATGAGGATGTTTTCAACGCCTCTCATGAGGATGTTTTTTAAAGCCTCTCACGAAGATGTTTTTCAAAGCCTCTCGCGAGAATGTTTCTAAAGTCTCTCACGAGAACATCTTCAAAGCCTCTCACGAGGATATTCGTTTTTAAAGCCTCTCACAAGGATGTCTGCAAAACCTCTTAAGAGGACATTTTCAAATCCTCTCACAAGGACATTTGCAAAACCGCTCACGAGGATATTTTCAAAGCCTCTCATGAGGACGTTGTTTCAAAATCTCAGGGTATTCATTTTCAAAACCTTCAGAAATCTTTAAGGTTTATGCCTCGTTAGGAAAGGCATTTTCCTTTATGTTAGGAATTTAAAGTTTATGCCTCGTTGGGAGGAGTATTTTTACGTTGGGAAATTTAAGATTTATGCCTCGTTAGGAAGGGCATTTTCTTTCACGTTGGGCAAATCTAAAGTTTATGCCTCGTCAAGAGGAGCATTTTCACATTGGACAGATTTAAAGTTTATGCCTCGTCAAGAGGAGCGTTTTTCATGTTGGGAAAATTTAAGGTTTATGCTTCGTTGGGAAGGGCATTCTCTTTTACATTGGGAATTTTAAAGTTTATGCCTCATTGAGAGGAGCATTTCGTCAGGTCAATGATCGCAGTGATGCTTGAGGACGAGGGTGTCTACGTCTTTGCACACTTCCTGTTTCTCAGCAAGTGCACAAAGAGGGCAACTGTAGACACCCGATTATTTCTTAGAACTCTCAGCTCAATTCCCGAATATTTATTCAGGCTATCTGATGGAAACTCAATTAAGAGTTGTAAACCCAAGTGCAGGTTATGTTCAAGTAATAAATTCTCGGGTGTCCGAGGTCGAACCACAGGGAAGCGTACTAGTAAGTATAAGTTTATAAATATATATGAAAAAGAAAATAAACAAGATATTAGGGAATCAATAACAAAGAAAGTAAACAAGATATTAGAGAACAAAATAAACAAAATAACATAAAAGCAATTAAACAAGATATAAAAAACAATAAGAAAAGATGTTGAGGTTAGAGAATCCACTCTTGGTGTTATGCTAAGATTAATCTTGTTTTATTACACAATTGAAATTCACACATAAGGGAGATTCCAATCGGAAGGTTTAGCAATTCAGTCCAAATTGTCCAACGTCCATAGCATATGATATTATGTTCATTTGGTGTCCTCAAAACTCATAAAAAGAGTCCAAGCATTCCTTATGCCAAGGTATATGTCTACAACAAATCAAGGTTATGAAACCAAGCATTTACTGTGCCATTTTCATTGTCAATAATGAATCAAGATCTCTACTTTGCAAGTATGATTTTAAACCAAAAGAAAATATTATCTATGCTAGTGCTTATAAATGATGATTCATTTTAGCTCATGTTTAAGAGACTAACCTTAGCATTTACCAAGAGCTTCACCTCATCACCTCAACAATATGATTAGAAACACATACTAGATATGAATAAAATGAAAAGAAATGTAAGAAGAAAAAGAAAACTAGAGAAAGGAAAGAAAAAGAAAACTTAGAGAATTTTATTACAATGGCTATCCTACCAATGTATCAATGTATCTCAATACTCATCCAAGGCCCTCTATTTATACACATTTTGGAGGGCTAAATGACAAGAGACAAGCTTTACAAATTTCAAAGGTAGGTATAATAGGTGGGTGCATTTTTCTAACAATTTTCGTCATATTGTATGACAATTCTGATCAGCCAGCTTGATGGTCGATTTTGTCAATGTTGGAGGCTCGATCTGATCAAATGGTCTTCTAGAAAAATATACCCCTATCAGTTACGGATCCATAGCCGTTGGAATCAGATCATTTGCGCACGTGGATCGGGAGATATGGTCAAAATACCAAAACGGTGCAGAACAGACTTCATTGCACATCAGCCAACTTGATGGTCGATTTCGCTAGGGAAAACGACTCCGTTTCAAGAAGTGTAAAACATGAAAAAGATAGATATGCCTCTTAGCTTTGCAGGGATACAAAGTTCAGCCTTATTGCTTCAGTGAAACTCGAGATATAGCTGATATGGCAAAAGGTGTCGGAACTGGAACTGAACTGGATTTGCCCTTAATTCTAGTAATCTGAAATCACTCAAAGAAACTTGTGAAAAACACCAAATTACATAAAAATATAAAAGATCATAAACACAATTAGACTAAACAATAATAACTCGTATTTGACACAAAACAATAATAAAACATAACTAAAAACTATATAATTATACGAGTTATCACACCCCCATACTTAGATTGTTGCTAGTCCCTAGCAACGACTCAATAAAAATAAAATAAGAAAATCTAATCTAATCCATTTTCGTAGGAAATCACGGTGGCACTTAGCATGTGACACAAGCCTTTAAACCCCTAGGTGTCCCTAGTGGACGAGTTTAGTCTCGTGAGGGTTTACTAGGACGATACCCACAAACATTGAAGACATAAGAAAAACTAAAAATAATAATTATAACTAATCCTTCCAATATAAATTAGAGATAATCATTGGACAAGTCTTAAAAACTAATCAATAGCTTAAAGAAATTCACAAAAAATCTTGCTTGAATGTAAATAGTTTGAGTTAAGCCAATAATAACATAACATATTTCAATCAAAATAGTGTATATTCAAACTTAATCTCAACTTCTCACATGGGATACTCTCTTGATTTTCACTCTTTAAAGTAGTGGTAAAGTGTTTACACTCAATCAATCTCATGAAAACACTTCTACCATATGCTTGCTTGTCCACCTATTCTCCACTATTTAGATCATACAACTTCATAAATCAAGAGGTCTTTATTCAAGGTTGTAATGGGGCCAAAGGGTTATAATGTGGTTAAAGAACAAAAGGATAAAGATATCACAAAGGTTCCAAAGAGTTCATAGATTTTAGAGACATAATAAGATCATACAAATAAAACTTCTCAAAACTCTTATAAAGCACATAATAACATAGGCTAAATATTCATGTTGAGCCTTTGCATCATTCTAACCAACTTTGTAACATCTTTTTCTAGAAGTTCAAGAGAAGATTTTTTTTTTTTTTTTTTTTTTTTTTAATATGGGAATGTATTTGACAATGATCCCTTTCTTTTTCTCTTGACTTTTTCTTTTCTTTTCTTTCCCCCACACTTATCTTTTGTTTCTAACCCAAATTTTCAAATAAAAATATCCCTTGTTTTTTTGCAATATGTCTCAAAATATAAAATTCATCTTTAGAACAAGGGTAAGGATATAAGCATATTTAGGCTAGGTGTAAGTTGTGGTTACCAATAAAACATCATATTTAATGTAGGCTCAAATTGGCTCACTAGTGGGGATGTTCTCGTAGAACATTAATAATGGATGGCTGTTTGGCTCTGGTTATAATCCTAATGCCTCTATCATATTCATGTTGTCACATGTATCAATATAGTCTCAAACGGTTTAAAGCAAGTTCTAGAGAATCATGTAATCATAAGAGCACTCAAGAAAGAAATTAGATTGATTTGTATAATGCATCAATCATTATAGGCTCAAAAACTCACAAAGATGATTATACAAGTCAGATTAAGTCTAAACATGCTTCTTTCTCAATCAACATATCATATTAACATTGGCTCATAAAAAGGTTGACATCAAGCTCAATTCTCATGAAAATCTTCTCACTAATAAATCTGTTTTAGACTTATGCAATTCATATCTCATCATTGTATTGAAAGTAACTAAAAAAAAAAAAAACACACTAAGTCTAAACATGCTTTTTTTTTTTTTTTTTTTTGTTTTTTTTGTTTTTTTGAAGAAGAAGATTAAATCAAACTGACAAGGTATGTCTCAAGTCTCCCTTACTCAGACCTTGTTCAGAATGAATACTTCTAAATGTCTTAAAACACAACAAATTTTTTTTTTTTTTTTTTTTTTTTTTTTTTTTAGCAAAATATGTCCCTTACCCCCTACTAAAATATGACATTGTCCCCAATGTCAAATTTTAAAGGTAGAATTTAGGAGATATTACCTGCAGAGGTTGCTAACCACTTATTATAACTGAGACACAACAAGCAAAATGTTAGATAATGTCACAAAGACAAAGTGCAATCCACTCCTTGCTCGTCCATATCTTTTTTTTTTTTTTCCGAGCGTTTGCGAAACAACCGTAGCAGATAAACACTCATAAGCTTGTAGCTTTTTGAGTAAATCTTCAATGGTTGTAGCAGAAATTATGGTTCTCCTTGCCTCTGAAAACATGAATCCATTATCCACAGCATTATCTAAATATGAAAGTAAATTACTAAAATAACCATTAATATTAAGCAAACCAATGGGTTTCTTATTTGTGACCAAAGATGACCAAGAAGCCACGCAAGCTATTTCTTCCAATGTATCCAGACCTCCTGGTAAGGCAATGAATGCATCGGCAGAATGGTACATGATTGTTATCCGTTCAGGGATACTCCAGACTTGTATTTCCTTACCCACGGTAGGTCCACAAAAATCTGTGAATAGTTTTGGCACGATTCCTAGAACTGGACTTCCTCCGGCGTGTGCTGCTGTAGCGACTGCTCGCATTAAACCCGTACTACCGCCTCCATAAATCAAGTGGATCTTTTGTTGGGCAAGTATTACTCCAACTCTTATGGCTTCATCAGCGAATATGTTATTTTTCCCTGGATAAGCACCTCCAAAGACACAAATTTTTTTAATGTGCTGGGACGAAGTGCTTTCCATTTTTTTTTTCTTTTTCGAGTGCCTGAAAGAGAATGAGTACATGGTGTAATATATAGAGGACTGAGTAGTGAATCAGACAAGAGTAATAATGTCGCCGAAAGTGTATTTGACCTGTCAGAAGAAAATGTTAACCTAACAAAAGATTTTTGCGTGATTTCAGGAAGAAAATCAAAAAGAGAAGAAAAATCAATCGTAAAAGACCAATGCAAAAAAAAAACGAGAATAATTACACAAATCGAACAACACGTAAATTAAACTGAAATAAAGTTATTGCAAATCAAACCAAAAGCTGAGAAGTCATTTATTGTAGTTGTGATTGTGGCTCACATCTTCCTCTGGTTTTACGTCCAGAAACGGCTTAAACGCCTTCTATGAGTCGAGGATATGCTTCCCATCCAGTTTTCTTACAAGCTGGCAAACAGGGTCTTTTAACATCAGATTCCCAAGATGTTGCCATTCCCTTTGGAATTGCAGCCATAAATCAAGAATTTCTCTTTGTACGTCTCCACTAGGATGCGTCTCAAGAGAAAGTTGGATATTACCCAAATTCTCCTTACTCAGTCCATCCTTAATGAATTCAATTTTATCATCTCGATTAGAGGACGGAATCCCAATAGAACGACATTTACCGTTACACGTCCATCGTGCACACTTGTGGCAATTTGAACTCATGCGCTTTGCTCGTCGCTTCTTTGCATAAGTGCTTCTACCTGTACCTGGTAAATGCAAAACAGGAAGATATTCATCTTCACGTACCTTGGCTTCAATTATCCAACGTATGTCTTCAGGAATCCCTTTGTTCATAAGCATTCTTAATCTTTCAAATCGAACTTGGTAAAGCTTCAGTAAAATATTCCGAGGAAAAGGAGGAAATCGTTTCTGCAATCTTGTGAGAATATCATCCATCTTGAAAAAAAATGAAAAAGAAATTGAAAGAGAAATTTATATACAATATCAGTTTTGTGGGTAGCTGATGGAACCGACTTAAATAATCACGGAGTACCGTTATCCGCCATTTAACCGGGGTTAAAAAAAATTTTTTTTTTTTTTTTTTTTTTTGAAGATTAGTAAAAATTATATTTACATCTAGTTATTTTCAAAACAAGGATCAGAAAGAAAAACAACCTCTTCTTGAGTAACATGATTTTCCAAAAAGAGTTTGAGTCTTTGTCCATTTACCTTGAATACGTTACCATTTTGAGGATTCTCAATGTCAATTGCTCCATAATGATACACATGCTTAACCACAAATGGGCCAGTCCATCTTGATCTCAACTTACCAGGAAATATGTGAAGTCTAGAATTATAAAGTAGAACTTTTTGTCCAACATCAAATGTTTTTCTTGAAATTAACTTGTCATGAAAGCTTTAGTTCTTTCTTTATGAATTTTAGAATTCTCATATGCATCATTTCTGAGTTCCTCAAGTTCATTTATGACTGGAAAAGTTTCATTCTCACCCAAAAAGGAATATTTTAGCTCGGATGGCAATGGTTTTAAATCCAGCTTGGGTGGTTCAATAGTTGATGGTATAGTGACATTTGTGAGTGATGGAAGTTCCTCAAACTTTTGTTTCCAACAATGCTTAACCTGAAAAGAATTTAACAAAGAATTAGTGTGTGAAATTTCTGAAGCATTATCAAACTCACATTCAATTAAATAAGCTTCTAAAGGATCATGGAATGTGGTAGTGGTGAGATGTTCATGAACAAGTTCTTCAATGAAATCCACTTCATGTACTTCTGAATCATCACCAGGTTGCTTGCAAGTGTTGAACACATTTAATTCTAAAGTCATATTTCCAAAAGAAATGTTCAACATACCATTCCTGCAATTTATCAGAGCATTAGAAGTTGCAAGAAATGGACGGCCTAATATAACAGGAATTTGAACATTTGGATTTGAAACAGGATGTGTGTCCAAAACAATAAACTCAACAGGGAAGTAAAAATTATCAATTTGAACCAAAACATCTTCAACTATCCCTCGAGGAATTTTTACAGAACGATCAGCTAGTTGAAGTGTAACAGGTGTTTCCTTGAGTTCACCTAAACCTAACTGTTGATAAACAGAAAAAGGCAAAAGATTAACACTAGCACCAAGATCAAGCAATGCACGTTCTATTCTACTGTTTCCAATGATGCATGAGATTGTTGGACATCCAGGATCTTTGAATTTTGGTGGAGTAAGGTGCTGAATGATTGAGCTCACACTTTCCGTCAGAAATGCTTTCTTTTGTACATTATGTTTCCTTTTAACTGTGCACATGTCCTTCAAAAATTTAGCATAAGATGGAACTTGTTTGATTGCATCCAATAAAGGAATGTTAATCTTAACTTGTTTGAAAAGTTCATAAATTTCTGCATTTTGATTCAAATTCTTTATTATTTGCAATCTTTGAGGAAAAGGAGCAGGATGCATACCTTTTTCTTTGTACAAATTTTCAAGAAGTTCAGACTTACCATCATCCTTACCATTACTTTTCGGAGGGGAAAGAGGATCTTGGTCTTTTGATGGAATCTTTTTGTCAATTGCCTTTCCACTTCGAAGAGTTGTGATAGAACTGGCATTTTCCTGTTGAGTTTCATTGGAGCAAGAAACAAGACATTGAGTAGAAGGGTTAGGCTGAGGTTGAACAGGAAACTTACCTTTTTCTTGAGTGCGTAATGAAGCTGTCAATGTGGACAAGGTGTTTTTGATCTCATTGATGTCCTGTGAAGTCCGGCTATTCACATTTGCTTGTGTTTGCATGAATGCTTGCAATGTTTCTTCCAAGGTTTGTACACGTGAAGGTTGATAGGAAAAAGTGTTGCCCGGCTTTTGAGATTGTGGTACCTGAACATGATTATTATTCCGCCAACTGAAGTTGGGATGATTTCTCCATTCAGGGTTATACGTTTCAGAGTAAGGAGAAGGAAAAGGCTTTTTAAATGTGTTTATGGAATTTACTTGATCATGCAACGCTTCTTTAAGAATGGGAATGTTTGGACATTCAGAAGTGGGGTGTCCCATGATTTCACAAATTCCACAACTTTTTTCATTTTTAACCGTTTTGACTTCTTTTACTTCTCTAAGTTCCATGGCTTCAATCTTTCTAGCCAAATTAGCTACTTTAGCTTTTATCTCATCTTCTTGACTAAAATGATATTTTCCTCTGTTAGAAACAACATTAGATCTATTGGAACTTTCAGAGGAATTATCTGTGTGCCAGGCTTGAGAGTTATCTGCCAAATGGTCTAGGTAGTCAAAGGCTTCTTCAGGTTCTTTTTCTAGAAACTCACCGTTACACATTGTTTCAACAAATTGTTTAGTTTTGGGAGTTAAACTTTCATAAAAGAAACTAATAAGACGCCATTTTTCAAAACCATGATGTGGACAAGAACTTAACAAATCTTTAAAACGCTCCCAGCACTGAAAAAATGCTTCATTTTGATTTTGATTGAAATTTTGAATCTGTCTTTTCAAAGCAGTAGTTTTATGTGCTGGGAAAAATTTCTTTAGAAACTCAGTTTGTAATTCTTGCCATGTGCCAATTGACCTTGGTTTTAAATTATGAAGCCAAATTTTTGCTTTATCTTTTAAAGAAAAAGGAAATAATTTTAGCTTGACAATTTCATTTGTACATTGTTGGTCATTAAAGGTGACACATACATCTTCGAAGTCTTTTAGAAACGAGTAAGCACTTTCCGATTCCAACCCATAGAAATTTGGAAGCAAAGCTATCATACCTGGTTTAAAACGAAAGTTGTTTGCATTGAGAGGAAAAATAAAACAAGAGGGTGATGAGCTTCGAGTTGGTTGCAAGTAGTCACGCATGGTGCGTACTTGCCTGTTCTCATCTTCAGCATGAACACTTTCATTGTCAGCCATGGTCGGAGTTGTATTAGAAAGATTACCTGAAAAAGTTTCACAATAAAGTCTAACTAAACGACGAGATCTAAAATCACGTCGCCAAACAAGCATAAAACAAAGTTAATAAACAGATTAGGCGGTATAACCAGCCAATAAAAATAAAACAAAGTTAATATACAGATTAGGCGGTATAACCAGCCAATAAAAATAAAACAAAAGTTAATATACAATATAAATATAAATATAGAGAAAATTAGGCGGTATAACCAGCCAATAAAGCAAAGTTAATATACAAATTAGGCGGTATAACCAGCCAATAAAAATAAATATACTTATAAACTTATATACTTAGTATTGCTTCCCCGGCAACGGCGCCAAAAACTTGATGGAAACTCAATTAAGAGTTGTAAACCCAAGTGCAGGTTATGTTCAAGTAATAAATTCTCGGGTGTCCGAGGTCGAACCACAGGGAAGCGTACTAGTAAGTATAAGTTTATAAATATATATGAAAAAGAAAATAAACAAGATATTAGGGAATCAATAACAAAGAAAGTAAACAAGATATTAGAGAACAAAATAAACAAAATAACATAAAAGCAATTAAACAAGATATAAAAAACAATAAGAAAAGATGTTGAGGTTAGAGAATCCACTCTTGGTGTTATGCTAAGATTAATCTTGTTTTATTACACAATTGAAATTCACACATAAGGGAGATTCCAATCGGAAGGTTTAGCAATTCAGTCCAAATTGTCCAACGTCCATAGCATATGATATTATGTTCATTTGGTGTCCTCAAAACTCATAAAAAGAGTCCAAGCATTCCTTATGCCAAGGTATATGTCTACAACAAATCAAGGTTATGAAACCAAGCATTTACTGTGCCATTTTCATTGTCAATAATGAATCAAGATCTCTACTTTGCAAGTATGATTTTAAACCAAAAGAAAATATTATCTATGCTAGTGCTTATAAATGATGATTCATTTTAGCTCATGTTTAAGAGACTAACCTTAGCATTTACCAAGAGCTTCACCTCATCACCTCAACAATATGATTAGAAACACATACTAGATATGAATAAAATGAAAAGAAATGTAAGAAGAAAAAGAAAACTAGAGAAAGGAAAGAAAAAGAAAACTTAGAGAATTTTATTACAATGGCTATCCTACCAATGTATCAATGTATCTCAATACTCATCCAAGGCCCTCTATTTATACACATTTTGGAGGGCTAAATGACAAGAGACAAGCTTTACAAATTTCAAAGGTAGGTATAATAGGTGGGTGCATTTTTCTAACAATTTTCGTCATATTGTATGACAATTCTGATCAGCCAGCTTGATGGTCGATTTTGTCAATGTTGGAGGCTCGATCTGATCAAATGGTCTTCTAGAAAAATATACCCCTATCAGTTACGGATCCATAGCCGTTGGAATCAGATCATTTGCGCACGTGGATCGGGAGATATGGTCAAAATACCAAAACGGTGCAGAACAGACTTCATTGCACATCAGCCAACTTGATGGTCGATTTCGCTAGGGAAAACGACTCCGTTTCAAGAAGTGTAAAACATGAAAAAGATAGATATGCCTCTTAGCTTTGCAGGGATACAAAGTTCAGCCTTATTGCTTCAGTGAAACTCGAGATATAGCTGATATGGCAAAAGGTGTCGGAACTGGAACTGAACTGGATTTGCCCTTAATTCTAGTAATCTGAAATCACTCAAAGAAACTTGTGAAAAACACCAAATTACATAAAAATATAAAAGATCATAAACACAATTAGACTAAACAATAATAACTCGTATTTGACACAAAACAATAATAAAACATAACTAAAAACTATATAATTATACGAGTTATCACTATCAAATCCACTATTGGTCTTGGGTGTAAGCCCATTGGGATTTTTAGGCCTAAATTCAGTTTGAGTATGATACCCAATGAGCAAAAAGCATATTTTTTTCCTTCCTTCCTTCCTTTTATTTTATTTTTTATTTTTATCTTTTCCTTTTTATGTTTTTATCTTTTATTAAAAAAATCATTTATTTCTTCTCCTCCATTGCCGGTTATGTTTCAAAAGTCAACCAAATTCATTAGAGGCAAATCCCCAAAATCAGTGTGATTTTAATTTCGAAATTTGACTTTCACGCTTGTTAATTCCTCAATCACAGTAACGGTTTAAACCCTAAAATTTGGAAATTAATCTGATTTAAAGACCAAATCTGCTTTTGAATGAAGGAAATCAAAAATTTTAAAACGAGGATTAGTTAGGGGTCGGGTTAGGTGAAAACCTCATCACCAAAATTTGTGTATAAATATTGGACACAATGGAATCACATAGAGGAGACAATAGAGGGGGGAAGGAAGAAAAACACGATTAGGGAGGAGATCTGACAAGAACAGAGGACAGCCACGCAACAATCAAAAAACCAAAATAGAAAAATTTTGACAGAGGTTTTGATTCGGGTTTTAAGGGTTTTTGGGGCTAGGTTCGTTATTTTGGGAGAACCAAACGTGGAAACCTAGAGGAGGGTCGTGTGAGGATTTGGCAACCATTCAATGTTTATCAGAGGAGATCGAGACGAGAGAAGTCACGAGTTTTCAAGTCTAGATCTAGACTTTTCCGAATTGATTTCGAAAGAACTAGTAGGATATCGAGGTTGATGAGGTCAAAAGGAGCATTTTGGTTAAATTCGGGAAAATTTTAGGTTTTTGGTTGGCAATGAACGGGGGCGAATAGCGAAGGCACGACCACGGACGACCGAAATCTGGGTGGGTGTTCTTGGCTAGTTCAAAGAGAAAGAGAGGGTTTTTTTTTTTTTTTGGGAAAGGGTAAAAATTAATTTTTTTTATTTTTAGGAAAGGGTAAAAATGAATTTTTTTATTTAAAAAAAAAAAAAACAAAAAAGAGTTCCTTTTATAATAAGGCTGGTCGAGTCAGGCCGACCAGCGCGAGTTTGCCCCTGGACCCGACCCATTTGTTTTTTTTCTTTTTAATTAATTAATTTTATTTATATATATATATCTTCTTTTCTTTCTATTATTATTTGTAAATAATTTATTATTATTATTTTATTCTCTAACTTTATTGATTTTATTGAGTATTGTTTTTGTATTTATTTGTTACTCTTTAGATATTTTTTATATGTTTTTTAATTAGAAATTTTAATATGGATTTTAATTATTTGTTTATTTTACGTAATCTCTATTTATTTCCAAATTATTTTTATTTTATTTTTTTTAGCTGATTTTTTTTTCTTTTTGTTATTTATTTATTATGTTCTATTAATTAGATTAATTAAGTTTAATTAGCTTTTTTTATTTTTTATATAATTCACATAGTATGCGCTTTCTTTATATTTTTCTAATCATAAATTTTAAATAAAAAAACAAATCAAGATTTTTCAATGATGGAATTCGAAGAAGTCACAAAGAGTTGATTTCTAAAAATTTCTTAGGTGAGAAAATTTCTTTTAAATTCCACCAACACGATGGAGAATTTAATCGAAAATTTCAATATAATAAATCAAGATTTATTTTATTGATCATTGATAATTAATAATAAAATTTTTTTAAAGAATCAAATGTCATAAATTTTTAATCAAGGTAATAAATCAAGATTTTCCGATGATGGAATTCGAGGAAGTCGCAAATGGTCGACTTCTAAAAATTTTCTAGGTGAGAAAGATCTTCTAAATTCCACTAGCACGATGGAGAATTTAGTTGGAAATTTCAATATAATTAATCAAGATTTATTTCATTGGTCATTATTAATTAATAATGTAAACAGAGTGTTTATGAGTCAGATGTGTTAGGTTTGAAATCGAGAATAAATCAAGATCTTTCCGATGATGGAACCCGAAAGAGCGCAAATGGTTGACTTCTGAGAATTTTCTATATGAGAAAAATCTTCTTAAATTCCACCAGAACGATGGACAATTTAAGTGGAAATTTCGATATCATGGATCGAGATATATTTTTCGATAATAATTCGTAAGCATTCAATTTGATTAGAGACTACAATTTATAGAATTAAGGTAGTTAACTCTCTTTCCTTAAAATATTAAAAAAAAAAAAAAAAATCGGCAACAGAGCCTCTTCGAGAGAGCAAATGATTTTTCTTGAATACTCTTGAGGTGAGGAGATTTTCTTTGGAATTCCACTAGAATGACGGAGAATCCCTTGGAATATTTCTCCGATATTTAAATATAAACCAAGAAATAAAGACCATTAAATTTTACGACCTACAGGATAATATTAGGCTAATTAGGTACTATCTCTAGATAGGAGTTGTGGGGGTGCTAATCCTTCCCCACGCGTAACCGTACTCCCGAACCTAGTCCTGAACGCAGATCGGAACCTATTCTTTTTAAGGTGCCTTAGTCGAGTTTAGGACCACTTTAGGAAGAATAGATTCATGTAGGTGACTAATCACACGTAGTAAATAAAAAAGATTAGTGGCGACTCCATGTTTGCCTCTAGCATGCCAAATTCGCGTTTGGCACGTTACGACTAGGTTGTCTAACGGTTAGAGATTAAATAAAGAGCTTGTTCTATTTAACAACGAACTAAGAAAAGATTGGGGTAACAGAGCTTGTTGTTATCTAAGGTTGATAGTTTTGATAGATTATTGATATTGATAGATCTGATTATTGATTCTGAGTGATGTCTAGTGGTGGCTAATGATACCTTAATCATATTTTCTCATATTTGATATTCTCTTACTTATTTGCTTCTTACTTTTAATGTTTGCTTTAGTTTTAAAACTATTTCAAAACCCCCTTTACTTTTATTTCTTTTGAACTAAGTTATAAACTAATAACTTATAAATTAAAATCCAATCCATGTGAACTCGATCCTTACTAACTACTATACTTACAAGTGATCTTTTTAGTGCAAGGTTAAATAAGATATATTATTTTGAGTGCATCATTCACAATTATGTAAATTTAACAAAAGCTAAATTGACTTTCTAACTTCTTTAATAAGATTATAGATCTTCAACCAAGTATCAAACATGTTTTTTTTTTTTTTAACTGACTATAATTTTTTCTTTTCTTATAATTTTTCATTTTTAATTATACACTAAATCTTTTTTTCCTGTTATCATGCATAGTTTTATTAACACAAAAATCAGATCGAAAGTATTTTATAAAACATTATAAAAATACTCTAACTTCTAAACTCAAACTTTCAACTTTATTATTTTAATGGAATATTTAATTTTTTGTATTTTAAAAAAAAAAGTTACTCAATTTTAAGTAAGATTATTTCTTTGATATATTATGCATAAGATTATTTGTTTAATGTATTATGTTTCTTTATACATTTGTTTATAAATTGATAAAATTTATAATTTTGAAAGCCTATTTTTTTTTAATAGTATACTGCTTGCATAGATTTATATTAATATATGAAGATGCATTTATGAAGAAAAAAATAAGATTTGATAAAATATTAATTAGCACCTCAAAATCAAATGTCAAAAATCTCCACTATCTATATTATCACAATATTAAAATAAAGCTTGATTAAATAGAATATCAAAATATTCTACATTATATAAAGCTTGATTAAACTCGCAACTATTAAAATATTTAAACTCTAGCTCCTCTAGAGGTTGAAATTTGATATGGTTGTTTACGATGATGACATTTCACTGAAAAACCTGCAAGATAAAAATAATCAGTAGGCATCAGAGTTGATAATCTAAGATGCATTCTAACGCTGAAATAAATATCTCACATATAAATGGAGAAATAAAGTAAACGAGAGAGTAAAATGAAGAGAGAAGAACCAACATTTGGTTTATTGGAGTGGTAAGCGATTCAGCTCTTAAGCTCAGGATAAAGGTTCGAGTTTTAAGAGTTATCAATGTAGGAAGGGTTTTATCATCACACTTCCCGATCCAAACAAGAATTAGTCTTCCATCAACCATAAAATGAAGATGGAAGAGCACCCTAAATTAAAAAAAAAAAAATAACGTGAAGAGAATTGGGCTTTCATAGAGGTCACTTTATATATATATATATATATATATATATATATATATATATATAATGTTCTTAGGGTATTTTATGGGCACAACTCGGCTCAATTTCATAATTTGAGCTTCCTTGGGTTATTATCTGATCGGATTTAGAAACTATTAATCAAGTATCAAAAAGGCATGTATTGTTCCACCAAAGAGAAAGTAAAAGAAATGAAAGGATATATATATATATATATATATATATATATATATATATATATATATATATGAGTTCAAATTTTTCAAGAAAAATTCAATGGTACAAATAGGGATGGCAAAACCCGAACCGACCGATGGATTTCGAACCGATCCGATCCGAATGGAGAGGTTTTTTTTTTTGAACAATGGATGCGGGGCGGGGCGGTTTTTTTTTGTTTGAAAGGCGGGTATGGAGCAGTTGCAGTATTTACCTGATCCGCCACGCCCCGACTAGTAAAATTACTATTTTACCCTTCCTTAAAAACCTAACATGTTTACTTCTTCTCTATCTCTACAACTCCACCGCCGCTCCCTTTCCTTCTACTTTCCCTTTCCTAATAGAAGTTCTCTAAAATAGAAGTTCTTGTACCTTGGCTGAAGGAACCTTGGCTGAAGGAACCAAGGCAATCATTAAATTGGGCTTGGAAAAGGTTCCTGTACCTGGAGAATCTGGTTTTCCTTTTCCAGGGCTCTTTGTGCTTCCACAGTCTCAAAAGGAAGCAGGTAAATCTCTTTACTATCTTCTTTTTCATTTGGTATAAATAAAATATGACATAGATTATTGAACTGCTGGGTATTTTTGAAATATGTTCCAATTATCAGTACTGGATTCTTTTAGTCAGTCAGCTGCTTCTCTCTACTTGATCTTTTTGTTGTCTTTGGCTCTTTGCCTTATCGGACAACAATAACTCGAATTGTTTTTGCTTAAATGATCGATAATTATGAAAATAAATTGCACTTCCTACTTTACAGTTACAGTTTTGATTAACATTTGATATCTTAACTTGAGAGGATCAAGTTCCTTAAAGAGCCTCGTTGTTAATGATAGTTTCAAGGTTGTTTAAAAAGCCTCAGTTTTGGTGAACATAAAAATGTAATTCCGTTTGTTTTAAAATAGGAACCTGGGCACTCGGAAGCATTAGATGGGGCGTGGCAAAATGAAGGCAGGCTCAAGGCTAGGGTGGCATTGACCTAAACCAAGGTCAGGGTCGTTTCGATCAGCAACCAGGAGGCACAAGCACTTCTTGGTCTGGTTTATTTGTTTTCCGAGGATAGTGCAACATGTGGGATCAGGAACTTTAGTCTTTCCACCTACGAAAGGGATGCATGTTGAGAGAGCAACTAATTGGTTAGAACATTCCTTTCTGTCTTTGGTCAAGTCTGAGCTTACACAGCTTAGCAATATCAGGACTAGGAAGCAAAAAAGGGTTACTCTAAATTAGCAAGTTTGAATGCCATCAAATAAAATTTGAACCAGTGTAAGTGATTATGAAATGGTTTTGACTTTTGGCTGCTAAATGGAGAATGATTGGACAAATATTGATTGCAAAAATGAAAATGGTAGGCATTGATTGTCATTGGCAACCGAACCTTGGCAAATATTACTTCAGACATATATTGAAGATATTTCTTATGTTATGTTTTTAGATGTTTAGAAGATGTTTTATGCTTTATGCTTCAGACATATATTGAAGATGTTTTATGTTTCAGACATGTATGAAAGATGTTTTATGTTTAAATATTTTGTTGAATTTGAGAGGATTTGAGATGTTTCGTTGTTTTATGTTTAGACATGCTTTAGAAATAACTAATAAAAATCGGATGGGGCGGAGCGGGGCGGAGCGGGGCGGGGCAGGGCGGGGCGTAACCGACATCCATGGAGGTGGTAGTGGTATTGAAAATCCAACATCCACGGTGGAGCGGGACGGGGGGCGGGGCAGAGTAGGTCACTGGCGGGGCGGGGGCGGATTTTACAAAATCCGCCACCGCCCCGCTTCCTTGCCATCCCTAGGTACAAACAAACAAAAGTCATTCAAATGGGTTCATGTTGGATTCCGGTTGCACTAGTCTGAGCCCTGTTCTAAGAGGATTCGACTCTGAGTCCAATCAAAACATTGGACATTGTCTTAAGTTTCGATAAGTCTCCAAGTTGGGTCTGGGTCCAGTTTGTTTTGGATTGTGGACTTATTGCTCAAACTGAAAGGCATTGGAAATGGGTACAAGTTAACCATGCCGACAGTAAATGGACTTTGAATCTGGGCCAAGCCTCATAATCTAATTGTATTTTTACTTTTGAAAATTCGGCAATGGGCATATCTAGGTGATGTCATTTTTTTTCTTTCTTTGTTCAACCAGATTTTAAAATAGTCATGAATAAATACTTTTCCCAAAATGGTTCCTCAATTCAGAATATATAAATATATATATAGAGTATTAATAATGCTTCTGATTGAGTTTGGTGTCATAGATCAAGACATTAACTCAATGAGAAAAAAATACAAAAAAATTAATTCATAAAATAAATAATATATATTCATAAAATTATATTAATAATTTAGCTTTTTAAAAAAATAAAATTATATCCATTGTTAACCCACTCCTCCTTTTTTCTCTTTTTTAAAAAGCTGTACAATTATCTCAAAATTTTTCACTACTCCCTACTTTTCTCTCTTCTAACTATTTCACTTTCTTTTTTATATTTAAAGATAATTAAAAATTTTAATTCATTTTTAATAATATTATATAAATAACTAATTATTCATTAATTTCATCCATATAGTGAGTGTATATAGGACCAATATTATATAAAATCTCTAATTGAGTTGGTGTTACAAGTCAAGTGACACCAACTCAATAAAAATAATTACAAAAATCAAATTAAATCTTAATGTCAAATAATAAAATAAGAGTATTTTATTTATTTTGATTATTATTTAATAATTTTTTAAAAAATTACTTTTTTAAGCTATTCTTTTTTTTAAAATTACCATATTTAATATTTTCTTTTTTTTGAAAAATACTTTTTTATGATTTTCTTTTATCTGAGTGTGCAAATTTCTAGTATATATATAAAAAAGAAAGACAGGTCACGCAAATTTCTATGGTGCAAAGAGGTCTTGGTTAATTCTTGATTATATTATAATAATAATAACAATATCATACTTGCATAGTAACCTCACACACACCTTTTCAAGATTGAGAAGTTATTTAGGCCACCCTCACTTGATTGAAATTACCCACTACCTTTATCATGTTAATTTGGTCATAGAAAATTTCCAATTAAAGCTATTATAATTCTCAAAAAAATTCCCAAAAGACCAAAATCATAAATGACCAAAAATTGCTGAATTTTTATACAATTGGAGTCAAGTTTGGAAGCAAGAGTTTTGAATTCATGCGCTCGATCTCATGCAAATTATCACGAAATTTTAATGTGATTTAATTATATTCACAAAAATTTTGAAATAAAATATATTAATAAAAAATCAAATTTATCTAATTGAAATATTTAGAAAAAAAATTATTTATTTATTATAAATTCCAATTTTTTGATAATTAAACCATATAATCGAGTTTATGAAATCATAATTCTTGGAAGCAACGTACACCAAATAAGGTTAAGGTGCCCCAATTGCCCCCACTTTATTCATTAACTAATGGTGAATAAAGGTGGGAGAAAAAGTTAATTGAATAATTAAATAATTTAAATCGAGTAAGAGGGAACAGGTATGTGGTGCTTTGTCGTTTACTTGTTCCTTGCCTTTCTATTTACAATTTTTTCATTCCATATTTTATATTTTATTTTAATGAATAAATATCTCCTTTCCAATTACTTTATCCTAAAGTGGATCCCCTTTAGGCTTTAAACAATTTTAAAATGTAATAATAAGAAGAAAAAAAGTATGCAAATGGGTATAGATTATAAGATTACATTAATCAAATCCTCATCTTTTTGTGCTACTAAAAACTTGAGATATCAGCCTCTACTTTTTCAAGTTAGGAGAATAAGTTAATGAATTTGGTATTCCCTTCTAAGACAATGTTTTTCTTTTTAAGGGTTTAGGTAAACTTAACCTAGTGAGACCTTTATTATTTTTAGTATTTTGAGAGAGAGATGGTTTGGTAGTAGAGCTGGCAAAATAGGCCCGAATTTGAGAACTCGCTCGAGCCGATCTGAAATTGAATCTGATCCGATTCGAATTGATTAAATAAGTCAAAGGATCGAACCCAAAAAGATCTAAATCCGAAAAAGCTCAAACCCGAGAAAATCCAAATTCGAAAAAACCCAAAACAGAGAAAATCCGAATCCGAAATCGAGAAAACCAGAATCCTCAACGATCCAAGCCCGAAATCACCCGAATCGAAAAAATCTGAATCCGTAAAAGCCCGAATCCTCTACGATCCTATCCCGAGATCGATCCGATCCGAAACCCGTAAAAAACCGAATTTATAACCGAAAAAAACAGAATTATAATTATATGATTTTATTTTTAAAAAAATAAATGATAATTTTTTTCTTAAATAAAATATTTTATTTATGAAAATGTATTTATAATTAGTATATAATTATATTAATAATGTATTATCAATAAAAATAATTAATAGTGAATCTTTAAATTGAATTATAAAATAAAATTAATTTGAAACACATTAAATATATAATTAGATTCTAATATTTTGTAGGATAAACTGGATCAACTTTTAGAGTTTATTATCATAATTATATATCTTAAGTTTATTTCATATGTAACACAGACACACATACTAAAACACGCACATATACAAATTGCGTCATACTTCACTCAGGTGAGTTTTTTTATGTCTTGCGCCTTAGACAATATAAGATTTCTAAGGCCTAGAATGCACCTTACTCCCTTGACAACACTGATCAAAATAGTTTAATATAAACTAATTTTATACGTCATAGAATCCTAAAATTTCTAACCATTAAGTGATAAGATAAATAATTGACCAACTATTCATATTAAACATTTTTGGTGAATGATAATCGATACTCTTTTTAATAATGTCTGATATTCAATATTATAATTGGATAATTATTCGATTATATGATTAATTGACTATATCTAATGTTAAAGTCAAAATGATCAAATATTAAAATTATATCAATTACTATATAAATTAGCTTTTACATATCAGGATTTTATAAAAATTTAAGCATTAATTATTAAGGTTAAACCAATTAATTAGTACTGTTTTAATGTTTACTATTCAACATTTAATTAAACATTTGAAAGTTAGATATAACGTTATTATATTACTATTTATAATGTTATTAAGGTTAAACCAATTAGTGTATACAATTAGATCTAATGTTATTATGTTAGTATTTATAATTATGTCCAAATAAAAAATATAAAAAATAAAAATAAATTCTTGAAAATTTAAAATATTGTTAAAATAAATTATAATACAAAGACTAAAAAACTTAATAAAAAGATTAAAAATAAAAAATTATTGGATTAAGTGACTAAGAGTCCAATGAGTTATTGGATTAAGAGAAAAAAATCATTTATATAAATGTTTATTGGATTTTATTTATAACTTCTTTCCTTCTAATGATTTTTTAAAAATATAGCGAGATGATTTTTAACTTTTATTTTTTTAATGTCACTTTATATTTATTTTAACTCATAAAACAAAAAGAAATTTCTTATATAGTCATTTATTACAGTATATTCAATATCAAATATTAAAATTATATCAATACTATATAAATTAGCTTTTATATATCATGGTTTCTTAAAATTTCTAAGTATTATTTATTAAAATTAAATCAATTAATTGGTATTCTGTTAGTGTCTACTATTTACCATTTTAATTAACATTTGGTCAATTAGTATATACAATTAGATCTAATATTCTTATGTTAGTATTTATAATTATGTCCAAACAAAAAAATATAAATATAAGAACAAATTCTTGAAAATTTAAAATCCTCTTAAATAAATTATAATACAATAACTAAAAAACCTAATAAAGCAAAATAAAAATAAAAATTTGTTGGACTAAGTGACTATAAGAGTCCAATGAGTTATTGGGTTAAGAGTAAAAGTTATTCATGTAAATGTTTAGTAGGCTTTATTTATAACTTGTTTTATTCTAATGATTTTTTTTTAACATGCAGCCCAATAATTTTTTACTTTTACTTTTTTATTGTTATTTTATATTTAATTTAACTCACTTATAAAACAAAAAAAAAAATCTTATATAATCATTAATTATATCTATATTCAATACTAAACATCAAATATTAAAATTATATCAATACTATATAAATTAGCTTTTATATATCATGATTTCTTAAAATTTCTAAGTATTAATTATTAAAATTAAATCAATTAATTGGTATTCTGTTAGTGTCTACTATTTACCATTTTAATTAACATTTGGTCAATTAGTGTTACAATTAGATCTAATATTCTTATGTTAGTATTTATAATCATGTCCAAACAAAAAAAAATATAAATATATGAACAAATTCTTGAAATTTTAAAATCCTCTTAAATAAATTATAATACAATAACTAAAAAAACCTAATAAAGCAAAATAAAAATAAAAATTTGTTGAACTAAGTGACTATAAGAGTCTAATGAGTTATTGGGTTAAGAGTAAAAGCCATTTATGTAAATGTTTAGTAGGCTTTATTTATAACTTGTTTTATTCTAATGATTTTTTTTTTTAACATGCAGCCCAATAATTTTTTACTTTTACTTTTTTAGTGTTGTTTTATATTTAATTTAACTCACTTATAAAACAAAAAAAAAATCTTATATAATCATTAATTATATCTATATTGAATACTAAACATTATAAAAATTTAAAATTATAAGTATATAACAATTGCAAAATAATAAGAAGTATCAAAATATACAAATTCTTTTTTATTCATACTATAAGTAAATATATTGAACTTATATATTTAGCTTTTATTTGAACTTTTGGACTAAAAAATAATATAAAATATTCAAATATAAAATATTAATACTCAATTTAAAAATAAATTGTTATATAATTTATATTTATATAAATATTTATTAATTTTTAAAATTTTAATTTAGTATTTTTGTAAGTGAAATTAATCATTACATTCGAAATTAAAAAAAAAAATTTATAGCTTAAAAATTTTCAAAATTATTGAATCCGTCTAGGCCGGCCCGAACTCGAACTGATCCGAATCCGAAATAATTCGAACTCGAAAAAGCCCGTATTTGAAATGGCCCGAGCCCGAGATAGCTCGAATCCGAAGTTATCCGAATCCGAAAATATCTGAGCTCGAGATAATCCGAATCCAAAATAACTCGAACCCAAAATAACCTAAATTCAATGACAGTCCGATCCAAACTCGTCCGAACCGGCCCGTGCCACCTACATTTGGTAGATGGGTGGAAGTTCTTAGTGGATTTTGTATTTTCGTCAACATTTCAAGAACGGTACAAAAGCATAATGATGAAGAAGGTAGGTTAAAAGCCTGCTTAACTAATACAAATATATTTCACCCCTTTTTGCCTTTCTTTTTTTTAAATGTTAATTGTATAGAAAATTTTTTTTTTCTGTACAAAAATATGCCAAAAGTTGAATTCATTTTTAAGAAAGATTACTTTTTTCTTTACAAAAGCTTGAAATATGTCTGATCATGGTGGAGTAAAAGACTAATGTATGTGTTTGTAATTTGTATGTAAATATTAAAAAATAAGCTGAAAATGATTAGTGAATTTTATTAAAAAAAAAAACTCGTATAATAATATAGTGTGAACTTAAGTTATTTATATTTTAAATTTTAATTAAAAAAAAGATAAAACTATTAAAAATTAAATAAAAAATAATATTTTTTAATTTTTTAGAAAAAAATCATGGGTGGGCTTAAACTATTCATTTACAAATTTAAACGAATTTGAGTAAAATTTGAGGTTCAAATTGTCGGATCGGATCGAGTTTTGGCAATCAAATATGATTTTGATGCAATACCTAAACCTAGCCCGAACCCGACTCGGTCCGACCCATGGATACCTCTATATTATTTATACTCAGGACTCCAAGGTTAAAAATACTGAACCGAAGGTCGAACTGGTCAGACTTCTAATTTTCGGTTTAATCGGTCCAATTAGTTGGACAGGTCAGTTTGATCCAAATACTATTAAATATATATATAATATATATATATATATAAATATTATTAAATAAGTAATAAATATAGTAAATAAATAATAAGAATATGTATTTGGCTTAGTGGTATTATCTTTAATTTAAAATCAAGAGCTTAAGGGTTTAAATCTCATCATTTACAAACAAAAAAAAAATTGAAAAAAAGATTAAAAAATGGTTTTTTTTTATCGATTTTACCAAATTTATTTTACCAGTTAAATCGATTTTTTATCGATTAAAAAAAAAGCTTGGTTTTATATATAATAACAGACTGGACAGACCACCGATTCAACCGATCCTACTAGCCGATCCGGTCCAATTTTTTATTCATTGCAGGGCTCTTCAAATTTCGGATCATTATCACAAATCTTTGTTAAATAGATTATTTAGGTATTTAAACAAAGGTAGTTAATATTGTACCGATAAGCGTATCATTTTTATTTTGGTATTAGTATTGCAATATTTCGATGTATCGTTTCGAGTTTATCAGCATTTTTCAAATATATATCATATTTTCAAGTTATCTAATATATATATATATATATAAACATGCAAATATATCTTCATTACATATATATATATATATTTTAAAATTTTAAATATTTAATATCTAAACTTTTTTAAGCATCAAATAAATATAAATATATTAGAAAAGTACAGTAAATTATTATTCATTAAGTTTAATTGTTTAATTTAATCAACATATTTATTTTTGATTGAAATTATGAAAAAATAAAAATAATTATGAGAAAAATATTAAAAATTGGTTAAAAGAATAAAATCAATAAAAAAACTTTTTTAAAAAATTAAAAATTAAAATTTTGTATCGATTGGTATAAGTGGTATGAGTTGGTATGAATTAATATAGATCAATACAATCGGTATAAATTGATACAAAAATTAAAACAATACAATACAACTGTAACGATTTTTTAAAAATTAATACGTATCTAGTTAATGTGATATTAGTAATTAAGTGCACTAATAATTAACATATTGATTAATTAGTAAAAACAGTTGGTGGATTACATTGAAGAAAGGACAAAATGGGGAAGCTATAGGACTAATTAAGTCCCAATCACCTTTATTACAAAGCAAAGAAAGTAATGGAAACTTCTAGGGTCAGCCGACTCAGCTCTTTAAAATGAGCATCCTCTAATTATCATGACGTGGCATCATCACAACATTTTTTCTCTCTCAACCGGTTATGGGAAAATTTATTTTTTATTTTTAAAAAAATATATTTTATTTTTTAAAAATTAAAATTTTTATCTAAATATTTTAAAATATTAGTACTATTGGCTATTATAAATTATTATTATATAATTTTGTTATTATAATCTAATAATTTCAATAATCTGTAAAAAAATCAAATAATCTCGTAAAAAAATTGTAATTTTGTCATAAGTGTAATTAAATTACAACACATATTATCTTTGCGTATATTATATCTTCTAATTTTTTAATTAATAATGTTCGAATATACACATTAGATCTGTCCATGAGTCAGATCGAGTTGAGGGAATGGCAATGGAACGAGGCGGAAGCGGGGATTACCTTATCCACATCCACTTCACTCTTGTATGAATGTTGGAAACATCTACCTTCATGGATGTCGGTTATATCCATAATCGCTACACAATACTCCACTTTGCTAAATCATAACTTTTATTAATTATTTTTAACTTAATATTATAAAAAATTATAAGATCAATCTGGAAAACACGCCGTTTACAGTAAAAACATTTGTAAATGGTATAAAAAGAAAGAATAATTTGTAGATGGGAAATAAAAATATGTAAAATTGTGAAAAGAGACATTGTAAAGACCATTTTACCCCTAATGAAACAAATATGCTAGAAAAAGAAAATAACCTAATTTCTTCCCTCCCATCCTTCCTATTACTATTTAAAAAATATTAAAATATTAGTTTGTTATGATTTTGAAACAATTACAACTTTTGTTTCGAATTACTTGAAATTATTACAATATTGGATAACAAAATTATATAATTTAATTTAGTATATTTTATTATAAATACAAGTGTTTATTAAAAATTACACAATATATTATGTGAAAAAATAATTGTTGTTGTAATTTACTTGAACTTCTTTATTAAGAAGAATTACAATTTATATTATCTACGTTACAAAAATTTATTATTTTTTACGTGAAATTTTAACTAGCGTATAACATATTTATGTAATGAAACATAAATTATTATTCTTTCATGTTACTTAATTTATTGATGAATTACAACATACATTATGTATAAATGTAATATTTTTTGTAACTTTCTTACGCTTTTTGGAGAATTATAACCTTTGTTATCATATTACTTGAATTTATTATATATTACAGAAATTGTTACAGTATCAGATAATAAAACTAAGTAATCCGACTTAACACATTTTATCATTTTTTTTTGAAGAATTACAATTATTTATTATAAATTATAGAATATATTATGTGTAAAAATAATATTTATTGTAATTTACTTAAAGTTCTTTATTAAGAAGAATTACAACATATATTATCCTTATTACAAAAATTTATTACCTTTTACATAAATTATTACAGTAGCATATAACATATTTATGTAATGAAAAAGTTGTTATTATCATTTTTTTGTAAATGTAAAAAGTTTATGTTATTCATAATAAAAATAAGTAAGTGTAACAAAATTTAGTATTTACATTCTATAATAAAGGTTATAAAAAACATACTTTCTTAAAAAAAATATATAAACATAATAAAAGTTGTAATACTATTTTTTATTATCTTATCTTAATAAATTATGTAACTAAGTAAAAAATTTATGTAAACATAATAAAATTGGTATTATCACTTTTTCTTATCTTTTGTAAAAATTTATGTAACTTAGTAAATAAATTATGTAAACATAATAAAAGTTGTTATTATCACATTTTTTATCTTCTGTAAAAAAAAAATTATGTTATTCATAATAAAAACAAATAATTAATTGTAACAACATTTAGTATTTAAACTCATAATAAAAGTTGTAAAAAAACATAATTTTTTAAGAATAAAATGTAAACATAATAAAAATTGTAATACTATTTTGTATAATCTTATCATAATAAATTATGTAACTAAGTAAAAATTTATGTAAACATAATAAAGTTGGTATTATTTTTCTTATCTTTGTAAAAATTTATATAATTTAGCAAATAAATTATGTAAACATAATAAAAGTTGTTATTATCACATTTTTTATCTTTTGTAAAAAAAAAAAAAAATTATATTATTCATATTAAAAGTAATTGTAACAACATTTAGTATTTACACCATATAATAAAAGTTGTAAAAAACACATAATTTCTTAAGAAAAAAAATGTTAATATAATAGAAAATGCTATTTTGTATTACCTTATCTTAATAAATTATGTAACTAAGTAAAAAAATTATGTAAATATAATAAAATTGGTATTATCGATTTTTCTTATCTTTTGTGAAAAATTATGTAATTTAGCAGATAAATTATGTAAATATAATAAAAGTTGTAATGCTATTTTGTATCATCTTATTATAATATATTATGTAGCTATGTAAAAAATTGATGTAATTATAATAATATTTAATGTTTTTATAGTTCAAAAAAAAAATTGGTTACTAATGTGGTATGATAGTAATCATGTTACATTAGGAGCTTAAGGAAAGTTCAAAAAATAATAGATCAGCTCCAGGGGTGACCGTAATAGGAGCCGGCCTTGACCCCTCCAAAAATTTTAAATTTTCTTTAGTGTATATATAAATATATATATTTTTTTTAAATAGATTTAAATGACTCTTTTAAACTAAAATTGTTAATTTTATTTATTTATGTGATTTTTTATTTAATTTTATGCATTGCAATTTAAGATGGTTAATATCACATTACTATTTATCTATTTATTATACTAACTAATCATAATTGACAAATCGTTAAAAATCAAAAGGTTTCTCACAAAGGTTAAATCACAATTATGTAAATTTAACAAATTCTAATAACTTCTTCAATAAAACTTTAAGTCTCCAACCAAGTACCAAACATGTTTTTTTTTTTTTTTAGTTAACTACAATTTTTTCTTCATATAATTTTATCATAGATTTTTTTTTCTTGTTATCATACAACTTTTTATTAACACAAAAATCATATTGGAACCACTTTATAAAAGATTATACAAATACTTGTTCACGATTTAAGTAAGATTATTTATTTGATATATTATGCATAAAATTATTTGTTTGATGTATTATTTTTTTATACATTTTTTTATGAATTGATAAAATTTATAATTTTAAAAACTTATTTTTTTTTTGTTAGTATATTGCTTGCATATATTTATATTAATATAATAAAATACATTTTATAAAAAAAATTAAGATCTAATAAAATATTAATTGACATCTTCAAAATCAAATGCCAAAATCTACCACTAATCGACTCTTCTCTTTTCTTCTTGTCTTTGCTTTCACAAAAAGCATTTATGCAAAGCATGCAAATTTTGTAGGAAAGTTATGCACCGGTCTTAGGGAACCTTATAAACGGTTGGGGATTAATTTTACAAAAGTTTTTAAGGAATGAGGAGCTATTCAACAAACACAACCACTCGGCTCGATCGCCTTTAACTTTAAGTTTAACCCCTTTCGGTTTAGCCCACATCTAGAATTATATTACCAACTTCATCAAACCTTCTGTAACTTCAACTTATGACTTTTTTTTTTTTAAACAAATCTTGTTGCCTTTTGAAACAAATAGACATGTAAACTACTACGTGATCTTGATATGCATGATGATATTGATATGCATGCCTAAAGGAAAGTGATTCTCTTGAAAGTATAGGGTCAAGTTAGATCTCGTAATTTTGAATACGATATGATTACATAATATATAAAAAAAAATTAAAATATGATATGATACGAAAAAAATAACACGAACATGACACAAATATACGAACGTATCAAAATTTATATAATACAAATTATTAACATATCAAAATTTATATAAATATATAATATCTTAAACACAATTATAATTAGAGGTGGCAATTGGGTGGGTTCGGGCGGGTTCGGGTCAAGTTCATTCGGGTTCGGGTTTATTCAGGTTCGGGTTCATTCGGGTTCGGGCTCATTCGGATTCGGGTCCATCTCGGTTCGGGCTCATTCGGGTTCGGGTCCATTCGGATTCGGGCTCATTCGGGTTCGGGCCCATTCGGGTTCGCGCCCAGTCGGGTTCGGGCCCATTCGAGTTCGGGTTCGGTCTGGGTTCGGGTTCGGTCTGGGTTCGGGTATGTTTTACATCATTTTATTTTATATTAGATTTTGAAATAATTTATTTGATGAACTAATCATATTGATATTTAAAATAATTTATTATAAAAAATATGATATATTATAAATTAATCATATTGATATTTAAAATAATTGATTTGATGAACTCGAATTTCAAAATATAAATACATTATAATTTATATTCACTATAAAATAAAAAACTTTTAAAAATAAATCCTGACCTTCATCATTCGTTTATATACTTATAAAATGCAAAAATTTTATGCTTATAGTCAAGATATATATATATATATATCGAGTACTTATATTTTTTTCATCAGTATAAAGTATAAATTATAAAGTAGTACTAAAAAAATATAATTTATATTTAAATTATACATAATAAATATATAATTAATATGATTATTTATTAATATATAATAAATATACCCAAAATCAAAAGGTCATAAAACCCAAAACCCCATTAAACCCACCAGCTAAAATAAAATCCTATGAAAGCCATAATCCAATTAAACCCACCCTAACCTAACCGTATAAGTATAACCCAAAAGGCCAAAATAATTGAATTATTGTCAAATTTTTTTCACATCTCTAAAATTTTCAAGAATTTAAAATATTTAGATTGTAAATTCATCATGATATGAGACGTTAAAGTTATAACTTATAAGTACAAAATATAATTTACTTTTTGATAAAATTATTATTTCATCATCATATATATATAATATATTAAATTTTAATTAAATTATTAAAAAAAATAGAATAAAATTAATATTTAAAGTTATTGCTTTGTAAAAAAAATAAAAAAATAATTGCAATTTGATTATTTTTATTTTTAGTATTAAATTCGGGTTCAGGTTCGGGCCGATTTCGGGTTCGGGTCCATTCGGGTTCGGGCTCATTGGGGTTCGGGCTCATTGGGGTTCGGGTCCATTCGGGTTCAGGTCCATTCGGGTTCGGGTCCATTTGGGTTCGGGCCCATTCGGGTTCGGGTCCATTCGGGTTCGGGCCCATTTGGGTTCGGGTTTTTTCGGGTTCGGGTTTTTGACTTTTTGGTCAAATCGGGTTTGGGCGGGTTCGGGTTCGAGTTTTCCTGGGCGGATTTTCGGGTTCGGGTTCATTTTACCACCTCTAATTATAATACATAAAAATATATTAACACGATAAGAATACACAAATTATAATACCAAACAATGCATGCTAATTATTAACAGATTGGGCTACGTGGACTAGGTGGCCTCAGCTTCAACTTCATAAACAATTAATAATTCCTGGCGTTTTCCTCAAACTTCTGTTCAGTGCGGTCAATTGACCCACTCAACTTTTGAAAAGTAATAATATATATGTAATTAGTATTAAAAAAAAAATAATGTTTTTTCTATGCTAACAGCATTAAAATTTATGTTTTTAATGTAAAAACATAGAAAAAAATTATAATAAATATAAAATAAATTTCATCTTCACTTTTATATTTATTATAATTTTAATTTTAATTAACCCCCAACTGATCTCACCAGGGATGCATTTGGATGCACGGTTCCAATGAACTGGACCCCAGTGGTGGGAGAAATCATCTTTTACTCCCTCAACTATTACTTTTTTTAATTTTTTAAAAGTTTTAATTCTTTTTTTAAAATTTTTTATTTATTTTTATACAAATATAATTTTAATAATTTTTTAATATTATTATTTAACATAAATATAATTTTAATATATATTTTATTATTTAACATAAATATAATTTTAATATATATTTTATTATTTAATAAAAATATAATTTTTAATTATTTATTATATATATACACATTTTAATCTAATACTCTTAATGATCATTTTACTTTCTCATTATAATTCAGTTTACCGTCACCGATGTGTTTGAATCCAAACACATATCCCACTATTGATTTTAATCTCACCTCTACAATAACTAATCTCATCGCCACTGCTGTTTTTAATCTCACCGGAACCAACTTCACCGCCCATCCAAATAGACTTTAAGTTTAACTCGTAGGTTAAAAAAAATTAGCATGTACTTCTACTAATTTTTTATTAATCACATTTTAATTTTTTTAGCATTTTTTTTTAAAGTATTATCATAAATCATTTATGTGTATATATGTGTGTAAATTTTTTATGTGTATATAACATTGTTCAATACAAAAATCTCATCATGCACGTAATTTGTAGATGATAATTTTTTTTTTGGGTAAATTGGTGATTAGTTTAGAAGTGAGGATTTATATGGGTTGGAAATGCCAAAAGCAATCATAATTAACTCAGGCTTGGCCTAACATTATTATCCTTTATTAAGTAGAATTATGCAATAAGTTCTCAATTATAGTGTGAATGGACCAACTTAATTTCTCTCAATAATTTATGGATTATAGAATTAATGCTTTTAGTAATCACATTTTTGTTTTTTTTTTTTTAAACACTCTTTAGTTCAAATTAAGTGGATTAAGTTTTTTTGACCAAAACATCAACGGAGTACTTAGCTCAGATGGTATGCATGCTATTGATAGATTTTTGGAGGTTGTGAGTATGAGAAGATTTAAGTACGTAATGTCCTTCTAAAATGAATTAATTAGATATAGGTCAGGAGGTTATGAGTAGATTAGAAATTTCAAAAACAAATAATTTTCAGACCAAATCCCTTAGTCCATCTTAATTAGACCAGCTCAAGGCACTACAAGAGAACGTTGAATTACCGTCGGATTTATTGTCGACGGAATTAATCCGTCGGTAATAAATAGGATCACCAATGAAATTTTGAGTATTACCGATGGAATTCCGTCGATAATGTTTTTGACTATTACAGACGGAAATTTTGTATTATCGACGGAATATTTACGACTGAAATTTTTCGTCAGTAAAAAAAAAACACGGATTTTTATAATTAAAAGAAAAATTAAACCGAAAATTAAATTCCTTTGCTAAAAATATTAACGATGGAATTTCCCTTTTAATTATTACTTTTATTTATAAAATTCAATTTCGTCACTAATATTTTTAGCGACAGAAAATCCGTGGCTAATTAGCCGTCGTTAAAAAGTATTAGCGACGAAATTTAGTTTTAATAATTACTTTTATTTATTACTTTTATAAATCAAATTCAAAATCACAAAAATTACATTCTGTCGCTAATGCTTTTTATCGGCGAAAAATTTTGTGGCTAATAAGTTTATTAGCCATGGAATTTTTCGTCGGTAAAAAATATTAGCGAAGAAATTTAATTTTAATAATTAATTTTATTTATTACTTATATAAATCATTTTTTTGAAAAAAAAAATTATTTATGTAACAACTTTTACCGACGGAATTTTCGTCGGTAATAGTTTAGGGGAGAATTTATAAAGGCTTATTTTTGGCGGAAAACTAAAATTTTCAAAAAAAAATTAGCGACGGAATTTCCATCTATAAAAGTCAAAAATTCCGTCGGTAAAAATTAAGTCAAACTTATTTTACTCCTTTCCTTCTTTTTTTCTTTCACTTTTTCTACTCTCTTTTTTGCTCTCTACCCGTCCCCCTCTCCCCAGCCTCCCCTCTGTATCCCACCTCACCCAGCCTCCAGGCCCCCTACGCGCCCAGCCCTCCCGCACCCCAGGCCCAGCCTCCAGCACCCTAGCGCCCCCAGCCCCACCCTCCAGCACCTCAGCCCCCAACCCCACCCTTCCCTCCCGCCCCAGGTCTCTCCTTCTCTTTTTTTGTTTTTTTTATTATTTCAATAACAATAATAAAAAATAATAATAATTAATTAATTAATTTAAATTTAATATATAAAATTAACTTAATATACTTTATAATTAACTTATTATAATTTTATAAAATTATATATTAAATTTCATATATAAAATTATATACATATTAAATTTAAATTTCCCTAATAAAATTAATATATAATAAATATTATTAATTATTAAAATTAATTTTCGTTGCTAATATTTATTAGAGACGACGGAAATAATATTTCCAACGAAAAATTCCGTCGTTAATACTTTTACCGATGAAATTTTTATTCCCGACGAAAATAGTATCATCGACTTAAAAATTACCGATGGAATTTTTTGACAGAAATTTCCGTCGTTAATAGTCTTTACCGACGGAATCCGGACTTTTACTGACGGAGAATTTCGTTGGTAAAAGTTCGTCCTCTTGTAGTGAGGGTTGGGTAACCCGCCAGGTCCAACAGGCCCGGTCTGTATTGGGTCGGACCTGAGCAGGATTTTTACTGATCCAAGTCGGTTCGGATCACTGTTTAAATAATAAAAAATTAATTTTCATTTAAATTTAATTATAAAAATATATTAATATTAATATAAAATAAGTTTTAAATTTTTTCAATAATATTTTAACTGTAATACGAGACGACGGGCCAATCCAGGCCCGTCCAGAACCGTGCCTGAATAAGGTGAAAAATTAATCCGGGCGGAGACTCGGCCCGGTACATGAACGAATCTAATCTTAATTATAAAAAAATATAGGATGAGAATGATAATAAATGTGAATACATGCATGGTTTGGCACATGACATTAATATATGCAGCCTCAATTATTATTCCTCACCATATTAATGCAACATTCTTGCCCTCCTTAATTAGTTTCTTCACTTGTCACGCCAACGGAAAATGAGATTTCATGTCATGCAACTAATTAAGCAATAGTCTTGATTTTCCTTCTAATTAGTTTAAGAAATAGACTCTGTGCATGGTAAGTAGATATGCTCATGAGCCGGGTCGGACCAGGTCGCGGCTCGAAAATTTGTAAATGTCTTTATCCAAGCTTGGTTTTGGGCGGACCTGGATTGACCCGCCGGTTTGGTTTACTGTTTAAAAAAATAATAGTAATAGAAATAATTATTTTTATATTAATATTTATATATTTTATAATTAAGTTTAAATAATTTTTTTATTATGTTAACAGTGATTCGGGCAAGACCGACCCGAATCACAAAAAGTTCTGTCCAGGCCAGCCCAATTCGAACTGGGCGGGCTACCCAACCTTTGAGCAGGTCTAATGGTAAGCTCAATACCTCGTATTTTTATACAAAAAGTTTTTGTTTTATTGTTTTTTGAGCTTCTCTTTTCTTGATGATTTTGGGCCGCGACTGTCAAGTCGGACGGGCTACCTGACCCTTAGCTTAATGGTAAACTCAATATCTCATATTTTTAGACAAATTTTTTCTTTTTTTGAGCTTTTTTTTTTCTTGACGATCTTTTACATACAGTACGCCAAAATTAGTTTTAGATAACATTTTTTTATAGTATTTCTCAAATGTTGTTAAAAATAGCAAAGACAACACTTTGACAGCATTTTGCATATTGCTGTTATATATCATAATGGCCAATAGATACAGCATTTTTAAAACTTTTAGAAGCATTTGACATGTGCTGTTATAAATCTTATCATATAAAATACTTTTGGTAGCACTTATAATTGCATCATTGAGATCTTTTGCAGCAAATGAAAAATGCAGAAGGTCATGAAAAGCTGTTATAAAGTAGAAATAGCAGCATTTTGATAAGTGTTATTATACATATGTAAAAATGCTACTAAAGATATAAGGCTACAGCCACATATACAGCACATGAATAAATGCCGTCTTATTTTACAGCAACAGTTTTTTTAGTTTTCACAGCACTTCAAAATGCTGTTATATGTCAAATTTGGAGTAGTGATAACAAAGCACCAAACATATATAAACGATCATAGTGCGTAGAGTAAGGTAACAACTAACAATGCATCATTTGGTTATAGCAATTTGATTAAGTATTATATATATATTTTTCATAATAACAATGAAAATAAGAAATAACAATTTAAGTTTGGTTTAAGGCTGTTATCCCTTTTAAAATTCAAAATTTCTACCTTAACAAATACATTATTCCGTTAGAATATGTTATTATCAACGGAATTTTCACCGATAATAGTCAATTCCAACGATAATTTCATCAGAAATGTTTAAATATTAAATATGTTAATATTCTTTTGAAAATTTTATTTTTCAACGAAATATTCCATTGGAATGTACTACTACCAACAAAAATTCCATCAAAATTATTATATTCAATTTTTTTTTTTAAATAATTATTTTTCAATGAAAAATCTAGTTGGAAAACTTTTTCTATTGTTTTCCGTCAGTGAAGTTTTTTTCGACGGAATTTACCGTTGAAAATATTTTTAATCATTAAATTATTATATTTTTTATTACCGATGGAATTTTCGTTGCAAAAATTTGGAAATTCCGTTGATAAATTTTGATCAAAATAACCAAGATTTTCCATCGTATATTTACCGACAAAAAGTAGTTCCGTTCGTTTAAAATTTCATCGTTAAAAAAATTATAAAATGATGAATTTTCATCAAAAAAGAAAAAAATTATCGAAAAAATTAATTTTTTTCGACGAAAAAATTATCGTCAGAAATAAGTATTTTTCTTGTATTGTAAGCATGCAATGGTACTTATAAGTAAGATATCCCAGTTGCATAACGATGGAAAACGTAAACTATAAGTAAGATATCCCAGTAGCATAACGATGGAAAACGAGTTTACGTTTGTTTATGGAAGTTAAAGGGTCAATGGCCTTAATTCCATGGGATCGTGAAGCATTGCAATATATTACTTTTTGTTCATTTTTTGTCCACAAAACAAAATATATAACGTGTGATTTTGTGTTGGGAATATTGATTTTTTGTCCACAAAACAAGATATTTTGAAGATATTTTTGAATATATTACTTGTTTATCAAATTTATTTTGTAGGTAAGCTAACAGGCTTATAAATAGTAAGAGTCCCCGTAGAGTTAGGGAGGAGAAAGATATAATTCTATGTGGAAGATAGGCTATGCATTAATTGTGTGGGTTGAAATTTAGACTTCAAATGGTTCTCTAATTTTGGTCTTTGAGAGATGCCAAGAACAAGAAAATAAAAGAACATCTTTGTTGATTTTTCGAGCAAGTACTCATTCTCAACCACATGTTTTTTTTTGGTCTTAAGACTTTATTGTTTTATCCAAATTTATTGTAAATTCAATTAAGCAAACGATAAAAGTAAAGATTATATTTGATTAAAAATAAACAATTAATGCTGTTCTTAAGATGTACCTCAATGATTAGGATTTGGAGATCTCTAGTTCAAATTTGAGAAATGAAGGTAAAATTTAGGGATCAAGATCAAATTTATCAGTATATTATGGTTCAATATTAATTTTATCACTATAATTTCATTTTCATTGATTTTTAGATAAAAAATAACATAATTAAAATATTTTGTGAGATATTCTGTTAATGCAAGTGAAATTTTTAGTCAATTATGTTAGTTTTTGTTCAAAACTCAACAAAATTGAAAATATAATGAAAAAATTCAAGAAGATTGAAATATAATGGTAAAATTTAATATTAATCCAGTATAGTGACAACTGACAAATTTGACTATAATCTCTCAAATTTATGAGATGGGGAAAAAAAAATCATTTATAAGCATAAACACAATGAATTTCAAGTTTCGATATCTATGCTCTTGTAATTGTTTATCTAGAACCGAAATAAGAACTTCTCAAGAAAACATAATTGAAAAATAAGAAAGAACAAAGAAATATCTCATAAAATGCGTAAACCGTAGGGCATGAACATGAAGGTGTCAATTTTTAGAATTTAGTGGTGTGAAAATGCCTCTAGAGTTTATTATATTTTATTAACACACACACACATATATATATATTATATATATATATATAGTCTTCTAGAAGAAAATTTATTTAAAATAAATGTATAAAAGCATTATTGAATAATTTTCTTTAATTTTACTACAAGTAAACGTCTCAAACTTTGAAACACTAATAAAAGAATAATGGAAATGATAGTTGAAGAAATGGCTTGAAATCATGGAGTCAATCTCGAAAATAATGTGATATATAAAGACTTAAACCAAATATATATATATATATATAAATATATATATATATATATGAAATTTCTAAGAAGAATTTGAATAAACATTACAAATATATATTTGAAAATTATAACATCAGGATTTAATTTGTAGTGATAATCAAATTAAAAGTAACCTAGGTCATAGTTTTTTTTCTTTTTTGAGATAAACGTATGTTAATTAGTATAATCTTGTGTGAAGTGTGATTGTCTGAACCAAGGAAAATAATAAAAATCTAATTTTATTGAGAAACTAATTTAATTTGAAGTTCAATCTAACTCACTTTTTCTCTTTCAATTCTTTTATATGCAAGAAAAATAAATATATATTTAGCTTTAAAAACGTGAAAACTTAGTTGAAAAGAAAAGGCTTATAAATCACGGAGTGTGTTTAGGTTGACAATTTCCACTACAAATCAAGTTGGCGGATTGTTGTGTGTATATCTATTTTTGAATCAAACTAAAGGTTCATAGTAGACTTATCTATACTGAGTTATTCATTTGATTTGATAAATTCGATTTGAAATGGATTGGATTTAAGATAAAAAATTTATAATTCGAACTGGAACGATCTGATTTGGCCTATTTAATCAATAAAAATTATTTTTATTTAATTTTAATTTTAAAATTAAATATATATTAATATAAAAATATATTTTTTAATATATTTTAAACAATAAAACAACTAAATTTTTTTACTATTCAAGTCTAACCCAACGCGATCCGACCTATGAACACTTCTAGCTCATAGACATGTCCAAGAAAAAAAGTATTTAATAGAAACAAAAAATTAATTGGTACAATTATCAATTTAGGAATCAATATATGAAAATGGCCAGGGCAAAAATTTGAAACACGAAACGAAATTAAGAGAATGAAGCATTTAGTGATTAGACCTGTTCAAGGATCGGACTGTTCGTCCAAGCTCGAAGGTTCGCCCTATATTGGGAGGATTTAGACAAAAATATTAGGTCCGAAATATGGGATTGGACAAAAAATGAGGTCCGTTTAGAAATGGGTCAGGCCTTGGCTCTAACAATCAAGGCGCAAACCCGGCCCGGCCCGTTTTTCATTTATATAATATATTATATTTATATTTATATTATGTAATTTATATCATATAAAGAATAAATATATATAATATTATAGTGTAAACATTTAAAAATATATTAAGTTATCCATGTTTTAGAACTTAATAAAAGGAAAAAAAGAAATAAAATTACTAAAAATTAAATAAAATATAACATATTTGTTTAGTTTTTTTAGAAAAAAATAATATGGGTAGGCTTAAACAGGTTTTGACTACCCATTTACAAATATGGATGAGTTTGGACAGAATTTGAAATTCATATTTCTTGTCGAGTCGGACTTGAACAAATATATATAGTGTTGATATATACCATACTTAGATCGGCCTGAACCCGGCCATGAACACCTTTACTTTTGATAGCTTTTAAATAAGTTGTGCAACTGACAACAAATTCGGACAATGAAATCAAAAGAACATCCTTCAAAACTAGTAAAGTAATTGATTTTGAAATTTTTTTTTGTGGTTACTTCCTCTTCCACAGTCCAATTCTTTCATATATTAAGAAGAAGAAAAAAAGAAAAAAGATTTACACGTGAATATGATAGTCGAAGATAAATGACATATATCATAGTCAATTTAGGGTAACAATCTAAAAAAAGCTGTGCTAACATGACTTAAACCTAATGCGAAATCATTGAAAAAATCTTGGGTCAACACTGATGAACTAATTTAAGTTGAAAATTATATACAAATATTAAGTCATAGTGGTGATACTCTTTTACAATTTTAAGGAAAAAAAATGATTCTTCTACCCTTTGTACTTAATTTGCTCAAGTGATACCATGATATGAGTGTGCATATATTCACATCCATCGGTGAATTACTTTTTAACCGAACTAATAAAAATAACTAGGTCTTCTAGTGAGCATCCCAATGATTAAGCTTAAAACTACCTCTTGGAGTTATGTTTTGAGTTAAAATGAACCCAATCGGAAGTTAAATTGGTGAGATCTTCGATCACCGATTGAATTGGTCTGTTTAATTGAAAAAGAATTTAAATATAAAATATATGATTTTGATGTTAAATAATTATTAAATATAGTTCATATTTAATAAATATATGCATTTGGCTTGATGGTATGGTTTTTAATTTATAATTAAGGTTAAATGTTCAAATCTTATTATTTACAAAAAAATATTGAATAAAAAATAATAAAATAAACTCAAAACTGTTTTTCTAGTGGTTTAATTTGGTTTTATATCGATTCATTGAAATATCGATTCTCTATTATTCATCGAGTTGAATAAACCTCCAATTTTTAATTTAATCGATTCGACCAATCTAATATGATTTTTTAGCATTAGTTCAAACTTGATAGATGAAATGAGATGAGAGGGACTACCTCATTGTGTAGCTCAAAATCACATGTAAAAAAAATCATAATAATAAAGGTAACTAGACATATCCCTATAAAGCCTATGTAACACATAGGAACAACATTCACAATTTATCAATATAAACAAATCTCACAAACTTGAAACACTAGCTAATAAATCTAAAAAAGAGGGAAAATATTTTGTTATAGTTATTACAATCTTGTATAAACCAATAACAATAAAATCATTGAGGACACCCTTATAATTTTGTTAAGTAATTAATCTACTATATATTATGATTTTTGAGTCCTTAGGGACCCAAAAGACTTTTTTGAAATAGGTTAAGGATAATTTGAAACCACTCTAAAAAAATTAATGGTGTATTTTTTTTAAGATTTTTAGATGTTTAGATGTTTAGTTTTTATTTTTATTTTTAAATGATATATTTAATGGGGTTGGTCCACACATTGACTCGCGAGTCGATTTAGAATCCGTACCAGAACCGTTCAAAAAAAAAATTAAAAATTAATTTTTTTAGTTTTATTTTTAAATCATATATTTAAAGTGGTTGGTCCGCACGTTGATTCGCGGGTCGATTTAGGATTCGTACTCCATTCATACGAAAAAAAGTTAAACATTTTCTATTATTATTTTAATTTTAAATGATGTATTTAAAAGGGTTGGTCCATACGTTGACTCACAGATCGATTTACGATCCGTACTCGATCCGTTCGTAAAAAAAATTAAAAAAGAAATTTATTTTATTAATTATTTTTAGTTCTTTATTTTATTTTTAAATAATATATTTAAAGAGGTTGGTCTGCACCTGACTATCAAGTTGATTTAGGATCCGTACCTGACCGTCTCAGGAAAAAATTAAAAAAGAAATTTTATTTTATTTTATTTTATTAATTATTTTATTTTTATTTTAATTGACTTATGAATTGATTTAGGATACGTACCCGACCCATTAGAAAAAATTTAAAAATTTAATTTTATTAATTATTTTTATTTCAATTTTAATGATGTATTCAAAGGGGTTGGTCTGCACACGTTGACTTGCGAGTCGATTTAGGATCCGTGACCCGACTCACTCGAAGAAAATTTAAAAAATAAATAAATAAATTTTTTTAATTTTTTTAATTTAAAATGATGCATTTAAAGGGGTTGGTCTACATGTTAATTCGCGGGTCGATTTAGGATCTGTATCTAACCCGCTTGGGAGAAAGGAAAAAAAACGAACTTGCTGTTAATATATGTGAGAAAATCGATCCTATTAGAGAATAAAATACAAATCACAATTTTATTTTCTTATTTTTCATTTATTATTTTTTAATTCCTATAAATAAAAATATACAGTATACAATAAAATCTAAATATTTTTAAAAAATACATATAAATAACATTTAAAAATGCATTTGTATTACGTAATTTATAAATAAATAATTATCATAAATTTAATTTTTATAATTAATAAAATATAATTATATTAATATCATAACAATTCAAAATTATAAAATTTAAATAATTAATTATTATTTAATAAAATATAATTTATTATTAATTAAAAAAATTAAAAGTACCCCGACGAAGCGGGGACTTTATTCTAGTTAATTTTAAAATTTAGTCTTACCCTGCTTCCTTAATCTGATTCTTTTATGTAGGGTTGTAAATAAACAGAGCGTTTGATGAACGATTTATGAAAAATTCGAATTTTGTTAGTTTATGTTCATTTATCAAGCTAAATAAACGATTATGAATAAGATTGTAAGGTTTGTTTATTAGACGAACCGGACTCAAATAAGGTATGTTCAGTTCATTTATGTTCATAACAAGCTCGTTTATGAATCGTTTAAAATTCATTTGATAGATCTTTTAAAACTCGTTTACTTGTTCGATTATAATATAATTAATAATATTATTATGTGTATTTTATTTATTTATAATATAATTAAAAATATTTGTGTTTTATTATTTTATATTTAATAATAACTTAAATTTAATATTATTTGTATTTTATTATTTTATATTTAATAGTAATTTAAATTTCACTTATTTGTTTATTTGCTTAGATTTGTTTGTTTATTGTTCATGAATAGATTTTTTATTTTTCACAAACATGTTTGATTATATATTCATGAACAAGTTCGTTTAATGTTCGTGAACAAGTTCATTTTAATTTAAACGAACCAAGCTCGAATCGAGTTCGAACACACCGAATTTGAAATGAACCGAGCTCGAACACAGTTTTAAAAATACTTAGCGAACATGAAATAAAGACAAATAATCTAAAAAATAAATGAACAAACATAAACAAAAACCTATACAATCAAACCCAATTCATTTATAGCCCTATTTTCATGTACCCTAAAAGAAGATGTTTATCATTGCACGTGAAAATTTTACTAGTCGAAAAGAAATTAGGACTTATATGTCAATATTGGAGTCAATTTAGGATGACAAATTCTAAAAGAAAAAGAAGATGATAACACGACCTAAACCAAACATGAAGTTGGTTACAGTAGATGGGTATGTGTGTGTTTTGAATAATTTTGATTCAAGGTAATAATATCCACAGTATATATGCCTCTAGAAAATCCGACCCACATGGACAATTTGCAAACTTGTCTACTCCATAAAAAATTGGCATCGAATAGGATTAGGATTCAAATCTTAATATCTGTAAATTTTTTTTAAAATTTTAAACTACAATTTTTTTTTTTTTTTTGTAAAAAAAAAACCAATGAATAAATTTATTTTTTATTTATAATTAGTAATTAGCACAATCTCGTAATTTATAATTAGTAACCAACGGAGGCAAACTTGCAGTATATCCTAAATTGGAAAGGCAAGTCAAGACAATTTTTCCAGGAAAGTATGGTTCTAAATTCCCCTTGTTTCCTCGTAATTGGTTGTTTTCTAGAGACATGCATGAGCCACGGGGCTGTTGTATTGCTGTTTGAAAATGTGATAAATTTTAGGGTAAATATGAAAAACATGCTGTCAATAATCAAATTATAATTAAATGGTATAATGGATTAAAATTATTTGAAAAAGAAAAATGAACAATTAGAATTTATTATAAAAAATATTGTAAAGACAAAATTATTTTTAATAAAAAATTTACTTTTCCTTTCTCCTCTATTAAGAAAATATTATTCTTTAAAAATTTTAATTAAAAATAAGTTTAAAAATTTAAAAAATTTAAAAAATTAAATATTTAAATATTTATTTTTTTAAAAATTTAAAAAGATAAAGAAAAAATAATTTTAGAAAAAATAATGTTATTTATTAAAAACTTTTAATTAAAAAAAGTAAATAAAAAATTTTAAATTTTAAAAAAATATTTTTTAAAATAAAAAAAAAAATTATTTTTAGAAAACTTTATTTTTTAATTAAAAAATAAGAGAAAAATGAAAGAGAAGGTTTTTTTATCAATAGTAATTTTGTCTTTACAATTTCCTTCTTAATAATTTTTAATTATTCATTTCTTTTTTTCAAATAATTTTTACTTATTATATTATTTAACAATAATTTAGTTATTGATAGTATGTTTTTCAAATTTACCCATTATTTTAATGATTAACAAACAAACAAAAAGCAAAGCAAAACCAACTAAATTCATGTGGCTCTTAGCTATCATCATTAACTAATATAATGGATTTTTAAATTTAATGGATTTTTAAAAAATCAATAATATAATGGATTTTTAAAAAAGCAAAGCAAACCATTTTTTTTTAATAAAAATTATATACACTAATTATTAAATCAAATATTATGGTGCCGAAATCATATGATTTTTACTATCTTATAATATAATGGATTTTCCATAAAGCATGCTTTTTAATATAAGAATATTTTCTAACATATTTATTTAGATTTTTTTTTAATATTTGGATTGTTAAATATTTAAATTGGTGCTCTTTTTAAAAGCCGTAAAAGAAGGATAATAGATAACGAAAAATTGGATATATGACATTAGAGTTGCTTATGGGCTTGGCCAGTGCCACAGCCCTTTTCTTTTAGTTTTCTTACCCAGACCTGATCTGTCAGCTCATAATCATTATTTATTTATATTAAAAAATATATTTTTATATTTTTATAATTAAATTTAAAAAATAATATTTTTTTCAGCAAACAGTAATTCAGGCTGGACCGGCCCGGGTCACTAAAATTTCTGTTTAGGCCCGGCGTAATATGGGCTGGGCGGGCTGCCCGGCCAGTGAGCAGGTCTATCTTACATTATCAGATCGATTTTTGCGAATTTGAATAATGTTTGGATTCAGATATTAAACTATCCGTAACGGATTCGGATAGGAATCTTTGGATATCTGTATTGGCTTTGTTTTTTATTCGGATAGTATCAAATATCTGAATCCGTTATCCAAATCCATTTTACTTATACGAATAACATATTCGAATATCCGAATATGATATCCGTTTACATATTTAATTCTTGTTTAATTTGATATTTTATCTTTAAAAAATTTATTTAATGAATTCAAATATTTAACGAATTCAAATATATGACGGATACTGCTATCTAAATCGGATTTGGTTAGTAATATTCGGATAATAAATGGACTCGGATATCATATAAATTAAGCGTATTTGGATTCGAATATTTCAAAAATTATAGATATCCGATCTGCTGTCATTTTTACTATTTTTTTTAAAAAAATTATAAAATTAGACCAATAAGATTTTCACAAAACATATTCTATTTTTTATAAATGGTTAAATGAATTTTTAAAGACAACAAAATTAAAACTTGAAACTTTTAAAAGAACTGCAATGAAAAAAATTAAGAAATTTTCTTTTTTACACAAAAATTTTAACAGATCATTTGTTGCACAACGACATAATTTTCTCTTATTTCATAAACCTTACCTTTCTTCATTTTTAAAATTCGAATTGTTGATTAAAGTTTTGAGTTCCATAGGTAGAGTCCCCATTGAGTAAGCCAAATATTTCCATAAAACACATATACAAGCACATAAAAAATAATTATTCATTATCTGAAAATTATTTCAATTTAATAGCACTTTCTTACAATTTTATTTATCTATCCATTCGTGTGTATGTCGTGTCTCACTTTTTTTCTCATGTCACTTTGTAAATATAAACATAAAAAAATTATTAAAGATGTCAAAATTCAAAACAAAAATATGATACTTATATTAAATTTATTGTATTAATTGTGTTTAAATATGTCGCATTATATTTATTACATTGTTTTTATATTTATTAAACGTGACGTGTTCTTATTGTCATATCATATCCAAAATTATCATATTTTAATTTTATTGTAACTTCGTAATATCTAGACTTGACAATATTAGACACGATACGAAAAAAATAACTAAAAACACGACATGAACACGACACGAAAAAATAATAAGAACACGACACGAATACACGAATGTCTCAAAATCTATATAATACGAATTATTAACGCGTCAAAGTTTATATAAATATAAAATACTTTAAACACGATTATGATACAACAAAATATACGAACACGATACAGATACAAAAATTATCAGATCTAATAATATCAAACACTTTTTTGCTAGAAAGAATCAAACAAGTTTTTTCATTTAAATTCTATAGCAGAAATTTTTCACCAAAAAAAAAAAACTTTGAAGGGAACAAAAACAGAAAACGAGAGTACTAGAAAGAATTGAATAACTAGGTGACATGCGGAAAAACAAAGAGGAATGCCTCTTCTTTTATTTATATTGATAGGTCCCATGTAATTAATAAATATCTATAATAATGAAATAAAACAAAACAAAATGCTATATAAAAATTTCTAACAGGAAAAAAGAAAAAGACTGAAAAAAATCAAATAATAATAAAAATAGGAGGAAAAAAAAAAGGCTCTTCTAACTGTTTTCAACTCTTTACCTCTCTCAACCGTCTTCGCTCCCCGCCAAAATCAGTTGAGTATATTTACATCTCTATCCAACACAAGTAAAGAAATACCAACTGTATCCCCTTACGTTCCCCTCCCTGAATTTGGAGCTAGGAAGTAGGAAGGAACGAGCAAATATTAATCATTCCTCACTATCAGAACCCATCAACAACCACCTTGACACTACTGGGCAGCCAATCTCCATGGCTTCGGTTACAGGATTCACCATCAAGTTCAAGTCGAACGACTAGAGACTTGTCTGACATGGGCAATCGTGTTTTGAGCTGTTGCAAGCTTGGAACCAATGCTTTCTCTGTCCATTCTTCTAATCCGGTTTGGCCTATCCATACCCCACTTGTAATCTTTTCCAGAGCTTCATCTGGGATCTCAAGCATTACCCTGTTCCCAATAATGCTGGAAAACTTTTTTGTTATGGAGTTTGCTATATCACATCTAATGGGACCAAAATCGACAGGTTTAAAGACAATGGCTTCATCGACAGAATTGAGCAGCTCACGAGATACTGATGATTTTGAGTTGGATAACAGCCTACTAGTGAGGCCATGTTCTTCTTCATGATCAACTGTGAGATCGCTGGAATTCCGTGATCCATCAGCTTTATCATCCTCCACATCAGCAGCAGCCTCATTAAGATCAAACGATAGTGGTGAACCAGTTTCTTTCCTTGGCTTTGTTGCTCTGTCCTCCTCATGTAGCCAACTGGCTTGGCGCTTTGCAGTTTTCTCAGAAAGGGATAACCTTAATTGCCAACCTCCACTTGATAAACTGGAAAGATTCTTTTCATCCAGAGAGATACCATTTGATTCTGGCAACCAATTTGCAGTGAGAATAAAAATAACATTTCCTAGACTGATCTCACGACCATGAGTATCAGCAAGTCGACCTCTCTCCATTGCTCGTTTTATGCTGCCTCTAACTACCATATCTGCTTCATCAATATCTTCAAGCATTACTACTGAGAAAGGGTTCCTCCTCACTGCCTCTGCTATCCTATCCAGCACTGTTTTACCGCGGAAACTCATATCAGATTCCCCATCATCACGTCTTGAACCAAGACATATCACTACTGGATGAGCCCCACATACCTGATCTGAAAGGGCCAATGCCATCTTCTTCTTGCCAACCCTGTCGGGGCCAGTAAACAATAACCAAATGTCACCTTTTGATCCAGCACCCCGCCGTTTTCCATTGCCTAATTTACACTGTGTCACTGTTGTAGCCACTGCAGATGCTGCATCCCGCTGCCACCACACCTTCTCTATTAGACCTTTAAGGAGTTTCTTGAATGAGTCAGCATCTAGTGTGTATAACAGTTTGTCGCTTGGCAAATCATGGAATTTGTTCTGTGGTTCAGAAGGTATGTAGCCCAAAAAGTCCCTCACACGCTCTTTATGTGTTCTTTCCGGTGTGGTCTCAGTGATCTTTGGTCGCCCAAGAACAAGGTCTGTCCTTACAGGGCTTCCTGGCGGGCTACTTGTCCGTTCAATGGGTTGGCTAGCTACTAGATTTGGGTTCAGTTGCAGTGTCTCCCCAATGTTCTTTTTCAATGGTAATTTGGGTTGGAATGGTTGGGGCCCTAGCAGACTTGAATTGTACAAGCTAGTCATTGAGAGAGCTGTAGGAGTGAATCTCTCAGAGCCTAGACTGGGCTGATGAAAATTAGGATGGAGACGCAAGCATGTATCATTCCATTTCTTCTGCAATTCTTGAGTCTTCTGCTTCCACATCATCTCTTGATCCTTAGTCTGTATATAACATGCAACGGTAATAATAAAGCTTAGATAAGGGGGTGAAAAGATTTAACTATGCACATATTTACACACAAAAAAAAAATCTAATAAGACTTGGCTTTTATTTAACTTCAGCTTGTTACCTGCATCTGATCTACTGTTTTGACATCACCATCATGGACCTTAGAATTCTGAAACCACTGTGGCAACGCGGGGCTACTTGATTCTGATTTAATATCGGAGGAGGGTTTCTCAAACTCCTTGGCCGCTAGAAGTTTTGCAAGCTCTTGTTCATAATTTTGCATGCACTGCGGGCAACAGCCTGATTTTCGAGCAGGGTCCAAGTTCTCAGAGAGTTGCCTAGGTTGAGCAGCTGTAGTTGCAAACCCCTTCAATGGGGATAGGGACTCAACGGAGCTGCTAATTAGTATCCCATTGCTCCCAAGCCTGGAAGATAAGCATATTACAAGTTAATCAATGATACCAGCAACAGAACTAGATAACCCTATCTCTCAGGTATTAACAGCAACCAGAAAAAGAGCCTCCCAAGCCCATAGATTAAACTGCATCATCTAAGTTCATACTTTGCAAAGAAACCAAATAAAATCAAACTGAAACATGAATGTGAAAAGTCTTATGGACGTGAAGCAAGTCTTTTGTATTAAGCAAATCCCAAAGCTGACTGAAAAAAAAAATGTTAAATTTTAGATCACAATCAACTTTTTCCCAAGAATAAAATCTATTAGTAGAACAGAAACCATAGATTCTACAAACAGAAATTTCCCGATACCCATTAATATACCATATTGTATAAAATATACTTGCATATAATCGCTGCAATAAAGCATATTATCCAAGTTAAATGAATTCCAAAATTTTGAACCTTAACTTTTTCCAGCATCATCTGATAGAATTTAAGCTTTTCCATATTCAAAAACTACAGCTAAAATAAACAAAAACATATATCTAAGCTTCCAAAGTTGTCAGAACAAATACCTTGGAAACATTCCCGCTGAGGGTCCTCTAGCAGCAATAGGAACAGCCTGCAGATCCCAATCATTCTCCATTGAAGGATGATAAACTTGACATCTCAAATAAGTTTCACAAGTAGCAGTTCCAATCAACCATACTCTCCCACTCCCTTCTTCAAACCTCCTCAACAACTTCCCCATCTCTGCCACCGCAGCACGCACCGCTTCCGACACCACCTGCTGCTGCTGTTGAACCCCACTAGCAAGACCCACCAGCTGATTATTCTCCACTAACCATTTCAAGTCACCCAAATCAAGAATCACCCCTCCACAATCCAACTTCCCAATCTTTGCTCCAACTTGAGTATTTAACTCCTTAATTTTCGCAACCATTTGGGTTTTATCCAATGCGAAATCTTTCTCCAAACGAATCACCTCAACATTTCTCAAAACCCCATCAATTTCCTTACTCTCAATCCTCCTCAAAATCTCCTTAACCACCAATTCCGGCTCTGGTTCACCCACCATAACCGGGTTCCTCTTCTTACTCCTCGTCAAAATATCAATCACCCTTTTCACTTCTTCACTCCTTTGCTGCCCGGTTTGCCCCGCTGCCCCTTGCTGTAACCTCGGATTCAAATACAAATTCCGATTGGCTGAAGGAGCGACAACGGCGGAAGCAGCAGCTACGACCGGTCTGAATCCCAATCTGATTGGACCAGCCGTGTTAGCTGAGTTTGAACTCGTTGAGTTCAATGATTGTTCAATGGTTGCTTTAACTGCTGGACTCGAAAAACTAGCTTCACGCATGACTCTACTAACACTTGGATCATCAAGAATCGATATAATTAACTGTTCCAATTCCACTTTAACAGCCAAAAGCGGTTGTTGTTGTTGCTCGGGACATCCACGGCGTTGATGGGCTTGAGCACGTTTAAGAGCAGCCATTAAGGCATTGGAAATTGGTGGGTCGAGTCCGGGGCTGCTACTATTGGCGTTTTGAGCAGTGGGGAGACGTTCCAAAGCCACGCTGAAGCAAAGCTCCAAAGCTCGACACTGCAACGGATGAGAAGAATTGGGGTGCGATTTGATACATGCTTGGCGAAGGAATCCGGTGGGAGATGAAAGGAGCGTTGCCGCCACGTGGAGCGGCGTCGTTTGGCCATGATTCCTACGGCTTGCTTCAGCTATCGAATGGTTCAACACGCTGGCCGCCTCCGGCGTTAGGGTCTGTTGGATCGTGCTTAATCCTGCTCTCATTTATTTCCTCCTCCTCCTTCTTCTTCTTCTCCTTTTTGGTATCTATATTTTAATTTGTTTTGCGTTTTTATTAATGGGAGGAAAAGATTATGGAAATAGACAAACTGAAATGAATCACCAAATGAAAGCTTTTTACAGGCAAAAACAAAAACAAAAAATTGAAAGAAAGCAATAGCTAGCTAGCTAGCTAGATAGAGTTAATAACCTTCTTACCTCTAAGTGATCTATCTTTGGTTTTTCTTTTTTTCTGTCTTCTCTTCACACAAAATTAAAAAAAAAAATACAAAAATGAAAAAATTGGCATTATAAATGAAATCTTTTTTTTGTTGTTGTTTTTATTTTGCCTTCTATCACTATCATCAATAACAAAATAACCAGCAGCACAATTTAAGTGAAAAGTTTAGACTCTACCTCTCCACCTTAAAATTGGGTAAAAGGTAAAAATTGAAAAAGAAAATTACTACTTTATAAATAAAAAAGAAAAAATATATATATATATATAGAGAGAGAGGTTTTGCAAACTTTGCATATAAAAGAAAGAAAGAGAGAAAAGAAAAGAAAAAAAAAAAAAAGAAAAGAGAAAAAAAAAAAAAAGGCAGAGAAAGTAAATTAGTTAGGGGTTAGTTCAGCTGATATGCATGGAAAATGTTTGTTTTTATTAGAGAAAAAGAAAGAGAGAAAAGAATTTCTGGAAAATAGAGAATTGGAAGCATTGAAAATGGGGGATCATCAAGTATGTATTTGGTCACAAATTCAAAGTCTGGAAGGCTGCCGCTGCATACGTCAAGATTTTTATTTTTATGTTTATATTTTTTTTTCAGTATTGTTTATAATAAAAATTTTACGTATTTTAAAGATATTTTTTAAAATTATTATATATAGTAATATCTTCATTTAATATATTAAAAATGATAAATAAAATTATCAAATATTGTATTTAATATAATATTTTTTTTATAAATAATATATTAATTAATCTTAAATAATGTCTTAAAGACACTCGTTAATAAAACAATAAAAGTCTTTATATTATGGAATCTGGATACCAACTTTTAGAGAATTGAAAGTACCAAGGATTTCTGGAAAATGCTTTCTGGGCGTTGCACATCTGCTCTCCCTTTTTGTGTCATCCATTCCTCACTTTCTTTTCCTTTCCTTTTCTTTCTTTTTATATTTATTTTTTATTTTAAATTATTTTTATACAATTGATTAACTTAAAACTTACTTTCTCTTGTCTCTATACATTAACACATTAGAGATAAATAAGTGAGAGACACACTTTTCTAAGAGAGAGAGAAGAGAAACAGAATTTTTTTTTTCATGTTTTAAATAAATTAAAATAAATTTTCATTTCATTTCATTCATCGGCAGATTGATTTAAACTTTTTTTTATCTCTATAGACTGTGGAGATAAGAGTTTAGAATTTAGATATAATATTTCCCATATTTAAAAAGGGTCTTTTGGTAACAAGAATTTTGGACTTTTAAGATTAATTAATATATTATTTATTATATTAATATAATAATTAATAATTTTATTTATTATTTTTAATATATTAAATAAAAGTATTATCATATATAATAACTTTAAATAATGAATTTAAAACCCTTTTCATTAGCAAAATTTATTTAAAAATAACTTAAATTTTCTTTGCCTGCCTTTCAACCAAAACTAAATTTTGTGATTTTTACACGCAAAGGCATTTCCCCTTTTCATACTTGACTTTTGTCTCTCTAAATTTGTTTTGTTTTCAAAGCATCAACTCTCAAGCACTTGTCTACTCCCATGAGTCCCATCCCATCCCCAACATTTTTACTTCCTAATAATAATAATCCTTTAATACTTGTTTAGTTAATTTGGCATCATTAATCTAGTTTAGTTTAAATTAGTAACTCTCTTCTTGCATTTTTTGTTAACCTTTTCACCATTTTTTTCATTGTATTTTAACTATCATTGCATTTCTTATTAAAAATGGTAGGACTATCATTATATGTGCAATTAAAAGTTTTATGTTGATAACTTGTATCTAGCACATAAATAAAAAAAACTACACCAAAAAATTTAATACCATAAAGGGTAATTAATCTCATTAAATGTTAAAGGATAAAACATAATTTGACCATAAGAAAAGCATTTAAAAAATTTGTAAGATAGGTTGCCTTTAGTGCATTATGATGGACTAACTAAACTTTACATTTTGTATTTACTATGAAATTAATATGATGACACAGCACAAGTGACAACAACTAATTGTGTTATTGTGTCCATTTCATAATTCATAGTCGGATTATTATCTTGTTTATTAATAGTGGAGTTTTTTAATTTCATAAGCTGGATTAAAAAATTATCGCATGTCCTATTTATTTATTTATTAAATACAGTCTAAGGACATATGATAATTTTTTAATTTCGCTTATAGAGTTAAAAAAATTCACTGTCAGTGTATATGATAATCCACAAACGCAACTACTCCAAACTACTTAGAAAAAGCGTGTGCACGAACTTTATAAAATAAATAAACAATTATGATTCTTTTATGATAAAGGTATATTTGGTAATTGGTATATAAATATATATCATGTCTCATGTTTTTTTTTTTTATATCAATCGTGTAAATATAAACACAACACAAATTATTAAGGATTTTGCATACGAATGCCCTTAGGATACTCTTTAAGGTTACTATATTTAGGGATTTGCTAATGAGTGCCATTAGGGCACTCTTTAAGATTAGTTAATATATTATTTATAGTCATAGTATTCTATTAATTGTAAAAGTTGACAACTTTATTCATTATTTTCAATGCATTGGATAAAGATATTATCACATATAATAACCTTAAAGAGTGCCTAAGGCACTTGTTAGCAAAATCCATATATATAATATAATATCTTTATTCAATGCATTGAAAATGATAAATAAAGTTATCAATTACTGCATTTAATACAATGTTATTATTATAAACAAATATGACAACTAAACTTAAAGAATGCCCTAAGGGCACTCGTTAGTAAAACTCAATTATTAAATATGTCCTAAATAAGAATATGATATGTGTATTAAATGTATCTTGTTATTCGTGTTTAAATGTGTTGTGATGTATTTCTTAAACATGTTTCATATCGTGTCCAATATTATTAGACAAAAGTTGAACCAAGCAACCTTTTATTTAAAACTTTTGCTATAAGAATCACAAATTGGGAAAAAAACTTTTAAATTTCGTGCAATTGAAGCTAAAATTCACAAACCATGAAAAAAAGGTTTCTTAAGAGTTCATTGCATTGTTGTTGATGTTTCTCCATGCAATCATTTTATCAACTTAATATTAATTTAATGGATCTGTAGCAAAACCCTGAACAAAAATAATCCTTAAATTTCCAACTTTTTTTTTACTATATTATCCTATCTTACTTGTTTCACTTCATATATTTTAATTTATATTTAAACTAATTTATATGTGTTCATTTAAGAAATATATTATCAATTTGCTGATTGTAACGGCGATAGAGAGTTTTAAAATTTAAAAACTAATTTTATGTTTGCCATATTTTATTTTGAAATTATTTTAATTTTTTTTAATTATAACATGACAAATATGTATTAGATTTTAAAAATTCACAATCCATATATAAAATATATTTTTTAAAAAATTCATTTACTCATATTTTGACCACAAACTATATTTTTGAAATCAGATCGATAGTCAAATTGATGAAACCTTCCATAATCGATTTAATAAATTCGATCGATTCGATGGCCGGTATGATGACATCCAAATTTAAAATTAAAAAATATAAATAATAAGATGCTTGAAGATTTTTAATTAATTTTTTAGTTTAGAGCTGCAAAATGCAAAATGCAAAAAAAAAAAAAAAAATCAATTAATTCTCATTTTTTGGAAAAATATGATGGAATTAATGCATTAAAAGAAAAACTAAAAAAAGAAAGAAAAAAAAAAGCTAAAATGTAAAGAATACGATAATCTGAATATGCAAAAATGGAAGAATCAAAACTTAAAGAGTAAAGAGTAAAGAATAAGACATAAATGAGAATGACCTCTTGAAGTTGAAATCTCAACTCTTAAAAACTTCAATTTTTCAAGATAAGAACAAGAAAGGAAGCAAAAGAGCAAGCAAAAGACCAAGGGGAGTAAGTGGCAACAGCTGAAATAAAAGAAACAAAAAAAGAAAAAAAGCTAGAAGGCAAGAAAAGCAAGAAAGAAAGAACCGTGCCTAAGCTTCAAAACATATATATATATATATATATATATATATATATATATATATTAATGATTTTGGGCTGATTTTAACATAATTTCAGTTGGTTAAATGTTCATTTAAAATTGAGTTGAAAAAAATCCAAAAGAATTTCCAATTTTAACGGTTCTTTTTTTTTTTGGGCTTAACAAGTTGTCCGGGTTAGATTCGGATTGATCTTAAGTATGATATCAACATTATATACGTTTGTCCAAACCTGGCCTGACCCGAAATATGGATTTCAAATTTTGCTCAAGCCCGCCTATATTTATAAATGGATAGTCCAAACTCGTTTAGCTCCGCTCATATTATTTTTTCTAAAAAAAAAACAAATATGTTATTTTTTATTTAATTTTTAGTAATTTAATTTTTTTTTCTTTTATTAAGTTCTAAAACATGAATACTTAACATATTTTTAAATGTGTACACTATAATATTATATATTTATTTTTTATATGCTATAAATTATATAATATATATAAATACAAAATTTATATATTATATAAATGAAAAATGACAGGTCAGGCCAGGCTCGGGCCTTGATAGTTGGAGTTAAGACCGACCCATTTTCTAAATGGACCTCATTTTTCTGCCTAAGCCCATATTTCGGACTTAATATTTTTGTCCAAACCCTCTCAAACATTGAGCGGGCCTTCGAACAATCAGGCTTGCGCGGGTATCCCGGCCCTTGAACAGATTTAGTTGCCAAGATCTTTCTTTTTTCTATACCGAACCGGCTGACGAAATAGCTAATAGCTATAAAGGAAAAGTATTAAAACCCAACTGAGGCTTGATCATAATTCCAGATACCCCTTGAGGTTTGGATAAATACCATCTTTCCCCCCTAAAAATTAATATCATGCCAAAACTGTCATTCTATGGCATAGAACATATCTAGGGTTGGCAAAATGATCCGAACCATCGCGTCAGGAAGATAATTTCAAAAAATAACTAGTTCGAGCCGGGTTCGGGTTTACCATAAACCCGAATTGACCCGCCCGATTATTTTTTTATTTTTCTTACTTTTAATTTTTAATATATGTTAATTCTATATATTATTAGGGATGAGCATTCAGTCGGTTTGGTTCAAAATTTTCGAAAATCGATTAAACCGACTAAACTTATAAAACCGACCGACAAAGATTCTAAAACCGAAAAAATCGAAACCAACTTAAGTCAGTTGGTTCGATCGGTTTAATTGGTTTTAACTGTTAAAAAAATAATTTATTTATTGTATATTATAATTTATTATATAATATAAATGATATATTATATTATATATAATTTTAAATTATTATATAAATAATTATATTTAAAATAAAATTAAAAGGGTCGATTAGTTCAGTCTTTTCAGGATAGGATCAGTGGTCTTTTCGGGGTCAGGGTCAGGGGTTAAAATTTTAAATAAAATCGGGTTCGAGGCAGTTTCGAGTATATCTAAACGGACCCTTTATAGGGAAAAGTATTAAAACCCCCCTAAGGTTTGATCATAATTCCAGATACCCCTTATAGTTTGGATAATACCCTCTTTCCTCCTAAAAATTAATATCATGTCAAAACTGTCATTCTATGGCATAGAACATGTCTAGAGTTGGCAAAATAATCTGAACCGTAGAGTCAGACAGGTAATTTCAAAAAAGAACGAGTTCGGGTCGGGTTCGAGTTTACCATAAACCCGAATTGACTCGCCCTCGATTATTTTTTTATTTTTCTTACTTTTAATTTTTTATATATGTTAATTCTATATATTATTAGGGTGAGCATTCAGTCGGTTCGGTTGGTTCGGTTCCAAAATTTCAAAAATCGATTAAACCAACTAAATTTATAAAATCGATCAAACCGACTGACAAAAATTCTAAAACCGAAACCGACTTAAGTCGGTCGATTTAATCAATTTTAACTATTTAAAAAATTATTTATTTATTGTATGTTATATATTATTATATAATATAAATGATATATTATATTATATATAATTTTAAATTATTATATAAATAATTATATTTAAAATAAAATTAAAAAGGTCGGTTAGTTCAGTCTAATCGAGATGGGATCGAGGGGGTCTTTTCAGGGCCGGGAGCTAAAATTTTAAATAAAATCGAGTTCGAGGCAGTTTCGAGTATATCTAGAAGGAGGTCGGTCGGAGACTAAAATTTTAAATAAAATCGGGTTCGGGTTCGAACTGATGGAATTCGATTCGGGTCGATTCGGTTTTTTATTCTATTCGGTTCGGTAGTCGCCAAGTGTTAAAAACCAGAATACTGCACATTAACCAAAATTTTGTGTAAAATCGAACCTAACCGAACTGTTATCACCCCTAATCGTGGCTTATCTTCAAAACCCTTAAACGATAAAATTATCATTTGATTCTTTTATAATTTAAATAAAGAGATAAAATAAAATTTTTAAAATTTTAAAGATAATTAAAATTTTTACTAAATCTTAGAGGGTAAGCGTCTTTTACCTTAGCTATAAATATAAGCTCTTCTAAGCTTTCTCTTTATTTTTTCGATTCTCGAGCCGTTCGTCAAAATTTTAATTTAATATATGTATTTGGATCTCTTATTAAATTAATTGATTAAATCAATCATTCTGATTTGATTTTTTAATCACCATCCACAAAATGTGACATTAATCAAATAATAATTAATATTTTTTATTATTAAAAATTGATAATAGCACCGTGCCTTCCCTCTAGCCATGGTAGCCATAGTTTTGTACAAACTCACAATATTTGACAAAAAAATTTAGTAGTATTTTTTCTATATTTTTATATAATAGTATTTTTATTTTATGAAAAGAAGAAGAGATCATAAACACTATATTCCGTAAAAAAAAAAAAATGGAAGGAATGAAAAATGTGAAGAAAAAAAGAAAAGGAAGGAGTGGAAGGAAATTTATTTTTCTTTCATTGTATTTGATATGAAAAATGGAAAATAAAAGTAAAAAGAAGAGTAAGAGTAAAATTTTAAATAAAATTATTAATTTAAGTTGAGTAAGTATTTTTTTTAAGGATTAAATTTTAAGGAAAATGAAAGGTGTAAATCCATTCATTTTATTTTCGTATTTTTATTTTTCTCCTACAAAATGAAAGAAATGTTGAAAAGAATTTTTTTTTTTTTTTACTTCTTTTACTCCTACCAAACATAATGTAAATTCTATATAAAAAAAAAAAAAAAAAAACATAATGTAAATGCTTTTGGTATGGATAGGATCCAACCTATTACGGACGCAAACATCCAATAAAATCTTGTACTAACATTTAATTTGGTGTATATATTTTAACTTGGTGGACAGTTTCTTTTCAATTTTAATTTATCATCAATAGTTGATGGCTTTCATTGTTGAGTTAAAAAAAAAAAAAAAAAAACCCTGTTTTGATACTATCTTCAAGTTGAATTTAGGTCACATTCAAATTTCATTAAATTATGCTACATATATAATAATATATATTTTTACTTTTTAACTAATTAAAAATTAATTATCATCACTTCTTTGTTATCACTTGTTATCAATATCACATTTAATGAGTCCCTCCCTCATCTATAACTACTTATCCAACAATTATTAAAACCAAAATTAACCAAACTCGTATCTCTAAACTATAATAATAATAATAAAAATAATAATAAACTTTTTTAACCAAATCATTTTTCAAAGTAAGAATTATATGTTAGTTTTGGATCTTCAAAGCCCATTACTTGTTTTATGAAATAAAATTGTTGGAAAATTTCAATCCCAATGAAAAAATTCATAATAATAATAAATTAAAAATTAAAAATATTTATTTTGCCCCGCACCATTCAATCTCATAGGCCGATTGAGCTATACAATCCGAAACATCTGGAGTCGATGGATGTTGTGCATCCACACATCACAACACAACACACGAGTAATTCAATTCAATTTTTGGGTTGTTTTGCTCCTAAAATTCAAACCACAATCCAATATCCAAACATCAAGTATTGATTAATCATAATATAATTATTTTATAATATTACGAAGGAGGTGTTCAAACTAAAATTTGTCGCACTTAATCAAAATTCAAAAATCCCATCAATTAAACAGAAATAAGGAGGGAGAGAGGGATGTCTTTAACTGCGAATCATGGTGTTTTGTAAATATATACCGGATAATACCTGCGTTTTATTGCGAAATTTTATCGAATTTGAATTAACATTCTATAATAAATATATAAAATAAAAAAGCAAGAGTAGTAAAAATAATAATATAAAAAAATAATAATTTTATTCTTATACGAGACCTAGTATAAAATTGAGAGTTATTTGAATATGATCAATTACATCCGGCAATTTTAGACACAACATAATTATACGATTCGAACATAATATGGAAAAAATAATTAAAACACGACATAACACAAAAATGACATGAACACAACACAAATACACGAACATGTCAAAATCTATATAAAACGAATTATTAACGTGTCAAAATTTATATAAATATAGAATACCTTGAATACGATTATAACAGAAAAAATAACACGAATATGATGACGGGTGACACAAATTTGTGAGTTATTTGAATGGTATCAATTATATTTGGTAATTTTGGACACAACATGATTATACGACTCGAACACAACATAAAAAATAATTAAAATATGACACAAAAAATAACATGAACATGACACGAATACACGAATGTGTCACAATTTACATAAAACGAATTATTAACATGTAAAATTTTATATAAATTTATAATATTTAAAACACATGATAAAGTAACACGAATATATTATGGACATACAATTTTTCTCTAAATTGAATCATTATACCAAATTATGAAAATTATGGGATGAATTGAGACACAGCACGAACACACAAAATTTTCTCTAAATTGGATCACCATGACAAACTATGCAAAATATTTGGAGACATGACACGAACACACAAAACTTTAACTTTCTTTAAATTGGATCACAATGACAAACTATGCAAAAATATTTGGATGAATTGAAACACGATACGAACACATGAAAAAAATAATTAAAATACGGCATGACACGAAAATAACATGAACACAACACAAATACACGAACGTGTCAAAATCTACATAAAATAAACTATTAATATGTAAAAATTTATATAAATTTATAATATTTTGACCCAAAAAAAAATAACACTAACACAAAAAATAATATAAACACGAATGAATATCTGAACATGTCAAAATCTACATAAAATGAGTTATTAACATGTAAAAATTATATAAATTTATAATATTTTGAACAGATAAAAAAATATTACGAACACGACACGAATATGCGAACGTGTCAAAATCTACATAAAATGAATTATCAACGTGTAAAAATTGTATAAATTTATAATATGCCGAATACAAAAACGACACGAACATACAATTTTTTTTTCTATTTTTTTCTTTCTTTCCTTCCTAATAAAAAAAAAATACCCAAACTAACCCACAAACCCTTTTAATACCTATGCTTACTTGTCAATTAACCCTTAATCCAAAATCTTTAATTCTTTCATCTCATTGAATTTGAGGATATTTTTATAATAGCTATATATATATTTATTTATATATATGATTTTGTTAACAAATATTTTAAATATATTATTTAAAATTCTTTTTAATGTACATCAATTATTATATTTAATATAATAATATATTAATTAATTTTAATCGGTATAAAGACACTTGCTAATTAAAAACTCATAATAATATTTATTTAAGAAAAATGTTAATCATTATAAAAAATATATATATAATTAATGTACTATTTTTTTAAAATTAATAAATATATTATATTAAATATATATTTTTAAAATAATAAATAATCTTTAAATGGATTTTTTATTTAATTGAAAGTAAAATAATGATAAATTTTTTTTTTTTTTTGAATTCTGACTTACAAAAAGTGAATTTTTTTTTTGGAATGAAAAGTGATTTGTTATTTGTACGACTACTGTTAAGTTGTTAACAAGTTTTTTAGGAGAGAAAGAGAGAAGTATATAAGGGAACAAAAATCATCATCATCACATTCCCCTTTTTCTAACGCGTTATCTTCTTCCTTTTAAGTGATTTCTTATCTTCTTCCTTTAACCTTTCCTTTCCTTTCCTTCAGGAAATGGTGTTATCATAACATTCACTTCAAGAAATAGTATTGAGTTAGTAAAACGAAATTGATAATTTTTTATCAAAAGCTTATTATTTTATTCAGTCACAAGTAAATAAAAAATTAGCTCAAAATATTTTGTAAATCTACGCACTCGATATTGCTGCTGCAGGAGCACATTCGAGGCATGAAAAATTGAATATATTTTTTTTTCAACATATTTTCACCAATAATATTCTCTCCACATGATTTCAATTGACAGCTAATCTTAAACAAGGCTGAATTATATTCACTTAAGGTTTTGAAATCTTGTAGCCTAAGTGTATCCACTCATATCGAGCTTTTGGAAGAATCACAATTTTTGGTGTTCATATCTTTCTTTTAAGTTATTCCAAAAGGCTAATGGGTCTTTAATAGTAATGTACTCAATTTTCAATTCTTCGTGTAAAATGGTATCAAAGGAAAAATATTACTTTTGTGCGATCCTGCAGGGATGCAAGGTTTCCTTCTTCAATAGTATTTCCAATATTCATAGCTTCAAGATGAATCTCAACATCATTACAAATAATTTCTTTTAGAAATATCAAGAGTAACAAATTCAAACTTCGTGAGATTTGTCATTGTAAAGACACTTGATATGATAAATAAAAAAGTTCAAAGTCCGGTGGACATTAAGAATCTAAAAAATTACTCATCTCACATATATAATATTATAGAACATGTAAAGATATATACTTTTGCAAATAATATATACAAGATTTTTAGATAACACATGTTAGAGAAAGCAAAATTCTTACCTTGATATAATGAAAAAAAACTTGAGGGACTTTACTACTGTTAGAGACTTTGATCATGCTGATAACGTGTTATAAATAAAATAAAAGGAGTAAATAAAGAGAGATCAAAACAAAAGAGATATAAACTTTCAAAGTCTAGTTCTTTAGGAACTAGCTATGTTACCAAGCCTTTTTTTATTACTTCTTCTTGGATACAAACTCGTCCTTATATAGGACTCCAAGAATCATTAGTGAAGGGAGAATACATTTCTCATTACAATGTACTATAATAATTATGTACATAATAATTAATCTAATTCATTCACCATGTGGATTCATTCAAATCTAGTCATCCACCACATACATTAATCTATAACATGCATGTATAACACTTCCCTTTGGATGACTATTCACAATGAATATGCCTCGTTAAAACCTTGCTAAGAAAAAACCCAGTGGGAGAAAAACTTAGCGAAGGAAAAATAGTATAATTTTCATAGGAACCTTACTTCCCCTCAAAATAAAACCAATTATTTAATTTTCTTAAGTCGGCGCATTCCAATGTTATGTACGTAAAATTGAAATTGACAATGCCTTTGTGAATAGATCTGCTGGGTTGTCACTTGAGCGAATTTTGCAAATATCAACATCACCTTTCTTCAAGAGTTCATGTGAGTAAAAGAACTTTGGTGAAATATGTTTAGTTCTATCACCTTTTATGTAGCCACCTTTGATTTGTATAATGCATGCTGCATTATCCTCGTGCAATATAGTTGGCTTGTCATTTTCCATGAACATTCCACATGCTCTTCTAATATGTTGAATCATAATTCTTAAACACACGTATTCATGACTTGCTTCATGAATAGCCAATATTTCTGAATGATTTGATGAGATAGCAGTGATTGTTTGTTTAACAGACTGTCATGAGATAGCAGTATCACCACATGTGAAGACATAACTTGTTTGTGACCGAGCTTTGTGAGGATCAAAAAGATATCCAGCATCAGCATATCCATTAATTCTGATTTTACTCCATTTGGATGAAATAAACCCATATTAGTCGTGCCACGGAGATAACGAAAAATATGTTTCACTCCATTCAAATGTCTTCGTGTTGGTGTAGAACTAAATCTTGCAAGTAAATTTACTGCAAAAGTTATGTTTGGTCTAGTGCAATTTCCCAGATACAAAAAGTGCTCCTATTGCACTAATATATGGTACTTCAAGACCAAAAATTTCTTCATCATCTTCTCGTGGATAAGAAAGATATCTTTTTACATCAAGTAGACAAACAACCATTGGAGAGCTTAATTGATAAGATTTATCCATATGGAATTGTTTCAAAAGCTTTTCTATATAAGATGATTGATGAATAAGAATCACATTTCTCAAATGTTCAACTTGAAATCCAAGACAAAATTTTGTCTTACCAAGATCTTTCATTTCAAATTCTTTCTTTAGGTAGTCAACAGTATTTGAGATCTCTTCTGGAGTCCCTACTATGTTTAAGTCATCAACATACACTGTGACTATAACAAATCCAAAATTTATTTTCTTGATGAAAACACAAGGACAAATGACATTATTTTCATATCTATTTTTCAATAAATATTCACTTAGACGATTGTACCACATACGTCCAGACTGCTTTAATCCATAAAAGGATCTTTGTAGTTTAACAAGGTACATTTGTCGAGGTTTTGAATTATATGCTTCAGACATCTTAAATCCTTCAAGGATGTATATGTCATTATCTAATGACTCATATAAGTAAGCTATCACCACGTCCATTAGACGTATGTCAAGTCCTTCAGAGACTATATAAAATCTAAAAGTAATTGCATCAATAACAAGAGAATATGTCTCTTTATAATCTATACCAGGTTTTTGTGAAAAACCTTGTGTTACAAGTCGTGCCTTGTATCTCACCATTTCATTTAATTCATTTCTTTTAGGTACAGAAACCAATTTATTCTTAACTGGTTTGACATCTTCAGGTGTCTGCACTACTGGTCTAAATACTTTATATTTGGTTAATGAGTCTAGCTCAACCTTTATTGCTTCTTTTCATTTTGGCCAATCAATATTAGAAGCAATTGTATATGCAAACACATTATCAACAACAACTTCATTTCTTCCCCACATATATTTAAATTTTAATGAGATCTCATAATTTACCAGTACCGGAACCACTTATGGGGTTGTTTGTCTAGAAATATGAGGTTGTTGATCTATATTATTTTTGACCTCTTTTAGAGAGTTATTTTGAAATGTTTTCATTTCTTTTTTCTTTCAAAAAACATAATCCTTTGCACCAAAAGGTCGACCACGCTTCTGGCGTACTTTAAATTCATTGGTTGTCATACCCACAGGATGTTCTACAGGGATAATTAAACATGCAGAAATTTTTGCAGTTGGTACTTGTGATTTAGAGACCTGTTGGTAGACCTGCTCATGGACCGGGCTACCCGCCCAAACCCGAAGCCTGCCCAATATTTGAGAGAGTTTAAACAAAAATATTAAACCCGAAAAATGAACTTGAACAAAATTTAAAACTTATTTTTAAAAAGGGCCGAGCTTTGGATAAAATTTTTTAAATCAAGATTCGGCCCGACCTAAATACTATTATATAATTTTATATTTTATATTTTCATAATAATAATAATGCCCAAATTTTGTTGTACAAATACATCAGTAGACAGTTCTTTTATGAGTACTCTGAGATACAGAAAAGTATCTTCTTGACTCAGCCAATCAGTTTTAAATGAAAATCTATGGCGGGGCCCATTTCCCATTTTTCTATTTTAAATGCAAGACTTTCAAGTTTCAACCTGTTATTGGGTTAAAAAATATTTGAATAGATGGTGTATTGGGATGCACGAAAAGCTGGAATGCAATAGACAGATTGAGTCGTGCATCCCCTCCCTGCATATTCTCCTTTTCTTTTATTTTTGGGCGGGCCGGGCTAAATCTGGTATCCCTTTTCTAATATGGGTCGGGTCTGTTATAAAAACTTATCCATATTTCGGAGAGGGCCTTGGTAGACACAAATTCTATTAGTATCTTGTCTAGGCCAAGCCTGAATCTGGCCCGACCCGATCCATGAGCAGGTCTACCTGTTGGGTGTCAGTAAAAATATCTGGTGATTGATTTGCAACATTTTGCAAATTAATTATTTTTGAATTTCAAGTTCACATTGATTTGTGCGTGTATCAAGATTGGACAATGTTAGTGTATACCAACAAATTTCTTGTGCTTTAGATTCTTTACCTTTTTCTTCCCCTAATAATGGAAAAACTGGTTCATCAAATTGACAATCTAAAAATTTTTCTCTAAAAAGATCACATGTTAAAGGTTCAAGATATACAATGATAGATGGAGACTCAAAACCAACATAAATTCTAATGATAGTGCAATAGGGACATATACAGCACAACCAAAAACTTTAAGATTATGATATGCAGATGGTTGGATGCTAACTAAAGATGTAGCATGTATTATAGCATGTCCCAAAGCAGATACATGAAGTTTTGATGTCATAAGCATAGGTCTAGCAATCCATTGTAAACATTTAATGAATCATCATATGTAAGTTTTTCATAAGGGATTATCCCTTTGTAATTTTCTCTTATTTGATTTCTGACTTTTTCTCCTAGTAATGTAGGAAGTCCAGCTAGAAATTTTTTCCAAAATGGTTGTTGATTATCTGACCTTTGCATGACGCTTGTCATGAACACATCTTTGTACCATTTAAATTCTGCTAATTTTTTGCATTTTAAATTTGATAATAATTCGGAATTTCTATCTTTGAGGTGTGAAGGATCTCCTATGAGATGTTTAGTTATTGAAAAGATTAAGGTTGCTACTGCATCCTAAATCTCTCTCTCTTGTTCATCAAGGATATCTTTTCCTTAGTTATCTTTTTTAATAGCTTTTAAAATTTCTTGTTGTTGTTTTGTGGTAAGAGAATTATCCCACCATCCTTTTAGTTGTCCTGTGAATCCGGCAACCAAAAGATTTGCTATTGCATGACTGGTGATTTGGCCTGTTGGTGTATCAGGAATCACGATGTCAGATTTTTTTTACTTTCTAAAGCGTCAATTCTATTTTGGATTTCTGTTAGGAAATCATGTTGGGTTATGAAATTTGGGTCTTTGTGGTCTGAATAGTGTTTGAAGATTGCAGAACCTGTCTGGACTAAAATGTTTTCATAGTATTGATGATTTTTTGGGTGTCTCATGGTTTGAAACGCCATCATTTGAAAACATTTTTAATTACCAATGTCGCATCCTAAAAAATAACAAGTCTCATCGCAAGACTTTATATTCGTTAAGCGTGACATTAAAATTAAAAAAAAAAAAAGAAAAAGTTGACTTAATTCCTCTTGAATCGCCACCAATCTTTTTTAGCTAGGTGTGTCGGCCACCTATTAAAACCAGTTTTGTAAAACATTTTAAAATTAATTAAAATATTTTTAAAACCAATTTCAAGTCTGTATTATAAACCAGAGAAAATAGAAGAATCGGGTTCGGGATTCGGTTATGTGTGGGGAAGGATTAGCACCCCCACAACGCCCATATAAAACGGTACCTTATTAATCGTGTGTTATCTCAAGTCTCGGTAAAAAATTGGTTTTAGATTTGGTATTTTAAACTAATTCCCAATTTAAAAAAAAAAATTCATTTTTTAATTAAAAATAATCCGAAATTTATTAATTCAAAATTTTCTTATATTTCCCGACAAACGTGGCAAAATATAAAAAATTTTATTACTTTGGAAATTTTTTCAAATCATTTTCGTTTTAAAGAAGATATTCCGTTATTAATGATAATTGATGATATCCTCCCCAGCAAACCCGGCAGAGAACTCATGAATTATTTTAACTCGAAAATATCTTTATTTTATTGAAGATCATTATCTTTTTTAAAACATTTTAAAAATATATAAATATGAATATGTATGACATAATAAAGATGGTATAGCAAAGTCTAAAGAATATAATGCAACCTAAATGATATGATATAATTTAAATAGCATAGCATATTCTAAATGAAATGAAATGATTTAAATAACATAATATTCTAAATGAAATGAAATATCCTAAATGAAATGAAATGTCCTAAGTAACATAATATATTCTATATGAAATGAAATAACCTAAGTAACATGAGATATTCTAAATGAAATGATATGATTTAAATGACATGATATTCTAAATGAAATGAAATATCCTAAATGAAATGAAATGTCCTAAGTGACATAATATATTCTATATGAAAGGAAATAACCTAAGTAACATGGTATATTCTAAATGAAATGATATGATTTAAATGACATGATATTCTAAATGAAATAAAATATCCTAAATGAAATGAAATATCCTAAATGAAATGAAATGTCCTAAGTGACATAATATATTTTATATGAAAGGAAATAACCTAAGTAACATGGTATATTCTAAATGAAATGATATGATTTAAATGACATGATATTCTAAATGAAATAAAATATCCTAAATGAAATGAAATATCCTAAGTGACATGAAATGACATAAAACATAAAATAATGCTATCATGAAATATGCATGAAAATAAAAATAAAAATAGTAATGCATGAACATAGTATATGCTAAATAATATGACAAAAATAAATGGCTAAATAAAAAACATAGAATAGCATAAAATATTCAAAACGATATAACAAACAACATAACACCAAAAACTATAAATCAAAATAATAACAATACCATAGAAATTATCATAGCAAAAAAAAAATCATATATTATTGATGCACCCAAAAGAGTGTATCTTATTTAACCTTGCACTAAAAAGATCAATTGTAAGTATAGTAGTTAGCAAGGGTCGAGTCCTCAGGGATTGGGTTTTAGTTTATAAGTTGATAGTTTAAAACTTAAATTCAAGAACAATAAAAGAAAAGGGGTTTTTGAAGCCAGATTTAAACTAAAGTAAATAATAAGAATAAGTTGCAAGGCGGTATAACCAGCCAATAAAAATATATATACTAAGCAAGGCGGTATAACCAGCCAATAAAAATATATATACTAAATTAGGCGGTATAACCAGCCAATAAAAATAAAACAAAATTAATATACAAATTAGGCGGTATAACCAGCCAATAAAAATAAATATACTTTTAAAAATAAGCAAACTAGAAAAGTAAGAAAACAAGTAAGAAGAATCAAAAATGAAAAATATGGTTAAGGTTTCATTCTCCACCACTAGACATCATTAAGAATCAATTTCAGATCTATCAATATCAACCAACTATCAAAGTTAACAACCGTAGATAACAACAAGCTCTGTTATCCCAATCTTTCCTTAGTTTGTCGTTAAATAGAACAAGCTCTCTATTTAATCTCTAACCATCAAACAACCTAGAATAAGCTCTCTAGATTCAATTTAATGGCAGCTTTATGATGAGAAAGATAGGTTGATCTAAGCAACAAACACATAAGCTCGGATTGTTCAACTTAGGTTATGTTCCACTTTGCAATTATTGAAAACTTGACCATAATCATTAATCACAAATTGCCACTTATGAATAGGAAATCAAGACAATTACACGGATCAAGACTCCTAAACTAGCAATAGATAATTATCAAGATCTATCTAGTTGTACACCTAAACAAATCAAGACAACATCATGAACAATTCTTGTAGAAGAACATAAGCAACTTTGATAGAAAATTAATGATAGATAGAATCTGAAAATCAATCACAAAACATGTTTAGGGCTTTGAAATCACCCTTAACCAAATAGAAGTTTAGCCTAGCATAGGCATTATAAACATAAAATTAAATAGAATCTAAGAAGAAAATAAAAGAAAGAAAGAAGAAGAAGAAGAATATTAATTATCCAACCTCTTGCTCTTTCTAAAGAAAAAGAAAAGAAAGAAGAAGAAAACTTAGAGAATTTTGTTAAAATGGCTAATATCCTACCAATCTCCAATATGATCCCTTACAATCATCCAAGGCCCTCTATTTATACACATTTTGGAGGGCTAAATGACAAGAGACAAGCTTTACAAATTTCAAAGGTAGGTATATGACGATTTTGATCAGCCAACTTGATGGTCGATTTCTTCAATATTGGAGGCCTGATCTGATCACATGGTCTTCTAGACAAAGGTTCCCCTATCAGTTACGGAACCATAGCCTTTGGAATCAGCTCATTTGCTGATGTGGTTAAGCAGATATGGGCAAAATACGAAAACATGTCAGCACAGACGTCATTGCACATCAGCCACCTTGATGGTCGATTTCTTCAATATTGGAGGCCTGATCTGATCACATGGTCTTCTAGACAAAGGTTCCCCTATCAGTTACGGAACCATATCCGTTGGAATCAGCTCATTTGCTGATGTGGATAAGAAGCTATGGGCATAATACGAAAACATGTCAGCACAGACGTCATTGCACATCAGCCAACTTGATGGTCGATTTCGCTAGGGAAAACGACTCCGTTTTAAGAAGTGTAAAACATGAAAAAGATAGATATGCCTCTTAGCTTTGCATGGATACAAATTTCAGCCTTATTGCTTCAGTGAAACGCGAGATATAGCTGATATGGCAAAAGGTGTCGGAACTGAAACTGAACTGGATTTGCCCTTAATTCTAGTAATCTGAAATCACTCAAAGAAACTTGTGAAAAACACCAAAATACATAAAATTATAAAAGATCATAAACACAATTAGACTAAACAATAATAACTCGTATTTGACACAAAACATTAATAAAACATAACTAAAAACTATATAATTATACGAGTTATCACACCCCCACACTTAGATTGTTGCTAGTCCCTAGCAACGACTCAATAAGAATAAAATAAGAAAATCTAATCTAATCCATTTTCGTAGGAAATCACGGTGGCACTTAGCATGTGACACAAGCCTTTAAACCCCTAGGTGTCCCTAGTGGACGAGTTTAGTCTCGTGAGGGTTTACTAGAACGATACCCACAAACATTGAAAAACTAAAATATAAATAAACTGCATATACTAAAAATATTTACTCCTAATCCTTTCAATACAAATTAGATACAATATTTGAACAAGTCTTATAAACTAATCAATAGCTTAAAGAATTTCACAAAAAATCATGCTTGAATGTAAGTTGTTTGAGTTAAGCCAATATTAGCATAACATATCTCAATCAAAATATTGCATGTTCAAATTTAATCTCAACTTCTCACATGGGATACCCTCATGATTTTCACTCTTTAAAGTAGTGGTGAAGTGTTTACACTCAATCAATCTCATGAAAACAGTTCTACCATATTCTTGCTTGTCCACCTATTCTCCACTATTTAGATCATACAACTTCATGAATCAAGAGGTCTTTAATCAAGGTTGTAATGGGGCCAAGGGGTTTGTAATGTGGTTGAAGAACAAAAGGATAAAGATATCACAAAGGTTCCAAAGAGTTCATAAAGTTTAGAGACATAAAAAGATCATACAAAAAAACTTCTCAAAACTCTTTACAAGTACATAGTCACCTAGGCCGGATATTTATGTTGGGCCTTTTCTTCATTCTAAACGACTTTGTAACATCTTTTTCTTTTTCCACAAATTCAAGAGATGATTCATATATTTTTTTTTTACATAGGAATGTATTTGCCAGTATTTCATTTCTTTTTCTCTTGACTTTTCTTTTCTTTCCCCCCCACACTTATTTTTTGTTTCTAACCCAAATTTTTAACTAAAAATATCCCTTGTCTTTGCAACTTGTCTCAAAACATGCTAATTCATCTTTGGAACAAAGGTAAAGATATAAGTATATTTAGGTTAGGGACAAGTTATGGTTACCAAAGAGATAGCTTATTCAATGTAGGCTCAAATTGGTTCACTAAGGGTGTGTTCTCTTGGAACATCAATAAGGGATGGCTGTTTGGCTCTGGCTAAAAATCCTAATGCCTCTATCATATTCATGTTGTCACATGTATCAATATAGTCTCAAACGGTTTAAAGCAAGTTCTAGAGAATCCTGTAATCATAAGAGCACTCAAGAAAGAAATTAGATTGATTTGTATAATGCATCAATCATTATAGGCTCAAAAACTCACAAGGATGATTATACAAGTCAGATTAAGTCTAAACATGCTTCTTTCTCAATCAACATATTATATTAACATTGGCTCATAAAAAGGTTGACATCAAGCTCAATTCTCATGAAAATCTTCTCACTAATAACCAGTTTAGACCTATGCAATTCATATCTCATCATTGTATTAAAAAGGAACTAAAACACACTAAAAATAATAATAATAATAAAGACTCATAAAAAAAATAGTAGACAAAAATAAAAGAAATCCTAAATCATTCCCCCCACACTTAATTCTTACATTGTCCTCAATGTAAGTCTATTAACACAAATGAAAGAATCATGTGTAAGAGAAAAGAACTAATAACATAAGAATAGGAACAACTAAGACTCAAAACAAAACAAACTCATGCAACCTAAATAATCCTAAAATACTAAACAAAAATTAACAAGTAAACATAAAAAGATTAAAATCAAACTGACAAGGTATGTCTCAAGTCTCCCTTACTCAGACCTTGTTCAGAATGAATACTTCTAAATTGCTTAAAACACAACAAACTCTCTTTTTTTTTTTTTTTTTTTTTTTGAAAAGAAGAAATCAAACTGACAAGGTATGTCTCAAGTCTCCCTTACTCAGACCTTGTTCAGAATGAATACTTCTTAAATTTTTTTTTTTTTTTAAATTAGCAAAATATGTCCCTTACCCCCTACTAAAATATGACATTGTCCCCAATGTCAAATTTTAAAGGTAGAATTTAGGAGATATTACCTGCAGAGGTTGCTAACCACTTATTATAACTGAGACACAACAAGCAAAATATTAGATAATGTCACAAAGACAAAGTGCAATCCACTCCTTGCTCGTCCATATCTCTTTTTCTTTTTCCGAGCGTTTGCGAAACAACCGTAGCAGATAAACACTCATAAGCTTGGAGCTTTTTAAGTAAATCTTCAATGGTTGTAGCAGAAATTATGGTTCTCCTTGCCTCTGAAAACATGAATCCATTATCCACAGCATTATCTAAATATAAAAGCAAATTACTAAAATAACCATTAATATTAAGCAAACCAATGGGTTTCTTATTTGTTACCAAAGATGACCAAGAAGCCACGCAAGCTATTTCTTCCAATGTACCCAGACCTCCTGGTAAAGCAATGAATGCATCGGCAGAATGGTACATGATTGTTATCCGTTCAGGGACACTCCAGACTTGTATTTCCTTACCCACGGTAGGTCCACAAAAACTTGTGAATAGTTTTGGCACGATTCCTAGAACTGGACTTCCTCCGGCGTGTGCTGCTGTAGCGACTGCTCCCATTAAACCCGTACTACCGCCTCCATAAATCAAGTGGATCTTTTGTTGGGCAAGTATTACTCCAACTCTTATGGCTTCATCAGCGAATATGTTATTTTTCCCTGGATAAACACCTCCAAAGACACAAATTTTTTTAATGCGCTGGGATGAAGTACTTTCCATTTTTTTTTTTTTTTCGAGTGCCTGAAAGAGAATGAGTACATGGTGTAATATATAGAGGACTGAGTAGTGAATCAGACAAGAGTAATAATGTCGCCGAAAGTGTATCTGACCTGTCAGAAGAAAATGTTAACCTAACAAAAGATTTTTGCGTGATTTCAGGAAGAAAATCAAAAAGAGAAGAAAAAATCAACCGTAAAAGACAAAAAAAAACGAGAATAATTACACAAATCGAACAACACGTAAATTAAAACAAAATAAAGTTATTGCAAATCAAACCAAAAGCTGAGAAGTCATTTATTGTAGTTGTGATTGTGGCTCACATCTTCCTCTGGTTTTACGTCCAGAAACGGCTTAAACGCCTTCTATGAGTCGAGGATATGCTTCCCATCCAGTTTTCTTACAAGCTGGCAAACAGGGTCTTTTAACATCAGATTCCCAAGATGTTGCCATTCCCTTTGGAATTGCGGCCATAAATCAAGAATTTCTCTTTGTACGTCTCCACTAGGATGCGTCTCAAGAGAAAGTTGGATATTACCCAAATTCTCCTTACTCAGTCCATCCTTAATGAATTCAATTTTATCATCTCGATTAGAGGACGGAATCCCAATAGAACGACATTTACCGTTACACGTCCATCGTGCACATTTGTGGCAATTTGAACTCATGCGCTTTGCTCGTCGCTTCTTTGCAAAAGTGCTTCTACCTGTACCTGGTAAATGCAAAACAGGAAGATATTCATCTTCACGTACCTTGGCTTCAATTATCCAACGTATGTCGTCAGGAATCCCTTTGCGCATAAGCATTCTTAATCTTTCAAGTCGAACTTGGTAAAGCTTCAGTAAAATATTTCGAGGAAAATGAGGAAATCGTTTCTGCAATCTTGTGAGAATATCATCCATCCTGAAAAAAAGAATGAAAAAAAAATTGAAAGAGAAATTGGAAGAGAAATTTATATACAATATCAGTTTTGTGGGTAGCTGATGGAACCGATTTAAATAATCACGGAGTACCGTTATCCGCCATTTAACCGGGGTTAAAAAAATTAAATTAAAAATTATATTTACATCTTGTAAGAGAAAAGAACTATTAAACAAAAGAAAAGAAAAACAATAAAAGATAGAATGATGGAGAGTAAGGAATATGCAAATCTGATATAATAGATGCTCTCCATCCTTTTGGGTTGCCTCCCAAGAAGCGCTTGGTTTATTGTCCTCAGCCTAACTTAGACCCATGCCATTATTATTCAACATACTTTGGCTCAAAAAGTGGAAGCTCCTCCACATCTTGTATTGGAAAGTTCTCATAGTAAGGCTTCAATCTATGACCATTCACTTTGAATGCCTTATCTGTTTTTGGGCTTTGGATTTCAACTGCACCATGAGTAAATACATTAGTAATAACAAAAGGTCCAACCCAACGAGAACGTAACTTACCTGGATATAACTTAAGGCGTGAATGGAAGAGAAGAACTTTTTGTCCAACAACAAATTCTTTTCTTGATATCATCTTGTCATGGAATGCCTTAGTCTTTTCCTTGTAAATCCTAGAATTCTGATAGGCATCATTCCTTATCTCCTCTAATTCTTGTAGGTCAAGTTTTCTTTTCTTTCCTATCTCATCCATCTCCATGTTGCATTGTTTGATAGCCCAATATGATTTATGTTCCAATTCAACCGGAAGATGACAAGGCTTACCATAAACAAGTCGATAAGGAGACATACCAATGGGTGTCTTATATGCTGTCCTATAAGCCCAAAGTGCATCATCAAGTCGTGAACTCCAATCCTTCCTATTTGGATTAACTGTCTTTTCAAGGATGGACTTAACTTCTCGGTTTGACACTTCAGCTTGCCCACTAGTTTGAGGATGATATGAGGTGGAGACCTTGTGTGTGATGTTATACTTCCTCAAAAGTGCTTCCATAGTCCTATTGCAAAAGTGAGTACCTCTATCGCTGATTATGGCCTTTGGCGTTCCAAACCTAGCAAAGATGTTAGTCTTGACAAAATCTGAAACAACTTTAGAGTCATTAGTCCTAGTGGATTTTGCTTCCACCCACTTTGAAACATAATCAACGGCAAGTAAAATATAAAGATTACCAAAAGAAGGAGGAAAAGGTCCCATGAAATCCATGCCCCATACATCAAAAATTTCAACAATAAGTATTGGAGTTTGAGGCATTTGATTTCTAGCACATAAGTTACCAGTTCTTTGGCAACGATCACATGACTTGCAAAAGAGGTATGCATCTTTGAATATGGTAGGCCAATAAAATCCAGAATCAAGCACTTTCATGGCTGTTCTTTTGGATCCAAAGTGTCCTCCACATGCATAAGAGTGACAAAAGGTGAGAATAGATTGAAATTCAGTTTCGAGTACACACCTTCTTATAATCTGATCGGAGCAATGCTTCCAAAGGTAAGGATCATCCCATATGTAGTATTTGGCATCACTCTTGATCTTATTTCTTTGAGCTTGTGTCAACTCTTGTGGCAACTTCTTGGTAACTAAGTAATTAACAATATCAGCATACCAAGGAGTTGTTGTTCTTATAAAAAGAAGTTGCTCATCCGGAAAGTTCTCATTCAAGGGTAGTGCATCATCTTCATGAACTAAACGGCTAAGATGGTCCGCAACCAGGTTGTCACTACCTCTCTTATCTTTTATCTCCAAATCAAACTCTTGTAAGAGAAGTATCCATCTAATCAACCTTGGTTTGGCCTCCTTTTTAGTGAGTAAGTACTTAAGGGCTGCATGGTCAGAAAATACAATTACTTTAGTACCAATTAAATAAGATCGAAATTTTTCTAAAGCAAATACAACAGCCAAAAGTTCTTTTTCAGTAGTGGAATAGTTCAATTGAGCATCATTAAGAGTTCGGGAGGCATAATAAATGGCATGTGAGGCTTTGCCAACCCGTTGGCCCAAAACAGCTCCAATGGCATAGTCACTAGCATCACACATGATTTCAAAAGGTACATTCCAATCTGGTGGTTGGATGATAGGAGCTGATGTCAAGAGTCCCTTCAATGTTTCAAACGCCTCTTTGCATTTATCATCAAAGTGGAAAACCACATCTTTTTGTAGTAGCTTGCAAAGAGGTAATGTGATCTTTGAGAAGTCTTTGATAAATCTCCTATAGAAACCTGCATGTCCAAGAAAAGAACGAACCTCTCTCACATTTGTGGGAGGTGGTAAAGAATGCATAATATCTATTTTAGACTTATCAACCTCTATCCCTCTAGAAGAAATAACATGGCCCAAAACTATTCCTTGTTCTACCATAAAGTGACATTTTTCCCAATTCAAAACAAGGTTAGTTTCCATGCATCTTTCAAGTACAAGTGTAAGGTTCTCTAGACATCTATCAAAAGAATCACCATAGACACTAAAATCATCCATAAATACTTCTATGATATTCTCTACATAATCTGAAAATATGCTAACCATACACCTTTGGAATGTAGCTGGTGCATTACAAAGACCAAATGGCATACGCCGGTATGCAAAAGTACCAAATGGACATGTGAATGTTGTTTTCTCTTGGTCCTCCGGAGCAATGGCTATCTTATTATAACCTGAAAAACCATCAAGAAAACAATAATGAGAATGGCCAGCTAACCTTTCAAGCATTTGATCAATAAAAGGTAAAGGAAAGTGGTCTTTGCGAGTTGTGGAATTAAGTTTACGATAATCAATACAAACTCGCCATCCTGTTTGAATCCTAGTAGGAACAAGTTCATTCTCATTATTTGTTACCACCGTTACACCTGATTTCTTTGGAACCACTTGGACTGGGCTCACCCATTTGCTATCCGAGATAGGATAGATCACTCCAACATCTAGGAGCTTCAGTATCTCCTTTTTCACAACCTCCATCATAGGAGGGTTCAATCTTCTTTGTGCTTCTCTTGTTGGTTTAGACCCTTCCTCTAACAAAATCCGGTGCATGCACATGGATGGGCTTATTCCCTTGATATCGGCAATTGTCCAACCAATTGCTGTTTTATGCTCTCTAAGCACCCGGATAAGTCGCTCTTCTTGCAAAGGTGTGAGCTCTTTGGCAATGATGACAGGTAGTGTGTCCTTTTCCCCTAAGAACAAATATTTCAAGTGGTTCGGTAGTGGTTTCAACTCTAAAGTTGGTGCCTGCAAAATGGAAGGTAGAAGTTTCTCATTAGATAAAGGCAAATTAATAAATGAAACATCAAACCTTGCATCTTTAGGTTGCAGCGAGTGTAAAGATTCTAGTGCCCCTTCCACATGGTCACTCAAGGCTAGTTTAGCATTCCCCATTCCGAGATGGTTGCTAAGGACTATTTCCACACTATCTTCACCATCTAGCTCATAAGCTTGCTGCACTAGTGAGTCAATTATATCAATATTAAAAACAGAATGCACATCACTAGGATATCTCATGGCCTCAAAAATGTTAAAGCGAATTATTTCACCATCAAATTCCATAGTTAAAGTGCCATCATGTACATCTATTTTAGTTCTTGCTGTTTTCAAGAATGGTCTCCCTAATAGAATAGGTGTGGGATTAGAAGACATCTCATCTTCCATCTCAATAACATAAAAGTCAGCGGGAAAAACCAATTCATTAACCTGTACAAGAACGTCTTCTACAACTCCTCTTGGATAAGTGTTAGAACGGTCAGCAAGTTGTATTATAACACCGGTTTCCTCTAATGGTCCTAGATTCAATGAAGCATAAATTGAATATGGCATGACATTAATAGATGCCCCTAGATCTAGCATAGCACGCTCAAACCTGGTGTTGCCTATCTTACAAGGAATGGTAAACATACCTGGATCCTTGCATTTAGGTGGGAGTTTCTTTTGAAGAACAGCTGACACATTCTCCCCTACACTTACCTTTTCATTCCATTTCAACTTCCGTTTAGATGTGCACAACTCTTTTAGGAACTTGGCATATCTTGGCACTTGCTTGATAGCATCTAGTAAAGGAATGTTCACCTCTACTTTCCGGAAGGTTTCCAAAATTTCCTTCTCTTGCTCCTCCTTCTTGGACTTTGCTAACCTGCTAGGAAAAGGTGGAGGAGTTATATAAGAAGGAAAGGATGGTTTAGGAATTACCTTTTTTAGTGGCTCGTTGGGATGTGAAGAGGATGCCATGGTATTGTTCTCCCCTTGAGCACTATCATTTTGTGGTTTCTCTAGCTGTTTCCCACTTCTTAAATTTATAGCATTGGCATTCTCTCTTGGATTCACTATGGTTTGGGAAGGTAATTTCCCAGAATCCCTTGCTTGCATTTGACTCATGGTTGTTGCCAATTGCCCTATTTGAGTCTCCAAATTTCGAATACTTGTCTTTGTTTCCTGTTGAAATTGAATTGTATTAGTAGAAAGAGCTTTAACAAGATCTTCAAGAGAAGTACCTGAATTTTGGGTGGGTGGTAGTTGTTGTCGGGTTTGGTATGGTTGTTGCACTCTTTGCTGAAAACCCGGTGGCCTGTGGTCAAATGGTGGAGGAATAGTTTGTGATTGGTTCCCTCCATAATTGAAGTTTGGATGATCCCTCCATCCTGGATTGTAAGTGTTTGAGTAGGGATCATATTTCCTTGATTGGTTCTGAAATCCACCCATGGCATTCACATGTTCATTGGTATCCTCTTGAAGTGTTGGACACATATCAGTTTGGTGCCCTATGTTTGAACATATGCCACAAGCCTTTATTTGTTGTATTTTACCTACAGCCAATTGTTGAACAAGAGAAGTCAGTTTATCAAATTTTTGTTCAAGGGATGATATACTTACCTCATTAACTCTCTTGGATTGTGGTGGTGGATCTTGTCTCATTGAGAACTGTTGAGAATTGGCTGCCATGTTGGAGATTAATGTTCTAGCAGCCCTGGGAGTCTTATCAACTAGAGCTCCCCCACTAGCGGCATCTATCATACTTCTCTCCATGGGCATGAGACCTTCATAGAAGTATTGGATGAGAAGTTGTTCACTTATCTGATGGTGTGGACATGATGCACAAAGTTTCTTGAACCTCTCCCAATATTCATATAAGGACTCTCCGTTGTATTGCCGAATCCCACATATCTCTTTCCTAATGTTGGCAGCCTTAGATGCTGGGAAATACCTTTCCAAGAATGCTTTCTTCAAATCATTCCATGTAGTGATGGTCCCGGATGGTAGATAGTAGAGCCATTCCTTTGCTGAATCAGCTAGAGAGAATGGGAAGGCTCTCAACTTAACTTGCTCTTCCGTGACCCCTGTTGGTCTCATGCTTGAGCAAACTACATGGAATTCCTTGAGGTGCTTATTTGGATCCTCTCCTGCAAAACCATGAAAAGTTGGGAGAAGATGAATCAAACCAGATTTTAATTCAAAAGCTACCTCAAGATTAGCATATTCAATGCATAATGGTTGTTGACCCAAGTCCGGAGCGGCTAGCTCCTTGAGAGTTCGGTTGTCAGCTGCTGCCATCTCTCCTTGCTCCTCTTGGATGTTTTGGATCAACTCCTCGATTGGTTGTTGGTGAGAAGTTATAAATTCCCGAATTTTCCTAAGTCGTAAGTCTTCTTCGGGAGCTTGGAACATTCACTAATAAAAAAAAATAAGAAAGTAAATAATTAGAACAGAAAATAAGAATAAACCAATAAACTAATAAACTAAAGAAAGCAATCCCCGGCAACGGCGCCAAAAACTTGATGCACCCAAAAGAGTGTATCTTATTTAACCTTGCACTAAAAAGATCAATTGTAAGTATAGTAGTTAGCAAGGGTCGAGTCCTCAGGGATTGGGTTTTAGTTTATAAGTTGATAGTTTAAAACTTAAATTCAAGAACAATAAAAGAAAAGGGGTTTTTGAAGCCAGATTTAAACTAAAGTAAATAATAAGAATAAGATGCAAGGCGGTATAACCAGCCAATAAAAATATATATACTAAGCAAGGCGGTATAACCAGCCAATAAAAATAAAACAAAATTAATATACAAATTAGGCGGTATAACCAGCCAATAAAAATAAATATACTTTTAAAAATAAGCAAACTAGAAAAGTAAGAAAACAAGTAAGAAGAATCAAAAATGAAAAATATGGTTAAGGTTTCATTCTCCACCACTAGACATCATTAAGAATCAATTTCAGATCTATCAATATCAACCAACTATCAAAGTTAACAACCGTAGATAACAACAAGCTCTGTTATCCCAATCTTTCCTTAGTTTGTCGTTAAATAGAACAAGCTCTCTATTTAATCTCTAACCATCAAACAACCTAGAATAAGCTCTCTAGATTCAATTTAATGGCAGCTTTATGATGAGAAAGATAGGTTGATCTAAGCAACAAACACATAAGCTCGGATTGTTCAACTTAGGTTATGTTCCACTTTGCAATTATTGAAAACTTGACCATAATCATTAATCACAAATTGCCACTTATGAATAGGAAATCAAGACAATTACACGGATCAAGACTCCTAAACTAGCAATAGATAATTATCAAGATCTATCTAGTTGTACACCTAAACAAATCAAGACAACATCATGAACAATTCTTGTAGAAGAACATAAGCAACTTTGATAGAAAATTAATGATAGATAGAATCTGAAAATCAATCACAAAACATGTTTAGGGCTTTGAAATCACCCTTAACCAAATAGAAGTTTAGCCTAGCATAGGCATTATAAACATAAAATTAAATAGAATCTAAGAAGAAAATAAAAGAAAGAAAGAAGAAGAAGAAGAATATTAATTATCCAACCTCTTGCTCTTTCTAAAGAAAAAGAAAACTAGAGAAAAGAAAGAAGAAGAAAACTTAGAGAATTTTGTTAAAATGGCTAATATCCTACCAATCTCCAATATGATCCCTTACAATCATCCAAGGCCCTCTATTTATACACATTTTGGAGGGCTAAATGACAAGAGACAAGCTTTACAAATTTCAAAGGTAGGTATATGACGATTTTGATCAGCCAACTTGATGGTCGATTTCCTCAATATTGGAGGCCTGATCTGATCACATGGTCTTCTAGACAAAGGTTCCCCTATCAGTTACGGAACCATAGCCTTTGGAATCAGCTCATTTGCTGATGTGGTTAAGCAGATATGGGCAAAATACGAAAACATGTCAGCACAGACGTCATTGCACATCAGCCACCTTGATGGTCGATTTCTTCAATATTGGAGGCCTGATCTGATCACATGGTCTTCTAGACAAAGGTTCCCCTATCAGTTACAGAACCATAGCCGTTAGAATCAGCTCATTTGCTGATGTGGATAAGAAGCTATGGGCATAATACGAAAACATGTCAGCACAGACGTCATTGCACATCAGCCAACTTGATGGTCGATTTTGCTAGGGAAAACGACTCCGTTTTAAGAAGTGTAAAACATGAAAAAGATAGATATGCCTCTTAGCTTTGCATGGCTACAAATTTCAGCCTTATTGCTTCAGTGAAACGCGAGATATAGCTGATATGGCAAAAGGTGTCGGAACTGAAACTGAACTGGATTTGCCCTTAATTCTAGTAATCTGAAATCACTCAAAGAAACTTGTGAAAAACACCAAAATACATAAAATTATAAAAGATCATAAACACAATTAGACTAAACAATAATAACTCGTATTTGACACAAAACATTAATAAAACATAACTAAAAACTATATAATTATACGAGTTATCAATTATACAATATGCATGTATATGAAAAATACAACGCATGAAAGTGTATTTTTTCCTTTAAATAAGGAAATCCGTATATCTAAAAAGATATCATGCTACCTTAGAAAAATACATCAAATTAAATTTTCTAAAACCAAAAAAAAACTTTGTGATTGTTTGAAAACAATTTTGAAAATCTTGGATAATAAAATCTCTTAGCCGAATTCCTTTTAAATAATGGCTCTAATTTTCTAAAGTTTAAAATCCCAGACTTGACCACCCTCAACCCGAGGTTTATAAAATCATTTTTAAAGTTTAAAATAGCCTAAAAACCAAGCTAGGGCAGTAGCTAAAGTTCCTAACCAACCTCTCTAAATGCCTTAGCCAAATTCAACAATTGTTTTTCTTTTGAATTCAAATATGCCTCTATTGTCCAGTTTTAAATCACGATTTTTTTTACCTATTTTTAAAAATTCAAAAAAATCTAAAAAAATACTGAAAACTCAGAACATGTAAAACTACACGAAAAAAATTGGCTTAATTTTTTTATTAAAGTTGACTTCCCAGAAAAATCGAGAAAGTCCGAGTACTGGGTGAAAAACTGTTTTGCCAAAACACATTTTTTTGCCTTTGATAAAATCATTTAAAAATCAAAGTAAAAATGTTGGAGACTCTCCTAAAGACCTACAAACAGTAGCTAATACTTCTAAAAAGTTAGACAAAAATTGGCTAAGTAAAAAAAAATCACAAAGGTAGAATAATCAATTTGACAACTCTTTAATTTTCCACAAGTATGCTCAAGTGAGTATGACTTTGAGCCATTGATTAGCCTAAGTCATAGATCATGTGGCATGACATGAGATGCATGAACATACAGCCAATTGAATGCATGAAATGCATGATTTAAAACCTAAATGATGTTGGAAATACATGGCTGTAGACACCTAATTTTGTCTAGACCACTAAAACATGTATGTTTTCTTCATAAATTGATGTTTCAGAATGTAAAAAGACTTTTTTATCCTGCAGGTGGTACTCCGAGACTTAGTTTAAGAGGGCGAGCATAAAAGGTCGAACTCAAAAAAAAAAAGTCAACCCCGAAAAAGTCAACCTTAGAAAGTCAACTACTAAAAAGGTTAACCCACTTTCAAAATCAAGATTTGAAGTTCAATTGAAAAAAATGGCGAAAGAATTTTGATAATCCGAGGTCTACATCGAAAGATATGGAGTTCGGAAGTTAGGTTAAGGAGATTGAGTAGAAAGAAAACCCTAATCGGAGAAATTTGGGGAAAAGTGCTTAAACGATCGATTGGTCGAAATTGAAGGTTCCAAATGAAAGATAAGCACTGACTACGGGTAATGGGGAGGCCACTTGAAAGAAAAACTGAAAAAAAAGTCAATCCGGGAGAAAACCGAGAATTAGGGTTTTTGGTGGATTTCGGTGAAATGGGGAAGAATTACAAAAATGGCCCGACTTGGTAAGACAAAAGCTCCTAATGGATGAGTAATGATTAAAAAAGAATAGCCCAAGACTCAGTTTGAAGAAAATCTGAAAATTGGACTTGTTTTAGGCAAAACCGGGTTTTAGAGGCAAAATAGCAAAATTGGAAAATTTGGGAAAATAGCAAATGAACTCCAAAAATTCTGAAAATTTTCAAATCTCATTTTTAAATTATTTGAAAGAGATTGGCAAAAGAAAATCTTGATTCGGAGTTCGTTTGCAAAATGGCCAAATCCCAGGCCTCCTATGCAGGAACTCAAGAAGATAAATCCCGGAAAAATAGCAAATGAACTCTAAAAATTCTGAAAATTTGTAAATATCATTTTTAAATTATTTGGAAGATATTGGTGAAGAAAAATCTTGATTTGGAGCTCGTTTAAAAAATGGTAAAATGTGGGGGCATAAAAGGGCAATTTTGGAAGATAAATCCAAATAAATAGCAAACGGACTCGAAAAATTTTGAAAACTTCCAGAACTAATTTTTTATTTTATTTTGAAAGTATTGAAAAAATAAATTTTGAATTTGGAGTCCGTTTGCCATTTATTTACATCCGGGGGGCAAAAATGTTATTTTATCCAAGCAACCGAAAAGGGCTTTTCTTGCCTTTCAAAAAAATCAATCTTGGGCTGGAAGAAGGAGTACTGGCCGGCCAAGGCCCAAGGAAGGGAAGGAGTTTTTGATTTTTCAATCAAAAGGCCAAAAATGAAGAGTTAGTGATTTTTGATCAAGTCTTTGCAAATAAGCCACATGGGCCAATGCTCAGAGGGAAAGTGTCAACATAATTCTTGAACAGCTGTAATTATGGATAGCTAATGGCCTAATCAAAGGGTAATAATTTCATGTTTTAAACACCTTGAATCACTAGCCCTTGGATGGAAATTGGTGAGAGGAAAAATGACAACATCTTAGTCTAGGAGAGAGGGAATTTCGGCTATTACATACCAAGGGGTCTCTTTCATTTTGGAGGACTCTGATTTTTGAGATTTGTCTCTTGTTTTGGCTGAGTTTTCTCTCCATTGTTGCAAAGCAAAAAGAAAAGTTTAGAAAAGAAAAGAAAGTTTGAAGAGAAAAAACTTGAAAGATAGCTTCTAGAGGTTGCTTTTAGCACCAACTCTTGCACTTTCTTGATTCTCCATTCTTGTTTTTGCTGTTTTGATTATTATTTTGGTGAGTTTTCGTTTGATTTTTCTTTTTAAATAAATGTTTTTTAATGTTCTTTTTAAGTTCTTTCTTCATCTTTTTTTAAAAAAGAGGTTCTTGCAATTTTTCTTTTCTCATTTCCTTGACTTGGCCGAATGGTCCATCTGATTTTGTCATTGCTGTTTTGCTTCAATTTTTCATGTTATTTTGATATTAAATAAAGTCTTGATGCTTTAAATATTCTTCTACTACATATACTTGAACTTTTTTAATTTGGTTGCTTGTTTATTGCCATTTATGAGTTTATTATCATGTTCTTGCATTTTTAATTTTATGTTCTCAAAATGTTTAAATTTGTTTATGTTTTATATTTTGTAATCCATGTGTTTGTGAAAATGTTTGTTAGTTTTAATACCTTTACTTTATATTTGCATGATTTGAGTGTTATATTTTAGTTGAGTATGTTAGTATATCAAGTGTTTGTGAAAATGCCAAGCTCACTTGGAATTGGAGGCCATTCGGCCACTTCATGTATTTTGCTTTGTGTGTACATTTTTACTATGTTAGTTGATAGGTTTGCATTTGCATGACCTTTGATTGAGTATTTGGTTTGAGTATATCAAGTGTTTGTGAAAATGCCATGCTTGTTTGGAGTTTGAGGCCATTCGGCCATTTCATGTATTTTGGCTTTGTGTATGCATTTTTGTTATATTAGTTGATAGGTTTGCATTTGCATGACATTTGATTGAGTATTTGATTTAAGCATGCCTTGTGTTTGTGTTATTGCCATGCATATTTTAGATGTTAGGTTTGGTTTATTTTGCCATGCATGTCCATGCATTTTAGACCTAGGTTGTATTAAATGCCATGTAAGTTCATTTAGGTTTAGGTCACTATATTGATGCCATGCATTTTTTCATGACATTTAGGTTTAAAACCATGCATTTCATGCATCATATTTGCTGTATTTTTTCATGCATTTCATGTCCATGTCACTTGACTTATGACTTAGGCCAATTAATGGTTCAAAGTCATGCTCTCTTGAGCATACTTGTGGAAAATTAAAGAGTTGTCAAATTGATTATTCTACCTTTGTGATTTTTTTTTTTTTACTTAGCCAATTTTTGCTTAACTTTTCAAAAGTCCTAGCTACTGTTTGTGAGTCATTTTGTGAGTCTTAAATATTTTTACTTTAATTTTTAAATGATTTTATTAAAAGCAAAAATATTTTTTGGCAAAACAGTTTTTTCACCCAATACTCGTACTTTTTCGATTTTTCTGGGTAGTCACCTTTAATTAGAAAATTAAGCCGATTTTTTCTCATGTATTTTTACATGTCTTAAGTCTCCAGTATTTGTTTTAGATTTTTTTTGAATTTTTAAAAATAGGGTAAAAAGTCGTGACTTAAAACTGGAGAGTGGAGTCAGAATTGAATTTGAAGAAAAATCATTTTTCTGTTTTGGTTAAGTTACTTAGGGGGAGCTGATTAGGAAGTTTAGCTACTGACTTAGGGTAAGTTCTAAGCCTTTTTAAACTCTAAAAATGATTTTTTAAGTCTCGGGTTAAGGGTGGTCAAGTCCGGGATTTTAAACTTAGGAAATTAGAGCCATTTAAAAAAGGGTTTAGCTAAGTTTTTATTTTTAATCTAAGCTTTTCAAAATTGTTTTCAAACAATCACAAAGTATTTTGGTTTTAGAATATTTAATTTGATATATTTTCCTAAGGTAGCCGGATATCTTTTTAGATATACGGATTTCCTTAAAAAGGAAAAAATACATTTTCATGCATTGTATTTTTTATATTCATGCATTTTATATAATATGTGATTTTTGCTATGATAATTTCTATGGTATTGTTATTATTTTGATTTATATTTTTTGATGTTATATTATTTATTATATGGTTTTGAATATTTCATGATATCCTATGATTTTTATTTAGTTATTTTTTGTCATATTATTTAGCATATACTATGTTCATGCATTATTAATTTCATTTTTATTTTCATGCATATTATATCATAGTATTATTTTATATTCCATGTTATTTAAATTATATGCTATATCATTCATATTTGTCATGTCATTTAAATTATTTCATTTCATATAGAATATGTTATGTTACCTAGAACATTTCATTTCATGTAGAATATATTATGTTACCTAGGCTATTTCATTTCATTTAGGATATATATAATGTCATTTAGGATATTTCATTTCATTTAGAATATGCTAAGACATTTAAATTATATCATATCATTCAGGTTGCATTATATTGTTTAGATTTTGCTTTGTCATTTTATTTATGTCATGCATATACATATTCATTTCTTTTAAATGTTTTCAAAAAAGGTAATGATTTTCAATAAAATGAAGATATTCCCGAGTTAAAATAATTCATGAGTTCTCTGCCGGGTTTGCTTGGGAGGATATCATCAATTATCATTAATAACGGAATATCTTCTTTAAAGTAAGAATGATTCGGAAATTTTTTCAAATTAATAAAAATTTATATATTTTGCCACGTTTGTTGGGGAATATAGGAAAATTATGAATTTATAAATTCCGGATCATTTTCAATTAAAAATGGAATTATTTTTCTTTAAATTGGGAATTAACTTGAAATACTAAATTTAAAACGAACTTTTTACCGAGACTTGAGATAACACACGATTAATAAGGTACCGTTTTATACGGGCATTGTGGGGGTGCTAATCCTTCCCCGCACGTAACCGAGTCCCGAACCCGTTTCTTTGATTTCTCTGGTTTAAAACACAGACTTGAAATTGGTTTTAAAAAATGTTTTAATTAATTTTTAAAATATTTTATAAAACCGGTTTTAATAGGTGGCCCGATCACACCTAGCTAAAAAAGATTGGTGGCGACTCCATATCTTTTTTAAGGTCATCTTCAAAACTTTCATTCTTCTAGAGGAATTAAGTCGACTTTTTCTCGATTTTTTAATGTCACGCTTAACGAATAATAAAGTTTTGCTATGAGACTTGTTATTTTTTAGGTTGCGACAATGGCAATTTAAAATAACCTAATGCCTAGCATGAATTTGCATGGCAATAAATTTAATCCTAACCTAAGTATGTATGAGATCCATAATAATGCAAATGAAACTTAGACCTAAAATGACATGAAATGCATGACAATACAAAGTGACCTAAGACCTAAGTAGTATAGCAATGCATGGCAATACCAATATGATTCTAGACCTAATATGCATGGCAATATTAAGATGGCCTAGACCTAAATGTCATGAGAATGCATGAAAATATCATGAACATATAATGACCAATAAACCTAATACTAATGCATGAACAAACAACAACAAATACATAATCTCATGGCATGATAATGCAAAGCAGTAGTAATGAAATGCACACACAAGGAAGAAGCATATTCAAAGGCCGAATGGCCACTAAATGACCTAATGCAATCCTATCTAGCCAATAACACAAACACATGGCAAACCAAATCAAAATACACAATGTTATGGCATGAAATGCTAACCTATCAACTAAACAAATTGAAAATGCATCCACAAATCAAAAAAGGGTCATGTTGGCTGAATGGTCCTTAAAAATCATGGTATAATCCTAGCTAGCAAATAACACAAACATATGGTAGCAAACATGATAATAATGCAAATATAGTGACTAATATAACTCATGAACATATCAATGACAATATAACAAACACATGGCATGGTCTAAATATGAAAACATAAATGGGAGCATACTAAGCAAGTTAACACACAAAAAAATGCAAACATGGTAATTTCTACATGTCATGACCGAATAGTCTTATAGACTTAGCATGGTATTTCCACAAACACATAGCATGGTATATTGCTAAACTACCACAATCAAGATAACCTACCACAAATCAAGCTAATCTAACACAAGTAAGCTAACCTACCACAACAAAACTCATGAACAAAATCCAAAAGAAAATCATCTAAAAACAAGAAAACCATTCGGATGAAATCTTTTTTTTTCTTTTAAGAAAAAAAACAAAATAGTAGCTCTTTAGAAACAAGTTTATTTCATAAAAAGGAAAAAAATATCAATCAAAAAAGCAAGATCATGTCAATAAAATATGAAAAATAACCAAGAAAGAGCATAGTTACCTTGCTCTAGCTTTCCAAATCAAGAAGAAACAAGCCAAAACCCTTATTTTTCTTCTCCTTTTTTCTCCTCTCTTTCTTCTTTCTTTTTCTCTCTTTTTCTCCTTAGCTACTGCCTCTTTTCAGCCTCCAAAGCTTATGAAAAAACTGCTCAATGCCCCCTCTAAAGCCTTGGCCGAATGGCCCCCTTGTAGAAGCAAGATGGTTATTTTTTTCATCCAATGGCTATCACTGCAAGATGCTTTCTATGTAAAATTTTCACCATTAGATTAGAATAATCAGCCCCTAATATATATGATGTCATGAAGATGATTTCATAAATAGGATTATAAATATGACATCATCTCTCTCCAACCATTGGTCCATGTGTTACAAATTCAAAGGCTTGATCACAAAAATAACTACCTTCATCTTCTCTCTTGGCCCTTAGATGAAATGGCTTAACAAAATTAATCTCCATCATGGGCTTGGCTGATTGCCCTCTTAAAATTCAGCCCAAATCCATTGCAAGAAAAGCCCTTTTCGGTTTCTTCGATAAAATGACCTTTTTGACCCCCGAACCTAAATAAATAGCAAACGGACTCCAAATTTAAATTTTATTTTTTCAATACTTCTGAAATAATAAAAAAATTGAATTCTGGAAGTTTTCAAAAAATTTCGAGTTCATTTGCTATTTTCTTGGATTTTTTCTTTCAAAATTGCTCTTTTGTGTACCCGAACTTTCACCATTTTTAAACGAGCTTCGAATACAGATTTTTCTTCACCAATATCTTCCAAATAATTTAAAAGTGTGATCTGAAAGTTTTCATAATTTTTGGAACACATTTGCTATTTTTCAAGATTTATCTGCTTGAATTTCTACATAGTGGGCCCGGGATTTGGCCATTTTGCAAATGAACTACGAGTCAAGATTTTCTTTTTCCAATCTCTTCCAAATAATTTAAGAATGAGATCTGAAAATTTTCAGAATTGTTGGAACTCGTTTGCTATTTTTTCGGGATTTATCCTCTTGAATTGCTGCATAGTGGGCTCCGGATTTGGCCATTTTGCAAACTAACTCTGAATCCAGATTTTCTTTCTCCAATCTCTTCGAAATGATTTAAGAATGAGTTATGTAAACTTTGGTAATTTTTGGAGCTCATTTGCTATTTTTTCCAAATTTTTCAATTTTACCCTTTTTCCTCCGAAGCCCAGTTTTGCTCAAAACAAGTCCGATTTTTAGATTTTCTTTTTCTGGGCCTTTGTCATATAATGAATTGAATTTGGTCCAAAAAGGCTCAATTTTTACGATCAAATTCCCCTCTGATTTGATTTTTCTTTTTTTTACTATCGAGAATTTCCTCGTTTTTTCGTTTTTCCTCCAATCGGCTCTTTTCTCAGTTTTTATTCAAACTGAGCCTTGGGCTATCCTTGTTTAATCACTTCTCATCAATTAGGAGCTTTAGTTTTACCAAATCGGGTCATTTCTGCAATTTTTCCCAATTTCACCAAAACCCACTAAAAATCCTAATTCTCGATTTTCTTCCGAATTGACTTTTCCTTCAAATTTCCCAAATTAGGGTTTCTTTTCTACTAAATCTCCGTAACCCAACTTTCGAACTCCATATCTTTCAATGTAGACCTCGGATTATCAAAAAAAATTCACCATTTTTCAATTGAACTTCAAATCTTGATTTTGAAAGTGGGTTGACTTTTTCAGTAGTTGACTTTTGGGGTTGACTTTTTCGGGATTGATTTTTTCAAGTTTGACTTTTTATGTTTGCTTTCTTAGACTAAGTCTCAGAGTACCACCTACAGGATGAGAAAAACCTTTTTGCATTTTGAAACATCACTTTAGGAAGAAAACATAACTGATTTAGTGGTCCGGACAAAATTAGGTGTCTACAGCTGCCCCTCTTTTGCTATTGCTGAGAATCAGGAATCAGGCAAAGATAGACAAACACTAATTTTGTCCGGTTAGTGAAATCACATGTGAAGAGAAGGGAAAGGGGGTTTTCATTTTTTTCATTTTTTTTGAAAAAACTATAAATTGAAGATTTTGTCCTTAAATTGAGTTCCCTAACTAATCACCCTCTGCCGTTTAGTATATGTCTTTATTTATTTTTTTAATTAATTTATAAACTAAAAATATAAAAGCATAAACAAACCCTAAAACACTGTCTATCTATCCCTCTCTTTCTATAACCCTCGACCCGCAGCTCCTCTCAGTCTCACCTTTTATTTCTCAGCCCCTCTCAGCTCCTTTCTGTAACCCTCGACCCACTCTCTCTCAACTCAGTCTCAGCCTCTCTTCCCTCAGTCACTTCTCTCCTCTCGACTAAGTCCTCCCTCAATCTTTCACTCTCCAATCAAGTGTATGTTTGCTTATACACTTGATTTTGGGCTGTTGAGTTCAGTTTTTTTTTTTTTTTTTAAATTACTTGATTTTGGGCTGTTGAGTTCAATTCAGTTTTTTTTTTGTGGGGAAGGTTGCTGAGAAATGGGCTGCATGTGAAGGAAAGAAAAAGACCATGAAGGAGGCACTGAAGGTAGAAATGGAAGAAATGTTGGGTCTCATTCAATCATTTTAGTTACTGATTGTAAATTTGTATACTTGTTAAATTTATTTCGGTTAAATCAAAAATCGACCGAATTAACCGAAATAATTTCGGTTCAGTTAATTTACAGTTTTGATTATTCGATTCGGTGAATTCATTATTTTGACTATTCGATTCGGTTAACGGTTAATATAAAAACAAATTCAGTTAATTGAAATTCAATTCGATTATTAATCGAATTAACCGTTTGAACGCAATTGCATTTGAGATCAGAAAGAGAATTAGCTTAATAACAGAACAAGTGCAGATAGGTGATAACTGCACCACTCGTGTCTCATAGGGAAGGCTTAAATCTGTATAAGAATATCTTTCTTTTCATAGTTTTCAAATTTAACTTTGTCTACTTCAATTGAGATCATCATATATATGTCAAACTCCTTGTTCCTTGATTTCCATTTCAAATCACAAAGCAAGAGCTGAAGTTGCCATTTATGATCAGCTCAATAGGTTCTCTAGCGCTGATCATTTTCACACAGTCAAAACTCTTCTGATTATAGTTTTTAAGCAAAATTCAATGAAATTCTAGTGACAAAATTTTCAATAGGGTTTGCTTAACTGATATTTATAAACATCGATTAAGGATTATTTAATTATTATTTTAAAAAAATTTATATTTAATATATTATTTTATTGAATTAAAAAAAATAATGTTTTAAGTGCTGATTAACATTTCCCAAGCAAAATATTTGTGTAAACTGCAAAGGGTACAAAGCTACAGCTGCAAAAAGGCTGCCCACAGCTCAATATTTAGAGGAACAAATTCTTACAGTTAGAGCCTCATGAAAGTAGACAAGTGAGAAAGCAAAATGACCAAAAATCTCAGTACTTAGATTTTGTGTTTGTTTTAATGAGAGAAAAAAGTGAGGCAAAAGACATTTCAAACATGCGCCCATAAACTGTGACCCCCAAACCCAGAAAGTTTCATACTATCACCAACAAGTGAAAAGCATGCATGGCACATAGGCCAAAGAGAGATAAATAGTACTTCTACTCCTACTACTATTATTATTAAAGAATCTAGTTGAGTACTGCTCATAAATATGAATTTGTTAAAGTTAATTAAATTGTTATTTAAATTCATTTTTATCAAGTTAAAAAAATAATATACTTTAATTGTAAAATAATGTTTTCTCTAAATATCCCTTTTGATTAGCATTTCCCATTATTAAAACACTGGAACTTTTCTTTTAGCATGATAGATAAAATCCCCTAGGCCAACACTTTCTGTTTGGCTTGTTTCTAAAGTGTTTGGTCGTGGAATCTTTTGCCTTTGCCTTTGTCCCAAGCTTTCTCTCTCTCATGGGAAATTCAACTTCCTTTTTACACATTAAATTTTGCCTGTGAAATTTCAGGAAACGCAAGGGAAAGAGGGTCATCCCCTATTTTAAGTTAATGCAAAAAGCCAGTGGGTTTTTGTCCAACAACAACATGCAACCCCCGGGATTGCAGCCGGATTCTAGTTACAGTTGAATTCCTTTTTTTTTTTCCATGTAAAACGAATACATCAGGGCCTTTTTCCCATTTTTTTCAATTTTTTTTTTCTTTAAAGGTAACAATTAGAGAGGTATCGTGAATTTTTCCACATGAGAAAAACATGTACTGCAAATATAAAAAAAAAAAAAAAAAAACATGTATATTATAGTTGCCAATTTGAACTATCTAATTTCGTTTTTCCCACGTATGCCTTGGCGCATGCATGCTTAAAATTGATAATTTCAAGGCCTTTGGGATCTTCTGAAGTTAAAATGCAAAATACAATGAATGTATACATCTTTAGCATATGAAAACATGAACTTTGTACCTTTCTCCATTTTTTGACTACGAAGAGGACATATGAATTTCTTTTTGATTTCCTTTTCCTTTCGGACTTTGGTTTGTGTGGTTAGGCTTATAACAAGAATTTTTCTGATTGTTCATAATTAAAATGAGACAATCATGCATGTGTGTGGTGCCTTTAGACTTGATTGTATCACTTTTAGGGAGAGATTTGGAGACTTTTTCCTTTTTCTTTTTTTCTTTTTCATTCATACACGTAGTTGACATGCATTGCATTTTGAAAGTGTTGAACAGATGAAGACATGAGTTTGCTTTTGCCTCTCTCTCTCTCTCTTTTTTTTTTTTTTTTTTCCTTTTTGGTGGGCTAATTACTTGTGGTCATGGGAGGCTTGCCCATGTCCACCAGTGAAGCTAATTTATTGGGTGTGCAGGCTAAGGCCAGCAAATTTAATGCAACATGTTCGCACATCCTAGCGTATTTGATTTCATTCACTAGTTGAATGGCGTCCTACCAAATTCAATAAATTTGAATTCAACGTTTAACTTAGTTGGTTCATACAATCATGTTTAAGGGGTGATATTTAATATATTTAATATTTGAATCCCAACATTTACAAATTTTTTTTTTATTTTCAATTTGTGACCTCCTTTGTACCATGAAAAAAATTCAATAAATTTATCTTTTGTAGATATACACATATTAACAAAAGAATTTTGCTAACGAGTATTCTAATGACACTCTTTAATGTTATTATATATAGTAATATTTTTATCTAATGCATTAAAAATAATGAATAAATTTATCAACTATTATATGTAATACAATATTATTATTATAAATAATATATTAACTAATCTTGATTTGTTAATATTATTATTATAAATTTGTCATAGAGATATGCAGATAGCTCATATTGGACCTTAACTCAAAACCTAAAAGAATTTCAAACTTGTAAAGGGATTAGCCTCAAGTTGTTTTCATTCATTTCATTTAACAATGTCAGAGCAATAGATGTTAAAAATAGACATCGTCAGCCATTTTAAAAAAAAAAAAAACAGCTCTAATTAACCCTCCACCAATGATGCATGCATGTGCATTACTTTACTCTCTGAAATTGCCAATTTTGCCAAAAAATAACAATTCCCGTAAGGGGGAAATAGGAAGAAAATGGTGTGAAAAAAAAAATTTATTTGTTAAACTTTTTCTTGATTTGATAGGAGCGAAATAAAAATAAATAAAACATGGACAGTTGATTCATACAGCCACCCTTAAGAAGTGGCATCCATCAGATCTGGAGTTCGAATCCTAGCATCTGCAATCCATTCATTTATCCTTAAGTTGTGACCTCCTTTATAAAAAAATTAAAAAAAAAATAAAAAAAATGAATGAATTTGCATATTTTCCTTTACTTCAAAATAAAATTTTCTAAATATGAGACGAAAACAGTGACTCAATTTAAATTAATAATTTTTTTTTTGTCTAAACTCAGGGTGTTCTCCATCCCCATTTTATGGTTGATGAAAAACTAAAATCTCTGTCGTGATCCGGGAGTGTAATGGTAAAACCATTACAACATTAGTGACTCCCAAGATTCGAACATTGGTTCTCATCTCCTAGGGGTTGGAGCTACTTTACCACTCCAACCAACCAAATATTGGTTTAAATTAATAATTTTATTTACAACTTTGGATTATTATCCTGTACAATGACAGTAGAGTTTTTTAACTCCACAAGCAGAGTTAAAAATCTACCACATGTCTTTAGGCTATATTTTAATAAATAAGAAATAAATAAATTGACATGTGCCAATTTTTTAACTCTGCTTTTGGAGTTAAAAAACTTCAATACCAATGTACAGGATAATAATTTTACAACTTTATCTTTAATCTCTTTTCTTCCTCTATTTTTCATCCTTCATATCAAATACAACTCTTTTTTTCCTTCCCAAGTGTTAGGTTCACCAAAACAGAAAACAAGAATCAAAGTTGATGTACATTAATGAATCACGAAATACTATGGGTCTGAAATATGATTTTTTTTTTTTAATTTATTCAGAAGTAATTCGCGAGATCATGCATTCTTTTCTTTCCTAGTTATAATGAAAAGTAATGCAATTCCATGAATCCAACCTATTCTTGAAATAAACAACTTGAACACACTCCCTTTCCAATAAAATCAATACACCAAGGATTACACTTAAATTTATTGCTAAAATATTGATATTAAATCCGAAACTCTCGGGCAGATGACCAGTGACCCAAGAAAATATACTCTCAGTAAATAATAATAATAAACATAACAAAAACATTTAATTTTTTCAATTTTTTTTTCTTAATGTGAAAACAAGGAAAAAGACAATAATATTTCACTAGTTTTCCCGGTATAAAAATGAAAAAAGAATCGAAGTTTGGTTTTCATACCTTTTTGTGTTTGGCAATGCTATGAATTCTCTATGAAATACAAAAGAAAATAAAACAAAGGAGTCGCATCCTTTTTGTCACCCATATTTAGGGGTGTAAACGAGACACCTGTACTCGCAAGCTACTCGAGTTCGACTCGAAAAAAACTCGAATTTGATTCGGTCATTATCGAGCCGAGCTCGAGCTCGAGCAGCTCGAGTTTTCGAGCGAGCCGAGTTCGAGTATCTTAATACCCGATTCGAGCAGCTCGCGAGCCTAATCGAGCTTTTTTTATTTATAATATTTTTATTATTAATTTACTATTTTACCCTTTATATATATATATATATACATACTTAAAAACCCTTAATTCGAGCTCTAGTATATAAACGAGCCTAATCGAGTCGAGCTCGAATAATTAGATTTTATCTCGAGCCGAGCTCGAGCTTAAAAAATGATACTCGATCGAGCTCGAACCGAGCTTCGAGCCTCGAGTTTCGAATCGAGCTCGAGCTCGAGCTTCTCAGTATTCGAGCTTGGCTCGGTTCGATTACAGCCCTACCCATATTAGTCCACTAGGTCTAATTGTATGAAACAATTAGATGAGCATTATTTTGTCCTTTCATGTTGACTGCAAAGTAGGAATTCACATGGAATATATAGCTAGAATGATTTAATGTCCGCATAATTCAAAACATTGATGGAAAGGGACAAAATCATCCATTGTCTAGTCTTCTCTTAACATTTGATGCTTATATCAAGTAATATGTAAATTGCTAACCAATTTTTTTCTTGAATTTCTTGACTTGGAGAAATTGAAGAGGGTAATTTGATTAATGGGTGTGATTTTTGCATTACATGTCGAAAGGATGTGAAAATCGTGAGTATAGTGACTATTCAATCTTAATATTTCATGTAATACACGTAATGTATAAGAGAATATATACGATGTGAAGTATTCTTTCATTCACAATGAGCAATTACGAATAAATGAACCTTTGGTTGATGTTAACATGCATATAATGATGTTATTGGCTAGTAGAAATGAGGGGGGAATTGCTGTATATAGGAGAAGAGTAGCAGCAAAACCTGATCAATGCTTGCTTAAGTGCACGGTGACGTGGCTCATTCAGTGAAAATGTTCAGTTATTCACAAGGCAAGTCGTTTTTGATATCGTCTGAGACTCTGTTTGGGATGGAATGGAGCAGACATACAATGGAAATCAAAGCCGTTTTCAGAACATATTTTCTCAAAATCCTGAAAAATTGCAGTCAAGCACATCACAATTCTATTGCTGTTGGACTCTGATAACTGATAAGATGAGGTTTCACGAACTACTCTTTCCTTTTTTTTGGTTTCATGCACCAGTTCTGTCATTGCCATATATAAGTTTCTTCAATTGAGAAGATGACCATTATGGTCTCATGCACCACTTTCATCACTCTCATATATAAGTGCTTTCAATTGAGAAGTCGACCATTTTAATCATATACAACATTTTATAACTCTAATATACAAATTCTTCTAATGGAGAAGTCGGATGTTATGATCTCATGCACCACTTCCGTCACTCTCATACACAAGTTCCTCAAATGGAGAAGTCGTCGTTGTGATCTCATGCACCACTTCCGTCATTCCATTTATAAGTTCTTCTTTCTTTTCTTGTTTTATCCGCCTCGCCCAAAACGGTGTGTTTTAATAAGATAGGTGTCATTATAAGAATCCTTGGAGATTCTTTTAATCTATAGAGGTATAGATTTCTCTCTCCACATTCTAGATTCTTTCTCTTTCTTTTCTTGTTTTATCCGCCCAATTTCTTTTTTCTTTTCTTGTTTTATTTGTCCCATCCAAAACGGTGTGTTAAATAGACAGATGTAATTATAAGAATCTTTGGAGATTCTTTTAATCTATAGAGATATAAATAAGAAGAAACAAATATTTGTAGGCATTGAGGAAAGCAGTAGTAGCACAAGCCAAGTCTAAGAATTTAGAAATGACATCGTGTCCAATGGCACCTATTGATATCATTCAATCTTGCTTTTCTACAAGGTGATTTTCAGATGGCATTTTGTTTAGTAATCTCTAAATCAACCATTTTTATTTAAATTTTGATCACCGGTACTTTATTTGTTTTTCATTATTGCTTCTTCTTGTTGTTTTTAATTTGTAATATATTTTCTGGCTTGATGAAAATCAAATTAAAAGAAAGAATTTTCTTCACTCATGGTCACAAGGGTTGACAAGAGGTAAAACGAAAATTGGATTCTCAATCAACTCATAGGAGAGTCCAAGTTGGATCAATCAATCCACTAGTTGGGTTAACATGTGGATTTATTCTCGTAATAGTTGGAAGATCATAAAGAAGCAAAATTTTGGAATGAATATGGTGTCTTGCATTTTGAATAAGCAGGACATATCTTTATATACAGATATGAATTACATATGTTGGTAGTGTACAATTGTCAACTTACACATTTAATAAGCCTAAGAAAAGTGGAAGATTAAAAAAAATATTCTATCAACAATTGTACAGCCTAGCTTAAGATTTGTTAAGCCTACAATATGGTTTTTGTCAAGCCTGCAATCTCATACATCTTATGCAAACTATAAAATCCATATGTAGCTGTCATGCTTTGATTGTTTTATGTTCAAAGTTTAATTTCCTTCATCTTTTGCTTCTAGTCTTCTCATCTCTTTATTGTCGGCTTCATCATCGTTTGCTTTTAATCTTCTCATCTTTGTGATTTTCGGTTCTATCACTCCCCTTCAAGCTAGACAGAGAGACTCGTTGAACTCCCGGCTTGAAATAAAGAATGATTACCTAACAAAGGCTTTGTCAATATATCTACAAGTTGGTCAAAACTAGGAACAATGATAGTTTAAGAGAGCCCCAGTGGCAACCTTTCCTCGCATGAAAAATGGGATTAATTAGACATAAGGAGAGCACTAAGTTTATCACAGAATAATTGAGGAAGATTTGGAAGAGAGATGCCAATATCTTGTAATAAGTAATCCAAATCAATTCAGCTATGGTGTAAGGCGCCATTGTCCTGTATTCAGCCTCTGCTGTGGGTCGAACTAGGTTGGTTCTTGGTTGTATCTTAGATGCCCACGAAGATATAATTTGCACCCAAGAAAATGCAAAAACCAATGGTGCTACGCGGAGCGATGGAGCAATTTTCCTGATCAGCATCGCATAATTCTGACAGCGAAAGTGGACACTAAGTATGTATACAATGAAACTAGAAAAGATCGAGAGATTTCAATTTTATAGGGCACAAATATATCTTAGAACACCATGAAGCTTAGAAATTTACTTTTGAACGTCCAGGCCTACTTTATAGAACAATAGCTGCTCATCTGTTACAAGTTTAAATAGTACAAGGTTCCACATTGGAATATCAGAAAACTAGAGAAGCCTGGAAGAGCAAAATCACAGTCATAGAAAACGAGGTGGGAGGGAGATGAGCCCTGGAAATGATGAGTGGTCAAAATCTTGAATTGCCTGTGATTTTGTATTCAAATTGAGTCTTTTCAGCAATTGCCAATTGATTTTAAGTTTAATGGTTAAAATGGTATTAAAACTCAAATTATGTTGTTCTCGCATGTTACTCCTCCTTGTTATCCCATCCGAGTTTGTCACGTGGTTAGGTCTTCTGTTTTCGTCTACACATGATAGGTCCTGTTAAAATGGTGTTATCTCACCTCGATTAAATTTTGAATTGCCCCTCCATCTATTACCAAAAAGTAGCAGGAGAAAGATATCTTAAGAGGAGCGTGCCACGTGCCAATTAAGATCACAGTTACTGATAATCGACAGAAAAATAGGCAGAGTAGCATATCAGCAGAACAAACATATCGCCATTCTCCTATACAATCATAAAGAAACAATCAAGTAAATGATCGAAAATCATGTTGTTCATGACATGAAATATTAGAGAATTACCTTGTATTTCTGCAACCAAATTTTCACATCAGGTGCTCCTTCAGATGTCCCTCCAAAATATGCAACTAAGAAGTGACCTTTACCAACCTGCATATATATATAAACATAATATATATATATATATATATATATATATTAGCAACAATTTAATAAGATGATGTTGGCAATGGAATACTAGACACAAAATCAGTTGAATTGCATAACCTCAACAGTGGTAGAGGCATGACAACTGTTGAAAGACCTTTCTCAATGGCCCACCAATAGAATGACCTTTCTTCTTATGTAAACTCTTGGGGCTTCTTGAAGCTGTACCCTTTTTGTATCTGCACAGTTGTTTTGACACAACTTTGAGGTCTTCTTTCGAGTTCAATGAAATTGCATAGGTCAGAATAATAATATGAGTTTCGTAATTTTATCATCAGGAAAGCCAACCATTTCCTGGCTTGATAAATGATAATCACCAATCATTTGTGGTAGGCAGCATGTCTTGGATTCAAGTCCCACCATCCCTACCCCCAATTTTACATGCTCCAGAAAACCAGGAAGTTTACACTATTTATACGAGTTGCCGAGGGATTTAAGGTTAGTTTAATATTATTGTTGAAAAAAGTTTAAGTTCGAAAACATTTGGATTTGAAAAAATATGTTTAAAAATTATGGTGAAAATATAGTTTAATAATTTTTAAGTGTTTGGTATTATTGTGAAAAAATATTGTGAGGAATTGAAATATTAAAAAAAATATATATTTAAAATAATAAAAATTTAAAGATGTGTGAATAATAAAATCTTTTTATCCAAAAGCTAGTTTTCAAACCGCAAAAACTTTATTTTTTTGATTTTTTTTTGTTTGAGTTGTCAAACCATTATTTTAATCATAAAAACCAAAATCTTTTATTAGTTTACCATTACGTTTGCTATAAAATGCATCTCTTAACTTCAAAAATTATGTCAATAGCAATGTTAAACGGGATCTTAAACTAATCAAGAAAATGTAATTTTCAAAGTGACAATCCTATTAAGAACATCATATTAACAAACTGATTAATAGTATCACACAATCAAATTGAGCTTTCTTTTCCCAAAAATTTGTCTTGTGGGCAGGGGGGACTATGATCATGTTAAATTATCCAATACCAGCCCAAGGAAAAATAAAAGCCTAACAATGTGTGGTTGCAATTGTGTGGTTTAATGTGTGGTTGTAATTGTGTGGTTTAATGTGTGGTTGTAATTGTGTGGTTTAATATGTGGTTGTAGTTGTGTGGTTTAATGTGTGGTTGTAGTTGTGTGGTTTAATGTGTGGTTGTAGTTGTGTGATTTAAATGTGTGGTTGTTATTAAACAACAATGAGTGGTTGTAATTTATTTAGATTTTATATTTGTGTGGCTTGTGTTTGTCTTGGTATTGTATAAATACCCCCTCCCTTGCATTTGTAAATCATCAAGTAGTAAGCTTCAATAAGCAATAAAAGTTCTAAGTTTTCCTAAGGAGTTCTTCTCTAAAGAGTGTAGTCTAGAGTGAAGTGTCAGCATTTGTGAGTTTTCCTAAAATCTAAACTTTCTTCTTTGAGTGGTAAAATTAGAGTTATCTACTCTAAGCTTTTCTCAACAATTGGTATCAGAGCCATTGGTTCGTGGTCCTTATTCCGCTGCAGTGAAAGTGTTGGTTCTTAGTATGCTCTGTGGTTGCAGTATTGTCTGATCTTCCACATCAGAAAAGAATTATTCTTGTTGCTGGAAATAAAGTGTGGTAGTGTGAAAGTGTCTAGGGAAGTTCTGGCTAGGAAAGACTTGGTATTTAAGTGTGTCTATCAGTGACCCACCTCTCTTTCCTGGGAACCTACCTGGTGCACTATTCACGGGCTACGGTCACTGTTCCAGTATATGGTCACTATTCACAGATACGGTTACTATTCATACGTGTGGTTGTATACTTTTGCAGTAATTGTTAACGTATACTGGATTTGTTCTAGTGTACGACATACGTACAATACTGTTCACGTATACGGTACTATTCACGGTGAAATAGTTATTCAGGTACTATTTTTGGTTTGAGCGTTCTTGAGTTGTGAGGAGTTTGTACTCTACAAGTTTGTGTCTCAAAATCAAGCTTGTTCGGTATTGTTAGTCTTGCCGACACGATGGGTGATCTTCAAGTAGTTGGAGGAATCAAGAAGCTCAATCACAAAAATTACAACACGTGGAAGACGTGTATGATGTCTTACCTACAAGGTCAAGACCTTTGGGAAGTCGTTGGTGGTAGTGAAGTTACGAAGCCCGAGCAAGAAGATGCTCAAGGAACCTTGCGCAAATGGAAGATTAAAGTGGGTAAAGCCATGTTTGCCCTTAAGACCACAGTTGAAGAAGAAATGTTGGAACACATACAAAAGCTAGAAACGCCAAAAGAAGCGTGGGATACTTTAGATGCACTCTTTTCGAGAAAGAATGACACAAGACTTCAACTTCTTGAGAATGAATTGTTATCAGTTGCACAACGAGATATACCGATTGCTCAATACTTTCACAAGGTAAAAACGTTATGCCGTGAAATTTCTGATTTAGATCCTACAGCTGCTATTGGAGATACCAGGGTAAAAAGAATAATTATCCATGGTTTGAGGCCCGAATATCGCAGCTTCGTTGCCGCTATACAAGGATGGCCAACTCAACCATCACTTGTAGAGTTTGAAAATTTGCTTGTTGGTCAAGAATCTATGGCCAAGCAAATGGGAGGGGTCTCGTTGAAAAGTGAAGAGGAAGCACTCTACACCAACAAAAGCAAAGGCAAATTCAAACAGCACGTCGGTGGTGGATCTAAAAAGTATGGTGACAAGACAAAAAGTCATCAAGGAGAAGGGAGCTCTCGTCCAGGGGGAGCTTCAAAGAATCGTAGCAACAATAAAAGATTTGAAGGTAACTGTTACAACTGTGACAAGAAAGGTCACATGGCAAAAGATTGTTGGTTTAACAAAAGGCCCGCTGAGAGCAATGCTGCTACTTCTAGTACAAAGGAGAAAAGCGAAGATGATTGGGACGCTGAAGCATTTTTTGCTATGGAAGAGGAAGAGTTAGCTCTCACAGTAACAACGGCTGACCGAATTGACTATGAGAATGACTGGATTGTCGATTCAGGTTGCTCAAATCACATGACAGGCGATAAACAGAAGTTGCAGAACCTGTCAGAATACAAGGGAAATCGCATTGTTGTGACAGCTGATAATTCAAGATTACCGATTACTCACATCGGTAAGACGGTAGTAGCACCTCGATATAGTCATAATCAGGTACCACTACAAGATGTTTACCATGTCCAAGGCATGAAGAAAAATTTGCTTTCAGTGGCACAATTAACATCGTCAGGTCACCATATTCTGTTTGGTCCAAGGGATGTGAAGGTATATCGTGATCTCAAAATCTCAGGACAGCCGATGATGGAAGGACGACGTCTGGAGTCAGTCTACGTGATGTCAGCAGAGTCAGCATATGTAGACAAGACAAGAAGGAGCGATACAGCAGATTTATGGCACATGCGGTTAGGTCATGTTAGTTATTCCAAGCTAAGTATGATGATGAAGAAGTCGATGCTTAAGGGGCTTCCTCAGCTTGACATAAGAACAGACACAGTTTGTGCAGGATGCCAATATGGTAAAGCACACCAATTGCCATACGAGGAGTCAAAGTTTAAAGCAAAAGAACCATTAGAGTTAGTTCACTCTGATGTATTTGGGCCCGTTAAGCAACCATCAATTAGTGGAATGCGGTACATGGTGACGTTTATTGATGATTTCTCCAGGTATGTGTGGGTTTTCTTTATGAAAGAAAAGTCTGACACTTTCTCAAAGTTTAAAGAGTTCAAAGAGATAGTTGAAGGAGAAGTGGAAAAGAAGATATGTTGCTTGCGCACAGACAATGGAGGAGAATATAGCTCAGGCGAATTCTCTCAATACCTACGAGAATGCAACATACGTCATCAGTATACTTGTGTCAATACACCACAACAGAATGGTGTAGCAGAGAGAAAGAATCGGCATCTTGCAGAAATTTGTCGGAGTATGCTGCATGCAAAGAATGTACCCGGAAGATTTTGGGCCGAAGCTATGAGAACCGCAGCCCATGTGATCAACAAACTTCCTCAACCAAGGTTAGAGTTTGTTTCCCCCTTTGAGAAATTGTGGAAAATGAAACCTTCAGTCAGCTACTTTCGAGTATTTGGTTGTGTATGTTATGTATTTGTTCCTGATCATTTACGTAGCAAGTTTGATAAGAAAGCAACTAGGTGTATCTTTGTGGGATACGACAACCAAAGGAAAGGATGGAAATGTTGTGATCCTACGAGTGGAAGATGTTACACTTCACGCAATGTGGTATTCGATGAAGCATCTTCTTGGTGGTCCTCAGAAAAGGAGGTGTTGTCAGATTCAAAAGAATTTGAAGACATGTTACAACAGAAAATGGGAGAGTATATTGTCCAACTTCAATCAACTTCAGATGAAGTAGAAGACCTATGTGATCATAACGATGACGAGCAAGTGTTAGTCCAGAGTCCTTGGCAAACTGGTGTGTATCAACCAGATGTTAGATCGAGTGAAGTGGAAGAACCATCTCCACAATCACAAATCCGAAGGACAACAAGAGCACGGAAGCCAAATCCCAAATATGCTAATGCAGCCATAGTGGAAGAACCAATTGCAACAGAACCTGAGACGTTTGAAGAAGCATCACAGAGTTCTGAGTGGATTATGGCTATGAAAGAAGAGATCACTGCGCTTGAGCAGAATCAGACTTGGGATCTAGTGCCAAAACCAAGAGATGTGAAACCCATATCCTGCAAGTGGGTTTACAAGATAAAACATCGTCCAGATGGGTCGATTGAAAGGTACAAGGCACGGTTGGTGGCTCGTGGTTTCTCTCAGAAGTATGAGCTAGACTATGATGAAACGTTTAGTCCGGTGGCAAGACTTACAACCGTACGAGTCCTACTTGCCCTTGCAGCCAACAAAGACTGGAACTTGTGGCAGATGGATGTGAAGAATGCATTCCTTCATGGAGAGCTAGATCGGGAAATCTACATGATTCAACCATTGGGATTTCAAAACCAAAATCATCCTGAGCATGTGTGTAAACTGCGAAAGGCACTTTACGGATTGAAACAAGCACCTAGAGCATGGTATGGTAAGATTGCTGAATTTTTAACTCATAGTGGTTATTCAGTGACACCTGCAGATTCCAGCTTGTTTGTCAAAGCTAATGGAGGAAAGCTAGCTATCGTATTGATATATGTGGATGATTTAATCATAACTGGTGATTATGAGGCAGAAATTCTTCAAACCAAGGAGAATTTATCAGTTCGTTTCCAAATGAAAGAACTTGGACAACTCAAGCACTTTCTTGGTCTAGAGGTTGATCACAGACAAGAAGGAATATTTCTCTGTCAACAAAAATATTCTAAAGATTTGCTAAAAAGGTTTGGAATGCTCGAGAGCAAGCCAATTTCAACACCGATGGAACCAAATGGCAAGATGTGTGCACTTGAAGGCAAAGACTTGGAAGATGCAACTATGTATCGACAATTGGTAGGTAGCCTGATCTACTTAACCTTGACTCGACCTGACATTTCTTATACAGTTGGTGTGATGAGTCGGTATATGCAAAATCCGAAGAAGCCTCATTTAGAAGCAGTTCGACGGATACTGAGATATGTGAAAAGTACAATAGATTATGGTCTTTTGTACAAGAAAGGTGAAGACTGTAAGTTAGTTGGTTATTGTGATGCTGACTATGCAGGAGATCATGACACCAGGAGATCAACAACTGGGTACATGTTTAAACTTGGTTCTGGAACAATTTCTTGGTGCAGTAAGAGACAACCAACGGTATCATTGTCAACTACCGAAGCTGAGTATCGAGCAGCAGCAATGGCAGCTCAAGAGTGTACGTGGCTGATACAACTAATGAGTGATCTACATCAACCAGTAGATTATGCAGTTCCGTTGTATTGCGACAACCAGTCAGCAATTCGTTTGGCAGAAAATCCAGTCTTTCACGCAAGAACCAAACATATAGAAGTGCATTATCACTTTATCAGAGAAAAGGTTCTACAAGAAGAGATTGAAATGAAGCAGATCAAGACAGATGATCAAATGGCAGATTTATTCACAAAAGGTTTGAGTATCAACAAATTTGAAATGTTTCGTCGTCAACTCAACATGGTGCAAAGAGGAAGAGCTGGTATTGAGGGGGAGTGTTAAATTATCCAATACCAGCCCAAGGAAAAATAAAAGCCTAACAATGTGTGGTTGCAATTGTGTGGTTTAATGTGTGGTTGTAATTGTGTGGTTTAATGTGTGGTTGTAATTGTGTGGTTTAATATGTGGTTGTAGTTGTGTGGTTTAATGTGTGGTTGTAGTTGTGTGGTTTAATGTGTGGTTGTAGTTGTGTGATTTAAATGTGTGGTTGTTATTAAACAACAATGAGTGGTTGTAATTTATTTAGATTTTATATTTGTGTGGCTTGTGTTTGTCTTGGTATTGTATAAATACCCCCTCCCTTACATTTGTAAATCATCAAGTAGTAAGCTTCAATAAGCAATAAAAGTTCTAAGTTTTCCTAAGGAGTTCTTCTCTAAAGAGTGTAGTCTAGAGTGAAGTGTCAGCATTTGTGAGTTTTCCTAAAATCTAAACTTTCTTCTTTGAGTGGTAAAATTAGAGTTATCTACTCTAAGCTTTTCTCAACAGATCATGTCATAATAATAGACCCACCTGGAAAAAAAAAAAAAAAAAAGCTAATGAAAAAACTGAAGGAAGAAGCGGCATGTGTGCAATGTGACGGGTGGGTTTGAAGCTGGTTCTAGGCCCAGGAAATGAGTCAAAGAACCTAGAAAGAAACTGAAAACAATAAAAAAGACCAGAAACAGAACGAAGACAGCAACAAGACAGACAAAATGGTTACAATTGATTTCCCCATATCCATTGACTATCTAGTTTTTGTTTCATCAAAATGATCTTCCAAAACCAAACTATTGCATGCATGAAAAAGCATAAAAAATATTAACTTAATATACATACATATATATATATATTTATAAAGAAATTATCCAATACACAGTTAGTGAAATTTTTAAACTCTACAAACAGAATTAGTAAGATGATACATACATTTTAGAGTATAGTAAAAAAAAAAATTGGGACATATGGAAGTTTTTAAATCCCACTTGTGGAGTTAAGAAACTCCACTGTCAATGTACAAGATAATAATCCTATTTATAATATAAATATATGAGTTCGTCTACTGGTAGTGGAATTTTTTAATTTCACAAGCGGGGTTAAGAAACTATCACATGTCCCATTTATTTCTAAATTTTTTTTTTAAATATATCCTAAAGAGTATGTATCACTTTATTAACCTGCTTGTTGAGTTTTTAGACTCCACTGTAAGTGTATGGAATAATAATCTAATATATATATGATTATTATCTGATACACCGTCAGTGAACTTTTTTAACTTCACAAGCGGTGTTCACACGCTTCCGTAATCTTTCATACGATTTCTATTTTTACAAACCGACCGTCGGATTTAACAATATAATCGTACTCGTCGTGCACGTAAATTTTTGAATCGATCCGATATCCCTATCATATCGATCGAGAATGCTGTCTTTTTCACTAGTGAAGATCACTTCGGTCCCGATGAGTCTCGATGTCTCCGATGTGTCACGCGCCTCTAGCAGAAGGTTGATCACATCAGTTCCTAAGTGCCTTGTACACTCGGCGAGAGACTAACCACTTCCGTTCCCAAGTGCCACGCACATCTGTTGACTTAGGCCCCCATGTGTCCGATGTCCACCTAAGTGCCACTTACTTTGGCCAAAGCACACCCAACACATCAGTACTCTAGTGTCCGTTTGTGTTCAACCTTAGTCTCTGCCACTACAACGGCCACATCCACTCCAGCAGACTCTCACAGTTGCGGACACTGATATTTTCACCCGCAACATATATATATATATATTAGTATTTGTCATTCATTTTAAGGTTGCGTTTGGGAACTTGGATTTCAAAAGTAGTGTAAATTGTGAATAAAACACATGTAAAAGTAACATTAATGATTATGGCCCCCTTTGGATTCCATCGCGCCTCTGGCGTGATGGAATCTTAGGGGTTTTTGTGTGGGAGCTCCCCACCGAACTCAACCCTTCCAATCTAACCGGAGGGGAAGAGGTCCAGTGAACCCACTGGACCCCAGTGGAGGGGTAAATACCCCTTTTATCCCTCCACTGTTTTGTTTTTTAATTTTTTAAAATTTTAAATTAATTAGTTTAAATTATTATTTTTTAATATAAATATAATTTAAATAACTTTTTAATTATTATTTAACATAAATATAATTTAAATATATATTTTATTATATAATATAAATATAATTTTAATAATTTTTAATTATATATATACACATTTTAATTTAATTATTATTATTTAACATAAATATAATTTTAATGTATATTTTATTATTTATTATAAATATAATTTTTAATTATTTATTATATATATATACGCATTTTAATTTAATACCCTTAATGGTCATTTTACTTTCTCATTATAATTCACCTCACCGCCACCGCTGCTTTTGAATCCAAACACATATCCCACTACTGATTTTAATTTCATCTCCACCACTGTTTTTAATCTCACCGGAGCTAATCTCACCGTCCATCTAAATGGAGCCTATGTTTTAAATCCATGGATTTGTTGGATGCTTATTCAGTAGTGAATTTGAAATACCTATAGCTATTTATGAATTTGAAATTCATGTTTTTATATCTTTCAAATATATAATCATATTGAGTCTTAACTAATTTATACATAACATATCCCATTTCATTCTCACAATTTATATAGAAAATAAAATCCAATTTTTCAAATTCATGTTTCCAAACATAGCATAAGTGATTTTGATTATGCAAAAAAAAAAAATCTGTTAGGATTTTTTTTTAAAATTAAAATTTAAAATAGATTAATTTTATGTCTTTATTTTATAAGAGTGCATTTCAAATTAAATTTAAAACTGAAAATTATTTATATATTTTTTAAAAAATATTTTTTGAAAACATATAATAAAAACTAGACCTACTAGTGGGTGGAAGGAAATATGTGAAAAAAATATTTTAGAAAAAGAAAAAAATTAAATAAGTAATTTGTTAAAGAAAAGTGAATAATTTTTTTTTTTTAATTTATGAGTAATTTTTTTAAAATTTAAAAATATATGAGTGATTTTAATGTTATTATTTTAATTAGGTTTTAAATTTTTTTATTGAATTGATATCTGCTTAACTAACGATATCAACTCAATCAAAAAATTTAATATTAATATAGATAGTAGTTATTTTGAAATCTTAAAAAGTTATTATAAATTTTATATGTTTTAAAAATAGTATATTATCCGAGGATGGGCCGCTGCCCATAGATAAATGAGCTTGGGTAAGAAAGAGCAGAGTACTTAAGCTACAACCACCATAAGCTTTTTTCAGTTATTTTCTTTTTCTAGATTTGTCTCTCATATCGCTTTTCACCTTTTAGTTTACATACAAAGCAACAATTTGAATAATGAATTTTTAAACTTCAATAATTAAGGCTTATCCTAATGCTTGTCATTCCTCTTTAAAAAGGTAAAACTACACAAATGAGAGTAGAGAAGCCTTGTAACCTAGTAACCATTGAGTAATTATAAATACTCTTACCTTAATTCTTTTCTTTCTAGCTTTTTCTCAATACTTTTAGTTTTAGTTGAGTGAATATGTATTAGAGCTTGCTAGACGTCGTTATGCTAAGTGCTAAGCATTTTGTGTGTGTGAAGATTGATCTTGAATCTGAAATAATATATTTTTGGATTCAAAAGCAACACAGACTAAGAGCTTAAATCTTGCTCCGTGACAGTTGATTTATCTTCCTCCTTTTTTAGACTCGCATTTGTTTTAAAAAATAATAATTTCTAATTTTTCTATTAATCTTCTTTTGAGAGTTATGATAGAATAGAAAAATAAAAGAAAAATACTAGACCATGTGTATTTAGGATATAAATATTCGTATTTTCTCTCTCTCTATATATATATATATATATAACATTCTTAAAAAAAAAGTATTTATTTTTAAAATAAATTAATGCATTAAAAAAGTTGATAGTTTTTTTCATATAAAAATGTGTTATAGTTAATTACTTTTTTAAGTGAAAAGACATAAATACTTTTAATTTTATATTTATCAAAATAATTTTATTTGATTTTTTAGTCAATTTTCAACTGAATTGGTGTTACTTGACTCATGACACCAACTTAGTCAGGGATTTTATAATAATATAGATATATATATAATAAAGGGTATACAACTATACATGTAATTTAATATAAAATATAAATAGTTTAAATAAATTTTGTTTTGAAAATTTACACATATTCAATTCAAAAAATTATCCAATAACTACATAACCTTTTTTTACCTAATTTTCTCATATAAATTTTTTTATTTTTTTCTTTAATTTACATAATTAATGTGTCAAAATTTAGTGTGTATATATATATAAAGAGTTTTCGGGGGGAAAAAAAGAGAGCTAATTATGTATTATGTACTAAATAAATTTTAAATAAAATTCGGTGTTTAGTCCATTTAATTAATACAGTTACTCTTAAAAAATAACATTTAACAAATCTAAAATTCAAATTTTAATATTTATAATTCGTTTTCCTATCTCAGATTACGATTTTCTTTATAAAAAAAATCTTTGAATACTGTTGTTCCTTTGCCATTTTAAAATTCCCCTTAATATTATACTTGAGAGTTTCTTATATAACTACAACCTCCATAATTACATGATTGAAATTCTGTTTTCCCACGAAAAGACAACCCTCACCATCTTTCTCTCCTCAAACTGATTTTCCATTTCCATTAAATTTCAATCACACCCTTGCTTCTCACCCATTTCATTTGTTTTGTATTACTTGGCTTAATTATATGTGGTTTTGATTATGTACAAAAAGAACTTTTCAAGATGATCAGTGCTTTGGAAGTTGATGTCTCAGAATTTCTAAAGCTTGGCAAACACAAATTGGAGAAACTATCATATTCTATTTTGGCCAATTCAACAACAGGGAATGGAATGAAAGAAAACAAAGAAATAAAACAGTGGGAATTGCACTTCTAAAAAACAATTTTAAGGCCCTTTGCATCATTTTTGGTTAATGGGTATCATACATAAGATATGTTTATGAATCGAGTCGTGATTCGATTTTTTTTTTTTATATTTTTTATTTAAGTTCGGATTGGATCGAATCCGGTTCGGAAATTCATATCATTATTCAAAAAATATTAAAAATTATTTTTTATATTAATATTTATATATTTTTATAATTAAATTTAAATATAAAATATTTTTTATTAATGAATAGTAATTCGATCTGGACCGATCCTAATTGAAAAATCTCTGTTCAGGCTCAACTCGTATCCCGCCCTTGGATAGATCTAGTCACACGTTATCCAAATATATATCTATACTATCTTTAAAATCTTTTATTGAATTTGATGTCATGAATCAAATAACATTGACTCAATCAGTCAAATTATCAAAAATTCAAAACTGAAAAAATAACAAAAAAAATAATAAAAAAGGGTATGTCTTCTAAAATTTATTATTTGAAAAGTTACGCACTTTTATAATAAAAACTAACTAAATAATTTATTTCTTCAAATTTAAAAAACAAAACTCACCCACGTTGTGTGGGTGGACCAAATTCTAATTTTACTGGATTTCCTTAATTACACCGTCATCGCCGAAAGAAGTAAATGATGAAGGCAGGGCTTGGCGCACATGCACATGTCCTGCCTGCCTTCAATTCCAATGTGTCTGTCGTACGTTAGCCGATTATGCAGATTAAGATCAATCAAATTAATTTTACTTAACTTTTTGCATGTCTTCTCCACGATTTTTATTTAGATCCGTTTAATCAGTATTTATAAATATCAATTAAAAAATAATTATTTATTATTTTTTTAAAAATATATTAAATATATTTTTTTATTAAATTCAATAAAAAATATATATTAATTATATTATATATATATATTACCTTAATCAGTATTACTAAATACTGATTAATATTTCTTTTTTATTTATGCTAATTTCGTGCTAATTTCGAGATTTCGATCTAATACATTTTTTTTAGAAGTCGAGAACACAATATTTTTGTACATCTTAACAATTTGTAATCTTAATTTCAAAATTTATTATCAAAAATTTTTATTGATGATAATTTTGAAAGCACAAATTTAAAAAGTATCATATATTTTATTTCGATATGAACTATTTATTTACTCTAAATTTTCGTTTAAAAAAAAATAAAAGAAGCTTCTATCTTGGAGTTGGAGGTGGTGACCATACATTTGATGCAGGTCCATTGTAATAAATTGAGTGCAGTTGGCATTGAAAGATCACAGCTAGCTACCATAGCAAAATCTATCAATTTAGGAAATTTATGTGTAAATCCAACAAAGTCGTACACGAATGGAAATGTTTCTAGGTCGAGTAGGTGGATTCAAGCCAGGTCCGAAGAGAATATCAACGAATTTTATGATTATTTAGATTTTTTAAAAATGATCGATTTTTTTTATAAAAAAATCGACTCTTTTTTAAATTAGATCGATTTTTTTTAGAAAATAATTGATCTTTTGAAAACTTATATTATTAATAGTAAAATGAGTTAGACTGGGTTGGGCTTGGAAAAAATACTATGCCTAAGGCCAGCTCGTTTTTAAAACGAGATGTATTTTTTTGGATCTAAAATTTTTATCCAAATTTTTTCAAATATCGGATGGAATAAAATTTTAAATGCATTAATTAAGGATTTACATTTGATACAGCATTAATGTATAGATCTATATACTGATAATGAATTTTACGATAACACCTCATTAATAGTTAGGTTTATGGTTTAGGACACAAAATCTAAAAATATCTTTGACCATATCATCATCATCATCATCATATATATATATATATATATATATATGACATTAATGAAGAGTTGTTGTTCTGACCAGAGAGGAAGTGAGGTTTTAAATTAGATCTCAACTGTCTTCTACTTGTCTAGTTATTATCTTCCATGTGGTACTAAATTCTAAGCAGCAGTTTTCAAATTCTAGATGGGATATATGGTGATTTTGATATTATAATTTAGATGTGCTAAAATGGTCCGGATTTGAAAGTGAAAATATAAAAATAATAATAATGGTATTTTATTAAATAGTACAAAATTTATAAAAATAAAAAATAAAAATCTTATAATTGGATTATTCAAAATGATTTTTCTTTTTGAGTTCTTTGGAATTTATCTCACAATAAGGTTGAATATGATTTTTTTTGTTGATTCAAAGTTTTATACCATGAGTATTGGTAAAAGCGTGGATTAAAAAAATCAGATTGGACCGCTTTTTTAATTAGATCTCTCTTTAGGATTTGATTAAAAGTAAATATTCAAAATTAATATATAACAGAAGATATATTATCTATAGAATATAGTTAGAATTTACTTTTAAATGGAATTTTTGAATAAAATTCTTTTTTCAATTTAATTAATTACATTAACAACAATCATATTTCACTTTGATAATTGAGTTTTAAATTTTGATTTAATTTCTTCTCTTAATAAACATTAAAAAAAAAAACCAACACCCAGAAAAGTGTCCATACATTATTAGGAATATATATATATTATATATATATATATATATATATATATATATATATATAATGTTGGGGTTTGAGTCCTTTTAGGATTTGTTTATGTAAAGTAAACTTTACTTTTAACTCCCCAAAAAAAAATATTCTATAGTATATTTTATATTTTAATTAATTGCTAGGTGTCTAAGATTGGACGGTAGATTAAAAACAATGGTAAAAATGAGATTATTTACTGTAGAAGTAAGATTTGATACTCTAACGGTGAGAATTAAATTAGCAGTGAGATATGTTTTTTGATGCAACAGCAGCGGTGACGGTGAAGTGAATTATAGTAAGAAGAAAAATGATCATTAAGGGATTTAGATTAAAATGTGTATATATATAATAAATAATTATAAAATATTAAAATTATATTTATTTTAAATAATAAATTATATTTATGTTAAATAATAATAATTAAAATTATACTTATGTCAAAAAATAAATAATGAATAAATAAATAAATGAATAATTTTTTAAAAAATAAAATATTATTTATGTAATTATTTATTTTTAATTAATCATAAAATAATAAAATATATATTTATTAATTTATTGTATAATACTAAATTAAAATATATTAAATAAGGGTAAAATTGAAAAAATACCCTTTATTAGAGGTCATTTTAATCCAAAAATTGACATCAGTGTGGTGAAATACTGTTTATCGCACTGATTTTTTTGTTAACCAAATGGATATTTTGGTGCGGTTGAGGAAAAATGTGCCCCAACTACAGTTTAACGTGGCCTTGTTAAATTCCAGTCGGGGCCTAAAACTCTAAGCAAATCTAGCTTCATCTTGGAATCTTTTTCAATATTTTCTAATAATCTAATTTTAGTGACAGCCAGAAACAATTATTCCTATAATTCTATGTGGCTTTATTTTTTTTGCTTTTTTGTTATTTTCATTTTCTCCAAATCAAAACTATCAAACAAAAGATAAAAGTTGTGGTTTTTTTATCACAATATAGCTAAAAAAAAAAATTATCAAAATACCGTTGTTTTCAGATTAATTTCCAAAATTCGCTTGTTTTAAAATCAGCTGAGAAATCGCCATCCCCATGAAGATTTTTCAGCGTAAAATTTTCAAAAAACACCAAGAAAAATCGCCATGAGAGGTGGCGATTTCCCTTAGTGGTATGTTTTTTATTTAAATTTAAAAGTGCAACGGTTAAAAAAAATTGCAAATTTGTTTTTAAAATTTGTATTTTAATTTTTTAAATTGCAAATTAAATAAAAAAAAAATTATCTTGGTTTGTTTTTTTTTTTAAATATATATTAATTTTTTTTTTAATTTTTTAATTTTATAAAAAATAAAATTTAATTTATTATTAAAATTTTATAAAAAATAAAATTTTATTTCTTATTAAAATTAAAAAAAGAAAATTATATTTCTTATTAAATTTTTATATAAAAAATTTTATTTCTTATCTAAATTTTATGATTTTTTTTTTAAAATTTTTTAGTTAAATTTTATTATATAACCTTTTGAAAAAATAATAATAATAAAATACAAAATTAAAAAAAAAATCAAAACTTTTTGAAGGCAACGGTAACTTGACCATTGCCTTCAAATCCCCTCCTCCCCACACACCACTCTTCTATAAATAACCACCCCTCATTTTCTACCACTTATTTTAATTTTCTTTATTCTTTCTACAATCAATTTTTTTCTACCAACAAATTTTTTTTTTACAACAATATTTAAAAATGGCTTCATCATCACTATTGAAGTTACAAGAAAATCAAATATCTTCGGTTATATTTAAAGAGGTAAGTAAATTATTGTAATATTATTTGTATTACATTATTTTTAGTAATTTTTTAATTATTATTATTTTGTAATTTTATAGTTTTATAATTTTATAATTTTATAATTTTTAATGTTTTAATTATTATAGTTTTATCATTTTTTTAATTATTATTGTTTTTTCATTTTATAGTTTTATAATTATTTTTTTATTGTTTAATTTTTTATTATTATAGTTTTTTAATTTTTTAATTATTATAGTTTTTTCATTTTATAGTTTTATATTATATTATTTTTTATTATTATAGTTTTATAATTTTTTAATTATTATTGTTTAGTTTTTGAGTTTTAATATTATTTAATTATTTAATAACGATATAAATAATTTTACAATTTTATATTATTATTGTTTTGTTATTTTATAGTTTTAGAATTTTAGAAATTTTATATTGTTTAATTTTTTAATTATTATAGTTTTATAATATATTAATTTTTATAATTATTTTATTTAATTAATTATCAACAGGATACTCGTCGCATGTTACGTTCGAGGAAATTTACATTAGAGGACCTGCTTCCATCTATTATCGACCACTTAAGAAGAGCCGGATTTTATCACGCAACTTAAATTCGACGATTTTTGATACAATTTGACTTAATCAGTGCGTTGATCGAACGATGGAGATCCGAGACGCACACTTTTCATAACTCTAGAAGATGTTGCGCTTCAACTTGGACTTCCGGTCCATGGCGATGCAGTTACAGGCGGAAGCTTGCTAGATTGGAATGAAGAGTGTCAAAATCTATTGGGCGCGGTACCTCCAGATAAGTATGTATCTAGCTCAACGGTGAGACTAAATTTGTTGAAATCCTTTCAAAATCTTCCATTACACGCAACTGAAGAACATATACAATATGCTGCTAGAGCATATATTTTACGTTTGATTGGAGGATTACTAATACCTGACAAATCGAGCAGTCGGGTACATTTAATGTATCTTCCATTACTACGTGATTTAGAGCATGCGGCAAATTATAGTTGGGGTTTTGCGTGTTTGGCGGTTTTGTATAAAGAACTGTTCTGGACTATAGTTCCAAAAACCCATGACATAGGTGGATGTTTAGTGCTTCTACAATTATGGGCTTGGTATCGGCTGCCATTTCGTGCTCCGCGCGTGGATGTTTCGGCTATATACCCCCTTGCAAGCAGGTAATAATCTTTACTATTATATTAATTTTGTACTAACTTGTATTTTTATAGGTCTATTAAGATTTTATATGCATTTTAACATGTGGAGTAGGAGTAGAGATTTTACTGAGACTCCGACCAACCTTGCAAGTATAAGATTAAGACTAGATCGAGTAGGATATGATAAGGTAAATATTTCGATTGTTACATTCAAGTATTTTTGTATTTAATCCATATGAAACTAATAATTTGTAATAATTATTCGCAGTTTCTGTGGATGCCATATTCCTCAAGTGAAATTATGACATGCCTCTCATCGGATGCCTACAATAATTGTAATATATAGAAAGCAAACACAACATTTATATGCTTTTCATATGTAGAGTGGCACCAAACTGATAGGGTGTTGCGACAATTTGGGATGCAACAACCAATTCTGCAAGCACCGGTGAACCTTGATAAGCTTCACAAGATCAACATGCATGGCCGTCATGAGGAATTCTGGCCTGCGAAGCATGAGCATTGGATCCATTGGTGGAATATACGTTGTCAACGAATTCCGACAGGTTATCCGATTGTTCGTAATAATTTCAACCCATCTGATAATTACATAGGATGGTATAAAAATGAAGGTCGGTCTTTTGTTTGTCCACCGTCGGTGTATGAGGATGTTAGGAGTATGCCATTTACCGGACGAACTTCAACTCCAGTCCCTCCTACACAGGATATGAAAGCTCTTAGACCTAGCCGGTAACGTGGGCGGACGCGTCAACTGGCCTCATCGGAGTTCATTGCACCGAGGATGTCATTTAGTCATCCTGAACCTGAACGGGACCATGGAGTACCATCCAGTCATCGTCATTCCATCAGTCACCCCGGATATGATGTTGATGAGTGTTACCGACCATCACCGTCAATGACGAGGTTAGATGACCAGCTCCCCATCCTAAGTCCAAGTTCAGCATATCTAACATCAATGTATCAGTTTGGAACCCCTGCGTCAGCATTTGATGGTACATCATTTCTAGGTCCATCTAGTAGTCAGGTTCCCTTTATGGGTGAACTAGGTGTTGGCTCCTCCAGCCGTGGGTTTCAAATTTTTGATACAGAAAAAATGGCGGATGACATACAACCGGAACCAGTGGCTGTTATAGCAAGAGGTCGTGGTCGACCGGAATACGTGCCACTGACGAGGTTGAACGACGGGTCCAACCACCACGCACTAGGAGAGCTCGACACTGTTGCTCTACACCACACAATAATTAGAATAAATGTACTTTTATCAATATTACGAGAATAATATATTTTAAATTTGTAATATATAAATTTATATTTTTACATTTCATATTATTTATTTTAAATTTGTTGGGAAATTAATTGTTATTTTTTTTTCCAACATATCGAACTAAAATGTTAATATTGTTATTTAATTTATAAAAATGTAATAAAATATATTATTCAATATATTTTTATAAAATTTCTTAATTTTATATAAAATAATAATCCAAATTACATGATAAGTAGAAAAAAACTTGCATAACATTTTTCCTTAATGGTAAAATATGTAAATATTACAGGTTATGTAAACATGTAATTCCTTTATTGTTGATGCGAGCTCTCCCCCAATGTGCCAGATTGATACGGACATTTTCAACGGCTATGACCTTCATTTCTGCATAACCACAACGTTTTGGTTGGCCTTTCTCCCTGAGGACCATTTCATTACGAATACGACTTGATTTTGGTCGACCATGTGGATTTCTCCGTATTTCCTGATTGGGACACACTTCTGGACCATCATATTGAGGCCAATAACCTTCATTTCCAACTGCTTTGAACTCATGTCTATAAACATTCAATATAGTTTCCAGTCTATAGACATTGTCCACATATTGCATGCAATCTACATGGATATGTGCACAAGCAGCAACTACATGTGAACAAGGAAACCTTTGTACTTGAAACTTCCCACAGTCACACCACATGTCACTAAGCTTGACTGTGTACTTCATTGCAGAAACACCCTCTTGTGGATCAACTAACTCTTCAATAAGAAAAGATTGATTTGCTCGCGTAAAATTACGAACAAAGTGGGAGTTAGCTTTCCTGCTTTTTTCTTGCATAGTTTGTGTGACTGTTTCACAGTATGTGTGCCCTCCCTCCATCATTGCAATTTGCTTGTTCCCCATCTTAACAAAAAGTGCAACCAACCTATAATAAGTTGATTGCACTAAAGCAGTAATAGGAAGATGACGCATTCCCTTCAACACCGAATTGATAGATTCAGCTAGGTTGGTTGTCATATGGTCATAACGTCTTCCTTGATCATATGATTGGGCCCACTTCTCCTTGGGGATCCTATCAAGCCAATTAGCCACCTCTGCATTTTCTCCACGAAGATTCTCATACATGAAATGAAAATTCGGTCGCCTCAACTCGTATCCTAATAAAATTAGAAACAAAAGACTTGTGAATTTAAGTATTATTTTATATACTAAAGGAAATATAAGAGATAAAATAACTATGATTCGATTCCATACCCATGTTAACAATGTGTCGACGCAATTCCTTATTGTTAAACTTCTTCATAAAGTTAGCTGCAATGTGTTAAATGCAGTACACTGAATATGCATGTGGAGGATTCCATCCACTACCATCGCGTCTAATCGCAGCTTTGATGGCTTCATGTCGATCAGACATCAAGCATATGCCAGGCTGTTTTGTCACATGTTTACGCAAATTAGTGAGAAAGAATGACCAAGCCTCTGTTGTCTCACCTTTCACAATGGCAAAGGCAATTGAGAGTATGTTTCGGTTGCCATCTTGTGCAATAGCAAACAATAATGTTCCTTTGTATTTTCCATATAAGAAAGTACCGTCTATTTGCACAATAGGTTTACAATACGGATACCCTTCAATGCACGACTTAAATGTCCAAAAGAGTCGATGAAATATTTTCTTACCCTGGACCAGTCGATCACCGTGATATGCAGGTACCGTTTGCAATTCCACAATTGTACCATGCATGAAATGTTGCATTGCACCTAACCATTTAGGTAGCTCATTGTACGATCTATCCCAATCGCCAAAAACTCGAACAATTGCCTTTAGCTTTCCACGCTTTCTTATAGGAGGTGATGTATCCATATCGGATTCGCATCTTAGCGATCAAAACTGAAACGGAGATCTCCGAATTTGCTTGGACCAATGACAGAATGCATGAACAGATCATGTTAGAATATAACTTGCAATGATCTTGTGAAATCCTCCCCGATGTGAAAGTATGAGGCCCTTCATATTTTATAATCTCCCATGCATGTTTCTTCTTCATAAAAGTTGCCCTTATTCTCCAATTGCACCCTTTCCCATACATTAGACATTTGGCATAATATTTGGTCCGCTCAGATTCAATTACTCTGTAATCTACAGAGTTTTTGATGTTATAGTGCTTAATAGCTGAAAGCACAGCCTCTTTCGTTGGAAATTGTAACCCAACACACAGATCAACTGTAGATGGATCAAATGTCAGAGGCGTAGCTAATGTATAAGCATACTCAGGAAATTCTGGCACTTGCATTGCCTCCAGATCCAGGGTATGCATATGGGATGCAGCCTCATATGGAGGAAGATCTCCATGAGTGTTGATCTCAGCAGGGACGACGTCTGGTCAGAATCACTGTTGTCATCACTTGTGAATTCAGCATCCTCTTCCTGCTCACTAAAGTCACCAACATATTCACCATGGACTCCACATGGCTGAACATGATCAACACCAGCTGGCTAAACTTCGAGGGCAGTAGGAATTGTTTGTGAGACTAATGAATAATGAAACGTTGTAGCTTGAGATAGCGGAACGACTTCTTCTTTGGGAACGTCGTATGTAGTGTGAACATAGAATGACCCAGAATCATCATCTTCTGTGGGAAAGTTTTCTGTAGTGCGAACATTTGAAGGCCCACAATCATCGTGAACATCCTCTATGCCAGCATATAACTCAAGTACACCAACATTTGCAAATGTCTCATGAGCATAAAACAAGCATATGACATTATAATCATCTTCAAGTGGAAATGTTCTATATCGGACACATCCTTCACCAATAGAAAGAGGATGCCTATATTTAATCTCTGAAACTCTTTTTTTTTATTTCCAGCTTTAATTTTTGTATGAATTTGCAGCTTCAGTTCCTCCAATGTGACATCTTCATCAACACAAAAACTTTTAGGACGTTCACAATCAAAGGTAGCACCTTCGTCAATATTATGAATTTGGCCATTATAGTAGACAATGTGATCACTCTGTTGCTCATGTTGTGTAGTAATGAAACTAAGAAGGATGAGAATGGAGGTATTATCACTCGGCAAAAGAAAGAAGAAATAAAAAAAGATGAGAATGAGGAGGTATTAGCACTAAAAAAAAGCTGATTGAAAAACTACTGTAAGGGGTATTGTAAACCTTCATCAGTATTATGAATTTATAATGGTTCATTATGTTGTACCGGACAACAAATCCCATCCTTTGTACAGGATGGAATCTGATTCTAATTTTCTGGCTAGGGTTAATTGACTGAAAAACTGATAACTCATTCAATGCAAAAACTGATGATAAATCCCATTCTTTGTACTGGACTGTCCAATAATCCCATCCATTGCAGAAGGAATCCAATTCCAATTCTGCAACATTTGATTGACTGAAAAATAGCTGAAATCTATCTCTAACCCTAAATTATTAGTCTCATCCATTGCAGAAGGAATCCAATTCTAATATTTTATGCAGCATTTGATTGACTGAAAAATAGCTGAAACCTATCACTAACCCTAAATCATTAGTCCCATCCATTACAGAAGGAATCCAATTTCAATATTTTATGTAGCATTTATTGACTGAAAAATAGCTGAAACCCTAACCCTATATTTGGTAAATAGTCCCATCCATTGCAGAAGGAATCCAATTCCAATATTTTCTGCGGAATTTGATTCACTGAAAAATAGCTGAAACCCTAAGTCTAACCTTAAATCATTAGTCCCATCCATTACAGAAGAAATTCAATTCGAATATTTTCTACAGCATAAAATTAAAATAAAAAATAAAATTTAATTTTATATAAAATTCAAATAAGAAATTAATTTAATTTTTATATAAAATTTAAATAACAAATCAAATTTTAATTTATATAAAATTTAAATAAGAAATCAAATTTTAATTTATATAAAATTTAAATAAGAAATACATTTTTTAAAAATAAATTTGTATTTTATATAAAATTTAAATAAGAAATAAAAAATTTTATATAAAATTTTAATAAGAAATATTTTTTTTATAATTTTAATAAGAAATAAAATTTTACTTTTTATAAAATTAAAATAATAAATTTTATTTTATTTATTTTATTTTTATAAAATTTCAATAAAAATTAAATTAAATTTTTTATAAAATTAAATAAATTATAAAATTTTACTATATATATTTAAAAAGAATAAAAACAAACCAAGATATTTTTTTATACCTGTTTGTTACAGATCTCACATATAAAATTTAAATAAGAAATAAAATTTTTTATATAAAAATTTAATAAGAAATATAATTTTATTTTTTAAATTTTAATAAGAAATAAAATTTTATTTTTTTATAAAATTTTAATAATAAATGAAATTTATTTTTTATTTTTTATAAAATTAAAAAATTATAAGATTTTAATATATATTTAAAAAAAATAAAAAACAAACCAAGATAATTTTTTTCTTTAATTTGCAATTTTTAAAATTAAAATACAAATTTTAAAAACAAATTTGTAATTTTTTTTTTAACCGTTGGACTTTTAAATTTAAGTAAAAAAAAAAAAAAATACCACTAAGGAAAATCAATTTCAATTTACACCAAGGGAAATCGCCATGGGGGGTGGCGATTTCCCTTGGTGTATTTTGAATTTTTTTTAAAAAATACACCAAAGGAAATCGTCACCTTCCATGGCAATTTTTCTTGGTGTTTTTTGAAAATTTTGAAAATTTTACGTTGAAAAATCTTCATGGGATGGCTATTTCTCAGCTGGTTTTAAAACAAGCGGATTTTGAAAATTAATCTGAAAACAATAGTATTTTGGTAAATAATTTTTTTTAGCTATATTGTGATAAAAAAAAAAACCTAAAAGTTGTCTATGTGCCGGACTGCCGGCCCTCACTATATATAACGAATAATTATAATCACAAAAGAAAAAACAAAAATTTAATTATAAAATAATTAATTAAATTTTCAAATACATTAATATTATATTTGGTAGGAAGAAAAGAGAGAAAAATTTGAGTAAAAATAAAATTGTGTGTGTGTTTTTTTTCTTCCATTTTCTCTTTTTGTTTGATAAAACGGAAAATAACAGAAAAAAATGAATTTATACTTTTTTTTTTCGGAATCTAATCATTTTACATCAAAAAGAAAACATTCTTTTCATTTAAATTGAACATTTTATTTATAATTTTACTTTTAATTTTTTTTTCATACTAAACAAGAGAAAGTAAAAAATACTTCCTTTCAATAATTATTTTTTATCATTATTTTTATTTTTACTTTTTTCTATTTTCTTTCCTTCCTATCAAATATATAATGTAAAGAGGAGAATTTATGGTACACAAATGAACAAAAAGGGATCAACGAAACAAAGGAAAAAATTTGTGAAATATTTATATTATATAAAATTCAAAATTGAAACATCCAAAAAAGAATTCAAAAATAAAAACTCTTCTCATAAAATATTACTAAATCATTTAGGTTCCATATTAGAGTCAAATAATAAAAAGCAAAAGTATTTACCAATTGATTACTTTTTTATTTTACTAAAAATAAATGTAGTTTAAGGAAGTGTAAAATTTTTGTTAAGATAAAATGCCTTTATCATTATTTTTTATTTCTAATTATATTTTAATAGAGTAGAATTGTAATTTAATCGAATCCTACTTTATAATTTTTTGATATTACTGAGTTTTACTTGAATATTACATCTTTCATATATAGTTTCTTCTTTTATAAAAGCTACTATATGTTTTGTCTTACTTTTGTTAGTTTTTAAAAATAATTTTTATTTTTTTATTGCTAATTTTCATTGTTTTTTAAAACAAGAAACTAATAATATTTCAGTGAGAATTATTACGGATTCGATTTTTTAAAAATGATCATAGATGACTTATAAAAAAACCATGATTGAAATCTGATAATTTGCTAATAAAAAATTATACTTATTTAATTAAAATATTTAAAACAAATTTTATGATTAGGAATAAAGCACGTCAAAGTTACATGATAGCCATAAAATAAAAACTCACAAATAAATAATGTTTTCAATATTACTTTCCATAAACTTCAATTTGGCTTTTGAAAATCCCAGCTGGCAGTTAAGTAATTTATGAATCCCCGAAAGGGCATTTCTCTTCACTTTTCTCGTACCTCCAACAATCAAACCCAAAAAAAAAAAAAAAATAAAAAAAATCTCTAAATTATTTTATTTTTTAAAAATAAATTTTATATTTTTATCATATTTAAATAAATTTTTATTATTTGATTTGTATTTAAATAAATTTTTATTTAAAATAAAATATTGATTTATGTTAAAAATTTATTTAGATATAATTAAAATTTATTTGAATATAAATTAATTTTTTTTTAAATTTATTTAAATATAATAAAAATATAAAAATTTATTTAAATAAAATATAAGAATTTTATTATTATTTTAATAAAAAATAATTAAAATTCATCCAAACGCTTTTTCAAAAAACTGAACCGAAAAACCAACCTCTTCCTTTTCCTTCTCTCCTGCCCACTCCCTCCCTCCCTCGATCTTCTTTATATTATATATATATATATATATATATATATATATATATATATATATATATATATAGATAGAAATACTTCACCTTTACGCCTTTACTTACTCACACACATACTTTTCTTTTTTGATAAAAAAAAAAAAGAAGATTGTGGAAAAATATGGATTCGCCGGCGTCGGCAGGGGATTCATCGACGGCACGGATCGTGGCTCGTTCTTCGATGATGGACTCGATAAGAGCTTGCGGCTTGTCGGGCTTAGCCGGTGTTAGGATCGATAAGGAAGAGCTCAGACGGAGGCTTTTGATGCCTCAGTATCTACGCCTTGCGATGCAAGATTCCATTAGGAAAAAAGACGTCGACGGCGGTGACCAGCATTTCCGTTTACGTAGCTCCGACGATGTTCCTTGTCCTGAATCCCCTATGGTCGTTTTTATTAACTCCCATAGCGGCGGTCGCCACGGTCCCGTCCTTAAAGAACGTCTCCAGCAGTTAATCAGCGAAGAACAGGTAACACTTTTTTTTCCTTTTTTTTTTATTTAAAGGCTTATTTATATATATATTTTTGAAGAATTTATAGTCTTGTAAATGTAGGTGTTTGACCTCCTCGATGTGAAACCTCATGAATTTGTACGGTATGGACTGGCTTGCCTTGAGAAGTGGGGTAACAATGGAGACCTCTGTGCAAAAGAGACACGGCAGAACATTAGAGTTGTGGTTTGTTTCTACCAACTTTTTACAACTTGTAAACTTGTCTTCCACTTTGCTGTTTTTTTTTTTTTTTTTAAGAATTTTCCAATTTGGATTTGGGATGTTACCGCTTTAGTTTAGTTACAGTTCAGTTATTATTATGTTTTTTTTTTTTTTTTAAAAAACTTCTGAAAGAGTAAAAATGTGAACTTTTTTAGTTTTTAAAGTAAATAATTTTTTTGAAGAATTAAAATTAAAAATATAACTTTTTTTTTCTTTTTCTTCTGAGGAATAAAGTTCATTATTTTACTTTTATAAATAACGTTTGTGTTAAAATTGGCGTTGTGTACTTGTATTTTACTCATTGGTTAGATGTTAATCAAGTTTGAGTTTTTTTTAGCAATTTTCTAGAAACTAAAGAACAAATAGCAAAAGTAACTAACAAATCGAACATTTCAAGCTGATGTTATACGACTCTATATGAATAAGCAGGTTGCTGGAGGTGATGGTACAGTTGGTTGGGTACTTGGATGTCTTGGAGAACTTCATCAAAAGGGTCGGGAGCCAGTTCCTCCTGTAGCTATAATTCCACTTGGTACAGGCAATGACTTGTCTAGGAGTTATGGTTGGGTAAGATACTTTAAATTTTAAATTTTGATGTTGTCTATTGGTTTCTTCTCTTGCTTTGTTGATTCTTGCTCTGAATGTTCACTGCAGGGAGGTTCATTTCCTTTTGCCTGGAAATCGGCAATTAAAAGAACTCTGCACAGAGCTACTACCGGTCCAATTTGTCGTCTAGATAGGTGAGTATACATTTATCACATGATTATTAGTACCATGTTTTGCTGTTGCATAATGATGGTTTTTAGGTGATTGCATTTTTTTATAAGTTTGATGATTCACTATTAAGGACTCAGTGTATGTATCAGTTTCTTATAATTGAAAATGGGTTTGCATGAGACATCATTGTTATATAGACCCTACTTTGCTGTTATATCTGTAATTGCTTCTTTGATGACACAGTTGGCATGTTGTGTTGCAAATGCCTGGTGGAGAAGTTATTGATCCTCCTCATTCTTTGAAGGTTACTGAAGAGTGTCATCTTGATCAGGTAGAAATCTCTCTGCTTTAAACCATCTGTTTTACTTGCATGGCTATTTTTGGATTTGTGAACAAACATTGATGCTTAATTGAGTCCTTTGAAGGTTAATAAAGTTTCATCCGTTCTAGTTTATATACTTCGTTCATTAGGTTACTTAATTTGGTATTATTGGAATTCACCAAATATGATCCGAGGATAACATGTAGTAGTATAGTTATGAAAAAACGTGTTATGTGTCTAGCTTTACTTGATGTTAATATTAGACAGACACGTTTTTTAAAAGAAAAGAGTACTTTTTAGGTCATAGATCAACATATGCTTTAATGATTTAATCCAATATATTGCACATTATCAAATGAATCGTGGCATTATATAACTAAAACTGCTTCTTTCTAAGCCTAGTCTACTATCTGGTTACTTAGACATGAAACATTTTTCTTTGATTGTGATTTAGTGATTTTATGATGTGGAATGTCCAATTCAAATGGGAAAATCTTGTCTGTGACTGCAGACTTTGGAGATTGAGGGGGACGTTCCTGACAAAGTGAACTGCTATGAAGGAGTATTCTATAATTACTTTAGCATAGGTATAGTATACTGGTTTAACTTCTAGATCTTTGTTGTTTTAATTTCATGCATGTGGAAATTCACTTGATGAGGAGCTGTACTTTCACGTAGAAGCTTGATAATCTTAATTTTGGTATGTTAGTTGTTATGAAGGCTAGCTGCTACTTTATTTTAAGAGAAACAGAATAGGGTTATAGCATTTTAAACCAAATCCCTAATAGAGTCCATGGATGACCAAGCTTTTATAATGATTCCCTTTTCTTTATTCTAATATGTTTAACTTTTAATCATCCAAACCTTATTTCACCTATTCTTGCAATTTCACAAAAGATCCAGAAAAAAATGAGAGCGGTGGGAAAAAAAGGGGGGGGGGGGGCACCATATGACTCTGAAGACTCAAGACAACTCATTAAAGCCTTATAGTGCCCCTATTCACTAATTTGGATAATAATTTGCAAGACCAAAAAAACTTTTGCATAAATGGAAAACAGTGTAAAATTTGGGAGTTACAAAAAGTTTAGAAATCATATATTAAGTTTGTTTGCTACGAATGATGACGCTTTACTCATTCTTGCTTATGGTGTTTTTCTGTTTACTATTCTATTGTTATTACTATTTTTGGTTCTTAAAAATCTTCTTGTTTTCATTTTACATTCAGGAATGGATGCTCAAGTTGCTTATGGATTCCATCATTTACGTAATGAGAAACCTTACCTTGCGCAAGGTCCTATTACAAATAAGGTATTTGGATTTTTTTTACTTAATTTGACTGTAAGCTGAAGAATGCTTTGTCGTGAATCTCTCGGTGTTATACTGTCTGTCAAATGTATATTTTTTATTTTTTTGAAGTTGCTTAAGGGTAATACTGCCTTCTGCCAAACATATATGGATCATCTACAGATTATATGTCCACATGATATTAGTGAATATGCATGGCATAATCAAAATGAGGGATAGGAAGTGATTTTCTTGCCTATATAAATTAAAGTTTTTCCTCAATCTATTCTTTTTTGTGAATAAATATTTTGTACTTCAGTCTTAATATCTTTATTTTAAATACTTTCTGCTCATAATATTTTGACACGGGATGAGGAGGATGCATGAAAGGGTAGAAGCAAAATGAATCTACAACATAAAACCGGTAGGAAACTCTTGTATGTTTCTCTATATAGGAGCATTTCATGTTGTCCCAGTTTTAACCTTTTGCTTTCCTAGCAAATAAAAGAGTTATGGAGTTCTTGTGTAGATGTATCCAATATTAGTGCATATGCTTGGATTTTTAAATTTATTTTTTCTCTTCTGATTTATCTAATAAACAACTTAAATGTTATTTTGGTTTATGCAGTACCTTTTCTTGTTTCTCCCATTATGTTCGTTAGGATTTGCACAAAAGATAATACTAATCTCCTGAAAGTTGAGTTAAATTGCAGTGTGCAGCTTAGCATTCAAAATTCAAATATTAGTTTGAATGCCCTGGTCAATGATTTGCTTTGGTAAAGCTAATATTAGATTGTTATTGGTCCAACTTTTGTGGCAGATGATCTACTCCAGTTACAGTTGCACTCAGGGTTGGTTTCTCACACCTTGCATAAGTGGTCCAAGTTTAAGGTGAGATATTGTGATAGTTGTTTAGTTTGCATCTTAAACCTATAATGGACATATTTCATTTTCTAAATAACAACGATATGTATATTTCTATGCATGTTGGGGTGTTGTCTGTGTATGTATAACAAGCATTTGGTCAAGTTTGATTGTTGCTTAAACAGTGTAGCCAAGGCCTTGGCCTTGGTGCTGAGGCAAGGCACAAGAAATAAAGTGCCTTAAATGTAACAATCACTTGGCTAAGGTTTGATTCTTACGTAGACAGTGTAGCCAATGCAGTGGCCTTGGTGCTGAGGGCAAGGCTGAAAAGTGCTTTTACCAAGCATAAGTCTTTGATGCCTAGGTGCATTCCTTTGAAAGGCGAGGGTTGACATGCCTCCATTAGGCATTAAGTGTTCCTCTACAATTTTTTTAATTTTTAAAACTCTACATTGAATTAACAATATAAAGTATGTTTATGCAAAAATGAAAAGGGTGCTATTTTCCATTTATCTTTGTATTATATCAGCATCTTGCTTTGCTCAGGCAAATGCCTTTTTTGCTCTTGTGCCTTAGGCAATACAAAAGTCCTAGTACCTGGAGGGTGTCTTCCTTTAACCACATTGTTTTGTGTCTTTATGTTTCTCAAATTAATAAAACAATCATCGTATTAAAATGCACATTCTTCCAAATGCTCGTTCAGTTAACCAACAAGTTCATTTTTGATACATATTTTGTTTAGCTGAGAAGGAATAATCCATGAATCCTATGGAGAAAGTGTCTCTCTTTCTTGTTAATAATGTTTTGCAGTGAACAACCTTTCTTTTTGAAGTGAGTATATTTAAAATATGTTTCTAAATTCAGGGGACTCAAGAACATTTTAAGGATATATATTAAAAGGGTCAATTGCTCGGAATGGGAGCAGATTCCAGTCCCTAAAAGGTACATTTCAAAGTATTTAATTCCACCTTATGATACATAAGCATCTTAATTGTTCTAGGCATATTTTTTGGCAGTCATTGTTGTTACTTATTAACTGTTAGCTTTCATGATTCTTATGTAACCTTATAATGTTCATTGGATATCTTTACATTCGTAATATTTCTTTTATTGAACCTTCTGCTTAACAAGCTATATTGCTAAAGTTACTATGACATCAGATACATAGATGGGTAGAACATTTCTGCCCCTGGTATGGCTTATGATTTAATCACTCTCTAATATCATGTTACTTTGTTTTAGTGTGAGGGCAATTGTTGCTTTAAATCTTCATAATTATGGAAGTGGGCGAAATCCATGGGGTAATCTAAAACCAGAGTATTTGGAAAAGGTATGATACATTTCTTGAAGTTACCTAATGTTACTTTTTGTACGGAGTTTATAGTATACTCTCTCTCTCTCTGTGGGTATACATTGAACTATTCACTTATGTTTGATGGTTGGATTTGGATGTCAAAATCTGAGCAATATAATTTGTTCTGGCTCCATAATGGAAATAAAAATGCGTTCTGCTTACTTTATTTTGCAATTGAAAACAATTTCAGCTTGGTTCTTTTCCAAGATTGGAGCTTTGAACCTACTTTAGAATTCAAAATTTTTTGGCCAATGATATTTTGCAAGATGTTAGTTAACCAGATGGATGCAATGTAGTTCTACACTTTTAAGACATATATAGTTGAAGTTGCAGATGTCACCTATTATGTCTAACATGATCCAGGTACCAGGAATAAATTCTTTCACAGGTCAAAATCTGTAAAAAATGGGCAATTTGTGTTCATTTAATCCATATTTCTTGGAAATATGATCTTGATCCTGATGATTTTTAATCATCTTTATTTTACTGAAAATGCATGATTTGAGATGGTTACCAGATATTATTTTGGCTCTTAAGTTTCTTTTGTTTGTGAATATTGCTATCTTGTAGTGGCTATTCTAATATTTGTATGAACAGAAATAAGAATTCTAAGGGGAAGTGAAATGAAACGAGCATTTCACTTTTGATTAGATGCATTAACATAAATTTAGCCTGAGGTCCGTTCAGTCTGATTAATTTCCAAAAAGTGATGGTACTTGGGTAGAAGAAACCAATTTTATTTCAATCAAATGTAATTATAATAAAATGAAGAAAGTTGAACTGTTCTCAGTTTAAAATGACAGGTGATGAAAAGATATTTCTCTAACATAGATCATAGTTCCACAAAACATTCTGAAAGATGCTATTGTTAAGGTTTTCAACCAATACTGTGCATCTTTCCTTGATTATGTAAACTTAATTGCTTTCTCGTGGCCTATGCTTATGGTGTAAGATCAATGTCTTAGTTATGATTCCTAGGCTGATGGAGAGTTGGAAGTTACTCGGTCTTTTTGTTTAATATTAAGCTTATTGACTGGCTTGATTGAATTCCAAATCTAAAATGTTTGCCTTCAATTTTCATTGTTTATTTTCCAGAAAGGCTTTGTTGAGGCTCATGCCGATGATGGTCTCCTAGAAATTTTTGGCTTAAAGCAAGGATGGCATGCATCATTTGTAATGGTTGAACTCATATCTGCAAAACACATTGCGCAGGTACTGTAACTTAGGTATTTTTCATTGTAACAAGTCAAAGGTGGTTAAACATAAGATTGTAGAAGTACAAGTTTAGACTGGAGTAATAATTGTCCTTAGTAGGTAGCCAAAGATAAAAAAAAGAAAAGAAATTATGACCTGGAACTTTCGAAAGTTGTTACGATTCTGAGAAAGCCTGGTAATTACTAAAGTTGCTTGGCAAGATGCTTGATAATTAGTAGAAGTTGCTCTTAAAACACTTATGGTGTTTACAGATGAAAATGTGGTATTTTGATGAGTTTTACGGATCTTTTTTCAGGCTGCATCAATTAGACTGGAGATAAGGGGTGGAGAGTGGAAAGATGCATTTATGCAGATGGATGGGGAACCATGGAAGCAGCCCATGAGCAAGGAGTACTCGACATTTGTCGAAATTAAGAGGGTGCCATATCAGTCACTAATGATCAATGGAGAATGACATTGGCAAATCCTTAAGCCGAAGCCGGCGGCATCAATGTAAAGCGTGGTTTGTCACCCAAAGGCTTGTAGATTATAGTTGTTTTCCCCAGTGACTAGGAACTTGGGCACTGAGAAGAGGAAAAATACCTAGGAATAGGGAATCTGTTGTATCAATTCATTTGCAGTCAATTCCATATATATTTATCGTTTCAAGTGGTGCATCTTTAACATTTTCTTATGCTTACAAACTTCCTAACCAGGTTTTATTCGCACATAAGCAATTTATGCCTGGAGAGGAGCTTATTATGTTGCTTACTTGGTGACTCAAACTAAATTGGTAATATTATCAGATGGAATAAATCGCCCCCAGGCAGCCCTTCCATTTATATGTGCATACAAGTTACAATCCAGGCTTTCCTTTTCATTTTAACATTGTTCTCATTACTGATGAATCTGAATTATTCGACAATTAAAACATAGCTTTGTTGACATTGTATCAAGGGACCTACATAAGATTAGTGAGCTGTGTGATGGAAAGATTCAAGATGTTTTGAGTATCTATCAACTATCTCAATACCTTCGTCCCAAGTCAGCGAGCTGTTCTGAGTATTGTCAAAATTATTTTTATATTACTCCTTCCATTTCATAAAATACTGTCTTATTTGCATACTTTTAGTTGTCCCAAAATAATGTTTCATTTAAAAAGTTAAAAGAAAATTTATTCTTTCCTTTTCTTATTACCCTTAACTATAAGTCTATAACTCTTCATTTTCTTAGTCAAAGAATTTTATAAAAAAATTTATAATTAATGAAAATCAAAGTTCAATTTGAATTTTTTAAAATTTTGTACAAAATAAAAAAATTAGACTGTATAAATAAAACGAAAGAAAATATATTTTAAAAATATTTTTATTAATTAAATAATGTACCATACCGAAGATGACTTGAATTTGAATTTTTTTTTTCAAGACCTGCCATCCTGACCCATGTCAGGTCTAGTTCCGAGGGTAGAAAAAGAGAGTAGTAAAAATTTTGAAAGGGCGCATCGGGCGGCTTTTTTTTTTTTATTTTTTTCATTCTTAAAAACAAGCGCTCTCTCTCTCAAATTTCAATTATAAGCTAGGGTTTAAGAGCTCATGTACTGAAGCCTTTCGACAAAGAGGAAAAAAAGCGGTCGAGTTTTTCGCAGCCATGGCAAGCACCAAAGTCCAGAGAATCATGACTCAACCTATTGTATGTTCCTCTTTCATTATCTCCTTTATTTTTCAAAATCTCTCTCCCTATTTACTGATTTCTTTTTTTTTTTCTTGCTCGGTTTTTCTGCGGCAACAGAACCTGATCTTCAGGTTTCTCCAAAGTGTAAGTCTCTATTTCAAGCTACATTTCCTTCTTTTTCTTTTCTGGGTTTGCTTGGTTTTGAGTGTTTGTTAATGGGTTGTTTGGCTTTTTCTTTTTCTTTTTCTCTTTTTTTTTTTTTTTTTTTTCAGAAAGCTCGCGTTCAGATTTGGCTTTTTGAGCAGAAAGATTTGAGGATTGAAGGCCGAATCATTGTAAGTTTTATGTATAAGTTTCTTTAAATAAACAACTTTGAAGCTACTTATTGTGGTAAAGAATTTGTTTTTAATTGAATTGTGTTTGGAATTTTAATTGCTGCCCAAATTGTTGCTCAGGAAATTATAGTTTAGTTTAGCTTTTTTTTTTTTTTTTTTTTGATATTGAGCTACACAGTGGGTGGTAGCCCTCTCCCATTCCCATAATCCAACCCTGCTCAACCCAGGTTTCAAACTTGAGAGCTCCAAGATAGAGTCTTAAGCTTTAAACGCTGAAGTGTTTGCTTAGGTGTTTAGTTTAGCTTATACCTTAGACTAATGAATATTAAGAACAATGTTATGAATTCTCTTTGTTTCATAGAATTAGAATTAGAATGTAGATGTTTTTGGTTTTGCACGAGTCTCACTGCTGTTTTGAATTACATGTGTTCATTATTACTGCTAACCATTTATGATTTTGCATAGAACATTGTTATGGTTTTTCATTGATTATGCTAAGTTGTGTAAATCTGCTTGATGAGCAATTGGTGTTCTCTGCTTTATGTATTAACTGGGAGTGTTTCCTATTTCTGGTTGCATCAGCGTACAAAACCATTAAAATAATTATTTCAACATTCCTTTGGCAAGCAATCTGAACGATTATAACAGTTAGATATCACTCTAAAGTATTATTCAGACCACAGCTAAAGTAAAAGGGTGCTATAAAACAAAGCAAGGCCAAAAGCATCAGTGCCCATTTTCTATTCAAGCAAATAAAATTAATTGGAACTAAGAATCTTTAGCTCCATATATTCAAAATTACACGGTTGGCAAGTTTAAATTCCTACAAAGAAAAAGGCATAAAGAGTAAAATTTTAAAACCCCCTATATGCTTAACTGCATGGACAAAACTTGTAAATTCTAAATTTATGGGGTTGCTCAATAAAGGAAAGAGGTAATTATCCCCAAAAAAAAAGGAAAGAGAAAAACTCATTTTTTCTGAAGATTATTAAGGGTCTAAAATCTTATAATATAGGAGTATGTAACTTTTCATTGGCTGAATAAATTACTCTAAGGTTGATAGCAAATGAAGGTTTGCTTGCTTCTCATTCTACAAATGGGGAAATCTGCTTCACAAATTTCAAGAATTCATAGAAAACGATAGGGCGTCCTAACATCAAGGGGCATAATGTTGCATAAATTCTATAGGATGAAGACATGGTGAAGAAAGGAAAACTGAAGCTCTTAGAAAGCTCTAGTGTGGCTTGACAAGTGAGATTTAGGATGATATACTACGATGCAATGCTCAAGCAAGCATGATGGCATTAATGTTTATGGGAGAGAATAAATGAGTGGGGTGATATAAGAGGCATGAGATGTTATAGTGTGTTGTAGCTAATAAGAATAAGGCAGACTGTTGAAGTTGATGTGGTGATCTATGTTGGTTGGACTCGGGTAAGGCTGTTGGGTGTCGGTATGTATCTAAATGTTTGACATTCCAACTACATGAAATTGAAGACATGGGGATGTGGCTATGAAGGGTTTAAAATGAGGACAAAGGTGCGGGATTCTTTCGCCAAATTAAAATATTAAGATGGTTAATATTAGTGAGTAGTTTAACTGTCTTTTATGCAAAGAAAATGGTTATTATTGTTTTGGTTTTGGGTCTTTAAAGAAACAAAATCATAAAAGCAATCGACCTACTTTCCAGCCCATAAGAGTAGATAATTTGAGGCCCAAATGTCCTTATTGGCACAAAGTATGCTTGAATAAATGAACCAAAATGGGATGGAAGAAAATGACAGAGGTTGGCAGCAATAACAAGGTGAAAAGTGGACATCACACGATTGGATTTAAACCAAATCAGTAAAATTATACCAGCCCCAAAAACTTTGCATATTTTTCTCCTTTTTGGCCTTTTCTTCTTTGTTTATGAATATTTCTGTGTTCCTCTCTTCCTCCGTTGGGTTTGCTTCATTCTCTCCAGATTTGGCCTCTTTTTTTCACTCTTTCGTCGCTATATCCAATGTTCTCTTCTCTCTTTGTTCTTCAAGCTTCTTCTCCCCATTTTGCCTAATGATTATAAATTGTCTGTTTATTGTGTTGGATGGATGAAAATTCTACAGCAATTGTAAGGCAATAAAGTGAGGAAAGTGAAGAAGAGAACTTTGGTTAGGGCAACAATTCGGTCTAATTTGGGTGATTAATATCTCTCCCTAGCCAAGTCAACCAAATCTAACTCAGATCCCATACCCATGTTCGTTTTGTGTCTTGTCGACATAGATGCTCCATCGAAAATGTTTGAGCCCAAGCAACATAGATGGTGACAAATGGCCATTTGGCTAATTGATGTAAAAAATAGTCCCATGTATCATAATTGCTATTGGTATGTATGGTTGGTGAAAAAAGGTTTTGACAAGGAATCTCTTTTATAATTCTTTGTAAGCCCATCAAGCCCAATGTTTTTGAAATGTTCCATTCCCATATAGCTAAGGTTAAATAAGGATGATGCTCCATATCTCATAATTAATCTTGTGGTGACTATTCTTCAGTTCTTGTGATATTGGGTTAACTGGTTGGTTGCTTGACTCACGAAAGGTGATCATGCTGGATGAGGCTATGAGAGAAATATATATATATATATATATATATATATATATATATATATATATATATATATAATGTTTGGGTAAAATGAATCAACAGTGAATCTGTTTCTGTGCAGTGCAACAGAATGTAAGAATGCATGAAAGAAGTAACATGCATTGAATGTATACATATATAATGTTTAATAATGGGTATGAATGTCTCAAATTTGGAAAAATTCAATTCAAAGACAAAAAACTAAAACTCTTTTTTGCACTTTGAGGTATAACCTTATTGATAATCTGAATAATCAGCTTCTTAATTGTCCTGTTTGGCATTTTACAGGGCTTTGATGAGTACATGAATTTGGTTCTGGATGATGCTGAAGAAGTTAACATCAAGAAAAAGAGCACAAAGTCATTAGGTGAATTGTCTTACACTTTTATTCTCCGTTGTTGTATGCATGTCTTATTTATTTGTTTGTTTGTTTGTTTGTTTTTTCAGGAAGGATTCTTCTTAAAGGAGACAATATAACTCTTATGATGAATAGGCAAGTGAATTTAAATTAACTCTTTCACACACAACTGCACTCACAGTCACTAACTCTCTCACACATGTTAAATTGTTTTTTCTCAACAGTGGAAAGTGATGATCATCCCAGCAGTTACGTGGACTATCGTTACAAGTCTTCTCAATTTCATGTAGGTCAAGCCACTTGCTCTACTGTGCTGTCTTTAAAACGTACCGTCACTTTTCTTGTATTATAAGTTACCTTAAAGAAGCTGCTTCTTGTATTTCAGACAGTTACTGGTACTTACTTAGTTTATTCCAATTATTGACATGTATGATTCTGCCCTTTGATCTGTATTAATGTTCAGATTTTTGATTAAGTAGCTTCAGAAAATCTTTATTGACCATTTGTGTTTTGCATTTTTCATGTTAATTTGATTAACCATGCATAAGTGCTGTCCACTTTTGAATTTAGTTTATTTCCTGCTGCATCGGTTGGTTTTCTGGGAATTTTTGGGTTGTTCATATCTAGAAACAAAAGATTTTTGCTAGAGTTCTTTGATTTGTGTTTCAGTCGGTTCTTCATGATCTCAAATTGGTAAGCATCCTTCCATTTCCATGAGATGCATTACTGCGTGCAATGTGGTGCATCAATTTGGAGGAAATTACTGGCAACAAAAGTTGGGATGGATGTATGAAGGAGGTCAGGGCAGTCAAACTGTTGAGCCAAATATGATGTATTTCCTCATTTGACTAACAACCATGGCCGCTGCTTTCTTCTTCCAACTTTTCTTTCTTTCTTTCTTTTTTCTTTTCCTCTCTCAAATGGTTTCATAGTACCATGAAGATCAGGATTGAGAGGATCTAGCCAGCTACTAGTACCCGTTAATCCTCCCGAGTTTCCACAAGCTTATCATTGATGATTTGTTCTGTATGAATTTGCCTTTAGTCAATCTAAGTGTTGCCTATGATAGCAGATTATGCTGTTTCATTAGTTTTGGTTTGTTTAGGGCGTTTGATTGTAGCAGCTGCCTAGTAACAAGCGTGATTGTAGTTGGTAGAACATTTGGTTCAATTGAACTTGACACGGAGATAAATTTGTTGGAATTGCCAATAGGATTGACCATATATATAGTTCTCGGTATCTTTTATTCTGGTCAGTTGATTTCTTGACCGAGGAGCTGGTTGCTCTCCTTGTGCTGGAATTATATATATGTTTAGCATACTTGCAGCCATCACCAAATCTTACAGTTATGTGAATTTGCAGGGAGCTATAAATAGATTTTGGCAAACTGAAAGATCTGATTTGGTGAAATTATCCTGTTCAAAAATAGTCATTGTCATAGTGGGATTGCATCAACAAAGCTATTGCTGAGAGTCTAGGAAGATGTCTCCTATTTTATTTGCTCCACTCTTGTCTCTCTCGCAATGCCTATGGGGAAAGACACCTCCCTGTCTCCCTCTTTATGTTCTTGGCAATTTCCTATATGTTCCAAGGTGTGAGATTGATAAGCAGGTGCTATCAGTAATTGAATTTTTATGGTCAATTGAGGGTCAAAAAAGGAGGGAAATATACAAACAGAGATTTATAAAGTTACTTTTATGTAATTGCCTCCAAGCATATGTGGTGGTTTCATGGGATAGGTCGGTAATGGAGTTCAGAATTTGGACCAAGAAACCTTGATATAAAAGATCTTTAAGCTATTTATAAACCACACTTGACACTAACACATTACCACATTTGTTTTTTGGTCGGGAAATTGAGGTCTGGATTTGTCATGGATATAATGTACTGTCTACCTAATAGCTCATGTAAGTAATCAAAACATTTAGCCAAGGCTTTGGCAGCTGTGTAGATGTGCGTCGCTTTACAAGGAAAAGAAAAGCTGAAAGGAAAAGTTGAAAGGGACAGTTATCCACTGGCTAAGGCTGAGTGGGTGAGCTTTCTTTATGACAGCACAGCTGCTGGTTAGGAAGGCCAGGTTATTTATAGTAAGTGAGAAGGAATTACAATTTACAAGGGCCCTAGTGGGATTGGATTGGGTTGGAGGTGGTGGAATGGGGGCCATGGCTCTGCTGTGTCTTCAGGGAATCAATTTGTGAATTCAGTGTATGTGCATTAGGAAGCAAATGCTCTGATCCATTTGGCTCTGTTTTTGGTCACTACTCACTACCCTTCACTGATTTCTGACTCAGCCTCCACATATATCAATTCTTAGCTCTCAACTGCTCTCTCACTACAAATATCTTAACAACTTTGGTGCTAAGTGGCTTGTTCCCTGTCCTTTTCAGCATGTTTCCTGTTGAAAATAATTACCATGACATGAACATTAGTAGGGTGAGTATTAATCTGTTTGAATTGATTTAATTGATCGATTTGATCAAATTTCATTAATTTGGTTAGGTTTATTCGGTTTTGAAATTAATCGATTATGAAAATTGGTTTATTCAATTAGTTTGGTCGGTTATCGGTTTTTTAAAATTGATAATCGAATAGATTGAATTAATTGACCTTTTTAATTTTATTTTATATATAACATAAATAAAATATATTTGTATAATAACTTAAAATTATATCATTTATATATAATATAATATATCATTTATATTATATAATAATATATGATATATAACAAATAAATTATTCTTTAAATAGTTAAAATCGATTAAACCGCTCGAACCGATCGACTTAAGTCGATTTCAATTTTTTTGGTTTTAGGATTTTTTTTATCGGTCGGTTCGATCAGTTTTATAAGTTTAATTGGTTTAATCGGTTTTTAAAATTTTAAAATCGAACCGATCGAATGCTCATCCCTAAACATGAAATGTGATTGTGGAAGGTTTAGATAGCTAATGGAAGAAGCTCTTGCAATTCCTAGATGGTTTGGACAAAATTATTAGCAGATCATAAAACTCAAGTCAATTCCTATAAAAATTACAACAGTATAAAGCCCTCCAATCCCAGGTTAGATTTCGGGGTGAGATCAGTATGAATAAGCCAAGGAAAACTTTATTTTTTAGTCAAGTTGTGGTTTTGCTATGAATGTTATGACAGTTGACTAATCTGCTTGATGGTTAGAACTTAAGAGATTTCAGCAACCAAATAGCTTAACTGATAGATTAATTTTCAACTACAAATAGTAGGTTGAGTGGAAAAACAAGTCGATTCCAGATTTTTTTTTTTTTTTTTCATGTTTGGAGCAAATTGAGTAATGCTATTTCATTCTAGATTTCTGTCCCTTCTATTTGTCCCAGCTAATATGACAAAAATTCATTGGATTATCTAAGGGCGAAACATACCAGTTTATGATAGTCAACTTATTCATAAATAAAATGTATAAAGTTGAGTCAATGAGATCTTGTCGTCTCAGGTGAAACAAATGGTAGGGATAAGAGTGTAAAGTGGTGAAGCATATTCCTTAAAAATAATACAACACATTATGTTATTCGGATTCATAGGTAAATGTCGGACATGAATATGTTCAAGTTTTTTTACATATATTTAGAGTATCATACTTTCGTACTCATGTACGAACGGGTACTTTAGTGAAGAGTTTGGTTAACTTAGACAACACATTCGCACTAACCATAAGATCAAACTGCAGCAAAGGAAATATAGTTTTATGATGCTTTCTTATTCTTAGAAAGGCAGAAGGTCTAAAACTGTTCATGTGTTTTATGGTTCAAAATTTTGATGGGAGAAAAACACGAAATCATAGGTACATTTCCAGTATTCAACTTACTCAAAAACCTAGGAGAGACTCAAGAGGACAAAAGAATGTGAAAGCTGAACCTCCATAACTAGCAAAGAAGATAGCTTTGCCATTTCCATCTGTAACAATAAGGAACATTCTTTCAGGTCTATGTCGACATGCCATTACGTAGACAAAACAATTGCTCATAATGATTCTCAGCGAGGAATTTTATGAAAAAGTTGGGGTGCCACCAATACTTTAAGTGCTCTTGCTAGATTTTTTTCTTTTTCTTTTATGTACATTGCTCTTCTTATTGGACAGCATTCTTAGCACTAAACATTCCTTGATTCCTCGGAAATTGAGAGCTAAAATCAGTGGTGAGAATATCACCTAGCTACAGTTTTTTTTCCTCTTGTCAGGGGTTGCTAAATTGACTTGTCGCTTCAACATGATGAGAAGTACAGACGTGGCAAAATTATCTCAGTTATATGTGGGGAAAATGAAAATATAAGGATTGTGGATTTTCTTGGCTAGCAAACAAGAGATATGTCATGGGAAATCTTCTTTACTTTGTAGCTTTGTGTATGTGTCATGTGCTCTGACGCTGATAACCCTCTAAGGCAATGGCGCTACTCTCGTGTGATCTTGGGCGAGCCGTGACATATGCAGCCCCCCTGCCTTAGTGTTGGGTAGTGTCCTTAGCTTGGGTCTTTTATAGTATAGGAGAGATTGGGACAAAATGTTGCAAGTTCCTATTTTTTTTAGACGTGGTAATTTGTGTATTTATTTTGTGTTTATATATATTTTTTATATTATAATTGTATTTAAGGTATTTTATATTTATATAAATTTTTATGTGTTAATAATTTGTGCTAAATAGATTTTGACATATTTATATATTCGTATTGTATTTATTTTTTTCGTATCATATTTTGTATTATATTTTAATTATTTTTTCGTGTAATGTATAATATTACCTAAATTTTTCCATGGCAAAGCACAAGGAGACTTTTTGGAAGATCACATCACACTTTATTTTTTCATGAAAGAATGGGTAAAGTGAGAAAAGAGAGATTTAGATGAAAGTTTTGCATAGACAATATTCCATAAAATTGGACCATTTGCTGAAAAAACTTGGTGATGTTTATCAATTACCTTGTTGCAAAATTTGACAAAATTGGGGGCCCTGACGTTTAGGAAACTTTTTGTCTAGAAAATGAAATTGATTTGGTTGGAAACTGAATGGTCCATATTCCATATCCTTATTATTGAAAACACTGTTCATCATTCATAGGCATAGCTACTTTTAGACGTGCATGGTACATGCTCCTTAAAATTAATTGAAAACGATAATATATAGAAATGATAGTTAATTTGCATAAGGATCTCTCTAAATAAAAGAAAAATATGTATTTTTAAGAATTAATTTGCTATTTCTTTTTTAAGTCATAATTTCTTAAAATTGTTATAAAACAAAAGCAAATGTTAGAATGTAAAATGCATAGAAAGTAAAATTATTTATCATTGTGTAATCTAATATTACAAATATAAAAAAAATATAAGCAATTTAATGTGAACAAATAAAAAAAAAATATCCGTTCTAATAATAGTATTATTTCATATAAAAATAAAAGTAGAAGAATCGTTTTTAAAAATTACTTTTCTAATTTTGATTCCTCAACAACATCGTTTATTTTGCAAACAAACACACATTTTGTTTTCTGTTTTAACAATACAATTAGGTAACAAGAAAGTACTAGAACAAATCTAAACTCTAAATATAATCAACTAAATTTAGTTCTAAAAAATATCCCAATTTTTTTAATATAGAAAAGTTTACTGTTTTATTATCAATTTGTGAATTTTATTAGGGTATTGTTATGACTTATGTGTTTGCATCTATTTTGTTCCGATCTATTTTTCAATTCTCAAAGATATTTCCTGTATTTTTTTTATAGCAAGCCGGTATATATTAGTTCTTACTAGTGATTTGTGCATCTCATTTGGGCATTCGCATTATTATTTTTTTCTTCATGTTTTAGTGCACAAGACGCATTCTTGCAAAGATATTAATGAATATATATATATATATATATGTTTTAAAATTTTAACTTTGATAACTTTTTTTGAAGTCGATGTCAAGTTGGTTAATCTAAAAGGGTTAGTTCAATTGTTAATTAAGGAGAGAAATTTCTTTTCTTTTTTGTCAATTAGGGTTTGATCTTTGTCAGGATACTCGTAAGTAATATTTTGAATGCACCAAACAGATGTCGAAAAATGTATATTTAAGATCATTTGAAAAATAAATTAGATTCAAATAAAATTTTAAAAAATGATCAAGTAAGTTTTTAACCATGATATTAGATAAGTATATAATTCAAATAGTATTTGCAATTTTCAAATGCAAATGGTTTTCTATATTTGTATGATTAAAATAATAAAGGTACACATATCCTCTTTTAGTATGAAAAACGCCCTCTTATCCCATGAGGCTTGATGAAAAATACATTAACATGTACTTGAATTAAAATATAATTTAATTAGAATTTAATTTTATAATAATTAAACATAATTTTAAAATTAATTAAATTTTGATTATTTTGTAATTAAAAAAAAAATCTTGGGTAAAAATGAAACATAAATAGAAATTTTAAACTATTAATAATTAACAAGGATATATTTATATCTTCATTTAAAATTAATTTAATAAATAACACTTCAAGAAAGTTAATATATATTTTACCAAATCTCAAGAGATAAGCTGTGTTTTTCAAACTAAAAGGTAAGTATATTTCTTTTTGAATCTCATAGATAAGTATACTTTGCCCAAATAGTAAATTACATTTGAATATACCTGTGGATGATATGACTCAAATTGCAAATATTCACAAAGATCTAAAAAATTTTCTACTACCATAGCCATTATTATCATCTTTTAGGGTTTTCTTCATTATCTTGATTCTTGTCTTAATAATTAAAACCTCTTCTTTTTTGAAAACAATATCACTTTTCCAGCATTATCCATATATATGTATCCATTTGTTTACTCTTTTGGCAATTATAAGTTACAATTATCAAACAAGTAGTGGTTGAACAGTTGGTTATTACTGTGACTTTGCTTTAAGGAACAGTTTAAGCATTTTACAGAGTATGCAATTTAAATATTCCTCAATAGTAATTTATTCCTTCTTTTTCTCTCTTTTTTTATTTCATCATTTTTTTTTTTTAATTTATGAAATCAATAATCAAAATGATTGCATTTGATAAACCAAAACTTGACTTACGATTATAAGTTTAAAATTCAAATCTCTCTTTCTCTAAACTTTCCTCGTATGTATTAAAAAATTGTGTTTACGCATCTTGCATCTTTTATTCCGTATGGTAAGATCAATTATGTTTTAAACATGCTTTTATATATATATATATATATTTGATAATATAATCAAACGTATTTTAAGATTTTGTTTGAGTTTAATTTTCTTCCTGAACAATTTTAATTTCTCACTTCAATTTAATAATTTAAAATTTTACTTTCGAAAGGTTCATCAAAAAAACTTTACAATCATTTAGTTCTTTTTTGTTTGTTTTTTTGCTTTGTGTAACTATCATTTAGTGTACGAGTGTTATGTAATTAGCACCGATAAAGAAGAAAGAAACACATGAATAACTTCTTCTTTTTTTGCTTTTGAGTATTCCTAGCGGTGATGAGCTATTTTAGCTAACAACTTTCCAATGAAATGTTTTCTCTTCCTTCACGGCAAATAGCTAGTTCAATAATTGTGTGCTTTAAGCAGCGATTGAGATGTGATTCAAGGGTTCAATTTGAAAAGCTAAATTCAACTACTTTATTTAGTTCTACAAAGTTTCCTTCGTCTTTCTCGTCTTTTCCCTTTGGTGTTGGTCTCTCTTTCTAATGTGCATAATGAAAATGACAATGCTATATATATATATATATATAAAAGGAGGGATCCACTTACACTAGTGTAAAACTAGTTTAGTTTTACACACTTCCATAACCTTTTATACCATTTATATTTGTTTAATCTAACCGTCTTATTTTATGTTCTATTCACGTAGATCATGCACATCGAATTTTGAGTAAATTAAAAATGTCTAACTATTTGTTCGATGTAAAAAACTTTCAACCGTTAAATATATATTGAAAAAGACAGTATTCTCAATCGATATGATGGAGATATCGGATCGATTCGAATCTTTACGTGCACGATGATATATATATATATATAGGAGGGATCCACTTACACTAGTGTAAAACTAAATTAGTTTTACACACTTCCATAACTTTTTATACCATTTATATTTTAACAAACCGACAGTTGGATTTAACAATATAATTGTACTCATCGTGCACGTAAAGATTCGAATCGATCCGATATCTCCATCATATTGATTGAGAATACTGTCTTTTTTAATTTATATTTAACGGTTGAAAGTTTTTTACATCGAACAAATAGTTAGACATTTTTAATCTACTCGAAACTCGATGTGCATGATCTAAGTGAATAGAATATGAAATACGACGGTTAGATTAAACAAATATAAATCGTATAAAAAGTTATGAAAGTGTGTAAAATTAATTTAGTTTTACACTAGTGTAATTGAATCCCCTATATATATATTTATATAATCATGGCTTAATGTCATATTATGCATTAACATGAAAGTATCAAATTAATTAGAATATGGTTAATGGGTGTTTACTTAATATTGTTTATAATTTATATATTATATATTAAAGTTAAGATATTATTTTTTTTATTTAGATTTCATTTTGTTTATACTTTTTTTTTATACTATTTGTCTCTTGTTTTCAGTTATTTTTTAGTTTTTGCTTTTAATTTTTTGTTAAAAATAATAATAGTAAAAGCACACACCAATTGATACCTTAATGTATTTTTCCATGAGTCGGGCTGTCCATTAAATTTGTTGGTGTGGCCTGACTCGTGTAGGCCATTGGAATGAATATTTAAGTTTGAACTTGGCTCGAATATATTATTATATTAAAAATATTTTATTTAATTTTAATTATAAAATATATAATTTTTTTAATAATTTACTAATAAACATAACATAAATGCACGGTCTGACAAAATGAGCTTAGATTTTCATTGTGTCAATCGGATCAAGCTCGATCCATCTTGATCAATGAACACTCCATATTTAATTGAATATAACAAAAATAATACATATTAATTACAAAATTCTTTCTAATTGATATGATCATATCTATTAAACCTTGCCTAAAAGCAAGGGTTAAAAATTTTCCAATTAATTATTCACAAATCATGGAGAGATATAGCATCGGTCATGGATCCATCAGCCACCTAACAACTTTAATAAGGTGTTAGCTTATTAGGTGCTGTCAAGTTCTTTCATTTTATTTGAGAGTGGTGGGCATTTTCGTTTTCAGTTTTTATTATCTGTGGGTCTTAATCACAAGCCAACCACATCCGAAGTGAACCTGTATGCTCACCTGGGATTTAAGTGTTCACTTACAATGGCCTTAATTCTTTAATTATTTCTTGTGCAAACAATAATGTAATCCTTTAAAGTGGGACTTTTGTCATCTTATTGGTATCCCACTTTAAGGGTTCTCAAGTGGCTTCCCCAACTTTATGTTCTATTTATATGCCCTTATCTTGTTCCCTTAATCAAGATTTTTCTTATGCTTAGCTTCTTAATTAATGTGTTTTCTTTTATTATTAATGTGCTAATTTTCCCTTTATAGCTTCCATGTCAAATCTATGTCTTTGTCTATGTTATCCGAACTTTTAAAGTATTCGTGTCTAACACTTGTGTCTGACACATATTCGAACTGGGTATGAGGGGTCTGATCTTCCAAATATATATAAAAAATTTAAAATAAATTAAATATACTTATATCAAACACATATATATTCGTATTCAACCCTCACCCTGAATCCATATAACATAAGTCTTCGTCTCCAAGAGCATGCAATATATAAACCGGGTTGCGCTGAATGGATCATCCGAAATCCAAAGAAAGGGTCGAAAAAAATTGACAGTGTTTGTAAATAATACAAACTTTAAGGATAGAAATTTTATGTCTTACTTGAACTATTCAGACAACTTTATTACTATATTTTCAGACGCTTTATCCTTTCTCATAGTATCCATGTGTTTGCTTTGTATTACTATATATATATATATATATATATATATATATATATATATATATATTCAGACAACTTTATTACTATATTTCAAGACGCTTTATCCTTTCTCATAGTATCCATGTGTTTGCTTTGTATTACTATATATATATATAGTACATGAATATATCCCATACATTTCATGTCCCTTGGGGTATCTCATTCTTCATTCTTTAATTCATGCACTTTCGGATTGTCCTATTAATTATGTTATATATCTATTTGAAAATTGAGTTAGCTACCGCCCGGATACCATAATCTCATTATATTTCCATTCATCTAGGGAACATGTGCTTATCTCTCTACTCCCAACATTATTCCACTCAACCCACAAAAGGTTAATTCAATTTATGTGATGAGTTTTTATTTTTATTTTTGTCAATTTGAGATAAAATCCTGAATATATCAAATCGATATGAGAAAATTCATATTTTAAATTATCCAATCGAAAAATAATTAGATTTAGATAAAAACTGAGATATCCCTGATTGTATTAAAAAAAATATTACTCACTCAATTTTATAGCAATGCATCCTTTGTTTCATATTGAAGCAAATAATAACTGGCCCAATGATTAAATCTCTTACTCATTCCACTCAAATTAAAGCTTATCCACTGTCATCTACTATGTATTAATTAATAAATGTTGTTTATAGAATAATTTATTCCTAATCATGGATTAAGACTACTAAATAAGATCCTATGAAAAAAGTTGCTTGAGAAATAAAAGCAGCCCCCCGAAGCAATCATGGTTTGTGGGAACCCTTCTGAGAAATAATCAAAGTGGTGGCAATCCCACTTCAATAAAGTAATTATTTTATTACTACCAAGGTTCCATCTCTTAAAACACAAGTGGAAATGCCATCTTTAATCCAATATATATTATATAATAGTTTTATTGATTCCATTTCTCCATTACATCATCATCAAAATTAATTGATTTAAAACCAATGGTTCTTCTAAATGCTAATAAATTAGTGAGCTTATCTTCATGCTAACGTGAGCGAATCAAAAGTACGTCCATGCGATTAAAATTACATTCTTTTCTATTGTTATTATCTAAGGAAGACAATTTTAAGTTTATGAGATGTGTTTTGGTCGACAATCAAATCAATTTCAAATTTAGTCAAAATATCTTTTGTTTTAATTGAGAAGGGTTAATGTTTAATTTATTCTAAAATGGGTCTTATCATACAATTTATTTTTAACTTATTTGATTAATTTATTTTTTCTTTGTTCGTAATGAGTTAAAATTCTGTTAGGATTGTCTATAAAATCGAATTTTTACAGCCTTCAATTAAAATATGCCACATTGAATTTTTTACATATTAATATAAGTACTTCAAATACAGTTGATCACTTCCCATCGATTTTTTTTCCTTTTATGCATTTATTTGCTTTCTTCTCTAATTAAATTGATTTGAACCTCTCCATCCTCTTTTATCTTTCACCTTAAATCTCAAAATCCCAACCATGATTGTTGATTTTGTAAATGACAATAATATAATTTGGTGTTAGGTTCCGAAGAATTCTATGTAAGAATAGTATTTGTAAGATTTTATAAACGAAACTGATTCAATTTGTTTGTTTTGGTTTGTAATAGATTTGTTCATGAGTTGGGTCGGGTCAGGTCGCGGTTCAAATTTTTTTATTTTCTTTATCTAGATTCGGGTCAGATTTGGTTCAGACCAATCCGAAAGTTCATATCACTATTCAAAATAATATTTTATATTAATATTTAAATTTAAATAAAAAATATTTTTTTATTAATGAATAATAATTCGAATTGGGCCGACCCGAATTAAAAAAATTATTATTCCAAATCTGATTCAATATAGATCGAGTAGATAGCCCGACTCTTGAACAAATTTACTTGTAAGTGATAGGAGATAGAGAATACTTTTAATTTTTTATTATAAGCTGAGAAGGAATTGATGGAAGATGTAAAAAAGATACTATGGTTGTGATTTTAGTAAAATATTCAACTGAAAGAAGTTGAAAAAAAAAAAAAAGAAAGTAAAAAATAGGGTTTTAGTTGGAGAGAAGATAAAATAGGTTGTACTCTATTTTTAAAAATAAAAAACATGATGTGGCATGTTTTAATTGGAGGATATAAATATAGGGTTTATAATGTATATAATATTTGAGTCGTGTTAATGTGCATTGGCTAATTAAAATGTATAATTACATTCTTTTTCTAAATTTATGGTATATTTTTTACTCGATAATGGTATATATTTAAATTCATATTACCTTTATAGACCCAAGATAAAAAAAAAAAAAAGAGGGTTAACTGAAAACTTTCAGAATTTATATATTTGATTTCAATCCCAATGTAATTAAACTTTTCCTTAACTTTTGTAGATAATTTGAATCACAAATGTGTAAATTAAGCATAATTCTATAACTCCAATGCAGACCTGCTCAAGATAAAAAAATTTGTTCTTATTTTAGATTAGAATAAAAAGATATTTATTAATATAAGATTTAGATTCGGCCCAAATCCAGCCCATAGACACCCCTTTTCAAATGCATGAAATCATTACAATGAAAATAGCAAAAATTAAATGACAAGACATCCAAAAAAGTTATATATTCCAACTTTAGGAGACTAATTGTCAACTTAGATGCCAAATTTTCCATTAAAATAAGATCCAAGAATTAATTTTATAAGATTAATAAGTAAATAGAAGCTTTTAACCTATTAGCAGAAAAGGAGATACGTTCACTTAACTTGATCATCAATTCATAAGTGGGATTTGGTTTGGATTTATTCCTTATGCATCATCATTATTTTTTCTAATCGAACTTAGAAGTTAATAAGATAATGTTATTGGAAGAATTAACAAACATAGAATTAAAAAACAAAACAAATAATTATATATATAATAACAATGGAAATATTACTATTCAATTAAGTCCTTCTTAGTATACCTCAGTTATGGACTTGATAAATCAAAATATAACACGTAATTAAAATTTATCATATTAATTAATAAAAAATATAAATCATATATATATTTTCATGTGATAATTTTAATTTATGTGTCTCATATTTGATTTATTAAATATATAGTTAGTATTGTAAATTTTTAAATTTTGAAACTGTTAAAATTTAAATTTGATAATTAAAATTAAAAATTTTAATATTTTATCAACAAACAAATCAAACGATTATTAATAATTAATATGATAAATTTTTAGATGACGGAGGTGGACCTATCGTACAAGAAGGATTAATTTATGCAACTTTACTCAACGTGTACGTTGAGTGGTGGAAGCTGACAATGTAAGTGGATCCCACACCATTTGATTTGGAAGACATCTATTTGGTGGGACCCTTAGCCCTTGATCCTACATTAAATTTTCTTTTTTTAGTGTTTTACATATTGTGAAATAAATCATATTCAAATTTTTTTTTTTTTTGGCTCTAGAAAATGAAAACATAATTATGTATGAACTATATGTTAAATAATTGCGCCTTATCTTTATATAATTTGTTAATTCTTGTTCAATTTTATCATAGTGCAATTGAATTAATTTTTAATAGAGGTGGTAAAATGAATTTAAATTCGAAAATTGATTTTAAAAAATTTGAATTCATCTGAACCTAATTTAATAAAAAAAATTCAAACTCGAAATAATCCGAATTTCAAAGAAAAAAATCAAAATAAAGAGAACATATGATACTTCATCTTAATTTATAGGAAACATTATTAAATATCTTTACTTTACAATTAATTTCATGATATGTTAATCAACTTAATTGTGCCTATAAAATGCTCATTAATAATACTCATAAAATATAAAATAACCTCATATAGGAGGACCAAATATGGTAATTTTTTTTTTATTAAAAACAAAAAGAGAAGAGAAATAGAAAAAAAAATAGTGATAGAGAGAGAGATGATTTTTTGGTTTGATTGAGAATAAACATGTTTAAAGGTCGAAATATTTGCCTAGTTTGATGGGCTCGTATCGAATTAGGTTCGATTTGGATAGGATATTTTAGATTCGAATCGGTTTGACTCGACACGGATTATTATTTAATAAATAAAAATTTTATTTAAATTTAATTATAAAATTATATAAATATTAATATAAAAATAATTTTTAATATTTTAAACAGTAAAACATATTTTTCAAGTTTGATAGATCTATCAAACTTGAAAATTTATCGAACTTGAAAAATCTTTTTACTCTTTAAAATATATTAAACTAAGGTTCGTGTTTAACTAGTACTTATAGGCACTGATTAAAGATTATTTAATTATTATTTAAAGATTTTTTTTATTACATTTAATGCATTATTTTTACTAAATTTAAGCAAATACAATTTATTAATTATATATATATATATTTTAAATATCACTTTAATCAATATTACTAGACATTAGTTAACATTTTTTTAAGCTTTCTCCAATCAATTTGAATTACCTTTTTTTGAAACCGTTTCTGACAGCCGATGCTTTGTGTTTGCTAACGTTTATCTTTCTTCCCAATTGCTTGAGTTTAGAATATGTTAATTAATCTCATGAAAATGATAAGAAATTTGATTCTTTATAATTGTTATGTACCCAAAATCTCATTATTTATTGCTGTTGTTTTCTTTTTTGAAAAGGAAAATTTCAAACTAGCAAATTGTCTTAATTAAAAAAAAAAAGTACGTTTAATACAATAAGAAAACTTTATATACTAGTATCTTGGATGTAGTGATCTCTATTGGTATAAAATCACTGTTTTTTTTTTCCTTGGTACATGTATAGAATTACTGTTGTCGCAACCTAAAAAATAACAAGTCTCATCGCAAGATTTTATTATTCGTTAAGCGTGACATTAAAAAAAAGAGAAAAAGTCGACATAATTCATCTAAAAAATGAAGGTTTTGAAAATGACCTTGAAAAAAACATGGAGTCGCCATCAATCTTTTTTAGCTAGGTATGATCGGCCACCTATTAAAATCAGTTTTATAAAATATTTTAAAAATTAATTAAAACATTTTTTAAAACCAATTTCAAGTCTGCATTTAAAACCAGAGAAATCAAAGAAACGGGTTCGGGACTCGATTACGTATGGGAAAGATTAGCACCCCCAAAACGCCCGTATAAAACGGTACCTTATTAATCATGTGTTATCTCAAATCTCGGTATAAAGTTGGTTTTAAATTTAGTATTTCAAGTTAATTCTCAATTTAAAGAAAAATAATTTCATTTTTAATTAAAAATGATCCGGAATTTATAAATTCAAAATTTTTCTATATTCCCCAACAAACATGGCAAAATACATAAATTTTTATTAATTTTGGAAAACTTTCCGAATCATTCTCTTTTTAAAGAAGATATTCCGTTATTAATAATAATTGATGATATCCTCCCCAGAAAACCCGGCAGAGAACTCATGAATTATTTTAACTCGGGAATATCTTTATTTTATTGAAAATCATTATCCTTTTTTGAAAACATTTTAAAAGATATGAATATGTATATGCATGACATAAATAAGATGACATAGAAAAATCTAAATAATATAATGCAACCTAAATGACATGATATAATTTAAATGCCTTAGCATATTCTAAATGAAATGAAATATCTTAAGTTATATGATATATTCTAAATGAAATGAAATGACCTAGGTAACATAATATATGCTATATGAAATGTAATATCCTTAGTCATATGATATATTCTAAATGAAATGTAATATCCTAAGTCATATGATATATTCTAAATGAAATAACATATCCTAAATGACATAATATATCCTAAATGAAATGACCTAGGTAATATAATATATTCTACATGAAATGAAATAATTTAAATGACATGGCAAATATGAATGATATGACATATAATTTAAATGACATGGAATATAAAATAATGCTATCATATAATATGCATGGAAAAAAAATGAAAATAATAATGCATGAACATGCTAAATAATATAACAAAAAAAAATAATTAAATAAAAAGCATAGGACATCATGAAATATTCCAAGTCATATAATAAACAATATAACATAACTCAAAATCATAACAATATCATAGAAATTATCATAGCAAAAATCACATATTATATAAAATGCATGAATATGGAAAATGCAATGCATGAAAATGTATTTTTTCCTTTAATTAAGGAAATCCGTATATCTAAAAAGATATCCGGCTACCTTAGGAAAATGTGTCAAATTAAATATTCTAAAACCAAAATACTTTGTGATTGTTTGAAAACAATTTTGAAAATCTTAGATTAAAAATAAAAACTGGGCTAAATCTTTTTTAAATGGCTCTAATTTCCTAAGTTTAAAATCCCGGACTTGACCACCCTTAACCCGAGACTTAAAAAATCATTTTTAGAGTTTAAAAAGGCTTAGAAACTACCCAAAGTCAGTAGCTAAACTTCCTAATCAGCCCCCTCTAAGTAACTTAACCAAAACAGAAAAATGATTTTCCTTCAAATTCAATTATGACTCCAACGTCCAGTTTTAAGCCACGATTTTTTATCCCATTTTTAAAAATTCAAAAAAATCTAAAAAAAATACTGGAGACTCAGGACATGTAACAATACACGGAAAAAAAATTAGCTTAATTTTCTGATTAAAGATAAATGCCCAGAAAAATCAGAAAAGTACGAGGACTGGGTGAAAAAAAACTGTTTTGTCAAAATACATTTTTGCCTTTGATAAAATCATTTAAAAATCAAAGTAAAAATATTTAAAACTCACAAAATGACTCACAAACAGTAGCTAAGACTTTTTAAAAGTTAGATAAAAATTGGCTAAGTAAAAAAAATCACAAAGGTAGAATAATCAATTTGACAAACCTTAATTTTCCACAAGTGTGCTCATGAGAGCATGACTTTGAACCATTAATTGGCCTAAGTCATTAGTCAAGTGGCATGAACATGAAATGCATGAAAAATTACAGCAAATATGATGCATGAAATGCATGAGTTTAAACCTAAATGTCATGAAAAAATGCATGGCATCCATATAATGACCTAGACCTAAATGAACTTGCATGGCATTTAATGTAACCTAGGTCTAAAATGCATGAACATGCATGGCAAGATAAACCTAACTTAACATCTAAAATATGCATGGCAATATCAGAAACACAAGGCATGCTTAAACCAAAAACTCAACCAAATATCATGCAAATGCTAACCTATCAACTATCATAGCAAAAATGCACACATAATGCTAGATAACACATGGAGTGGCCGAATGGCCTCAAGCTCCAACAAGCATGGCATTTTCACAAACACTTGATATACTAACATGCTCAACTAAAATATAACATTCAAATCATGGAAACACAAAGTAGAGATACTTAAAAGCATTTTCACAAACACTTGATATACTAACATGCTCAACTAAAATATAACACTCAAATCATGCAAATACAACGTAGAGATATTAGAACTAACAAGCATTTTCACAAACACTTGATATACTAAATATAAAACATCAACAAATTTAAACATTATGAAAACAGAAAATTAAAAAAGCAAGAACATGATATTTAACTCATAAATGGCAACAAACAAAGCAACCAAATTAAAACATGCTTCAAGTATATGAAGTAGAAGAACACTTAAAGCATCAAGATTAAAGAAAATAACATAAATAACATGATAAATTAAAGCAAAAACAACAACAATAAAAAATGTAGGCCATTTGGCCATTGAAGAAAAAATAAGAAAAAAATTTGTAAAAATTATTTAAGAAAGAGATGAAGAAAGAACTTAAGAAGAACATAAAAAAACACTTATTTAAAAAGAAAACTCACCAAATAATAATCAAAATAGCAAAAACAAGAATGGAATATCAAGAAAGTGCAAGAGTTGGTGCTAAAAGCAACCTCAAGAAGCTATATTTCAAGCTTTATCTCTTCAAACTTTTCTTTCTTTTCTAAACTTTTTCTTTTTGCTTTCAACCAAGGAGAGAAAAAACTAAGCAAAACAATAAGAAATCTGAAAAAATGAAGTCTGAAAATGAAAATTCTGGATCCCCCACAAGGCTGGCCGAATTCCCCCTAAAATAAGCTAGGATGTTGTCATTTTGGTTCCAACCAATTTCCATCGAAAGGCTAGTGATTCAAGGTGAAAAATCATGAAATTATCACCCTTAGATTAGTGCATCAGCTGTCCATAATTACAGCTGTTCAAGAATAATGTTGACATTCTCCCTCTTCATGCATTGGCCTATATGGCTTAATCACAATGGCTTGATAAAAAAAAAAACTCTAACTAACTCTTAATTCTTGGCCATTTGATTGAAAAATCAGAAGCTTCATCCTTCCTTTGGGCCTTGGCAGGCCAGCACTCTCTTTTCCAGCCCAAGTCTGATTTTTTGAAAGGCCAAAAGAAGCCCTTTTCGGTTGCTTGGGATGACCGTTTTGCCCCCTGGATGCAAATAAATGGCAAACGGACTCCAAATTCAGATTTTATTTTTTTAATACTTTCAAAATAATAAAATATTTAATTATGGAAGTTTTCAAAATTTTCCGAGTCCGTTTGCTATTTATTTGGATTTTTCTTCCAAAAATGCCCTTTCATGCCCCTACATTTTACCATTTTTTAAACGAGCTCCAAATCAAGAGTTTTCTTCACCAATCTATTTCAAATAATTTAAAAGTGTGATCTGCAATTTTTCATAATTTTTGGAACTCATTTGGTATTTTTTTCGGGATTTATCTACTTGAATTACAGCATAAGGGCTCGGGATTTGGCCATTTTGCAAACGAACTCCGAATCAAGATTTTATTTCGCCAATCTCTTCCAAATAATTTAAAAATGAGATTTGCAAATTTTCAAAATTTTTGGAGTCCATTTGCTATTTTTCCGGGATTTATTTTCTTGAATTATTGCATAGGAGGCCCGGGATTTGGCCATTTTGCAAACGAACTCCGAATCAAGATTTTCTTTCGCCAATCTCTTCCAAATGATTTAAGAATGAGATTTGCAAATTTTAAGAATTTTTGGAGTCCATTTGCTATTTTTTCCAAATTTTCCAATTTTGTCATTTTGCCTGTGAAACCCGGTTTTGCTCAAAACAAGTCTGATTTTCAGATTTTCTTCTAACTGAGCCTTGGGCTATCCCTTTTTAATCATTCCTCATCTATTGGGGGCTTTATTCTAACCAAGTCGGGCCATTTCTGTAATTCTTCTCGATTTTACCGAAATCCACCAAAAACCCTAATTCTCGGTTTTCTCCCGGATTGACTTTTCTTTCAATTTTTCTTTCAAGTGGCTTCTCCATTACCCGTAGTTAGTGCTTATCTTTCATTTGGAACCTTCAATTTTGACCAATTCGATCGTTTAAGCATTTTTCCCCAAATTTCCCGGATTAGGGTTTCCTTTCTACTGAATCTCCTTAACCCAACTTCCGAACTCCATATCTTCCAATGTAGACCTCGGATTATCAAAATTCTTTCACCATTTTTCAATTGAACTTCCAATCTTGATTTTGAAAGTTGGTTGACTTTTTTAGTAGTTGACTTTTTGGGGTTGACTTTTTTCGGGGTTGACTTTTTTTTTTTAGTTTGACTTTCTATGCTCACCCTCTTAAACTAAGTCTCGGAGTACCACCTGCAGGATGAAAAAAAGTCTTTTTACATTCTGAAACATCAATTTTGGAAGAAAACATACATGTTTTAGTGGTCCGGACAAAATTAGGTGTCTACAACTGTTTTACACAACGAATATATGACAATGGTTTTTTTTTTCCACAATCGATTAGGAAAGCTTGTTTATTAACGATTTATGGTGGATCAAGACAGACATAAATTTATAGATTTGATTTGATTCACTTATATTAATATAAAATTGATTTAATTTTATATATTTTTCGTTTATAATTTATATTTGTTTAATTTAATTGTTGTATTTCATGTTTTATTTATGTAAATTATGTACGTTGATTTTTTTTTTTGGTTGAGAAAACGTTTAATTTGTATTCAAATATAAGAGGAAGTACATTCTGTCGCAACTATACTAACGATAACATCAGGGCATTCTTCTATCCAGTATTTATCTACTTCTAAACTTAATCCAAACTTTGCTAACTTATGTGAAGCTTCATTTCCTGACCGTGGGGTGTAGCTGAAGGTGCACGATCTGAAAATTGGAACTAATTCTCTTGCCTTGTTGATCAGTGTCCCTACAATAGAGAAATCTGGTTCTTTGGCCTTGAGTCTCTTTATTATGCCCAGTGCATCTCCTTCTACCATTATACAAGCTATTCCCAAATCTTTAGCAAACTCTATTGATTGGACTGCTGCACATGCTTCCACTACAAATGAGTCAGTTACATTAGTGATTTTGTCCGAGCATGCTCCCAATATCGCCATAGTCGAGTCTCGTATGACAGTGCCAATTCCCCCTGTTTTATTTGTGCTATCCAGTGCTCCATCAAAGTTCACCTTTACAACGTCATTAGCTGGTGCTCTCCATCCATGTGGTTGAATTCCCCGAGTGGATTCTGGTCTGGTTTGAGATTGAGCATACTCTTGTAGGTACGACTGTACGTATTTGGCTTCCTCTTGTGGACTTCTCCTGGTCCCTTCATGGTATTCCCTATTCTTGCTAATCCAAATGACCCACATAGTTGTCATAAACATATTCAGTTTTTCAAGTTCAGCTGTCAAGCAAAATTGTTCAATCCAGTCTGATATTTTATTCTCAGTCATGTTATTACCGTCCCATTGATATCCCAACTGACCCCATACTAACTTTGCAGCTGGGCAGTCGCGCATGGCATGCATTGTCGATTTCTCTGTGCCCACACATCTTGTGCATTGTGATCCCCCGCCTAGATGTCTCTTGCATAGAGTTCCTTTTGTGGGTAGAATATTTCGGTAAGCCTTTCATACCAAAACCTTGATCTTATTCGGCACTTTTGCTTGCCAAATTTTCATGAGTGCGTTGTTTCTTCCCTCCTGTTGTTGGATTGTCGACATTGTGTGACGTTGTTGTTCTTCCTTACATAATAGCCTATACCCACTTTTAACATTGTAGGTGCCCTGTTTGTCAAAATGCCAGACTAGGATGTCATCTCTCCCCAGCTTGCTAATAGGAATTGAGCTAATGGCGTCTATCTCCTGCATGTTGAAAAGTCTATGAAGAGTGTCTTGTCTCCACTACATTGAGTTTTGGTTGATTAGCTCACTGACATAGATTATTTCTTACTGAGGGGCTTTCGGTGTGTGCTTAATGTCGGTACCCATTTATCTTCCCAAACTTGGATTGACCTCCCATTGCCAACTCTCCACCTGACACCATTTTGTAGAACTCCTTTTGCATTCCAGATGCTCTTCCATGTTAGTGATGGCCTTTGTCCCAGTCGAGAGTCCAAGAAATTAGTGTAGGGGAAATATTTGGCTTTTAGCACCCTATACGCTAGTGTGTCAATGTTTATCATCAATCTCTACCCCTGTTTCCCTAGAAGAGCTTGGTTAAAACTTGTCATTTCTCGGAATCCTAGTCCACCATAGATCTTGGGCACACACATTTTCTTCCAACTGAGCTTGTGTATTCCATTTTTTCTTGATTTCGGGTTCCACCAATAAGCACTGATAATGGCATCCAGTTCTGTACACAGGGTCTTGGGCAATTCAAAACAATTCATAGCATACATCGAGATGGCTTGAAGGACAGATTTGATGAAAATCTCCTTCCCAGCTTGTGACAGGCATATGGTGTTCCAACTCATGATTTTTGCTTGGACCCGTTCTTTGATATCCCGGAAGGCCCATTTCCTTATTTTTCCTACCATTGTGGGTAGTCCCAGATATTTTTTTGGGTTATTGGACACACTAATCCCAAACTGGTGCTTCACTCTTTCTTTTTTTGCATCTTCCGTATTTTTGCTAAAAAAGAGGGCGGACTTCTCAAAATTAATTCGTTGGCCCGAGCATTCTTCATATTTCTGTATAAGGTTTCTCACTATGCCACTTTCATTGATGTTTTCCTTAGCAAAGAGTAGACTGTCATCTGCAAAGAAGAGATGTGTGATAATTGGACCGTTGCGACTTGCTTGGACCCCATGGAGCTGGCACTCTCTCTGTACTCTATTGAGTTACGCTGACAGGCTCTCACTGCATAGCAAGAATAGTATGGCGATAAGGGGGTCTCCTTGACGAAGTCCTCTCTCAGGCTTGAAACTATTAGTGATTAAATCATTTACAATAATAGAATACGATACCGAAGTGACGTACATCATGACAAGTGAAATCCATTTGGGGTGAAAACCTACTTTATTCATCATGTCCCTAAGAAAATACCATTCAACCATGTCATATGATAACTCGTATAATTATATAGTTTTTAGTTATGTTTTATTATTGTTTTGTGTCAAATACGAGTTATTATTGTTTAGTCTAATTGTGTTTATGATCTTTTATATTTTTATGTAATTTGGTGTTTTTCACAAGTTTCTTTGAGTGATTTCAGATTACTAGAATTAAGGGCAAATCCAGTTCAGTTCCAGTTCCGACACCGTTTGCCATATCAGCTATATCTCGAGTTTCACTGAAGCAATAAGGCTGAAATTTGTAGCGGTGCAAAGCTAAGAGGCATATCTATCTTTTTCATGTTTTACACTTCTTGAAACGGAGTCGTTTTCCCTAGTGAAATCGACCATCAAGTTGGCTGATGTGCAATGACGTCTGTGCTGACCTGTTTTCGTATTTTGCCCATATCTTCTTATCCACATCAGTAAATACGTTGATTCCAACGGCTATAGATCCGTAACTGATAGGGGTATATTTTTCTAGAAGACCATTTTATCAGATCGAGCCTCCAACATTGACAAAATCGACCATCAAGCTGGCTGATCAGAATTGTCATACAATATGACGAAAATTGTTAGAAAAATGCACCCACCTATTATACCTACCTTTGAAATTTGTAAAGCTTGTCTCTTGTCATTTAGCCCTCCAAAATGTGTATAAATAGAGGGCCTTGGATGAGTATTGGGATACATTATACATTGGTAGGATATTAGCCATTGTAAAAAATTTCTCTAAGTTTTCTTCTTTTTTCCTTTCTCTAGTTTTCTTTTTCTTTATTTACTTATGCTTCTTACATTTCTTTTCATTTTTAGTATGTGTTGCTAATCATATTGTTGAGGTGATGAGGTGAAGCTCTTGGTAAATGCTAAGGTTAGTCTCTTAAACATGAGCTAAAATGAATCATCATTTATAAACACTAGTATAGATAATATTTTCTTTTGGTTTAAAATCATACTTGCAAAGTAGAGATCTTGATTCATTATTGACAATGAAAATGGCACAGTAAATGCTTGGTTTCATAACCTTGATTTGTTGTAGACATATACCTTGGCATAAGGAATGCTTGGACTCTTTTTGTGAGTTTTGAGGACACCAAATGAACATAATATCATATGCTATGGACGTTGGACAATTTGGACTGAATTGCTAAACCTTCCGATTGGAATCTCCCTTATGTGTGAATTTCAATTGTGTAATAAAACAAGATTAATCTTAGCATAACACCAAGAGTGGATTCTCTAACCTCAACATCCTTTCTTATTGTTTTTTTATATCTTGTTTAATTGCTTTTATGTTATTTTGTTTATTTTGTTCTTTAATATCTTGTTTACTTTCTTTGTTATTGATTCCCTAATATCTTGTTTATTTTCTTTTTCATATATATTTATAAACTTATACTTACTAGTACGTTTCCCTGTGGTTCGACCTCGGACACTCGAGAATTTATTACTTGAACATAACCTGCACTTGGGTTTACAACTCTTAATTGAGTCTCCATCAAGTTTTTGGCGCCGTTGCCGGGGAAGCAATACTAAGTATATAAGTTTATAAGTATATTTATTTTTATTGGCTGGTTATACCGCCTAATTTGTATATATTTATTTTTATTGGCTGGTTATACCGCCTAATTTTCTATATATTTATATTTATATTGTATATTAACTTTGTTTTTATTGGCTGGTTATACCGCCTAATCTGTATATTAACTTTGTTTTATGCTTGTTTGGCGACGTGATTTTAGATCTCGTAGTTTAGTTAGATTTTATTGTGAAACTTTTTTAGGTAATCTTTCTAATACAACTCCTACCATGGCTGACAATGAAAGTGTTCATGCTGAAGATGAGAACAGACAAGTACGCACCATGCGTGACTACTTGCAACCAACTCGAAGCTCATCACCCTCTTGTTTTATTTTTCCTCTCAATGCAAACAACTCTCGTTTTAAACCAGGTATGATAGCTTTGCTTCCAAATTTCCATGGGTTAGAATCGGAAAGTGCTTACTCGTTTCTAAAAGACTTCGAAGATGTATGTGTCATCTTTAATGACCAACAATGTACAAATGAAATTGTCAAGCTAAAATTATTTCCTTTTTCTTTAAAAGATAAAGCAAAAAATTGGCTTCATAATTTAAAACCAAGGTCAATTGGCACATGGCAAGAATTACAAACTGAGTTTCTAAAGAAATTTTTCCCAGCACATAAAACTACTGCTTTGAAAAGACAGATTCAAAATTTCAATCAAAATCAAAATGAAGCATTTTTTCAATGCTGGGAGCGTTTTAAAGATTTGTTAAGTTCTTGTCCACATCATGGTTTTGAAAAATGGCGTCTTATTAGTTTCTTTTATGAAAGTTTAACTCCCGAAACTAAACAATTTGTTGAAACAATGTGTAACGGTGAGTTTCTAGAAAAAGAACCTGAAGAAGCCTTTGACTACCTAGACCATTTGGCAGATAACTCTCAAGCCTGGCACACAGATAATTCCTCTGAAAGTTCCAATAGATCTAATCTTGTTTCTAACAGAGGTAAATATCATTTTAGTCAAGAAGATGAGATAAAAGCTAAAGTAGCTAATTTGGCTAGAAAGATTGAAGCCATGGAACTTAGAGAAGTAAAAGAAGTCAAAACGGTTAAAAATGAAGAAAGTTGTGGAATTTGTGAAATCATGGGACACCCCACTTCTGAATGTCCAAACATTCCCATTCTTAAAGAAGCGTTGCATGATCAAGTAAATTCCATAAACACATTTAAAAAGCCTTTTCCTTCTCCTTACTCTGAAACGTATAACCCTGAATGGAGAAATCATCCCAACTTCAGTTGGCGGAATAGTAATCATGTTCAGGTACCACAATCTCAAAAGCCGGGCAACACTTTTTCCTATCAACCTTCACGTATACAAACCTTGGAAGAGATATTGCAAGCATTCATGCAAACACAAGAAAATGTGAATAACCAAACTTCACAAGACATCAATGAGATCAAAAACACCTTGTCCACATTGACAGCTTCATTACGCACTCAAGAAAAAGGTAAGTTTCCTGCTCAACCTCAGCCTAACCCTTCTACTCAATGTCTTGTTTCTTGCTCCAATGAAACTCAACAGGAAAACGTCAGTTCTATCACAACTCTTCGAAGTGGAAAGGCAATTGACAAAAACATTCCATCAAAAGACCAAGATCCTCCTTCCCCTCCGAAAAGTAATGGTAAGGATGATGGTAAGTCTGAACTTCTTGAAAATTTGGACAAAGAAAAAGGTATGCATCCTGCTCCTTTTCCTCAAAGGTTGCAAACAATAAAGAATTTGAATCAAAATGCAGTAATTTATGAACTTTTCAAACAAGTTAAGATTAACATTCCTTTATTGGATGCAATCAAACAAGTTCCATCTTATGCTAAATTTTTGAAGGACATGTGCACAGTTAAAAGGAAACATAATGTACAAAAGAAAGCATTTCTGACTGAAAGTGTGAGCTCAATCATTCAGCACCTTACTCCACCAAAATTCAAAGATCCTGGATGTCCAACAATCTCATGCATCATTGGAAACACTAGAATAGAACGTGCATTACTTGATCTTGGTGCTAGTGTTAATCTTTTGCCTTTTTCTGTTTATCAACAGTTAGGTTTAGGTGAACTCAAGGAAACACCTGTTACACTTCAACTAGCTGATCGTTCTGTAAAAATTCCTCGAGGGATAGTTGAAGATGTTTTGGTTCAAATTGATAATTTTTACTTCCCTGTTGATTTTATTGTTTTGGACACACATCCTGTTTCAAATCCAAATGTTCAAATTCCTGTTATATTAGGCCGTCCATTTCTTGCAACTTCTAATGCTCTGATAAATTGCAGGAATGGTAATTTGAACATTTCTTTTGGAAATATGACTTTAGAATTAAATGTGTTCAACACTTGCAAGCAACCTGGTGATGATTCAGAAGTACATGAAGTGGATTTCATTGAAGAACTTGTTCATGAACATCTCACCACTACCACATTCCATGATCCTTTAGAAGCTTATTTAATTGAATGTGAGTTTGATAATGCTTCAGAAATTTCACACACTGATTCTTTGTTAAATTCTTTTCAGGTTAAGCATTGTTGGAAACAAAAGTTTGAGGAACTTCCATCACTCACAAATGTCACTGTACCATCAACTATTGAACCACCCAAGCTGGATTTAAAACCATTGCCATCTGAGCTAAAATATTCCTTTTTGGGTGAGAATGAAACTTTTCCAGTCATAAATGAACTTGAGGAACTCAGAAATGATGCATATGAGAATTCTAAAATTCATAAAGAAAGAACTAAAGCCTTTCATGACAAGTTAATTTCAAGAAAAACATTTGATGTTGGGCAAAAAGTTCTACTTTATAATTCTAGACTTCACATATTTCCTGGTAAGTTGAGATCAAGATGGACTGGCCCATTTGTGGTTAAGCATGTGTATCATTATGGAGCAGTTGACATTGAGAATCCTCAAAATGGTAACGTATTCAAGGTAAATGGACAAAGACTCAAACTCTTTTTGGAAAATCATGTTACTCAAGAAGTGGTTGTTTTTCTTTCTGATCCTTGTTTTGAAAATAACTAGATGTAAATATAATTTTTACTAATCTTCAAAAAAAAAAAAAAAATTACATTTTTTTTAACCCCGGTTAAATGGCGGATAACGGTACTCCGTGATTATTTAAGTCGGTCCCATCAGCTACCCACAAAACTGATATTGTATATAAATTTCTCTTTCAATTTCTTTTTCATTTTTTTCAGGATGGATGATATTCTCAAAAGATTGCAGAAACGATTTCCTCCTTTTCCTCGAAATATTTTACTGAAGCTTTACCAAGTTCGATTTGAAAGATTAAGAATGCTTATGCACAAAGGGATTCCTGAAGACATACGTTGGATAATTGAAGCCAAGGTACGTGAAGATGAATATCTTCCTGTTTTGCATTTACCAGGTACAGGTAGAAGCACTTTTGCAAAGAAGCGACGAGCAAAGCGCATGAGTTCAAATTGCCACAAATGTGCACGATGGACGTGTAATGGTAAATGTCGTTCTATTGGGATTCCGTCCTCTAATCGAGATGATAAAATTGAATTCATTAAGGATGGACTGAGTAAGGAGAATTTGGGTAATATCCAACTTTCTCTTGAGACGCATCCTAGTGGAGACGTACAAAGAGAAATTCTTGATTTATGGCCGCAATTCCAAAGGGAATGGCAACATCTTGGGAATCTGATGTTAAAAGACCCTGTTTGCCAGCTTGTAAGAAAACTGGATGGGAAGCATATCCTCGACTCATAGAAGGCGTTTAAGCCGTTTCTGGACGTAAAACCAGAGGAAGATGTGAGCCACAATCACAACTACAATAAATGACTTCTCAGCTTTTGGTTTGATTTGCAATAACTTTCATTTCGGTTTAATTTACTGTTGTTCGATTTGTGTAATTATTCTCGTATTTTTTGCATTGGACTTTTACGGTTGATTTTTCTTCTCTTTTTGATTTTCTTCCTGAAATCACGCAAAAATCTTTTGTTAGGTTAACATTTTCTTCTGACAGGTCAAATACACTTTCGGGAACATTATCTAACATTTTGTTTGTTGTGTCTCAGTTATAATAAGTGGTTAGCAACCTCTGCAGGTAATATCTCCTAAATTCTACCTTTAAAATTTGACATTGGGGACAATGTCATATTTTACTAGGGGGTAAGGGACATATTTTTGCTAATAAAAAAAAAATTTTGTTGTGTTTTAAGACATTTAGAAGTATTCATTCTGAACAAGGTTTGAGTAAGGGAGACTTGAGACATACCTTGTCAGTTTGATTTAATCTTCTTCTTCAAACAAAAAAAAAAAAAAACATGTTTAGACTTAGTGTGTTTTTTTAGTTACTTTCAATACTATAATGAGATATGAATTGCATAAGTCTAAAACAGATTTATTAGTGAGAAGATTTTCATGAGAATTGAGCTTGATGTCAACCTTTTTATGAGCCAATGTTAATATGATATGTTGATTGAGAAAGAAGCATGTTTAGACTTAATCTGACTTGTATAATCATCCTTGTGAGTTTTTGAGCCTATAATGATTGATGCATTATACAAATCAATCTAATTTCTTTCTTGAGTGCTCTTATGATTACATGATTCTCTAGAACTTGCTTTAAACCGTTTGATACTATATTGATACATGTGACAACATGAATATGATAGAGGCATTAGGATTATAACCAGAGCCAAACAGCCATCCCTTATTAATGTTCTAAGAGAACATCCCCACTAGTGAGCCAATTTGAGCCTACATTAAATATGCTGTTTTATTGGTAACCACAACTTACACCTAGCCTAAATATACTTATATCCTTACCCTTGTTCTAAAGATGGATTTTTATATTTTGAGACATATTGCAAAAAAAAAAAAAAAAAAAAAAAAAAAAGGATATTTTTAGTTGAAAATTTGGGTTAGAAACAAAAGATAAGTGTGGGGGAAGAAAAGAAAAGAAAAAGTCAAGAGAAAAAGAAAGGGATTATTGTCAAATACATTCCCATATTAAAAAAAAAAATCTTCTCTTGAACTTCTAGAAAAAGATGTTACAAAGTTGGTTAGAATGAAGCAAAGGCTCAACATGAATATTTAGCCTATGTTATTATGTGCTTTATAAGAGTTTTGAGAAGTTTTATTTGTATGATCTTATTATGTCTCTAAACTCTATGAACTCTTTGGAACCTTTGTGATATCTTTATCCTTTTGTTCTTTAACCACATTATAACCCTTTGGCCCTATTACAACCTTGAATAAAGACCTCTTGATTTATGAAGTTGTATGATCTAAATAGTGGAGAATAGGTGGACAAGCAAGCATATGGTAGAATTATTTTCATGAGATTGATTGAGTGTAAACACTTTACCACTACTTTAAAGAGTGAAAATCAAGAGAGTATCCCATGTGAGAAGTTGAGATTAAGTTTGAATATACACTATTTTGATTGAAATATGTTATGTTAATATTGACTTAACTCAAACTGTTTACATTCAAGCAAGATTTTTTGTGAATTTCTTTAAGCTATTGATTAGTTTTTAAGACTTGTCCAATGATTATCTCTAATTTATATTGGAAGGATTAGTTATAATTATTATTTTTAGTTTTTCTTATGTCTTCAATGTTTGTGGGTATCGTCCTAGTAAACCCTCACGAGACTAAACTCGTCCACTAGGGACACCTAGGGGTTTAAAGGCTTGTGTCACATGCTAAGTGCCACCGTGATTTCCTACGAAAATGGATTAGATTAGATTTTCTTATTTTATTTTTATTGAGTCCTTGCTAGGGACTAGCAACAATCTAAGTGTGGGGGTGTGATAACTCGTATAATTATATAGTTTTTAGTTATGTTTTATTATTGTTTTGTGTCAAATACGAGTTATTATTGTTTAGTCTAATTGTGTTTATGATCTTTTATATTTTTATGTAATTTGGTGTTTTTCACAAGTTTCTTTGAGTGATTTCAGATTACTAGAATTAAGGGCAAATCCAGTTCAGTTCCAGTTCCGACACCGTTTTCCATATCAGCTATATCTCGAGTTTCACTGAAGCAATAAGGCTGAAATTTGTAGCGGTGCAAAGCTAAGAGGCATATCTATCTTTTTCATGTTTTACACTTCTTGAAACGGAGTCGTTTTCCCTAGTGAAATCGACCATCAAGTTGGCTGATGTGCAATGACGTCTGTGCTGACCTGTTTTCGTATTTTGCCCATATCTTCTTATCCACATCAGCAAATACGTTGATTCCAACGGCTATAGATCCGTAACTGATAGGGGTATATTTTTCTAGAAGACCATTTTATCAGATCGAGCCTCCAACATTGACAAAATCGACCATCAAGCTGGCTGATCAGAATTGTCATACAATATGACGAAAATTGTTAGAAAAATGCACCCACCTATTATACCTACCTTTGAAATTTGTAAAGCTTGTCTCTTGTCATTTAGCCCTCCAAAATGTGTATAAATAGAGGGCCTTGGATGAGTATTGGGATACATTATACATTGGTAGGATATTAGCCATTGTAAAAAATTTCTCTAAGTTTTCTTCTTTTTTCCTTTCTCTAGTTTTCTTTTTCTTTATTTACTTATGCTTCTTACATTTCTTTTCATTTTTAGTATGTGTTGCTAATCATATTGTTGAGGTGATGAGGTGAAGCTCTTGGTAAATGCTAAGGTTAGTCTCTTAAACATGAGCTAAAATGAATCATCATTTATAAACACTAGTATAGATAATATTTTCTTTTGGTTTAAAATCATACTTGCAAAGTAGAGATCTTGATTCATTATTGACAATGAAAATGGCACAGTAAATGCTTGGTTTCATAACCTTGATTTGTTGTAGACATATACCTTGGCATAAGGAATGCTTGGACTCTTTTTGTGAGTTTTGAGGACACCAAATGAACATAATATCATATGCTATGGACGTTGGACAATTTGGACTGAATTGCTAAACCTTCCGATTGGAATCTCCCTTATGTGTGAATTTCAATTGTGTAATAAAACAAGATTAATCTTAGCATAACACCAAGAGTGGATTCTCTAACCTCAACATCCTTTCTTATTGTTTTTTTATATCTTGTTTAATTGCTTTTATGTTATTTTGTTTATTTTGTTCTTTAATATCTTGTTTACTTTCTTTGTTATTGATTCCCTAATATCTTGTTTATTTTCTTTTTCATATATATTTATAAACTTATACTTACTAGTATGTTTCCCTGTGGTTCGACCTCGGACACCCGAGAATTTATTACTTGAACATAACCTGCACTTGGGTTTACAACTCTTAATTGAGTCTCCATCATCATACGCTTTGCTCATATCAAGTTTAAGAGCAAAATAGCCCTTTCTCCCTTTCTTTTTGTTTTTCAGAGTATGCAAAGCTCATCGGCTACCAATCTGTTATCAGTGATTAGTCTACCAGGAACGAACGCACTTTGACACTCACTAATACAAGTGGATAATATATGTTTGAGCCTATTGACTAGGACTTTAGCAATTATCTTGTATAAGACATTGCAGAGACTAATGGGTAGAAATTGACTTATGGAACTAGGGTCTTTAACCTTAGGGATTAAGACTATATTTGTTTGATTGATATCACTTATATCTCCCTAACCATTAAGGAAATCAAGGCAGAATTTGATAACATCTATACCAACAATGTGCCAGAAATTTTGGTAAAAAAGAGCAGGCATACCATCAGGACCTGGAGCTTTCGTTGGATGCATTTGTTTGAAAGTGCTAGTCACCTCCTCAGCCTTGAAATATGATAAAAGGAACCTGTTCATCTCATCAGTGACTCGATTTTCCACCCTATCAAGAATCTCCTAACATGAGCGTTGCCCTTGGGATTGAAATAGTCCGGTGAAATAACTAGTGGCAATAGTCTGAATTTCTGACCCAGATTCGCACCAAACCCCATCATTGTTCACAAGACCCTTGATAGTGTTATACTTCTTCCTCTGGGTTGCCAGGCTATGGAAGTAAGCAGTATTTCGGTCACCTTCTTTTAACCAGTTCACTCTTGCCTGTTGCGCCTAGAAAATCTCTTCTTTTTCAAGCTCTTGATTGAGTTCTTCTCGAATTTTTATTGCCCGATGTAAAGTTCTATCTACTGGGGGGTTATCATTGAGCTGTTGCAAATCTTGTTTCAACTCTTCAATTCTGACTTTTCTACTTTGAAATTTGTTTCTTTGCCATTGTGTGAGTTCTTCCCCTGTGTTCTTTATTCTTTGTTGGAATGGTAGCATTGCTTTCCCATACCAGGTCTGACGAATTACTTCTTCAAAATCAGCCTCCTTCACCCTACATTGCTTCAAATCTATGCCCCCTCTTCCTTCCTCTTCTGTTTCTTCATGGCATGCTTCATTCTGTATTTACCATGATTGGGTAGTGATCCAATACGGAGGCGGTCAGGTGTTGAATTTTGTGATATGAGAAAATGATCCACCAGGCATGATTTGCTACCCCTTTGTCAAGGTGCTCCCTTACATTATTATTAGCTGAATTTCCTCGTTCCTACGTGAACCATGTCCGTGAGAATCCAAGATCATCAAGTCCACTGTCCACTAGAGCATTGCGAAACCCTTCAATCTGACTTTCTCGTCTTTGGCAGTTTCTAGATTTTTCATGGGACCATATTATTTCATCGAAATCTCCCAATCATAACCATGGTTTGTTTGATGCTGATGCTAGTTGTTTCATTAACTCCCATGATTCTGCTCGTCTCCTTGTGTTTGGTTCCCTGTAAAACCCCGTAAGTCACCAATCCTGCATCCCTTGTTCACCCTTAACTTCCATATCTATGTGGTTCCTCGAGAAGCTTTGAAGGTGTAACTAGATGTCCTCTTTCCAAAACATAGCAAGTCCCTCATTGAACCTTCTGAGCTGACTCTGAATCCATTCTGCATCCCACACTTTCGTCTTATTTTTTCCAACCTTTTCTCATGTAGTTTAGTTTCACTAAGAAAAACTACTTGGGGATCTTCTTTCTTTAGTAGGTGACAAAGACTTCTGACTGCCCGTGGGTTCCCAAGCCCACGGCAGTTCCATGCTAAGCACCTCATTGGTCTCGACGAGACTGGTGACCAGTCGTCGCTGTTGGATTTTGAGCATTAACCTCCAATACTTCCATCTTCTTGACTTTGCTGCTTGTCTTATCAATATCCATATCATCCCTCGATTCATCATTTTCTCCTATTTTCCTTTTACCTAGAGCTGGCATAGGTGTAGGGTGGAGCTGTGTGTGGCTTCTTGCTTTCTTCTTCCAATTTGCTTTAGTTGTGGTCTGCCTTCTTAAATCTGTATCTTCAGAGATCTGTTTTACTGTTTTTCATTGTCCATTCCTGTTACACATACAGTTGGCTGACTTTGTGGTCCCTTCATTTCGATACCCTTAGCAGGTGTGTTACTAAGATGAATGTTGACCTGGTTAAATGTGAGTGTGGCCCCACCAGCATTTGTTCCCACTTTTCCTGCTACTCAGCTGCTGATTTGGCTGAGATATTTGTGTTATTTTGAAATCCTTCATCCCCCTTGTTTCGCCTATGATTACGCCAGTATCTACTCCTTGATTACGTGATCTCATTCCATATTATTTGGACTCTCTACTGCATTGGCTTGGATAAGATCCCGCTCCTGATTGTTTGCCGCAAGATATTCTACTTCCAAATTCAAATTCCTAACTGTCGGATTACTGCTATCTGATCCACTTCTTGTTTTCGAAGAGTTATCTCCTCCTGACTGGGTCTTCCTTCCCGATTGGCTATTTTTTTTTTCTGGTTTCCCATTCTACTTGTTGCTCCGATAAACGACATTGTCCCTTTCTTCATGGGCGATGCCCGAAGCCATTCTCCGTACTGATGTTCTTCTTCATGGCTCTCATCGTTGGTATCTAATAGGACACACTCCATTTGGCAATGCCCTAGGATTCCACAAGCGTAACAGAAAATCGGCAGACGTTCATACTTAAGTCTTCCATAATTACTACCTCCCCCTTCGCCATGGCCAAGTTTCACCATTCGTCTGAGCGGCTGAGTGATGTCAATTTCCACCCGAACTCTAAGGAATCTGCCCTATCCCATTTCTACCAATCTATCATCAGTCTCTTTCGTGTTTCCAATGGTGTTACCTATCCGTTCCATCATGCCCTTAGTCATCCACTTAAGCGGGAGCCCATCCAGAATGTTGCTTTCTTGAAAACGTAGTCAGTTGGCCGAATGTTACCATCATATTCACACATGAGGATCAAATGCTTGTCGAATGACCATGGAGAACCATCTAGCACCCTGTTTTTGTCCTTCTTTGAGCCAAACTTGAGAAGGATCAGATTATCACTAGAAGTGTAAACTGCATATCCCTCACTAACTTTCACACCATCTTTAAGGTGTTTATTAAAGCTTCCCTGTTGTAAGCACGATTAGTTAACAACTTACATACCACCCAATTGCTGGTTTCATTTTTGTCCACTTCATCCGTGATTTCTTCTGTATCAATGGTGTCATTCTCCCTGTCCGTTAGTTTCAGCTTCCTCCATTCTTCAACTATCTCCTGTTCCATTCCTTTCTTGCGTATGCCACTAGTTACTATCTCTAAGAACTAAAACTATATCCCAAACACTGCTCAGAGGAGTCTTGGGGAGTTACCCTCAGTACTTGACAAGACTAGAGAGAACTCCTTCTACAGTCCAGATTGAGAAGACTCATTCATTGTATATGTACGTTGAATTTTGAATAAATTAAAAATATTTAAATATTCTCAATCTATATAATATAGATATCGAATCGACTTGAAACTTAACGTGCACGACGACGATGATTATATTACTAAATTTAACGATCAGTTTATTAAAATATTAATCTTATACAAATTTATAAAAATATGTAAAATTAATTAATTTTACACTAGTATAAATTAATTCTTTTTATAATGAATTAATTAAAACATTATAAAATAAAAGCTTCACCAATAAGATCTTATCTTAGTAACAAAAAGAGATCTTGAAATCTTAAAGTTCAAGTTCAAATCCGATCATAATAATTTTGTATATTGGTTTGTTTGTTTGATTTGTTTATTGATTTCTTCTATAAATGTATTATTGGATAAATATTGAAGTTATTTGATTATAATTATGTAATTTTTACTTATAATATATAATTTTGTCCGAAAAAAAAGGGAATAATTCACTTAGATAGCTTGCGGTTAATTGCAAAGAATTTGAAGTCAAATTAATTACTCCACTCATTCATTGTCATAAACTTTAATTCTGTAATGGGAGTCAAAAAGATAAGGTTGATGAGCTGAGATTAGTTCAATAATTTCAACTATTTTTGGCATATATCATCTGGTTTTTGGATGGTTTGAGGCTGTAAATGGACCATTACTGTCCAATCAATGTCTTGTAATATGGGTACTTACTCTCTCTCAAATTATTATCCAACCAACCAATCTTGTAAAAAAAAAAAAACCAATCTTAACCTTTTTAATTTTTGTTGTTGTAATGAGTATCTTTAAAATATATTTTAATATTATTTATAATAATAAATTTATATTAAATATAATAATTGAAAATATTATTCATATTTTTTAATACATTTAATAAAAAAATTATTATATATAATAATTTTTAAAAAAACTCATTAACAAATTTTTTAATTAATAATATAAAAAAACATCATCAAGATTACTAGCTAAGAAAGTTCATTTCTATTTGCGGTAACCATTATCAGGGCTTGAGTACTTTAAAAAGGCTAATCATGGCTCGCTACTTTCTAAATTTGGCAACTGATTAGGTTTTACATGGTAGAAATACCTAATTAATGAAGCATGGTTACAAACTTGAAGTTTGGTTTCGTGAATGTTATACTTGTGTAATATTTTTGGTCTTGACAATATTGCAATAGCAATCAAATATTGTCTAGAAATAAAAAGTTTTAAGTTCAATTACATTTTTCTCAATAAAAATATAAAATAGCATTGACTAATATTTTCATGAAAATTATAGTAGGTGGTCAATCAGACCTGATTTGAAATTTTCATCTAATTAACTTAAAATTAGAAAAGTCCACGGATCGGATCAGATCATGTTCAATTTAAGTTTAAGTATGGTATCAATATTATATTTGTTTATTCAAATTCGATCTGGCCCGACTATTCAGATCTCAAATTTTGTTCAAACGCGTCCAAATGTATAAATGAGTAGTCCGGATCCACCTATATTATTTTTAAGAAAATAAAAAAAAATGTTATTTTTAATTTAATTTTTATTAGTTTTATTTTTTTATTAAAATTTGAAATATAGATAACTTAATATATTTTTAATATTTACACTATAATATTACATATATTTATTATTTATATGATATAAATTACATAATATAAAATTAAAAATATAATATAGTAAATTATATAATTAAAAATGGGTCGAGTTGGACTGAGTTGGATTTTAATTATTAGAGCCAAGACTCTCATTTTTTGCTCAAATTTATTTTTCATACCTAACAATTTTTATTCAAACCCTTTCAATTATTAGATAAATTTTTGAATTTAAACAAGTAATCCGACCCGTGAAAATATTTGCTCGAAGCCTAACCCTACTCAAATCTAATTTGGTGCTAGATGTCAACAATTTTACATCAAACTCATCTTAATACGAAAAGGTTCATATTAGAATCAACCTAAATCTCATTATAATTTTTACTTTAACTAAAATAATAAGCATTATATATATATATATATATATACTATTTTAGAAAATGACTTACATTTAACTCAATTTATGAATTAATTTAGAAAATCACAATGAATCAAAGTATTTTAAAATTAAAAGTGACCCAAATCTAAAATTACTCATACATATTGAATTCAAAATTTTTGGAATCTGAAATTCCATAACATGGTCAATTGTTACCTCCAAATCGAAAATAGCATAATTACTTATCATTAATATTTTAATTTTATCAAATTATATGACCATGAAACCATGCTTTTACATGTAACAATCGTGAAAAAGACCGTCACTCAAAATTCTTAGAGGTGCAAATCCACGTAATAATGAGAGGGAAGACCAGGATTACGTGTTTTCTCACCTCAAAGATTTTTTTTATATAAAAAAATATGGCAGTTCGAAAATTGAAAAAAAAAAATTTATAGATATTAAAATTCGAATTTTGAACTTATTGAATGATATATCTTAAAAATGATACTAATAATTTGAACCAATTGAATTAAAATTCGAATTTCACCTCAAAGTTTTCGTTAGATAAATAATAATTACATTTAAGTATTATTTACAAATTTTGTTGGATTAAAATAACAAAAAAAATTATTATATTTAAATAATTTTTTTTATTTTTATTTACACTCAAATAATTTTTTAATTTTTACTTTGTAATCAAATAATCTTTTAATTTCAATTATATTTAAATAAACTTTAATATAAATTAATTGTTCATTTAAAATAAAATTTGTTTGAATATAAATCAACTATAAAAACTTATTTAAATATAATAAAAATATATGTAAACAAATTTAAGAAAATAAAATAATTCATTAATTTTTTAATTTTATTTTAGCCGATTTGTTTCTACTAGTAAGTGCGTTTCCCCGTACTGTTTTCTTTAGAAATTCCCACAGAACTCTGACGGCCCCACTTTGTGGCCCCTTCACTTTCAATAATCAATATTAGTACAAAATGACGCCATAAATCACCAAAAACTAGAACAAACCTCATTCTTAAACCACTCTTCGCATCTTCTTCCTTCTATAAATACCTTTGCAAGTTGCAACCACTCCCCAAAGCTCACCAAAAAACCATCTCAGCTTTTTTTTTTTCTTTCTTCTAAAACTTTTGCTTCAAGCAAACAAAAATGGCAGCAAGAGAGCCATTTAATGTCACAGCAAAGTCACCTTCAGGAATCACTACTCCACACTCACCATGGCATTCACCAGTCCCGTACTTGTTCGGTGGCTTGGCTGCCATGCTTGGTCTCATAGCGTTCGCGCTTCTCATCCTTGCTTGTTCTTATTGGAAACTGTCAGGTTACCTTGAGAACAGTGAGGGAGGGCAAGGGGAGAGAGACTTGGAAGCAGGAGAAGGTAAAGGAGACGAGACCCAGAAAGCTGCAGGGTCACCTGTTATGGAACAAAAGTTTCTTGTAATAATGGCTGGCGAAGTAAAGCCAACGTTCTTGGCCACCCCCATTTCTTCTAGCAGGTCTTCTTCTTTTGGTGATAAGAGCGAAAAGAGCTGTTGCTGTGCTGAAAAGGGTGAGAAATTGGAGGAGGAAGGCGAGAAGCAGGTGAGTGGTGGTGGTGATGGTGATGATCAGGTGCTAAGTGATAGCACGGGGACTCAGCCATCCTCAAGTCAGGAGAATCAGGACCATTGATTTTTCTCTTTCCCCTTTTCTTTTTTTTTAGAAAGAAAAGAAAAAAGAAAGAATTTCCGGTGATCTCCTTAGGTGGATGTTGGGTTTTTCTAGGTGGGTTTTTCGTTTCGTAAAACAGAGCTCAAGGTTTTGCTTTGGAACCTTTTTGAGATGGGGTTGTCGGTCTGTTTATCAGCTTGCATGTTTGATTGGTGTCAGCCTTTTCCCATTGTTTTACTCTACTTTTTGTTTTTTTCTTTTCTTTGGGGTCTATTTCTTTGTTTACAATTCGGGAAATGTAAATTTTTAGTGAGATTGAATGGAAGCAAGAATTCACTGTTCTTCATGAGGATCATTCCAGAGTGGTTTTTATTAATTTTTGTCACATTAATTTAGTAAATCTAGTCTTTGTATAGCTAGAATTAATATGATAAAGTATAATTAAATTCAATTAGAATAGATTTTTGCCAAGGTTGGTTTTGCAAAATTCAGGAACCTGACAACAGAAATTTGACAAACAGAGGTTCTCTTCTCTTCTCCCTAGAGAAGGCAAAGGTAGAGAGAAGGGCACGTGTGAGGCTATTGTTATAGGTTTTTGTACAAGTTCCTGATGCGGCGTGGTGAAGCAGCACATTGCAGATTGCACAGCCTTGCCTTGAGAGTTGAGACCATTCTCTTTCTCAAAATTGATTCACTCTATTAAAGCCTCTGCTTTGCTCTGCTACTACAACAGCTCCAACATATAATAATATTCCATTATTGAGGGGTCATGTCTTCAAATCACAAAATCACCCTTGCCTTGTGCATTCCTGACTTGGTTTGGTGGGTTTTGGATCATGTAAAGCTAGCTTTTCCTATTTTTTTTTTTTCTATGAAGCATTTAGCAAGTAATTAGCACTTTATTTGTAGATTTAAATTACGATTGCAGATAATTTTTAAGTCGTATTTATTATGATTATAATAATAATAAATATTATCACGATCAATTTTGATTAATATCGACAATGATCAAAACCGTAGGTTTAGTTTAATTTTGGCTTTTGGGGGAGTAGTGGTACAACGCAGCGCGCAATTCTTAATTCCAAAGTGGTACAAACTCATCAAATAACCCCACAGCGATTGTCCCAACTGCCAATCCCAAATTAGTGGTTTGTATTGAAAATGCATTCAACTATGTAAGCAATGATTTATGAGGTAAGCCATCTACAGATTATCCATCTATCTACATCAAAAGATGAGTACCAATGGTTAGTTTACAAATTCCAAATTTCAAACCACTAACTAGCTATTAACAAATTGAATTTAAAATTTTAAGGGTTACTTCATTCAAAATTGAAAGTGATATGCTGAAAATGTACATAAGCTTATGCTATAGCACTATCATTTTTCTTACTTATTTTTGTAAGAAATGCAAAAAAAATAAATAATACATAATAAATAATCCAGGGCCTTAGCCTACATGATAGAATATCAATAAGAAAGGAATTATATGCACACAAACATTTGATTTAAAATCATTACAAGTACTAAGTAGGCTTGTCTAAGGATCATGCTATCCATCCAAGTTCAACGGACCGTTTGATATTTAGAATGATTTGAACAAAAATATTGGATTTGAAAAACGAGTTGGGCAAAAAAATGAGCTTCGTTTAAAAAATGGGTCAAGCCTTGGACATGGTATTTTTTTCCAGGCTCGACCCGACCCATTTTACTATTACTAATATAGATTTTAGGAAGGATCGAACATTCTATGTAAAAATTCGGACGGGCTTCTGTGGGCCTGGATATTGATTTTACATGGCCGGGTTGGGCTAGACAAAATTTTCTGCTCATATTTCAAGTCGGCCTAGGTCTGGACAGAGAGAATGTTTGTTAATATGAGATCTAGGTCCTGCCTAAATTCGACCTAATCCGACTCATGAATACCTATAATATTTAGATTCTAGAAAAAAAATTAGATTCGAATTTTTTTGTTAAATAAAGAAAAGTTATATGTTATCATGTACTCCATCCGTCTCATAAATACTGTCTTATTTATATATTTTTAGTTGTCTTAAATTAATATTTTGTTTGAAAAAGCAACAGAAAAATTATTTACTTATCTTTATTATCTTCAACTATAACTATCTACTTTCTACTATTTTTTTCTAAATCAAGAGTGTTGAAAAAAGTTATAATCCATAAAAGTTAAAATCAAATATAATATATGAGACAAAGAGAGTACCAGTTTTATAATTGCCTTTGTTGGACAATAGCTATACAATTATAAGAAAAGCTAAAAAGTGTGAAAAAAAGTATGGATTCAAATATTTTGAATGAGAGACATGAAATCTTTATATAAAGAATTTATATTATTTACACTTGAAGGCTTTATTTGTGTCTACGGTACATTCATTTTCGGATTCGATCGGACCACTTAGTACATCGTACAATTAAATAACATTCGCATGCAATTTTACAAATGTGGTTACATTTTGTGGTTAAACTTTAAGGGCAGATCCATTTGGCAAATGTCACCCAATCAGGGCAGCAGCTGGTGTTGGAGGAAATTGTTATAGATCAGAAGACTGGCCTCACAATTTGTTACTTATCAGAACGGTACATAAGAATGGGCAATGCTTGGAAACAGGTACTCAGTGTCAAAAGTCTTAGATGGTCTTAGGACTAAAAAGGAGAAGATTGGTTGGGATAGGTTGATATGGTTCCGATGTCATATTCCAAAACACTCACTATTGTCCTGGATGTCAATTCAAAATAGATTGCCTACCAAGGATAGGCTTAACTCATGGGGGATGATGATTGATGGAAGCTGTGTTTTCTGCCTAACAAAGCAGGAAACCAAGGATCATCTGTTCTTTGAATGTGAGTACTCCAGGGGCATATGGCAAGAGGTGATGCAACTGTGTGGACTGCAAAGACGAGTAGCTGACTGGGTTACTGAGTTCCATTGGGAAGCAAGAAAACTGAAGGGGAAATCACTCATCTCAACTGTCTTGCATTTAGCTTGGAATGCTTCTGTGTACATGATATGGAAAGAAAGAAACAACAGATACTTCAACCAAACCTACACCCCCAGGTCGAAAGTCATTACAGGTGTTAAGGAGGTAGTTAAAATGCGACTGGCAGGGATAAGGAATATCATGGCTGACTCAATCAACACGAGACTCAATGTTGCATGGGGTTTGAATACCATATCACTTGAATGACTCTTCTACAACCTGGTTTTTTCATGTGATTTTGTAATCCATTTTCTTTCTGTTATACTTGTCTATAGTGTACAGAACTTACACATGTACAGAACAGTTCTCATGTAGCAGACTTCTGCTTCTTGGATAATAAAAATACAATTTATCCAAAAAACCTTTATGAGCCTATTAATGTAAAAATCAATCATGATTGCTTTATATATATATATATATTTAAATTAGTATAAAGTCGTTGCACTGTATTTTGCATGGTATTCTTCTTGTCAATGTAGCTTGGTAGTTTGCAAAGTTCATCATGTTGGCTGTGGCAATTAATGTCAAAGAATAAGAGAATGCTTTAGGATTGTAGTGATGATTTCCAAATGGTAAAATGGAGGTCAAAGTCCTTGAGAGACATTGTAGTATATGATTTAGTGTAAATTAATCATTTTATTGAAATTATGTGTAATTTAATCTCTTAATTTTTTAAATTGAAGCAAAGAACAAAAATTATCAACACTATTAATGTTTTCTCTGATAAATAGTGTAGACACTTAATCTTGTCTGGGCCCCCTAAACGAGGTAAATTCTTCATTGTGCTTTTTAGAATGCAGAAAATCTCTTCTCATCTTGCAGATGGTTCTCCAGGACTTGTGATTCGGAGTTCAGCATGAAAAGTCCATCGGGAAAAAGTCAACTCCAAAAAGTCAACCACTAAAAAAGTCAACCTTTAGTCAAAATTAAGATTTGAAGTTGAATTGAACAATGATGAAATAATTGATAATCCGAGGTCTACAACGAAAGATATGGAGTTCGAAAGAGAGATTGCGGAAATTTCAATGTAGGAGAAACCCTAATTCGACAAATTTGGGGAAAAATGCTTAAACGATCAAATTGATCGAAATTGGAGGTTCCAAATGAAATATAATTAATGACCACGGGTAATGGAAGGGCCAATCGGAAGCAAAACCAAAGGAAGAGTCAATTTGGAAGGAAAACCGAAAATTAGGGTTCTGGTTAAAAGGGTGAATTTTGCAAATTTGGGAAAAACTGCAAAGATGGTCAAATTTGGTGAAATTGAAGCCCCCAGTTGATAAAGAATGAGTAGACACGGAAAATCCAAAGCCCAGTTTGAAGTGAATCCAAAGGAAGAGCCGATTGGAGCAAAAATGGAAAAACGAAGAAATTCTCGGGTTTGAAAAGGGGAAAACAAAATCGGAGGGGAATTTGATCGTACAAATTGGGCGTTTTCGGACCAACTCAAATTCAATATAGGAAAAAGGAAGTGGAAAAAGAAAATCCAGAAATCGGTCCCGTTTCGAGTAAAAACGAGGCTTCGGAGGTTGAATGGCAATATTGGAAAATCCCAAAGATAATTTCGGGAAAAATAGCAAATGAGCTCTGAAAATTATGAAAACTTTCAGTTCTGAGTTTTATAATTTTTGGAAGAGATCGGCGAATAAAAATCCATAATCGGAGCTCATTTGAAAAATGACAAAGTTCGAGTACACTAAGCTGAAATTCCAGAAGATAATTTCGGGAAAAAACGAGCTCCAAAAATTTTAAAAACTTCCAGATATAAGTTTTATATTTTTTGGAAGAGATCGGTGAATAAAAAGCCGGAATCAAAGCTCATTTGAAAAATGACAAAGTTCGGGTGCATTAAGTTGAAATTCCAGAAGATAATTTCGGGAAAAATAGCAAACGGGCTCCAAAAATTCTGAAACTTCCAGATCTGAGTTTTATATTTTTTGGAAGAGATTGGTGAAGAAAAATCTGGAATCGGAGCTCATTTAAAAAATGGCAAAGTTCGGGTGCACTAAGCCAAAATTTCAGAAGATAATTCAGGAAAAATAGCAAACGAGCTCCAAAAATTCTGAAAACTTCCAGATCTGAGTTTTATAATTTTTGGAAGAGATCGGCGAAGAAAAATCCAGAATCAGAGCTCATTTGAAAAATGGAAAAGTTCGGGTGCACTAAGCGAAAATTCCAGAATATAATTCCGGGAAAAATAGTAAACGAGCTCCAAAAATTATGAAAAATTCTAGATATGAGTTTTATAATTTTTGGAAGAGATCATCGAAGAAAAATTCAGAATCGGAGCTCATTTGGAAAATGGCAAAGTTCAGGTGCACTAAGCCGAAATTCCAGAAGATTATTCTGGGAAAAATAGCAAACGAGCTCCAAAAATTATGAAAACTTCCAGATCTGAGTTATATATTTTTTGGAAGAGATTGGTGAAGAAAAATCCTTAATCGGAGTTCAAATGAAAAAGGTGAATTTTGGGTGGCACTAACCGAAAAATCCAAGAGAAAATTCCGGAAAAAAATAGGAAACGGGCTCGAAAAATTCTAAAAATCTCCATATCATTATATTTATTTGGATGGATTTGAGAAAGAAAAACTGGATTTGGGGTCTGTTTGCAATAAAATCAAGTTTAGGGGCCCTTGGCTGGTCATGTATAGGGGAAGGGTAGGGATTTAATTCATTTCATCAAGTGGTCCATATCAAGCTACAAGATGTCATTTTTAATGTCATAAAAATATCTTTCTCATCCAATGGCCTAAGTACCTTATGAAAAGATGAGTACATCCTTGAATGGCAAAAATCTAATTACAAGATGACATTTTTATTGTCATGCAAATGTCCTCATCCAATGCCCAATATTGGTGGAAGAAAGATGAGCACAAGTCATCCAATGGTTGGAAATGCATGTAGCCAAATAAATATCTTTGCTCATCCAATGGCTTAGGCACCTTATGAAAAGATGAGTACATCCTTGAATGGCTAAGATCAATTGGCAAGAAGACATTTTTATTATCATGTGAATATCTTGGATCCAAGGGCTTAGAGTGTGTAGGACAATTAAATGAAATGATCTCCACCATTCACCAAGAGAGGGGGGGTTCAGCCATGCTTATTTACCAAGGGAGGTTTTCATTTTTTTTTTACACAAGATAGAGGCTGGCTGATTTCAAAAAGAGGCAGTAGCTAAAACACAAAAAAAAAAAAAAAAAGATTTTTGATAGAAAAGAAAGAAAGTTTTTGCTAAGGTAGCCATTCCTCTTTGGGTCTTACATTTTTTCCTTCTTCTTCTTCTTCTTCTTCTTCATGTTATTCTTTATTTTTTCATGTGATTTCCTTCTATTTTCTTTGCTTAATAAAAGTTTTATGAAAGCTTTTTTTTTTTGTTGTTCTTGCTTTTTCAAAACAAATAAAACAATGGTTAGGCTTCATGATCTTGAGAAGAATCAAGTGATAATGGTTAGGGTGGGCTTTGTCCAATATACCAACCATGGAGTTCATTTCCATATTTTTCTATTTTTATTTATTTATTTGCTACTTTAACTTGCTTATTTCTATTATTATTTATTTTTATATGTATTTATTATTCTTACTAACCATTTTGTTTTTTGATTTATGATATACTTTTGCATATTGTGGCTATTTGTCATATAGTTTAGGCCATTTTCATATGCTAGGTCATTTTCCATTTCATTTAGACATTTAGGCCATTTTCATATGCTATGTCATTTTACATGTCATTTAAGTTTTAGGTCATTTTTATTATCTATGTCATTTTACACTTCATTTAGACATTTAGGTCATTTTCATATGCTATGTCATTTTCCATTTCATTTAGACATTTAGGCCATTTTCATATGCTATGTCATTTTACATGTCATTTAAGCTTTAGGTCATTTTTATTATATATGTCATTTTATATTTCATTTAGACATTTAGGCCATTTTCATATGCTATGTCATTTCATATGTCGTTTGAGTTTTAGGTCACTTTTATTATCTATGTCATTTTGCATTTCATTTAGACATTTAGGCCATTTTCATATGCTATGCCATTTTACATGTCATTTAAGCATTAGGTCATTCTCATTATTCCATGTCATTTGCCATGTCATTTTAGACACTAGGTCATGCATATTCCATGTCATTTATTTCATGCATTTTGGCATTTCCCACTTGATTTTTGACTTAAGCCAATCAATAGGGCTATAAATGAACCGGGTTTGAACGAACAGGCTTCTGTTTGTGTTCGTTTATTTATTTTTGACCTTGTTTGTGTTAGGTTCGTGTTCGTTAAGGATTTTAAAATTGTGTTCAAGCTTTGTTCGTTTAAAATTGAGCGTGTTCGTTCATTTATTGTTCACGAACATTAAATGAACATGTTCATGAACACATAATCGAACATGTTCGTGAACAATTAAAAATATGTTCCTGAACTATAAACAAACAAATTTAACAAACAAACAAATAAAAAATAAGTCAATTCTAAGTTATTATTAAATATAAAATAATACAATATAAATGTAATTAAATTTAAATTATTATTAAATATAAACAATAAAACACAGATATTATTAAATTTAAGTTATTATTAAATATAAAATATAAGCGAACGATAAACGAGTTTTAAACAATCTATTAAACGAATTTTAAACGATCTATAAATGAGCTTGTTCATGAATATAAATGAACCGAAGATACCGTGTTCCTGTTCAATTCGTTTAATAAACAAATCTTAAAATCATGTTCATAATCGTTTATTTAGCTTGATAAACGAACATAAATGAACAAAAATCGAACTGTTGACGAACCGTTCGTCGAACGCTCTGTTCATTTACGCCCCTACCAATCAATGGCTCAAAGCCTAGCTTTAATGAGCATACTTGTGGAAAATTAAGATTTGTCAAGTTGGATTTTCTAATTTTATGATTTTTTTCTCATTAGGCAACTCTTGTCCAAATTTTTATAAATTTTTACCACTGGTTGTAGGACCTTAGAAGAGTCTCTAATATTTTTATTTTGATTTTTGGACGTTTTTATCAAAGGTTTAAAAATATTTTTTGGTTAAGAAGTTTTTTTTACCTATTATTCTGTCTTTCATGAATTTTTGGATAGGTTATCCTTAGTCTAAAAATTAAGCCAATTTTTTCCCATAGAGGTCGATATGTTTTAAGTCTCCCATAATTTTTTCAGATTTTTTTGAAATTTTTTAGAAGGGTAAACAAATCAGTTTCCAAAACTGGTCAATAAAGTCATATTTGTTTTTATGAACTAATAATTTTTTGTTTTGTTTAAGGAACTAAGAGGGGGCTGATTTAAAACATTAGTTGCTGTCTTAGGTCAATTTCCAATTTATTTTAATCATAATTTTTTTTTTTTTAGAGTCGGGTCAAGGTTGGTCAACCCCGGGTTTCAAAACTAGGAAAAATTAGAGGCTTTTAAAGGGTATTTTTAGCCAAGTGTAATAATTATCCAAAATTTCTGATTTTTTTTAATCCGAGTCTAAAATCCGAGTTAGAAAATCCAACTTAGGTCTCTTCCAAAGGTAGTCAGATGTCTTTTTAGATATACGAATATCCTTATTTTGTGGGAGAAATACATTTCCATGCATTTGCATTTTTCATATTCATGCATATTTTATGACATTTATTTTTTGCTATTTTGGTTATATAAATTCAATATATATATATATATATATATATAAATATTCCATAGTGATGTCATTGCTTTGATTTAGATGTTATGTTGTCATTTTGATTATAGCATAATTATGAATATGTTTTCCATTTAATTTAGATATTTGCTATGTCATATAGATTTCTAATATGTCATCTAGGTTTTATCATATCATTAATTCTTGCCATTTAATTTAGATTTTTGCTATGTCATATAGATTTTTTAATAAGTCATCTAGGATTCATTATGTCATTAATTCTTGACATTTAATTTAGATTTTTGCTATGTTATATAGAATTCTAATATGTCATCTAGGTTTTATCATGTCATTATTTCTTGTCATTTTATTTAGATCTTTGCCATGTCATTTAGATTATGCCATGTCATTAATCCATATGCCATGTCATTCATTCATATGCCATGTCATTAGTAGTAATTTGCTTATTCATAACTATCTCTTTTAAATGTTTTTAATGTAATAAAAATAATGATTTTCAATAAGATAAAGTTATTCCCAAATTAAAATAATTCATGAGTTCTCCTCCGGGTTGCCGAGGAGGACATCATCAATTATCATTAATAACGAAATATCTTTTTTTCCAAAACAAGAATGATTCGGAAAATTTTCCAAATAAATAATTTTTTTTATATTTTGCCGGGTTTGCCGGGGAATGATGGAAAATTTTGAATTAATAAATTCCGAATCATTTTCAAATCATATGGAATTATTTTTCTTTAAAATGGAAATTATTTTTAAATTCCAATTTCAAAATCGACTTTTTTACCGAGACTCGAGATAACACATGATTAACAAGGTACTGTTTTACACGGGCGTTGCAGAGTGCTAATCTTTTCCCTCGCGTAACCGACTTCCGAACCTCTTTTTTGATTTTCTCTGGTTTAAATCGCATATTTCAAAATTGGTTTTAAAAATATTTTAATTAATTTTAAAATATTTTACAAAATCGGTTAATAGGTGGCCGATCACACCAAGCCAAAAAAGATTGGTGGCGACTCCGTTTCTTTTTCAAGGTCGTTTTCAAACTCTAATTTTATTTTCAAGAAGAATTAAAATGAGGAATTAAGTCGTCTTTTCCTCTGTTACCCCAATGTCACACTTAACGAGTAATATCTCGCGATGAGACTTGTTATTTTTTTAGGTTGCGACAGCTTGACGACTCTACTGGGGACTATTAGAGAGTCAGACCTAGAGTTAATTGTGTGTTATTGATAGTCTCGATTTTGTCGATTTTATTCGGTATTTAATTCCCATATTTTTAATAAAAAGAAGAATTTTAAAAATAATAAAATGTTTTCGAAAATGTTCATACTCATGTGTATGCATAGTATTGTTATTATTCTGTGGTTATTTTCTTGTATATTATTATTCTTTGTTAGATTAATGCTTGTCATTATTTAATTTTGTCTTTAATATTTTGTAGGGATACTTAGGATAGGGGTTAGATTAGGTGGTGAAAGGTTTGATTGTTCCTCCTCACACACGACACTTACATTTTGCATAACATGAGCTCTATATTCGAGTTCCATCCCTTTAAGTGGAAGTAAAGTACCTATGCTTTGTGTGGCAATAGCCTCCGCATAAGCCGGGGAAATGAACTCTAATGAATTGAACCCATTTTAATTGGGGTGCCTGTAGAAGGATAAAATTTTTAACCAATTACAAATTGCCACGTGTCAATTGAAATTCTTTTAATTAAAGGAATTTTCAATTAAATTATGCATCACCATGTGAAATTATGACATCATAATTAATTATTTTATAATTAATTAAATATGTACACATGGCTTGACCAATCAAATTGCAAGGATTCATGGGTCACCCAATCAAATTTCGCTCATGTGTCATAATTACTTTATCTCTAATTAAATTAATTTAAATTAATTAAGAGATAAATAATACAATTTTATCTCTAATTAAATTAAATTAATTAAGAGATAAATAATGAAGTTTTATCTCTAATTAAATTTAATTAATTAAGGGATAAATAATAAAGTTTTATCTCTAATTAAATTAAATTAATTAAGAGATAAATAAGGAGGTATTATCTCTAATTAAATTAAATTAATTAAGAGATAAATAAAGAGGACAAGTTCTTTTAGAACTCTCTTTCACCTGGCTGGCTACCACTATAAATAAAGACATCCCCTCAACGCAAAAGAGACAATTCAAAAGCCTGAAGAGAAGAAGAAGATTTTGAAGACCCAAATCCTCTCCAAAATCTCAAGAAGAATTCTTTGAAGGAATTGGAGAAATTGAAGATATTCTGAAGAACGCTGTGTATGTTCTTAAGAAAGCTGCTCTTTGATCTTGTTTCATCAAAAGAAAGAAGATCAATCCCGTTTTTCAAGATCAAGTCTAGAAGACCCTTAAAGCGGATCTCAAGATTTCTAAAAAAGCTGCTCTCCGATCTTGTTCCATAGAAAGAAAGGAGGTCAAATCCGTTTTTTCAAGATCAATTCTAGAAGACCCTTGAAGCGGATCTCATTAGAATCTTGTTGAAGAAAAGAATCAAATGATTTCTTTATTTTAAGAATTTCAAGAGATTGTAACCTCAAAGTTTGATTAATAAAATTCTTATTTGACTGCAAATTTTCCTTGTCATATTTTCGACGCGAAATTTGTGTGTACAAATTTTGGCACGCTCGATGGGACCATCTATGCCTTTCATCTCTTTTCTTCTAAACTCAAGTTATCAGGTTGCAATGGCTCCCAAGAAGAACCTTGCTAACAAACCAACTCTCAAGCCTGCTCGAGCTAATCCTGCAGTCTACCCCACTTCATCATCAAGCGTTGATATCCCCGCTCATCCTTATGGAACTAGGAAGAAGACCAAAGCTCTTGCTGAATTGTATGAGCAAAGTTTTTCGGTGCTCAATCAAAACCCTCTCTATGACACTTCTTCTCCAATTCAAGACTTAGAAGAAGTTTTTGCTGGACAAGTTGATTCTCCTCGAGGATCAAGTGCAAGTCGCCAGTTAACATACAAAGAACAAGATAGCTACTCAAGCAACAGCCCTATTCCATCATCTGCTCCAAAATCAAGTTCTGGAGTCATGGCCGTCATGACAACTGGCACCACATCATTGGAAAAACAAGTTGAACTACTGGGAAAATCTGTTGAAATTCTTTCAGCAAGCATCAAAGAGAAGGATAACCAGATCGCTTCCATGATGGACAAGATCGCCGGTCTCACTAGAAAAAGAAACGAAGCTTCAAACCAAAATTGGCAATCAATCTTTCAAGATGATGGTGAGAACTCTGGCAAGGAAGTTGCTAAGGGTTCTGAAGAAAAGATCAATGAAATCATCACTACCAGTCAACTCAAGGATCTTATCAAGGAGGCTATCAAAGATCAAGTTGAAAGCGTCACTCAACCTTCATATACATATGCAAAGCCATATTCTCAAAGGATCAATCATTTGAGGATGCCTGGGAACTATCAACCTCCAAAGTTTCAGCAGTTCGATGGAAAAGGAAATCCATGCCAACATGTTGCACATTTCGTGGAAACTTGCAATAATGCTGGCACCTATGGAGATCTCATGGTGAAGCAGTTCGTTCGCTCCTTAAAAAGCAACGCCTTTGATTGGTATACTGATCTTGAGCCTGAGACGATTGACAGCTGGGAACAACTTGAGCGTGAATTCCTTAATCGATTCTACAGCACTCGCCGCATAGTCAACATGATCGATCTCACAAGCTCACGTCAATGGAAGGATGAGCCAGTCATTGATTACATCCATAGATGGAGGAATCTGAGCCTTAACTGCAAACAAAGATTGTCTGAGTCTTCTGCCCTTGACATGTGCATCCAAGGCATGAATTGGGGCTTGCGTTACATTCTTCAAGGCATCAAGCCTAAGACCTTTGAAGAATTAGCCACTCGTGCTCATGATATGGAGTTGAGTATGACAGCTGCTGGAATCAAGAACCTCCGGTGCAAGAGCTAAAGAAAGGTAAGGAAAAACAAGATACCCGCAAAGGGGGCAAAACCTTTATCAACAAGGGAGAAAGAAAACAGTCCATGACCGTGACTACCAAGCCTCTTAAGATATCTCCCAAGTCAAAACAATCTCAAGAGACGAAATCTTCTCCTATCCAAGAAAAAGGTAAAGGCAAGGTCACTTTGAAGGAGAGGCAAGAAAAGAAGTATCCTTTTCTTGATTCTGATGTTTCAAGCATTCTTGAAGAACTTTTAAAGACTAAGCTGATTCAGTTGCCAGAAATGAAGCGACCTGAAGAAGCTGATAAAGTAGAAGACCCCAATTATTGCAAGTACCATCGCTTGATTAGCCATCCTTTGGAGAAGTGCTTTATTTTGAAGGATAAAATCATGCGACTCTATAAAGAGGGGAAAATCGAGTTTGAAGAAGAAACGTTGTCATCAAATTTGGCATCAGTCAATATGGTTTCTCAATCCAATTTGCTGGATAGAACCATAGATTTTGGCTCTTTTTGATCCTATCATACTGGCTCCAAGTACAAGTACAATGGTGGATCTTCAGGGAAATGGGGGCAATTATTTGCTTCAAATAGAAAATCAAGATGACGATGGTTGGACTCTAGTCACACGCCGAAAAAGCAAAAAGAAGAATCTTCCAAAACTTGTGAAAGTGCCTACAAGAGCTAAGATGATCAAACAACCATCTAAATCTCCAAAGCCCAATGTGCCTCAAGAAACAAAAATGCCATCTCAGGGTAAAAATTCAATAGGGAGAAAGTCAAGGAGGCCAATCACTTTAAACGAATTCATGCCAATTCAAATTAGAGATGAAGATTTGGCTTTCATGACTTGTTACCATAACGGTGGCAATGAAGATAATGAAAATAACATTGACATAGTAGCATTTGAAGTTGATGATCATTCTTGTGCTACGAAAATTAACTTTTCTGATGAAGATCTGTTGCTGGGGTCAACCCCTCATAATCGGCCGTTGTTCGTCGTAGGATATGCTCGAGAACAGAAGATTAATAGAATCTTGATCAATGATGGTTCTGCTGTCAACATACTCCTATTGATGACGATGAAGGAATTAGGAGTTCCTTTGGATGAATTGATGCAAAGCTGCTTGATGATCCAAGGATTCAACCAAGGGGGACAAAAAGCTCTTGGAAAACTTAGACTTCAACTTTTCATTGGAGATATGGAGTCAAGTCCACTTTTCCATGTGATCGATGCCAAAACGACGTACAACATGTTGTTAGGACGACCGTAGATACATCAAAATGGTGTAGTCTCCTCAACTCTGCACCAATGTCTCAAGTATTGTAGAAACGGTCAAGTCAAGACGATCCTTGCAGACGCTAAGCCATTTACTATAGCAGAAGCACATTTCGCAGATGCAAAATTTCATCTAAAAGATATATTTATTGAAGAAGTAATGTCCAACCCGATTCAAGAATTAAAGCAAAAGGGAAAGAATTTGGCTTCCTCCACAGTTGGAGAAGATGAAATTGCTCAAGGTTTAAAGGATTTGACTCTTCCCCTCACTAACTTGGAAGAATCAAGAGGCCTTATACCTCCACTGAAAGGATTTGTTAGGCCAGTAGAAGAACCTCTTTGTGAACATTAGGATCTTCCTACTCATCGAGCCAAAGATTTTGATCCTAATTCTTATAGGTTGCTTGTCAAAGCTGGATATAAACAAGAGGATGTTGCAAAATTGGCTCACGAGACAAAAGAGCCTTGCAAAGAAAAGCCGCAAAGTTCATTCAAGATCCGTCAGGTCTGGCAAAAGAAAATTGATCACGTTGGAACTTCTAGAGAGGGGCTTGGATATTCTCCATTAAAATTGAAGATTCATAAACAAACTTCGAGGTACATAAATGTGGAGAAAGTGCTCGAGGAGCAAGAAGATGCAGTGAAGCCACCAAGACTTTCAGTATTTGATCGCTTGGGAGCACGCTCAACACGATGTTCAGTGTTTGATTGTTTGAGCTTTCAATCATCACAAAGGTCAGTTTTTGAACGAATGGGAGAAAAATGCAGTGAAGTTTCTGTAAGTAAACCAATTTCCATTCAGTCAAGGCTTGGGAGTCTGTACTCCAAAGAAGTTAACTGTGGCCGAAAAAGAAAATTTTCCACTTTAAAAGAATTAAGAGATTTTCACAGCAAAATTCCTTCTCGAATGAAAAGGCAAAGCGAATGGAAGGTAACTACTGGTGAAGTTTTAAAGGCTAGAAAGCACACAGTGGTTATAACCAAATCGGTCTTATCCTCAGAGGAAAAAGAACTTGAAGAAACAGAAATCCTTACTTCTAACCATGTATCTGTAAAAGAAACTGGTGAAAAATCTCAAGAAGAAGAAGCCCAAGAAGCCCATTCATCTTTTGAAGAAGGAAATCAAGCTACTATTGATGAGCTAAAGAAGGTTAACATCAGTACTAGTGAAGATCCACGACCGGTCTTTATTAATGCTTGCTTACCACCAGAAGAGGAAAAAGCCTATCTTGATCTTTTGATAGAATATCGAGATATCTTTGCTTGGACTTACAAAGAGATGCCGGGACTTGATCCAAAAGTAGCTATGCATCATTTGGCTGTCAAGAAAAGTGTCCGACCTATCAAACAAGCTCAACGACGTTTCCATCATGACTTGATTCCCCAAATTGAAGCTGAGGTCAATAAGCTCATCAAAGCTGGCTTTATTAGAGAAGTCAAGTATCCCACTTGGATCTCAAATATTGTTCCAGTGAGAAAGAAAAATGGTCAACTTCGAGTTTGTGTAGATTTTTGAGATTTGAACAATGCTTGTCCAAAGGACGACTTTCCTCTCTCTTTAACAGAAATAATGGTTGATGCTACAACTGGCCACGAAGCTTTGTCATTTATGGATGGATCGTCTGGCTATAATCAAATTCGTATGGCTCCAAGAGATGAAGAACTTACCGCATTTCGAACTCCAAAAGGAATATACTGTTACAAAGTTATGTTGTTTGGGTTAAAGAGTGCAGGTGCTACTTATCAAAGAGCAATGCAAAAGATCTTTGATGATATGCTTCACAAAAATGTTGAATGTTATGTTGATGACTTGGTAGTGAAGTCAAAGGAAAAATTCGATCATCTTGCTGATCTTCGCCAAGTGTTTGAAAGATTGCGCAGATACCAGTTGAAGATGAATCCGCTCAAGTGTGCGTTCGGAGTATCCTCGGGCAAGTTTTTGGGGTTCATCGTACGACATCGTGGGATTGAGATCGATCAATCAAAAATAGATGCAATCATGAAAATGCCTGAACTGCGCAATCTGCATGAACTTAAAAGTCTGCAAGGAAGATTGGCATATATCCGACGCTTCATTTCAAACTTGGCTGGTCGATGTCAACCATTTAGTCGGCTAATGAAGAAGGATGTCCCTTTTGTCTGGGATGAGGCCTGCAGTAATGCTTTTAAGAGCATTAAGACCTTTTTGTTACGACCACTTATTCTGAAGGCACCTATACCAGGGGAGCCATTGATCCTTTATATTGCTGCACAAGAACGTTCTTTAGGAGCATTGTTGGCACAAGAGAATGATGAAGGAAAAGAAACTGCACTCTACTATCTTAGTAGAACTCTTAATGGCGCTGAATTAAATTATCTCCCACTGAAAAGACTTGCTTGTCATTGATGTTTGCAGTTAAAAAGCTGAGGCATTATTTGCAAGCTCATTTTGTTCGTTTGATTTCGCGAGCAAATCCCCTCAAATATCTCATGTCCAAGTCTGTGCTCAGTGGAAGATTGGCAAAATAGGCTCTTTTGCTACAAGAGTTCGATATTACTTATATTCCACAAAAGGCTGTTAAAGGGCAAGCACTTGCCAATTTCCTTGTAAACCATCCGATTCCAGATGATTGGGAATTCTCTGAAGATCTCCCAGATGACGATGCTCTTTTCATCGAAATTCCGAGGCCATGGAAACTATTTTTCGATGGGGCTGCCCGTCAAGATGGAGCTGGAGCAGGTGTTGTCTTTGTCACTTCAGAAGGAGATGTATTACCTTATGCATTTACTCTCACTGAAAATTGTTCCAACAATGTAGCAGAATACCAAGCTCTGATCATTGGATTGGAAATGGCAGTCGATATGAAGATCACTCAACTTAAAGTGTTTGGGGATTCCAAATTAGTCATCAACCAACTTCTTTCACTTTATGAAGTTAAGAAGCCAGACCTCTTACCATATGTCAACTATGCGAAGAAGATTTTGGAATGGTTTGACAATGTAAGCTTGGAACATGTACCAAGAAGAGAGAACAAGCAAACAGATTCTCTAGCTAATCTAGCATCAGCTCTTGCAATGCCAAGTGTAGAAGTAAAAGTCCCTCTCTGCAAACGATGGATTTTGCCTCCAGTTGATTTTAAAGATAACAATACAGAATCCAATGTTGTTTCAGTTTGCAAAGTTGAAAAAGAAGATTGGAGACAATCATTGATTGATTATTTAGAGCATGGGAGGCTACCCAATGATCCAAGGCATAAAACAGAAGTGAAACGTCAAGCTCCTCGATTTATTTACTTCAAGGGTACGCTCTATCGCCGCTCTTTTGATGGGTTCTTCCTTCGATGTTTAGGAGAAGATGAAGTATCCAAAACCTAACAAGAAGCTCATTCAGGAATTTGTGGTGCACATCAGTCTGGAGATAAATTGCACTTTCAAATTAAATGAATGGGATACTACTAGCCAACAATGGTAAAGGATAGCATGGACTACTCCAAGAAATGTCAAGCTTGTCAGTTTCATGCAAACTTCATCCATCAACCTCCTGAACCATTACATCCGACAGTCACATCTTGGTCATTCGATGCTTGGGGACTTGATTTGGTAGGACCATTACCTAAGAGTTCACTAGGGCATATATATATACTTGCCGCTACAGGTTACTTTTCAAAGTGGGCAGAAGTGACACCTTACAGGGAAGTAAAAAAAGAAACTGTTGCAACTTTTATCAGGACAAACATCATTTATCGGTATGCTGTACCACGTCACATCATAACTGATAATGGGAAGCAGTTTGACATGAGCAAATTATGTGCACAGTTTGACTTCAAGCAGTACAAGTCTTCAATGTACCATGCTCCAGCAAACGGATTAGTAGAAGCTTTTAACAAGACTTTGTGCAATCTTTTCAAGAAAATTGTTAACCGTTCAAAGAAAAGATTGGCATGAAAGGATGGGAGAATCTCTGTGGGCTTATCGAACTACATATTGCACACCAACTCAAGCCACTCTGTATGCACTTGTTTATGGTGTAGAAGTTGTTCTACCACTTGAGCGACAAATTCCATCATTGAGGATTGCAATCCAGGAAGATCTTTCTAGTGAAGACAATGTACGCTTACGTTTGGAAGAATTAGAAGCACTGGATGAGAAAAGGTTGGAAGCCCAACAACGCTTGGAGTGCTATCAAGCTCGACTATCCAAAGCTTTTAATAAGAAAGTCAAGCAGCATTCTTTCCAAGTTGGAGATTTAGTCCTTGCTGTAAGAAGACCCATAAATACTTCACATCGTATTGGCAACAAGTTCCTTTCAAAATGGGATGGACCATACGTTGTTCGAGAAGTTTATTACCAATAGTGCATACAAGATCGTTGATCAAGATGGTGTCAAAGTTGGACCGATCAATGGAAAGTTTTTGAAGCGTTACTATGCTTAAAGAAGATATTGCTCCTAAGCAAGAGCTTAAACTGTCGTATGTTGCTCATAAGCAAGAGCTTAAACTGTCGTATGTTGCACATAAGCAAGAGCTTAAACTATCGTATGTTGTTCCTAAGCACGAGTTTAAACTGCACAAAAAAAAAAGGCCCGCTATGTTGAAAATCCTTTCTAGGACAACTTAGGCAAAAGTTAGGGCACAAAAAAATGATGAACTACGTTATGACTTGATCCTTCAAATTCGAGGGTACGTAGGCAGCTTGGTTTCATTGCCAAGTTCAGTCCAAAAAATATATATATATATATATTTGTTTGATTCAAATATTATCTTTTGTTTAGTTGAAAGTATCATGATAATCCCCCATTCAAATGTCATGAGTCAAGTTGTTTTTCAAGTAAAACAAATCTTTTACAAATTAAAGATCCTTTGGAATTTATTTTGTAGTCAATACAAATCTTTGATGCAAAAGTATTTTAGAAAGTGCAAAAGATTGTCTTCTAAGATATCAATATGGAGTAAAAAAAAAAAAATTAACTTCATTCCAAATTTGAAAAGAGATTACAATGTTGGGCCCTAACAATTCTTAGAACTAAGAAAAATTTCTAAAAAAAAAAAAAAATTATATCAAAAGGGATTCAAGGCTTCCATTTGAAATTCTTTAAGTCTTCTCGAGAGGTTTCCAACATATTTCACAACGAATCTAAGCTTTTGGCTTCATTCTCACTATGGGTAGTAGAAGACTCAATGGAACTCATCTTTTCATGAAATTTGGAGGTGTTAACTTTTTGGCCTTTCAATTCGTCTCAAGTGAATACTCAAGGTCATTAAACTTCTAGACTGATGTAAATGAGTTTTCCACCATGCCTTTCAATGAAGATGAATCAACGGACTTGATTGATTCTATTGCATCGAAGATCTTGTAGACATCTACAACAAGTAAAGAAACTCGATCAGAAGAAGTGCAAACAATGCTTGGTTAAAATTCAACTGACTATCGGATGTCATTTTAGCAGCAATAAACTTAGAAGATTCTGGAGATGCAAGATGAATAACTTCAACAAGACTTCACATTATGCGAAGTATTCCTAACCATTATGTTGAAACAAACATCTTCTTGGTTGGCAATGGTGCTTGGAACATCATCTTCAATATCAAACTACAAGTTTGTTGAACTCGTGTGGATCAGAAACTGAAGCTTCACTTTTGGCAGGGATGTGTCATCATGGAATTCTTTTGGCTTGATTCACTTCCAACGTCTTCCATAATCACTCTCACCAACTGAGTCTTCAAGGATCATCGAAGAACCACTTCAGAAGTCTTCACATGCTCAAGTAACATCAAGTCTTAAGACGAAGCTTAAGCGCTTGAAGTTCTTTTAAGTTGATCCTCCGTCTTGACACAAAAATGTCTTGGATGAATCTCCCTTGGAAATCAAGCTCGGTGCACACTCTATCTGTCGCCATCTTGATGCTACAGTGTCTTGGATGAATTTTCCTTAGCCATCAAGTTCGGTGCATACTCTATTTGTCGCCATCTTGATGCTTCAACGTCTTGGATGAATCTTCCTTGGCCATCAAGTTCGATGCATACTCTATCTTTCGCCATCTTGATGCTACAATATCTTGGATCAATCTTCCTTTGTCATCAAGTTCGCTGTATGCTCTATCTTTTTCCATCTTGATACTTGCGACATCTTGGGAAAATCTTGCTTGGTCATTACCTCCAATTAACTCTGTGGCACATGGAAAGACTTCGTCATAGAACTTGAATGGGCAAACCTCCTAGCTTGTGCAAGTCTCATAATGGAAGCTTCTTAGTGGCAAGATGGAGAGCATTGGCGGCTGGGCATCAATTTTCAAGGCACATGCGAACGTCATTAGCGGCTGGACATCAATCTTCAAGGCAGGCACATGTAAACGTCATTGGCGGCTGGGCGTCCATCTTCAAGGCACATGTGAACGTCGTTGGTGGATGGGCAACAATCTTCACAACACTTGGACATCATCAATTCATATGAAGAATGTTGGTAGATGAACATCGATCTCCGTGGCCATCAAGGATCTCTCAAAGTGGTCTCCAAAAGGCTCCAACGATCTTGAAGGTCTTGAATGAAATTCATCAACAATCTTGAAGAAGGATTCTCCCAAGGAATGTTCTTCAAAAGTCTTCTCAACGTCTCAAACATTAATTTTCCACCCATGTACTTCAGTCAGTCTGGTTCATTGGTGCCGTGGATGCGGATAATGCAACAGAGGTATGGAGATCTTTGTCAGGTTTCTGCCACTGGAATATGCACCACGACAGGATAGTTAACTTTGGCTCTCTTTGACCAAGTAATCATGATCCAATGCTTGGAATCGACTGAGTGTCACAAAAGTTCCAAGTGTTTCCCCTGTTACCAGAAAAAATAGGGTTAGTCTAAAAAAAAAGGCCTGAAAGAAGTTGCTTCTTGAATCCAAAATAAGAAGCCAAGTGGCGCAAGCAAGCATGGCAAGATTATATTTGTTCCAGTTAACAAGTGTCAAAATGCATGTAATTTACAAGTAATAAAACCATGCATGAATAAATATGAATAGGTGACAAGTGAAAGAATATTTATGCACGGCTTTATAAAAGATCAAGGTGTCCTGGTGGCAAGCAATTAGAAGAATTCGTGGTATCATCAATGAATGATCTGATTGCTATATGCATGGCTTCAAAATCGAACATGTGTGAGCATTCATGGCTACTCGTGTGGCTTCACCAAGTGCTGTTAAAGAAACAAGAAACATGAAAAAGTCAAATCGGGTTGCATAAAAAAATTGCGATGTAAGCAGCACAAAGAAAGAAAAAAAAAAGGAAAAACCTCACCTGTTAAGCTCTCCAACGTTTGGGAACCTTCGATATGCAAAAGCGGGTAGAGAGGTGTTGCTTTTATAGGGGAAGTAATCCAAGTCGAATGCAATACGAATGGCATAAGACTTTCTCTAAGGCTAGGTCTTTTTGTTCATCTAGGATAACAATTCTTTTGTTATTCAGAAAAGAAGAAACCGAACTCTGGGAATCCTAATTAGACTATGAATTAAAGTCAATTTAATAAAGGATTTACTTTGTTAAATTACACAGCCAAAGTCGGTTGCTGCATTCAGCAAAGAAGAAACCGGACTCTGAGAATCCTAATTAGACTATGAATTAAAGTCAATTTAATAAAGGATTTACTTTGTTAAATTACACAGCCAAAGTCGGTTGCTGCCAATTATACAAGAAATTGTTTTGGTTGTCCATAGGTCAGTTGATAAATCAAGGGTTTGAATTATTGATAAATTTTGACAAAAAAAAAAAAAAATCAAATTTCAAGACTTACCCATTTGCTACACTCAACAAAAATCGTGTACGTGACCAAGTCTTGAGGGGGCATTTGTAGAAGGATAAAATTTTTAACCAATTACAAATTGCCACGTGTCAATTGAAATTCTTTTAATTAAAGGAATTTTCAATTAAATTATGCATCACCATGTGAAATTATGACATCATAATTAATTATTTTATAATTAATTAAATATGTACACATGGCTTGACCAATCAAATTGCAAGGATTCATGGGTCACCCAATCAAATTTCACCCATGTGTCATAATTACTTTATCTCTAATTAAATTAAATTAAATTAATTAAGAGATAAATAATAAAATTTTATCTCTAATTAAATTAAATTAATTAAGAGATAAATAATGAAGTTTTATCTCTAATTAAATTTAATTAATTAAGGGATAAATAATAAAGTTTTATCTCTAATTAAATTAAATTAATTAAGAGATAAATAAGGAGGTATTATCTCTAATTAAATTAAATTAATTAAGAGATAAATAAAGAGGACAAGTTCTTTTATAACTCTCTTTCACCTGGCTGGCTACCACTATAAATAGAGACATCCCCTCAACGCAAAGGAGACAATTCAAAAGCCTGAAGAGAAGAAGAAGATTTTGAAAACCCAAATCCTCTCCAAAATCTCAAGAAGAATTCTTTGAAGGAATTGGAGAAATTGAAGATATTCTGAAGAACGCTGTGCATGTTCTTAAGAAAGCTGCTCTTTGATCTTGTTTCATCAAAAGAAAGAAGATCAATCCCGTTTTTCAAGATCAAGTCTAGAAGACCCTTAAAGCGGATCTCAAGATTTCTCAAAAAGTTGCTCTCCGATCTTGTTCCATAGAAAGAAAAGAGGTCAAATCCGTTTTTTCAAGATCAAGTCTAGAAGACCCTTGAAGCGGATCTCATCAGAATCTTGTTGAAGAAAAGAATCAAAGGATTTCTTTATTTTAAGAATTTCAAGAGATTGTAACCTCAAAGTTTGATTAATAAAATTCTTATTTGACTGCAAATTTTCCTTGTCATATTTTTTACGCGAAATTTGTGTGTACAGTGCCTTACTAGCCTTCACCGACGACAGTAAGGAACAATTTGGGGCCTTTAGAACCGATTCACCTTCATATAGTGAACTTAGACGAAGCCATGCCGGATTTTCGATTAGATATCCCGAAGCTAGGAAACACTTGGAGGATCACTTCTTACCTTTTACTATTTATTTATTTAATTTTATCTTATTATGATTTTTGATCTTATTATCCCATTACTAACTCATTTTTTTTTTATTTTTTTTATTTCATGCATCATGATCATTTAGGGATATTTGCCTTAAACCGGGTGCCAATCGAGGAGTTTTTCGTTGTAGTCCTGGAACGCCGGGACCTTCTATCAATATAAGTGGTTAGCAAGACATACCAAGAGGTCAGAACTGAGTCCGAGATAAATCAGCGCAACAAGGGAGACTGTTTGGCCGTGGGTTATATGTTTGTACTTTCTGAGTCAGTTCATTTGGATTTTGTTCGAAAGGACCTAGTGGAGTTAAAAAGAAATTTGGAGACAATGGGGATTTGAGAGGAAAAATGAGTTTACTAGGAAATAGGGTGACATAGCTCTACTTCTCCCGATCGAGGTGGATGAGCAGCTGATTAGGGTCATAGTACAGTTTTGGGATCCTTCGTACTAGTCCTTCACTTTTAATCAGGAAGATATGGTGCCCACCATTGAGGAATATTCTATCTTGCTCCGTGTTGAGTCAGCAAATCCAGATAAATTCTATTGGAAAGAGCAGAAAACATCGAGCTGTCGGAAGAAGCTTTCCAAAGTGATGGGTATAGATATCCCGGTAGATTCCCCACAGATAAAAAGAAAGGTTCGAGCAACTGCATTCTTTGGGTATTCTTGCGAAATTATATCAATAGCAACCAGGATGATGATCATGTGGTAGATGTCTTTGCTCTGGCGATTTACGGTTTGGTCCTATTTCCTAAAGTGAAAGGTCATGTCGGAGTAGCCGTGGTGGATTTCTTTGATCGGTTGGACGAACATATACAAGCCAGTCAGGGGCGGCGCCTGGCCTCATGAGAGAAACTACAGATAGGCCTTTAGTCTGGTTTAATAAGGCAAAATACCAATTCAGAAACTCATCTGAATTTCGGTAACAACCTATAGCTAAAAGCTATGGGATCAGCCTTAAGTTGTTGTAGTTAAGAGAAGGTTGATAAAGGGTATGCAAAAATTAGGACTGATCTTTGTATGTATAGAGTATTGTTTTCCTTATTAATTAGATTATGCTGAAATTTTAGCCATACTTTTTGTAGGGTAAGTGTAGTTACTCCAGGGAATACCACATGGAGAATAGTTTCAGCGACGATAACAAGCTTGGAGAAGGTGGCTTTGGCAATTGGCAGTGTTTACTGGGGTAAAACCAGTGATGGTCTTCAGGCATCCATAGATATTTGATCCTTCTTTTTTGTTTTTATTAAATTTCTATATTCTGCCACTGTGCCTAAAGTTTGTAGTTGTTGAATAAAGTATGCAGGCAGATAGCTGTTGAGAAATTATAAAAAGCCATGACTTCAAAAGCTGAGGTGGAAGTTGAAGTTCTTGGAAGGGTTATGCACAAAAACCTCTTGGGTCTAAGGGGTTGCTGTGTTGGGACTAATCAAAGGCTCATAGTTTATGATTACATGCCCAATCTAGTTTGCTGTCTCATCTGCGTGGTCAACTTGCTGGTGAAGTTCAATCAATTAGATCGGGAAAACAGAATGAAGATTGCAATTGGTTCTGCAGAAGGCATATTGTAAATTTGGCTTTTGTCTTTCAATTATTAAATTATGTCTCATATTATATGAAATTGGATTCTCCATTATTAAAATAAAAAAGAAAATAAAAGAAAATTAATGGCTCACTTCTCCAGGCTCTGTATAGGATCGAAAACATTTCGTATATATATAATAATTTTCTTTCAGATTTTTAACTCCCAATTAGTATTTAGTAGAAAAGAAATAAATGATCTTTGAAAGAAAAAGTACTATATGCTTGTTGCAAATTCTGAGTCATTCAGTTTCAGAATTGGGGAGTTTCATTATGTTGACAAAGTATCGATCCTAGAGGAAAGTTTAACTTTAAAACGTTAAAAACATTCTCTGACTGCTATATATTATTGTTAATGCTATAGGTACTTGCATCATGAAGTAACACACCAAAGCCAACATCATTCATAGAGACATTAAGGCAAGCAATTATGTCCTGCTGGATTCAGATTTTGAACCGTTGGTTGCTGATTTTGGATTTTGCGAAACTAATCCCAGAAGGCGTTAGCCACATGACAACTCGTGTTAAGGGTACTTTAGGATACCTAGCACCGGAATATGCCGTGTGGGGGAAAGGTTTCCGACAGTTGCCATAGGAGGTGCCAAAAGCTGCAAGACCCTTACAACCGCTATGGCAATAAAATTATTACCAAACATGTTTGAGAAAGTTGATTTTTCTTTTTATTGAACAGGCACATATTTGCTCTATGTCAGAAGAAAATGTTTTGGAAAAATTGGTTGGCTTGATATATATATATATATATATATATATATATATATATAGAGTTTGTCCTTGCAAAAGTGGGAGGACATTATAATTTATTACCATTTTGTTATATTCATTCATTTAATTTTGTTCAATCATGGACATAAAACAGCCATAGAGAATTTGAGACATTGTTAACTAAAAAGATCAAATTAATTTGATGTGTAATACTTTCTCCATCTAATTCCTTTTGTTTTAAGATAAAACTTTCAAGATTATTAATAGGAGGGGTTCGACATATAAAACACATAAAGTTCTCATCTAGTTCACATTGTTTGTAGATGAAAAATAAAAACATTAAAAGTTAAAAGCCCAGCTCACTCACTTAGTCCGAAACAAATTCTATGTCCATGTCCAAAGCTAACTGTCTCATAGTAGGCATGAGATGGCCCTGCCTTAGCTCCACTGCAGCCCTCTCCGCGGCTTCTCTGCTCCTGCTCATAATAGCGTAAACAGCTCTCTCGACAAGCAACCTCATCATCATCCATTTCAGCTATTTTCTTTTCCATCTCATGTGAAAATGTTTTCTTTGATAGCTTGCTCAAGGCAAGCTTTCTCCTCCATCTCCATGTCATCCATTGCTGCTGACAAGAGGTGATAAATGGGTGATCGGGTTAGGTTTGGGTTGAATCATTTCGGATCAAGGAAAAATCGGGTCAAATCGAGTTTAAATTCATTTCGGGTTCAAAGCAATTGGGTTTGTTTTACATTTTGTAATTCATGTTGGAGAAAGATTAAGGGAGAGATTTCAATTAAAACTATTATTTTTTATTTGAAAAAAACAGTTTCAAACTTTGCTCTTTGAATAAAAAGATTGTGTTCATTCAGACCGGGGCTCCAATCTATTGGCATCCTCCACCAACGCAATTTTTTAAAGTTAATTTTGATGAAGCCTTTGATGTTCATCTCAAGAAAGGAGAAATAGGTGTCATCGTTCGAGATTTTGAGGGGTTTGTAATGGGAGCTGCAAAAATAAAAATTAATCAGGCGACTAAAGCTTGCATTTCAGAAGCTATGGCAGCTGTTAAGGCTTTTGGAAATGGCAAGCCAAATTGGATATCAAAGAATCATCTTAGAAGGGGACGCACTACTGATTGTTAAAAAGTTGTTAGTGGATGAGGAAGATCTATCTTGCATAGGACCTATCATTGCAAAAGAAAGATGCAGACTACAAACATTCGCTGCATGCAGAATCCAACATACAAGGAGATAAGGGAATGAAGTAGCCCATGCTTTAGCTAAACTTAGTCCAACACTCCCAGAAGATTTAGTTTGGCTATAGGAACCCATAGTCTATTCATCAACTTGTATTTTTTTTTTTCTCTGCCAAAAAGAAGTCTTTATTTCATAAAAACATGTTTACAAGGAGCCTTCCACTCGTTAATACATCGATCCACACAACCATTCACAACATCTCAGTAGACCAATTAACATTACAACCATGCATAAAACATTTTTTCTCTATCCACACACATTTTCAAGTGAATCAGCAAAAAAGATTAGCTACTCTGTATACATGCACAAAGTCCACCTGTCTCACCACTATGAATAAAATTATTAAACTCCCTCACAACCACTCCATTCGAAACAAATCCCATTCTTTCATCTACATACTTGACAGTGTTAAAATCCCCTGCAAAACACCAATTTCTGTAACAGTTTTACGTTTTTTTCATTAAACCTATTAAACAGTTTTATGTTTTTTGCATTAAACCTTTGGATTAAACCTATTAAACAGTTTTAGGTTTTTTACATTAAATCTAATAATGATCCACACTTAAGTTTCTGCTACAAACTTATGTAACCTATGTAACTTATGTAACCATTTTTTGGTTTTATGGCACCATTAAAGTCTAGCCATTAAAGCTTGATGGGAGCTTGGCTATAAAAGCATGGTTTAGTCCCTAAGCTCACTCACTTTATTCAAAAATTGTACACTATCTCAAAGTGTGTTTAGAGCTTAGAAAAGCCAAAATAGAGAATGAAAAGTGAGTTTGTGAGTGTGTTTCAATGGCTGAAGGTAATTTTTGCTTCATGGTTTATAGTGTTAGAACATTGTGTTCTTTACTTTATTTATTTAGAATGCATATACGATGCTTACAGTTGGTATCAGAGCCTTTTATATTTCTGCCTTGAAGTTTTACAATACTTTTCAAAACTCTTTTCCATGGCCGTTTGAAATTTGTTTTCAAAATTAAGTTTATTTTTAAGAAAAATTCAATTTTTGGAAAATATTACATGATTAAGTTATTTATTTAGTATGTATAATCTATGGTTTTATTATACATGCATTTTTTGTGTGAATAAAATTTTAAATTATTTAATTTTATTGTATCATACAATATTATGGTAAATAATTTTGGTTATTCTCTTATGCTAAGATTATTTGTATGTATAAATTATGCTTATTATACATGCAATATAATGTTTTATAATTTCTATTACGTTAAAATTATTCTCATATGTTTAATTTATTAGTTTAGAATGTATAAATTATGTTTATTATACATGCTAAATTTAAGATGAATAGTTTTTGAATTTAAATTATTTTTGGATTTAAATGTTTTGCATAATATCATGTTTTAAATTATGAAATTACTTATGTTTATTTAGGAGAATTATTATGTGCAAAATTTTCATAATATACATTTAATTATGATTTTAACTATGCTGTATAGGAAAATTCTCATAAAATTCGCATAAAATTTTAATCAAACTTTAAAATGTCTTGTAATCCATATAATCTTATTTAATTAAGGATTAGCCACAGCATCTTTAATTAAATAAAATTATATATTATGTTTGTTTAGGATCACATAAAGAATTAAAGACATCAATTGTAATTAAGTATACTTAATATTATAAATTTTATCCCACAGGAATTTTTGTTATATTTATATAATTAATTAGGGTAGAATATCAAATTATATTTCTTAATTTACCCACAAGAATTAAGAAAATGAACATTGTTTGATAGTTTTATCATAAAGAATAGGATAGAATATCAAATTATTATCATAATATACCCTCTAATTATGAATTAAGTACATAATATGATAATTCTATCATAAGCTTTACTTGAATCTACTAGAATTAAAATTTTAGCCCACATGCCCAATTTTATGTCATTAGATTCAAATTTTACATGTTTTGCATTTGGTAAAACATGCAATTTTTAGTTAGACCTCAAATTTTGACATAAGCAATTTTATCCAATGCAGCTTCACAACCTGCAAATTACTTTGATATTCGTTGCGACATCCCTGAACTCAAAGGGGACAATTTTAAAGTATGGAAGGAGAGAGTTCTCCTCCATTTAGGGTGGATTGATATAGATTATACTATTAGGAAAGATGAACCACCAGCCCTCACTGATACCAGCACTCCAGGGGAATTGCACTTTATGAAAAATGGGAGCGATCTAATCGCCTGAACATAATGTTCATTAAGACCAAAATATCTGCTGGTATACGTGATTCCGTCGATCAGCATGAAAAGGTTCGTGACTTGCTGAAATCCATTGATGATCAATTCATCACTTCAGATAAGGCATTGGCAAGCACCCTGATCATGAAGTTTCCATCCATCCGGCTCACCAATATGGAAGGAGTGCGTGAGCACATCATGCAAATGAGAGACATTGCGGCTCAACTAAAGAAACTCGAGGTTAAGATGTCTGATTCCTTCTTGGTGCACTACATCCTGAACACCCTCCCATAATAGTACGGGCCTTTCAAAATCTCGTACAACACACATAAGGACAAATGGTCCATTAATGAATTAATGACCATGTGTGTTCAAGAAGAAGAGAGACTTGTGATGGAGCTTTGTGAAAGTGCAATGCTGGGAACAATGCGTGGGAAAGGAAAACCTCAAGCCAATCAAAAAGAGAAAAGTAAAATAACGCCCTAAGCTGATATAAAGAAAGAGGCCAAGTGTTTCTTCTGTAAAAAGAAGGGACACGTGAAGAAAGAATATGCCAAATTTCAAAAATGGCTTCAGGATAAAGGTAAACCAACCTCGTTTGTTTGTTATGAATCTAATATGGTTGATGTTAATATTAACACCTGCTAGATTGACTCTGGATCTACAATCCATATTGCAAACTCTTTGCAGGGTATGCAAAACCTAAGAAAGCCAATGGGAAGTGAGCAAAGCATCTTATTCGGAAACAAGATGGGCTCACATATGGAGGCTATAGGAACTTGTCTTTTAACTTTGAGTAGTGGCTTTGTATTAGAATTAGATAGGACCTTTTATGCTCCAAGTTTCTCACGAAACTTGATTTCAATTTCAAGACTTGTACCTTTGGGATATTCCTTTAATTTTACAAACACATCATTCAGTTTATTTTATACTTCAGATTGTGTTGGGAATGGTATTTTGTCTGATGGTCTTTATTGCATTAATTTACAAAACAATACTACTTCTAGTTGAATGCATGTTCACACTGGCACTAAGAGGTGTATTATTAACGAGGACTCCTCTACATTATGGCATCAGAGATTATGACATATCTCGATAGAAAGAATTAAGAGATTAGTGAATGATGGAGTACTTAGTACTCTAGATTTTACTGATTCTGAAACATATGTGGACAACATTAAGAAAAAGCAGACCAACAAATCTAAGAAAGGTGCCAATAAGAGTTCGGACTTATTAGAAATCATATATACTGATATATGTAGTCCAGACATGGACTCACATGGTCAGAGATACTTCATCACTTTTATTGATGATTACTCACGATATATGTATCTCTACTTACTTTATAACAAAAATGAATCATTAGATGCGTTTAAAACTTTTAAGGCTGAAGTAGAGAAACAATGCGGGAAACAAATTAAGATTGTGAGATCAGATAGAGGTGGAGAGTGTTATGGTAGATATACTTAGAATGGACAAGCACCTGGTTCATTCGCTAAGTTTCTTCAAGAGCATGGGATAGCTGCCCAATATATCATGCCTGGTTCACTGGACCAAAATGGTGTGGCAGAAAGAAGAAACTGAACATTATTGGACATGGTGAAAGTATGCTTAGCAGCTCCAATCTTCCTAAGTCCTTGTGGACTAAAGCACTTAAGACAGCTGTGTATATATTAAACTGAATTCCAACCAAGGTTGTCCCAAAGACACCATTTGAGTTATTGAAAGGTTGGAAACCGAGTTTCCGGCACATGCGCGTTTGTACATACCCGTCTGAAGTGAGAATCTACAATCCACAAGAGAAGAAGCTGGACCCAAGGACCATTAATGGATATTTCGTTGGATATTATGAAATGTCTAAGGGGTATAGATTTTATATATTGTCCATCTCACAACACTAGATTTGTGGAATCAAGAAACGCTAAGTTTCTTGAGAATGACTTGATAAGTAAGGGCGATCAAATAGGGAACAAAGTTCCTGAACATGATCATTCTGACCTTCCACTTTAAATGATAGATTGATTATAGTTCACTGCACCCCTCAAGTTCAAACAGGTATTGAACCACCAATCACTGAAGTTTCACAAACTGCTGATAATATTCCAGTGGATCAAGTAGTTCAAGAATTACCAGGACCTCTTAAACAACCAGTTGAACCACAAGCTTCTCAGGAAGATGATGGTACAACATTAAAGAGATCCACTATAACTAAGAGGCCAGTTGTTCCTAGTGATCATGTAATGTACCTACAGGAATCTGACTATAGTATTGGTGCCGAGAATGATCTCGAGTCTTTTTCGCAAGCCATGAGTTGCAAATTTTCAGAATTATGGTACGATGCCATGAAGGAAGAGATGAGTTCTATAAAGAGTAACAAAGTCAGGGATCTTGTTGAGTTGCCTGATGGTGCAAAAGCCATTGGATGTAAATGGGTCTTTAAGACAAAGAAAAACTCATTAGGCAACATAGAGAGATACAAGGCGAGACTCGTTGCTAAGGGATTCACTCAAAAGGAAGGAATCAATTATACAGTTCAGGGTTTGTAATCAATTATAAAGATTACAATGCTATATGGGGTTTGTAACAGAAACTTAAGTGTGGACCATTAATAAATTTAATGCAAAAACCCTAAAACTGTTTAATAGGTTTAATCTAAAGGTTTAATGCAAAAAACATAAAAATGTTAATAGGTTTAATTCAAAAAAAAAAACATAAAACTGTTTAATAGGTTTAATGCAAAAAAACGTAAAACTGTTAAATTCTCCAACTTGGTCCACACGATTAAAGCATTATTATCTTAAGAAACAAATACATGAATCATGGTGACAGGTCCTCTAATAACGAGTATTATCTTCCATGCATTACAATGCATTTGTTTTCTCAAGTTTACTATATATATGGCAACCTTACTTAATGAATAAACCCTATGTTTATTCTTGTCCTACAGATGAATTTTCTCAAATAAAATTAAGGTGCACATGAATATGAGAAAACATCACAATAAATAAGAGTTTCATCCATAATTCTTATATACAATTACATAGTGGAACCAAGTCCCATTTTCTCTACATGATCTTTGAACTTTAATGGTGGCATGCCCATAGTCAAAAGATCAGCGATCATCAATTCAGTACTAACATGCTCAATGACCACTTTCTTTTCTTTAACACGTTCTCTTATGGCTAAGTACTTAATGTCGATGTGTTTACTTCGACTTCCACTTTTCTTGTTCTTAGCCATGAAGATAGCAACTGAATTGTCGCAATACATTCTTAATGGGCTAGAAATGGAATTCATAACTTTAAGCCCAGATATGAAACTCTTTAACCATAAACTGTGTGAAGTAGCCTCAAAACAGGAAACGAACTCAGCTTCCATAGTGGAAGTAGCTGTCAAGGACTGCTTGGCACTTCTACAAGATACAACTCCACTAGCCATTATGAAAACATATCCTGATGCTGATTTGCGAGAATCAACACAGGCAGCAAAGTCTGAATCTGAATAGACGATTACTTCCAGATTGTCCGTCCGTCTATACATAAGCATGTAGTCTTTGATTCCTTGAAGGTACCTCAGCACTTTCTTTGCAACTCTCCAGTGGTCTATACTTGGATTACTCTGATATCGTCCCAATATTCCAACAGCAAATGCAATTTCAGGTTTTGTACAGACCTGAGCATATATCAGGCTACCGACAACAAAAGCATATTGAATGTTTTTCATCTTTTCCCTTTCAAAAGCGTTCTTCGGGCATTAGTTCAAATTGAACTTATCACCCTTCACAATAGGAGCTACACTTGGTGAACAACTTTTCATTCTAAATCTCAATAAAACTTTATTCATATAGGTTTTCTGAGACAGACCCAAGATGCCTCGTGATCTGTCTCTATGTATCTTAATGCCAATGACATAAGATGCCTCACCCATATTCGTCATATCGAAATGTTCAGAGAGGAATTGTTTTACCTCATATAGCAAACCCTTATCGTTGGTTGCAAGCAAAATATCATCCACTTATAAAACAAGAAAGCATATCTTACTCCCACTAACCTTTTGGTATATACATTAATCCATGGGGTTTTCAATAAAACCAAATGAAGAAATTACTCCATGGAATTTAAAATACCATTGACGGGATGCTTGTTTTAAACCGTATATGGATTTCTTGAGCTTACAGACCAAGTCCCCACCATCACTAGAGGGGAATCCCTCAGGTTGTTTCATATAAACCTCCTCCTCTAGATCTCTATTTGGTATCAGGGCCTTTTATACATCTGCCTTGAAGTTTTACAATGCTTTTCAAACTCTCTTCCATGACCGTTTGAAATTTGTTTTTCAAAATTAAGTTTATTTTTAAGAAAAATTCAATTTTTGGGAAATATTACATGATTAAGTTATTTATTTAGTTTGTATAATCTATGGTTTTTTTATACATGCATTTTTTGTGTGAATAATTTTTAAATTATTTAATTTTATTGTATTATACAATATTATGGTAAATAATTTTGGTTATTCTCTTATGCTAAGATTATTTGTATGTATAAATTATGCTTATTATACATGCAATATAATGTCTTATAATTTCTATCATGTTAAAATTATTCTCATATGTTTAATTTATTTGTTTAGAATGTATAAATTATGTTTATTATACATGCTAAATTAAAGATGAATAGTTTTGAATTTAATTTATTTTTGGATTTAAATGTTTTGCATAATATCATGTTTTAAATTATGAAATTACTTATGTTTATTTAGGAGAATTATTAAGTGCAAAATTTTCATAATATACATTTAATTATGATTTTAACTATGCTATATAGGAAAATTCTCATAAAGTTTTCATCAAACTTAAAAATGTCTTGTGATCCATATAATCTTATTTAATTAAGGATTAGCCACAACATCTTTAATTAAATAAAATTATATATTATGTTTGTTTAGGATCACATAAAGAATTTAGGACATCACATAAGTTTGTAAAACTTGAGTTGCAACAAATGGATGTGAAAACAACTTTTCTCAATGGAGATCTAGAGGAGGAGCTTTATTTGAAACAACCTGAAGGGTTCTCCTCTAGTGATGGTGAGGACTTGGTCTGTAAGCTCAAGAAAGTCATATACGGTTTAAAACAAGCATCCCATCAATGGTATTTTAAATTCCATGGAGTAAATTCTTCATTTGGTTTTATTGAAAACCCCATGGATCAATGTATATATCAAAAGGTTAGTGGGAGTAAGATACGCTTTCTTGTTTTATACATGGATGATATTTTGCTTGCAACCAATGATAAAGTTTTGCTATATGAGGTAAAACAATTCCTCTCTGAACATTTCGATATGAAGGATATGGGTGTGGCATCTTATGTCATTGGCATTAAGATACATAGAGATAGATTACGAGACATCTTGGGTCTATCTCAGGAAACCTATATCAATAAAGTTTTAGAGAGATTTCGGATGAAAGATTATTCACCAAGTGTAGCTTCCATTGTGAAGGGTGATAAGTTCAATTTGAACCAATGGCCGAAGAACGATTTCGAAAGGGAAAAGATGAAAAAAAATTTATATGCTTCTGTTGTCGAAAGCCTGATGTATGCTCAGGTCTTTACAAGACCTGACATTGTATTTGTTGTTGGAATGTTAGGACGATATCAGAGTAATCTAGGTATAGACCACTAGAGAGTTGCAAAGAAAGTGATGAGGTACCTTCAAGGAACCAAAGACTACATGTTTGTCTATAGACGGACGGACAATCTGGAAGTAATCGGCTATTCATATTCAAACTTTACTGACTATGTTGATTCTCGCAAATCAACATCAGGATATGTTTTTATAATGGCTGGTGGAGTTGTATCTTGGAAAAGTGCCAAGCATCCTTGATAGCTACTTCCACTATGGAAGCTGAGTTCGTTTCTTTTTTTTTAGGCTACTTCACACGGTGTATGGTTAAGGAGTTTCATATTTGGGCTTAAAGTTATGGATTCCATTTCTAGGCCATTAAGAATGTACTACAACAATTCAGCTGCTGTCTGCATGGCTAAGAACAAGAAAAGTCGAAGTCGAAGTAAACACATCGACATTAAGTACGTAGCCATAAGAGAACGTGTTAAAGAAAAGAAAGTGGTCATTGAGCACGTTAGTACTGAATTGATGATTGTTGATCCTTTGACTAAGGGCATGCCACCATTAAAATTCAAGGATCATGTAGAGAAAATGAGACTTGGTTCCACTATGTAATTGTATATAAAATTTATGGATGAAACTCTTATTTATTGTGATGTTTTCTCATATTCATGTGCACCTTAATTTTATTTGAGAAAATTCATCTGTAGGACCAAGAATAAACATAGGGTTTATTCATTAAGTAAGGTTGCCATATATATAGTAAATTTAAGAAAACAAATGCATTGTAATACATGGAAGATAATACTCGTTATTAGAGGACCGGTCGCCATGATTCATGTATTTGTTTCTTAAGATAATAATGGTTTAATCGTGTAGACCAAGTGGGAGAATGTAACAGTTTTACATTTTTTGCATTAAACCTTTGGATTAAACCTATTAAATAGTTTTAGGTTTTTTACATTAAATTTATTAATGGTCCACACTTAACTTTCTGTTACAAACTTATGTAACCTATGTAATTATTTTTTGGTTTTATGGCACCATTAAAGTTTAGCCATTAAAGCTTGATGGGAGCTTGGCTATAAAAGCACGGTTTGGTCCCTAAGCTCACTCACCTTATTCAAAAATTGTACACCATCTCAAAAGTGTGTTTAGAGCTTAGAAGAGCCAAAACAGAAAGTGAAAAGTGAGTTTGTGAGTGTGTTTCAATGGCTGGAGGTAATCTTTGCTTCATGGTTTATAGTGTTAGAATATGCATATAAGATGCTTACAATTCTATCTAAATTTATCCTTAGGCTTAACTAAGTCTGCCCCTAATTTATTCTTCTCCTGTAATCTGCAAGATGCATAGACATTCACTATTATACAGCTGAAATCATCTGCTACCTATTGTCCTTTCACCATTAAGATTTTCTCCTTAGCCACAAAAATTTCCTTTTTAAGAGCTTTTGAATTCTATATATCCATTGTCCTTTCATCAACTTGTAATTACAGATACTTTTTTTTTTTGAACAGCTAATTACAGATACTATTAATATTTAATATTCAATGAATCTTTGCCAAAAAAAAAAAGATTATGTGCATTAATCTTTGAGCCAAATGCTCAAATGCTTCACTTGAATTGATCTTATATTGAGTAATGGTTAAATTGAAACTTAAAAGTTTCTTCAATATATTGCACTATGCCAAATTTGACATATAATAGCATTTGTGAAGTGCTATGAAAACTAAAAAAAATTGCTCCTGTAATTTAAGACAATATTTTTTCATGTGTTGTATATGTGGCCGCAGCTTTATGCATTTTGTAGCATTTTTATATATGTATAATAACACTTATCAAAATGCTGCTATTTCTACTTTGTAACAGCTTTTCAAGACCTTTTGCATGCATTTTTCAATTGCTGCAAAAGATCTCAATGATAGTAATTATAAATGTTACCGAAAGTAATTTTATATGATAACATATATAAGAACACATGTCAAATGGTTCTAAAAATTTTAAAAAATGCTGTAATTATTGACCATTATAAATATATAACAGCAATATGCAAAATGCTGTCAAAGTGTTGTCTTTGCTATTTTTAACAATATTTGAGAAATGCTATAAAAAAATATCGTCTAAGACTAGTTTTGGCATAGTGTTGTTAAAAATATTAACATAAATCTCAAAAGATTTGATGATATATTTTTTGAAATATTTTTAAATTCGTTAAAAATGCTACAAATAACAATATTTTAATATATTATTCACAAAAAATTGTTTTTTAAGAATTGAAAGTACTATAAATATAAGAAATATGGTGCTAAGATCTTTAAGGGGACATCCAACAATTAAGTACTTAAGATTTTAATTTAAGATTTTGAGTTTGAATCACGTAATGAAAGAAAGAGATAATTATAGTCCTAAAATATAAGGGTTTTTTTTTTTTCAGTTCTAAAACTTTTAGATGTAAATATTCAATTTTAAAATTTCTTAAATGTGTTAAAAATTAATCTTTCAGTTATTGTTTAAATCGAAACACTAACAAAAAGCTTAGCTGGCATATAATGAGAACATATGAATGTCATTTTACTAATTTATAAAATATTAAAAAAAATCATACTCCCTATAAAAGATTAAGAAAACTGATCTGAACAAGATAAAGAACACAAATAGATGGTGATGGCAGGCAACAAACTATGACGGATGTAAGATTATTTTGGGTTTTAGGAGTTTTATAGTTTTTGTAGAGAACCAATTTTTTTTAAAAAAATAAAACTGATATGAAAAAGAAAAGAGTTTTTACTGAAGGTGAAAAATAGTTTTTTTTTTTTTTTTTTGTGTGAAGAAGATAGAGGCAACCATAAACAGTAGGCGATTAGGGGAGGGGATGTTGGTTTTAATGAAAAATGAAGATGGACTGTGGGTTTAGTAAGAGAGAAGAGTAAAAACATTAAGTTTTATTTCATTTGGAGCTGTTTTTTCTTTTGGCAAATATTTTTTCTAATGTTTACAAATAAATAAAGGCCATGTAAGCTTCACATGTGATTCATTATATGTCAAGTAAGTTTTTCATATAAACTTTCAATTAATATTTCCGTTTGAGAAGCGATTAAAAAATTAATTTTTAACACATTAATAACTTTTAAGACTAAATATATACAAATAAAAAATTGAGAATTGATATAAACTATATATATATATATATATATATATATATATAAAAGCTAACCCCAAATGCAATGAGAGAAGAGAATTGGAGATTTTTGATTAAAGGTTGATTGACACCTAAGTATAGGTATTTAGGGAGTTGATGGAGTTAGTTTGGGTATTTTTTTTTTATTAGGATGGAAAGGAAGAAAAGAAAGGAAAAAAATGGAGAAAACATTATGTGTTCGTATCGTTTTTGTGTTCGTGTTATTTTTTGTGTTTAAAATATTATAAATTTATATAATTTTTACACGTTGATAATTCGTTTTATATAGATTTTGACACGTACGCATATTTGTGCCGTGTTCGTGTTATTTTTTCGTCTATTCAAAATATTATAAATTTATTTATTTTTTACATGTTAATAACTCATTTTATGTAGATTTTGACACGTTCATCTTCGTGTTCATATTATTTTTCGTGTTCGTATTTGTGTTCGTGTTTTTTTTTGTTCAAAGTATTACAAATTTATATAGATTTTTACATATTAATAATTCATTTTATGTAGATTTTGACACGTTCGTGTATTTGTATTGTGTTCATATTATTTTTGCGTCATGTTGTATTTTAATTATTTTTTTTCATGTGTTCGTGTCGTGTTTCAATTCATCCAAATATTTTGCATAGTTTGTCATGATGATCCAATTTAGAGAAAATTTTGTGTGTTCGTGTCGTGTCTCAATTCATCCCATATTTTGCATAATTTGTTATAATGATTCAATTTAGAGAAAAATTATATGTCCGTAACATGTTCGTGTTATTTTATCATGTGTTTAAAATATTATAAATTTATATAAATTTTTACACGTTAATAATTCGTTTTATGTAGATTTTAACACGTTCGTGTATTTGTGTCGTGTTCATACTATTTTTTGTGTCGTGTTTTAATTATTTTTTCCATTTTGTGTTCGAGTCGTATGATCATGTTTTGTCCGGAATTGCCAAGTCTAATTGATACTAATCAAATAACTCACAAATTTGTGTCACGCGTTATCATGTTCGTGTTATTTTTTCTGTTATAATCGTATTCAATGTATTATATATTTATATAAATTTTGACAACGTTAATAATTCGTTTTATGTAGATTTTGACACGTACGTGTATTGGTATCGTGTTCATGCTATTTTTGTGTCATGTCGTGTTTTAATTATTTTTTCCATGTTATGTTCGTATCGTATAGTTATGTTGTGTCTGAAATTGTCGGATGTAATTAACTATATTCAAATAACTCTCAATTTTATAACAGATATCGTATAAGAATAAGAATTATTATTATTTTAAATTATTATCTTTATTTATACTCTTGCTTTTTTATTTTTTAAATTTATTATAAAATATTAATTTAAATCCGATAATATTTCGTAACAAAAAAGAGACATTATCTAGTATATATAATGTCGACCCCTCGAAACGCGATTTCTACCTTCGTCCCTGACTGTTCTGAATTGATAGGTGATAAAGGATAAACATTGTGTTAGGATAAGTGGGGGAATTGGACAACACTGGCCATGGGACAATGGTGTGTGATAGGGCGAACCCTAAAGGCGACAGGCGTGGGTCGGTGGTGCACTTGAAGGGGATAAGGGGCTGACCCACTACAATCCCCACCCCCCGCCCCCATGCCCATCCCTCTGGCTGACGCATCTTGATAGCTACCGCACATGTACATGCAAAGCCGACACTTTTCACTTCTTTCGTCCCCATCTCTCTCCAATGAACCAATGTAAAACAAATATCAAAACACTCAAATATGTGAATTTGAAGTTTAATTGAGTTGATTTATATAATTATTTTTAAAAAGTGATATTTAATAAATTTAAAATTTGAATCTTAACAAAATAAAAAAAAATAAAAACCTCAAATATGTAAAATCAAAACCTTAAATCTTCAATTAATCTGCAAATTGGAAAGTAAAAAAATTCTAAAATATCAATCAAAATTCCAATAATTCTTTGCATTAGACATCAGAAAACCAAATAAAATACCTCTAGCAATCAACAATTCAATGAGTACCAAAAGCCAACCAATAAAATGGCTACCAAACCCCACCCCCATCGCCAAACAAATTCCTTTTAAAATTTTGATTTTGCCTGATACATCGTGGAGAGTACAGCATTCACAGCTAGTAAGTGGCGACAACACTAACCAAAATAATGGGGGGGTTGGTGGCAGTGGCAAAGGCAAAACCGATGGGTGAATAGCTTTTAAGTCTTGCCTGGAACTATTTCAGTTTCCATGAATAAGATTTTGGCAACAAAAAGGACCGGAACAGGGAAGCGAAAAGAAAAAGTGCTGGTAAATCCGAAAGTGATTGGTTATTCGAGAGTCGACAATGATAACAGTAATAAGGAGAGGGGAGGATGAGAACGGAGATGAGAGAAGGAAAAGAAAGAACAAAAACAAGAAGAAGCCGGTGGCGACGGACTGTGCTTACGGCCGAAAGAGAGAAAAGGAAGGGAATAGGGAGAGGAAGCAGATAATGGGTTCGACAATTACGATGGTTTTTTTTTTGGGATTATTGGCTGAAAGATCTCTTTCGTGAAATTGAGACAATGCCTATTGGAGAAGATTTACATCTGCGATAGAAGTAGGATGGTAAAAGAACGAGGCCGGACGGGAATTGCTTCATGCATTTCGGTTTTACTCTTTCATGGACGTTGCCGTTACAATATTACATCAATAACGACTTTACACTGCTCCACGATTCTTCACTTTACTTCTTTACTAATTATTTTAATTTAATATTTTTTAAAAATATATTATAATTTATTTATTAATATAATTTTTAATATATATAATTTTTTAATATATAATATATATTTATTTAATTATTAGTATATATATATATATGATTTTAGCATATATATATCTAATTTATATAAAAAAATATATAAATGATATATAAAATATTTTAATAGATAAAATAATAATTTTAAAAGAAGGGACGGAACGAAACAAGCATTTATAAAAACCGTTCCGTTTCATTCTGTTTCTACTTTTAAAAAAAAAAACTTCTCATTAAAAACAAATCGATACAAATCCGTGAAATGTATCGAACTTTGTCATCCATAAAACACTTTTCGTGCTGTCGACAACAGTATGCTTCTCTATCCCCAAGACCCTAGATCCTCCCCAAACATTTTCCATGTCACTTTGTTGGGAAACATGCCACTAAAATAGAATTTTTTTTTTTCCTCTCCTCTCTTGGAAGAATTAAACTGGACCAACAATTTTAAGTTTTAACCATCTTTTGAAGAACAATACTAAAAAAAAAATGAATATCCATTTTTTTTTTTTGAAATTTTTTTGGGGTCCAAGATTTAGGTATTCCTTAAATTAAGTTCATCAAGTTTTTCAAAAAAAAAAATTGAAAATAGGAATCAATATATAAACTCATATATATATATATATATAATATAATATATATATATATATCTTGCTAAATAGATCATGTGTTTAAAATTTTAAATGGTTTCAACAAGTTTTACTATTTTATTTAAATAGAGGTTAGTATTAAAAAAAAATTAACCCTTCAGGCTTCAATAACTATTGATGGAAATAATTCGTGTGTAGATAATTGATAAGTGCGTAATTGCATACATTTTCATGTATTATTTCTTTATACATTGTGCTTTAATTTTTAAGTTCCTTGACAAATTATTATATTTTTATGAATTATAGGTATTTTGGAAGAGATGAAGTCAAAACATGTCAATTATGATGATAAAGAGCTTATAAAGTCACAATCATGAGATGGAAGAAGACTTCGGAGTAAAAAATATCAAATTCTTAGTGCTAAATGATCAGACAGATCTAACCTTCGGAGCCTGTTGCAAGGCAATCATTATGTAAAATTCATTATTTGAAGAAACTTCCTTCTTAACGTTTAAGCTGACTTGAATACCTTTCTAACGATAGTTTACACGCCTAAATCAGACAAAGGATGGTCATCCAAATCATCTGACGAAGTGCGAGATAGTGCAGCAGTCGTGAAACCGACGTCAGCAAGCAAAAACGTGCAAATCTATGTACTTGGTGCCGTGGCGCAGGAAAGTGGCACCGTGGCGCCTACCCTACTATCCTCAAGACTGGGAAAAATCGCAAAACTCGAAAATCTTGCCTATTTTGCAGTCCTTTGACTCCTAGCTTCCTTGATCAGTAAGAAAAGGTTTCCAAGACTTGAAAACTCTATAAATACCATCTTTTGAGCCACCAACTAGGACATACTATTGATTATTTATCAATCTTCTTCTTCTTATTCTTCTTCTCTTAGTTTTATTTTATTTTTCTTCTTAGTTTCTTTTGAAAATTCATGTTTATGTTAACTATGCCTATGCAAGGCTAAACTTCTTTTTGGTTAAAGGTGATTTCAAAGCCCTAGACATGTTTTGTAATTGATTTTCAGATTTATCTATCATTAGTTTTCTACCAAAGTTGATTATGTTCTTCCATAAAAATTGTTCATGATATTGTCTTGATTTGTTTAGGTTGCGAAACTAGATAGATCTTGATAATTATCTATTGCTAGTTTAGGAGTCTTGATCCGTGTAATTGTCTTGATTTCCTATTCATAAGTGGCAATTTGTGATTAATGATTATGATCAAGTTTTCGCTAATTGCAAAGTGGAACATAACATAGGTTAAACAATCCGAGCTTATGTGTTTATTGCCTAGATCAACCTATCTTTCTCATCATAAAGCCGCCATTACATTAAATCTAGAGAGCTTATTCTAGGTTGTCTAGTGGTTAGAGATTAAATAGAGAGCTTGTTCTATTTAACGACGAACTAAGGAAAGATTGAGGTAACAGAGCTTGTTATTATCTACAGTTGATAATTTTGATAGTTAATTGATGTTGATAGATCTGATTATTGATTCTCAATGATGTCTAGTGGTGGAGAATGAAACCTTAACCATATTTTTCTCATATTTGATTACTTCTTATTTACTTGCTTTCTTCTTTGATTATAAGTTTTTAGTTTAAACTGGTTTTAAAAACCTCCCCTTTTATTTTGTTTTCTTTGAAATTAAGTTTTAGACTAATAATTCTTAAACTAAAACCCAATCTCTCTGGACTTAACCCTTGCTTATTGCTATACTTTACAATTGATATTTTTAGTGCAAGGATTAAATAAGATATACTATTTTGAGTGCATCAAGTTTTTGGTGCCGTTGCCAGGGATTGATTTCTTTAGTTTATTAATTATTTGGTTTATTCTTATTTTCTATTTTAATTAGTTTATTTTCTTGTTTTCTTTTTCAGTGAATGTCCCACTCTCCCAAATAAGAAGAAGAACCTTACTTCGGACTTAAGCGAATTCGAGAATTCATAGCTGCCCACCAAAGAACAAACGAAGAGTTGATCCAAACTATCCAAGAGGAACAAGGAGAGATGGTAGCAAACAACCGAACTCTTAAGGAGCTAGCCATTCCAGACTTGGATCAACAACCATTGTGCATAGAGTATCCTACTCTTGAGGTAGCATTTGAATTAAAATCTTACCTGATTCATCTTCTTCCAATTTTTCATGGTTTTGCAGGAGAAGATCCAAATAAACACCTCAAGGAGTTCCATGTAGTATGCTCTAGCATTAGACCAAACGGAATAACAAAAGAGCAAATAAAGTTAAGAGCATTCCCATTCTCTCTAGCTAATTCGACAAAGGATTGGCTCTACAACCTACCATCCGGGACTATCACTACATGGAATGGGATGAAGAAAGCATTCTTGGAAAGATATTTCCCAGCATCTAAGGCTGCCAATATTAGAAAGGAAATATGTGGGATTCGGTAATACAACGGAGAATCCTTGTATGAATATTGGGAGAGGTTCAAGAAACTTTGTGCATCATGTTCACATCATCAGATAAGTGAACAACTGCTCATCCAATATTTCTGTGAAGGTCTCTTGCCCATGGAGAGATACATGAGAGATGAAGCAAGTGGGGGAGCACTAGTTGATAAAACTCCTAAAGCTGCTAGACTTCTTATCTTCAATATAGCAGCCAACTCACAACAGTTCAACATGAGGGATGAACTACCACCACAACCAAAGAAAGTGAATGAGGTAAGTATATCATCCCTTGAATAAAAATTTGATAAACTGACTTCTCTTGTGGAATGAATGGCTGTAGGTCAAATGCAGTAAATTAAGGCTTGTGGTATATGTTCAAACATGGGGCACCAAACTGATATGCGTCCAACACTCCAAGATGATCCAAATGAACATGTTAATGCTATGGGTGGATTTCCGGACCAACCAAGAAAGTATGATCCATACTCAAACACTTACAATCCAGGATGGAGGGATCATCCAAACTTTAATTATGGAGGAAACCAATCACAAGTTGCTCCTCCACCCTTTAATGATATACAACTGGGTTTTCAACAAAGAACGCAACAACCATACCAAACCCGAGAACAAGTGCCTCCACCTCAAAATTCAAGTAAGCCTCTTGAAGACCTAGTGAATTCTCTTGTTACTAATAATTTGCAATTTCAACAGAAAACGGAGGCAAACCTTCAGGAAACAAGGACAAGTTTTTAGGCAAGTATCCGCAATTTAGAGAAACAAATGGAAACAATAATGAGTCAATCACAAGTAAGGGATTCCGAGAAATTACCTTCCCAAACCATAGTGAATCCCAGAGAACATGTGAATGTCGTAACCTTAAGAAGTGAGAAATAGCTTGATACACCACAAAACGATAGTGCTCAAAGGGTGGACAACACCAATGCATCATCTTCACAACCCAATGAGCCAATTGCTAAGGTAATCCCTAAACCTTTTTTTCCTTCATATATAACTCCTCTACCTTTTCCAAGTAGGTTAGCAAAGTCCAAAAAGGAGGAACAAGAGAAGGAAATTTCGAAGACCTTCCGAAAAGTTGAGGTAAACATTCCTCTACTAGATGCCATAAAGCAAGTGCCACGATATGCAAAGTTTTTGAAAGAATTTTGCACTTCTAAGAGGAAGCTCAAAGGGAATCAAAAAGTAAGTATAGGGGAAAATGTGTCGGCTGTTCTTCAAAAGAAACTCCACCTAAATGCAAGGATCCAGGTATGTTTACCATTCCTTGTAAGATAGGAAACACCAGGTTTGCACATGCTATGCTAGACTTAGGAGCATCTATCAATGTTATGCCATATTCAATTTATGCTTCTTTGAAACTAGGACCATTAAAAGAAACTAATGTTATTTTACAACTCGCTGATCGTTCTATTACTTATCCAACAGGAGTTGTAAAAGATGTTCTTGTGCAAGTTAATAAATTGGTCTTTCCAGCTGACTTTTATGTGCTTGACATGGAAGATGAGATGTCTTCTAACCCAACACCTATTTTATTAAGAAGATCATTCTTAAAAACAGCCAAGACAATAATAAATGTTAATGATGGCACACTCACTATGGAATTTGATGGTGATGTAATACGTTTTAATATCTTTGAAGCCATGAGATACCCTAGTGATTTACATTCTGTTTATGCAATTGATACATTTGACTCTTTAGTGCAGCCACCTTTTGAGTTAAGTAGCAAAGACATAGACATTAACAAACACCTTGGCATGGAGACCTCTAAAGATGAACCTGTTTTAAATGAACATGTGGAGGAAGCATGGGCATCTTTGAAAGTGTAGCCACCTTATAATAAAAGGTTTGATGTTTCAGTTATTAATATTCTTTTATCTAATGAGAAACGTCTACCTTTTCTTTTGCAGGCATCAACATTGGATTTAGAACCACCACCGGATCATTTGAAGTACTCAAGGATACGGTGTGGATAATGGCATGGATCTAAGTCAGGCTGAGGATAATAAACCAAGCGCTTCTTGGGAGGCAACCCAAAAGGATGGAGAGCACATATTATAATCAGATTTGCTATTCCTCACTCTCCATCATTCTATCTTTTATTGTTTTTCTTTAATTTGTTTGTTTGATTAATAATTCTTTTCTTTTACACATGATTCTTATATTTGGGGATAATAGAATTACATTGAGGACAATGTAAGAATTAAGTGTGGGGGGGAAGAATTTAGGATTTCCTTTAGTTTTGTTTTGTTTTTATTTTGTTTTTAGTGTGTTCTAGTTAATTTCCATACTATGATGAGATATAAATTGAATAGGTCTAAAATTGATCATTAGTGGTAAGATTTTCATGAGAATTAAGCTTGATATCACTATTTTTAATAAGCCAATGTTAATATGATATGTTGATTGAGAAATAAGCATGTTTAGACTTGATATTGACTTGTATAATCATCCTTGTGAGTTTTGAGCCTATATGATTGATGCATTATACATATCAATCTGATTTCTTTCTTGTGTGCTCTCATGATAACATGTTTCTCTAGAACTTGCTTTAAACTATTTAAGACTATATTGATGCATGTAACAACATGAATATGATTGAGGCATTAGGATTATAACCAGGGCCAAACAGCCATCCATTATTGATGTTCCAAGAGAACATCCCACTAGTGAGCCAATTTGAATCTACATTGAATAAGATATTTTTTTGGTAACCACATCTTTTCCCTAGCCTAAATGTACTTATATCCTTACCCTTGTTCTAAAGATGAATTACATATTTTGAGACATATTGCAAAACAATGGATACTTATTGAAAATTTGGGTTAGAAACAAAAGATAAGTGTGAAAAAAAAAAAGTCAAGAGAAAAAGAAAGGGGTCATTGTCAAATACATTCCCATATTGAAAAAAAAAATTGAATAATCTCTTGAACTTTTGGTTAAAGAAAAAGATGTTACAAAGTTGGTTAGAATGAAGCAAATGCTCAACATGAAAATTTAGCCTATGTTATTTTTGTGAGTTTTGAGAAGTTTTATTTGTATGATCTTATTATGTCTCTAAACTCTAAGAAATATTTGAAACCTTTGTGATATTTTTATCATTTATTTCTTTAACTATATTACAACCCCTTGGCCACATTACAACCTTGAATAAAGACCTCTTGATTCATGAAGTTTCATGATCTAAATAGTGGAGAATAGGTGGACAAGCAAGCATATGGTAGAACTGTTTTCATGAGATTGATTGAGTGTAATCACTTTACCACTACTTTAAAGAGTGAAAATCATGGAGAGTATCCCATGTGATAAGTTGAAATTAAGTTTGAACATGCACTATTTTGATTGAGATATATTATGTTAATGTTAGCTTAACTCAAAACCTTTACTATCAAACATGGTTCTTTGTGAAATTCTTTAAGTTAGTGATTAGTTATAAGACTTGTTTAATGATTATCTCTCATTTTTATTGAAAGTGGATTATATTAGGTTTTCTTATTTTGTTTTTATTTGATTTTGCTCGAAGACTAGCAAAAGGCTAAGTGTGGGGGAATTTGATAAGTGCGTAATTGCATACATTTTCATGTATTATTTTCTTATACTTTGTGCTTTAATTCTTAAGTTCCTTGACAAATTATTATATTTTTATGAATTATAGGTATTTTGAAAGAGATGAAGTTAAAACATGTCAATTATGATGATAAAGAGCTTATAAAGTCACAATCATGAGATGGAAGAAGACTTGGGAGTCAAAAAGATCAAATTCTTAGTGCTAGATGATCAGGCAGATCTGACCTCCAGAGCTTGTTGCAAGGAAATAATTATGTTAAATTCATTATTTGAATAAACTTCCTTCTTGACTTTTTAAGCTGACTTGAATACCTTTCCAACGATAGTTTACACGCCTAAATCGGACAATGGATGGTCATCCAAATCAGCCGACGAAGTGTAAGATAGTACAGCAGTCGCGAAACCGACGTCAGCAAGCAAAAACGTGCAAATCAGTGTACTTGGCGCCGTGGTGCCGCGGCGCCGACCCTACTGTCCTCAAAATCGGGAAAAACCGCAAAACTTGAAAATCTTGCCTATTTTGCACTCCTTTGACTCCTATCTTCCTTAATCAGCAAAAAAGTGTTTCCAAGACTTGAAAACTCTATAAATACCATCTTTTGAACCACCAACTAGGACATGCTATTGATTATTTATCAATCTTCTTATTCTTCTTCTCTTAGTTTTATTTTATTTTTCTTCTTAGTTTGTTTTGAATATTCATGTTTATGTTAACTATGCTTATGCAGGGCTAAACTTCTTTTTGGTTAAGGGTGATTTCAAAGCCCTAGACATGTTTTGTAATTGATTTTCAGATTTATCTATTTTAGTTTTCTACCAAAGTTGATTATGTTCTTCCATAAAAATTGTTCATGATATTGTCTTGATTTGTTTAGGTCGCGAACTAGATAGATCTTGATAATTATCTATTGCTAGTTTAGGAGTCTTGATCCGTGTAATTGTCTTAATTTTTTATTCATAAGTGGCAATTTGTGATTAATGATTATGGTCAAGTTTTCGATAATTGTAAAGTGGAACATAACATAGGTTAAACAATCCGAGCTTATGTGTTTGTTGCCTAGATCAACCTATTTTTCTCATCATAAAGCTGCCATTACATTAAATCTAGAGAGCTTATTCTAGAGGTTAGAGATTAAATGGAGAGCTTGTTCTATTTAACGACGAACTAAGGAAAGATTTGGGTAACAGAGCTTGTTGTTATCTACGGTTGATAATTTTGATAGTTAATTGATGTTGATAGATCTGATTATTGATTCAATGATGTCTAGTGGTGGAAAATGTAACATTAACCATATTTTTCTCATATTTGATTACTTCTTATTTACTTGCTTTCTTCTTTGATTATAAGTCTTTAGTTTAAACTGATTTTAAAAACCTCCCTTTTATTTTTATTTTTTTTAAATTAAGTTTTAGACTAATAATTCTTAAACTAAAATCCAATCCCTGTGGACTCGACCCTTGCTTATTGATATACTTTACAATTGATATTTTTAGTACAAGGATTAAATAAGATATATTATTTTGAGTGCATCAATAATTTTAAATTAATTGTTTGCATATTGTTGATGTACTTATTGAAAGCATTATTTAAGTTCCCGTCTAATATAGGCGATATTGAGTCTTGTAATATCAGTGTCTAGTTGTACATATAAAGTTTGTGACAAGTAAAAGTTAGAGTAAAAGAATAAATTTCAATTTATTAAGAATATAAAGTACAATTTTTGAAAAAAAAAAAAATTAACTAAGAGAAAGACCCTCTTATGCTTTTTTTTTTATAACAAAAATTCAATTCAAAGATTTTGATAACTTGTTCATGAAATGAATAAATTTCGATTCAAAATTTCGTGAAGTTCTTAAAATTTGGTCTCAAATTTAAAAAAAAAAAATTGAAATTATTGGATTTGATTGTTGAAATTCTAAAGGCTCGTTCTTTATATCTTTCTTCGTAGAGTTGTGGGAGCTTTGAAAACTTTAATTCTTCGGACTTTATTTTTCCTCAATTGTCTTCTTGAACTTGTTTTATTTGTAGGAGCTATGTACCCTTTGATTCTTCAGATTTTGTTCAACCTCCAGTTGTATGTCAAATGAGTTTTAAAAGAACCTAATCTTTAAAATTCTATGTCTAAATTATTGTAATTTAATTAGAAATAATGAGATACTCATAAATGAAATTTGATTGGATAATTCATAAATTTTGAAATTTGATTGCCGAAACTTTGATTTTAAAATAAATATTTTTCAAATTTTAAAATATCTATTTAAAAAAAAATTAATTTTAATTTATCAAAAAAAAAGAAGTCCGATAAAAAAAAAAATTGAAAAAAAAAAAAAAAGTAACTGCATTTGATAAAAGTAGTATGAATATTCTTTACCAAATTCAGTTATGTTCTCGGACTTCTTTGTCAAATCCAATTACTTTCTTTTTCTCCTTTTTTTTAGAATTCTTTCTATTTGATAAATTAAAATTATTACTTTTAATTATTTTTATTTTAATAATTGAAAAGTATTTATTTTAGTATAAAATTTCAAAAAAATAATAATAACATCTTCTAAGGTGGGACCTATATTTTTACTAAATGTGGAATATCCATGTCATATATTATGTTTTATTCAAAATTTATTTTAAATACATTTACAAAACATTCTACTGAATATTTTATTTCCATTAGTTTAGATCCAAAATTTAAAAAAAATTAAAATATAGTGATAAAATTCAATAAAAATGAAAATACAATGACAAGTTCAATTAAAATCAAAGTAAAATAGCAAATTTTAATATTCACACAAATTTTAATAACGACAATAACAACAACTATGCTAAAAACATCTCAGTTATGCTTTATAAGACAAACATGAAAAGGCAAAGATTTTTAAAAAAATCTGCTTGCTTCCATTTCCTCTTCTTTTAATTTGTCACACAATTATTGTCTTCTATTTCCTATATTTCTTTAATACAATTCTATACTTAGCCGATCGCAACAAATAATTATGTAAGGATCAATTACTTATAAGTATTGTTCTACATAAAATTTTGATGGATCCTACACAATTTTGAATTTTGATTGAATAATTGTAAGTAATATGATTTCGAAATTTAGATTTAAAAACTAATTTTTTCATTTTAATGGAGAGGGACTTCTTGTAGCCTGTAGGCAGTAGTGTAGAAGGAGAGTTTTTTTTTTTTTTTTTAATCAATTACAAGGTGAAACTTGTCTTTTAAAGAAATTTTAATTAAATTTTTTTTTGTGTTGTTAAATAAATAAATTTAATATTTATCAAGTCATTTGACAAATTAAGATAAAACTTGTGGTTTAACCAATCAAAATTGAAATACTCACAGTCCAAAGCAATCAAAATTAATGTATGAGTAAGCATTTTCATCTCTGGATAAATTAAAATATTTTATAAAAGAGCTACATGTATATTAAAAAATAATGCTGTAGGGTCTAATTTCTAAAATAAAAAAATCTTTATATTTAAAGCTTGATTAATTGATTATCAGTAAAATAATGCTTTAGTGTCTAAAGAAAAATGGATTAACTGAGAGTGCAACAAGTCCCTCTCTAGCTAATACACAATATCTATCCTCTTCGCTTTTCTCTCCAAGTGCCTAACTTTTCGGAAGAATTGGTTCCTAAACAAAAACAGGATTTCCTCTGGCAATTCGAGTTCGAGCGGCAGTCATCGGAGGTTATCTATCAATTCGAGTCGCTATTTAAGTTCGTTAAATTGCACCAGAAATCTTGTTTGCATAGAAAGAGAAAGATTGGCCGAATTCATAGCTGGCGTCTCCTGTTTATCCATTTGGGAGTTGTCTGTTGCTTTCAAAAGATCTAAGTTCAGCAACTTGAAAAATGAATGGTCCCAACAAAATTGCAGCCACTAGTTCTAAACCTAGCAATTATGAAAAATCTAAAAATCCTGTCTAAGCTAATAGGATAGGCACAGAAATTAGTAGGGGGGAAAAATCTTGGGGAAATTAGTAGGCTGTAGTAGCCAAGACAAAGCAGCAGATGCATGGAAAACTCTGAAGAGAATCAAGAGGAGACAAAATTTTGTCCAAGTTCGGATATTGGAAGAATGTGCATTTGTCTCGTAATAATTTCCAAGTTGGAAAATGTCGAATTTGAATGCATCTATAATCAATAATGTCTCTCAAGTAATTAACCAAAAGGATTTATTGATACCAATTTTGGTTGAAGCGCATACATGCCGGATAAGATTAGGTGAGTTATTTTGGATAAAGTTTCAATTAAGAATAATTGGGAATTAAGACCAAATTTATTATTATTATTGTTATTGTTATGCCTACTATTCATTTGGTCCAGTTGCGGAATAGGTACGACTCATAGGTCAAAAAATGACAATCCTTATCATTGTCAGTTGACACATGATCCAAGGTATAAAAAATATGAGATAAAAACACAAAACCTTAAACCACATTCTTTAACTATCTATAACCTGTCTTATTCTTTGTCTTTTTCTTCTTGAATTTTGCTAACTTAGGCATTGGAGAGCACCTCGGAATCCCAATTTCGACAGCCCTTTGATTGTGTTCTATGCTTAACAAGTCCAACCAACTATTTCATTTGTTGGACCTCCAACCTCTCTATCCACAACCCAAAAACACAAAACAATTTGGCATCTTCTGCGAAAAACGAGTCATGTCTTTATCATAATCTGAGAACACCAACCATGTTGCATACTCCTCCGTCCCCATGGACACCATTGCTTCTTTAGCAGCCTTGTCGTTAAATAACTCTATTATAATTGCTGGTGTGAGTAGTATGCCAAGACTTCAAACCTTTTTCAGCAACTCGTGTATGAATTTGCATCCCCATACCACCACTCACCAATGTCATTGAATACATGGTTGTCATATTCACCAAACTACTACCAAAACTTCACAAAAGCCTTCCAACCTACTTCACTATCTGTGGTACATAAGAATATCCTCCCCTAGCCACTGTAGCTGCAGTTGTTTTAACCCAAGTCACTCATGACAGTGACCAGACCCCAAAAACCACAACAGTTATGGCAACCTCCGAGCCAGCCCCACTAGTTACGTCCTCCATAGTTCATGTATTGTAGCCCATCGCTGATTCAAGCCAAGGGCCATTTCTCTCACCATCCTATATGCCTGCCAGACTTCCTTCAAGGCATGCCATTTCTAACCCCACCAATAGACCAATATAATCAGCTGCTCACCCAAATCCAACTGTTGAACGCACAAGTGGCGAACCAACAAGAAGTTATCTCGCAGACTACACAATAGATCACTTGTTTACAATGTAACCTTGACCGCCAATGTGAGCACAAAAATTCTGCTTCATCAACTAAGGATGCACAAATAGCTAGTCGCCAACAGCGAGAAAATCATAAAAAAGACACCATAAACCTTACCAAACGCACCATTGAACAAAACTACATACTAGAGAGAGAAATGAATTTAGAACTTATAAGGCAAGTAGACGCTTTACGCAAGGATATAAAGAGTCTTAAAAAGACCAAGAATGATGAACTATAGTGGAAAGATGAGGAACACAACCCCTTTTACTAGTAGTTCGCCAAGAAGAAGCTCCCCAAACATGAAACTCCCGAAGGAAATATTTAGTGGTAATAAAGATTCGACTAATCACTTCGACCATTATAGATCATATATGGACTTTGCATAAAGTGACAGATGCAATTAAGTACAGAGTCTTCCCTACAAATCTAAGAGGACATGCAAGAAATTGGTATTACTCCTGGCCCCAAGCTCGATCATCAACTTTGACCAATTAACCCGAGAATCCATAGCACACTTCCTCACCAATCGTGCAGCCATTCGAACACCAGCCAACTTAAATGGTTTTTAAGGTGAAACCTTCAAGAAGTATATCTATCATTTCAACGCGGCTACCCTTGAAGTAAGGGTCCTCAATGATGATTGGGCAATTCAGGCCTTTATATTGAGCGTACACCATGAACACTTGAGATATGTGCTCAGCGATGAACGACTTAAAAGGTTGCATTGTTTTTATAGGAAAGCACAGAAATATGTTGAAGCTGAAAAAATCAGAATAGCTTAGAGAAATGTTGAAAAGGGATACAAAGAACCATGCCTTAAAGGTTACCAAAAAGTCAGACAAAGACGAGATGAACGATCTAATAACAGGTCAAGCTATGATCGAGGATGTTCACCTAGGCGATCTCACAACCAATAGTCTCAAAGACGAGATTGGTCCAAGCCCGTAGCAAATTTGAAAGCTACACCCCCTCTGAATGCCTCACGAACCTATATCTTGAATGCCATTGCAAAGAAGTGATGAAATTGGATTTGGCTACAAAAGGAATACCACTCACCTTTAATCGGTATCATTAAATTCATGCAATAGAAATATATGTGCTACTTAGCTTTAATACCTCTCCAGCTCTCTCATTTCATATCTTCCTTAATGTTGGTATCTATGCAAAACACATCACAAACTTTGCTACTATTTGAATTCCAACATTAGAAAAACAACTCATGATCTTGAATATAGTTTTTGATTCCTATTGTCTAAATTTTAGACACCTAAACCCTTTTAAACCCCTTCTTTCTTGGCCAAAAAAAAAAAAAAAACCTCCCATTTGAATAACACCTTTGCAAGAAAATTCATGTAATTACGGACACCATGTAATTATGGACACGAGAAATCAACTCACTAAAAACCAGGGAAAAAACAAACTGATGTTTGCTCCAACTTAATTCGTATGTGTCCTGTTTACTTAGAAAACATGTAGGCAAGCATAAGTTTGATCCGAAAAAACTAAATATGAAAATAATTAAGCCCAACTCAAATAGATATGGAAATATTTAAAATTCTATAATAAAACAATGGTAGGCATTCATGGGACACATTGTAAAAATAATACCAAGATTTACTCAAGAGTTCATTATCAAAGAATTGGTAAGCTAGAATCAAATGGTTCTCAAATTATATAAGAAAAAAGTTTTATCATTTGATTGAGAAGAAAACTTTTATAGTGAGACCAAATAGGCTTCCTCCAGCGTTTAATTTTTTTGGATTCCCAGAGAATAATTAGAATATATAAAAAATAAAAAGCAAATGATAAATTAACGAATATTACCAAATGGAAACTAAAAAGAATGATTAAATGATTACAATTGATCTATCAGTAGAGAAAGAAGGAATAAAAAATACAAACAGCTTTGAACAATTGTTTAAAACCAATGCATACATTAACAAGGCAAATTTGTAACACAGACAGATCTATCATGCCTAGAAACTAAAAAACAAACACAATTCTGCTAAGGTCAATATTCTCAAATCTCAAAAATATATTCCCTCAGAAATCCAATATCCAATCACTAATCATAAGAAATCACATTAGTAGCAAAAGGGAAAAAAAAAAAGGAAAAAGGAAAAAAATATAAATAAACAAACTTACTGGTAAGTTTATCAAGCCAGCTTCTCCTACTAATATCATAAATAATAAGAGCACCAACAGCTCTGAACCTTTGTTGACCAACAGTATCCTAAAGCTTTAACTTCTTTCCCATCCATTTCCACCACTTGAGCCTGAAACTCTATCCAATAGTTGCCTTTAAGTTATTGTCAAACTCATTGCTAGCAAAACATGACAAAAGGTTTGGTTTTCCCACAAGACCTATCAGCACAATCTTAAACAAGTACTCTTCGCCTCCCGCTTCTATTTTGAGTCCACCTATGTCTGGGATGTTTTAAATCCTATCCGAACTCTACTTAGTTTAACATTCCCAAAGTTCATAGTAATCCAATCTAAGCAGGTCTTTTAAGTTCATAACGCTCCCACACAAAGGCAAAGAATCCCAAATTCAAAATTATGCAAAGAGTATAATTAAGTCATAAACAAAATTAAGGTAGTGAATGACCAAATTTCTTAATTAAGTCCACAATACTCCAATATCAATGCACATGTATAAAAGAGCAGCAGATGACTAATTTCCATGAAGATAAAGTTCCAAATCTCCTATTGAAATCAAGTTCAAAATCTCCCAAAGAAATCCAAAGCCACAAAACAACATCTCCAAACCAGAAGACAAGTGAACAGTGTCGATAGAACATCAATTTCCCATGATCAACAAAGACAAGTAACACTTTAAACAAATAAGTTGAACTAAAACTTGAAAAAATAAAATCCAAGCATCTACGCAAAGTTTAAAGTTTTCTACAAGAACAAAAGAAGTCGGAAATCTGTCATCCCATTTCGTTATCAAAAATCCAATGTTAACAACCAATATAGGAGAAAAATAAATAGTTTAGGCGTGTGAGAACAAGCACAATATCTGTAGAAATCAATGTTTGTAAATTACACCACATTGCAATCCTTCAACAAAGTTACAAAAAAAAAAAAAAAAACTAAAACCATTATTTGCCCACTCCCAACAACCATAGTCACTAACAAACTAATTATTAAAGAATTAGAAACTAATTTAATTGATTAGTAACTGATAAGGGATTAACTCAAAAGCAAAAGATGAAAACAGAGAAAGAATGTTGACAACCTCTCAATCAGCAAAGGCGAGTTGCTTGGAGACAACCAGCACTCATGCTTCTATAAATGAACTTGACCATGCCAAAATCTGTAGCAGATCTTTTTTAACCGTTCATAGATACAATATTTAATAAGAAGAAAATCTTAAAGAGTAAGATTTCCCAATTCCACTATCTTAAGAAAACCATAAGGACCAAACCACCAATAAAATAGTTGAAACCACCATTTATTTCAAAATCCACGAGGAGAAAGAAAAGCCAAAGAGATAAGAACAGGTCAAAATCAAAGGAAAATTATAAATTACAGAGAAATAATTAAAACAATGGGTTTTGCGAACGAATGTTCTTAAAGTATTTTTTAAAGTTAGTTAATATATTATTTATAGTAATAACATTATATTAAATGTAAAAATTAATAATTTTATTTATCATTTTCAATACACTGATTAAAAATATTACTATATTTAATAATTTTAAAAAATATCTTTAAAACATTCGTTAGCAAAAACTCTTAAACAAAATTAATTGTTAAAAGTACCAATAAAAAACCGCAAGGATACACAAGGCATGTGTGGTAATAAATGCTATGAAATTTTGAAAGAAAAAGAGGGTAAATAAAGAAAACAGAGACTGAATTGTTTCCTGAACCCTTTGTAATAATTCGCATTTTAGTTGGACAAAATAGAAAAACGAGCCCACCAATTTGCTTCAAAGTTTTTTTTAATTGTTTTTTATATGAATTTTGCTAACAAGTGTATATATAGTAATATCTCCATCCAATGCATCGAAAATAATGAATAAAGTTATTAACTTTTGCATTTAATACAATATTATTACTATAAATAGTATATTAACTAACCTTAACAAGTGCCTTAAGAGCACTCGTTAGCAAAACTCTTTTTATATAAATTGATGTAAAAATGACGTGGCACAATCTATGAAGAGATTTTTATTTGTCCTTTACATATATTAAATTAATTAGAAAAACATTTAAAATCCAAAAATTCTCAAATTAGTGACAACAATGAAGGTGAGGGTTTAAGTATTAAAATAAAAAAAACGAAAGCTATTTAAGTTTTAATTGAACATCTATAACATCCTGAAACCATAAAAAGAAAAATCCAAATAATTTTCATAAGAACAAAAAAAACATACCAAAAGAAATAAAAAGAAGGTATCTTAGTCTCGAGTTAAGCTAACGGTGGTTGACAAACTTAGAAGGAAGGGAGTCAAAAGCAGAAGCCTTTATTCCTTCAAATGAGCTTAGGTGGTGGTATAAGTAGTGGCAAGTAATAATGAAAAGGAAAAAAAAAAAACACATATTTCTTCTTTATTAAAAATCCGTGAGTAGTCGAGGGGGGAAAAAAAGAAGTAAAAACAATTTTTTTTAATTAATTTTGTAACTTGTCATTTTCTTTCTGTAATTCTCCCAATTTTCTTTTTTTGAAAAGCCAAGCCAAGGCCGTCACAAGACAGCCATGAGCTCACCAATACCAATCACAAGCCAAGGCTGAAACTTACATAAAAACTGGAAAGACTTTTATTTTAAGAATTTTCTTAAGGAATATCTTAAAAATTATTTTTAAAAATTATTTTATATAACAATATTTTTATTTAATATATTAAAAATAATAAATAATATATTAATTAATTTTAAAGCACTGATTAACAAAACCCTTCTTTTAAAACAGCCCATGTATTGTCCAAGTTTTTAAACTCAGAATCTTCGGACCGTAATATTATAAAAGATTGGAATTAAAGAATGATGAAAGAGAAGGAAGTCGGCCAATGGGGATTGAGAAATAGATCCATGATTGATCTTGAAAAAGAAGGGAAAACAAATTAGAAAGGAGAAAAAAGCCAGGTAAAACTTTACTAGCAGCAGAAAACAGAAGCATAGAAGAAGCCCTCTGAAGGAAAAAGTGAAAGGGATTTTTTGCAGAGTTGCAAGAAAATATTTCATCTCAGCTTTAGCTAAAACTTAACATCTGCTTGCATCTTATCATCGTGAATCCTGCAAATCAACGGCTAACAAAAACTCCACCGATACACTATTTTTACATCAATAACCATAATTAAAAACTAGACAACAGGATTCATAGCTAAATAAAGAGCCCCTTTTTTTCTATTTCTTCTTTTCCTCTTAATCTGATTCTTTCATCAACCCTCAAAAGGATGGGACGACACCGTACTGCGTGTCGGACATGAAAGCTGCTGCAGCAGCAGAAGGCGAGTTATACAAGTGGTCAACTTCGTTGTCGGTTTCGGTTCTTTTGGCGAAACGGCCTTTGATTCTTGGCCTTGACTCAGCGTAGGCCTTTCGTGAAGCGTAGCGGATTGTTTTCTCGAATTTTCTGTTCTTTCTCTTCTCTCTGTACCTTAAAACTCTAGCCTCTCGATCGATTCCACCTACTTTGGCTGCTTGGTTATTGGTCGTAGTTGCCGAGATGGATACGCTTGGATCAGTCATGGTTCGTCCGAAAGGGTACGAGATATCGGACAGGGAATTCCCATCTGGAACTACTCCTACCTCAAGCGACGATGATGAAACCTGAAAGTTTTATTTAATTTGTATCAAGAATCAGTTTACAGAAGTTTAATTTTCAAAACAGAATTTTTTTATTTTTTTATTTTTCTGAAAATTGTTAAAAGAAGATTGAATTGTGAAGGGGAAGGAAATTTCCTTTTACAAAAGAAAAATACCCAAATCTTTTTTTTTTTCTTTGAAAATTAGAGTAGATTATGTAATTGAAGAAAATGGTTTGAAGTATTTACACTATGGCTGAGAGACTGAGTTTGGTAGCTGAAAGTAGGGAGCTTGTGTCGACAGAAGTCAATATCGAAACAATTTTCATTGTTGATCACTGGAATTGTTGCTGGTTTGGTCTGAACTGGAACTACGCTATCCATAGCTGCGTTATGATGCTGTTGAAACGAATTCTGGCACTCGAAATCAATAAATGGATCCGTTTCGGGGAAGAACAAATGCCCTGTTTTGACTTCGTTAGTTTCCATGGTGAGTTTGGGATTGGGGAACAACCAAGAACCTGGCTCTACATCTTGTTGACAATTAGTAGTAGTACCATTATGATCCATCGGCACAAGAAAGCTGAAAGGAGAAGATTTGACAATCGAATCAGCAGAGTCAAAAAAAGGCTCGAAAGGGACACGGTCGTGGCGACGAGCCAGAGGATTAGCAGAGTGGATGTCGGCATCGCACGTGACGCAAAGGGCGGCGGCGTCGGCCTTGCAAATGACCGCAGCTGGGGCCTGCTCGCACACCTCGCACATCCACACCCTCTCATGACGAGAAGAGACGAGTTTGTTATTACCAGAGTGGATCCTGGAATCACAATTCAGGCACATAAAAGCCGAATCAGCACGACAAAAAATAGCCGCTGCTGCTGCTTTACATGTGTCGCATGTCTTTGCAGCCATGCCCCAGCCTCCCGTAATGCCCTTTACGCTCGCTATTTCAATTCTTATCCTCACAAATCAAAAGCAATTTTTTTTTCCTTCCCTTTTCCTTCTTCCAGTTCCTCTCTGAAAGGAGTAATGTTTTTATTTGTTTTTTGGGATCTTTGGACTAAACGTGGAGTATTGCAACAGTTTGTTCTTGATTTGGTTTTGGGATTTGTTTGGCTATCTATTTATTAGTGATTAGAGAGGGGGGAAAATCTAGGTGCTGACGAGTGAGAGAAGGACACGTGGAATGAATATACACCATGAAATAGTAGCTGTTTTAGGACGAAAACATTTTGGGATTTTAAATGTTTGGGCGGAAGAAGATGTCATGTGTCTGTGCCGACGTGGGCCCAAGAGGAGTCGAGGGGAAAGATGAAGTGACCGTAAGTTTCATCAAACTTTTCATGAGACTACTAGGAACTGAGAAGGGGCGTAGCGATCACTTGGGATTTGGCAGCGGATTATCTAAACGGATCGGGTTCTCCAATCCTTCTATACTCATTGATAAAAAAAATTGAATCAGATCGGTTGAATTAAGAATCGAAGATGTGTTTGATTGATATTATGTATAAAATTGAGTTTTTTTGAACTGATAAAAAATTAGTTTAATCAGTAAAAAATTTGATAAAATCGGTAAAAAAATTAATTTTTGATTTTTTTTAATTATTTTTTATAAGTAATAAGATTTAAACCTTTAACCTCATAATTTTAAATTAAAAATGTTAGTTTTTAGTAGTGATTAAATCAAGAGAGAGGGTGAATTGATTACTTAAAAAATAATTGCGAAATTAAAGCACAAATAATAATATTGAGAAATTTAAACAATATACTCAATTTGGCAAGTAAATAAATAAATCAAGCAAGTAAATGAGAAGGGAAACAAGATCAAACACAATAGATTTATAGAGGTTCGGCCTCGTGCCTAAGTCCTCTCCCTTAGCCTCACTTGCCAAGGAGTTCCCAATCCACTAACTTGAATTGCTACCTTTTCAAGGACAAGGTATAACCTTTACAATCCCTATCTTTTATGTAAGCTTAGATAGAAACATCTTCCCCTATCTTTTCAAGGCTTAGATAGAACCTTTCTACCTTTAAGGCTAAAGTAGAAACCTCTCCTTTTACAAAGGATTTTGTGTAAACAAGATGAACCTCTAGTAGGCTAGGCGTTTACAAGGTTAAGCTCAACAAATAGAGACTATACAATGGTGCTTTTACAAAAGAATACAAGAAGGATTGAAAGGATTTAGCTTAGAACAAAGAAAACTACTTGAAAACTTAAAAGAGATGAAATATATGGCTTTGATCTTTCTCTCTTAGTGTCTCTTACTCTTGGAAGTGTTAGAGAGTCCCTTTAATACCTTGGATATGATTTATGACCGTTTGGAGTTGATTAGGATGGAAAAGAGCCGTTGGAGCTTCAAAATCGAGCTTGAAAAACTGCCCTACAGGCATGGGATCGATCCCTTACATGAGGGGATTGATCCCCTACTTGTTCCAACTCAAAATATGATCGTTGGAGGCCATGGGATCGATCCTCACCTTGGTGGGATCGATCCCTTGCTGTCCTGCAAAGTTTATTAGCTACTGACTCTCGAGGGATCGATCCAGCCAAAAATCTTCACTAGGGAATCGATCCTCTATCTTAGGGGATCGACCCTCTCTTCAAAAAATCTCCAAAAAAATATTTTTTTTAGCTTTGAAAAGAGGTTAACTTGTCTCAAAAATGTTTTGATCATAGGTATATATTTAAGAACATGTATTTTTGAGAAAGCTAAGGAGTTCAAAATATTTTAGCATTTTCCAAAATAGTTTCAAAGTAATTAAAAGAAATATGCTAAATTGAAAACATTAATTATCAAGCTAATTAAGATTTTGTCATTTCAAAATTGAGATCAATTCAAAACTAACATAGCTAACAAAAAATCATATCACTAAGTCAAATACATATTTTTATTAATTATTTACTATATTTGTTACTTATTTATCATTAAAATTATTTTTTAAAATATTTAAAAGTATTTGATCAAACCTATTTATTTAACTGATTGGATCGAAAATCAAAAATCTGATCGATTCGACCTTCAATCTAATTTTTTCAACTTTGCCTTTAATCTTTATCTATGTATATATCTTTTCTAAATAGTAACTTTTTTAGCTCTAAACTTAAGGAGTTAAGTTATTTGCCTGACTCAATATGCCGATCCGAATTGAACCGAAGTTGGTATAGGTTTTTTTTTTATAATTTAGGTAGGTTCAATTTGGTCCGGCTTATATTATGATTTAAGTAATAAAAAATTTATTTAAATTTAATTATAAAATTTATAAATATTAATATTAATATTTTAAATAATAAAATGAATTTTCAGATATTCATTTTTTTTTAATATTTAAGTTTAACCCAATTCAAAGACATTTTTATTTAACTCCGTTAATGGACAAATATATATATATATATATATATATAAATAAAACAAATTCAAATATCCATCAGTAATCGCGAAATGATCGATCATCAACAATTATTTATTTGTCTTTTTTTATAATAGTGATGAATTAAAGCTGTTTTTTTTTAATTCATAAATTATATATTTACTTTGTCCGAAAAAAAAAAGATGGTATTAATTATGATAAGAAACTAAAAAGCACTACTTCTTTTACTATTTTTTTCCCCTTTTAACTATCATCAAATTATGATCTCTTACACATCCCCTTACCAAAACTAGCTATGAAATTATTCAAAATGGGCCTTTAAAATTTTTTGTTGGGACACAAAAATGTACCTTTTGTAATGAATGCTTAAGGGTTTGGTTAAGATAATCTTTTTAAATCTGGACAAGTTTGCCCTTAAAGTTATAAATGATAGGTTTGGCTGAAAAATCTATAAAAGTCGTTGTCGGAGTGCCAGATGTGGCAGGCAGATGGGTCGGCAAACCATATTGAGTTTATTGATTTGGGTTCTGATTTGAAGTTCTGATTTGTTTTTTAATGGAAAGAAAGGCAATTTGTGGTGTCAACAGTTGCAGATTCCTTGCAATTAAATTAAGGTATTTATTTACATTTTTATTCAATACATAGATTCTATTATTATTGAATCATAATAATTGTTTTTAATGCCCAATTTTGTTTCCTTTTGAAACAAAGATAAGATACCTTATATTTAATTCCACGCAGTATCATGGAAAATTATGATCAAGGTTAGTTAAATTTGATTCAATAATATGCAAATTAAGTAGACAGGGTAAAGGTGCCTATGCATAAGACTGTGTTTGGTTGAGTTTAGATATGGTATTAATATTATATATATTTACTCAAATTCAGTGCAATCGATAATTTGGATCTCAAATTTTATCTAGAAAAGCCGAGATTTTTTTTTTTTGAAAAAATAAAACATGGTATTCTTATTTAATCTTTAGTATTTTTGTCTTTTTATTTTATGAAATTTTAAAATATGAATTATTTAACATATTTTTTAATATTTACACTACAATATTATATATTTATCCTTTATATAAAGTAAAATTTATTACTTATATAAATATAAAAAATAATATATATTATATAATTGAAAAAATAAACTAGACTGAGCTAGACTTAATATTTGAATGTTGGACCTAAAATCCAACCTATTTTTTAAATATATTTCATTTATTCGCACAAAGTCATTTAATTGGCTTAATATTTGTATCCGAACTCTCTTAAATATTGATCGGACCTTCGATTTTGAACAGGTATTCCAACTCTCAGACAGATCTAAAACAGAGAGATCAATTGTTAATAATAATTATTTATTGTTTGAATGACTTTTCAAGAATTCATGTAGTTTGACATTTGAAAATTAAGAAAATATAATTTAATGTAACTAGTGTTTAGATCTCGCGATGTTTCGGTTGTAGATTATGTTGAACATTGAGCAAGCTGTTAAGATAGTTATATTATGTACATATCAAAATAAAAGTGTTTGTACAACATATGGTTGAAGCTAAGGAGACAATATTAGAGTGTAGAAAGTGTGCAAAAGTAAATCAAATATCGATTAGAGATTCAATGTTCAGTTCAGATTTTTTTGTATTCGGTTCAGATCATAAAAAAGCTTATTTGATTTGGTTTCATTATTTTTCATTTGATTTTTTATATATTTTATAAAATAAAAAATATTTTTATTTATAAATTTAAAATAATATTTAAAAAATGAAAATTTTAAATTTAAAAAATTGAGGTCAAATAGTGTTGAATTTGTGAAATTTGATTAGGGATCGATTAAATTTCTATGCTAATTAGGTTCGATTTTTAAAATAAATAAAAAATTCATTAATCCAATTTTATTTTTTGAAATCAAATTGAGCCCAATTAAACAATTATCTATTGTTATTCAATATTTTAATTTTCACCGATAATTTATCAATATAAATTTTTTATTCAATAATATAAAAAAAAAATTAATATGACTTTGTTTTTCAAAAAAATAATAAAGAACTAACACAAAATTAGGCGTTATTTGAATATTGTCACACGAATATAACATGAAAAACTAACTAAAACAAGATACGGCACGAAAAAGTAACATGACCACAACATGAATACACGAAGTGTCGAAATTTATATAAAACGAATTTGACACAAAATTGAGAATTATTTGAGTAGTGTCAGTTAGACTTGACAATTTCAGACAGGAAACAAACATAAAAAAAAAAACTAAAATATAATACAACACGAAAAAAATAACACTAACAAAACACGAATACACAAATGTGTCAATATCTATCAACACGACACAAAAAAAATTAACGAGACATAAAATTGGGAGTTATTTGAATAGTGCTAATTAGACCTGACAATTTCGAACCCGACACGAATACGAAAAATTAACTAAAACATAATACAACACAAAAAATAATATTAACACAACACGAATGCACAAATATATCAAAATTTATACATAACGTGTCAACATATATATATATATATATATAATACTTTTAATATGATTATAACACGAAAAAAATAATATAAATACAACACACAAAAAATTTTAATCTTTTAAAAAAAAATAAATATTTGACAATGTTAAAGCAATCCCCCTCAAATTGAGGGGGATTGCGGCAAAATTGAAAGCAATCACAGGGATTAGTTTTATTGTATTGTATTGTATATAAGCATTAAAAAATATATTAAGTCATTTATATTTTAAAACGTAATAAAAAGATACAATTATAAAAAATTAAATAAAAATAACATATTTTTTATTTTTTTAAAAAAATAATATGAATAAACCTGGAAGATTTAAATTACAAATTTACAAATCTGAACAGGTCTAAATAAAATTTGAGATTCAAATTATCAATTTGAATAAAAAAAATATTGATATCATATTTAAATTAGATCCAAACTCGATCCAACCCGACATATGAACACCACTACATCAAATATATTCTTTTGAAATAATTTAAAAAATTAGAAAACTAATACTACAAAAAATAAATATAATATTATAATATAAGCATTAGAAAATATATTAAGTCATTTATATTTAAAAATGTAGTAAAAAGATAAAATTATTAAAAAATAAATAAAAATAACATATTTTTTTATTTATTTTTTAAATATAATATGAATAAACCTGGAAGAGTTAAATTACAAATTTACAAATCTGAACAGGTTTGGATAAAATTTGAGATTCAAATTATCGATTTGAACTGAATTTGAATAAAAAAAAAATATTGATATCATATTTAAATCAGATCCAAACTTGATCCAACCCGACATATGAACACCACTACATCAAATATATTCTCTTGAAATAATTAAATTATTATTATTTTTGCTGTTGGATTTATCGGGTCTCATGCGCTCTATTATTTTTTTATTCAAATTCGGTTCAAATCGATAATTTGATGTAGAAATCAAATAAAATAACAAATAATCGATAATTTTATTCAAAGAGAGTGGTGCCAGATGGAGAAATCAAATAAAAAAAAAAGATAAAAGATAAGAGGATTAATATATTTGAGATTTAATTATTTCAAGATAATATATTTGATGTAGTGTATTTATATGTCGGATTGGATCGAATTTGGATCTGATTTAAATATGATATCAATATTATTTTTTTATTCAAATTTCGTTCAAATCGCTAATTTGAATCTCAAAATTTATCTAGACCTGTTTAGATTTGTAAATTTGTAATTTAAATCTTCAAGTTTATTCATATTATTTTTTTAAAAAAAATTAAAAAAATGTTATTTTTATTTAATTTTTTGATAATTTTATCTTTTTATTACGTTTTAAAATATAAATAACTTAATATATTTTTTAATGTTTATATTATAATATTATATTTATTTTTTGTAGTATTAGCTTTCTAATTTTTTTAATTAAAAAAATTGAAAAATGAATTAAAGCTTTGAAACCAAATAAAGCTTAAGATTATAAAACAAAAGAAACACATGGCACATTTTCATAGGCGGGGCAGGGATGGAGGCAGGATTAAAGGGCATAGGTTTGCGTTCACTTCATGAGTACCTTTGGGGAATTTGTTTTTTATCACATTTTGAGATTTTTAGCTGGCCAAAAAGTCATTTTACTCTCCAGAAATACTAGAAAGAGTTTATATATATATATATATATATATATATTTATATCAAAAAATGAATATAGAATGAATGATTAAGGATATGTAAATAAATAAAATAAAAGTAAGTTGTAGACTTGAAAGAGAAAATGTTATTATCTTTTCAAGATGGATTTGTATTTTATGCATTGTTAGTATATAAATCTATACACTATTAATGAATGATATGATGTCAGCTCATTAAAAAAATTAAAAATAAATATATATAATTTTATTTTTAATGTGATGGCATTATGTGATTTACTAATAGTGTATAGATTTGTACACTGTCAATACATCAAATATAAATCTTTTCAAGCAAGGGCGCAACAAAAAATATTGACGAGGGGGGCCGAAATATACATATAAAAATTTAAAGTAAAAATAAAAATTGTGTATGAAATAAACCTGTCTAAGGATAAGGTTATCCGCCGACTTGAAACGAGTCAGGCCTTGGGCAAGAAAAAAATTTTGCTATGTGAACCTGACTCGATCTAGTCCATGGACAACTCTAGTATGAAAATATTAAATTTAAATATTATATATGATATTAAATTTGCTAACAATATATAAATTCTTTATTATGAAATAATTTTTTTAAAAATTTAAAATATTATAATTCATGTGGCATATGAAAAAATGTAATAAAAAATAAAATCTCAACGTCAAAAACAATATCATCTAATTAAAATGTGCATAAAATTATTTCATACTATAAAAGGAAAATCATAAGATTACATATATTTAGAAAAAGAAAAATAAGTTAAATGCACAATTCGTAATAAATGTTGTAATTGTTTAACTTTTTTTATTTGTTTTTCCCTTATGAGCATAGAATGAAAAATATTAAATAAAAATAATTAATATAAATGTATCTATTTAATTGATTGAAAATGTAAGTAGAGAGAATTAAGTTAAACTAAAACTGTTACCAAATTTATTATATCAAACAAATTCTATAAATGGAAGGCCAAATTTAAAGGCCAAACAAAATTTGAAGTAGTCAAACATAATTTTATTTTGTTTCAAAAATCTTAAAAAATTTAAGAGAAAACTAAATTTAAAGATCAAACAAAATTTAGAGAAATCAAATATAATTTTACTTTATTTGAAAATTTTAACAAGGGCCAAGCCCCTGCCTGTCCTCTCCCTTCGTCCCTGCTTTCAAGAAACATATTATTTACATTTTTTAATGGTTCAAATTAAAGTGCTCCTTCTACCAAATAAAACACAACTGTTTATTTATTTTTTTTAAAAAATATTTGTTATATACATGTATTTGAAAATCACTTTACAATCAAAGTTTAGGGTTATAAACTTATAATCAAAAATAAGTTTTTTCTTATATTTTCTTATAGCAGTTTATCTTGCTTCTTTTAGAAAATTAATTTTGTTTGTAAAAAAAATAAAAAATACTATCCTCTCTAAATATATTGATTAAATTAGTAATTAAAGTTAGCAAAACTGATCCAAAGTTTCGAAACCTCAAAGACTAGAGCTGGTAAAGTAGGCTCGAACTCGAGAACCCGCCCGAGCCGATCCAAGACCAATCCGATCCGATTTGAATTGACTAAAAAAGTCAAAAGCTCGAACCCAAAAAAATTCGAATCCGAAAAAGCCCAACCCGAGAAATTCGAATCCGAAAAAACCCAAAACCGAGAAAATTCGAACCCGTAAAAGCAAGAATCTGCTACGATCCGAGCCCGAGATCGATCCGATCTGAAACCCGTAAAAAATTGAATTTATAACCGAAAAACCCAAATTATAATTATATGATTTTATTTAAAAGTAAATAAATGATAAATTTTTTCTTAAATAAAATATTTTATTTATGAAAATGTATTTATAATTAGTATATAATTATATCAATAATCTATTATCAATAAAAATAATTAATAGTGAATCTTTAAATTGGATTATAAAATAAAATTAATTTGAAACACATTAAATATACAATTAGATTCTAATGTTTTGTAGGATAAACTGGATCACTCTTTAGAGTTTATTATCTTAATTATATATCTTAAGTTTATTTCATATGTAACACAGACACACATACTAAAACACGCACATATATATATTGCGCCTTACTTTACTTAGGTGAGCATTTTTTATGTCTTGCGCCTTAGACAATATAAGTGTTCTAGGGCCTAGAGTGAACCTTACGCCCTTGACAACACTGATCAAATAGTTTAATATAAACTAATTTTTACACGTCATGGTATCCTAAAATTTCTAACCATTAAGGGTTAAGATAAATAATTGACCAATTATTCATGTTAAATATATTTGGTGAATGATAATCGATATTCTTTTTAATAATGTCTGATATTCAATGTTATAATTGGATAATTATTCGATTATATGATTAATTGATTATATCTAATGTTAAAGTCAAAAGGATCAAATATTAAAATTACATCAATTACTATATAAATTAGCTTTTACATATCAGGATTTTATAGAAATTTAAGCATTAATTATTAAGGTTAAATCAATTAATTAAGTACTCTTTTAATATCTACTATTCAACATTTAATTGAACATTTGAAAATTAGATCTAATGTTATTATGTTACTATTTATAATGTTATTAAGATTAAACCAATTAGTGTATACAATTAGATCTAATGTTATTATGTTAGTATTTATAATTATGTTCAGATAAAAAATATAAATATAAAAACAAATTCTTGAAAATTTAAAATATTGTTAAAAAAAATTATAATACAAAGACTAAAAAACTTAATAAAAAATTATTGGATTAAGTGACTAAGAGCCAATGAGTTATTGGTTAAGAGAAAAAATCATTTATATAAATGTTTAGTGGATTTTATTTATAATTTCTTTCCTTCTAATGATGTTTTTTAAAATGTAGCCAAATGATTTTTAACTTTTATTTTTTTAATGTCACTTTATATTTATTTTAACTCATAAAACAAAAAGAAATTTCTTATATAATCATTAATTATAATATATTCAATATCAAATATTAAAATTATATCAATACTGTACAAAATTAGCTTTTATATATCATGGTTTCTTAAAATTTCTAAGTATTAATTATTAAAATTAAATCAATTAATTGGCATTCTGTTTGTGTCTACTATTTATCATTTTAATTAAACATTTGATCAATTAGTGTATATAATTAGATCTAATGTTCTTATGTTAGTATTTATAATTATGTCCAAACAAAAAAAAATATAAATATAAGAATAAATTCTTGAAAATTTAAAATCCTCTTAAAAAAATTATAATACAATAACTAAAAAACCTAATAAAGCAAAATAAAAATAAAAATTTGTTGAACTAAGTGACTATAAGAGTCCAATGAGTTATTGGGTTAAGAGTAAAAGTCATTTATGTAAATGTTTAGTTGGCTTTATTTATAACTTGTTTCTTTCTAATGATTTTTTTTTACATGCAGCTCAATGATTTTTGACTTTTACTTTTTTTAGTGTTACTTTATATTTAATTTAACTCACTTATAAAACAAAAAAAAAATCTTATATAATCATTAATTATATCTATATTCAATACTAAACATCAAAAAAATTTAAAAATATAAGTATATAAAAATTGCAAAATAATAAGAAGTATCAAAATATACAAATTCTTTTTTATTCATACTATAAGTAAATATATTGAACTTTATATATTTAGCTTTTATTTGAACTTTTGGACTAAAAAATAATAGAAAATATTCAAATATAAAATATTAATACTCAATTTATAAATAAATTTATTATATAATTTATATTTATATAAATATTTATTAATTTTTAAAATTTTAATTTAGTATTTTTGTAAGTGAAATTAATCATTACATTCGAAATTAAAAAAAAAATATTTATAGCTTAAAAAATTCCAAAATTATTGAATCCGTCTAGGCCAGCCCGAACTCGAACCGATCCGAATCCGAAATAATTCAAACCCGAAAAAGCCCGTATCCTAAATGGCCTGAGCCCGAGATAGCCCTAATCCGAAATTATCCGAACCCGAAAAAGCTCGAATCTAAAGTTATTCGAGCCCTAGATGATCCGAATCCAAAATAACTCAAATCCGAAATAACCCGAATCCGATGTCAGCCCGATCCGAACCCGCCCGAACCGGCCCATTTGCCACCTCTATCAAAGACCCACCTAACCACATAAACCTAACACAAATTTTCTCAAATCTTTGAATCAACCTAATCCAATATAGACTGAAACCTGATCGACATAACCTCAAATCCAAATTAATGCAAATCGAGTGGATCTAGGCCGGTTCAGCCCGATCTGGATTACTATTAAATTAATAAAAAAAATTATTTAAATTTAATTATAAAAATAAGTTTTCAGATCGGATCGCGCATGGGTAAACAACTTTTGCTATTCAAATATGATCCGATACGTCCTGAAATGCAACATAAGTCATACCATTAGACATGATATCATATACACATAATTCAAAACATACAAACTAACCATAATTAAGGTCTCATACCTTTAAAGAGTTGAGGAATCTATCTAATTCCAAACTTGAACATGGTTGTATAAAAATAGATACTCAAAGAGTTATTAAAACAACAAAACTATAACTTGTATTAAACAAACCCAAAACAAAACACTTGGCATATTATACAACCCACACAACTAGGTCATAGATACATAGCTTACATCCCAAAATTTTATTGATTTACAACAAAATCAAACTGTTTCAAATGAGGTTATACCTCAAATACACAAGAACAGCTTTATAAGCCAAACGAGGGTTCTATATGTTCACACAAAACACCTCCACGAAAGCCTTCGTAGAGAACACCAACACATTGAGCCTTAATGTAAAAAAATGAACAATTTAATGAGCCACAAAGCTCATCAAGTAATCTAACCATAGTTAAGGAAATAACACCAAAATGAGCAGGAATAAAGGAACGAAACCAAATTTGAGGTATTTTCGACATCCTAGTATTGGAATGTCCAAAAAGGTTCTAAACAAATCATATTAGATCAATTGAGAACATGTATCGAATCAATGATTCAAATATTCACAATGCATAACATGCATAATACATTTACAAGTTCATTTTAATAACATATGCAAATTCAGAACTTGTCATTCATATTCATAAAACATAATAGATAATCAAAACTTATTCAAATGAGATTGATAGTTCAAATACTTCATTTAGTGATCTAGAAAGTCCAAATATCATAAAAAGTTCATATTCAGTTCCTCCTCGTCACAATTCAATGAAGTTCAAACTCTCGTTGATGCATCTAAATGGCTCAAACTCCCATAAATGGCACTATCTACTGGCCCGAGGTCTATACTCTATACATATATTCCCCCCTCATGCACTAGATGGGTCCAAACTTTCACCGACGAATCATATGAGTCAAACTCCTATTGGTCGAATCCAAATGGGCACATCAAATATGGGTTTCACTAATGTACGAAAGAGGTTAGAATCATAACTTTCTTATATAATTCACATGAGTGATTATAGTTCAAATAGTTCACAGCATTTCAAAATCTCATAGCTAGATCTCAATTTCATTCAAAAATATTAACTTTTAAAAAAAATATCATATCAACCATGAAAATTTAAACATATAGTTTACATAGTAAGAGCTTCAAATGATGTTCATAAACCATCTTAAATGATATATATATATATATATATATATATATAATTTAGAACAACACTGGCATACCAAAAATATGTTGGAAAGATGCTATTTTATGTACAAAGTCCAAATGAACAGGAATTAACATGAGTGATACTTTAGGATTCTAAAGGCTCTAAAGAACATATTTTTTTTATTTAATAGATAGATCAACTTAGTTAAGTAAAGCTAGAACTTAAAGCACACAAAATTAAACCTAAAAGTACAATAAATCATAGTTTATAAGTTTAAGAACAAAATACTAAACTAAAGAACAACCTTAGAGTTCATAGATTCAAAGAATTATTCTGATTGAACATGAAATATACAACTAAGAATAATAAGCTCAAACTAATAACAAAAGCTGGAATCAACAAAACCTAAGGAATTAACTATAGTTAGCCACCTACAATCAAAAGCAAGTACTAAAAATTCCTCAAACCTCCAGAAATCAGCTTTCAGCTCCAAAGTTTAAAAATCAACTCCAAAATAGTAAAAATAGCACTAAAACACCAAAATCAGTTTGTTGGGTTTCTTAACAGAATGGGGAATGTTTTGTATTATGATTATATTTAATTAGCTGCTTTTAAGGTGTTTAAAAATCCTTCAAGTGCTTGCTTAGACATTCAAGTGGCTTTTGAAAAGAACACATAGTCATGAGGTGTCAAAACCTATAACCTGTCAGCTTTGCAAAAGGAAACCAAACCATGAGGTGTTAAAACTAATCCTAATTTAACTGTAGACTCTTAAACTTATGCTAATTGAAAGCTAGACCACTTAGGTTTTAAATCTTACAACTAAGCACCTTAATTTCTATAAGATATAAGCTACTATAAGTTTTAGGTTATCGCATCCACCCCCACCTTAGGAAATTTGATCCTCCAAATTAGATCACAACAGTATCAAACAAATGTGGGTATTTTCTCTCATTTCATTTTCAAGTTCCCAAGTGCCCTCTTCAATAGAATGATGCCGCCACAATACTTTCACAAGTGGAATCACCTTAAACCGCAACACCTTTTCCTTTTGATCCAAAATCCGAATTCGTTTATCTGAATAACTCAAATCATCTCTGACTTCGATAGGCTCATATTCAATAACATGTGTTGAATTAGGTTTATAGTTCCTTAACATAAAAACATGAAATACATTACGAACACCTAAAAGTTTAGGATTGATATGCAACTTCACCAACTCTTTCTAAAATTTCAAAAGGACCAATAAACGTCAAACTCAATTTCCCTTTCTTTCCAAATCACATAATGCCCTTGGCAAGAGATACTTTCAACAATACATGATCACCAACACAAAACTACAAATTTCTTCTTCGGTTATCAGCATAGCTCTTTTGTCGGCTTTGGGTAACTTTAAAAGTTAGTAAGTTTCGAAGAAAAATATATTTAAAAGATAATAAAAATATTATAAAATCTCTCTCTCTCTCTCTCTCTCTCTCTCTCTAATTCTATTTTTGTTTTTAATTTTTAATGTAATTTTTTGTTTACTTATTTAAGTATCACTAATTGGATTTCATGCTTCGCTACGGTTTTTTATATATAGTGTTAGGGTAGTAAGATTAAAAATTTTAATCAAATAGTTGTAAATCAATCCTAATATCTTTATTTTTAATCAAATCGTTGGATTGGATAAATAGTAAATTTGTTGTATTTTTTTATGAGTAAGTTTGTTGTATTATTACCATAATAACCTTCTTATATTAATTGCTCAAGACTTCAAGATAATTATTCAAAGGCTAAAGTAGTCTTTTAAATATATAATAATCTTTGAAATAAATTAATAAAATGTTATATCAATTATGATAATCTTATAATAAGATTTAAAATAAATTATATTTTAATTGTCATGGATATACTTATGATAATCTTAAAATATCATTTACCGTTATACATATTATTTAAAATAAAGGTATTATTTTTATTTTAAAGGTATAATCCAATCTCATGTAATTTAGGATAAAAAACATAAAATAAGTTGTTAATAATTATACGTGTATTTTATCATAGTGATGTATACGTTATATTATAATAATCTCTTTTCATGTAATTTAGATAAAATTATATAATCTATTTTATTTATATATTTTATTTTAAGGTGAATATGTAGTTTTTATTATTAAATATATAATCTCTTAAGTCTTATCATTTAATTTTATAAAAGTATATAAAATATGCCATTGATATGTGTATGTTATTATAATAATTTGTACATTGTGTTATAAGAATACATTTACAAATACGTAAATGGATTGAGATAACAATTTCAGGTATACAATAATACCTGTTTAAATAAAACGGATACTCAAATTCGAAAAATTACTGGATTATGTCCGATTCCAAAAAAACGGATTAGATAGATATTTAATTTTGAATTAAATTTTTTTATTTCTATATTTATTTTTAAATATTATTTATTATTTATTTTCTATATATTAATAAAATTTAATTAAATCTGACTCGATCAAATAATTTGTTTAAATTTGATATAATTTGATTCTAAAATTAATAATTGAACCCGGATGTAGACTTACTCATGGGGCAGGCCGCTGCCCGAAATTTTTTTTTTCCTTACCCAGTCCCGATCCGCTGGCCCAAATCATTGTCCACATAATATTTATTTTTATATTAATATTTATATATTTTTATAATTAAATTTAAATAAAAAATAAATTTTTATTAGTTAACAATGATCCAGGCTCCTGTCCAGACCCGGCCCAATACGGGCGAGCTGTCCACCTTTGAGCAGGTCTACCCAGATGACTCATACCTAAATAACTCGAGTGTCGAACTTTAACTCAAATTAACTCAACCCGAATTGACCCGGCCCGTCCAATTGAAAGGTCTAATTCTTTCCCTATCCTTCTAAAACATAAAGACAAAAATATCTTCAAAGTATCTTCTTCTACCTAAATTAACCCCCCCAATCCCCCTAAACATGACTTAAAAGACTAAATTAACCTAAAAAAAGCTAATGCCCTAAATTAACCCAAAAACTTTGATAAAAATCTTAAATACCTTCTTTTAGAGTTAATCAAAAGTCTAAAGTACCCTAATGCTACAGCTTACATGCCCTAATTAACCTTAAATCCTTAAATTAAAAGTCAAATTTATCCCTCGAATCAAGCTTAATGTCACATCTCATCTATACTATAACTAAAAGTTGTTTCCGTTCAATGTGAGGGCTCAATTTCAATTTTAGAGGGCTTTGTATAGGGACAACTAAGCATGGTCATTAGTTGTATTGGAGAGGTTAATTAAGGTATTGTAAAGCTTTTTTTTCTTTTGATGAAGAGGGAAATAAATAAAATAAAGGAAAAAAAATTTAAAAAAAAAAAAGGAAGAAAGAAAGAAAGAAAGAAAGAAAGAAAGAAAGAAAGAAAGGGAAAAGAAGAGAAGAGAAGAGAAGAGAAAAAAGAGAGGAAAATTTGTGTGTTTGTGTCATGTTTATGTTCGTGTTGTTTTTTCGTGTTATTATCGTATTCTAGATATTTTCGTGTTATTTTTTGATGTCATTATCGTATTCGAGATATTATAAATTTATATAATTTTTTACACATTAATAATTCGTTTTATGTATATTTTGACGCGTTCGTGTATTCGTGTAGTCTTCATGTTATTTTTCGTGTCGTGTTTTAATTATTTTTCCTATGTTTTGTTCGTTTTGTGTTTCAATCATTTCATATTTTGCATAGTTTGTCATAGTGATTCAATTTTAACTCTAAATTCATTGATTTAAGTATTTGATCATTGCATCTATCATATATTAATATAAATATCATGTTCAAAACTCTAATTCAATTTTTCGAAGCGTAGTGAAGACATATTCTAGTTTGTCTTAAAAATAACACCTCTCAATCTCAAATTAAGCAATCCCATGTATTTGGAGATAGCTTTAATATTTTGTTATTAATTATTGATGATTCATTAGTTAAAAACAATTTCTTTATGTTATTTTAACTAATTAGTTACTTTTGAATCCCGACAATTATACAATATAAATAAAATATTTTATTTCCATTTTCTTCTTTAGTTTTTATAATTCTTAATCTAATAATTAAGAAATGGATGATCATTAAAAATTTTAAAGATTAATCTATAAATATTCAGAATCAAGAAAACATTTTCAATGAAAGTTATTCAATGCAATTAATATTCTTATTTACAAACAAGATAAATTTTATTAATATTCATAACAAAAAAATATTTAAACAAATTAAAAATATAATGAATAAATATGTTCAGTTTTGTTAATCAAAAGTTATAAATTATAGAAATCGATATAGATTAATTATGGTAGGGATGGTTATATCCAAAATGTTGACAAAAATTTAAAAAATAAAAATCTTACTAAATTTTGATGGTTTTTATACTCACTATAGTTTTAAGAATTCACATGTAAACGTTCTTCATTTATAATATCTTCATTTTAAGTGGATGACTAAGCTTCTATCGTCCTTTTCTTTTTTTTTTTTCTTGAAATTTTTGTTTCGTTTATATATATATATATATATATTCATTTTTGATATATTTACAATAAATATTTTTAATTTTAAAAGCGATTTTAAGAATCGGATTATTTCTTTTTTAATATATTCTAAAGGGTGTGTATCATTTTACTTACTCTATTTATAAAATTTAAAAACTCCAACAACGATTAATAAAAAATTTATATATATCCTTTTTGTTGAAGACAAAATCCCGAGCTTTGACGCAAAGATATTTGGTTGAAAACTTGTGTTTAACATTTGGGCGGTGATACGGAAAAAGAAGTCGAAAAGGACTACACGATTGAAGTAAGCTTAACGGCAGCTGGAAAAGGCAATGTCGTCTTGTTCTATGGCACTAAGCCTCTAAATTTTTACTTTCGGCAATTATTATTGATAATGTATGTAAGTCAGTTAACTATCTAATCTTCAACCTTCCACAAATCTTTTCATTTACAGTTCTTTGAAGAAATCTTCGTGTTGTTCTTTTCTCATTTTTATTTTTTTTTCTCATGGGGTTTAGAAAGATTTGTATTTTTTTAGTATGATCTTGAATGTATGCATGGTTTGAGAATTTCAAGTATATATATATATATATAATAAAAAGATTTACTTAAATTGATGTAAAATTACATGATCTTTAATATTTTTATATATGATTTTTATTTATTAAACCAATCGTTAAATTTTATATTTTATTCATGTATATCATGCATAATAATAAAATTTTTAAGAATTCGAAATTCAGTCTAGTTGGTTCATATAATCACCTTTAAGATATGACATTCAACAGGTCTAGGATTCAAGTTCCAGCACTTGCAATTCTTTTTCTTATCCCCAGACTACGGCTTCTTTTGTATAAAAAAAAACTTGTTTAACTATTTATTTTATTATAATAAAATTTCAATAGTTAATATATATTGAAAAAAATATTATTCTTAATTGAAATTATAAAAATATTGGATCAATTTAAAATTTTACATGCATGATAGATACGAGTATATTAATTATTAAATCTAACAGTCGGTTTATAAAATATTAAATGTAAATGAAGTTATAAAAGAATATAAAATAAATTAGTTTAATATTGGTGAAACTTGATATTTTCTTTAATATATGTATATTATATATATATATAAACCTTAAATCATAAATCATAAATCCTAAACGGCGAATCAAAATCCATTGTTCCATGTAACCAAAAAAAAAAAAATCCATTCTTCCATGAAGAAGAACCTATTAAAAATCTGAGTAAAATAGAATCTTTGTCATAAGCCTGTGAATGAGGGGCAAACAAAAATAAAAAAATTAAATCAAAATAAAGGAATGGGCTCAGTGCTTTGAGCCTAAATCAGTTTTCAGCCTGAAGCATGGCAGCAATATGGGCTACCATAAGATATCTATTTTCAAATGGGCCAAAAGTTTTGGTTCTCTATTGTTGCCAAATATTTTTTTTAATACATAAAAAGTTTGTGTTGTATTCTTCGTTCAACATTTACGTTACGTTTGATTTTTTTTTTAATGGAATAGAATAGATATTCGGTGAAAATAAAATAGGAGCCTAATATGTATTAGATCCTTTGGTTCATTTAATGAAATAAAGGAGAAATATTATTATATTTTTTGGTTATTTAAAATGATGTCAAAAAATAAATAAAAAATAAATATAAAAATATAATTTTATTCTGGAATTAAATAATAATATTTTATTTATAAATTAAACTTATTTTTATCTAATATAATATATCATTAATAATTCTAAAATAATATTAAAAAATATTATTTAATAAAATATTTAATATATATTTATAAATAAGATTTTAATATATTATATTTGTAAATAATAATACAATAATTAAATATTTCATATTTAATAATATATTAAAACTATACTAAAATTATATTTAAAAATATAATATAAATCTTTTATTATTATTATTATTTTTCACATATATAAATATTAAAGTTTTCAATCTCCATTTCTCCCAACACTCTCTCTGCCTCACTCTCTCTCTCCAACATCATCTTCTTCAACAAAATTTCCAGAAACATCACATTTTTCCAGATTTTGGTTTGCAGTCGTCGTCCATCGTCGGCTACCATCGTAGCCTGAACCCAGAAAATCACCGAAAAATTCACGATTTACAAAAATAACTTGCGGCTCCGCCTCCACCTCTTTTTTCGTACTTCTCCGCTGTTTCAAAAGCTTCAATTTTTTGATATGTTCTTTATCTTTGGTTCCTCTCTAAATTTTAAGCCCAAAAATCGCCTACAACTACCCTAACGCGAAACCCATAGGACAAAAAGAAATTCCCTCTCATCTTTTTATTTATTTTTTAGTATGTCTTTGTGGTTGTGTTAGTTGCTCAAAAAAATTTCAGGATGAAGCTGAATTTTTTTTTTCTTATATATTTTTGAGGGTAGAATTGAAAAAAATTTGGAAGCATGGCTATTACGAGTTGTCCCATAATAATCATTCTTGAATCTACCCAAAGAATCACTATTACGGGACACCCTGTGAGGAGGAATGGCTAATCCATTCCCCCAACTAAACGTGATGTTAAGGTAGTATTTGAAATGTGAATTTTGCACTTTAAATTTGGGCCTTATAGAGGAAAAAAACTTCAAAGTGCCAGTGCATTAGTAGATGCAAACTACATAATTGTACTATGAAAATAAAGTATTTTAGTTTTGAGAAAGAGTTTATATTTTGAATGTATTGATGATTTACAGTTATATATTTTGTTTTGTGAATCACAATTTATTATGTTGTTAAAATCAATATTTAGGATGAAATTTTTAAAAACTTCTGAGGATATGGCGATTTTGAGTGAGCTAAAAGTGTGTAGAATCGTTTCACTGTTAGTCATTTACTTACTCAATGCTACTCATCGCCAGGGATGTCAATCTTATCGTATTCGATGGAAATTTTGATTCTTTTATCCGAACAAAAATGTGTATGGATATCAAATTTCGGGTAGGAGGACGTGAATGAATATGAATTTAAAAATACTCGTCGGGTATGAAAACACGTGAACGGAACTAGGGAACGGGCGGGAATGGTGCTTCCAAAAGGTTTTTAAATTTTTTAAATATTTATATAGAATTTAATTGGCTAAAATACTATAAAAATAAAAAATAAAAAAAATGCCTAAACTATGACATTTTTTTTAGATAAATGAAATTTCATTATCCAAAGAACCAGATAAATTGTTACTGTACAATTGAAGTATGATCATTACAAAAATAAAATCATGCAAATCAAACTGCAAACTATACAGTAAAACTATAGGTTATACTAACATAGAACTAGCCCCAAGCTATACACAGATCTCTATTTACAGAATCGGTGCAATATTTTTTAATCCATACAATTGGAATATAACTGCCTCTTGAATATGAAGAAAAACTTGTTGTGATGAACACTGTCTTCTATTCTGATCATACATTCTTCTGTTCCTTTCCCCCCAAATCAGATAGATGCAGGCATTCCAAGCAATACGCAATATTACTGAGCTTAAAACTTTGCCTTTAAGCTTACAGACCACCCATTGCAACTCTTCATTCCAGTTGCCAATCTCTCTATGAACATTACAAACCTGCAAAACCTTCCTCCATATGCTTTTAGAATAGTCACATTCAAAAAATAGATGGTCCCTAGTCTCTATATCAAGTTGACAGAAGACACATTCCCTTCCTATAGTAATCCTCCATGAGATTAATCTGTCTTTAGTTGGTATCCTTTTAAGAATAACCATCCAAGTGATTAGTGCATGTTTGGGAATGTGATATTGAAACCATACTGCTCTATGCCAATCTACTTTCTCCTGTTTACTTCTAAGTTCTTTCCATACATAGTTCGAGGAATAGCTTGTGTCAGGGACCATCCAGATCTCTACACCATCATTCTGTTGTCAAATTGTAAAGCAAGTTGCCTAAGATGAAGAAGTTTTCTCTAATTCCAACTATAATTTTGCGTTATTGGAATCTGCCATATGTTTCTCCCTTTAAGCACATAAGTCTGGCTCTAGACAATCTAAAGAGAACCAGCCCGTGTGAACATAGCCCACAAATGCTTGAGAATGCAAGCTTGGTTCCATGCTAATAGATCCTTTAGCCCTAATCCTCCTTCAAATTTATGTAGACATATAGCCTTCCAACTCACTCTAGCCCCCCTTGCAATAGTCTCCTTGCCTTTCCAAAAGAACTCGAAGCAAAGTTGATTTACTTTTTTGATAATACACTGTGGAAGGATAAAATGCCTGCACCAAAAATTTTGCATATTGAATAACACAGTCTGAATAAGTTGCAACCTACCTGCAAATGATAGGTGCCAAGATGCCCAGCTATTGATTCTCTCTGTTATCCTATCAATCAAATGAGCACAGTCCTTAGCAGTAAGCCTTCTAGTCACCAATGGGACTCCTAAACACCTGACTGGTAGAGTTCCCAATTTGAACTCAATGATCTGTCGAATTTCTGAAGTACTAAAAAACTCACTTTTAGCACTATTAAGTTCGAGCCCAGAGTAGGAGTAGAATAATTGAAGCATATTTTGAATACCCTTAATTGAATCAATCTCGCTTTTAGCAAAGATAAACAGGTCATCTGCAAACACAAATGTGCCAAGCCTATTTTTTTGCATTTAGAATGATATGAAAAGACTCCATATGTAGCAGCAGTATCTAGCAACCTAAAAAGCACATTCATAGCCAATACAAAGAGGTATGGGGAAATGGGATCACCCTGTCTCACTCCTCTAGCTCCTGGAAAATGCCCTACCAATCCTCCATTGATAGAGAGTGAAAACATTGGAATAGTAAGGCAGATCTATTAGGAAACCCCAATGCTGATAGTACAGCCAACATAAACTTCCAATCTACAAAATTAAAAGCCTTTCTGAGATCTACTTTCAAAGCATATTCTTGCTTATAAGAGATGGTAGACAGACCTTAAGCCTATTAGCAAGTATCTTTGTGATGCAATGTCAGTGTATAGGTCTATACACTGACAGTGAGTCCTACAATGACACTTCATTAAAAAACTAACCCCTAACCTTTAACCCTAACTCTAACCCTAACCATACAACTTAACTTTTAACAGGTAGCATCATAAGATGCATTGTCAATGTATAAACGTATACACTGATAGTGCATCAAGTATAAATCCTAAGCCCTTATACTTTTATTGTACCTAAATAAGCTCTTCTTCTTTGATTTGCACCTAAATAAACCCTTATTTCAAATGAAAGGTTAATTTATGTTAGACCTGCTCATGGGCTGAACAGCCTGCCCGGTCTGGTAAACCCAGTCCGTATTGGACTGGGTATGATTTTTGGTGATCCGGGTCTGCCCGGCCCGGATCACTGTTCATGCATTAAAAAATTAATTTTTTATTTAAATTAAATTATAAAATTAATATAAAAATGATTTTTGAAATTTTTATTATTTTTTTGAATAGTGATCCAAGCTGGGCTTTGGTAAGGTAGAAAAAAATCCGGGTCGCGGCCCAACCCTTGAGTGGGTCTAATTTATGTTAAGTGTTTATTTAAGTATAAATTAAAAGTTAGGGACTTACTTAGGTACATGTTAAAGGTTAAGGGCTTAGTTGGGTATGAATTAAAGATTAAGGGCTTATTTGGGTGTAATAAAAGTATAGGGATTTATCTAAATACAATGATAAAGTTCAGGGGCTTTTTTATTATTTTAGCCAATTTAAGTATACTAGACTATGGCACACCCATATGTGGGGTGGATGAGAAAAAAAATTAGTAAAAATTATGTTAGAAATAAATTGATCTGTAGGTAGTTTATATATATATATATATATAGTTTTTTTTAAGAAGTGTCTAGTTTTTAAGACAAAATTGGTAAATTTTTTCAAAATAAAAATTGAAAATACATAAATACCCTTAATATGTTATTATTTGATATAATAATTTATTTAATCTTTTTGTAATTTCACCAACTGAGTTGGTGTCACTTGACTCGTGACACCAACTCAGTCACTTCTTTTATAATAGTATAGATATAAGTTTAGATAACTAAAAAAACTTACAATTTCGTCTCCAAAGATCAAATATAAACTTTCGTCTCCCAAGTTGAAAATCGTGGTTTCGTTATTGTTGGGATGGGATGGGTAATATAGCACTTTTTCATATCTGATATATATTTAGTTGTCAAATTAGTATGGAGTCACTGTTTACACTAAGTAAGCAATGATATAAGTCATATGTTTTGCAGTTAACATTTCGACGGATTTTCTGCATCATAAAACTCATAAAATTGATTACAGACCAAGGATCCAAAACTACAGAATTAGCACTATAATAAGATAACTTGTAGCTAGTTTTTTTTTTTGCTGAGGTATTTTATTTTATATGAATTAATAATGAATAGTTCCCAACCTTGAAGCAGAATTTTGATAGAAATCTGCAAGTATTCAAGACATGGTTTCTTATATCGTTTGACTCAATTCCTAAAATGGTAGAAAAATCATTTTTATCTTTGAATAAGAATCCCCTATAACACTTTAATAAAGTTACCTGTAGCAAGCCTGCTCTAATATGAAGCATAGTATCATCATAATCTGAACAAAAATCACAATTAATCCCAATAGCAGTTGGTCAGAAGTATATCAGAAGCAACCAGATGATTGCACCGAACAGAATAAAAACCATTATTCTGAAACCTGTGGCACAATGCGAAATCGATTTCTATCAGAAAGTACATGTCGACATGACCAACGTTTAACCCTATTGGCATGGTCAAAGCATAGTCATATTAGGAGAAAAATCAAAACAAAATATATTTTCGGATTACCCAACTACACAAAGCAGTAGTCATGCATTTTACAAAACAGATCTCGTACAAAACAAATTTCGTATTTTCTTTCAAAGCATATTATGTAATAAATTGTATTCATAATTATAGATAAACAAATAGGTATATACATATAGTTCAACAAAAATCATATTCGAAGATAAAATCAAAACGAAATCACATTCTAAATCCATATCAAAGAATATCATATATGCTTAACCCGATTTAACAAAGCAAGCATAAAAAATTATATATTATATACAAAATCTAAGCAAGATGAGATTGATTCTAGTGTGTAAAAACACTGAAGGGATATCAAGTCACTTACCTGAACTCGCTAAATTGAAACCAAAAAATAAAGTATTCAACTCCTCTCGAAGTTCCTTCTTTCTAATAACTTAGCTCTTCCCTAAAATAGTCAAAAACCCATTTTTAATCAGACAAGCAAATAAAATTAATCATGCTTTTGAAATGTCATTTATATCATAAAATCATCCAAAGTATCTCAACATCTAAATATCAAATATGTTAACTTGTGTAACACTTACTAAATTAGTCATATCTTAAGCTACAAAATTCAAAATCATGATCCGTTTGAAAATTTAGAAATTAGACTTAGATTTCATCCCTATAAATCTCAAATTATAATTCACCAAATTGCAGAAAAATCTCGAAATTACCCATGGTGTTGTTTCCAAACAGCCTGAACAGTATTTACTAAAAATAAGATAACTTCCCTTAGAAAACTCAGATTTTAATTCCGTTTAGTCCATTAAAAACTAGACTTGATAAACTTTTCAATCATATAAGGCTCAACTCATAATATTTTTTAGATAAAATGTAGTAATTTTCGTAATTCATCTTTGCTGCTGCTTTCAGATAAAATGAATACCCGTTGATAAAAATTGATTATCTTTTCGTAAAAAACTCGTAATTCATTTTCTTTTATCTCATTAGAAAGTAGCTTCAAATATCTTTCCAACCATATATAATAATCATAGTGAAAATTAATCGATTAATAATACAGAATACTTTTTTAATCTATAACTGCAGACAACTTTTTCATTCCAGACAAAAGTTTTTTTTTTTTTTTTTTTATATTCATAATAATTTGAGTTCTTTATTTACCAACAGTTAAACCCAATCAAAAATCATGCTTATATCTTAATAATGATAAAATAAAACTCAATAACTTTACCCAAATCAACCCAAAAAATATATATATGAGAAATTTTATAAATTTTTTAAGTTCTTTTCTCATGAGTTTAACCCCAATTTTCGGAAATCAACATAATGTTTTCTCAAAATTAAAAGAAACTTTTTACTTACCTCAATCATTTAATTGAAAGATAAAAACCTCAATTTCCAATCTATTTTTTCTTTTCTTCTAGGATTTGTTCTCTTTTTCCTTCAATTTTATTATTATGTAATTTAATAATTTCAATAACCTATAACAAAATCAAGTATTTTTATAAAAAAAAAAAATTAATCTAAAAAGTTTCTTAATTTTGATAATAATAAAATAATGCATTATTATTATTTTAATGATCATTTACACTTTAGTAAAGTTTATTAATATTTTTCTTCACCTTATGAAAATATTTAAAAATTGTTATTGCAAATTTTAAAATAATTTTCATGATTGGAGAAATTTCAAATGATCATTTTTATTATTAACTCTATCTTTTTTTAGTATTTAAATTAACATGTAAAATAAATAAACATATGTAAATAAAAGTTAAAATGTATATTTCTAATGGATTAAAAATGTTGTAAAAAAAGAAGAAGAAACAATAAACTACTTATTTTTTCTATTGAGCTAGTTCACTTGAAATGGATCAAGGTAAATAAAAGTTAAAATATATTTCTAATGTATTGAAAATGTTGTAAAAAAAAGAAAAGAAAAAATAAACTATTTATCTTTTCAATTGGACTTGTTCACTTAAAATGGGCCTAGATGGATTATCTTTTGGATTAAGATTGTTTAATTAGAATGGGCCAAGAAAGAAAAGCACAGTGATTGACGAGAAAGAGAAAGAATGTGCTTAGGCTTACTAGACCAGCTTCAAGGAATAACCTCAGCAAATCTGAAGAGCAAAAGCCATATTTAATTTCCGAGCAGTTTAACACCCCCAATTGCCATGGTGAGCGCAAGGAGGCTGCCTGAATAACTACTCGTAGTCCAAGAACCAATCTCGACTCTCTTTTTTTTAAAAAAAATTCTTAAAAAGATGTACTAGCCTTATCAAAGAAATCCGTTAGAATTGTTAGATGGATAAATCATAGCAAAATTTGGTGACAAGGTTAAAGGATTAGATATGAGGGAGCAGCATTCATCCCCTTGGCAGGGTTTTGGTTTTAGCCAAAGAGCCAAACTCCAGCCCCCATTTTCAAAATCAAAACAAACAAAACAGCCAAATTCCATCCATGAATGAAAAGAAGAAGAATAATAAAAAAGAAAGCAGACGGGTCTTGCTTCGTCTATGTCAATTCAGCAAAGTGCAAACTCTAACTTTAAAGCGGCAAAAGGAAAGTGAGAAACGCCGGGGCTTAGGGAAAGAAAGAAAGTGAGAAAGCAGAGGAAAGAGAGAAAGAGACGGCATAGGGAATTAGGGAAAAATGGAAGAGAAAAAAAGGGTAATAAATAGACGGCTCAGGAATTAGGGTTTATATATATATATATATATATATATATATATATATATATATATATATGGTACTAGTTAGGGCGATGGATCACTTGAGGGCGGATAGTATCTGCCCGTACCCGAATCTGATAGTATTTGGACCCGATTACTTGAGTTAAATACAATTTCTTTAGATATGGTATCTATATTATTTTTAAAATGAATGATTGAATTAGTATCACGAATTAATAAGATATCAACTCAATTAAAAAAATATCAAAAACATTAAATTAAAATAATTAAAAATAAATAAAATTATATTATAAAAGTAATTTAATAACTTTTGTTTTTCAAATAAAACAACATTCACTTAATTAAAAAAATCACTCATATTTCACACAACTTTCACAACTACCCACTCATCACTTCTTCTCCATAAACAATTACTTTATTTACTTTTAAAAAAAAACTACTTACTTTTCTAAAAAAAATTACCCACTTAAAAAAACTATATACTTTTCACTCACATGGTGAATGTCAGGAAATTATAGTATTAGCAATATAATATATACTATTCTTAAAAAGAATGATTGAGTTGGTGTCACGAGTTAACAAAACACCAACTCAGTTGAAAAAATGTCAAAAAAACTAAACTAAAATAATTAAAAACAAATAAAATTGCATTATAAAAGTTATTTAATAACTTTTGTTTTTCAAACAAAACAACACTCACGTAATTAAAAAAAATCCATATTTCACACAACTTTCACAACTACCTATTGATCCCTTCTTCTCTAAAAGAAAATTACCTATTTAATTTTTAAAAAACTACTTACTTTTCTATAAAAAAAAAAAAAAAAAACCACTTACAAAAACTATCTACTTTTCACTCACATGGTGAGTGTCAAGAAATTCTAGTATTAGTAATATAATTACTAATCAGTAATACTTTTTTTTAATACCTTTTAGTGATAATAATAAACATGAATTTATACATGTTTTTGTATGAAAATTATGACTCATCATAATTATATTTATAACTAATTTATAATGGCTTTTGGTATGAAAATTATCTATCTTTTTTTGTTCTTTATATGTGAATTGTCATTTATTATGGAATTAATTAGATGTCTTTTATAATTGATTAATTTTTACTATATTATTATTAATAATTAGTTAATTTTAATTGGTTAGTAACTTATTAATGAAACTTATATCTCATAAAAATCGATTAAATTATTATATTTGTATGTATCATTATTTTTATGCGTAATCTTATATATAATTTTATTAACTTTTTAATAAACTTTTATATAATTTTAGTATATTTGATATAATTTTGATAATTTTTTATATAATTTTGATACCCTTTAATACAATTTTAATACCCTTTAATACAATTTTAATAACCTTTGTATTAGTTCTGGTAACCTCTAATATTTGATACTATTTCATATAATTTTAATAACTTTTGTAATTGTTTTGGTAATCTTGGATATCAATTTAGGAACTTTTGAAATGTTTTTTTTGTAACTTTCGATATGATTTTGATAACCTTTTATGATTTTGATAGCCTTTAATATAATTTTGCCATTTTGATAACCTTTAATATAATTTTGATAACTTTTATACAATTTTGGTTACTTTTGATATACTTTTGGTAATATTTGATATAATTTTGATAATTTTGATATAGTTGATAATTTTTTATATGATTTTGATAACCTTTAATATACTTTTGGTAATTTTTTATATAATTTTGGTATACTTCTTCAAATATCTTCGTCTTTGTAACACGTAATTATAATTCTACATTTATGTTTTAAAATTATATCAACTTAATAGGTTAACTCATAAATTACAATTAAATCATCAAGTTACATGCTTTTAGATTGAAATCTTATTAAAATTAATACTTTTTTCATTGACTATAATTAACTTTTAATATCATGGCCTATAAGCCACAACTATCATCACTACAAACAAGTTGCCATATACTAACGCTTACCTATACCGACGGTCGAAATCTGTAGGTAAAAAGTATCTATTCCGACGGATTTTTTTAACCGTCAGAATATACATAACATATACCGACGCTCCAATAATCCGTTGCTATAGGTATACCTATACCGGCGGTCAATGAAAAACCATTGGTATATACTACAAACAAATGGTAAAATACTGACACTCATCTATACCGACGATCGCAATCCGTAGGTAAAAAGTTTCTATTCCGACGGATTCTTTTAACCGTCAGAATATACATAACATATACCGACGCCCAAATTATCCATTGCTATAGGTATACCTATACCGACGGTCAATGAAAAACCGTTGGTATATACACCACAAGCAAATTTAGGGTTTATATTGACACTCATCTATACCGACGGTCGGTTCCGTAGGTAAAAAGTGTCTATTCCGATGAATTTTTGTCACCGTCAGAATATACAGACCATATACCGACGCCCAAATCTTCGTTGCTATAGATATATCTATACTGACGGTTAATGAAAAACCGTTGGTATAGGGCTATATTTTACCAACGGTTTTTTTTTTCTTTCCGTTAGTTAAAGTCGGGGAATTTCAATTTTTTAAGACTATAAGACGTCGTTTTTTCTTAGGGTTGGGTTTCATTTGTTTCATTTGCTTACCGAGCATAGAAATTTAGGGTTTGTTTCATTTGTTTCTTTTGTTTCATTTTCCCTTCGGTTTGTTTCTTCATTTCAGATCAATTGTTTCTTGAGTTCAGATCGTTTGTTTCTTGAGTTCAGATCATTTATTTCGTTTGTTTCTTCCGTTCAGATCATCTATTTTGTTTCCCAAACCTCAGTCGACCCATCAACCATAGGTATGTTCTCTTTCTCTTTATCTAATTTACTAATCTGCTTATCTTCAATCTGCGATTTTCAATCTACCCATCTGCGATTTTCAATTCTCCTTCCATTATGGTTCCCAATCTGCAAGTGGCAGTAACCGATTGTGTTAGGTTTTGCCATCTACGATTTTCAATGTTTTGTTCTGCTCTTCCGATTTTCAAGTGGCAGTAACCGATTGTGTATGGTTCCCAATCTAAACATATATGTTTAGATTTTCAATTATTATTTCACCCTAGGTTTAATAAAATATATTTTGTTCCCGTAGGAGTTAGCCAATTGTATCATGAGCAATTTGATATCGTCTCATATATACATATCATTACGAGTTGGGTTTTGTGATTTTTAGGGAGAATATAATTAACAAATATATTAATTTTGCCAGAATTAGGGTTCTTTTACATGTAATTATATGTATTGAAGGATTGTTTCTTAGGAATCTAAAAGCCGAAACTGTTGAAATCAACAGGGTGTGAAAGAACCCCACAAGACTCCTTTAAACACAAAAATAAAACAGAATGATTGAAAAAGAGCTAATAAAAAAGTATATATAGAGAAGGATAGGGAATTTGAAGACAAGAACATATAGTCATTCTGTACAACAAGATTCCTACCAAAATATATGTTCTCTAGTCGGATGTTTCCTTCTATAAGCACAAAATTTTATGCCTTTGGCTTATTATTAATATTAGGCTGAATAATTTTAAATTTGTGAAGAAAGCCTCATGTTCTAACATTAGCTTTATCAAGTTATGATTACCAGGTATAGCAGAAAATGGGTCCAAATATTTGTTGTTTGGTCACAATCGTGGATCAAGGACCGCAATTATATTGATTATTGTAATTAAGAAATCCCAAGCATGTATAGCAGAAAATGGCTTATATATTGATTATTGTAATTAAGAAATCCCAAGCATGCGTAGATTCAAATTTAACTTAAGTTGAAAGTCATCTACTAATTATTACTAATTTGTTAGTTAAAACTAATGATCAAAGTAAACAAGTAATTTGTTAACAAGGTACTTGTTGGGAAATAAATTTGCACATCATGTCATGTAGGTATGGCCTTGTTCTCTGTTTGTCATAAACTTGATCAAGTGTTTTACAGTGAACTTTTCGTTGGTAGGTCCATAGGAGAAATGTTTTAAGATATTGATCTTTTTCTTCCATTCAAAGTCTGTTCATTGATCCTTGTATTCGTTTTGTATCTTACAAGTTGGAGGTTTTGAGTTGTCTTGTAGGTTGGAGGTTCTGAGCTGTCCTATTCTTCACTTCTTAGTGCATAAGGAGACAAGGTACTTTTAGAGCTATTGAGTTTGTGAAAATTGTATAAAATTGCAAAATTATATTTGACACTAAACTTAAGATTATTTTCCATTTCTTTCTTAATATGGCTCCATGAAAGTTTGATGATATGTATCTTTTTTTCAATAGTGTTCCATTACAGCATTCCCCAAAAAAAAAACATTCCAAGGAAGTGAACCACTGAAATTTAAAGACTAGGCTGTAATAACATCATGCTTTAACATGCAAAATTGAATGAGGCATCGTGCTTTTTTGGCCACATTTTTTTTTGAATACTATGCTTACTTCCAAACGTTTGACCACTATCAGGAGAAATCTGCAATCATCCTGTAGTTAGGTTAAATTACATAGGCACAGCACCTTTCCATTTGTTGTGTTCAGTTATGCCCCTTTGCTTTAAGGTTTGTGAGATCAGACTAAATGGCTCAGGTCCAATGAAAAATAATATGAGAATAGTTCTCTAAGCATTCAGCCTATTCCCCTGAAGAGGAAAAAAATGCCTTTGCCAGAAAATACATGTGAAGGCAAAAGCGTGCGAAAACATCAGAAAATGAGATGCAGGACTTCTGTCAGGCTTGGGCTTAGTGAAGATGGAATAGTGTACATATGATTATCAAGGATTAAAGAAAATGTGTGTTTTCTCCCAAAAATAAAGTTAGAAACACATCGAGCTGACAGCTAAACTTTAATGTTTAAGTTCATAGCAGAGCTAAAAAGCTTTAACGAGATAGAAGACTTCTGTAGGGCTTGGGCTTAGTGATAGATGGAATATAGTAAAAATGATTATTATGGATAAAAGAAAATGTGTTTTGTCTCCCTGAAAAAAAAAAGTTTGAAACACATCGTGCTGATTAGAAAAGCTTTAGCATTTACCTTGAGAGCACAGCTAAAAAGCTCTCTTTGCCAAATATGAAATGTAAACAAACAACTGTTTGCATATTAACCAAACGTGCTTTCCCTCTTTTACTTTGTATAAAATGTTTGTCTTTTATATGATTGCGTAGGATTATTCATAGCAATAGGTTTCATGTTTGTGCAATATATCTAGTTGGAATGTGAGATAACTAAATGTCTGTATATTACAGTTTTAATCATTTCATATTCCATGGATAAGACGTGGATAAATCTTACGTCCAGATCAAGTGAAGAATACATTAATGGGGTCATCAATTTCTTAGAATTTGCCTTTGCAAGATTATCTGAAAATGGAAAAATTTGGTGTCCTTGTGTTAAATGTGTCAACACATATAGGGTATCTAGGGTAGAGGCATTTGATCACATTATATGTAAAGGTTTTCTGAAAGGATATGTTCGATGGATTTTTCATGGGGAGGTCTTGGATGCTAGCTCTGCTACTATAAGAACTAATGAGGAAGATAGAGAGTTAGGTCATGATGTGAATGAAATATTGCATGATATTATGGCCGAAAGAGGTAGGAATATTGATGTGGGTAGCATAGAATCGGGAGATGCTTATGGAGACCAACATCATGGTCGAAGAATTAATAGTGACAAGTTCTATGATTTACTTAAAGATGCAGAGCAAATTGCAAAAACTTCACAAAGTTCTCTTTTGTAGTCTATTTGTTCCACATTAAGTGTTTTAGTGGATGGTCTAACAAATCTTTCAATATATTATTGGAGGTTTTGAAACTTGCTTTACCAGAAGGTAATACATTGCCAAGGTCTTATAAAGAATTGAAAAAGATGATTTCTTCCTTAAGTTTGGGATATGAAAAAATTCATGCTTGTCCCAATGATTGCATGTTGTTTTGGAAGGATAAGGCAAATGAAGAAATTTGCTGTAAATGTGGTGCTTCTAGGTGGAAAGAGAACGTGAATGATGTAGAAAGTGATACTGAAGATACTTTTGTAAAAAAGAAGAAAGCTGCAAAGATTTTGCGTTGGTTTCCTCTAATTCCAAGACTACAAAGGTTATTCATGTCTTCAAAAATTGCTCCTTTAATGACTTGGCATGAGCATGAGCGAACTAAGGATGGACGTCTAAGACATCCGGCAGATTCTCCTGCTTGGAAAGAATTAGACTCTCGATATCCTCAATTTTCGTTTGACCCTGGCAACGTTCGCTTAGGATTAGCTTCTGATGGCTTTAACCCTTTCAAAACAATGAGTGTGATTCATAGCACTTGGCCTGTTATCTTGATACCTTATAATTTTCCTTTATGGATGTGCATGAAACAATCAAACTTTATGCTTTCCCTACTCATTCCTGGTCCAAAAGGTCCTGGAAACAATCTAGATGTATACCTTCAGCCTTTGATAGAAGAATTGAAAGAACTTTGGGAAATTGGTGTTGACACTTTTGATGCTTCCAAAAATGAAAACTTCGGACTACGTGCAGCATTACTTTGGACCATTAATGACTTTCCTGCATATGCCAATTTGTCTGGATGGAGTACAAGGGGGGAATACGCATGTCCTTGTTGTGGATACGATACTGAATCCAAGTGGTTACGACATGGTAGAAAGTATTGTTATATGTGTCATCGCAGCTGGTTAGAAGCTGATCATAAGTTTCGAAATGATAAACAATCTTTTGATGGGAGTCGAGAATTTAGAAGTGCTCCTTCACCACCTTCCGGTAGTGTTGTCTTGAGACAATTGGAGAACTGGAATGGTAATGAAAATGGACCTTGGAAGAAAAAGAGCATTTTCTTCACATTACCTTACTGGGAACATCTTTTATTGCGTCACAATCTCGATGTCATGCATATAGAGAAGAATGTTTGTGATAACATTCTTGGCACATTGCTTGGACAAGAGGGGAAGTCAAAGGATAACTATAAAGCACGACTTGACCTTGTAGAACTGGGTTTAAGGAGCGTTCTTCATCCAAAGACTCGTCCTGGGACTAACACCTAATACTTGCCTCAAGCTTCTTATCAAATGAGCTTGAATGAAAAAAATGTCTTTTTGAAGATTCTCAAGGAAATGAGAACTCCGGATGAATACTCTTCCAATGTCTCACATTGTGTGCAACTTAAACAACGGAGGCTTACAGGTCTCAAAAGTTATGATTGCCATCTCTTAATGCAAGAATTTCTTCCTATAGCAATACGATGTTCTTTACCTGATAAGGTATGCTCGGTTCTAATAGACTTGTGCAATTGGTTTAAAGACCTTTGTTCTAAAGTTCTTGAAGAACGTGAGCTTCAATTACTTGAGTCTCGGGCTGCATTAATTCTATGTGAAATAGAGAAGATTTTTCCTCCATATTTTTTCACAGTGATGGTGCATTTAGTTATCCATTTGGCAAATGAAGCAAAAATTGCCGGTCCAGTCATATATCGGTGGATATATCCCATTGAGAGGTATATGGTCAAGTGTTATAGTATAGTGACTATTGTTTCCACCTAAGTTTTAAATTGATTTTGCTAATGATCTCTATTCTTTAAATAGGTTTCTTCTTCGGCTTAAGAATTTTGTACGCAATAGAGCTTATCCGGAGGGTTCAATTGCGGAAGAATACTTAGCAAATGAATGCTTAACTTTTTATTCACGATACTTTGTGGGTATTGAGACTGCTTTTAATCGACCCATCCGAAATGAAGAAGAAAAGAATCTTTTTGATGAAGAAGAAGTATCTATTCTTTCTACTATAGGAAGACCTTTGGGAAGGAAAAAAACATAAAGGATTTAATGTTAATAAGCGTAAAAGGGTCTCTCGCGTTGTTCTTGATAGGCAAACATGGGTGCAAGCACATCGCTATGTGCTATTTAATAGTGATGTAGTTGCTCCATTTTTAAAGTAAGAACACATATCTTTGTGCTTTTCTATATTACCTCATAACTTTCTTTTGTCTAATATTTTAGGGTTTTATAAAACTTTTTGCTTATAGGAAACACGAGCAACTTATCAAAAGGCGTAACCGCTCCCCTCGTCTTTTGCCATATGAGATACAAAAGTTACAAAGTGAAACTTTTCATGATTGGTTTCGTGATCATGTAAGTTTTGCATCATGTTTGGACCACACATTTCAGTTTCGTGTAGTTAGATAAGTATTTTAATTACGTCTGCAATTACCTAGGTTGCACATTTGGATCAACAAGGAAATGCAGACATCACAGATCAACTTCGATGGCTTGCTCTTGGTCCAACAGATACGGCTAGGAGATACACTGGTTATATTGTTAATGGTTTTAGATTCCATACCAAAGCACGTGAGAGATGCTTGAAAACTCAAAATAGTGGAGTCGTTGTAACAACCAAAATAGAGAGTTATGCAAGTGCAAGAGATGCACAACCTATTGAAGGAGAAGTTAATTACTACGGGGCTTTAGCAGACATCATTCAGTTGAATTATTCTGGTAGATTTAAGATTGTGTTATTTAAATGTGATTGGATTGATATCAACAGAGGTTGCAAGAAAGATAAGTTTGGTTTCACACTTGTGAATTTTTCACATCTAGCCCACAGTGGAACTAATTTGGTTCATGATCCTTTTATTTTGGCATCACAAGCTAAGAAAGTATACTATGTTAATGATGAAGGTTATCAAGGTTGGGTTCTTGTAAAGCATGCAAAACTTAGGGATGTATTTGATATGGGTGATCTATTATCCTTCGATAGAGAGCAAGGGAATGGAGAAATGCATGATGATGAATTTGATGATACGCGTAGTGCTTCAAATTGGGTTAGAAATGAAGCTGATGATGAAGGAGTGGACGTCACACCAGAGATGGAGAATGAGCATGTAGAAGAAGATCCCATAGATGAACATAATGGGGAGGACATTTTTTAATTTTATAGAAAATAGTTTAATTATATGTAATGGATTTGGATTATAAACATTGTGACTTTGTATTTTCTTGTTCTTTCCTTTTCCATTTGCCATAGATGAACATATTGCATTCTTGCTTAGCTTGGCTTGGATTTCACTTAATGTTATTGAGTGCCTAATGTTATTGCATTCTTACTTAGCTTGTATTCTCTGTTATTGAGTGTCTACTGTTGTATTATCTGTTGAAACTCAAAATAGACTAAGTGGTAAATGTAAATCTGATGCCAAGAAAGCTTTTTTCAGCTGTTGTTTTTCGGTTCTGTTCCAGTTACTTGAGATGGCAAAGCGTAGACAATTGAATATCATTAGGGCAGATCGGAGCTCTAACTCTCAATTGCAAAGGCAATCTGAACAACAATCAATGCCAGCAACATCCGAGCCTCCACAACATGAGCCTTTGCAAGAGCCTCCACAACAATCAATGCCACCAACTTCTTCTTCTACCCCTAATCCAACTGAAGATGCTACATTGGGTAACCCTCATTCTTAATGTACTATTCCAGTATTGTAGTTTAAATTATTAATGTATTAAATTGTTTTATATAATATAATTGTTATATGTAGACAATGCTCCACGTAGAAAGGTTCGAGGTGCCACACGTATGGCCGATATTTGGGATTTAAAAGAAGGGGGCATGTTGTTGTTAAGGTGAATGATCACAATATACCAATTGCACCTATAAATTGGCATGAAATGCCGGATTTGAAGAAAGAAGAAATGTGGGAAACAATAAAGGTAGAAGATATTAAATGTTTTAGTTTCTAGTTAATGTGTTCTTACAGTATTCACACAACTTGACATGATTTTCTTTATTTTGTGTTTTCCTTTTTCAAAATTTTAGTCCAAGTTTGAATTTCAGAAATTCGATTCTGATGCACCTGTTAATGAAGAAACTATTCAAGAAATTAAGACTTGGACAATAAAGAACATGAGTACAAAGTGGAGGCAATGGAAGAATGATTTGAAGTCTAAATTTTATGATGAACACACAACACCAGAGGAAATGGCTGCTAAGGTTGATGATCCCCGGATTGACAAAGAGTAATTTATTTTAATTGCTGCACATTGGTTGACTGGTAAAGCGAAGGTAGATATTTATAAACTATATTTTAATTTTCTTTTATTAATCGAAGGTAGAAATTGCTGCACATTGATTAATTACAACCTTTTCTTTTATTTTAATTTGCTTTTATAGGAACAAAGTGATTTAAACAAAACAAATCGCTCAAAGTTAGATGAGCCTCATTGTAGTGGAACAAAATCATTCCCTAGGATCATCCAAACTTTGGTACTTACATCAATTTTTTCCTTTCAGTTAAATTTATATGAAGTCTACTTTATGTATTTGTGGTTTTGTTATCTAGATAGTTAATGGATGATTTTTGTAGACCGAACAAGCTAATGGAGTTCAACCATCACGTGCTGAGGTGTATATTCATACTCGTACACGTAAAGATGGAAGTGTTGTGAATGAGAAGGCAGCAGAAATTGTGGTATTCTATCCTCTTTTTTTTTCTTTATTTATCTGCCCTACGACTATGCTTATGTTAATTGAACTGAGATTTTGTTTCATGTAACACTTTCCTTATAGGAACTCATGAAAAAAGGTTTGGATGAAATTGGATCTGAAAATTCTCAAGAACGCTCATGGAAAGATGATGTGTATTCAAAAGTTAAAGGACCAGAGAAAAAAGGGCGTGTTCGTTGTTTGGGAACAATATCTACTTCATCGCAGAAATCGACTTCATCATGTTCTCGAACAATGCAGCGTGATGAAAAGGTACTAGGGTTAGAGGCTAAGGTTGAAGAATTGAAGGCAGCTTTGGGTAATGTTTTATCAGTGTTTCAAAGACAATTTCCTAACGAGAACGTAGATATTTTGGCTTCTGCTACTCGCGTAGCCAATAGAGAGGTAATATATTTCTATAGCAGCGTTAATGTAGAATAAATTCATCTTTTCAAATATATTCATCTGCTTCATTGTGGTAGGATTGTGGAACTTGAAATGTAGATCATCTTTCACATAATATCTAGGTTAGGTATGTTGCTTGATTGTGGTAGGATTGTGGAACTTGAAATAAAAATAGGTTGCAGATAAAGTTGTATGTATAGGGATGGTTTTCATACCATTTTTTTTACCTTTTGAGCTTAATTTGAGTTCAAATGTCGAGTCTCCTCTGGCCTTTATAAGATGGCTGTAAATTTTAGTCCTCTAGTTTGTTGGAATTTTTTTGCTATCTTATTTTTAGCTGCTTGTGCACTGTGTTCCTATCTGCACTGTGCCATACTTGCTCATGGTGTTTGGAGGTCCATACTGGTATCTTGATAAGAACTCAGTGAATAAATCTGTATTTGCATGTCTCCTATTTGCAGTTAACATTTATTCTATGGTTTTGAGTAGCAATACTTGAAAGAGCACTCACAGTTTATTACGTTTTGTGTTTGTTTTTGTTACTTTAGGCCCATGTGTTGGTTTTCTATTTGTATTTTTTAGTTGTTTAACTAGACTTTATCTGGTTTGACAAGTAGCAATATCTCTGTTTTTTTCCTAGAATAATTGGATCATATGTGATTGATTTTAAAGTGTATTAGTACTCTGCAACTGGCTTAAATCGCTAAAGAAATAAGCTGCTTATTGTATATGACTATGTGTGCATTCGAACACCTGGGGATATTGTCGCTTTGGTCTTACGTTTATATGTGCATTCAAACACCAGGGGGAGGAGTTACAGTTTTTGTTGGAAAGAGATCCAAAAAATGTCAAAATTTTATCAGTCTGATTAACTTGCTTGTTTTAGATGTTATTTGACTTTCCAGCTTTAGTTTTGGCGTCAATATGTTTTTTGTTTTCACTGCATAGCTCTCTGCTGCTATATATCTTGTAATATCTGTTTTTTCTTCTTTTGTTGTGTTCTTATTTTGTCCCTGTTCTATTTCTTACCTTTTGAGCTTAATTCAATAAATATATATTAACAGAACATATACTTTTTAGGTACCTGATGCTAGTAGTGCTCCAAATTTGTCACCAATAATAAGGTCTTCAACTTCTAGTCATCAAGTTAATGAAAATGAAGATGGTAAACTACTTGATTATTTTATTCTTCTATATTGACTTCATTACTTAATTGCTGCACATTGATTAATATTTGTCAATTTTATGCAGATGCTGCTCCATAGGAATGAGATTTAGATTGCTTATTTCACTGTATTATGACTTTAGCTTGCGACTTCTATTTACCTTGTAAAAGTTATTTAACTAAGACAATTTATTTGTAATTTTATTTTTAATATTATGAAATATTTTGTAGTTTCTTATAATGGATTTTGTACCTTCTTATAATGGGTTTCTTATCTTGGATTAAATTATAAATATATCAATATTAGTAATTGAAAATATAAAAAAAAAATTTATTTTTACTCACCTCTATACTGACAGTTCATATAACAACAAAAAAAGTATAGTATACTGATCGATTAAATCGTCAGTAAATTTACGACAAACTGTCGTTATAGGTATATTTTACATTTTAATCTATACCGACGGACGCAAAAAAAAAAAAACGTCTGTATATGTATATCAATGGTGTCTATACCGACAGAAACAAAATCCGTCGGTATAGATACCGTATCTATACCGACGGAAACAAAATCCGTCGGTATAGATACGGTATCTATACCTACGGCTACAAAATCTGTCCGTATAGATGCGATATCTATACCGACGGTTGCAAAACCCGTCGATATAGGTACGGTATCTATATCGACGGATACAAAAGCCATCGGTATAGATGCGGTATCTATACCGACGGATACAAAATTCGTCATTATAGGTAAAAGCAAATCGGGTATCCCAACATAGGCTATACCGACGGTAGTAACATTAGTGACGCCTAAAACCGTCGGTATAGGTTATACATTCTATTCCGACGGTCACCTTTTCCGTCGGTATAGGTCTATACCGACGAGGGTTTTACCGTCACTTAATTTTTTGCCGGAATAGTCATTTTGACCGTCGGTATAGAGTTTTAGGACTTTTAGCGACGTATTTTGGAGTTTTACCAACGCTTTTTGGACCGTCACTATATGACAATTTGTTTGTAGTGCATGTTGTAGTTAACTTTGATAATTGATGATTATACCAATTAATTATGGAGAAACTAAATATTGGACCATATATATATATATATATATATATATATATATATATATATATATATATATAAAAGAACTTTTACTTACAATTTTGATGAATTAATTATTAGAATATATAAAAAATTAATTAATTCTTGAAAGGATAATAATTTTTTTACATTTTGAAATAAAAGATAGAATTATTTCAATGTGGAATGGTTCATAAAGTTATTGATTGAATTAATTATTTTATTTCTATAAATATTATTAATATTAGTTATATGTTTTTAATATTTTCATTATTACATTATTCAAAAAATAACGTGTACATTATTATTAATTATATGTTATTATTTTTATTAATTATATATTATATTATTTATGTGTAATGCACGTGTAGATAAAACTAGTATAAATAAAAAAACATATTTTGTTGTTGTAAATCAAATGGGACCACGAATAGTGGCTAAATTCTGGATGTGTCATGCCTATTATAATGTCACTGTATAAGATAGTATAAGATGGCTGCTATCCTGCATGTCCTGCCCGGAATCAGCATAAATCAATTTGTGCCATCTTTTTTGTTGTTAATCACCAAATTCGAATTCTGGGAGTAAGAATAAGGATGTATGCCTAAATTTATTCTGCCTCAGGCCCATAAAATTGGGCCTTACTGGCTGAAAATCATATCTGTATCTCTCTGTACTCTTTAAAAAGGCTGACATAAATTTGGGTCATACATTAAGGGCTGAAATAGACTATCTGCAACCCAAAGTTACGTCTCCTCCAAATTTGTCTTGGACTTTTTAAGTTAACCTAAAAAAAATGTGAAAAAACCTCGTGAAACTATCAGATAAGTTTGGAAAGGATATTATGAAGACAACCATTTCCCTACAAAAATCCTTTCATATGGAAACTGACCACACATTTCTGTGCTTTAGTTTTTCCAACGCCCCCCCCCCCTTCAAGCTTATTTATGGTCTCATTTGGATTGCTCCAAAAATTATTACATTTTTTTTACAAGACTGACAAAGTGTCTATTGCTTTGCCTTGACTAATTTTTTTCAATCCATGTTACGCTATGTTTAGATAGATGTTAGTAAAAAAAAAAAAAAAAAAAGAAATGAAAGGATGGGCTTTGAAAGGAAAGGTTACATCTTTCCTTATTTAGATAATTAAAATGTGTTAGGAAAAAGAAAAGAGAATGTTAGTCACCATTATTTATCTTTTTCATCTTCAAAATTTTACTTTTTTTTTTTTTTTTAACTATACAGTTCTCGATATTGTTCTTTTATCTTTTTCATGTTAAATTACCTTTCATCGAAAACATTGATGAATTAGAATAATGATACCAATCAGGAATAAAATATTTGATGACTATAATTGGTGTGATTTTGATCCTTAATACACATTCTTATTGAAATTATTGAAGCTGTATCATATATATGGCAGTTAACTTATTCCAGTAATTCTTTCTTTTGGCAAAAAAAAAAAAATCCACTAAAGAAGTAGAAAGACAAAGAAATAAAAAAAAAATAAAAAAAAGGAAAGCAAGTAAACCTTACAGTACTTCAGGCAACAAGTTCTTCTGGTGAGAAAATCAGAAGGGAAAAAAAAGTCTGAGAAAGGGCTATTACATATATCTAAATGTGAAAGTTAATCTCACATAAAATCCACCTGCAAAAATTTCATGAAAGAAATCATTGATGAAATTCAGTAAGGTCTTTCTCCAATATAATTCCCAGGAGGATCATAGTTGCAAGTCATGAAAACACCCCTCCCTCCATCACAAACAACCCTGGCACACCCAACTCTTTTGGTTCTGCCCCACACAATCTGTGTGTAATGCCCACATTCCTCCCCTCCGGCGCATGAATTAGACCAGTAATTGTACCATTTCCTCTCCGAAACCCATGCCGCGGCCGCCTGAGCCGGCGCCCAGCCATTGCCACTACCCCAAAAGATATTTTCCCCATAAGGTCCATTTGAGTGCCTCAAAGCACAGTCTTTCCGCCTTTGGTTGGCATACCATTGAGCGTAACTCGCCAGCCTTGCGTTCCACATCAATGGTCGCATTCCGATGGCGGCGCGAGCAGCATTTTGAGGAGCCAAGAACTGGTTAACCAGGCTCAGGTAGTTGGCCTGAGTGGTCGAGATGAACAAAAGGAAAACGATGACTGCGCCATAGCAGGCTCTCATTTGAGAAATTTCCATTACAGAATGTTCCCGAGGGCGGGCCAATGTACAACAAGGATTTTCACAATATATAACATGAAGAATTTTATTTATTTATTTATTTATTTATTTTGTTTGTTAGTAGTTGTTAGATAAGAAAGAAAGAGTTGTATAAAAAAGTTTCAACTATGTGGTGGCAAGCATGTTCGATTATGATTGCCAAATTTTTTTTTTGTGGGGAGACTAAGGTTTTCCAAATACTAATATTTCCTCTTCGAATAGATTATATAGACAGAATTGTTCAAGGTTCTCTACTTTCTAATATTATAATAAAATGTAACCAAAAAATATATGTATTATAATTGGATTTTGTTAATTGGTGTATATAGACACCAATTAAAGGTTAATTATTATTATTTTAGATATTTTTTATATTTAATATATTATTTTTATTAAATTTAAAAAAATAATATATCAATTAAACTTTTATTTTTATAAATAATATCTTAACAGTATCACTAGACACTAATTAACATTTTTTATTATAATATAATACAATATTCAGTTAATATTTTTATATGAATGAATCTAGTTTTCATAAATCCAATTAAAGTACAAAAAACTGTTAGGCTAATGCTAAAATGTATTGAATATTTTGAAAAGTGATTCTATACAGCTAAGAATACTAAATTTCTGGAATTTTACCAAACACTATACCCCATTTAATGATTCTTTAATCTACAAACATTTTTTTATGTATTTTAAAAAAAAAGAGTTATATTAATTCTCAAAAAAAAAAATAATGAGTTATTATTTTTTTATGTATTTTATTTCTTTTTTCTGAAAGAAATTAATATGTGCTTGACCCTCACTTTGGATATTTTATTCTAAAACCTTGTGCTTTGAAGCTCTTAAACCTTTCATACATTTAATTTACCAATAGGAAATTTCGGGTCTCACAAACTTGATCTAGTGACAATGTATTATTCCAATAAGATATATTCTCTCCTTTGGAACTAATAATGATGTCCCCATTTAATTTCATGTTCAACTTTAACATCTTCATTATCTAGAAAAACATATAGATAAATGTTAATAAATTTTCCAAGAAAGTAGTATATGCATTGATGATGGAATGGCTTCTTAATATATTAGAATTTGACACACTCGATTAAAATTTGACGTTTGAAAAAAAATATGTTTTAAAATAAAATAACACCTAAAAATGAGTACTTTTTAAAGTGAAAAGTTATTTTTTAAAATAAAAAAACATGTGTTTCACCTATTTTTTTTTTATAATAACTTTATTTGATTTTTTTTTTTTTATAATTATCTTTGATTGAATTGGTGTGATTTGATTTGTAACACCAAACTCAATTAAAGATTTTATAATAATACTAATTTTGTACTATCTATTATGGGTTTTTTTTAATCATAATATAGCAAAAAAAATTTATTTACCGAAATACCGTTGTTTTTAAATTATTACTCAAAATACGTTTATTTTTTAACTAGTTGGAAAATCGCCATGGGCTATGGCGATTTTCCAACTGATTTTTTTTAAAAATTGAAAAATACAGTTGGAAAATCGCCATGACCCATGACGATTTTCCAATTGTATCTTTTTAAAAAAAAAAAAATTTGAAAAATTTGAAAAATTCAATTGAGAAATCGCCATGTGCCATGACGATTTCTCAACTGTTTTTTTCAATTTTTGTATTTTAATTTTTTAAATTACAACGGTTATAAAAAATGGAAAATAAATAAAAAATTCCCTTGGTTTTTTTTTTTAAAATTTATATACTAAACTTTTATAATTTTTTAATTTTATAAAAAATAAAATTTTATTTCTTATTTAAATTTTATAAAAAATAAAATTTTATTTCTTATTTAAATTTTATATAAATTAAAACCTTAATTCTTATTTAAATTTTATATAAATAAAATCTTATTTCTTATTTTAATTTTAAAAAAAAATAAACATCTTATTTATTATTTTAATTTTGTAAAAATTTAAATTAAATTAAATTTTATTTCATATTTTAATTTTATATAAATTAAAATTTTATTTCATATTTCAATTTTCTTAGCAAGCATTATATTGTTCAGAATTCCTCATTTGATCGAATTACTCATCCCATAATATTTCGACAAAATTTCCATCTTCACAAAACTAAGAAAATTTAGAAAATACCAACTTCTTACCCAAAAATGTTATTGAATAGTTGCTTTTAGAGGTGCTCATGGGTCGGGCCGCGGCCCAAATTTTTTTTAATTTCTTTGCCCAGGCCCAGCCTTAGATCAGGCCGGGCCGGCCCGCCGGACCATATTTACTGTTCACTATATTAAAAATATATATTTTAATTTTTTCTATATATTTTTAAGGGCTGCCCGGACCGTGAGCAGATCTAGTTGCTTTGGAACCCCTTCATTATCACCGGTCCTTCTCCTTCAATTTTATGAGTTTTTGAATTATTTCTTCCTCGTTACCATTTGCCTGCAGACCCAACATTATTCCTATCTCCTAGGTCTACTTAGCAACTTCTTTACGTCGATCATTCTTCCTATTACGAGCCTCACCAGCAAGGGTAGAATTTTTTGCAATCCTGCTTCTGTGCTTTAAGAAATTAGGCTTAACCACCTATTTTAAAATTAAAATATGAAATAAAATTTAATTTATTATAAAATTAAAATAAGAAATAAGATTTTATTTTTTAAAAAATTAAAATAAGAAATAAAATTATAATTTATATAAAATTTACATAAGAAATAAAATTTAATTTATATAAAATTAAAATATAAAATAAATTTTATTTTTTATAAAATTAAAATTAAAATAAGAAATAAGAAATTATTTTTAAAAAAATTAAAATAAGAAATAAAATTTTAATTTATATAAAATTTAAATAAGAAATAAATTTTAAATAAGAAATAAATTTTTATTTTTTATAAAATTAAAATAATAAATTAAATTTTATTTTTTATAAAATTAAAAAATTAAATTAATTATAAAAGTTTAGTATATAAATTTTAAAAAAAAACCAAGGGAATTTTTTATTTTTTTATAACCGTTGTAATTTTAAAAATTAAAATACAAAAATGGAAAAAAACAGTTTGGAAATCTTCATGGGCCAGGACGATTTTTTAACTAGTTAAAAATAAGCGGATTTTGAACAATAATTTAAAAACAAAGGTATTTCGATAAATAAAAATAAAATTGGCTATATTATGATAAAAAAGACCATCTATTATGTGGGTAAAAAATAAAATATTTACGGTTATCTAGACATCATTATAAAAATGAGATAATTGGACATCATTGTAAAAATGAGATAATTGGATATACAATTATTTTATGCTATTTTTTGTCAATAATGTATAGTTAATTAGAAGTGAAAAAAGTAAGGAGTTTAAAACTATTTAAATTTAAATTTCAATTTAAATTTCTATTCAATTCATATTATTAAAAAATAGCGAAAAACTTTAATACTTTTAAAAGTATATATATATATATTTTTTTTCTCTTTGAGAGTTGATGTCAAAAATTCAATGGAACTTTTATAAATAGTTTACATACGTGTCAATGTTTTCAACTCTTTTCCCAACAATAAAGATTGTTGTCATCAATGTAAGAGGGAAAAGAGGTGGAGAAAAAAATTAATTTAAAATCTTTTGTTTTCCTAAAAGTAAAGTGTGAGTATAACTGATTAACTGTCCTATTTTTCGAACCAAAAAAAACTGTCCTATTTATCTTATCATTGATAGGTTTGAAGTGTATATTATTTTGTTATACAAAAGAGATTGAAGAGATCTATATTTATAATTGAATTCTTTTACATCAATAATTAAAATTATTAATCTCATCATAATTTCATAAAACAATAAAAAATAAGAATAAGAGAACACAAAAAGTATAATTAAATAAATTTCTTGTTGTTTTAATTATTTCTTATTGTTTTAAATTTAAGATAATATACTTTTCAACTTAGAGATGATAATTAGGCGACATAAATCAAGTTTGGGTCGAATCATTTCTAATTAAATAAATTTCTTATTGTTTCAGATTTGAATTATCTTAAATTCAAATTATTTTTTGTTTGAATAATCGAATTTGATACTTAGATTATTCAGATTCTGAATTATTTTAGGTTTAAAGTATTAAGTTTTAAAATCAAATAAAATTTATAAATATAAAAAAATCAAATCAAATACTTTTGAATTAATTTTTTAAATTGTTCATATTAAAATGATTTTCAATTTAAATCATTTTAATTTCATGTTATTAACTTTGCTTAAACAAATCAGATTGAATTAAGTTTAAATTCAGATGCATTTGATCAATTTTGTTGAATTCAGTACAACTTTACCAACTCTATTTATTATTGAATTAAATGTTGAAGCAAAAGTTAAGGCAGAAAATGGGTATATTTCAAGTGTGGAGCTTTGTGCTTTTTATGTGGGACATACGATAGCTAAGCATCTAAGACTAAAACTGTTAAACACAATGAATGGTCATCACCAATTTTGGGCCAAAAAGATTCCTTTCGTCGTACTTATGAAACAAAGAAATAAATAACATTTTAATTATTTTTATGTTGCAGTTTTGCATATGTAAATTTATATTATTCGAATTTTTTAATTTTTTAAAATATTTATATTTGATATTTATGTTTGATATATATATATTTAGATATATATAAATATATAATTTTTTAAATATATATATATTTTTTAAAATTAAATATATCTAATTGGAAATATATTCGTATTTTAAACTCATTTTTAAATAAAATAACATAGAACTAAAAGTCAATTGTTCTTTTTTTAATCATTTTTTATGACACCGATATTACCGGAGTTCTCAAATTTTCGCCTTAATCAATGCGGCTTCTTGCTAAGGCCTTAATCAACGGAGCGGCTTCACCAATCTCTCTTTATTATTAAACTATTATTATTGTTAGGATATGGGCCATTTTGATAGCAATATATAAAGTAGATCAACGTTGAAGGAACACCAAAAAAATAAGGCATAAAATAATTATAATTTTTAGTTTTTATTCTTATTTTTTTAACTAGTAATACTTGGAATGTTAATACTTGTTTTCAATCTCATGTTATTCACTTCAAAATTTCTTTTATTTGAAAATGAACAAATTTTTTTTTTAGGTTTATATTTTTTGATATGATTTTTTTAGGTTTATACTTAATGGGATGACAACTTGGATCTTGTCGGATTTTCAAGAAATTCTTCGATTTTTTTCGGAAGCAGATGATAATTCATCTGCTTTTCACGTTCCGTCAATAACCGAGACATTGAGGAATATCTGAAAAGGCATTTAGGGAATCGATCTGATTCTCTATTCGTTCCGTTAATTTGAAGAAAGGAAGGCTCCCAAAGAATTGATCTTTCTTTTAATTGTTGAATCTCTCTTTGATGTTTGGTTCACACTTTATATTATGAGAAAAATTTATCATACGAAAAATGGAAAAAAAACAAATCTATCTAAAAAATGCGTTGAAAAAAAGTGGATGTATAAAACCTTTCAACAAGATAGTGTCTTTTCAACTCTCTCAAAACCGAATCTATTTCAACATATATGTTTTTTAATTTAACAAGGTATAAATATCTAAATTTGATATTTTTAAAGGACTATGTGGTACAATTGGATCGAACAAACCTTATGGAATAAATATTCAGGACCTATGAACCTTTAGGTATTGTTTTTTTCAATGTTTGCTCAATTACTCTTTTACCCATAAATGCAATATAGGCATTGGGTTCAAGAATAATAATATACCCAACATACCAAAACTCACTAGAAAAAGACTCTCGCTTCGCGAGGGATAGTTTTAATTTTTTTATATAAAATTTTAATTAATTAATAATAATAAATTATATTTTAAATTATATTTTTTTGAATAATAATTATTTATTTAATTTTTAATTTTAAAATTGTAATAATCTTAATATAATTATATTTTGTTAATTATGAAAATTAAATTTATTATAATTGTTTATTTATAAATTATGTAATATAAATGTATTTTTAAATGTTATTTATATATATATTTTAAAAATATTTAAACTTTATTGTATACTGTGTATTTTTATTTATAGGAGGTAAAAATAAAAAATAAAATTGTGATTTATATTTTATTTTCTCGTAGGATCGATTTTCTCATAAAGGTTAGTAGCAAGTTCGTTGTTTCCCTATTCTTTTTTTTTTTTACATTTTTTTCGAACAGATCAGGTACGATTCCTAAATCGATCAACGACTCAACGCGCAAACCTACGCCTTTAAATATATCATTTAAAATTTAAATAAAAATAATTAATAAAATAATTTTTTTAACTTTTTTCCCTAACCGGTTGGGCACGGATCCTAAACCGACCACCGAGTCAACGTACGGACCAACCCTTTAAAAACATCATTTAAAATAAAAATAATTAATAAAATATTTTTTTAAACTTTTTTCTCCAAGTGGATCGGGTACGGATCCTAAATCAACCCGCGAGTCAACTTGCGGATCAGCCACTCTAAATTCATCATTTAAAATTAAAATAAAAATAATAAGTAAAATAAATTTATTTTTTAACTTTTTCTCCGGGTTGAGTACGGATCTTAAATCGATTCGCGAGTCAACGTGCGAACTAACCACTTTATATACATCATTTAAATTAAAATTAAAAAATTAAAAAAAAATCTAAGCGGGTCGGATATAGATCCTAAATCGACCTAAGAAAACAAAATATTTTTTTGGAATATATATTTATTAATAATAATATATTTATTAACTTTTTTGAACATTTAAAGAAATGCCTCTTGGGTTCTTAAATTGTTTTTTGTGACAAATCAAAAATACCTATAGAAAATGACAAAATAGGATAAAAAAATCCTTTAGTGAAATTCAAAAATTGCCTATGAGTCCTTATGGACTCAATTTTCATAATAGTTGATTGATTGTCACTCCACCGGTAGTAGGAGATGTAAGAATTGATATATAAAAAACTTTTTATTTTATATATAATCATATAAAGCGAAACAATACTTCTTTGAATTCACCTAATAAAAAAACCTTCAATTCTTACAAAAGAATAGAAGAAACCATTCTTTCATACAATATCTTAATTGAATTATATTTAATGATCAATAAATTTGGTTTAATTCTCTATCCATATGTGTCAAAATCCTAATAAGAATCTAATCTATTCCATAGCTATTTGGAATTGAAATTGACGAACAAGGAATACCCATATTAGTGTTTAGTAGTTTCAAATAAAAATCTAAATGGGGCATGGGCAATGGGTTTTGGTTTTGCTATTCGGAGATTCAAATCCTTTCATCCCAGAACATATTCTTTTTATCTATAAAAAAACGATTTTCGAATCGAAATTGCTCGTTTTTCTAACAATCTTATTTGTCTAATCGAAAATGATAACAAAATACATAGGTTGTTAGAAGGAGTTCGAATATGCATATGCACATGGTATACTACTTAAGGAAAAAAGAAAATTAAAGAACCTGCAGTAGAGGTGCTCATGGGCCGGGCCAGGTTGCGGCCCGAACATTTTTTGATTTCTTTGCCCAGGCCCGTTGGCCCATATTTACTATTCACTATATTAATTAAATTTTTTTTTATATATATTTTTAAAATTAAATTAAATTTTTTTATTAGATGAACAGTGATCCGGGCCGGGCCGGCCCGAATAACTAAAATCCCTACCTAGGCCCGGTCCAATACGGGCTGAGCCTGCCGGGCCCGTGAGCAGGTCTAACCTGCAAATATAACTTTTTATTCGAGTTTGATTCTTGGTTCATTGGGATGTGGGTCATTTTGGGTTTAGCACTAAGGTCATTCAGGTTTAATTTGTTAATTTCTAAAATCAAATAGATTGTATTTGAATTAGAGGTGACAAATGGGTGGGTCAAGTTAGGTCATTTCAAGTCGGATCATTTTGGGTTAAGAAAAAAATTAGTCATATTCATGCACGGTTCATTTCGGATTTGAGTCAAGAAAAATTTGGATCATTTTGGGTTTAGGTCAAAGATAATTCAAGTCATTTGGTATTCAAATCATTTCAGATCGGGTCAATTTGTGTTAGATCAATTTAGGTTCAGATTATTTCGAATTCGAGGCAGTTGGGTTTGCTTTATATTTTCTAATTTATGATGGGAGAAATATTAGGAGAAAGATTTAAATTTAATTAACTTTTTTATTTGAAAAAAAAAATTAACTTTGCTATTTTGAATAAGAAGATTATATGCATCATTGAACCAAATGCTTCAGTTGAATTAACTTAATTATTTGAGTACGGGTTAAATTGAGATTTAAAAGTTTCTCCAACAAATTGTTACAAATATAAACTTAAGTATTAACAGATTTGATGATATATATTTTTTGAGATATTTTTGGATTCGCTAAAAATATTGCAAATAACAATATCCTAGTATATTATTGGTAAAAATTTTAATTTTTAAAAATTGAAAGTACTATAAATTTGTAATAATAGACCAGTACAAAAAAATATGCAATGTCTACCAGAGTTTCACTAGAAACTACTAGTATGCAAAGTTACAAATGCAATGCCATTAATGTCCACTAAACAAAAGATTTTACCACCTTTAACAACAACAGAACAAAATTGTTCGTTCAAATTAACATTGCATTCTAAAGTAGTAGGCATTGAAATTCAAATATATATTTATATATATTTTCCATCTTTTAGCTATATATAAAGAATGAACAAAAGTGCTAAAAATAACTGACCTAACTACCACTTTATATCAATTCGGGTTTGGATGAATTTATGTTATATACTTATATTTATTATTTTTAATTACATTAATATTTTTAGAAAGTAAAATTATGCTCAATTTAATTTTGAATCATTTCAAGTAAGTATTTCGAGATTGGGTCAATTTAAGTTCGGATTAATTCGGGTTCTATGCAATTCGGGTTCATGTTAGGTTGGATTCAAATCAATTTGAATTTGGATCAATTCGGGTTTGGGTTGAGCTGGTTCAAGTTGCTGACTTTTTTTTATCAAATCAAATCAGTCTGATTTGAGTTCAGGCGAGTCGAGACAAGTATTTTAAGTCGGGTAAGCTTTTGTCACCTCTAATTTGAATGAATTACTTGAATGAAGTTTGAATTGATCAATCGTAATTATTTATGGTTACATTTTTGTGAACTTATGGCATGACATACTAATATCAGTGATACATTTTATTTATATTTTCAATATCATAAAAAATAACTTTTTGTAAAAACTAGATATAATGAAATTATATAAAAATTTAAAATGTTATACTTAAATGAATAAAAACTCATTTGATTGTTAATAATAAAAATATTTATGATTTTTTATTGATTGATATTTAATATTTATTTTTAATTTTTATGTCTTAATTATTAGTTTATTATTAGTGATACATATTGATATTTCATACAATCGTACTTACCCACATTACTCATTAGGAATGAATTAAAAATGAGCAAATAACTAGATAATTTAAGAAGATTCACTATTAAAGAGTATGATGATGTAAAAAAGAGAAGTATTAATTACTTAATTGGCCTAATGGTCTCTTCTTAATACTTTGATTTTTTTTCTTCTAAATTATCAAAATTACTTGACTTAATATTAGTCTAATTTTAATAATTTTAATAATTAACCTTTTGACTTAATATTGTCTATTGCCTATTGACTATTGGCCTGGCATGGCATGGCACGGCACGATTTGGTTGATTTGGTTTTAACTTTTTTTTTTGAAATGATGGTTTTAACTTTTAAGTTATAATTATATTGGATTTTTTTTAAAGTTATAATATTGGATTTTGAGTGTTAATTAGATATATTGACTTATTGTTATTTTTTTAATTTTATGGATTTTTTTTATAATTTTATAAAATTATAATTTATATATTTAATTATTTTTATTGTATTGTTCCAAGAATTCAGCAACTAATTTGAATACTTCAAATTCTTTGTCCATATTTAAGCGAAGTGGCAATTAAGTTAGGGTAAATTTGAAAAAATATCATCAACAATACAATAATTGTTAAATGGTATAATAAGTAAGAATTATTTAAAAAAAAGAAATAAAAAATAAAAAATTATTAATAAAAAAATTGTAAAGACAAAATTACCTTTGATAAAAAAAACCTTCTCATCTTTTTTTCTCTTATTTTTTAATTTATTTTTAATTAAAAATAATTTTTTTTGAAAATAAAATTTTTTTAATTTTAAAAAATCAATTTTTAAATTTTTTTATTTACTTTTTTTAATTAAAAAAATTTTAAAAAATAAAAATAATATTTCTTTATTTTTTTTAAATTTTAAATTTTAAAAAATAAATATTTAAATATATTTTTTTTAAATTTATTTTTAATTAAAATTTTTTAAAAAATAATATTTTCTTAATGGAGGAGAAAGGAAAAGTAGATCTTTTCATTAAAAATAATTTTGTCTTTACAATATCTTTTATAACAATTTTTAATTGTTCATTTTTTTTCAAATAATTTTTATTCATTAGATTATTTAAAAATTATATGCTTATTGAGAGCATGTTTTCATATTTACCGAGTAAGTTATCCTCTTTTAACTGTTGTTATAATCGTTTCTTTCAAATCACAGCCTAGGCCTATGATTGGATTGGATTGGGGTAGGGAAAGAGAAAAGAAAGTAAAATAAAAGAAAATGAGAAATTTTTATCTGATTTGGATAAAAAATTTTAAATAAAGAAAAGTTTTGGGAGTTGAGCAACTCTTTTTATTTTAATATAGTTAATTTTTTTTTAAATTATTGATTTTTTTTTATTTATCAAAATACTCCATTTTTACAATAGATGAAAAAAAAAATTATACAAAGGAAGTCGTTATAGCAAATGGCGACCTCCCTTAAATAATTGAAAAAAAAATATATACATGGAGAAGTAGCCCTCATAGGTGGCGACTTCTCCACATTAATTTTTATTTATTTTTTGTTTTAATGTTGGGAAGTAGCCACCTATAGTGGCTACTTCCCAACATTTATATATATATTAAATATTAAAAATAAAAATTATATAATTTATAATTTTAAAAAATAAAAATAAAAATTTAATAAATTTTAAATAAAAATTAAAAAATTTACAATTTACAAAATCTTTTAAAAATATTGATGATTTATCGTAATATCAATCGGATTCTTTCAACTCGTATTCATAATGAAATGAACCTCCGGGAGAAAGATCAACTAAAGCGTTGTGGATTATGCAGGAATGAAGGTCATAGCTGTCGAAAATGTCCTTATCAAATTGGTACATAGGAGAAAAGTTCGCATAAACAATAATATCATTATACATGCAGTTATTGTATACATATCGTTAAAAAAATATAAAAATTGTATAAACAAATTTTATATAAAATTTTTTATATAAATTTTAAATTTTTTATAAATTGTTATTGTTATTTTTATTTAAAATTTATTAAATTTTTATTTTTTAAAATCAATATATATATATATATATATATATAAATGTTAGGAAGTCACCATCCATGATGGCGACTTCCAAATATTAAAACAAAACAAAACAAAAATTAAAAATTAATATAGAGATGTCGCCACCCATGATGGCGACTTCTCCATGTATAATTTTTTTTTTCAATTATTCAAGGGAAATCGCCATTTGCCCATGTCGACTTCCCTTGTATAATTTTTTTTTTCATCCATTGTAAAAACGGAATATTTGGATAAATAAAAAAAATCTATAATTAAAAAAATAGCTATATTAAAAAAAAAAAAACAGAGATGAGTATCATCACTTTCTCTTAAAATACTCATTTATTCAAAACCTCAAATTAGAGGAAAAGGAAGGAAAAAAGAAGTAAAAAAATGGTTTAAATATCTATATTACTCATTTTACATTCATCAAATTACAAGTAATATTATAAAGAATAATTTTTTCATTTCTAAACTTATATAGTTCATGTAATTTACATTAAAAAATTATAACAAAATTTTTTAATTATCATTTTTTTTTTGTTTTCGATTTTTTTTATATTAAATTCATATTTTTAATGTATGTTTATTTTATTTTTTATTATTTGATTTGTAATATTTATTTGTTATTTTAATTAAAAAAGAAAGGGCATAATTAAAAATGTATATTATAATATATTTTTTTCTTTCTTTTCACACTTTAACCAAACTATAGAAACTAACATTTTTTTTTCTTTCCCTAACACATTTTAATTATTCAAACAAAAAAATATGCATCATTTTCTTTAAAAATCCTTCCTTTCCTTTATTAACATTTATTTAAACATAACGTAAGTGTCAATCTAATTGCTGAGTCAGAATTTATTTTTTAAAATCTGCTTAATCGATACTTATATACATTAATTAAAAATTATTTTTATTAATTACTATTAATTATATTTTTATATATATATATATATATTATCTTAATCGATATATATTGGTAAAAAATGGTTAACATTTTTCTTCTACTATTTCTCTTTCAAAAGTGAAAGTGTCTCTATGCCACATATCAATCATCCCTCGTACGAGAACAACTATGGTGTAAACAAGTGGAGTTAACCTTGAATCTATAAAGTCTTGTGCGCCTTTAATCTAATCTTGGGAAACCCCAACCTTCAATGATGGGTTGAAATAATCTCGTTTTCTGATTGAAAATTAGCAAGTGATGCATCCATTCCTCAAAAGTTTAGATTAATCCCCTTCCTCCAATAATAATGGCAAATTTATTTGAATATGGAAAAAAAAAAAATTCAAATTATCGATATTTTAAAATTATTTATCAAAATAAGGTAGTTTTCTACAAATTTAAAAATAAAATAAATAAAAAAGTCGTCATATGATATGGCGACTTCTCTTCCTATAATAATTTTTTTTTTTTTGAAAAAACAAGAAAAGAAATTGCCATATGATATGGCGACTTTCGAACTGTTCTTTTTTTTTTTTAAATTTTAAAAATATTACTGTTTTAAAACGGTAAAAAAAAATTATATATTTAATTTTACAAAATTAAAATTTTAAAAAATAAATTTTATAAAATTAAAAAAATTAAAAAAAAAATTATACCATTTTCTTAATTATTATTATTTTTTTAAAATTACATCGTTGAAAAACGGTAATTTTTTTTTAATTGTATAACTAAATTTTACAAAACTGAATTCAAAAAAATTAAATTAAAAAAAAAACTAATTTTACAAAACTAATAAAATTAAAAAAATTATACCATTTTCCAAACTAATTTTTGTTTAAAAAATTTAAAAATTAATAACAAAATTTAAGTAACAAAATTAAAAAATAATAATTTAAAATTTTACATAACGGTTAATTTTTACATTTAATGAAATAAAAATACAAAAAGTACATGATTATTATACAAAAAGTACATTATTAAAAAAATTATACAAAATACATGATTATTATACAAAAAGTACGTTTATTCTAATTATTTACGTAGGAGCTCTCGTATCGCGTGATGTTGAGCAACAATGTCGAGCTCTCCTATTGTGTGGTGATTGTACTCATCGTTTAACCTCGTTAGTGGCACGTATTGTTGTTGATCTCATCGTCGACCTACCGCCACTGGTTCTGGTTTTATGTCATCCGCTTGCCCATGGAAATGACCCACATCAGTCGAAGGAAATGCACTACTAGAGGGACCCATATGTTCTGCATCAAAAAATGAAAACCCACTGCTCGAGGAGCTAGCACCTAGTTCACCCATAAAGGGAACTTGACTACTAGATGGACCACAAATGATGTACCATCAAATGATGACGCAGGGGTACCAAACTAATACATTGTAGTTAGATATGCTGAACTTGGACTTGGGATGAGGACCTGATCATCTAACCTCGTCATTGGCGGTGATGGTCGGTAACACTCATCAACTTCAAATTCGGGGTGACTAACGGAATAACGATGACTAGATGCTATGCCATGTTCTGTTTGAGGTTCAGGATGACTAAATGACATCCTCGGTGCAGTGAACTCCGCCGCATGTGATGAGGCCGGTTGACGCGTCTGCCTACGTTGTCGGCTAGGTCTAGAAACTTCCATATCATGTGTAGGAAAGGCTGGATTTGAAGTTGGTGTGGGAAATGGCATACTCCTAACATCCTCAAATTTCGATGGTGGACAAACAAAAGGCCGTCCTTCATTTTTATACCATCTTATGTAATCATCAGATGGGTTGAAATTATTATGAACAATGGGTATACCTGTCGGAATTCGTTCAGAACGTAGATTCCACCACTGGATCCATTGTCAATGCTTCGTAGGCCAAAATACTTCATGGCGCCCACGCATATCAATCTTGTGAACCTTATCAAGGTTCACCGGTGGTTGCAGAATTGGTTGTTGCATCCCAAATTGTCGCAACACCCTATTAGTGTGGTGCCACTCAACATATGCAAAGCATATCAATGCTGTGTTTGCTTTCCATATATTACAATTATAGAAGGCATCCGATGGGAGGCATGCCATAATTTCATTTGAAAAATATGGCATCCACACAAACTGCAAATAATTATTACAAATTATTAGTTTCATATGGATTAAATACAAAAAGACTTGAATGTAACAATCGAAACATTTACCTTATGATATCCTACTCGATCTAGTCGTGTTTTATACTTGGAAGGTCGATCGGAATATCGCTACAATCTTTAGGATGACTCCACCTGTTAAAATGCATATAAAATCTTAATAGACTTATAAAAATACAAGTTCGTACAAAATTAATAAAATAGTCAAGATTATTACCTGCTTGCAAAGGGGTATACAGGCGAAAAATTCTCACGCGGAGTAATAAATGGCAGTTGATGCCAAGCCGATGACTACAGAATCAGAAAACATCCACCTATGTCATGGCTCTTTGGAACTGTAGCCCGGCACAGTTCTCTATACAAAAACCCCAAACACGCAGAACTCCAACTATAATTTGCTATATGCTCTAAATCACGAAGCAATGGAAGATATATTAAATGTACCAGACTGCTCGATTTGTCGGGTATTAGCATTCCTCCAATCAAACGTAAAATATATGCTCTAGCAACATATTTTACCTCTTCTTCACTTGCGTTTTCGGGGAGATTTTGCAATGACTGTAACCAAGTTTTTGTCACCATTGAGCCATTGAGACACTTTTCTGGAGGTACATCATCCAATAAATTTTGACACTCTTCATTCCAATCTAGAAGACTTGCGCTTGTAACTGCCATGCCATCCACTGGTAGTCCAAGTTGAAGCGCAACATCTTCTAGAGTGATCGTGCTTTCACCACACGAAAAATGAAAAGTGTGCGTCTCGGGTCTCCATCGTTCAACCAACGCACTAATTAAGTCCGGCAAAAGCATACATTGTCGAATTTGACTTGCATAATAAAATTCGGCACTCTTTAAGTGGTCAATAATAGATGGATGCAGATCTTCACAAAAAAAAAAAATTCTCAAACGTAAGACGCGGACAGTAAAGTGTTGATAATTAATTAAATTAAATAATTATAAAATCATAAAAATTTAATAAGGCAACCTCTTGACATATAATGATAATTAATTATAAAAATTATTATAAAATTATAATAATAATTTATAATTTTATATAAAAGTAATAACAATTATAATGATAATTAATTAAATTATAAAAAAAATTATAAAAAATTTACTAACCTCTTGACATATAACTGCGGATATTTTATTATCTTGCAACCTCAATAATGATGAAGCCATTTTTAAATCAATACTAAGAGAAAATTTGATTTTTTTTTTTTTGGTATGAAATAAGCGGAAGAGAAAAGAATTTGAGAGTTTATGTATGAAAAAAAATGAATTTGAAGGGATATTTATAGGTGAAATTTGGGGTGGGTGGATGAAAAATTGAAGGCAACGGTCACTTGACCGTTGTCTTCAATTTATTTTTACCGTTTCAAGCGGTCAAAAATTTAAAATTAAAAAAAAAAAATAGTTCGAAAGTCGCCATATCATATGGCGACTTTCGAACTAGTATTTAAAAAAAATTTGAAAAAAGAAGAGAAGTCGCCATATCATATGGCGAGTTCTCTTCTTGTTTTTTCAATTTTTTATTTTTATTATATGAAGGGAAGACGCCATATCATATGGCAACTTCCCTTATTTTATTTTATTTTTTTTAAAATTTACCAAGGGAAGTCGCTAGATCATATGGTGACTTCCCTTGGTATTTTTTTTTTTAAAATTCGTAAAAAATCGGCGTATTTTGATAAATAATTTAAAAATATCGATAATTTGATTTTTTTTAGCAATATTCAAATAAATTTGCCCAATAGTAATAGATACAAAAAAAGTATCCATTTTTTCTTATGTAACATTTTTTTTTCTTTACTTATTTTTACTTCCCATCCAACCATATATATAGTAAACGTGCCAAAATATAATAAAATCTATACACTAATAAAGTTTTGAACTTAAATTTAAACCATTTTTTATCTGGATAGAGATTTTTTTTTAATTTTAATTTGGGTTTATTTGGTCTGACACGAATGATTGTTTATCAATAAAAAACTATTTTTATTTAAATTTAATTATAAATATTAATATAAAAAGATTTTTTTAATATTATTTTAAATAATAATATGGATTTTTAAATTAACCCGACTCGAATCTAAATAATAATAAAAAAAGTTTTGAATCACAGCCTGATTCAATCCATAAACATATCTACTTCTAATCTATAGACAATGAGAATTGGGCTAGAAATGGAGGGGTCGAGGACTTGTTTCCAGCAGCAGCAAACTATGAATTGTGATTTGAGATGGGTTGGCTTGGGTTTTATATCTATATATTTTGAAGTACTAAGTTGTCTGGATTATTCCTTTCTTTTAAAAGAAGAAAGTATATTATCTTAATGATTAATATTTGATGCACTGTCAGTGTATAGGGCTATACACTGACAGTGCATTTTACGATGATACTTGTCGAGTTAGGGGTTAGTGGCTAGGGTTAGTGGTTAGGAGTTAGTGGCTAGGGTTAGGGGTTAGTGGCTAGGGTTAGGATTAGTGGTTAGTTTTTTAATGAGGTGTCAGTATAGGATTTACTGTCAGTGTATAGAATCTATACACTGACAGTGCATCAAAAACGAACTCTTATCTTAAAACCGGCCCAGTGAATTTGTTGGGAAAACGTCTTCTCATGTAGAATTTTTGGAAAATTTCATGTATAGTGAACATTAATAAAAAATAATGAAGACTTGAAAAATTCTTTCCTTAAAAATCTAATATCCATACAATAAATTTTGTATTTTTTGATGCAAAGCTAGGGTGGCCACATCGCCCCCTTTATTTTATTTTTTTTGGGTTGTTGAGGAATAGAAAAAGAAAAATGGTAGGAAGAAAAGAGAAAAAATAAGAAAAATTTATGTGTTCGTATTTTTTTTTTGGGTTTAAAGTATTATAAATTTATATAAATTTTTACACGTTAATCATTCATTTTATGTATATTTTTAAACATTAGTCTATCCGTATCGTGTTTGTGTTATTTTTCGTATTGTGTTCGTGACGTGTTCGTTTTATTTTTTTTGTTTTTTAAAGTATTATAAATTTATATAAATTTTTACACGTTAATAATTTATTTTATGTATATTTTTATACGTTCGTATATTCGTGTCGTGTTCATGTTATTTTTCGTGTTGTGTTTTAATTATTTTTTTCAATTTTTTGTTCATGTCGTGTCTTAATTCATCTCATATTTTACATAGTTTGTCATTGTGGTTCAATTTAGAGAAAATTTTGTCTGTTCGTGTCGTCTCTCAATTTATGACATATTTTGCATAACTTATCATAGTGATTCAATTTAATGAAAAAATTATGTTCGTGACGTGTTCGTATTTTTTTTCAAAGTATTATAAATTCATATAAATGTTTATACGTTAATAATTAGTTTTATACAATAATTTATATAAACTATTATAAATTTATAAAAGTTTTACACGTTAATAATTCATTTTATGTATATTTTCACACGTTCGTGTATTCGTGTCGTGTTCATGTTATTTTTCTTATTGTGTTTTAATTATTTTTACTATATTTTGTATATGTCATGTCTCAATTCATGATATATTTTACATAGTTTGTCATAGTTATTCATATTTGGGGTAGTAATATAAGAATCATATTTGGGATCTCATACTAATTGAGTTTTTTATTTCTTAATTTTTTGATTTATTCCATTGTCTTATATAAAATTAGTAGTATTATTATTAGTACTATTGAAGGCTTGTAACTCATTAGTTAATAATATGACTTTTAATCTATTATTTTAACAACTTTTAGACATATCACATATGTAAATATAGAGGAAAAAATAAATAAATAAAATATTACATTATAATCTAAAAATAATTATCATTTTAGATACTTTCAAGTTTATCTTAAAAAATCTCTTTTAGATGATTTTCCAAAAATAATCATCACTTTATTCTTTACAATTCTAAAAAAATATATATTTCTTTTGTTCAAAACCTAATTCTCTACGCATAAAGTGATGAGTTTAATTAATTTGAGTTTAATTAATTTGACATGTACGAAAATAAATAGGCAAGCATATATTAAAAATGATTTTAAAGAAATGAGATTGTACCTCTCAAGGCCTTTGGATTGAATCCTGAACAATGAACTATAAGACACAACAAAACAACAAAGAAAAGGGCCTTTTGATCGGGTCAAATTTTAGGTAGAGTTTTTCTACTCTCATCTTCTTATTTTTATGAGATAAATAAATACGTAAATATGGTCTTTGTATGAAAGATAAAAAAAAAGTATTGTTAGAAGAAATTTGGTCTCTGTTTTACTTTTACAGTTTGGACAATTTAAGTTTTTCAAAACCAAGGGAAAGGATGATGGAGTACAATAGGTCATTTATGTTCTTTGATAGAAATGTTTATATGAAATGAAGCAAACAAAATGAATTTATCTTTAGTTCTTTCTGAGAAAAAATAGTCCATTTTATCCAAACTTTTTATATAATTTTTGACTTTATAATATGAACATTCACATCTATATCATAATTTGCCTACCCTTTTTGAATTGGAAAAACCAACTTGTTTTGATAATTTATGCTAATTGAACTTTAAAAATCAACTTATTTTGATGATTTATATTATAATAATTTGTTGAATAAGAAGGATTAGTTAATTCAAATTAAGATTTTGACATAAATTTAAAATTTTTAAAATGTTTGAAATGATTTTATTGATTTGTTTATACAATTTAAATTGTTTAATACTTTTCAATATCTTTACAAGTACAAATACAATTGACTTTTTTTATTTGTGTGATAAAATCATCATTTTACCTTATATATTAAATTTTAACTTTTAATTAAAAAAGGAAAAAAAAAAAGATTAGAATGAAGTTGATAATTTAAAATTTCATTTTATATGAAATTATTTAATTACAATTTGTTCATTCTTATTTTTAGTATTAAATTTGGGATATTACGAGTTTATAATCGGGTCGATATCGAATTCGGATAATTTTTGAACATATTTTATCATAAGATCTAAAATTTCGTTTACCTTAATTAATGGTGGAAGTTGAGCTGAATAATAATTTTCTCATTTATATCTCATAATGTACACCATTTCCTGTGACTTTATGAGATTAACAATTGTGTGAATTCTTAATATTGCAGATCCTCAAGACAAAGCACTTGATTTTCTTCAACAGTTTTCTGCTATACGCTGCTGCTGACTTACCCGGAGGAGTAACCTCCGGGACCTTTTATGCCCCCGTGCCAGCATTGTTGCATAAAATGGGACTAGCATTAATATCACGCGCAACTGCAATTGCCGCAAATTCATATGAAGACTTGGACAATACAGTGGTGAACATGGTTAAATAAAGATTCAATATGTTTCTCAATGTTGGTCCCTTGAATCTAGTATCAGTTTCCCCAATTGATTGACACGCATAATGGCTGCTTGGATTGGCTGAACAAGAATGAGCCCGCATCGGTGGTATACATCAGCTTTGGAAGCGTGATAACACCACCACCCCACGAGCTAGCATCATCATCTGAAGCCCTGGAGGAAAGTGATTTGCCATATCTTTGGTCTTTAAGGGGAAATCATAAGAAGCAATTGCCCCCAGGATTCCTGGAAAGAACGAGCTCGAAGCGGAAAGATAGTTCAATGGGCTTCTCAGCAGAAAATATTAGACAATCCATCAGTTGGGGTTTTCGTAACTCACGGTGGATGGAATTCAGTAGTGGAAAGTATTATCGGAGGTGTGCCTATGATTTTCAGGCCAGTTTTTGGAGACCAAAGGTTGAACGCACGGACTGTTGAGGCTGAATGGGGATTTGGTTAGGGGTTAGAGGGGGGAACGATCACAAAAGAAGGAACAAAGAAAGCCTTGAAGTTCATATTGTCGACCGAAGAAGGGAAGAAAATGAGAGAGAAAATTGGAGTCCAGAAAGAGCTTGCTTACAAGGCAGTACAGCCGAATGGTAGCTCTGTTGAAAATTTCAAAACACCGGTAAAAATTATCAATACCACTTGTCAGCAGAACGGTAGCACTTAATACCAAATTACTAAAAGTAGTGCTAGAATAATTTCAGCAAAAGAAGAAAAGAAGTGTAATAAGTGCTAGGATAATGAAAATCTCTCGGCTCTATATACACACAAATTTTGTGTTGGAAATATGATAAAAGAAAATTAGAGACAAATAAAAATTTTATTTATCAAATTTGAAAATTACAATCTCTGAATATTCTTAAAATAAAAAAATCTTGTGATTTTTTTATTCAGCAAAACTTTGATACAAGGGTCTTCGCAACTTGATCTTGAATCGATAAAATCCGCTTCAAGGGTCTTCTAGACTTGATCTTGAAAAAAGGAGATTGATCTTCTTTCTTTTGATAAAACAAGATCAAAGAACAGCTTTCTTAAGAACAAGCACAACGTTTTTCAGAATATTTTCAATTTCTTCAATTCTTCAGAGAATGAATTGGGATTTTGGAAAGAATTTGGATCTTCAAAATCTTCTTCTTCTCTCCAGACTTGCGAATTATGAAATTAATTTCTTCAATTCTTCAGAGAATTCTTCTTGGGATTTTGGAAAGAATTTGGATATTCAAAATCTTCTTCTCTCCAAACTTGCGAATTATGAAATTATGTTGAGAGGATGTCACTATTTATAGTGCTAGCCAACCAAATGAAAAAATTCTTAAAGAATATGGTTTCTTCATAAAAGACTTCTAAAAGAACTTCACTTCCTTATTTATCTCTTAATTAATTTAATTTAATAAGAGAGAATATATTTATCATTTTCATCTCTTAATTAATTTAATTAAAGATAAAATATTTATCTTATTTATCTTTTAATTAATTTAATTAGAGATAAAATATTTATCTTATTTATCTCTTAATTAATTTAATTTAATTAAAGATAACATAATTATGAAACATAGGTGAAATATGATTCGATGACCCATGAATCCTTACAATTTGATTGGTCAAGCTATGTGTGCATTTTTAATTAATTATAATATAATTATTTATGATGTCATCGCATATGATGTCATCGATTACACATGATGATGCATAATTTAATTGAAAATTCCTTAATTAAAAAAAAAAATTCAATTGACACGTGACAATTTGTAATTAGGCCAAATTATCACGTTCTACAAATGTCCCCTCAAGACTTGGTTACGTACACGATTTTTTGTCGAGTGTAGCAAGTGGACAAGTCTTGAAATTTGATTTACTTTCTATGCCAAAATTTATTTGCACCTTTGCATGGTCTTGAGAATGATTTGCAAGCTTCAATTGTTCCCCCCCATGATTTTTTTTTTTTCATATGACAAATGTGCAAGTCTTGACACTTAATTTGATTTAGCGTCCCTTTTAATTTGAAGTAAATTCTTAATTTGGGCAACATTTTTTTTTTCTTTTGGAAATATTATTAATTCCTAATGTGCCTTGATTTTAAAAGAATCATACTTCAAATTAAGCTAGCCGAACATCAAAAGAATTCTCCTCTAAAATATATACCTTAAAACCTTGCTTGATACGCACATTCCTTGTCCAATCAAGAGTAGGATTCGTTGGTATAGCCTTAGCAAATTTACATCTTAGCTCCAATATCAATCGGCCAACGGACAAAAGACTTGTATCTTAAAAGAAATCCCATGCAATTAGTAATGTATTTCTTGACCAATAAAAAACAAATCTTGCTTTAAGTAACCAACATTACAAACAAGCCTTTTAATATCAGAAATAGTCAAAAAAAAAAAAAAATAGCTGACTTTAATTTTGTAGTCCAACTATTATTTGGTCTCTTAAAAATAATAAAGTAAATCCTTTAATAAACTATCTTTAATTTATAGTTTAATTAGGATTTATCTTTATATACTTCAAGACCGATTGTAACTTGTAATCCAAGAAGATTGTCTTGCAATTTTACTTGATATAAACATCTCGTAATCAACTAAGGGCTAGTTTAGCATTGCTGTTGGAAAAAGCTTGGGTTGGAAAAAACTCGAGTTGAAAAAAGTGTGTTTATAAAGTGTGGTTTAAAAACTTTTAAATGTTTAGCATTGCTGTGAAAAAGTGTTGTCGGAAATTAAAATGTCAAAAAAAGATATGTTTAAAATAATAAAAATGTAGAGATGTGAGGATAATAAAGTCATTTTATCCAAAAACCAGCTTTTAAAGCCCAAAAGCTATATTTTTTGATTTTTTGGTTTGGCTTTTCAAACCATGATTTCAACAGCAGAAGCTAATTTTTTTTATCTGTTTAGCATTGCGTTTGCGGTGAAAAGCAGCTTTTGACCTCAAAAGCTGTGCCAGAAACAATGCTAAACGAGGCCTAAGAGTAGGAATCTTAATTGACAAAGACTTCTCCCATGCTTCATGGGATCCAGTCTTAAAGAAATTCTCATGCAATTAGACTTAGATTATTTTTCCCCTATAAAAGCAAAGCCTCTCTGGCTGATTTGCATTAAAAAAAAAATTGTCGAGGATTGCTACGCTTTCAAGAGCTTGATAGGTAAGTCTCTTTTACCTTTTTCTTTGTACCGCCAGTTTTTTTTTTTTTTTTTCTGTCAAGTCTCCATTACGCCTTGTCTTAATAGGGATGTGCATTCGATCGGTTCGGTCGGTCGATTCGGTATTAAGAATCCGATTATCGATTAAACAGAATGTATTAATGACCGAACCTACCGACCATAAAACCCTAAATGGAACTAACGAACCAACCATAATCGGTTCGGTTCGGTCGGTCTATTCAGTTTTTTCTTATTTTCCCATGTTCTGTTTTCACTAAAACTCCTAAACAGAATTCAGTAATTCACCCTAATAACAGCAACTAAAAATAAGCAGTAATCAATTTCAAAACCCCAAAATTTAACATACAACTTGAAACATACAATTCTAGCATAACCAATCTACTCCCAAGTCCTAACAGCAGTCAGCAACAACATACAAGCAAGATTCAAAATTTACAAGAGAAAAAAAAATATGATACCTTGAGGGTGAGGGAGGCTGGCTGTGGCAGACCAGCGGTGGCGGACTAGTGGTGGTTGTTGAAGACTGAAGTGACGAGCCACTGAAGGTTGAGGCAGGCGGCAACGACAGGAACTCAAGGAGAGAAAGAAGGCGACATAGACTCAGGGATAGGAATAATGAAAGGGTATTGATTTACTGAAACTAAAAGGGAAGGGTTTTGATTATTGAATTTGGGGTTTAGGGTAAAGGAAGGCAGCATAAAGGGGTCTAGGGTAAGGGAAGGTAGTAGAAAGGGAAAGGAAAAGGTGATGGTTTACTGGTTTAGGGTGTTTAGCCGTTTAGTGAATTAGGGTTAGGGATGGGTTGAGACTTGAGCTTAGGATATTGGGTAATGGGTTGGATGGATTGGGTAATGGGTATGGTTAAACACAAAGAGATTTGGGCTTTGGGCTTGGACTAAATAACAATGGGTATGAGTTTTAGGTTATGGGTTTGGGTTTGGTTTAAATAAAAATATTATTATTTATTTAAAATTAACAGTCGGTTTATTCGGTCGGTTCAATTTGAAAAAATAATACCGCATACCGACCAAATATACATGTTTAAACCGAACTAAAAAACCGATTAAAATTACAACCGAATAAACTGAACTGAACCAACTGAATAGGGTCGGTTTCGGTCGGTATAGTCGGTAACCCGACTACTTGCTCACCCCTAGCTCCCATTCATTGTCACTATGTTTTATTTTTTTAAAAAAAAACTCTTTTCATCTCTTATAACAATTATCTCCTGACCTTGGCCAATTTATTCAACAGTCACAGAAACCTTCATAGGATATAGAAAGCGGTGTGTGAACTTCTGTCTTCCAGGATGACACGCGAAGCTTTCTCCTTTTGCTACTGGAATTCGCTGTCCCCGCTACATACCTTGCCAAAGACGTATAATGAGTACACTTCGGTTTCTTATCAATAATCATGCATGGTGACATATCATGAGTACACTTTGGTTTCTTGTCAATAGCCATGCATGGTGACGTATCATGAGTACACTTTGGTTTCTTGTTTTTATTGCCACCATGATATATATTTTTTTTCCTTCTTTTGTCTAATGCATGCATAAATATCCTTTAACTTGCCATGCATAAAACCTTCTTGATCCACATTCAACGTGAACAAAGATTTATTTATTGATTTCATGACTTGACTTTCGTAGGTCTCTTATCATGGGTTTCTTCAAAGATTATTTTGTCATTCTTTCTAGAAGATGAAGACATTTGAAAAAGATTATATTTTCTCATCGATAAGCCCACATACGATGATTTATCTTGGACTTTATTCGATATTTCTTTCATTTCGAAAGATTGATCGACAGAACTTTCTCAAGTTTCACAATCTTCTCCAAAGGCAAGATGTCTTCAATCTAATCTCCATGTCAAGATGTATGTTGGCAGTTTTTTTTTTTTTCAAGACTTTCGGAGAATCTCCCTTCAAGACTTTCAAGATCATCTTAATTCGGGATTTTCGAAGAATCTTCCTTCAAGACTTTCAGAAAATCTTCCTTCAAGAGTTTTTGGCGAATCTTCTTTGAAAGACTTTCAAGATTATTGGACTCCTTTGAAGACTTTTGGAGAATCTTCCTTCAAGACTTTCAAGAATATCTTCCTTCAGGATTTTCAGAGAATCTTTTTGGCGGATCTTTCTTCAAGACCTTCAAGATCATCGGAGAATCTCTTTCAAGACTTTCGGAGAATCTATCTTCTTGACGGATCTTTCTTCAAGACCTTCAAGATCATCGGAGAATCTCGTACAGGACCTTTTGGAGAATCTATCTTCTTGGCGGATCTTTCTTCAAGACCTTCAAGATCATCGGAGAATCTCATTCAAGACCTTTGAGGACCACTTTGAGAGATCCTTGATGGCTGCGGAGATCGGAGTCCAGCTACCAACATTCTTCATATGAACCGATGATGGCGTCCAAGTGTTGTGAAGATTGTTGCCCATCCACCAACGACGTTCACATGTGCCTTGAAGATTGATGCCCGGCTGCAATGACGTTCTCATGTGCCTTGAAGATTAATGCCCGACTGCAATGATGTTCTCATGTGCCTTGAAGATTGATGCCCAGTCGCCAATGCTCTCTATCTTGCCCTTAAGGAAGCTTCCATTATAAGACTTGCACAAGCTAGAAGGTTTGCCTATGATGCAGTTTTTCCATGTGGCACAGAGTTAATTGAAGATTCTTTCCAAGAGGTAAGAAGGTTTGTCCATGACGCCGAAAGATAGAGTATGCACCGAACTTGATAGCCGAGGAAGATTCATCCAAGCTCGTTGTTGTATCAAGATGGAGGATCAACTTAGAAGAACTTCAAGCGCTTAAGCTTAGTCTTAAGATTTGATATTACTTGAGCATGTGAAGACTTTCGAAGTGGTTCTTCGATCAGTTCCGTTAGTCAATGAAGCACAAGGGAAGAATATTGCGATCCTTGAAGACTCAGTTGGTGAGAGTGATTATGGAAGACGTTGGAAGTGAATCAAGCCAAAAGAATTCCATGATGACATATCCCTGCCAAGAATGAAGCTTCAGTTTCTGATCTACATGAGTTCAACAAACTTGCAGTTGGGATTGAAGATAATGTTTCAAGCACCATTGTCAACCAAGAAGATATTTGTCCTAACATGATCTTTAGAAGTACTCCCCATATTGTGAAGTCCTGTTGAAGTTAGTCATCTTGCATCTCCAGAATCTTCTAAGTTTACTGTTGATAAAGTGACATCTAATAGTCAGTTGAAGCTTGCAACTATTTTGTGGAAAGCATTCAACCAAGGATTGTTCGTGCTTCTTTTGATCGAGTTCCTTCACCTGCTGAAGCTATCTACAAGATCTTCGATGCAATAAAAACAATCAAGTCCATTAATTCATCTTCATTGAAAGGAATGGTGGAAGACTACTTTTCACAAGTCTAGAAGCTTAATGATCTTGAATCTTCCATCTTTTCATGACATTTGAATGGAGAATTCAAGCATAATTTTTTTTTTGTTTCGGCTGAACTTGGCAATGAAACCAAGCTGTCTATGTATCCTCAAATTTGAAGGATCAAGTCATCACGTAGTTCAAAGTTTTTTAATTTTTTTTTATTTTTTGCCCTAACTTTTGCCTAAGTTGTCCTAGAAAAGATTTTCAACCTAACGAGGTTTTTTTTTTTTTTTTGAATATGCAATTTAAGCTCGTGCTTAGGAGCAATACGACAGTTTAAGCTATTGTTTAGGAGCATCTTTTTTTGAATGACCAGTTTAAATTCGTGCTAAGGAGTTTTTTTTTTTTGAAGTGACAGTTTAAGCTCATGCTTAGGAGCAACATACGACAGTTTAAGCTCTTGCTTAGGAGCAATTTTTTTTTCTTTTTGGAATGTCAGTTTAAGCTCGTGCTTAGGAGCAACATACGACAGTTTAACCTCTTGCTTAGGAGCAACATCTTTTTTAAGCATAGTAACGCTTCAAAAACTTTCCATTGATCGGTCCAACATTGACACCATCTTGATCGACGATCTTGTATGCACCATTGGTATAAACTTCTGGAAAAACGTATGGTCCATCCCACTTTGAAAAGAACTTGTTGCCAATACGATGTGAAGTATTTATGGGTCTTCTCACAGCAAGGACTAAATCTCCAACTTGGAAAGATCGCTACTTGACTTTCTTATTAAAAGCTTTGGATAGTCGAGCTTGATAGCAGTCCAAACGTTGTGCTTCTAGCCTTTTCTCATCCAATGCTTCTAGTTCTTCCAAACGTAAGCGTACATTGTCTTCACTAGAAAGATCTTCCTGGATTGAAATCCTCAATGAAGGAATTTGTCGCTCAAGTGGCAAAACAGCTTCTACACCATAAACAAGTGCATAAGGAGTAGCTTGAGTTGGTGTACGATATGTAGTTCGATAAGCCCATAGAGCTTCTCCCATCCTTTCATGCCAATCTTTCTTTGAACGGTTAACAACTTTCTTGAGAAGATTGCACAAAGTCTTGTTAAAAGCTTCTGCTAATCCGTTTGCTGGAGCATGGTACATTGAAGACTTGTATTGCTTGAAGTCAAACTGTGCACATAATTTGCTCATGTCAAACTGCTCCCCATTATCAGTTATGATGTAATGAGGTACACCATACCGATAAATGATGTTTGTCCTGATAAAGGTTGCAATGGTTTCTTTCTTCACTTCCTTGTAAGGTACCACTTCTGCCCACTTTGAAAAGTAATCTGTAGCGGCAAGTATATACATTTGCCCCAATGAAATCTTAGGTAATGGTCCTACCAAATCAAGTCCTCAAGCATCAAATGGCCAAGATGTGACTGTCGGATGTAATGGTTCAGGAGGTTGATGGATGAAATTAGCATGAAACTGACAAGCTTGACATTTCTTGGCATAGTCCATGTTGTCCTTTACCATTGTCGGCCAATAGTATCCCATTCTTTTAATTTGAAAGTGCAATTTAGCTCCAGACTGATGTGCACCACAAACTCCAAAATGAGCTTCTTGTAAGGCTTTAGATGCTTCATCTTCCCCTAAACATCAAATAAAGACTCCATCAAAAGAGCGACGATAAATCGTGGCTTTGAAGTAAATAAATTAAGGAGCTCGACGCTTCACTTCTGTTTTATGCCTTGGATCATTGGGTAGCCTCCCATGCTCTAAATAGTTAATCAATAGTTGTCTCCAATCTTCCTTTTCAACTTCATAGACTGAAACAACATTGGATTCTGTATCGCTATCTTCAAAATCAACTGGTGGTAAAATCCATCATTTGCAAAGAGGGACTTACTTCTACACTCGGCATGGCAAGAGCTGATGCTAGATTAGCTAGAGAATCTGCTTGCTTGTTGTCTCTTCTTGGTACATGCTCCAAGCTTACGTTGTCAAACCATTCCAAAAGCTTCTTCGCATAGTTGACATATGGTAAGAGGTCTGGCTTCTTAACTTCAAAAAGTGAAAGAAGTTGGTTGATGACCAATTTGGAATCCCGAACACTTTAAGTTGAGTGATCTTCATATCCACTGCCATTTCCAATCCAATGATCAGAGCTTGGTATTCTGCTACATTGTTGGAACAATTTTCAGTAAGAGTGAATGCACAAGGCAATATATCTCCTTCTAAAGTGACAAAGACAACACCTGCTCTAGCTCCATCTTGACGGGCAGCCCCATCGAAGAATAATTTTCGTGGCCTAGGAATTTCGATGAAAAGAACGTCTTCATCTGGGAGATCTTCAGAGAATTCCCAATCATCTGGAATCAGATGGTTTGCAAAAAAATTGGCAAGTGCTTGCTCTTCAACAGCCTTTTGTGGAATGTAAGTAATATCGAACTCTTGTAACAAAAGCGCCCATTTTGCTAATCTTCCATTAAGTACAGACTTTGACATGAGATACTTGAGAGGATCTGCTCGCGAAATTAAACGAATAGAGTGAGCCTGCAAATAATGCCTCAATTTCTTAACTGCAAACATCAATGACAAGCAAGTCTTTTCAATGGGGGGATAATTTAATTCAGCACCATTGAGAGTTATACTAAAAGAGTAGAGTGCAGTTCTATTCCTTCATCATTCTCTTGTGCCAACAATGCTCCTAAGGAAAGTTCTTGTGCAACAATATATAGGATCAACGGTCGTCCTGGTATGGGTGCCTTTAAAACAGGTGGTCGCAATAAAAAAGTTTTAATGCTTTTAAAAGCATTACTGCAAGCCTTATCCCAGACAAAAGGAACATATTTCTTCATTAGCCGACTGAATGGTTGACATCGACCAACCAAGTTTGATATGAAGCGCCTGATATATGCTAATCTCCTTTGTAGACTTTGAAGTTCATGCAGACTACGCGGTTCAAGCATTTTCATGATTGCATCTATTTTCGACTGATCGATCTCAATCCTATTGTAGACACCTAATTTTGTCCGGACCACTAAAACATGTATGTTTTCTTCCTAAATTGATGTTTCAGAATGTAAAAAGACTTGTTTCATTCTGCAGGTGGTACTCTGAGACTTAATTTAAGAGGGCGAGCATAAAAAGTCAAATTTGAAAAAGTCAACCCTAAAAAGTCAACCCCAAAAAGTCAACTACTGAAAAAGTCAACCCACTTTCAAAATCAAGATTTGAAGTTCAATTGAAAAATGATGAAAGAATTTTGATAATCTGAGATCTATATTGAAAGATATGGAATTCGGAAGTTGGGTTATGCAGATTCAGTAGAAAGGAAACCTAATCCGAAAAATTTAGGGAAAAGTGCTTAAACGATTGAATTGGTCAAAATTGAAGGTTCCAAATGAAAGATAAGCACTGACTACATGTAATGGAGAAGCCACTTGAAGGAAAAACTGAAAGAAAAGTCAATCCGGAAGAAAACCGAGAATTAGGGTTTTTGGTGGATTTCGGTGAAATTGAGAAGAATGACAGAAATGGCCCGACTCGGTGGAACTAAAGCCCCCAGTGGATGAGGAGTGATTAAAAAAGGATAGCCCAAAGCTCAGTTTGAAGAAAATCTGAAAATCGGACTTGTTTTGAGCAAAATCGGGTTTCGGAGGCAAAAAGGCAAAATTGGAAAATTTGTGAAAAATAGCAAATGAACTCCAAAAATTCTGAAAAATTGAAAATCTCATTATTAATTCACTCTGAAGAGATTGGAGAAATAAAATCTTGATTCGGAGTTCGTTTGCAAAATAGCCAAATCCCGGGTCTCCTATGCAAAAATTCAAGAAGATAAATCCCGAAAAAATAGCAAATGAACTCCAAAAATTCTGAAAATTTGCAAATCTCATTTTTAAATAATTTGGAAGATATTGGTGAAAGAAAATATTGATTCGGAGTTTGTTTACAAAATGGCCAAATCTCGGGCCCCCATGTAGTAATTCAAGCAGATAAATCCCGAAAAAATACCAAATGAGTTCTAAAAATTATGAAAACTTTCAGATCACACATTTAAATTATTTGGAAGATATTGGTGAAGAAAAATCTTTATTTGGAGCTCGTTTAAAAAATGGTAAAATTTAGGGGCATAAAAGGGCAATTTTGGAAGACAAATATCCAAATAAATAGCAAATGGACTCGGAAAATTTTGAAAACTTCCAGAATTCAATTTTTTTTTTTATTTTTAAAGTATTGAAAAAAATAAAATTTGAATTTGGAGTCAGTTTGCCATTTATTTACATTCGGGGGGCAAAAAGGTCATTTTACCCAAGAAACCGAAAAGGGCTTTTCTTGCCTTTTAAAAAATTGAAACATGGGCTGGAATGAAAGGGGCTAGCTGGCCAAGGCCCAAAAATAGGTACAAACTTTTTGATTTTTTAATCAAAAGGCCAACAATGAAGAGTTAGTTAGTTATTTTTTGATCAAGCCTTTGCAAATAAGCCATATGGACCAATGCATGAAGAGCGAGAGTGTCAACATAATGGCTTAAGATTCTTGAATAGCTGTAATTGTGGATAGCTGATGGCCTAATCTAAGGGTGATAATTTCATGTTTTAAACATCTTGGACCAATAGCCCTTGGACGAAAATTGGTTGATGGAAAAATGACAACATCCTAGCCTAGAGGGGGGTTTCGATCACACTAAAGAGAGGGGGTCTCTCTTTCATTTTGAGCTACTCTCACTCTCTATTCTCTCTTGCTTTTGGCTGATTTTCTCTCCATTGTTGAAAAGCAAAAAGAAAAGTTTAGAAAAGAAAAGAAAGTTAGAAGAGAAAAAAGCTTGAAAGATAGCTTCTAGAGGTTGCTTTAAGCACCATACTCTTGCACTTTCTTTGATTTTCCATTCTTGATTTGCTATTTTGATTATTATTTTGGTGATTTTCTTTTGACTTTTCTTTTTAAATAAGTGTTTTTAATGTTCTTCTTTAAGTTCATTCTTCATCTTTTCTTATAAAAAAGCTCATGAAAATTTTTTCCCTTTGTTTTTTTGGATATGGCCGAATGGCCTAGTTTTTTTAGAGTTGTTGTTTGCTTTGTTATTTCATGTTATTCTTGATATTTAATAAGTTTTGATGCTTTAAATCTTCTTCTAATACATAGACTTGAAGCTTGTTTTAATTTGGTTACTTGTTTATTTCCATTTTTTGAGTCTATTATCATGTTTATTTTACTATTCTTGCATTTTTGATTTTCTGTTTTCAAAATGTTTAATTTTGTTTATGTTTTATATTTTGTAATCCATGTGTTTGTGAAAATGCTTGTCGGTTTTCATGCCTTTACTTTATATTTGCATGATTTGAGTGTTAATCTTTAGTTAAGCATGTTAGTATATCATGTGTTTGTGAAAATGCCATACCCATTTTAAACATGAGGCCATTCGGCCATGTTCATTTTGCTTGCTTTGTGTGTGCAATTTTGTTAGGTTAGTTGATAGGTTTGTATTTTCATGATGTTTGGTTGAGTATTTTGTTTAAGCATGCCTTGTGTTTGTGTTATTGCCATGCATATTTTAGATTTAGGATTGGTTTGTTTTGCCATGCATATTCATGCATTTTAGACATAGGTTGCATTAAATGCCATGCAAGTTCATTTAGGTCTAGATCAGTTTATTGATGCCATGCAATTTTCATGTCATTTATGTTTTAAATCATGCATTTCATGCATCATATTTGCTGTATTTTTCATGCATTTCATGTTCATGCCACTTGACTTATGACTCAGGCCAATCAATGGTTCAAAGTCATGCTCTTTTGAGCATACTTGTGAAAAATTAAAGAGTTGTCAAATTGATTATTCTACCTTTGTGATTTTTTTTTACTTAGCCAATTTTTGCCTAACTTTTCAAAAGTGTTAGCTACTGTTTGTAAGTTTTTTAGAGAGTCTCTAATATTTTTACTTTGATTTTAAATATTGTATCAAAGGCAAAAGAATGTGTTTTGGCAAAACAGTTTTTTTCACCAAGTACTCGTACTTTCCCGATTTTTCTAGGCAGTTATTTTTAATCAAAAAATTAAGCCATTTTTTTTCCGTGTAGTTTTACATGTTCTGAGTCTTTAGTATTTGTTTTATATTTTTTGAATTTTAAAAAATAGGGTAAAAAATCATGTTTTAAAACTGGATAGTGGAGTCAGAATTGAATTTGAAGGAAAATCATTTTTCTGTTTTGGTTAAGTTACTTAGAAGGGGCTGATTAGGAAGTTTAGCTACTGACTTAGGGTAGTTTCTAAGCCTTTTTAAACTCTAAAAATGATTTTTTAAGTCTCGGGTCAAGTGTGGTCAAGTCCGGGATTTTAAACTTAGGAAATTAGAGCCATTTAAAAAGGGTTTAGCTAAGTTTTTATTTTTTAATCTAAGCTTTTCAAAATTGTTTTTAAACAATATCAAAGTATTTTGATTTTAGAATATTTAATTTGATATAATTTTCTAAGGTAGCCGGATATCTTTTTAGATATGCGGATTTCCTTAATTAAAGGAAAAAATACATTCTCATGAATTGCATTTTCCATATTTATGCATATTATATAATATGTAATTTGTTCTATGTTTAATTTTCATGATGGTGTTATTATTTTGATTTATATTTTTGATGTTATATTGTTTATTATATGGTTTTGAATATTTCATGATATCCTATGCTTTTTATTTAGTTATTTTTGTCATATAATTTAGCATATACTATGTTCATGCATTATTATTTTTATTTTTATTTTCATGCATATTATATGATAGCATTATTTCATTTCATATCATTTAGATTATATGCCATATCATATTTGCCATGTCATTTAAATCATTTTATTCCATTTAGAATATATTATGTGATTTAGGATATTTCATTTCATATAGAATATATTATGTTACCTAGGTCATTTCATTTCATTTAGAATATATTATTTCACTTAGGATATTTTATTTTATTTAGAATATATTATATAACTTAGGATATTTCATTTCATTTAGAATATGTTAAGACATTTAAATTATGGCATACCATTTAGGTTGCATTATATTATCTAGACTTTGCTATGTCATTTTATTTATGTCATACATATTCATATTCATATTTTTTAAAATGTTTCGAAAAAGGTAATGATTTTCAATAAAAATAAAGATATTTTCGAGTTAAAATAATTCATGAGTTCTCTGCCAAGTTTGCTGGGGAGGATATCATCAATTATCATTAATAACGAAATATCTTCTTTAAAATAAGAATGATTCGGAAAGATTTCCAAACTAATAAATTTTTTTATATTTTGCCACGTTTGTTGGGGAATATAGAAAAATTTTGAATTTATAAATTTTGGGATCATCTTCAATTAAAAGTGGAATTATTTTTCTGTAAATTGAGAATTAACTTGAAATACCAAATAAAAAATCGACCTTTTTACTGAAACTTGAGATAACACACGATTAATAAGGTACCGTTTTATACGGGCGTTGTGGGGGTGCTAATCCTTCCCCACACGTAACCGAGTCCCGAACCCGCTTCTTTGATTTCTTTGGTTTAAAAAGCAGACTTAAAATTGGTTTTAAAAATGTTTTAATTAATTTTAAAATATTTTATAAAATCGATTTGAATAGGTGGTCGATCACACCTAGCTACAAAAGATTGGTGGCGACTCCATATCTTTCTCAAGGTCATTTTCAAAACCTTCATTTTTCAACAGGAGTTAAGTCGACTTTTCTTCGATTTTTTTTAATGTCATTCTTAACGAATAATAAGTCTTGCGATGAGACTGTGTTATTTTTTAGGTTGCGACAGCTTGACGACTCTACTGGGGACTTTTAGAGAGTCAGGCCTAGAATAACTCGTGTGTTATCAAAGTCTAGGTTTTGTTGGTTTAATTGATATTTAATTTTAATTCCCATATATTTTTTTTTTGAAAAAATAAGGATAACTTCAAAAATAATAAAATGTTTTTAATATGTCCATATTCATGTGTATACATATTATCATTGTTCTTTGGTTATTTTGGTGCATATATTCATTTATTGATTAATTGATGACTTATGTTGTTTAATCTTGTTGGGGCCAATAGAATAAGGGATGTAGAATAGGTGGTGAAAGGTTTGTTATTTCTCCTCACACACTACACGTGCATGTGCATATCATGAATCCTATACCCGGGTTCCGTCCTTTTAGGTGGGAGCAAAGTAACTAAGCCTTCGTGATTAACAATCCGCATGGGCTAGTGAAACACTTTCGGAGTACTAAATTACCTAAGCCTTCATGATTAACAATCCGCATGGGCTAGGAAAATAGACTCTAACGAATTGAACCCGCTTTTATCGGGGTGCCTTACTAGCCTTCATCAGCGACAGTGAAGAACAATTCGGGGCTTTTTAGAACTAATTCACCTTCATATAGTAAACCTAGGCGAAGCCATGCCGGATTTCCAATTAGATATCCCGAAGTTAAGAACACATGGAGGAATATTTCCAACCCTTTTACCTACTATTCTACTTTTCGAATAAGTTTATTTTTGAAAATCGGACAATGATGAATGTACATCATAATGCCAGCAATAAATGTTGGTGTGTCATCCCAAGGGTGTTACAATGCCGAAATTTTGTTGGCATCCTTAGGGATAATTATTGTTTTCAATTATATGTTTTTTTTTTTGTATTATTCGTATTTATTCCCGTTACTAGTTCATTTTCTTTTTGTTGTTGTTTTTTGTTTTTTGTTTTGCATTCTTGTCATCATTTTTTGCACATGGGAAGTTATTGGTTTCGGGATAATATTCAACCAAAAGGGCTTCCATGGAGGGTCAAAGTGTCTCAGTGGTCGAGAAGCATTTAGAGGTTAGGAAACAGTCCGAGAAAGGTCAACAAGATAATGGGGATTGTTTGAAGATGGGATACGTGTCAGCATTGCCAGCCAAGGTTGATCTTACTATCAGGCAAAATGATATTCGGGAATTGATGGATATATGGAATCAATGGAACATATCGAAAAAAGAAGCCTTCACTCAGACTTATGGGGACATAGCACTGTTAGCTCAAGTTAAGGTCAATAGTGAGGTGATCTGGGCTGTGGTGCAATTCTGGAATCCTGCTTATCGGTGTTTTACCTTTAACCGAGAGGATATGACTCCAACCATAGAGGAATATTGGACCTTACTGCATATTGAGAACGTTATTCCCGATCGTATTTATTTGAAGGATACAAAGACGCCGTGTTTCAAGAAAAAGGTGTCTAAGATTCTGGGAGTGGAAAGAAATTGGGTCGAAAGCCATGTTGTCCGAAAAGGGGTAAGCTACTGTATATCATGGGACATTTTACGAACCTTAATCTATAGCCATTCAAGTAAGGAGACAATTAGGAATATTTTTGCTTTGGCTATTTATGGTTTAGTTATCTTCCCAAAGACATTAGGGTATGTGGATGTGGCGATATTTGATGTTTTTGAGAGGCTTGAGCAGAGGATAAATCCAGCCCCGATAATTATAGTAGAAACAATCCGATCACTGAATTTTTGTAGACGAGAAGGAAAAGGGCGTTTTATAGGTTGTATATAGCTTCTTTACATATGGGTTCAGAGGCATTTTTGTAAATAGGTTCCCTATTCGCTCGTATTCAAGTCTTTTGCACCAATTGGTGCATTTCTTAAGAGAGATTGGCTTGAAAATAGGACTGAGGAACAATTGATCGACATATTCCTGAATACCAGGGCTGAAATGATAATTTGGAGAGCTCCATGGATAGCTCCTATACCGACATTGTACAAGTGCGGAGATAAAGCTTCTATTCCATTATTGGGAGTATGGGGAGGAGTGAGCTATACGCCACTGCTGGTACTGATACAATCGGAATCCCGTCAGTTTACTCCTATGACCCATGACCTTACTAATTTGGAATTTACTTATGGAGAAGATGGATATTCGGGAAAGGTACGTGAGATTGTAGTAGCATGGAAGGAAACTCATCGAGTGGAGGTAGCTAGATATGCCGACATCGTCACACCTGATTACCTGATATGGAGGGAACTGAGGATTAATGATAGGTTGTTGACATCAGATGGGGAAGAAGTTCAACATTTGAGTTCGCCACCTAAGGAAGCGCCATCGGAGTTAGAAATTGCAAGGGCAGAATTCGAAAAAAAAAAGGCCCAAATGAGCAAGAAAATTTCCCGATTGCAAGAAGAGCTTGAGGATATGAAAAATAGGGAATCAGCCCGAGAAAGAGAAAAGGAAAAGATCAAGAGAGAAAGGGACACTGCTAAGAGCGATCTTCAGGAATTACACTTGGAGAACAAGAGGTACCGTTTCGAGCTCAGATTCGAGGGGACTTTCAAGACTTCCGTGGAATGGGAGCAAGAAGTCAAAAACCTCAAGAAAGAGAAGAACTATTGGACAGAGAGAGCAAAGCACGAGGAAGCCCGAGCTAATCAACTGGAGAAACAAGCTAAGAGAAGTTTACACGGTGATGCTTCTGCTGACATGTCAAAAGGCCGTGAACAAGTAGGGGTCATATTGAAGAGCAAGGCAATCAAAAGAGGACAGTGAAAAAGGTCCAAGATTCAAGGGAGTTACTATAGGACCAGTGCTTTGTAATAGCATTTATAAATTAGGATAGACAGATTATCAAATTGTCTTAAGCAGTGATCTTTTCTTTGATGTATTTAGTTCCAGGAAATCAATGAAAGACCGTGTGGTTGGAATTATCCCGGGGCCAATACTTTTTAATGCATTCATCATTCATTTGTTCTTTATTTTATATATTTTGTTTGTTCATTCATTCATTCATTTACTCTTTATAAATTGTTCATACACTTAATCATTCATTTGTCCATTCATTTATTCTTTATAATTAGTCATTCAGGATCATATACTTAGTCATTTACTTATTTGTTCATTCATTAATATTGAGTCATTCATTCATTCATTCATTCATTTTTATAAAATAAAATAAAAAATATATCAATAATTTCTAATCCATGATTTTTAAAACTAAAGGTACAATTGGTCGTACTCAGAAAGAATCAGACTATCGACACCCTTACAATACTCGATCTCAAGCAAGAGCTATGGAGAACGACCAGCTTGCTAGAATTGCAGGGATGGAAAGAATTCAAAAAGAACTACAGGAACAGTTAGCTAAATCTCAAGAGGAGTCACAGGAACAAATGACCAAACTCATGGAGATGATGAGTACCATGATAAGGCAGAGGTGGCCAGGAGAAAATTCAGTTACCGAAATGGGGGCAGTAAACCAGGAAGATCGACTAGAGGTGGTACAGAAGAATGGCTAGACATCCCAGCCTGTGGGAAATGAACTTTCGATTGGGGCAGCATCCTATATTTACATTCAACCAGCGGCCGAAGCATAGAATTTTGGTCCTAAAAGGGGTAATATTGGGGTTGGTTCAATTGATGTGGAAGTTCTAGACTTTGAAGAAATGGCTGAAAAGGAAAGGGCAAAGATGACTGAACTGAAGAGGGTTGAAACTACAGAATCCCAAAAAAAAATATCAGCTGCTGGAGGAAAGGTTGAGGGCAGTTGAAGGGGTGGAGCTATTTGGCAGTCTAGATGCCAAAGAGATGAGTTTAGTGCACGGTCTGGTGATTCCTCCAAAGTTCAAAGTACCAGACTTTGAAAAATATAACGGAACTACCAATCCATTAGCGCATCTGACCATGTATTGTCGAAAGATGACCGGACATGATGAAAATGACAAATTGCACATCCACTGTTTCCAAGATAGCTTGATAGGGTCCGCAACTCGATGGTATAACCAGCTTCCCTGTTCTAAGATCCGTTCCTGGATGGATCTTGCCAAAGCTTTCATGGAACAATACAAGCATGTGACAGACATGGTGCCTGACCATCTAACTCTCCAAAACATGGAAAAGAAAGCTATTGAAAGCTTTAAAGAATATTCTCAGAGATGGAGAGACTTGGATACACAAGTGCAACCCCCTTTAACCAATAACAAAACTACAGTGCTTTTCATCAATACCCTAAAAGCACCTTATCGTGATAAATTGGTGGGAAGCGCCACCAAGGACTTTGCAGATATGGTGATATCTGGGAGATGATAGAGTCCGCTATTAAGAACGGTAAAATGGAAGGGGGTGAGTCTGCTACCCAGAAAAGAGTTTTTCCTGCAAAGAAGAAGGAGGAGACACATGCAGTCAGTTTTAATCAATACCCTTATACACCTCCTACACCATACACACCTCCCAGGCCTTATACTCCTACTACATCTTATGCACCTCCGACACCTTACACACCTTACCCAGGGTATAATCCTTACTACCCCAATGTGAATCACCTTATCCAAAATCCATTCCCCTATACCAATATACCACAACAGCCATTCTCAACTGGTATATCCCCACAGATAACCCTTCCTCGAAATGCTATCCCAAACACTCAAGGTCTCGCGCGCAATGACTATCGTTCACCAAGGAATGATCAAAAGCCACAGTTTGATCCCATTCCTACCACCTATGGTGTGCTATATCCTAAACTACTACAAGGCCAACGTGTCGCGCCCGTATATCTTAAACCTTTGACCCCACCATACCTAAGATGGTACAATGCAAATACCAACTATGCATATCATGCAAGAATTCAGGGGCATTCAACGGAGGTTTGCATTGCATCCAAAAAGAAAGTCCAGAGTTTAATCAATACTGGAGTTGTGAAGTTTGGGTCAAAGAATGGGCCGAATGTAGCGGGAAACCCATTGCCCGATCATGTTGAGAATCGGGTAAATGCAGTATTGATAGGGGAAGTCAAAAGGTTAAAAAAGGATGCCAGGGAAGTTAAGACTCCGATGTTAACAGTATGAGTCGAGATGGTTAAGGCAGGAATGGTGGAGGATACAAACAGTTTAAAAATGGTTGCAAAGAGGGTGCAGAATTGGTGCCCGTTCCATAATTTTCAGGTCATATCATATAGGACTGCGGGGACTTTCTGGCTAAGGTCCAAAAGATGATGGATGATGGAGAGACCCAGTTTTATGAAGAGACAGGGGAGGAATTAGAGGTTATTGAGAATGAGTCTAGCTATGGAATAGGAAGACCTTTGATCATCTATTATGATGAACTAGAGAAGACTACCCCGGTTGTTGAAAAGATTGCACCCAAGCTAATCATAGATTTGCCTTCTTTTTTTTCATACAAGGAAAGCAAAACTACACCATAGAAATATGACTGTAGCATGGTTATGCCCGGTTATCAAGTCAGCAAGATATTACAGGTGTAGGGCACTTAACACAAAGTGGAAGGTGTTATGCTCTTGAGGTTGTTGAACAAGGATCATCAAGAAAAGATGAAGGACTAGATAAGAGGAAGAAACTAGTTGAGCCAATCCATATTGAGATGGATTTGTCAAAAGAAGCAGAGAGGGGATCAGCCTTGATAAACAGGATAAAAGAGCCGGTGAACGAGAAGAAGGCCTGCGAGTTTTTAAAGTTCATAAAACATAGTGAGTATAGTGTGGTTGAGCAATTGTAGCGTCAGCCAGCAAGAATCTCCATCTTATCCTTTCTATTAAACTCAAAGCCACACAGAAATGCCCTGTTAGGAGTGTTGAATCAGACATACGTGGCTAACAACATATCAGTAGAAAAGTTAGACAGGCTGATGGGAAACATTGCGACAGACGACCATATATTTTTCAGTTATGATGAAATACCACCTATTGGTATTGGGTCCACAAAGGCTCTTCCCATAACAACCACCTGCAAGGGGCATATACTACCAAGGGTGCTTCTGGACAATGGTTCTTCATTAAATGTAATGCCCTTGGCAACCCTGTCTAAGTTGCCAGTGGATATGTCTTATATGTTACCGAGTTGTACAGTAGTCAGGGCTTTCGATGGTACTAGGAGAGAGGTAATAGAAACTATTGAGGTTTCTCTGGAGATAGGCCCATGCACTTATACGGTGAACTTCCAGGTCTTGGATATTAATCCGTCTTATAATTGCTTGTTGGGAAGGCCATGGATACATTCAGCAGGGGCTGTACCCTCGTCTCTCCACCAAAAGCTAGAATTTGTGATGGAGGGCCGTTTGATCACTGTATCAGGAGAATAAGACATAATAGCCTCCGTATCTACTGAATCTTATGTTGAACCCAATGAAGATGCCATCGAATATTCTTTTCGATCTTTGGTATTCGTAAATACGGTTTTCGTCGCTGAAGGATGAAAGATTCCTAAACCAAGGTTGTCCAAGAACACAAGGCTGGGAGTAAGAACCACAGTGGGAAAAGACTGCAGGGCAGGAAAAGGTCTTGGAAAATATCTTCAAGGGATGGCCCTAGCAATGGAAGCAGTGGGAAAGAAAGACCGGCTTGGCTTAGGGTATCTTCTGAAGGACCATGAGAGGAGGAAACAAATTGAAAGGAATCGACAAAAAAGGATGGCCCGTCTCACGGGTATGGATATTAAATGGGAACCCATGACTTTCCCACCAATCCTTCACAACTTTCACTCTGCTGGTTTTCTATTCGAAGAAAAGAATTCAGAGGATGTACTCACAATGATTGAGCAAGCTTTTGAAATATTTCATGTGAATAAAGGGTGGCAGATTCAGGATATGGTGATTTGCATGATCGGAAAAGAAGGGATGGAAAGTGACAATGACAACTGGATGGTGTGACCTTATCCACCTGGATATAGACTAACCAATTGGAGTGCGACTGAGTTGCCCATAGTTTTTAAGTTTATTCCAACGTAATACTTTAAAAAACAATCTTAATTATCTTTACCCAGAGATATTAAGAGTTTTTTTCTGTAATGGGTTTTTTGTTTAAACATTTTTATTCAATAAATAACAAGCATAATGCATTTTATCCATATTAATGTGTCCATATTCTTTCATTTTTGTTATTTATTTTGTTTTCATTACATATTTTTCTATATTGTTTCTTCTTCACCTATTTACAGGTGTACGAATGAGGAATATGAGGACCTTTCTATCAGTAATTCTAAAATTGATTTTGAAAGACCCATTTGCACGGATGATTTTGAGGCTAACGAAGATACTGAGGATTATGGTCTATCTCCGGATCTATTAAGGAAAATAGAACAAGAGGAGAAATAAGTACTTCCTCATAAGGAATTTTTGGAAATGATAAATCTGGGAAATATTGAAGAGATAAAGGAAGTCAAAATCGAAACTTCATTGTCATCATCAATAAAGGGTGAATTGATAGCCTTGCTCCAGGAACATGTGGATGTATTTGCATGGTCTTACCAAGACATGCCAGGGTTAGATCCAGATATTGTGGTTCATAAGCTCCCTTTAAGGCCAGAATGCAAGCCAATTCAGTAAAAGTTGAGAAGAATGAGGCCAGACATGCTGCTAAAGATAAAAGAGAAGGTGAAGAAGTAATTTGATGCTGGATTCTTAGAGGTGGAAAAAAATCCAGAATGGGTGGCAAATATTGTTCCAGTACCAAATAAAGATGGCAAGGTGCGGATGTGCATTGATTACCGAGATTTGAATAAGGCCAGCCCTAAAGATAATTTTTCTTTATTTTCTTTCATGGATGGATTTTCATGATACAATCAGATCAAGATGGCATTGGAAGATATGGAGAAAACCATATTTGTTACAATGTGGGGAACCTTCTGCTACAAGGTAATGCCATTTGGGTTGAAGAATGCTGGGGCAACATATCAGAGAGCCATGGTGACCTTGTTTCATGATATGATGCATAAGGGAATTGAGGTCTATGTTGATGATATGATCACAAAGTCACAAGGAGAAGATGAGCATATTGCGAATCTTAAGAAGCTCTTTAAACGACTACAGAAGTTTAGACTCAAGCTAAATCCGGCGAAATGCACTTTTGGAGTCATCTCGGGAAAATTGTTGGGTTTTATCGTCAGCAAAAGAGGAATTGAGATTGACCCGGATAAAGTGAAGGCCATTTAGAATTTTCCACCACCTCGTACTCAAAAGGAAGTAAGAGGCTTTCTGGGGAGATTGAATTACATTGCTCGGTTTATTTCTCAGTTAATCGACAAATGTGATCTAATATTTAAGTTACATCAAAAACGTGATCCAGGAGAATGGGATGAAGGTTGTCAGATTGCATTTGAAAAGGTTAAACATTATCTATCCAACCCACCAGTATTAATGCCACCTGCTCTGTATAAACCAATGATACTGTATTTATTAGTTTTTGTGAGATCCATGGGTTGTGTTTTGAGGCAGCTTGATGAGACTGGAAAGAAAGAACAGGCGATTTACTACCTCAGCAAGATGGTCACAGATTATGAGTAGAAATATTCGTCGATAGAAAAGTTGTGCTGTACCTTAGCTTGGACTGCTTGAAGACTCAGACAGTACATGTTGTACCACACAACGTGGTTGATTGCCAAGCTAGATCCAATTAAGTACATGTTGGAAGCACCTTCTTTATCAGGGAGAACAACAAGATGGAAGGTTTTATGTCAGAATACGACATTGTATATGTAAGTCAAAAAGCTATCAAGGGCAGTGCAGTGGCTAAATTCTTAGCAAGTCAGGCAATGGAAGATTATGAGCCGTTGAACTTTGACTTCCCAGATGAAGATTTGATGTATGTTTCACAAGCAGATGAGATTCCCTTGAAGAAGAAAGTATGGAAAATGTACTTTGGTGGCGCATCTAATGCCATGGGGCATGGAATCGGTGCAGTCCTCATATCCCCAGAAGAAAATTATTATCCTTTCATTGCTAGATTGGATTTTGATTGTACAAACAATACTGTCGAGTATGAAGCGTGTACTATAGGCCTTCGTGCTATAGTGGATAGAAAGATCAAAGTATTAGAAGTTTTTGGAGACTCAGCCTTAGTGATATACCAGTTAGGAGGAGAATGGGAAACCCGAGATACGAAGCTAATCATACCGAGAACTCATACTGAGTTTATTGGAGGAATTTGAAGAAGTGAATTTCAATTACTTTCCTCGAGAAGAAAATCAAATGGCAGATGCTCTGGCTACTTTGTCATCAATGTTCAAAGTGAATGAAGGGGCTGAAGTTGTGCCAATAAAGATAAGTATATATGAGTCTCCTGCCCACTGTCTGAGTATTGAAGAAGAAGCAGATGGCCTCCCTTGGTATAACGACATCTTGCAGTACATCAAGAGTCAACAGTATCTAGAACAAGCAACAGAAAATGACAAGAGGACTCTTAGAAGGCTAGCAATGGGTTTTGTTCTAGACAGTGAGATTCTCTACAAGAAAGGAAAAGACCAAGTCTTGTTGAGATGTGTCAGATTTGCCGAAGCTCGGAGAATTATAGAAAAGGTCCATGAAGGGATATGTGGCACTCATGCTAATGGTCACATGCTTGCTAAGCAGATTATGAGGAAGGGTATTATTGGTTGACAATGGAAGGAGATTGTACCAGTTATTCCCGGAAGTGCCATAAATGCCAGATATATGCAGATAAGATTCATGTGCCGCCATCGCCATTACATGTCATGAATGCACCGTGGCCCTTTTCAATGTGGGGAATGGATATGATTGGGCCTATCACTCCGAAATCTTCAAATGGACACTGTTTCATCTTGGTGGCCATAGATTATTTCACAAAGTGGGTAGAAGCTGCTTCCTATGCGAATGTAACAAAGTCAGTGGTATGCAGATTCGTTACGAAAGAAATCATATGCCATTATTGGTTGCTAGCAAGAATTATTTCGGATAATGCTCTCAATTTGAACAATAAGATGATGAGAGAAGTGTGTACTCAGTTTAAGATCACACATCATAATTTGGCACCTTACCATCCGAAGATGAATGGGGCAGTAGAAGCAGCCAACAAGAACATTAAAAAGATTGTTGAGAAGATGACCAATGTGTACAAGGATTGGCATGAGATCTTGCCTTTTGCTCTTCATGCATATCGTACTTCGGTTCATACATCTACAGGGGCAACGCCGTTTTCTTTGGTATACGGGATGGAAGCAGTGCTACCTATTGAAGTTGAGATCCCTTCACTTCGAGTTCTGATGGAAGTTGGCCTAGAGGAAGTAGAATGGGTTAGAGCTCATTATGAATAGTTGAATCTCATCGAGGAGAAAATATTGAAAGCAATTTGTCACGAGCAATTGTATCAAAAAAGGATGATTCGAGCCCACAACAAGAAGGTTCATCTCAGATAGTTCCGAGAAGGGGAGTTGGTACTGAGGAAAATTCTCCCTATAGTGAAGGACCACTGAGAAAAATGGGCTCCAAATTGGGAAGGACCCTATGTGGTAAAAAGAGATTTTTCTGGAGGAGCATTGATTTTAACTAGAATGGACGGGGAGGATTTCAGAAATCCCGTGAATGCTAATGAACTGAAGAAGTATTATGCTTAAAAAAAAAGTGTGATGCTGTGCACATGGAAATTCGAATGATTCCAAGTGTAAAAATGGAAATTCTATATATCTATCTCCCTGTGAATTGCTTTTCAAAGAAAATATTCATGCTTGATATGATGAATGACCATCTTTCATATTCCTTTCACTAAGAAGAAATTATCCTTAGTCACCTCTTTGAGCCTTAGGAATTATTTTTTTCTTTAAACCTTGATCAAGGATCACCCTCTACACTGGAGGTCAATGCGAGGAAAAATAATAAAAAAATCATGGCAAAAAGAAAGCCATAAAAAAATGTGGCAAATGAAAGCCAATAAAGCAAAAAAAAAAAAAAAAGAATGAAAAGAAAGTCAACAAATCATGGATATTTAATTTGAAGGTTATTCTCAGTATTCATCCCATTTTTTGAATTGATATTTTTACCTTGGAAGCATTTAGAATTCTCAGATGCATGGTAGAATAAAAAAAGTGGAAATGAAAAAAGAATGTAAAAGGAGAGGTTTAAGCTGAAAACCCGTAAAGGGCGACTTAATACCGAATGAAAGACACTTGAGTTGAAAACTTGTGAAGAGCGGCTCAGGTACTGATTAAAAGTCCGAATCAATGCTCCATGTAAATGAGGAGAAAGTATATGAAAATCAGAAGAAAGGGGAACAACTCAGTCTGATGTAACTATGGAAGTCGAGAGGTTACCAAGTAAATTGTTTGTTCAAGAGAAATTTCAAATGTTTTAAAAATGAGGGGTCTAAGATATTTATAGCATCTGGGGCATCTACAACACGTAACTTTACATTTGTTTCTTATATCCTTGATATTTATTTTTACTATTTTACAACATTTCTTGCAATAAATTCTTGTTATCCTTTTCATGACAATTTTTGCTTGATTCATATTTTCTTTCATACATTTTTGAGATGCATTATGATTGTTATTAAATTGAATGATGATAAAAATCTTTAAATAAAAGGATTTCAGAGTATTACTAAGGAATAGATTTAAATCTTGGGAAAGGTTTGGAAAGTTCACCAAGAAAAGAATAGTGACGTGTTGGAGACTCCATCACGAAGTCAGAAAATCTGTGAATTTCAGCGAAAGCCAAAACTGAGACTGTTTGACAAGTTATCTTGAGTGAAGGTTTCCTTAAGAAGGGCATCAGTGAACAATTGAAGACTCCGTCATGAAGTCGGATAATCTGTGAATCTCAAAGAAACCATGGATTAGAAATCATGACAGAATCATTTGATTGCATTAATTCTTAGGAAACATACAAGCATTTGCAAAGTATGTCATTCTCATCATTGCATTTAGCTAACATTGCAGAAATCAAGAAAACTTGGACTTCCCCAAATCGAATTCATTCTGTTTTATCAAATGAGTCGAGCCTTGAGACCACTGTCAAGGTATTTCCTTTTGTTTTAAATCGAATTCATTCTGTTTTATCAAATGAGTCGAGCCTTGAGACCTTTGTCGAGGTATTTCCTTTTGTTTTAAATCGAATTCATTCTGTTTTATCAAATGAGTCGAGCCTTGAGACCTCCGTCAAGGTATTTTCTTTTATTTTAAATCGAATTCATTCTGTTTTATCAAATGAGTCGAGCCTTGAGACCTTCATCAAGGTATTTCCTTTTGTTTTAAATCGAATTCATTCTGTTTTATCAAATGAGTCGAGCCTTTAGACCACCATCGAGGTATTTATTTTTTTTTAAATCAAATTTATTCTGTTTATCAAATGAGTCGAGCCTTGAGACTGTCGTCAAGGTATTTTCAAATCACGTTTAAGGCCTCCAGGCACCATTCTTAAGACCTCCGGGCATCATTTTTTTAAGTCGCATACAGCGCATTTTTTTCAAATCACGGGTAAGGCCTCCGGGCACCATTCTTAAGACCTTCAGGCAATTTTTTTTAAAGCCGCATACAGCGCATTTTATTTTCAAATCACGGGTAAGACCTCCGGGCTCCATTCTTAAGACCTTCGGGCATCATTTTTTTAAAGCCGCATACAGAACATTTTTTTCAAATCACGGGTAAGGCCTCCGGGCACCATTCTTAAGACCTCCGGGCATCATTTTCTTAAAGTCGCATACAGTGCATTTTTTCAAATCATGGGTAAGGTCTCTGGGCACAATTCTTAAGACCTCCGGGCATAATTTTTCTTTAAATTATAGATAAGACCTCCAGGCACTATTTTTAAGACCTCCGGGCACAATTTTCATTTTGAAAATCGAACTCGTTTCATTAAGACGGGTCGAGCCTTGATTAGTCACGGAACTCAATTTAAGGATAATATCTTCTATTTATAGTTTTTTTCCAAAAAAAAGAAAAAATGATTAAAATTTAAAAAATGTGAAAATAAAAATGAAAAATGATAAAAGAAAACCCCTTCCCCTTCTCTTCACATGTGATTTCACTAACAGGACAAAATTAGTGTTTATTTATCTTTGCCTGATTCCTGATTCTCAGCAATAGTCAAAGAGGGGCAGCTGTAGACACCTAATTTTGTCTGGACCACTAAAACAAGTATGTTTTCTTCCTAAATTGATGTATCAGAATGTAAAAAGACTTTTTTCATCCTGCAGGTGGTACTCCGAGACTTAGTTTAAGAGGGCGAGCATAAAAAGTTAAACTTGAAAAGGTCAACCTCGAAAAGTTAACACCAAAAAGTCAACTACTAAAAAAGTCAACCCACTTTCAAAATCAACATTTGAAGTTCAACTGACAAATGGCGAAAGAATTTTGATAATCTGAGGTCTACATCGAAAGATATGGAGTTCAGAAGTTGGGTTATGGAGATTTAGTAGAAAGGAAACCCTAATCTGGGAAATTTAGGGAAAAGTGCTTGAATGATCGAATTGGTCAAAATTGAAGGTTCCAAATGAAAGATAAGCACTGACTACGGGTAATGGAGAAGCCACTTGAAGGAAAAACTAATAGAAAAGTAAATCTAGAAGAAAACCGAGAATTAGGGTTTTTGGTGGATTTTGATGAAATTGGGAAGAATTACAGAAATGGCCCGACTCGGTGGGACTAAAGCCCCCAGTGGATGAGGAGTGATTAAAAAAGGATAGCCCAAAGCTCAGTTTGAAGAAAATCTGAAAATCGGACTTGTTTTGAGCAAAACCGGGTTTCGGAGGCAAAAGAGTAAAATTGGCAAATTTGGGAAAATTAGCAAATGAACTCCAAAAATTCTGAAAAATTGCAAATCTCATTCTTAAATCACTTCAAAGAGATTGGAGAAATAAAATCTTGATTCGGAGTTCATTTTACAAAATGGCCAAATCCCGGGTCTCCTATGCAAAAATTCAAGAAGATAAATCCCGAAAAAATAGCAAATGAACTCCAAAAATTACAAAAATTTTAAATCTCATTTTTAAATTATATGGAATAGATTGTCAAAAGAAAATCTTGATTCGAAGTTCGTTTGCAAAATAGCCAAATCCCGGGGCCCCTATGCATTAATTCTAGCAGATAAATCCCGAAAAAATACCAAATGATTTCCAAAAATTATGAAAACTTTCAGATCACACTTTTAAATTATTTGGAAGAGATTGGTGAAGAAAAATCTTGATTTGGAGCTAATTTAAAAAATGGTAAAATTTGGGGGTATAAAATGGCAATTTTGGAAGAAAAAATCCAAATAAATAGTAAATTGACTCGAAATTTTTTGAAAACTTCCAGAATTCATTTTATTATTATTTTGAAAGTATTCATAAAATAAAATTTGAATTTGGAGTCCGTTTGCAATTTATTTACATTCGGGGGGGGGGCAAAAAGGTCATTTTACCCAAGAAACCGAAAAGGGCTTTTCTTGCCTTTTAAAAAAATGAAACATGGGCTGGAAGGAAAGGGGTTGGCCGGCCAAGGCCCAGAAATAGGTTGGAAGTTTCTGATTTTTTAATCAAAAGGCCAACAATGAAGAGTTAGTTATTTTTTGATCAAGCCTTTGCAAATAAGTCACATGGACCAATGCATGAAGAGGGAGAGTGTCAACATAATGGCTTAAGATTCTTGAACAGCTGTAATTGTGGATAGCTGATGGCCTAATCTAAGGGTGATAATTTCATGTTTTAAACATCTTGGATCAATAGCCCTTGGATGAAAATTGGTTGATGGAAAAATGACAACATCCTAGCCTAGAGGGGGGTTTCGGCCACACTAAAGAGAGGGGGTCTCGCTTTCATTTTGAGCTACAGTCACTCTCTATTCTCTATTGCTTTTGGCTGATTTTCTCTCCATTGTTGAAAAGAAAAAAGAAAAGTTTAGAAAAGAAAAGAAAGTTATAAGAGAAAAAGCTTGAAAGATAGCTTCTAGAGGTTGCTTTAAGCACTATACTCTTGCACTTTCTTTGATTTTTTGATCTTGATTTGCTGTTTTGATTATTATTTTGGTGAGTTTCTTTTGATTTTTCTTTTTAAATAAGTGTTTTTAATGTTCTTCTTTAAGTTCCTTCTTCATCCTTTCTTATATAAAGCTCATGAAAATTTTTTCCCTTTGTTTTTTTGGATATGGCCGAATGGCCTAGTTTTTTTAGAGTTGCTGTTTGCTTTGTTATTTCATGTTATTCTTGATATCTAATAAGTTTTGATGCTTTAAATCTTCTTATAATACATAGACTTGAAGCTTGTTTTAATTTGGTTACTTGTTTATTTCCATCTTTTGAGTCTATTATCATGTTTATTTTACTATTCTTGCATTTTTTATTTTCTGTTTTCACAATGTTTAAGTTTGTTTATGTATTATATTTTGTAATCCATGTGTTTGTGAAAATGCTTGTTGGTTTTCATGCCTTTACTTTATACTTGCATGATTTGAGTGTTATTCTTTAGTTAAGCATGTTAGTATATCATGTGTTTGTGAAAATGCCATACCCATTTTAAACATGAGGCCATTTGGCCACGTTCATTTTGCTTGCTTTGTGTGTGCATTTTTGTTAGGTTAGTTGATAGGTTTGTATTTTCATGATGTTTGGTTGAGTATTTTGTTTAAGCAAGCCTTGTGTTTGTGTTATTGCCATGAATATTTTAGATGTAGGATTGGTTTGTTTTGCCATGCATATTCATGCATTTTAGACATAGGTTGCATTAAATGCCATGCAAGTTCATTTAGGTCTAGGTCATTTTATTGATGCCATGCATTTTTTTATGTCATTTAGGTTTTAAATCATGCATTTCATGAATCATATTTGCTGTATTTTTCATGAATTTCATGTTCATGCCACTTGACTTATGACTTAGGCCAATCAATAGTTCAAAGGCACGCTCTCTTGAGCATACTTGTGGAAAATTAAAGAGTTGTCAAATTGATTCTTCTACCTTTGTGATTTTTTTTATTTAGCCAATTTTTGCCTAACTTTTCAAAAGTGTTAGCTACTGTTTGTAAGTCTTTTAGAGAGTCTTTAATAATTTTCTTTGATTTTTAAATGATTTTATCAAAGGCAAAAGAATGTGTTTTGGCAAAACATTTTTTTTCACCAAGTACTCGTACTTTCCCATTTTTTTGGGCAGTCATCTTTAATCAGAAAATTAAGACGATTTTATTTTCGAGTATTTTTACATGTTCTGAGTCTCCAATATTGTTTTTAGATTTTTTCAAAATTTTAAAAATAGGGTAAAAAATCGTGCTTTAAAACTGGACAGTGGAGTCATAATTGAATTTGAAGAAAAATCATTTTTCTGTTTTGGTTAAGTTACTTAGAGGGGGCTGATTAGGAAGGTTAGCTACTAACTTAGGGTAGTTTTTAAGCCTTTTTAAACTCTAAAAATGATTTTTTAAGTCTCGGGTCAAGTGTGGTCAAGTCTGGGATTTTAAACTTAGGAAATTAGAGCCATTTAAAAAGGATTTAGCTAAGTTTTTATTTTTTAATCTAAGCTTTTCAAAATTGTTTTCAAACAATCACAAAGTATTTTGATTTTAGAATATTTAATTTGATATATTTTCCTAAGGTAGCCGGATATCTTTTTAGATATACGGATTTCCTTAATTAAAGGAAAAAATACATTCTCATGCATTGCATTTTCCGTATTCATGCATATTATATAATATGTAATTTTTCCTATGTTTAATTTTCATGATGGTGTTATTATATTGATTTATATTTTTGATGTTATATTGTTTATTATATGGTTTTGAATATTGCATGATATCCTATGCTTTTTATTTAGTTATTTTCGTCATATTATTTAGCATATACTATGTTCATGCATTATTATTTTTATTTTTATTTCCATGCATATTATATGATAGCATTATTTCATTTCATATCATTTAGATTATATGCCATATCATGTTTGCCATGTCATTTAGATCATTTTATTCCATTTAGAATATATTATGTAACTTAGGATATTTCATTTCATATAGAATATATTATATTACCAAGGTTATTTCATTTCATTTAGAATATATTATTTCACTTAGGATATTTTATTTCATTTAGAATATATTATATAACTTAGGATATTTCATTTCATTTAGAATATGCTAAGACATTTAAATTATGTCATACCATTTAGGTTGCATTATATTATTTAGATTTGGCTATGTCATTTTATTTATGTCATACATATTCATATTTTTTAAAATGTTTTGAGAAAGGTAATGATTTTCAATGAAATAAAGATATTCCCGAGTTAACATAATTTACGAGTTCTCTGCCGGGTTTGCTGGGGAGGATATCATCAATTATCATTAATAACGGAATATCTTCTTTAAAATGAGAATGATTCGGAAAGTTTTCCAAACTAATAAAAATTTCTATATTTTGCCACGTTTGTTAGGGAATATAGGAAAATTTTGAATTTATAAATTTTGGATCATCTTCTATTAAAAATGGAATTATTTTTCTGTAAATTGGGAATTAACTTGTGTAGACACCTAATTTTGTCCGGACCACTAAAATAGGTATGTTTTCTTCCTAAATTGATGTTTCCGAGTGTAAAAAATATCTTTTTCATCCTATAGGTAGTACTCCAAGACTTAGTTTAAGAGGGCGAGCATAAAAAGTCAAACTTGAAAAAAGTAACCCCAAAAAAGTCAACCCAAAAAGTCAACCCCAAAAAGTCAACTACTAAAAAAGTCAACTCACTTTCAAAATCAAGATTTTAAGTTCAATTGAAAAATGGCGAAAGAATTTTGATAATCCGAGGTCTACATTGAATGATATGGAGTTCGGAAGTTGGGATTTGGAGATTCAGTAGAAAGGAAACCCTAATCCGAGAAATTCGGGGAAAAGTGCTTAAACGATCAAATTGGTTGAAAATGAAGGTTCCAAATGAAAGATAAGCACTAACTACGGGTAATTGAGAAGCCACTTGCAAGAAAAATCGAAAGAAAAGTCAATCCGGGAGAAAATCGAGTATTAGGGTTTTTAGTGGATTTCGGTGAAATCGGGAAGAATCACAGAAATGGCCCGACTGGGTAAGACCAAAGCCCCCAATGGATGAGGAATGGTTAAAAGGAATAGCCCAAGGCTCAGCTTTAAGAAAATCTAAAAATCGAACTTGTTTTGAGCAAAACCGGGTTTCGGAGGTAAAAGGGCAAAATTGGAAAATGCGGGAAAAATAGCAAATGAACTCCAAAAATTCTGAAAATTTGTAAATCTCATTCTTAAACCATTCTAAAGAGATTGGAAAAATAAAATCTTGATTCGGAGTCCGTTTGCAAAATGGCCAAATCCCGGACTTCTTATGCAGTAATTCAAAAAGGAAAATCCCGAAAAAATAGCAAATGAGCTCCAAATCTTTTGAAATTTTGCAAATATCAATTTTAAATTATTTGAAAGAGATTGGAAAAAGTAAATCTTTATTTAGAGTCCATTTGCAAAATGGCCAAATCCCGAGCTTCTAATATACTAAATCAAAAAGGAAAATCCCAGAAAAATAGCAAATGACTTCAAATCTTCCGAAATTTTGCAAATATCATTTTTAAATTATTTGGAAGAGATTGGCGAAATAAAATCTTGATTCGGAGTTCGTTTACAAAATGGCCAAATCCCGGGCTTCCTATGCAATAATTCAAGAAGATAAATCCCGAAAAAATAACAAATGGACTCCAAAAATTCTAAAATTTTGCAAATCTCATTTTTAAATTATTTGGAAGAGATTGGAAAAATAAAATCTTGATTCAGAGTTCTTTTGCAAAATGGCAAAATCTCGAGCTCTTATGTAGTAAGTCAAGCCGATAAATCCCGAAAAAATATCAAATGAGCTCCAAAAATTATGAAAACTTCCAGATCAAACATTTTAATTATTTTGAAGAGATTGGTGAAGAAAAATCTTGATTTGGAGCTCGTTTAAAAAATGGTAAAATGTAGGGGCATAAAAGGGCATTTTTGGAAGAACAAATCCAAATAAATAGCAAACGGACTCGGATAATTTTGAAAACTTCCAGAACTCAATGTTTTATTATTTTGGAAGTATTAAAAAAATAAAAATTGAATTTGGAGTCCGTTTGATATTTATTTGCATCCGGGGGGCAAAACGGTCATTTCACCCAAGCAACCGAAAAGGGCTTCTTTGGGCCTTTCAAAAAATCAGACTTGGGTTGGAAAAGAGAAGTGTTGGCCTGCCCAGGCCCAAAGGATGGAGGAAGCTTCTGATTTTTCAATGAAATGGCTAAAAATTAAGAGTTAGTTAGAGATTCTCTTTGATCAAACCATGGTGATTAAGCCACATAGGCTAAGAGAGATGTCAACATTATTCTTGAACAGCTGTAATTTGGGACAGCTTATATGCTAATCTAAAGGTGGTAATTTCATGATTTTTTCACCTTGAATTATTAGCCATTTGATGAAAATTGGTTAGAAAAAAATGACAACATCCTTGCTCTTTTTAAGGGCCATTCGGCCAGCACTCAAGGGGGTTCAGAAATTTTATTTTCACATTTCATTTTGCTGAGTTCTTTTGGTTTTTACTTGGTTTTTCTCTCCTTGGTTGAAAGCAAAAAAGAAAAGTTTAGAAAAGAAAGGAAAGTTTGAAGAGATAAAGCTTGAAATGTAGCTTCTTGAGGTTGCTCTTGAGCACCAACTCTTGCACTTTCTTGATTTTCCATTCTTGTTTTTGCTGTTTTGATTACTATTTGGTGAGTTTCCATTTAAAATAAATGTTTTTTTATTGTTCTTCTTAAGTTCCTCCTTCATTTCTTTCTTAAATATATATTTTTTACAATTTATTTTTTACAATATACTCACCATGGCCGAATGGCCTACAGTTTTTGTTAAGTTGCTGTTTTGGTTTATTTTATCATGTTATTGATGTTATTTTCTTTGATCTTGATGCTTTAAATGTTATGTTACTTCATATTCTTGAGTTATATTTTAATTTGGTTGCTTTGTTTGTTGTCATTTATGATTTAAATATCATGTTCTTGCATTTTTAATTTTTCGTTTTCATGATGTTTAAATTTGAGCATGTTTTAGATTTAGTATATCAAGTGTTTGTGAAAATGCTTGTGTGGTTTTTGCATGATTTGAGTTTTATATCTTAGTTGAGCATGTTTTAGATTTAGTATATTAAGTGTTTGTGAAAATGCTTGTGTGGTTTTTGCATGATTTGAGTGTTATATTTTAGTTGAGCATGTTAGTATACCAAGTGTTTGTGAAAATGCCATGCTTGTTGGAGCTTGAGGCCATTTGGCTACTCCATGTGTTTTGCATTGTGTGTTGCATTTTTGCCATGTTAGTTGGTAGGTTTTTGCATTTGCATGACATTTGATTTAGTTTTGCATGCTAATATACCAAGTGTTTGTGAAAATGCCATGTTTGCTAGTTACATTATTCCATTCGGCCACCCTTGGAATCTTTGCATTGTATGTGCATTCTTGCCATGTTAGTTGATAGGTTAGCATTTGCATGATATTTGTTTGAGTTTTTGGTTTAAGCATATTTTGTGTTTGTGAAAATGCCATGCATATTTTAGTTATTAAGTTAGGTTTATTTGCCATGCATGTTCATGCATTTTAGGTCTAGGTTGCATTAAATGCCATGCAAGTTCATTTAGGTCTAGGTCACTATATGAATGCCATGCATTTTTTTCATGACATTTAGGTTTAAATTCATGCATTTCATGCACTATGTTTGCTATAATTTTTCATGCATTTCATGTTCATGCCACTTGAATAATGACTTAAGCCAATTAATGGTTCAAAGTCATGCTCTCTTGAGCACACTAGTGGAAAATTAAGTTTGTCAAATTGATTATTCTACATTTGTGATTTTTTTTACTTAGCCAATTTTTATATAACTTTCAAAAAGTCCTAGCTACTGTTTGTGAGTCATTTTGTGAGTCTTAAATATTTTTAATTTGATTTTTAAATGATTTTGTCAAAGGCAAAAATGTATTTTGGCAAAGCAGTTTTTTCACCCAGTACTCATAATTTCTCGATTTTTTGGGCATTTGTCTTTAATCATAAAATTAAGATGATTTTTTCCCGTGTAGTTTTACATGTCCTAAGTCTCCATTATTTTTTTCAGAAGTTTTTGAATTTTTAAAAATAGTATAAAAATCGTGGCTTAAAACTGGATAGTGGAGTCAGAATTGAATTTAAAGAAAAATCATTTTTCTGTTTTGGTTAAGTTACTTAGAGGGGGCTGATTAGGAAGGTTAGCTACTGACTTAGGGTAGTTTCTAAGCCTTTTAAACTCTAAAAATGATTTTTTAACTCTCGGGTTAAGGGTGGTCAAGTTCGGGATTTTAAATTTAGGAAATTAGAGCCATTTTAAAAAAGGTTTAACCTAGTTTTTATTTTTTATTTTTAACCTAAGCTTTTCCAAATTGTTTTCAAACAATCACAAAGTATTTTGGTTTTATAATAATTAATTTGACATATTTTCCTAAGGTATCCGGATATCTTTTTAGATATACGAATTTTCTTAATTAAAGGAAAAAAATACATTTTCATGCATTGCATTTTCCATATTCATGCATTTTATATAATATGTGATTTTTGCTATGATAATTTCTATGATATTGTTATGATTTTGAGTCATGTTATATTGTTTATTATATGATTTGGAATATTTCATGATATCCTATGCTTTTTATTTAATTATTTTTTTTGTTATATTATTTAGCATATAATATGTTCATGCATTATTATTTTTATTTTTATTTCCATGCATATTATATGATAGCATTATTTTATATTCCATGTCATTTAAATTATATGCCATATCATCCATATTTTCCATGTCATTTAAATTATGTCATTTCATATAGAATATATTATGTTACTTAGGATATTACATTTCATATAGAATATATTATGTTACCTAGGTTATTTTATTTCATATAGAATATATTATGTTACCTAGGTCATTTCATTTAGAATATATCATATGACTTAGGATATTGCATCTCATATAGAACATATTATGATACCTAGGACATTTTTCATTTAGAATATGTCATATAACTTAGGACATTTCATTTCATTTAGAATATGCTAAGGCATTTAAATTATATCATATCATTTAGGATGCATTATATTATTTAGATTTTGCTATGTCATTTTATTTATTTCATGCATATACATATTCATATCTTTTAAAATGTTTTCAAAAGGATAATGATTTTTTTAATAAAAAATAAAGATATTCCCGAGTTAAAATAATTCATGAGTTCTCTACCGGGTTTGTTGGAGGGAATATCATCAATTATCATTAATAAAGGAATATCTTTCTTTCAAGAAAAAGAGAATGATTCGGAAAGTTTTCCAAAAATAATAAAAATTTATATATTTTGCCACGTTTGTTGGGGAATATAGGAAAATTTTGAATTTATAAATTCCGGATCATTTTCAATTAAAAATGGAATTATTTTTCTTTAAATTGGGAATTAACTTGAAATACTAAATTTTAAACCAATTTTTTTACCGAGATTTGAAATAACACACGATTAATAAGATACCAATTTATACGGGCGTTGTGGGGGTGCTAATCCTTCCCCGCATGTAACCGACTCCCGAACCCGCTTCTTTGATTTCTCTGGTTTCTAACATAGACTTGAAATTGGTTTTAAAAATGTTTTAATTAATTTTAAAATGTTTTATAAAACCGCTTTTAATAGGTGGCCGATCACACCTATCTAAAAAAGATTGATGGCGACTCCATGTCCTTTTCAAGGTCATTTTCAAAACCTTCATTTTTCTAGAGGAATTAAGTTGACTTTTTCTCGGTTTTTTTTTTAATGTCACGCTTAACGAATAATAAAGTCTTGCGATGAGACTCGTTATTTTTTAGGTTGCGACAACTTGAAATACCAAATTAAAAAATCGACCTTTTTACCGAAACTTGTATAACACACGATTAATAAGGTACCGTTTTATACGGGCGTTGTAGGGGTGCTAATCCTTCCCCACACATAATCGAGTCCCGAACCCGCTTCTTTGATTTATCTAGTTTAAAACGCAGACTTGAAATTGGTTTTAAAAATGTTTTAATTAATTTTAAAATATTTTATAAAACCGGCTTTAATAGGTGGCCGATCACACCTAGCTAAAAAGGATTGGTGGCGACTCCATATCTTTTTCAAGGTCATTTTCAAAACCTTCATTTTTAAAGAGAAATTAAGTCGACTTTTCCTCGATTTTTTTAATGTCACACTTAACGAATAATAAGTCGTACGATGAGACTGTGTTATTTTTTAGGTTGCGATACCCACGATGCATACGATGAACCCCAAAAACTTGCGCGAGGATACGCCGAAGGCACAATTTAGTGGATTCATCTTCAATTGATATCTACGCAATCTCTCAAACACCTGGTGAAGATCAGCAAGATGGTCAAATTTTTTCTTTAACTTCACTACCAAGTCATCAACATAGCATTCAACATTTTTGTGAAGCATGTCATCGAAGATCTTTTGCATAGCTCTTTGATAAGTAGCACCTGCATTCTTTAATCCAAAAGGCATAACTTTAGTCTTGGCCGAATGGCCTTTCCACCATTGGATGGAATTTGCACTTTTTTCTCCTCTAATCCTAGCCCTTAGATTAAGATATTTTGATGACAACATAAAAAAGTCATCTTGCCAATTGATAGCAGCCCTTAAGATGTGTACTCAGCCCTTGTAGTAACCTCAGCCCTTAGATGCAAAAGAGGACCAATCCTATGCACTCCCTTGCTTGCCCCCTTGAGTGCCTACCCTTGGATGAATTGTGATCTTCCATTCTTGGTCATTGGATGAGGACAACATAAAAATGACATCTTGTAGATTAAATCCAGACCTCAACATGTGTACTCATCCCTTGTAGATGGCCTAAGCCATTGGATGAAAAGAGACAATCCTATGCACTCCCTTGCTTAACCGAATGGATGCTCACCCTTGGATGAATTGTGCTCACCTTTTTTCTTTCATTCTTGGCCATTAGACGAGGGTTCTTTCCTGACAAATAAAAATGTCATCTTGGTATTTAAACTTCGCCATTGGATGGTTCATTCAACTTTCCTACAAGACACCTAAGCCATTGGATGAAGGAGGGATCATTTGCAAGGTGTTAGTGGTAGCTTGTGGCTTGATACTGACTAAGGAATTAAATTGTTCAAGCTTCCTTCTTCTCCTTTATGCTGGCTGACCAAGGGAAGATAAATCCTAGCAATTCATTATTCTTTCATATTTTCATCAATTACAAATTTTCCCTTTTTGGTTTCTTCGATGAAATGACCTTTTTGCCCCTCGAACCTAAATAAATAGTAAACAGATTCCAAATTCGAATTTTATTTTTTCAAAATCCTAGCAATTCATTATTCTTTCATATTTTCATCAATTACAAATTTTCCCTTTTTGGTTTCTTCGATGAAATGACCTTTTTGCCCCTCGAACCTAAATAATTAGTAAACAGACTCCAAATTCGAATTTTATTTTTTCAATACTTCCAAAATAATAAAAAATTAAATTAAGGAAGTTTTCAAAAAAATTTTAGTCCATTTGCTATTTATTTCGGATTTATTTATGAAATTGCCCCTTTTATGTACCCGAACTTTCCCATTTTTTAAACGAGCACCGAATCCAAATTTTTCTTCATAAATCTCTTCCAAATAATTCAAAAATATGATATGGAAGTTTTCATAACTTTTGGACCTCATTTGCTATTTTTTGGGATTTATTTGCTTGAATTACTACATAGGGGACGCAGGATTTGTTCATTTTGCAAACGAACTCCGAATCAAGATTTTATTTGGCCAATATCTTCCAAATATTCTAAAACTGATATTTGCAAATTTTCAGAATTTTTGGAGTTCATTTGCTATTTTTTCGGGATTTATCCTATTGAATTTCTGCATAGTGGGCTCGGTATTTGGCAATTTTGCAAACAAACTTCGAATCAAGATTTGCTTTCGCCAATCTCTTCGAAATGATTTAAGAATGAGATTTGAAAATTTTTAGAATTTTTGGAGTTCATTTTCTATTTTTCCCTTATTTTCCAATTTTGCCTTTTTACCTCCGAAACCCGATTTTGCTCAAAACAGGTCCGATTTTCAGATTTTCTTCAAACGGAGCCTTGGGCTATCCTTGTTTAATCATTTCTCATCAATTAAGGGCCTTATTCCTACCGAATCGGACCATTTCTGTAATTCCTCCAAATTTGACCAAAATCCACCAAAAACCTTAATTCACGAATTTCATCCGAATTGACTTTTCTATCAGTTTTTCATCCACGTGGCTTCTCCATTACCCGTAGCCAGTGCTTATGTTTCATTTGGAACCTTCAATTCTGACCAATTTGATCGTTTAAGCACTTTTCACCAAATTTCCTGAACTTGGGTTTCCTTTCTATTGAGATTCTGTAACCCAACTTCCGACCTCCATATCTTTCAATGTAGACCTCGAATTATCAAAATTCTATCACCGTTTTTCAATTGAACCTCAAATCTTGATTTTGAAAGTGAATTGACTTTTTTAGTAGTTGACTTTTTTGGGGTTAACTTTTTCACGTTTGACTTTTTCTTTCTGCATTCTTAGACTAAGTCTCGGAGTATCACCTGATTTAGGGGTCCGGACAAAATTAGGTGTCTACAGCTGCCCCTCTTTGGCTATTGTTGAGAATCAGGAATCAGGCAAAGATAAACAAACACTAATTTTGTCCGGTTAATGAAATCCATGTGAAGAGAAGGGAAAGAGAGTTTTCTTTTATCATCATTCATGTTTTCATTCATTTTTTTTTGTTTTGAAAAAGCTGTAAATTGAAGATTTTGTCCTTAAATTGAATTCCCTGACTAATCAAGGCTCGACCCGTCTTAAGGAAATTAGTTCGATTTGTAAAAGAAAAAATTATGCCCGAAGGTCTTAAAAATTATGCCTGGAGGTCTTAAAAATGGTGCCCGGAGGCCTTACCCGTGATTTAAAAAATTATGCCTGAAGGTCTTAAAAATGGTGCCCGAAGGTCTTAAAAATGATGCCCGAAGGCCTTACCTGCATGGATGAAACCGAAAATTGAAAAATATCTGGATGAAACCTGAGATTGAAAAGGCATGGATGAAACCAAAAAATTGAAAGAGATTTGGATGAAACCAGAAAATTGAGATAACATGGGTGAAACCAAAAATTTGAAAATGATCTGGATGGAACCAGAAATTGAAAAGCATGGGTGAAACCAAAAATTTGAAAAAGATCTAGATGAAACTAGAAATTGAAAAGAATAGGTGAAACCAAAAAATTAAAAAAGATCAGGATGAAACCAGAAATTGAAAAGATCCGGATGAAACCAGAAGTTGAAATGATATGGATGAAACCAGAAAATTGAGAAAGATCTGGATGAAACCAGAGATTAAAAAGGCATGGATGAAACCAGAAAACTGAAAAAGATCTGGATGAAACCAGAAATTGAAAAGCTTGGCTGAAACCAGAAATTTGAAAAAGATATGGATTAAACCAGAGATTAAAGGTATGGCTGAAACCAGAAATTTGAAAATGATCTGGATGAATCCATAAATTAATGGCATGGTGAAACCAAAAATTTGAAAATGATCTGGATGGAACCAGAGATTAAAGGCATGGGTGAAACCAGAAATTTGAAAACGATTTGGATGGAACTAGAAATTTGAAAAGCATGGGTGAAACCAGAGGTTAAAGGCATGGGTGAAACCAGAAATTTGAAAATGATCTAGATGGAACCAGAAATTGAAATGACCTAGAAATTAACCTGAAGGATTTGAGGGAGGACGCAAATGCTTCATGGTGTAAATGCAAATATCTTGGATTGATGCAAATGCTTCTAAATGCAGATGCAAATGTCCCTACGAATCATGTTCATGTAAGTGGTTCATGAATGGGGTAATTGCAGCTACAATGAAGATGCAATGATTCTAGAAATGATGCACTTGCTTGAGATGATGCGAATGCAAATATCTATCAAGGATGTACTTGTAAAGATAGAATGCAGATGCTCATGTAATAGTGCAAATACAAATACTCATGAATTATGCAAATGCTTGCTGACACGGTGCAGATGCAAAGTTTAATAAATAGATTAATGCTCATGAGTGATGAAAATGCCCCTGATCATTTTTCTAGATTTTGGCTTAGCCTTTCCAATTTATTTTTCCTCTTCAAATCAGAGTATATCTTCAATTCATTTTTCAATCTTTGGCTATTCTCTTTGCCCCAATACTTTTCAAACTCTTATTGATTGAAGTCTACTTGTCGAGTTCTATTTCTTCTTCTCATATTTGGAAGTCAAGGTTAACCCTAATAGTTCCACACCTTTGAGTTAGAAAAACCCTTATCTCATGTTACCATAAAAAATGGGTATTTCAAAAATATTTTTCTTTTTCTTTTTGAAAAACAATTTTGCTTATTTAATGAAACTTCTGAGTCAAAAATTTTAACCCCACAGTGTGTAATGTACAAATCTTTTGAAGACTGATGATCACTATTAGAAATTTTCCTAAGTGTCAATTTAGGTTTTTCAACTTGAATTGACAAGGCTTGGTACAACATGATTTTGGTTTTTCCAGGAAAACTTCACAACAAAAATGTATGTCCCTTCTAGGCTCACAAATGGAACAGATTTTATAAATCATGAATTCATTGAGAACCAAACAAATTCAACTTTTTTTAGTTTCCATATCAAGGTATTTTGACAAGTGTCAAGATTGGCTGGGATGTTTAAACTGGAAAGTTTAATCTTGAAGGAAAAAATCTCAGTTTTTGAAGTCAATCCTTCGAATAGAGCTGACAATTTCGAAGGTTTAAGAATTCCTAGATGTTCCTCGATGACCACTTTTCCAAGATGACCTTCTCTTTTGTGGTATCGGTACTAACATAAATGGCATCGAAAATTCCTATTTTACTCTAGACCGCCCATTTTTGGGTTTTTGCCCTAGAGTCCCATTCTTTCCATTTTTCTTTTTTTTTTTCTTTTTTTTCATTGTTTTACCATGCATTTGAAAATTCTAAATTCTTCCTTAGTGAAATGATAATTCGATGAGATGGGATAAAATCTAAGGAAAAAACCCTTCAAGTTAAATATTCATGCTTGATCAAAATGGACTTTTAAAGCACGTAATGTAGGCCATGGCTCAGAGTTCAGAAGGAAAGGATAAATAGGCCCAAAATATATGTTTGAGGGTAATCAGATCAAGGATCATTTCTTGAGGAGGATTCTCTTTGAAACATTTATCCCTTTTGGACTTTTCATTCCTTTTGACTTTGCTCTTTTTCTTCTTTGCTTTTGGCTTTCATTTGCCATCGTTTTTTCACACACTTTTTTGTGTGTGTTCTTCTTTTGTTTTTATTGGCTTTCATTTTGCATCTTTTCCTTTTTCTTTGACAGAGTGAGCCCGTATTTATTCGGGGCTCCATTTGCTTTGTATCTGTTTTTGAGCTAGGACTCATTTTTTCGTGATCTTTGAGAAGATCTTTCCTCGCATTTGCCCCCCAGTGTAGAGGGTGATCCTTGATCAGGGTTCAAAGAAGAAAGAATTCTTTTGGCTCAAAAGGGGTGACTATGGATAATTTTCTTTTTGCGAAAGGGAGATGAAAGATGGCAATTTCTCATATCAAGCACGAATATTCACATTGCAAAGCAATCCTCATGGGAAATAGATAATTAGAATTTCATTTTGCACTTTGGAATCATCCGAATTCTCATATGCATGATATCACAATTTTTTTTTGTCGCATGCCCCCAATGATTAATGCGTTAGTCCATCATTTTTCACCATATAACCATCATTTCCACATATGATGCCCCAGTTTGATTAACCATGAGAATTCGTATCAACGAGGAACATAGCAAGTCTAGGTCTATTTTAAAAAGGCTAAGTTTCAAATATGAGTTCTTTGAAAGGGCGAGGAAAGTATGACCCAAAAACGGGTTTATCTAGGACATGGGATAATCTAGTTTAATCATTGTGCCCTAGGGTTTCAATCATGAAGTGATGTTTGGGGTAATTAGTGTTTTGTGGTTATTGGTAAAGGTCATGAATGGTTTTAGCACAATCTTGACATACATCAATTTACCAAAATCTAAATTCTTGAAAGAATGTCTCGTTTTTTTGAATTTCAAGGAATTTGAAAAAATTTCAAAAGGTTCATTCCTTTGTTCATGGCTTAGACTATGATTTACATCTTTGCTTATTCTGTAATAACAATGGTTTATGAAGTTTAATCAATCATATTCCTTGAAGCATTAGGTCTTTCAAGTGATCTTAGTTTCAGGGATTTAGACATATGGAAATCCCAAAAGAGGGAAGGTATTGGGTCATTTCTAACAATGATCATCAATATTCTCGAGACTATCCATTATTTGAACCTCCTTAATGCTTGTTTTTGCACATTCAAATTATTGTTAAAACACAACAAACATAAAAACATTCAAAATTCATTTATTTCATATGGATGTTAACATAAGACAAGTGTTTTCGTCATGAGGTATGAAACTAAATGCATAAAAACTTCCCCTTGACATGTTCTCTCTAATTCAAACTAGCTATTCCTCGGTACTCTTTTCGACCTTTCCATCTTCTTCCCCTATTATGACATCCACAGTGGTCTCATCATTCCCATTCAGTAGATTCTCCATGCTGTCTGACCTTTGTTTCTTCCCCACATCTAACTGTCATTTATTAATGAGTGCTTGAACCTTCAGTTTCAGACATAGGCAATTTTTCGTGGAATATCCCCGAATCCCATAATGATAATCACAATATGCATTCTCGTCATACCAACTCGAATATGGGGGTTAGATAGGCTTCACTAGAACTTTAGTGAGGAGTTGCTCTTCGACCAGCTGGGGCAATAGTTCAGATTAAGACATGGGGAGTGGCTCAAACTGATCTCTTTTTTGGATATTCTTCGGTTTCCTCTGGCTGGCAAAAGGTTGAAAATTTACTGGATTCTGAGAGGCCATTGGGTATAAGTATGAACCTTGGGGTACATAATTCGTGGAATGATAGGGTGGTTGGTATGAAGTAACCGGAATATACGGGGCAAAGTCTCCCATAACTTGGACATCTTCCTCTTTCTTTTTGGGCATTCTGTTTCTCTCTGCATTAAATGTTTTACCTTCTTCGAGTTTCCCAGCCTTGATAGAATTTTCGATCATTTTCCCAGAGATTACCATATCCGAAAAATTCTTCGTGGTGTTGCCAACAAGTCTATCGTAGTATAGGGCCTGTAGTGTATTCATAAAAAAGATAGTGGTTTCCTTCTGAGTTAAGGGCGGTTGTACTTAGGTGGCCATGTTACTCCACCTCTGAGCATATTCTTTGAAGCTCTCAGTAACCTTTTTCTCCATATTTTGCAAGGTGAGACGGTCAGCTGTCATGTTGGTCACATGCTTATACTGGTTTAGAAAAGCCCTGGCCAAATCATTCCAAGAACGAATCTGATCCTTGCTCAACCGACTATACCACCTAATTGCGGAATCGTTGAGGCTATCTTGAAAGCAGTGAATCAAAAGCTTATCATTATCTATGTGACTTGCCATCTTTCAGCAGAACATGGTGATGTGGGTTGATGGATCGGTCGTCTCGTCATATTTCACAAAGTCAGGGACCTTGAATTTAGGAGGAATGACTAAATTGAGACCAAGCATCGTTCCTTTGCATCCACACTCCCGAATGCATCTGTATTTTCTATTGTCCGGAGCCTTTCATCTAACAACTGATATTTCCCTCGGGAATCTATCAACTCAACCATATTTGACTCAACCATTTTCAACTTTTCCCGTTCAACTGGGTCGTCTAAGTTTAGGGTGTTGCTGGGGTTAACTCTGTTCTGGCCATCCATCATTACGACCTTATTCTTACCCTTTTGTGCTTCTAACCCTTCTCTGGCGGCAAAGTTTTCAGTGTATCCTTTTCCTTTGATTACGGCGGACATCAGCTCCATCAATTTAGTCATCTGATCCTTAGATTCTGCTTGAGACTTTGCCAGCTGTTCTCGCAATTCTTCCTGTACCCTTTCCATTCTTTCCATTCGGGTAACTTGTTCATTCTCCATAGCACTAGCCTGTATTAAAAAGGGTACTCAGTACTTCTTATACCTTTGATTTGAAATGAAAGCTTCTTCAAAACTCTTAAAGCCAAGCTAACTTCTGTTTTATTCCCCCCAAATATATGTCATGATGAATGAGCCATGATTGTCATTTGATGCATGTGAATAATAAGTAAAATGATGTATGGACATATATAGTGAAGTATGCTGACCATGTATGTAATAAATGCAATCACGATGCCAACATGCTGCAAGCAAAGAATAAATAAATCAACGCATGGATCTATGCAATGAATGACCATGTATATTTCAGTGTATTTCCCAATGAATGATCATAAACACTATGAATGCAACACGATGTCAATTATGATGCATGTAAACAATGAATCATTGACACAGAGTATATACAAAGAAACTCATGCTGACCATGTGTGTTATGAATGTGACCTCATGCTAACATGATGTATTTATGAATGTATGGTATGGTATGGTATGACAAATAATTGATCGGATGCAAAATACAAAGGGGAAGATATCACGGAGGAAATAAGAATCAGAGTAACTTAATCATCAACATCTCATAAATTTGAAGCACAACCAATTCATTCCCAAATGAACGTTCACAATGGTATAAACCATGTTTACAAAATTTGAGCAGTAGTTAAAACTATCTTTACAAGCACTTTATTCTTCCTAGCATCCTAAGGCTATAAGAGCCGGCTACTGAAAAAGTGAAATCCTATTACATCATATAAGACCCAAGTCCTTCCACATCATTACCGTAAATCTCCCAATCAGAATGATGCTTTCCTAGCCCTCTATCAATCAGTGTCATTGGATCGATCCACTTGATCTCTATAAGAGATTGCACTTTCTTTTTGAATGCTATACAGTCTTCAATGCTATGGCCAACAATTCTGCAGTGATAATCACATCTTGCATTTGGATTATACCACTTTGGATATAGTGGTAACAGGGGTTTCAATGGGATACATGCAACCATATGATTTTGGATCAGAATAGAGAGAAGCTGATTGGAATGGGATCATACTACTTTTGAGTCTTCTTTTTGGGTTGTTTCTTAATCACACATGGCATAGGAGTTGGGGCACTTGGTGGTGGCACTAAGGTCCGAACAAGAGTGTTTACATAGGGAGATGGCCGAATAACAAAGCAAGGGTATGGATTTGGACACAGGACCTTTGAAGGTTCTACATTGTTTGAGGTTCCTATCCGGATGCTTGATAAGGTGATTGATGAGGGAAATGGTACGAACTGCCAGTTGGTGGTGATAGAGTGGGGTTCAAGGGTCCCATAGTGATCATACCACTAGACAATTGATCCATAGTAGGGTAGGGATACTGGTTTGGACTTAGGGCAGTTTGCAGGTATGGTACAGGATCCGTGATTTCTGTCTTTGGTATGAGGCTCTCTGGTTTAATCATTTTCATGATTTCGTCCACAATTTCATAAGGGTTGCACCCTTTGTAACACTGGCAAGTGCAAGATCTAGCAAGGATTGTATGTTCTGGACCTGAAGGTTTTGGTTGATCCTTAGGTGATGCGGAGCCCTGAGAAAGTTCCCCCTTAATCTTACCCATATCCTAAAACATTTCCAGCAATTTGGCGAGTTGTACTTTCACTTCCCGGATTTCATGTCTAAACTCATCTTGATTGCGTTCCAAAGCACCCAATCGTTCCACATTTAATATACAATTTTTTTTGAAACATGTTTTTTTCTATGAAAAATCGCACATATAATTTTCAAAAGAATTTAGGAATAATGGATCCTAATATGGTATAATATGCAAATGTTCATGTAACACTACCGGTTCATTATCATCAAATGAGATTATTACCAACTATTTATTGCAAAGAATGAGGTAAAAAATACAACCATGAATTTACATGCTCTATTCACACATGCATGAAATGTGCAAAATGCAAAAAATGCAAAAATGTTTGAAAAAGAATGTTTTGATATTTTCAATTTTAAAAAGCTAGTGAACACTTGCCCCTACAATATCTACTTATACAGGCATCACGGTGCCTTTGGGGCGGAGTATCACACTTATTACGGGCGACGTACGGTCATCTTTACCCGATTTACAAAACTTATTCAGAGTGTAAAATAGGTAATAAAAGGTTTAGAAATGTCCCTCCATGTGTTCCTATATTTGGTGTATGTAATAAAAATCCGGCATGGCTGCACCTAGGTTCACTATATAAGGGTGAATCAGTTCTAAAGGCCCCGAATTGCTCCTCACTGTCGTCGGTGAAGGCTAGTAAGGCACCCCGATAAAAGCGGGTTCAATTCGTTAGAACATATTTTTCTAAGCCCATACGGAGATCATCATGAAGGCATTAGGTACTTTATACTCCGGAAGTGTCTCACTAGCCCATACGGAGGATCATCACGAAGGCGTAGTTATTTTACTCCCACTTAAAAGGACGGAACCATGGTAGAGAGTTCATGTTATGCAAATGCAAATATAGTGTGTGCGGAGGAACAACAAACCTTTCACCACCTATTCTACAATCATTATTCTAAATATCCCAACAATTTATTAAAATAAAGATCAAGAATAGTGTAACGCATTAACCAACAAGCAATTATAATATACAACATTAAATAAGTAGAAAACAATAATAAAATGCATGTGAATGAATATGAACATATTTAAAATATTTTATTATTTTCAAAATTCTCCTTTATTTTAAAAAATGTGGGAATTAAAATTAAATACCAATTAAACCAACAAAACCAAGACTTTAATAACACATAACTAATTCTAGGCCTGACTCTCTAAAAAGTCGCCAGCGGAGTTGCCAAGCTGCCGATACGTGATCCGGGATCGCGGGGGACCCGTTCGAGTGAGGAAGAAAACAGAAGCAGAGGAAAAGATGACTCAATTCCGCTAGATTGAAATAAAAGGTTGAGGGTATGAAAACGGCCTCGTAAAAAGACATGGAGTCGCCACCAATCTTTTTTAGCTAGGTGTGATCGGTCACCTATTAAAAACTAGTTTAAAAAACATTTTAAAATTAATTAAAACATTTTTAAAACCAATTTCAAGTCTACGTTATAAACCAGAGAAAATCGAAGAATCGGGTTCGGGACTCGGTTACGTGCGGGGAAGGATTAGCACACCCACAACGCCCGTATAAAACGGTACCTTATTAATTATGTGTTATCTCAAGTCTCGGTAAAAAGTTGGTTTTTGATTTAGTATTTCAAGTTAATTCCCAATTTTTAAGAAAAATAATTCCATTTTTAATTGAAAATGATCCGGAATTTATTAATTCAAAATTTTCCTATATTCCCCGACAAAATCGACAAAATATAGAAATTTTTATTCATTTGGAAATTTTCCGAATCATTCTCGTTTTTGAAAGAAAAATATTCCTTTATTAAGGATAATTGATGATATTCCCTCCAGCAAACCCGGTAGAGAACTCATGAATTATTTTAACTCGGGAATATCTTTATTTTTATTGAAAATCATTATCTCTTTCAAAACATTTAAAAAATATGAACATAAACATGTATGACATAAATAAAATGACATGGCAAAGTCTAGATAATATAATGCAACCTAAATGATATGACATAATTTAAATGACATAGTATATTCTAGGTAAAATGAAAAATCCTAAGTATCATGGTATATTCTAAATGAGATAAAATGATTTAAATGACATAGCAATTTTAAATGATATGGCATATTTTAAAAGACATGGCATGTTATAAATAAAATAACCTAAATGACATGGAATATGATCTAAATGACAAGAAATGACATGAAATAAAAAAAATGCTAACATATAATATGCATGAAAATGAAAATAAAAATAATAATGCATGAACATAGTATATGCTAAACAGTATGACAAAAATAACTAAATAAAAAGCATAGGATATCATGAAACATTCAAAATCATATGGCTAACAAATATAAGATCATAAAATGTGAACTAAAATAATAATAATACCATGAAAAATATCATAGCAAAAATCACACATTTAAATAAAATGCATGAACATGGAAAATGCAATGCATGAAAATGTATTTTTTCCTCTAAATAAAGAAATCCGTATATCTAAAATGATATTCGGATATCTTAAGAAAATATGACAAATTAGATTTTCTAAAAAAAAATAAAACTTTGTGATTGTTTGAAAACAATTTTGAGGAAAACTTGAATAAAAATTAAAACCCTTACCAAATGGCTCTAATTTCCTAAGTTTAAAATCCCGGACTTAACCACCCTTAACCCGAGATTTATAAAATCATTTCTAAAGTTTAAAAAGGCTTAGAAACTACCGTAAGATAGTATCTAAATCTTCTAACCAACCCCCTCTAAATGCCTTAGCCAAATTCAACCATTATTCCTCTTTTGATTTCAAATCTGCCTCTACTATCCGGTTTTGTCACACGATTTTTTTGCCTATTTTTAAAAATTAGAAAAAATCTAAATAAAAAATACTGGAGACTCAGAACATGTAAAACTACACGAGAAAAAATTGGCTTAATTTTTTGATTAAATATGACTGCCCAGAAAAATTAGAGAAGTTCGAGTACTGGTGAAGAAAAACTATTTTGTCAAAACACATTTTTTTGCCTTTGATAAAGTCATTCAAAAATCAAAGTAAAAACTGTTGGAGATCATTCTAAAGACCTAAGGACAGTAGCTAAACATTTAAAAACCTTGGACAAAAATTGGCTAAGTAAAAAAAAATCACAAAGGTAGAATAATTAATTTGACAATTCCTTAATTTTCCACAAGTATGCTCAAGAGAGCATGACTTTGAGCCATTAATTGGCCTAAGTCACAAATCAAGTGGCAATGACATGGAATGCATGAACATACAGCAAATGAAATGTATGAAATGCATGGTCTAAAGGTCTAAATGGTAAAGGAAATGCATGAAAATTCAAGTCAACCTAAATTCCTATCATGAATTTGCATGGCAATAAATGCTATCCTAACTCAATATGCATGCAATGCTTGATAATGTAAATGTGATTTGGACCTAATATGTTATGAATATGCAAGAAAATGCTAATGTAACCTAAGACCTAAATAGCATAGTAATGCATGATAATACCAATGTGATTTAAGACCCAATATGCATGGCAACACCAATATGGCCTAGACCTAAAATGTAATGAACATGCATAGCAATACTATGAACATACAATGACCAATGAAACTAATGTCAATGCTGGAACAAACAACAACTAATACACAATTTCAAGATATGTAATGCAAAGCATATTACCTAAACAAAATGCAAATGCATGACAAGACAAGGGATGCATGAAGAGGCCAAATGTAGCTACATGATGCTCTAATGCAATCCTATCTAGTAAAAGACACAAGTTCATGACAAATCATATTAAGATGCATAATGTCATGACATTTTCATAAGCATATGACATACTAAAATCAAAATGCACAAGCTCATGGCATGGAGATGCAAACAAGTCAAGAAGCAAAGTGAAAATGCACATGCAAGGCATATCAATAATGGAGTTGCCGAATGGTCATGGAACAAAATAATGGCATTTTATCATTGCATTTTCATAAGCGCATGGCATACTAAAATCAAAATGTACAAGTTCATGGCATGGAGATGCAAACAAGTTAAGAAGCAAAAGGAAAATGCACATGCACATGCAAGGCATACAAAAATGGAGTAGCCGAATGGTCATTGAACAAAATAAAGAAAATGCAAACATGTTTATAATATAAGACATAATACATGAAAAAAATGCACAACATGAGCATATGAACAACAATGGCCGAATATGCAAGGGAAAGTTATTAAGCATGGAGTAGAAATATATAAGTAAATATAGCATAGAAAATAATGTAAAGAACATATAAAAAATTAACATAGACATGCAACATGCAAAACTAGTAAGTAAAACAAGAAAAGTTAAGCTACCATGGTTGGTATCAAATGGGCATAGCCTCTCACCTAACCATAATCACTTGGTCTTGCCAAGATCATGAAGCCTTTCCATCTCAATAAAATAGAAAATAAACCATGTTAAACAAAAAAAATTAAGGTGAACTTCATGGTAGGTAAAAATGGGCATAGCCTTTCTCCTAACCATGGTCACTTGGTCTAGACAAGATCAAGTAGCCATTTCAACCTTTTTGCTTCATCTTTTGTAAAAAATCAGAACCTTAGAATACTCTAAAAAACCTTCTAAAAATCATTTTTCACAACAACATGCAATGAAGAAAAAAAAGGAAAACCAAGGCAAGTAAATAAGCCATATTCGGCCATAGCATGAAACCATGTAAAAAAATTGTTTTCCACCATTTTAATGAAGAAGAAGAGATGAAAACATAAGTAAACACTAAAAAACTTTATTTATATGAAAAATGTAGTAGGAAAACAAGATAGAAAATCAAGAAAACACCATAGAAAACAAGAAGAAAGCTATGTTTAGAACTTGGTAGAGATGACTACCTTCAAGCTCTCTATTGAAAACCTTTTTTTATTTCTTTCAAAACCTTTTTCTTTTCCAAATTAGCTACTGTTTCCAGCCAAAAAACCTATGAAAAAATGAGACCAACCCCCCTCCCTTTGTCTTGGCCGAATGGCCTTTCCACCATTTGATGGAATTTGCACTTTTTCTCCTCCAATCTTGGCCCTTAGATTAAGATATTTTGATGACAACATAAAAATGTCATCTTTCCAATTGATAGCAGCCCTTAAGATGTATACTCAGCCCTTGTAGTAACCTTAGCCCTTAGATGCAAAAGAAGACCAATCACATGCACTCCCTTGCTTGCCCCCTTGAGTGCCCCTTGAGTGCCTACCCTTAGATGAGTTTGCTCTTCCATTCTTGGTCATTGGATGAGGACAACATAAAAATGACATCTTGTAGATTAAATCCAGCCCTCAACATGTGTTCTCAGCCCTTGTAGATGGCCTAAGCCATTGGATGAAAAGAGACAATCCCATGCACTCCCTTGTTTAACCGAATGAATGCTCACCCTTGGATAAATTGTGCTCATCTTTTTTCTTCCATTGTTGGCCATTAGATAAGGTTCTTTCATGAAAAATAAAAATGTCATCTTGGCATTTAAACTTGGCCATTGGATGGTGCATTCAACTTTCCTACAAGGCACCTAAGTCATTGGATGAAAGGGGGACCATTTGCTAGGTGTTAGTGGTAGCATATGGCTTGATAGTGACTAAGCAATTAAATTGTTCAAGCTTCCTTCTTCTCCTCTATGCTGGCTGACCAAGAGAAGAAAAATGCCAGTAATTTCTTCTTCTTTCATATTTTCATCAATTACAAATTTACCCTTTTTGGTTTCTTCGATGAAATAACCTTTTTGCCTCCCGAACCTAAATAAATAGCAAACAGACTCCAAATTCAAATTTTATTTTTTCAATACTTCGAAAATAATAAAAAATTGAATTTTGAAAGTTTTCAAAATTTTTTGAGTCCATTTGCTATTTATTTCAGATTTATTTTTGAAATTGCCCCTTTTATGCACCCAATTTTACCATTTTTTAAATGAGCTTCGAATCCAGATTTTTCTGCACCAATCTCTTCCAAATAATTCAAAAATGTGATCTAGAAGTTTTCATAACTTTTGGAGCTCATTTGCTATTTTTTTCGGGATTTATCTGCTTGAATTACTACATAGGGGATCCGGGATTTGGCCATTTTGCAAACAAACTCCGAATCAAGATTTTCTTTCGCCAATCTCTTCCAAATAATTTAAAAATGAGATTTGCAAATTTTCAAAATTTTTGGAGTTCATTTACTATTTTTTCGGGATTTATCTTTTTGAATTTCTGCACAGTGGCCCGGTATTTGGCCATTTTGCGAACGAACTCCGAATCAAGATTTTCTTTCGCCAATATCTTCAAAATGATTTAAGAATGAGATTGGCAAATTTTCAGAATTTTTGGAGTTCATTTTCTATTTTTCCCACATTTTCCAATTTTGCCTTTTTGCCTCCGAAACCCGGTTTTGCTCAAAACCAGTCCGATTTTTAGATTTTCTTCAAACTGAGCCTTGGGCTATTCTTGTTTAATCATTTATCATCAATTAGGGGCCTTAGTCCTACCGAATCGGGCCATTTCTGTAATTCCTCCAAATTTGACAGAAATCCACCAAAAACGCTAATTCTCGATTTTTTTTCGAATGGACTTTTCTATCAGTTTTTCATCCACGTGGCTTCTCCATTACCCATAGTCAGTGCTTAACTTTCATTTGGAACCTTCAATTCCGACTAATTTGATCGTTTAAGCACTTTTTCCCAAATTTTCTGAAATAGGGTTTCTTTTCTACTCAGATTCCGTAACCCAACTTTCGACTTCCATATTTTTCAATGTAGACATCGGATTATCAAAATTCTTTCACCGTTTTTCAATTGAATTTTTTGGGTTGATTTTTTCGGGGGTTGACTTTTTCAAGTTTGACCTTTTCTGTCTACTTTCTTAGACTAAGTCTCGGAGTACTACCTGAATTAGGGGTCCGGACAAAATTAGGTGTCTACACTGGCAACTGAATCAGCTTAGCCTTCAGAAGTTCTTCAAGTATGCTTGAAACATCAGAATCAGGAAAGAGATACTTCTTTTCTTGCCTTTCCTTCAAAGTGATTTTTCCTTTACCTTTGTCTTGGATAGGAGAATATTTCATCTCTTGAGATTGTTTTGACTTGGGAGATATCTTAAGAGGCTTGGTAGTCATAGCAATAGACTGTTTGCTTTCTCCCTTGTTGGTAAAAATTTTGCCCCTTTTGCGGGTATCTTTTTTCTTCAATTATTGAATGCATTTGTGGAGAAATCTTGAAAGCATTTCCTTTTGCATATCGTAGGAGTGTGGTTGCAGGTATTCCAATTAGCTATTCCATATCTCTATCAAATTGAGCTATTGTTGTATGTCCACTTGGATCAGATATCTTGAAGTTGACCTTGTATCTGCATGAGATTGCAAAGCAATGTACTTATATATGTTTTATGACTTTTGATTTGTTACAGATACGGTTCAAAAACAACATGAAGAAGAAATCTGAAACGGTTAAATCACCTTATTTTTGAGAGGTTGCATCTGTTTTGCACGTACTGCACTGGAAACATCCGAATATTTTTTTTCTATTTTTTCCAACAAGTATAACGTGCTTGGTAACAACATTCCTCTCTTGTTACATTTTTTGTGATTGTGGCAATTGTTGTTACCAGAAAAGTTTTAGGTTAGGTTGGCCTGGCTACCATATCAATTCTGTTATTTCCTTTATACTCTTTCTGTTTGCAAACATTTGGTCTTCAATTGATACTTTGATTATTCTTTTGAGCCTCGAAAAATTCTAAGTTTATATCATGCATCATTGCCCTGGAGCAAAAAGTAACATATTTTATAATAATTCATATTCATATTTGTATTTGTATTTTTTTTTCTTATAAATTCAGGGTGTTGACTCCATCCCCATTTTATGATTATGGAAGATTAATCTCTGTCGGGCCGCGAAGCCCTCCCAACATTGGTGACTCTCAAGATTCAAATTTTGATTCTCAACGTGAGGGTTTGAGCCACTTTACCACTCAAAACAATCAAATGTTGATATTCATATTTGTATTTCAGTAACTGCAAATGTAATTTATCTTCATACCTGTCCATTAACACCTTTGTTTCTGGTATGACCGGATTCAAATAAATGTCACCTAAGAATTTTGGTTTTTTTTTTTTCCAAAATAAACAATGAATACATAAATGAATGATGATCATTGAGTTTTGCATGTTTTTTGCTCGAAATATTATTATACCTCTAAATGTTTTGACAATGTGCATGGAAGCACACACAATAACAAAAGGTCCACTAATCTGGCGTAAGACACTTTCATCGATAAGTGAAACATTTTTTAAATAGAAAATCACAAAAGGAATTTATGTCACTTATAATTCTTATCTTTTGTTTTCTTTTCTCGAACACAGTATTTTTTTAAAATTGAATCACAATAATATATTATACAAAATATAAAATAAATTGAGACACAATATGAACACAACATAAGAAAAATAATTAAAACACAATACGAAAAATAATATGAAGACTACACGAATAAATGAAGGTGTCAAAATATACATAAAACTAACTATTAACGTGTAAAAATTTATATAAATTTATAATACTTTAAACCAAAAAAAAATTACGAACACGAACATATAAATTTTTATCAATTTTTTCTTTCTTTCTCTTTCTCCTTCCTGAAAAAAAAAAGTGCCACGTATCACCATCGGGAGGATTTATGTAATCAAAAATATAGTTAGATACTAATAGAAAAAGGATTAATTAAGTATAATATTATCCATTTTATCAACTTATAATGGATGGGATATTTATTCAAGTCATTTTAGTGAGAGGAAGATATTTACTTGGGAGGTTTTTCTTTTTTTACTTTATTAGTATTTTTTATTATTCATTCCACAAATTTCAAAGTAATTTTTTAAGTTGAAATTGGTTTAGACTTGCTCACAGACCGAGCAACCCGTCCGGTCCAACAGGTCTAGCTCAGTACTTGGTCGGGTTTGGACAGGAAATTTGTGATTCGGGCTGGCTCGGATCACTGTTCACATATTAAAAAAAATAATATTTTGGTAAAATTTAATTATAAAAATATATAAAAAAATTAAAAATATATATTTTTTATTAAGAAGTGAACAGTAATTCAAGCCCGCCCAAAACCGGGCCTGGACAAAAAATAAATAAAAATGTTTCGGGCCACGGCCCGATCCGGGCCATAAACACTTCTAAATTGATTAATCTTTTTTCCAATTAAATAAAATACTTTACGATTAATTAAAATATTTTTTTGTTGCACGTCTTTTTGGATGTTCGGGTCATACTTTTTAATAGAAGATCCGAGATTAGGATATGAAAAGAGATTGGTTCGACTTCGAAATTTATTTAATATCATTTTTTAAAAATAATTACATAAATCAATTAAATTAAGTTTTCATCCAAATTTTTTCTCCTTTTAGTTCTTCTTTTACTAGGTTTTCTCTTTCATCCATTATTTTTCTTTTAATCTTTCTTAAATAAAATCCCAAAACTCTCGTAAAAATAATTTAAACTTTATTCTATCAATTTTAGAAACACAAAAAAAAAAAAAAAAGTCTTATACTGTACGGGTTGTTGGTTTTTTATTTTTAATTACAGTTAAACTTTGTTGAAAATTAATTGTATGACTATGGAGTTTTTTTTATTTTTAATTTTTATATATATATGAAGAAAGGCATCAAGCCGATAACCAGAAACATTAGAATTTATTCATTTATATTAAAGCTCAAGAAATGAGCCATATGCTGACATCTGTCAATATGGTATTGGATGATTTTTTCTTTTCTGCTTTTCCTTTTCACTCACTTAATTTCGCAAAACGTTGTCGTTTCATTTTTGTTTCTATTACTTTTGAGCGTTTGTTCTGCATTTTCAAGTTCTTAATCTGCATAAAATGTTTTTTGTTAATACATTAAATGCTCACACGTTTTTACAGCTGTCCTATCTCATCCTTTGGATCAATAGATAAAAAAAGATGATTGTGTACTCTCGAATTCTTAATCCATCTGAAATATTTACTCAAGATGTATTAAATACTCACACGTAATACAATTATCTTTTTCTTTAACATTTAGCATTTATTTTTTACGGTACATTAAATGCTTACTTTTTCTTCCTCTGTTCTGACAAAGGTTCGTGTCTCTCCTTACCGCTTCATTTTTCGTTGCTATCCTCCATAAATAACATTTCTTGTGCATTTTTTTGACAGCTAGAACCAATCTCGGGCCTAGCTATCTCTAGACCAGGTGAGTTAACTTAACCCCGTCAGTAAAATCAAGCTCTCTTTTTTGGTGAAGACTATTTTTTTTTTTTGTTGGATTTGATTGAATACGCAAACTTTGTCTTGTTCTTATTTTTTATTAATTGTTGAAGGCAAAGGAAAGAGAAAGGGACAGAAAAGAAGAAAGAGAAAAGGATCGGGTTGAGAAAAGGTTCTGGTATGTAAGCTTTTCTGTGTTTTGCTTGTTCTTTTTGAATTTTTTATATTCCAAGTTTAGTTCTTTGAAGCTGGTCTCTGTTGTTTCATTTGTTCTGGAACTTTTAGTTACTGTTCGGCTATGAAGCACGGATAGAGGGAAGCACCCTCATACCGGTGTCCGACACGGACACACGGTGGACACGCCGGAATATGTCCGGGATACGCTTAGATACGGCCAAAAAGGACGAAGACCTGCTAGGTGTAACTACTGGTTTCGGGCAATTACTGGTGATGACTCATGATTGGGATTTGTTGTATGAGACTGCATTGGAGGACCATCCTGAAGGTGTTGACGTATGTAAGGACTTTTCTCCATTGTTCTCTGGTTTTTTTTCGACTTCATTTTTCTGTCTCCTATTAATTTCTTTGTATACTGCCCTATCATGCTATTGTTGGATAGCTAAAAGAAGAAAATTTTCCAGTTATGTACCTTAGTTCTCTTGTCTATTTTATTGGTTATCTATTAATTGGATCTTGGGTTCAGGTGAACTAGATTTTTCGTCCCGAGGAATGTTTGGAAACCCCATCTCTTGGAGAGGTGATGGGAAGTACTTTGCCACTCTAAGCGAGGTGTCGGACTCTTCTTCTTCTTCTTTGAATAAGAGGCTTAAGGTCTGGCAACGGGATGCTGGAACATTACATGCTTCCTCAGAACCAAAGGAATTAATGGGATCTATTATGGAATGGATGCCTAGTGGAGCAAAAATTGCAGCTGTTTGTGACAAGAAGGCAGAGAAGGAGGGTTCATCAATAGTTTTCTATGAAAGGAATGGGTTAGAAAGAAGCTTGTTTCACATTGATGAAGTAATTGATGCAACTGTAGAACTTCTGAAGTGGAATTGCAGTTCTGATCTTCTTGCGGCTGTTGTCAGATGTGGAAATTATGATTCTGTTAAGATCTGGTTTTTCAGCAACAATCATTGGTATATAAAGCATTGAATCAAATACTCAAGGAACTATGGAGTTAGATTTATGTGGGATCCAACAAAGTCACAGCAATTAATCTGTTAGACTCTTGGGGGGCAGGTCACAGTTTACAAATTCATCTGGGTTACAGCGGTCATGGATGACTCAATGGCTTTAGTTATTTCTAACGAGTATCTTAAGGGTACTCTTTAAAATTATTATATATAATAATTTATTCATTCAATTTAATAAAAATGATGAATAAAGTTATCAATTACTGTATTTAATATAATGTTATTATTATAAATAGTATATTAATTAATTTTAAAAAGTGTCCTCAGATCACTTATTAACAAAATCCATAAACAAATAAAAAAAAATCAAATTTAAAGAGTTTATCACCCGTGACGAAGCGCGGGCTTTCACTAGTATCATTAAACCCATCAGCTCATTGGTGGCAAAATGACCCAAATAATAGGTAAGTCCTCATCCTAATATTTCGGGTAAATTTGAAAAACCTACCATTAACAATACAATAATTGTTAAATGATATAATCAGTAAATATTATTTGAAAAAGAAAAATAAAAAATTATTAGAAAGAAAATTGTAAAGACAAAATTACTTTTGATAAAAAAGTGTTTTCCTTCTTTTTCTCTTATTTTTTAATTTACCTTTTTAATTAAAAAATAATTTTTTTTTGAAAATAAAATTGTTTAATTTTAAAAAGTAAATATTTAAAATATTTTTTAATTCACCTATTTTTAATTAAAAAATATTAAATAATAAAAAATATTTCTAAAATAATTATTATTAATTTTTTAATTTTTAAAAAATAAATATTTAAATAATTTATTTTTTAAATTTATTTTTTAAATTTATTTTTAATTAAAATTTTTAAAAAATAATATTTCCTTGATCGGAGGGGAAAGGAAAAGAGGTTTTGTTATTAAGAGTAATTTTATCTTTACAATATCCTTTCTAATAATTTTTAACTTTTTTCGTTTTTAGTTTTCAAATAACTCTTACCCATTAAATAATTTAAGAATTATTTGACTAGAAGCATGTTTTTTAGATTTACCCTAATCTTTCTAGAAATCCAATCTACTCCATGAGGCTGTTGTATAATATGGTTGAAGCTGTCCTCACATAATTGGGCGGCCATGAATCGTGTCGGATATCTTGCTCAATTGCATTTGTTTCCCAGAATTTAAAAAGCCGTACCATTTTCAATCTTCTGATAAGCTCCAGATTATCATATTCAAAAATGAGGCGGAGCCAGCCGACCCCTCCAGGCCAATCTAACCACCTCAACGGATCCCACATGGATTAAAGAGCTTGCCCCATCAAGCAATCTCCCATCAGAGTCTCTACAAATAACAGCAATACGTATAGTCTGGGTAATTGTAAGGCTTAGTGTTAATACAGAATTTTAGTCTTTGAATTTCGAGGATTTAGATGGTATGTTTTACGAAGCATATTAAACCAAATTTACTTTCCATTTTATTTATTAAAAAAAAAAAAAAAAAGCCAACTTCTCCATCAACTTTTCTGGAAACATATACTAGTTGTAGGTAGGCCACGATCTTAGATTTCATTTTATATCAGAAAATATTGTCATAAAATTTTAACCTGTTGGATAAGTAAGGAGTTACAACGGACCGTGAGGAAAGTAAAACCCAATTTGAAATGCCTTCTTAGGCCAACTTGTTGCTAAATAGTAGTTGAGAATATTAAGTTAAATTTATGACAAAACGTTCTGTCAACTAGTGAGCTCGATTCCTGCTACTCAAAGATAATATATGTAAGCTTGGTTTTGTCATACAATATTTGATTTTTTCCCCCTTAGCTCGATAACTGCAAAGAGGGGCTTTCTTGGGGAAGAACCGTGAAAAAAATACATGGAGATCCTTGAAGAACAAAGGGCGTGCCTTGAGTCACCACTTGTTTCTCAAGATAACTCATTTGAATCTCAAGAGGGATTTGGCAAAGATGAGATCCTCGCTGAGGTGAAGAAGCAGCTGCTGTTAGCAGGGCCTCTTGTGTCAGTTAATTTCTTGGTATTTAGTTTGCAGGTTATCTCAGTAATGTTTGTGGGTCATCTTGGGAACCTTGCACTTTCTGGTGCTTCCATGGCAACTTCCTTTGCTTCAGTTACTGGTTTTAGCTTGTTGGTAAGACTAGTGGGTCTAATCTAAGTACCTTTTTTTTTTGGGTACTTGATAGTAAGATGAAATGAACCTGACTCTTTCATTTTTTTTTTCTCATCATGCACTACATATTATATACATTATTCAAAGATTGTATAGTTTTCTCATTACTTTCAGCCGCGAGGCTGCTCGTTTAAAGCATGTTCATTCATATATAGGAAGATGTTCAAACTTCAATGTCCATTGATCCTAGAAAAATGCTCCGTACATGTTACCCTCTCTAAAATTTTCTTTGGTACCCTTTTTTCTCCTGGTACATTACAGTGTTAAGCCCTTGTTTCTAATTTTTTTCCCCTTTCTGATGTTTAGAGGGGAATGGCAAGTGCATTAGATACATTCTGTGGTCAGTCCTATGGAGCAAAACAATATCACATGCTTGGTATTCACTTACAGAGGGCCTTGATTGTTCTGTTATTGGTTAGCATTCCCCTTGCGTTTATCTGGGCCAATGCTGGTGACATTCTTTTGTTTTTTGGACAAGATCCTGAAATATCAGCTGAAGCTGGACAGTATGCTCGTTTCATGCTGCCCAGCATTTTTGGTTTCGCTATCCAGGAATGCCATATCAGATTCTTACAAACCCAAAACATTGTAGTTCCAATGATGGCTGTCTCAGGATTTACAACGTTACTTCATATCCTTATTTGTTGGATTCTGGTGTTCAAGTCTGGTCTCGGAAATAAAGGCGCTGCTTTGGCAAATACCTTCTCTTACTGGATTAATGCTTTACTTCTAATACTATATGTCAGAATCTCTCCCTCCTGTAAGAATACTTGGACAGGCTACTCGAAGGAAGCCTTCTACGGTATTCCCAAGTTCTTAAGATTATCAATTCCTTCAGCTATAATGCTCAGGTAATTAACCTTCATTTCCCCTTTTTAACTAACTTCAGATTCATGTGAGTGTTTGATAGTAATTAATAGCGATTTGACATTTGAAGAAAGTTTAGTTTCTCATAGCTCACTATGTCTTGGAACAGCCTGGAAATCTGGTCGTTTGAGATGATGGTTCTGTTATCTGGCCTTCTTCCCAATCCAAAGCTTGAAACATCAGTTCTGGCAATCAGGTTTATATTCCATCTCATTTTTGTCAAGTACAAATGCGATAGCTTTAAATTACAATAAATGATAATGTCATCAATATCATTGACCAATTGTGAGATTGATACTCCAGCCTTAATACTTGTGCAACGATTTATATGATACCTCTTGGGCTTAGTGCTGCAGTGAGGTGAGTTCAAGTTATTTTGGCTGATAATACCATCTGTTGAATTACATGCGATTTAATTTGCTTTTTTTTTTTTAATTTCCCTCCTCATGTTATATCTTCTCTCCTAATCAGCACAAGAGCTTCCAATGAACTGGGAGCTGGGCGACCGCGAGCTGCTTATCTAGCAGTCTGTGTTGCAGTGTTCATAGTGGCCTCTGAAGGAACTCTGGCAGGCACTGTCATGATTTTGTGTCGAAAAAGTTGGGGCTATCTCTACAGCAAAGATGAGCAAGTAGTGAAATATGTGGGAGAAATGTTGCTGTTGATTGCAGCCTCCCATTTTATTGATGGTATACAATCTGTGCTTACAGGTTAGTGGCAAGTTACTAGCTGTACTTTCTTTACGCTTGCCTTTCAGGCATTGCTTGCTTCTTTGCTACAATAGGAATATGCACGACTGGTTTCGGTACTATCTACATATTTTTTCTGCTTTTAGCTTCTTGAAGCCTTTATGCTATTAGTATATGTTACTCGAATTTGGGTTTGAGTGTAAGATACGGGTATGTGTCCGACACGGGTATGTTCAATTTTTTTCAAGATTTCTATGTATTTGGAAGGTTTTTAGAGGATCATATCCCTATACCCATGTCATTAGCTATTAGTTATTACTTTAACAAAAATGAAGAATCGGAGCAACGTAGCTATCAGTTATTCTCTATTGATGATTAATTTGTAATTATACCCCAAAAAAAAATTGCAGGGGCTGCTAGGGGATGTGGTTGGCAGAAAATCGGGGCCTTGGTTAATCTGGGAGCATATTATCTTATGGGTATCCCTTCTTCAATTATACTAGCTTTTGTCTACCATCTTGGAGGGAAGGTAATATTTATTAAAATTGAGTTGTTTTCAAGGCTCTTTCCAATTTAATTGCTTAGCTTTGTACACTTCCATGGCAGGTCGGAGTAGTAGTATGACAAAAATCTGTTTTCATTGTTATTCACTGCAGGGACTATGGACAGGTCTTATAGTGGCGCTTTTTGTGCAAGCATCATCTTTAGCCATAGTAACTCTAAGCACCAAATGGGAGGAAGAAGTAAAGCTCTTTTCCCAGTTAAACCATGCATATATGTATATATATATATATATATATATATATATATATATATATATATATATATATATATATTATTCCCTCTTAAGCTCCACCACAAATTTTATTTTCTCAATTTGCAGGCAAAGAAAGCTGCTGACAGAGTGCATCCCGCATCAAATTCTTCGGCTATAATATTATGATAAAGAGAAGAGATGACTTCGAGTAATGTAAATGTAATACCACCAAGTCGTTTCAAATTTCCAAGGCCGGCCTCTATTCTGAAGCGTCAGGAAATTTGGGAAACCTGAATATTAATTGTTTACAATAAAACTGCGTTACTAATCATTCGCAAGATAAAATCAAACTGTTGGATTATTTTATTCTCTGTATGATTAAAACAGGGAAGAGAACCGGTTCGATTCTATTATACCTGATTATATGTGGTAAAGATTTTTAGTTCTTTAAGTGTATTTAGGCCTGTTTAGTATTATTGTTGGTACAATTTTTTTACGTCAAAAGTTGTGTTTCATCGTAAATACAATACTAAACAGTAGAAAAAATTGGGTTTTGAGAATAAAATCATGATTTGACAACTCAAATAAAAAAGTCAAAAAAATGGATATTTTAATATGATTTTTGGATAAATTAATTATATTATCCTCACATTTTTAAATTTTTATTATTTTAAATATATCTTTTTTGACATTTTAATTTCTCACAGTATTTTTTTATAGTAATGCCAAACATTTGAAAGTTCTTAAATTACATTTTTTTCAACACACATTTTAAACATATTTTTTCAATCTAAATCTTTTCTAGTTCAACTTTTTTTTCAACAGTAACTCTAATTTAACCCTTAGAACTAGATGTACACACAAATTTCGCATCGAAAATATGACAAAGAAAATTTGCAATCAAATAAGAATTTTATTAATCAAACTTTGAGGTTACAATCACTTGAAATTCTTAAAATAAAGAAATCCTTTGATTCTTTTCTTCAACAAGATTCTGATGAGATCCGCTTCAAGGGTCTTCTAGACTTGATCTTGAAAAAAACGGATTTGACCTCCTTTCTTTTGATGAAACAAGATTAAAGAGCAGCTTTCTTAAGAACATGCACATCGTTCTTCAGAATATCTTTAATTTCTTCAATTCCTTCAATTCTTCAGAGAATTCTTCTTGGGATTTTGGAGAGGATTTGTGTCTTCAAAATCTTCTTCTTCTCTTCAGGCTTCTGAATTGTGAATTTGTGTTAAGGGGAGGTCTCTATTTATAGTGGTAGCCAGCCAGGTGAAAGAGAGTTCTAAAACAACTTGTCCTCCTTATTTATCTCTTAATTAATTTAATTTAATTAGAGATAATATCTTCTTATTTATCTCTTAATTAATTTAATTTAATTAGAGATAAAACTTTATTATTTATCCCTTAATTAATTTAATTTAATTAGAGATAAAACTTCATTATTTATCTCTTAATTAATTTAATTTAATTAGAGATAAAACTTCATTATTTATCTCTTAATTAATTTAATTTAATTAGAGATGAAGTAATTATGACACATTGGTGAAATTTGATTGGGTGACCCATGAATCCTTACAATTTGATTGGTCAAGCCATGTGTACATAATTAATTAATTGTAAAATAATTAATTATGATATGATAATGCATAATTTAATTAAAAATTTCTTAATTAAAAGAAATTTCAATTAACACGTGGCAATTTGTAATTGGTCAAATTTTTTTCTCCTTCTACAAATGCTCCCTCAAGACTTGGTTACGTACACGATTTTTTGAGTGTAGCAAGTGGACAAGTCTTGAAATTTAATTTACTTTTGATTTGTTTGCATTATCTTGAGAAGATTTGCGTGCCTCAATTGTCTCCCATGATTTTGTATGTGACAAGTAATCAAATCATGCAACTTAATTTAAAGTAAATTCTTAATCGGCAATAAATTTTTTTTCTAAGGTATTTTGAACTCTTAGTATGCCTTGGTTTTGGAAGTCTAAATTAAACAGGCCAGCCGAACAACATGAGAATTGTAGTCTGAGGCCAATTGCCATGGTGTGCATATTCCATAGCCAAGGAATGATTTAATCGGCACCTTTAACTTTTATTCCAACTCCAACATGAAGTTCATTAACAGCCCAATTAGGAAAAGACTTTTAGTTTTAAAAAAAAAAATCTTCAAGCCATATTCCTTCTCCAATAAGAATTGAGATGCAGAAGCATTATATCACAACTCCTAATTAATTAGATGGCTCATGATCTTATATTTCAACTAAAATTCAATTCCTTAAGAAATCGAAACACACACCCCTAATTTTAGGAATCAGTTCTCTTCAAATCCAAATACAAGTCTTGACTTGTAGTCGAATTGGGATTTGAACTAAAGACACTATATAAACTGCCCTGGGGCCTTGAGCATCCCATACTCCATAAAGCATCCGTAAGTTCTTGAAATCACTTTTTTTTTCTACGTTCTGACTGTAAACGTAAATTGCAGGCATCGAAAGAAGCATAAGAGATGTAAGCTGGCCAGTGAATCAAATGCATCGACGTCACCAACATAAAAAAGACAGGAGAATTCACAACCATCCATGTCATCCTAGAAAGATAATCTACTAGAGCTCCTAGAGAATCCAATACGGGGTGATCCAGTAGAGGATAACAATCCAGAGAATGGCCTGAGTCATCTTTGTGGTAGTGCCATTACCGCAAGAATACCTCTCGATTTTATGCCCTTGTTCCTCTTCTGTTTATATTTGTATTGTGACACCATGGTTTGAATTGTTATTGCCACCCATTACCATTATAATCAGGCCATGCTTTGTTATTTGACAACACCTTCAACTTGTTTTCTTGCCACCATAACCATGCATTGACACCTTGATTTTCTTCACAAATTTGTCTTACCATGCACTTTGACACCTTGCACCATAATCATGCCTTTTTTTTTTCCAAGCCATGCATAATATTCCTTGACCTGCCGATCACCTATTCATCTTTATGCATGATTTTGGTTAATTGTACATTACATGCATGTTGACACGTTTGTCTTGCATATTTCACTTTGCCATAAACAAATCCCATGCATTACATATTTTCATTCTTCTTCATGCGCCACTTGTCTTCTTATTTTGGATTCAAGAATCAACTTCTTTTCAGGCTCTCTTTTATTTTTTTTTAGAAGATAAATAAAGAAAATTTTTTTTATTCTCTATTTACTAAAATGTATTCTTTTTTTTTTTTTTTAATTCTCTACCTACTTTGACATTTTTTTGTTTGTTTTGTTTTTGTTTTTGTAGAATCATTATGGTGTACTTCAAGGATCACAAAGATTATCTTGTGATTCTTTCCAAGGAAGACGAAGACATTAAAAAAGGATTATATCTCTTCACTGACAAGCCCATATCGGGTAGATATAAGTCCGCTTGGAAATCATTTGATTTTCCTGCCACTTTGGAAGATTGGTCGATAGAACTTTCCCAAGCCTCACAATCTTCTCCAAAGGCGAGATCTCTTCAATCTAATCTTCATGTCAATACTTCTAATCATGAGAAGTTTGACACATTGGGAAGCCGTATCACTTCCGACAAGTCACATTGGGGATTTTCCTTCAAGATTTTTGGAGAGTTTGGTTACATACCAAAGTATTGGGAATGGACTGAAGATGTGTTATACCACTTCAACAAAAATTTAATGACTGTTAGTATATATGATGCTGTTTATGCATCATTATACACTTATGATCACAACAAGGACGTCATTCGTGCTTTTTGTGAAGCTTGGTGCCCGTCTACCAATACTCTCCACCTTGCTACTGGGGAAGCTTCCATCTCCTTATGGGATTTGCATAAGCTAGGCGGTTTGCCCATTCACGGCATCTTTTATGATGAAGTCATTCCTTGTGCTGTCGAATTGACTGGCTTTGATAACAAGGGAAGATTCATCCTGAGATGTTGTGAGTATCTATTTGCTGCATTCCATATTTTGAAGCAAAACAAGGAGGATAAGGTGTCTATCGAGGATTGGATCAACTTTTGGTTTCAAGGAAAATCGCGTTACACCAAGCCACCTGCTCGAAAAGCAAAGAAGCTTGTTCGTCCAAAAGCTACACATAACCCTATTGGGATCCTTCGGAAGTACCAAGGTCGGGGAATGGCAGGAGATGGAGCATTCACTACACTTGGAATCACAGGAAGTTTAACAACAGACACTTATTTAGCTGCCTTCCTTTCTTGTTGGATTTGTGTTTTCGTTTTCCCAAGTAAAGATTCAAAATTTGTTCGGACAGAGACATTTAAGATAGCCAGCCTGATGGCGATTGGAAGAACTGTTAATCTCGCGATCCCGGTGTTAGCCAATATTTACCATGGACTAAGCCGAATCACACTTTCTACTCAAACGGGCTCTTCAGATGCGTGTTTTCCAATTCACTATGTTTATGGGTGGCTAAGTTATTACTTCCGGACTCACTTTCAAAATCCAGATGATGTATATGGGCCTTTGATGAGCAAGTTTTTTCAGGAGAAGGTGGAGCCAAATACTTTGAGGATTATGACGCCCGCAAGTTGATTCATACTGGCATAGTGTGGAATGCTAACTTATGTCCCAGAAATAGAGATGAAGTGATTGTTGATGATGACGCTCTTAGTAAGATCAATCATGGCTACCTTATTAATGTTCGTTCGAGCTATTTGCCCGCCCGGTGTAACCAAGCCATCATTGTAGAACCTTACAGTCCTCATCGATTTGGGAGACAATTTGGGTTTTGTCAAGATATTCCCGGAGCTCTTAAGGAAGACATTCGTTCTGGATCTGTGGATGATCTATGTAGGTTTTGGAGAATTTGCACTCGTTCTCATACAAAGTCCAGATTGATCTCTCCAGCTCGTTCTCTAAGTCCTAATGATCATGCAACCGCAAGATACATGGAATGGTGGTCGAAAGTTTATGAGCCATATCTTGAGCATTCTATTGATATTTTGATTTCAAGTATCCGTACATCACCATCAAAGAGAAGAAAACCTTCAAAGGATGTTAAGAAAAAGTCTTTAGAAATTTCGCAAGACAAATCCAATATAGCCAAAGTCTCGTCCACTATAGATTTAACAGAGGAGCATGTGAAGGCTTCACAAGAAGTTCCTCGATCAGTGTCATTAGTCGATGAAGCACAAAGGGTTTTACCGAAAGTCATCGAAGGGAAGCATAATGCGATCCTTGAAGATTCAATTGATGAGAGTGACCATGAAAGACATTGGAAGCGAATCAGGCCAAGGGAATCCTTACATGGTGATATATCCCCTGCCAAAAGTGAAGCTTCAGTTTCTAGTTCGCATGAGTTCAACAAACTTGTAGCAGAGATCAAAAATAATGTTTCAAGTATCGTTTCCAACCAAGAAGATGCTTGCCCCAACATGATTGTTAATAATACGTCCCCTATAGTGAAGACTACCATAAGCCATCATGTTGAAGCTAGTCATCTCGCCCTTCCAGAATTTTCTAAGTTTAATGCTGAAAAAGTGATATCCGATAGTCAGTTGAAGCTTGCAACTATTTTGTGGGAAAGCATTCAACCAAGGATTATTCGTGCTTATTTTGATCGGGTTTCTTCACTTACTAGTGATGTCCACAAGATCTTTGATGCAATAGAAGCAATTAAGTCCGTTGATTCATCCTTATTGAAAGGCATGGTGGAAGACTACTTTACACAAGTCCAAAAGTTTAATGAGCTTGAATCTTCCATCTCTTCATCCAAGGATGGAATTGAAAGACTTCAAGCACTTGAAATTCGACTTAAAGATTCAATGTTACTTGAACATAAAACTGTTGAGAACCTTAACACCCTGCAGTCGAACTTGGCAGATATAGAGCAAGAGTTCATTACTTTGCAATGCAAAAAACATAGACTTGAATCTTCGCTCCAAGAAATTGAAGATGAACTGAAAAGAAGAAGAACCGACACCTCCAAGATTTGTGAGGAGATGAATTCTGTTGAGTCTTTTACTACCCTTACTGAGAATGAAGCCAAAAACTTAGATTTGTTGCGAAGTATGTTGGAAGCCTCTCGAGAAGACTTGAAGAATTTCAAATGGAAGCCCTGAATCCCTTTTGATGTAACCTTTTTTTTTTTTTGAAATTTGTATTAGTTCTCAGGATTGTTAGTTTTTTTTTTTTTTTTAATTGTAAGTTCTTTTCAAGTTTGGAATGAAGTTAAATTTCTTTTTCTCCATATATCATCTTTCTTTTCCACTTTCTGAAGCATTTTTGCATCACGCGTGGACTACAAATTAAATTCCCAAAGATCTTTAATTTGTAAAAAATTTGTTTTACTTGAAAAATAACTTGAATCATGAAATTTGAATGGGGAATTATCATGATACTTTCAAGTGAACAAAAGATAATATTTGAATCAAACAAATTTTTTTTTGGACTGAACTTGGCAATGAAACCAAGCTGCCTACATACCCTCGAATTTGAAGGATCAAGTCATAACATAGTTCATCAAATTTTTTTTAATGTGCAGTTTAAGCTCGTGCATAGGAGCAATATGACAGTTTAAGCTCTTGCTTAGGAGCAATACCTTCTTTAAGCATAGTAACGCTTCAAAAACTTTCCATTGATCGGTCCAACTTTGACACCATCTTGATCAACGATCCTGTATGCACCATTGGTATAAACTTCTCGAACAACGTATGGTCCATCCCATTTTGAAAGGAACTTGTTGCCAATACAATGTGAAGTATTTATGGGTCTTCTTACAGCAAGGACTAAATCTCCAACTTGGAAAGATCGCTGCTTGACTTTCTTATTAAAAGCTTTAGATAGTCGAGCTTGATAGCACTCCAAGCGTTGTTGGGCTTCCAACCTTTTCTCATCCAGTGCTTCTAATTCTTCCAAACGTAAGCGTACATTGTCTTCACTAGAAAGATCTTCCTGGATTGCAATCCTCAATGATGGAATTTGTCGCTCAAGTGGTAGAACAGCTTCTACACCATAAACAAGTGCATATGGAGTGGCTTGAGTTGGTGTGCGATATGTAGTTCGATAAGCCCACAGAGCTTCTCCCATCCTTTCATGCCAATCTTTCTTTGAACGGTTAACAACTTTCTTGAGAAGATTGCACAAAGTCTTGTTAAAAGCTTCTACTAATCCGTTTGCTGGAGCATGGTACATTGAAGACTTGTACTGCTTGAAGTCAAACTGTGCACATAATTTGCACATAATTTGCTCATGTGCACATAATCTACTAATCCTATTATCAGTTATGATGTGACGAGGTACACCATACCGATAAATGATGTTTGTCCTGATAAAAGTTGCAACACTTTCTTTTTTTACTTCCCTGTAAGGTTCCACTTTTGCCCACTTTGAAAAGTAATCTATAGCAGAAAGTATATACATATGCCCTAGTGAACTCTTAGGTAATGGTCCTACCAAATCAAGTCCCCAAGCATCGAACGGCCAAGATATGACTATCAGATGTAATGGTTCAGGAGGTTGATGGATGAAGTTTGCATGAAACTGACAAGCTTGACATTTCTTGGAGTAGTCCATGCTATCCTTTACCATTGTTGGCTAGTAGTATCCCATTCTTTTAATTTGAAAGTGCAATTTAGCTCCAGACTGATGTGCACCACAAATTCCTAAATGAGCTTCTTGTAAGGTTTTGGATACTTCATCTTCTCCTAAACATCGAAGGAAGACCCCATCAAAAGAGCGGCGATAAAGCGTACCCTTGAAGTAAATAAATCGAGGAGCTCGACGTTTCACTTCTGTTTTATGCCTTGGATCATTGGGTAGCCTCCCATGCTCTAAATAGTCAATCAATGATTGTCTCTAATCTTTTTTTTCAACTTTGCAAACTGAAACAACATTGGATTCTGTATTGTTATCTTTAAAATCAACTGGAGGCAAAATCCATCGTTTGCAAAGAGGGACTTTTACTTCTACACTTGGCATGGCAAGAGCTGATGCTAGATTAGCTAGAGAATCTGCTTGCTTGTTCTCTCTTCTTGGTACATGTTCCAAGCTTACATTGTCAAACCATTCCAAAATCTTCTTCGCATAGTTGACATATGGTAAGAGATCTAGCTTCTTAACTTCATAAAGTGAAAGAAGTTGGTTGATGACCAATTTGGAATCCCCAAACACTTTAAGTTGAGTGATCTTCATATCCACTGCCATTTCCAATCCAATGATCAGAGCTTGGTATTCTGCTACATTGTTGGAACAATTTTCAGTGAGAGTAAATGCATAAGGCAATACATCTCCTTCTGAAGTGACAAAGACAACACCTGCTCCAACTCCATCTTGATGGGCAGCCCCATCGAAGAATAGTTTCCATGGCCTGGGAATTTCGATGAAAAGAGCATCTTCATCTGGGAGATCTTCAGAGAATTCCCAATCATCTGGAATCGGATGGTTTGCAAGGAAATCGGCAAGTGCTTGCCCTTTAACAGCCTTTTGTGGAATATAAGTAATATCGAACTCTTGTAGCAAAAGAGCCCATTTTGCCAATTTTCCACTAAGCACAGACTTGGACATGAGATATTTGAGGGGATCTGCTCACGAAATCAAACGAACAGAATGAGCTTGCAAATAATGCCTCAGCTTTTTAATTGCAAACATCAATGACAAGCATGTCTTTTCAATGGGAGAATAATTTAATTCAGCGCCATTAAGAGTTCTACTAAGATAGTAGAGTGCAGTTTCTTTTCCTTCATCATTCTCTTGTGCCAACAATGCTCCTAAGGAACGTTCTTGTGCAGCAATATAAAGGATCAACGGCTCCTCTGGTATAGGTGCCTTCAGAATAGGTGGTCGTAACAAAAAGGTCTTAATGCTCTTAAAAGCATTACTGCAGGCCTTATCCTAGACAAAAGGGACATATTTCTTCATTAGCCGACTAAATGGTCGACATCGACCAGCCAAGTTTGAGATGAAGTGTGGATATATGCCAATCTTCCTTGCAGACTTTTAAGTTCATGCAGATTGCGCGGTTCAGGCATTTTCATGATTGCATCTATTTTTGATTAATCGATATCAATCCTACGATGTCGTACGATGAACCCCAAAAACTTGCCCGAGGATACTCCGAACGCACACTTGAGAGGATTCATCTTCAATTGGTATCTGCGTAATCTTTCAAACACTTGGCGAAGATTGATGGAGACTCAATTAAGGGTTGTAAACCCAAGTGCAGGTTATGTTCAAGTAATAAATTCTCGGGTTTCCGAGGTCGAACCACAGGGAAGCGTATTAGTAAGTATAAGTTTATAAATATATAAGAAAAAGAAAGTAAACAAGATATTAGGGAATCAACAACAAAACAAAATAAACAAGATATTAGAGAACAAAATAAATAAAATAACATAAAAGAAATTAAACAAAATATAAAAAAAAAAACAATAAGAAAAGATGTTGAGGTTAGAGAATCCACTCTTGGTGTTATGCTAAGATTAATCTTGTTTTATTACACAATTGAAATTCACACATAAGGGAGATTCCAATCGGAAGGTTTAGCAATTCAGTCCAAATTGTCCAACGTCCATAGCATATGATATTATGTTCATTTGGTGTCCTCAAAACTCACAAAAAGAGTCCAAGCATTCCTTATGCCAAGGTATATGTCTACAACAAATCAAGGTTATGAAACCAAGCATTTACTGTGCCATTTTCATTGTCAATAATGAATCAAGATCCCTACTTTGCAAGTATGATTTTAAACCAAAAGAAAATATTATCTATACTAAATGATGATTTATTTTAGCTCATGTTTAAGAGACTAACCTTAGCATTTACCAAAAGCTTCACCTCATCACCTCAACAATATGATTAGCAACACATACTAGATATGAAGAAAATGAAAAGAAAAAGAAAGAAAAAGAAAACTAGAGAAAGGAAAGAAGAAAACTTAGAGAATTACATTGCAATGGCTAATATCCTACCAATGTATCAATGTATCCCAATACTCATCCAAGGCCCTCTATTTATACACATTTTGGAGGGCTAAATGACAAGAGACAAGCTTTACAAATTTCAAAGGTAGGTATAATAGGTGGGTGCATTTTTCTAACAATTTTCGTCATATTGTATGACAATTCTGATCAGCCAGCTTGATGGTCGATTTTGTCAATGTTGGAGGCTCGATCTGATAAAATGGTCTTCTAGAAAAATATACCCCTATCAGTTACGGATCTATAGCCGTTGGAATCAGCGTATTTGCTGATGTGGATAAGAAGATATGGGCAAAATACGAAAACAGGTCAGCACAGACGTCATTGCACATCAGCCAACTTGATGGTCGATTTCGCTAGGGAAAACGACTCCGTTTCAAGAAGTGTAAAACATGAAAAAGATAGATATGCCTCTTAGCTTTGCATGGCTACAAATTTTAGCCTTATTTCTTCAGTGAAACTCGAGATATAGCTGATATGGCAAACGGTGTCGGAACTGGAACTGAACTGGATTTGCCCTTAATTCTAGTAATCTGAAATCACTCAAAGAAACTTGTGAAAAACACCAAATTACATAAAAATATAAAAGATCATAAACATAATTAGACTAAACAATAATAACTCGTATTTGACACAAAACAATAATAAAACATAACTAAAAACTATATAATTATACGAGTTATCACACCCCCACACTTAGATTGTTGCTAGTCCCTAGCAACGACTCAATAAAAATAAAATAAGAAAATCTAATCTAATCCATTTTCGTAGGAAATCACGGTGGCACTTAGCATGTGACACAAGCCTTTAAACCCCTAGGTGTCCCTAGTGGACGAGTTTAGTCTCGTGAGGGTTTGCTAGAACGATACCCACAAACATTGAAAAACTAAAATATAAGTAAACTACATACACTAAAAATATTTACTCCTAATCCTTTCAATATAAATTAGAGACAATCTTTGAACAAGTCTTGTAAACTAATCAATAGCTCAAAGAATTTCACAAAAAATCATGCTTGAATGTAAATAAATGAGTTAAGCCAATATTAACATAACATATTTCAATCAAAATAGTGCATATTCAACTTAATCTCAACTTCTCACTATACTCTCATGATTTTCACTCTTTAAAGTAGTGGTAAAGTGTTTACACTCAATCAATCTCATGAAAACAGTTCTACCATATGCTTGCTTGTCCACCTATTCTCCACTATTTAGATCATACAACTTCATAAATCAAGAGGTCTTTTTTCAAGGTTGTAATGGGGCCAAAGGGTTATAATGTGGTTAAAGAACAAAAGGATAAAGATATCACAAAGGTTCCAAAGAGTTCATAGATTTTAGAGACATAATAAGATCATACAAATAAAACTTCTCAAAACTCTTATAAAGCACATAATAACATAGGCTAAATATTCATGTTGAGCCTTTGCATCATTCTAACCAACTTTGTAACATCTTTTTCTAGAAGTTCAAGAGAAGATTTTTTTTTTTTTTTTAATATGGGAATGTATTTGACAATGATCCCTTTCTTTTTCTCTTGACTTTTTCTTTTCTTTTCTTCCCCCACACTTATCTTTTGTTTCTAACCCAAATTTTCAACTAAAAATATCCCTTGTTTTTTTTTTTTTTTTTTTTTTTTTTTTTTTTTTGCAATATGTCTCAAAATATACAAATCCATCTTTAGAACAAGGGTAAGGATATAAGTATATTTAGGCTAGGTGTAAGTTGTGGTTACCAATAAAACAGCATATTTAATGTAGGCTCAAATTGGCTCACTAGTGGGGATGTTCTCTTAGAACATTAATAAGGGATGGCTGTTTGGCTCTGGTTATAATCCTAATGCCTCTATCATATTCATGTTGTCACATGTATCAATATAGTATCAAACGGTTTAAAGCAAGTTCTAGAGAATCATGTAATCATAAGAGCACTCAAGAAAGAAATTAGATTGATTTGTATAATGCATCAATCATTATAGGCTCAAAAACTCACAAGGATGATTATACAAGTCAGATTAAGTCTAAACATGCTTCTTTCTCAATCACATATCATATTAACATTGGCTCATAAAAAGGTTGATATCAAGCTCAATTCTCATGAAAATCTTCTCACTAATAAATCTGTTTTAGACTTATCCAATTCATATCTCATTATAGTATTGAAAGTAACTAAAAAAACACACTAAGTCTAAACATGCTTTTTTTTTTTTGTTGAAGAAGAAGAAGATTAAATCAAACTGACAAGGTATGTCTCAAGTCTCCCTTACTCAGACCTTGTTCAGAATGAATACTTCTAAATGTCTTAAAACACAACAAATTTTTTTTTTTAGCAAAATATGTCCCTTACCCCCCTACTAAAATATGACATTGTCCCCAATGTCAAATTTTAATGGTAGAATTTAGGAGATATTACCTGCAGAGGTTGCTAACCACTTATTATAACTGAGACACAACAAGCAAAATGTTAGATAATGTCACAAAGACAAAGTGCAATCCACTCCTTGCTCGTCCATATCTCTTTTTCTTTTTCCGAGCGTTTGCGAAACAACCGTAGCAGATAAACACTCATAAGCTTGGAGCTTTTTGAGTAAATCTTCAATAGTTGTAGCAGAAATTATGGTTCTCCTTGCCTCTGAAAACATGAATCCATTATCCACAGCATTATCTAAATATGAAAGCAAATTACTAAAATAACCATTAATATAAAGCAAACCAATGGGTTTCTTATTTGTGACCAAAGATGACCAAGAAGCCACGCAAGCTATTTCTTCCAATGTACCCAGACCTCCTGGTAAAGCAATGAATGCATCGGCAGAATGGTACATGATTGTCATCCGTTCAGGGATACTCCAGACTTGTATTTCCTTACCCACGGTAGGTCCACAAAAATCTGTGAATAGTTTTGGCACGATCCCTAGAACTGGACTTCCTCCGGCGTGTGCTGCTGTAGCGACTGCTCCCATTAGATCCGTACTACCGCCTCCATAAATCAACTGGATCTTTTGTTGGGCAAGTATTACTCCAACTCTTATGGCTTCATCAGCGAATATGTTATTTTTCCCTGGATAAGCACCTCCAAAGACACAAATTTTTTTAATGCGCTGGGACGAAGTGCTTTCCATTTTTTTTTCTTTTTCGAGTGCCTGAAAGAGAATGAGTACATGGTGTAATATATAGAGGATTGAGTAGTGAATCAGACAAGAGTAATAATGTCGCCGAAAGTGTATCTGACCTGTCAGAAGAAAATGTTAACCTAACAAAAGATTTTTGCGTGATTTCAGGAAGAAAATCAAAAAGAGAAGAAAAATCAACCGTAAAAGACCAATGCAAAAAAAAAAAAAACGAGAATAATTACACAAATCTAACAACACGTAAATTAAACCGAAATGAAGTTATTACAAATCAAACCAAAAGTTGAGAAGTTATTTATTGTAGTTGTGATTGTGGCTCACATCTTCCTCTGGTTTTACGTCCAGAAACGGCTTAAACGCCTTCTATGAGTCGAGGATATGCTTCCCATCCAGTTTTCTTACAAGCTGGCAAACAGGGTCTTTTAACATCAGATTCCCAAGATGTTGTCATTCCCTTTGGAATTGCGGCCATAAATCAAGAATTTCTCTTTGTACGTCTCCACTAGGATGCGTCTCAAGAGAAAGTTGGATATTACCCAAATTCTCCTTACTCAGTCCATCCTTAATGAATTCAATTTTTATCATCTCGATTAGAGGACGAAATCCCAATAGAATGACATTTACCGTTACACGTCCATCGTGCACATGGTAGGAGTTGTATTAGAAAGATTACCTGAAAAAGTTTCACAATAAAATATAACAAAACGACGAGATCTAAAATCACGTCGCCAAACAAGCATAAAACAAAGTTAATATACAGATTAGGCGGTATAACCAGCCAATAAAACAAAGTTAATATACAATATAAATATAAATATATAGAAAATTAGGCGGTATAACCAGCAAAAATAAATCAAAGTTAATATACAAATTAGGCGGTATAACCAGCCAATAAAAATAAATATACTTATAAACTTATATACTTAGTATTGCCTCCCCGGCAACGGCGCCAAAAACTTGATGGAGACTCAATTAAGAGTTGTAAACCCAAGTGCAGGTTATGTTCAAGTAATAAATTCTCGGGTGTCCGAGGTCGAACCACAGGGAAGCGTATTAGTAAGTATAAGTTTATAAATATATAAGAAAAAGAAAGTAAACAAGATATTAGGGAATCAACAACAAAACAAAATAAACAAGATATTAGAGAACAAAATAAATAAAATAACATAAAAGAAATTAAACAAAATATAAAAAAAAAAACAATAAGAAAAGATGTTGAGGTTAGAGAATCCACTCTTGGTGTTATGCTAAGATTAATCTTGTTTTATTACACAATTGAAATTCACACATAAGGGAGATTCCAATCGGAAGGTTTAGCAATTCAGCCCAAATTGTCCAACGTCCATAGCATATGATATTATGTTCATTTGGTGTCCTCAAAACTCACAAAAAGAGTCCAAGCATTCCTTATGCCAAGGTATATGTCTACAACAAATCAAGGTTATGAAACCAAGCATTTACTGTGCCATTTTCATTGTCAATAATGAATCAAGATCCCTACTTTGCAAGTATGATTTTAAACCAAAAGAAAATATTATCTATACTAAATGATGATTTATTTTAGCTCATGTTTAAGAGACTAACCTTAGCATTTACCAAAAGCTTCACCTCATCACCTCAACAATATGATTAGCAACACATACTAGATATGAAGAAAATGAAAAGAAAAAGAAAGAAAAAGAAAACTAGAGAAAGGAAAGAAGAAAACTTAGAGAATTACATTGCAATGGCTAATATCCTACCAATGTATCAATGTATCCCAATACTCATCCAAGGCCCTCTATTTATACACATTTTGGAGGGCTAAATGACAAGAGACAAGCTTTACAAATTTCAAAGGTAGGTATAATAGGTGGGTGCATTTTTCTAACAATTTTCGTCATATTGTATGACAATTCTGATCAGCCAGCTTGATGGTCGATTTTGTCAATGTTGGAGGCTCGATCTGATAAAATGGTCTTCTAGAAAAATATACCCCTATCAGTTACGGATCTATAGCCGTTGAAATCAGCGTATTTGCTGATGTGGATAAGAAGATATGGGCAAAATACGAAAACAGGTCAGCACAGACGTCATTGCACATCAGCCAACTTGATGGTCGATTTCGCTAGGGAAAACGACTCCGTTTCAAGAAGTGTAAAACATGAAAAAGATAGATATGCCTCTTAGCTTTGCATGGCTACAAATTTTAGCCTTATTTCTTCAGTGAAACTCGAGATATAGCTGATATGGCAAACGGTGTCGGAACTGGAACTGAACTGGATTTGCCCTTAATTCTAGTAATCTGAAATCACTCAAAGAAACTTGTGAAAAACACCAAATTACATAAAAATATAAAAGATCATAAACATAATTAGACTAAACAATAATAACTCGTATTTGACACAAAACAATAATAAAACATAACTAAAAACTATATAATTATACGAGTTATCAAAGATCAGCAAGATGATCGGATTTTTCCTTTGACTTCACTACCAAGTCATCAACATAACATTCAACATTCTTGTGAAGCATATCATCAAAGATCTTTTGCATTGCTTTTTGATAAGTAGCACCTGCATTCTTTAACCCAAACGACATAACTTTGTAACAGTATATTCCTTTTGGAGTTCGAAATGCGGTAAGTTCTTCATCTCTTGGAGCCATGCGAATTTGATTATAGCCAGACGATCCATCCATAAATGACAAAGCTTCGTGGCCAGTTGTAGCATCAACCATTATTTCTGTTAAAGGGAGAGGAACCTTTGGACAAGCATTGTTCAAATCTCGAAAATCTACACAAACTCGAAGTTGACCATTTTTCTTTCTCACTAGAACAATATTTGAGATCCAAGTGGGATACTTGACTTCTCTAATAAAGCCAGCTTTGATGAGCTTATTGACCTCAGCTTCAATTTGGGGAATCAAGTCAGGATGGAAACGTCGTTGAGCTTGTTTGATAGGTCGGACACTTTTCTTGACAGCCAGATGATGCATAGCTACTTTTGGATCAAGTCCCGGCATCTCTTTGTAAGTCCAAGCAAAGATATCTCGATACTCTATCAAAAGATCAAGATAGGCTTTTTCCTCTTCTGGTGGTAAGCAAGCATTAATAAAGACCGGTCGTGGATCTTCACTAGTACTGATGTTAACCTCCTTTAGCTCATCAATAGTAGCTTGATTTCCTTCTTCAAAAGATGAAGGGGCTTCTTGGGCTTCTTCTTCTTGAGATTTTTCACCAGTTTCTTTTACAGATACATGGTTAGAAGTAAGGAAATCTGTTTCTTCAAGTTTTTCTTCCTCTGAGGATGAGATCGATTTGGTTATAACCACTGTGTGCTTTCTAGCCTTTAAAACTTCACCAATAGTTACCTTCCATTCGCTTTGCCATTTCATTCGAGAAAGAATTTTGCTATGAAGATCTCTTGATTCCTTTAAAGTGGAAAATATTTTTTTCGGCCACAGTTAACTTCTTCAGAGAACAGACTTCCAAGCCTTGACTGAATGGAAATTGGTTTACTTACAGAAACTTCACTGCATTTTTCTCCCATTCGTTCAAAAATTGACCTTCGTGATGATTGGATGCTCAAACGATCAAACACTGAACATCGTGTTGAGCGTGCTCCCAAGCGATCAAATACTGAAAGTCCTGGTGGCTTCACTGCATCTTCTTGCTCTTCGAGAACTTCCTCCATATTTATGTACCTCGAAGTTTGTTTATGAATCTTCAATTTTAATGGAGAATATCCAAGCCCCTCTCTAGAAGTTCCGATGTGATCAATTTTCTTTTGCCAGACCTGTCAGATCTTGAATGAACTTTGCAGTTTTTCTTTGTTAGACTCTTTTGTCTCGTGAGCCAATTTTGCAACATCCTCTTGTTTTTATCTAGCTTTGACAAGCAACCTATAAGCATTAGGATCAAAATCTTTGGCTCGATGAGTAGGAAGATCCTGATGTTCACAAAGAGGTTCTTCTACTGGCCTTACAAATCCTTTCAGTGGAGGTATAAGGACTCTTGATTCTTCCAAGTTAGTGAGGAGAAATGCCAAATCCTTTAAACCTTGAGCAATTTCATCTTCTCCAACTGTGGAGGAAGCCAAATTCTTTCCCTTTTGCTTTAATTCTTGCATCGGGTTGGGCATTACTTCTTCGATAAATGTATCTATTAGATAAAACTTTGCATCTGCGAAATGTTTTTCTGCTATAGTAAATGGCTTAGCATCTGCAAGGATCGTCTTGACTTGACCGTTTCTGCAATACTTGAGACATTGGTGCAGAGTTGAGGAGACTACACCATTTTGATGTATCCACGGTTGTCCTAACAACATGTTGTACGTCGTTTTGGCATCGATCACATGGAAAAATGGACTTGACTCCATATCTCCAATGAAAAGTTGAAGTCTAAGTTTTCCAAGAGCTCTTTGCCCCCCTTGGTTGAATCCTTGGATCATCAAGCGGCTTTGCATCAATTCATCCAAAGGAACTCCCAATTCCTTCATTGTCATCAACGAGAGTATGTTGACAGCAGAACCATCATCGATCAAGATTTTATTGATCTTCTGTTCTCGAGTATATCCTACGACGAACAACGGCCGATTATGAGGGGTTGACCCCAGTAACAGATCTTCATCAGAAAAGTTAATTTTCGTAGCACAAGAATGATCATCAACTTCAAATGCTACTGTGTCAATGTTGTTTTCATTATCTTCATTGCCACCATTATGGTTACAATTCATGAAAACCAAATCTTCATCTCTAAGCAGAATTGGCATGAATTCGTTTAAAGTGATTGGCCTCCTTGACTTTCTCCCTACTGAATTTTTACCCTGAGATGGCATTTTTGTTTCTTGAGGCACATTGGGCTTTGGAGATTTAGATGGTTGTTTGATCATCTTAGCTCTTGTAGGCACTTTCACAAGTTTTGGAAGATTCTTCCTTTTTCTTTTTCGGCGTGTGACTAGAGTCCAACCGTCGTAATCTTGATTTTGTCTTTGAAGCAAAAAGTTGCCTCCACTTCCCTGAAGATCCACCATCGTACTTGTACTTGGAGCCAGTATGATAGGATCAATAGAGCCAAATTTTATGGTTCTATCCAGCAAATTGGATTGAGAAATCATATTGACTGATGCCAAATTTGACGACACCGTTTCTTCTTCAAACTCTATTTTCCCCTCTTCATAGAGTCGCATGATTTTATCCTTCAAAATAAAGCACTTCTCTAGAGGATGGCTAATCAAGCGATGGTACTTGCAATAATTGGGGTCTTCTACTTTATCAGCTTCTTCAGGTCGCTTCATTTCTGGTAACTGAATCAGCTTAGTCTTTAAAAGTTCTTCAAGAATGCTTGAAACATCAGAATCAGGAAAAGAATACTTCTTTTCTTGCCTCTCCTTCAAAGTGATCTTGCCTTTACTTTTGTCTTGGATAGGAGAAGATTTCGTCTCTTGAGATTGTTTTGACTTGGGAGATATCTTAAGAGGCTTGGTAGTCACGGCCATGGACTGTTTGCTTTCTCCCTTATTGATAAAGGTTTTGCCCCCTTTGTGGGTATCTTGTTTTTCCTTACCTTTCTTTGGCTCTTGCACCGGAGGTTCTTGATTTCCAACAGCTGACATACTCAACTCCATATCATGAGCGCGAATGGCTAATTCTTCAAAGGTCTTAGGCTTGATGCCTTGAAGAATGTAACGCAAGCCCCAATTCATGCCTTGGATGCACATGTCAAGGGCAGAAGACTCAGACAGTCTTTCTTTGCAGTTAAGGCTCAGATTCCTCCATCTGTGGATATAATCAATGACTGGCTCATCTTTCCATTGACATGAGCTTGTGAGTTCGATCATGTTGACTATGCGGCGAGTGCTATAGAATCGATTAAGGAATTCACGCTCAAGTTGTTCCCAGCTGTCAATCGTCCCAGGCGCAAGATCAGTATACCAATCAAAGACGTTGCTTTTTAAGGAGCGAACGAACTGCTTCACCATGAGATCTCCATAGGTGCCAGCATTATGGCAAGTTTCCACGAAATGTGCAACATGTTGGCGTGGATTTCCTTTTCCATCGAATTGCTGAAACTTTGGGGGTCGATAGTTCCCAGGCATCCTCAGACGATCGATCCTTTGAGAATATGGCTTTGCATATGTATATGAAGGTTGAGTGACGCTTTCAACTTGATCTTTGATAGCCTCCTTGATAAGATCCTTGAGCTGACTGGTAGTGACGAGTTCATTGATCTTTTCTTCAGAATCCTTAGCAACTTCCTTGCCAGAGTTCTCACCATCATCTTGAAAGATTGATTGCCAATTTTGGTTTGAAGCTTCGTTTCTTTTTCTAGTGAGACCGGCGATCTTGTCCATCATGGAAGCGATCTGGTTATCCTTCTTTTTGATGCGTGCTGAAAGAATTTCAACAGATTTTGCCAGAAGTGCCACTTGTTCTTCCAATGATGTGGTGCCAGTTGTCATGACAGCCATTACTCTAGAACTTGATTTTGGAGCAGATGATGGAATAGGGCTGTTGCTTGAGTAGCTATCTTGTTCTTTATATGTTAACTGGCGACTTGCACTTGATCCTCGAGGAGAATCAACTTGTCCAGCAGAAACTTCTTCTAAGTCTTGAATTGGAAAATAAGTGTCATAGAGAGTGTTTTGATTGAGCACCGGAAAAGTTTGCTCATACAATTCAGCAAGAGCTTTGGTCTTCCTCCTAGTGCCATAAGGATGAGTGGGGATATCATCGCTTGATGGTGAAGTGGGGTAGACTGCAGGATTAGCTCGAGCAGGCTTGAGAGTTGGTTTGTTAGCAAGGTTCTTCTTGGGAGCCATTGCAACTTGATAACTTGAGTTTTGAAGAAAATAGATGAAAGGCAGAGATGGTCCCACCGGGCGTGCCAAAATTTGTACACACAAATTTCGCTTCGAAAATATGACAAGGAAAATTTGCAGTCAAATAAGAATTTTATTAATCAAACTTTGAGGTTACAATCTCTTGAAATTCTTAAAATAAAGAAATCCTTTGATTCTTTTCTTCAACAAGATTATGATGAGATCCGCTTCAAGGTTCTTCTAGACTTGATCTTGTAAAAAATAGATTTGACCTCCTTTCTTTTGATGAAACAAGATCAAAGAGCAGCTTTCTTAAGAACAGGCACAGCGTTCTTCAGAATATCTTTAATTTCTTCAATTCCTTCAATTCTTCAGAGAATTCTTCTTGGGATTTTGGAGAGGATTTGTGTCTTCAAAATCTTCTTATTCTCTTCAGGCTTCTGAATTGTGAATTTGTGTTAAGGGGAGGTCTCTATTTATAGTGGTAGCCAGCCAGGTGAAAGAGAGTTCTAAAACAACTTGTCCTCCTTATTTATCTCGTAATTAATTTAATTTAATTAGAGATAATATCTTCTTATTTATCTCTTAATTAATTTAATTTAATTAGAGATAAAACTTTATTATTTATCTCTTAATTAATTTAATTTAATTAGAGATAAAACTTTATTATTTATCCCTTAATTAATTAAATTTAATTAGAGATAAAACTTCATTATTTATCTCTTAATTAATTTAATTTAATTAAAGATAAAACTTCATTATTTATCTCTTAATTAATTTAATTTAATTAGAGATAAAACTTTATTATTTATCCCTTAATTAATTAAATTTAATTAGAGATAAAACTTCATTATTTATCTCTTAATTAATTTAATTTAATTAGAGATGAAGTAATTATGACACATGGGTGAAATTTGATTGGGTGACCCATGAATCCTTACAATTTGATTGGTCAAGCCATGTGTACATATTTAATTAATTATAAAATAATTAATTATGATATGATAATGCATAATTTAATTAAAAATTTCTCAATTAAAAGAAATTTCAATTAACACGTGGCAATTTGTAATTGACCAAATTTTTTTCTCCTTCTACACTAGAATTATATACTTTTTCTTTAAGTGCACTTAGAATCCGAATTAGATGCGTTTTCTTTAAGTGCATGTAGAACCGGGGTTAGATGCTTTCAGTTGTCAACATGACAAATTTGAGTCATTGCAATGTTTCAGTTTTACAGTATTGCTTAAAGACAAACGGGGATTATTAATTAACTTTGGGAAAAGACTCCAAATTAGCTTTGTATGTTTTCTGTTTTCGAGATGTATATTCCAAAAAGTTTGTGGAATCTTTTTTTTTTTTTATTTAAAAAAATGGTTCATTTCTCCATAAACGTCGAGACAACTTCCTTAGCTTTTTCTACGTTTGCAAGAAGTGCAAAACAAAAAAAAGTGCTTGCTTTCAAAATTTTGTTGAGTAATGAGTTGCACGTCTATCTAGTATCTACAAGAGGAATAGGAAGAAACATCCACTTAAAATAACTAAACTAAATTCGGTTTGATTGTACTCTAGATTTGTTGAAAATGAAGAAATAATAATATATATATAGTAATATTTGTTATAACATGCATCACAATTGTTTTATCTATTTTTGCATATCTAATTAAATATTTTACAAATAAATAAAATTAATCAAATATATATTAATCAAAATTTGCTAAAATTTATTTTATGCGCAAACTATATTAAATGAATATAAAGTTTTTGGTTTTAATGTTAATGTAAAATTAATACTATGAAATAAATAAAAAAATTCAATGCAAACTTTAACTCTTTTCTATTTTAAAATTTTGAAGATAAAGTAATTTATTATTAACTTTTAATTTTTTTATTTATTATCAAATAAATCTATTTAAAAATCTTTTGATGAAATTAAACTTAATTTCTACTCATAAATTGAATAAGTTTTATTAATAAATTCATTTAACAAAGTAGTAGTTTAATGGAATTAAACTTCTTCCTTATAACTTTAATAAATCTTATGAATAAAAAAAAAATTACAATGACTATTTAAAAATATAGTGAAAAACAATGAATATTTTCATCAGTTCTTTCACATTTGTGTTTTTATATAAATTATAGATATAGATTATATATAATTATGATAATCACTGAATTATAAATCATTCATGTACAATGTACGCGTAGGAAAAATTAGATCTTCAAATTTAGATTTTGCTTCACATACGTTGCATGTAATTTGACATGTTAATTATAAATACTGAGGAATTAAAATTTATTGTTTATGAAAAAAATTATAATTAATTAAAAAAGCACATAAATATTAATTTAATATGCATAATAAATAATAAAATTATATTGTGCATGTAGACACCCGTTTTTGTCTAGGTTATTTTTTTTTTCTTTTAATTTTAGTTTTTATTTTACTTGTATTTTCGGAATTAATTAAAAAAAATGAAAACAAATGGAAAAAACCGAAAAAGAAGGAAAAAAAGAAGAATTGAAATTGGTTTAAATCCAAACTCTCTAGGATTAAGATTGAATTTTAAGATTTTTTTTGAGATAATATTAAAAGAGTTTTATTTGGGTTAAAACAATATTTTGATTAGGATGAGAACTCCAACCTAAACCATACTAGTACTCTAGGTGATTTTCCCCTATAAAAAAAGACCCAAACCCCAGCATTCAAGACACAATTTTGAATTTCAAAACACAATTGAGAGGGGAAAAAAAGGGTAGTTTTAGGTTTTTTTTTTTGTATTTTTTTGTATTTTTTCAAAAAAAATCCGGGATATTTTTTCGACGAGTTTGATTAGAACTTTTGGGTTTTATTAGATTTGGAGTTTAGTTTTTTAAGATTTTTGTTTGGGAAATCAAAAAAGGGTATTTTTTAGGTTTTGTTGGTATTTTTCTTGAGGTTTTTTTTGTTTGATTTTTTCGGTGACATTTTCTAGCGAAGTTTGAATTTTCTGGTACCGATTTCTGGGTTCTTTGATTTTTCTGATGACTTTTGCTTTCTTCGATACCGACATACAACAACGTAAGGCGGCACATGACGACGAGAATACCGAGATCTAAGATTTAAGCTGTTGATTCATCTGAGTTCAAGGTTTATTTTTTAGAGGTAAAATTTATTTATTTATTTTAATCAGTACACAAATAATCTGTTAAAAATTATTTTTTTCTTTTTAAACTTACATGCAAGTCGGAGTGCAGGACCCGCGCGCGAGTCTACATGTGCACATCTGACCTGCCTGCCTGCATGTAAATGTTTATTTCCTCTTTCGTTTAGTTTTTGCTACTTTTTACTTCTTTTATGTTTTTTTTTTTATATTTTTTTTTTCATTTAGTTGATGATTGTGATGGGATGTGACATGATATGTTTTATATATATATATATATTTATTATAGAGGATTAGATGATGATTATGGGATGATTCTTATGTGATGATTATGGATGATTCTTATGTGATTATTATGTGATGATTATATTATAATGACATAATGATTTTTTTATGATCATATATTTGATTTGTGTTTGGATGATAATTTTTAGTATGATAATTATTTTTATTTTATTTTGTAATTTATTTATTTTATGTTACTAACATTATTTTTATTTCATGTTTCAGGTCTATGTTATTTTTTTTTATTAATTATATTTTTGTATTTGATTATTTATGTAATATTTTACGACTATTTTTCTTGTTTTAATTATTTTTGCATGATTAGGTAATAAATATGAAATTAGATAAATTTGACAAATAAAGTTAGGATTGATTAAGATCATTTAGATAAGACCAGTTTAGAATAATATGTGATTAATATGGTACTATCTTTAGGATAGGCGTTGTGGGGACGCTTATCCTTTCCCACACGTAACCGAACTCCCGGACCTAGTTCTGAAACGTAGATTAGAACCTATTGTTTTTAGGGTGCCTTAGTCAAGTTTAGGATTACTTTAAAAGGGATAGATTCATATAGGTGACTTATCACACCTAGCAAAAAAAATTAGTGGCAACTCCATGATTTGCGTCTAGCATGCTGAATTCAGAATTCGTATTTGGCACGTTATGACAGTTTGGCGACTCCACTGAGGATTTTAGAGAGTCAAGCTATAGGTTAGTCACATGTTATCTTTGGTCTTGAAATTGGTCTTAAATATTTTATTTGTTTATTTATGTATTTTTTATTTTTATGATTTCTAACGTTTTAATCTTTTAGTTTATTTTTTGCAGGTATTGTTTGTGAGTCAATGTTTGCTATGCTCCTTCGCACACACCACACTGGCATGAATATAAGCCCTATATCCGGGCTTGTCCTTTTAGGAGGGAGTAAAGTAACTATGCCTTCATGGGGTGATAACCCTCGTATGGGCTAGCGAAACACTCTCGGGGTGTAAATTACCCATGTTTTCGTGGGGTGATAACCTCCGTATGGGCTAGGGAAATACTCTCACCCAAATTGAATCCTTTTCGGTTGGAGTCTGTAATGGGTTAGGATTAGGGTGTCTTACTCATCCTCCATGGATGAAGTTAAGGAGCAATTTGGAGACTTTTTCGATTTGTCAAATATCCTGAACCCAGATATAGACAACACTTAAGTGGCCAACCTTAGGATAGAGCCATGCCAACCTTGTATAGAGAATGATCCAAAATAGGACACATGAAGGAAAGTCCTTGTATTTGTTTGTTAAACTTTTGTTATGAATATCACTTGCGTTTCTTCTTTGATATAATTTGTATTTAATTTTCTTGTGTTAAGCTTTGTAAAATTCTTGCGTTTGTCATTTGAAATAACTTCATATATTTGCATCATTTAAATATTGTCATCATGTACATTTTGCATAATGCGAATATTAAACTTTGTGAATATTTTAGTGACTATATTTGAATTAACTTTATTCTTTTATTTATTTTCATTCATTCGCATCATTAAGTAGTTTCTTGCCTATTCATCATGCATCCATTATGCACTTCATGAAAATATAGGATCTAAATTTGAAAATTTGTGGTAATGAAGGGTTCAAGGATAGCTCAAACAATCAAAGATCCTAGGGCACTCCTGCAATACTCGTTCACGGGTTAAAACAATGGCAGAGGAACAGGCTACTAAGATGAACGAAATAGAAAAGGCACAGGATAAAATTAAAAAACAATTGGCCAAGATGATGGATTTCATGATGAATTTGAACAAGCGGAGAGGGGTAGAAGAAGTCACTACTCAAGAAAATAATCGATCGCCAGATGATGAAGATTCTACATATCTACCTGGTTTAAGTCAATTCCAAGCTCAAACTGGAATGCCAATGACATCATCAGTTACTTAACAACAATTCCCAGGATACACCATTCCTACGCTTGGGGCAAAATTGTTAGGTCTTGTCCAAGTTCCAAATTTAGATGATCCCAAAGAGCAAGAAAGACTAAAGGTAGTTGAAGAGATTGACTCTAGCAAAATGAGTCTTATAGAGGAAAGACTCCGGGCTGTTGAGGGGATGGATTTCTATGGCTATATGGACGCTGTTGGGCTTTGCTTGGTGCCTGATGTGATCATTCCGCCAAAGTTCAAGACTCTAGATTTTGAGAAATATGATGGGACCAAATGCCTGATAACTCATGTCACAATGTATTGTAGAAAGATGGCTGCTCACACACGTGATAACAAGTTGCTAATACATGTTTTCCAGGATAGTCTTAAGGGATCCGCTGCAAGATGGTATGTCCCATTGGATAGAACTCGCATCCGTTCATGGAATGAGCTGGCAAGGGCATTTATAGCGCAGTACAAGCATATTGTTGATATGGCTCCAGACTATTTAACCTTGTAGAATATGGAGAAGAAAGCTATTGAAAGCTTTAAAGAGTATAACCAGAGATGGAGAGATGTTGTTACCGAAGTCCAACCACCTCTCACTGAAGAAAAAAAAACTACAATCTTGTTTGTTAGTATCCTTAAAACACCATACTATGAAAGGATGATTGGGAATGCCACCAAGAATTTTGCAAACATGGTAATCTTCGGGGAGATAATAGAAAATGCTATAAAGAGTGAGAATCTTGAAGCCGGGGAAACATCTGATGGAAAGAAAAATGGGGCATCTAAAAAGATTGAAGGAGATGTCCAAGCTATAACTTATGGAAAGCAACAAGCAGGAAGTGTCTCTCCATACTATCCATATCCGGTGTACCACCCTTATCCATCAGCACCATCAACCTTCCAACCAAACTTTAACCCTCAAACACCTATTCCTATGTCAAGCCCTGCAGCTAGACCTTTAGCTCAACCTAGACCTCCAATGAATAATCAGAGAAGACCTCGAAATAACCAAGAAAGAACCCGTACTAACCCATTTCCTATGTCTTACATTGATTTATTCTCACGTCTCATTGAAAATTAACTTGTTGCACATGTTCACCTGGAACATTCAAAACCTCTTTTTCTTACTGGTATGATGCCAATGCTCGATGTGAATATCATTTTGGGAATTCTGGTCATTCTATAGAAAATTGCCTAGCTTTTAAACGTAAGGTGCAAAGTTTGATCAATGCTGGCTTGTTGAATTTTGGCAAATAATGGGAATTAAATATCAATGGTGGCCTAACCACACAGGGGCATAATGGTGATGAGGTTTAGAATAAGGATTGAAGCTGTTGATTATCCTTGAACTCTTTTTGTCTTTTAAAGTAATGTAGGTGAATCCTTTTATGTTTAAACTTAATTTATTTTTTATCATTTCAAGGAATTGACAAGTTTGATGCATTTTCATTTCCTCTTTCATTTATTCTTTCTTCCTTCGCTTTTATATATTTTGCTTATCCTTTCAATTTCACCCATTTTTCAAGTTTATAAATAATGAATGTGATGACAATCAAGGCAATAATCTGAGATTCAATTTTGAAAGTTATATCCATATTGGTGAACTTGAACATATATGACCATACTTTGCCACTTGATTTGTTGAGATTACTGTGGTAAAAAGGAAGATGAAAGTTGGTATGCAGTTTTGGAATGATTGGGCAAAAAATTAGTGGAATTGCTTCACAAGTATGATTAATTGTTGTAAAATTCTCTTAGAACTATGTGGATTTTTTATGGTGAATTTTTACAAGCTTGTCATTTTTTAATAAATGTTTTTTGACGAGAATGGTCACATTTGAGATGATAAATAGCCATCTTTCTTTTATCCTTCACATAAAAAAATCGTTCATTTGCTACCCCTTTTGAGCCTTTGAAATTCTTTCGAGAACCCAACCAAGGATCACTCTCCAAAGTTTAGAAAAAATTTGTTCGCAAAAAGAAATCGAAAGATGTATGAGATTTTTGAGGCAAAGAAATTTTCCTTTATGTGAAAGAAAAATGATCAATGAATGTTGAGGAAAAAGTCAATTATGATGAAAAAAAAAGGTTTGATCAAAAAAGAAAAAAGGCAAAAAGAAAGCTAAAGTTGTACGAGATTTTTGAGGCAAAGAAAGTTTCCTTTGTGTGAAAGAAAAATGATCAATGAATGTTGAGGAAAAAGTCAATGATGATGAAAAAGAAAGGTGTGATCAAAAAAGAAAAAAGGCAAAAATAAAGCGAAAGTTATACAAGATTTTTGAGGCAAAGAAAGTTCCTTTTTTGTGAAAGAAAAATGATCAATGAATGTTGAGGAAAAATCAATGATGATGAAAAAGAAAGGTGTGATCAAAAAAGAAAAAAAGGTGATTGAAAAAAAAGAAGAAAGCGAAAAGACAAAATAAGAAGTAATGAAAAATGATGATGGGAAATGATGAAAAAAACAATGGCCAATGTAAATGCTGATGTTTTAAAAAAAATGATCCTTGGTTTGCAACCTTTAAACACATATATTTGAGCCTATTTATCTTTTCTTTCATAACCCCAAACCCTAGCTTACGTTACGTACCTAGAAAAGTTCATTTTGATCAAATGTGAATGTTTGATATGGAAAACATATATTGAATTAGGACATGCTTGTGGTATCATCAAAGGACAATGAATTTTAGATGTTTGAAGACAACTCCAACTAGGAAAGAAAAGGTTTGTAACACTTTGATATGCTCAATTGCCTCCAAGAAGATTGAGGCGAACATGTGATGAGAATTATTTTTTTCTTGATACTTTGAGAATGAGAATTTGTTGTGAAGAAACTTCTCTTGAATCACATGACCATTCGAGAGAGTAAGCATTTATTTGTGGAGTTCTTACGAAGTGAAAAGCTTTTCCAAAGTGAAGCATTATTTTAAAGAAGATGAATGAAGATGATTTTCTAAACAGTCTGAAGAATGTTTTCTTTGGGAAAAAAAAAAGAATGGAAAAAAATGAAAGAAAAGGAAAAAAAGAATAGGAGGATTCAAATTGAAAACTCGAAAAGGGCGGTTTGAGTCATAGGGGGATATCTAAGTTGAAAACCTGAAAGGGCGAATTAGGTATAAGAAAAGTAAGTGTTGTTTGAAAACTTCGTTAGGGGCATGGTTTGGTCTGATACAGCTCAGAAAGATCAGAGATACCGATTGGATTGATTTTCGAAAAAGAATCATGGATTAATTTTTTCAAGATTGTCATAATATTCATTTTTTGGGTATGTTGATATCCCACCAAAATATCCTTGTGATAATTCTTTGATTCACCCATTATTCTTGACATAGATTTGTCCTTTGAATGATAAAGACCCATTTTCTTCGGTTCATTTTGTTTATTGCCATTCTTTGTTGCCAACTTTGCATACCCATAATGAATAGAGGAAATGTCGATGCATTACATTTGTTATGGAATTGGAATGGTGATTGATAAGTTGAAATACTGAACATAAAATATTCATGCATTATTTTGAAAGAAATTCAAGGATGATGTTTTGGGGCAAAATGAAAGAATGATGAGAATCAGAAAGGTTCGAAATATAGACATTTGATACTTCTAAGCTGAAAATGTACATTTTGGGGAATAGACAGATGATGCATTTGAGATTGAATAAGATCAGCAAAGGGCTAGTCTAGTGGATGGAACTTTTCTAAAGTTATATGTTTTGGAGATGATAAGAAGATGAAATAATGAGCTTGAGAACTTTTTTTTTACCATGATTGGAGAGATATGATGATTTTCATGCATTGGAGCATTTGTGTTTCATGCATTGTATTGCATTCATGACATTAACTTCATGCATTGCATTACATTGCATTCATGTCATTCATGGCATGCATTTAACATATAAGAAATATTTTAAGTTGGATTTTTCTGAATTTTGAAATCAAACTTTTTCAAAGAAAAATTCTTAGACCTCGGTTGAGATTGAAATTTTTGGTCCCTCGATTGAGGGAAACTCTTTTAGATTTTGCACCTTGGTTGAAGAGATGAGTTTAGACCTTGGTAGTAATGAGAATTTTTAAGATGAGAATTTTAATTTTAAATCTTCAAGATAAATTGTTTTTCAAAGGTAAGTATTTTTTTAAGATTAGATTTATTTTATCAAAGATGAGAATTTCTAAGTAGAATCCTTTTTACATCCTTTTAGTGAAAATCCTTATTTTAGTGAGAATCCTAATTTTACTGAGAATCCTTTATTTTAGTGTGAATCCTTAGTTTAGTGAGAATCCTTATTTTAGTGTGAATCTTTAATTTAGTGTGTGTCACAACCTAAAAATAACAAGTCTCATCGCAAGACTTTATTATTCGTTAAGCGTGACATTAAAAAACATGAGGAAAAGTCGACTTAATTCCTCTAGAAAAATGAAGGTTTTGAAAATAATCTTGAAAAAGATATGGAGTCGCCACCAATCTTTTTTTGCTAGGTGTGATCGGCCACCTATTAAAATCGGTTTTATAAAATATTTTAAAATTAATTAAAATATTTTTTAAACCAATTTCAAATCTACGTTTTAAACCAGAGAAATCAAAGAAGCAGGTTCGGGACTCGGTTACGTGTGGGGAAGGATTAGCACCCCCACAATGCCCGTATAAAACGGTACCTTATTAATCATGTGTTATCTAAAGTCTCGGTAAAAAGTCAATTTTTAATTTAGTATTTCAAGTTAATTCCCAATTTAAAGAAAAATAATTCCATTTTTAATTGAAAATGATCCGGAATTTATAAATTCAAAATTTTCCTACATTTCCCAACAAACGTGGCAAAATATAAATTTTTTTATTAATTTGAAAAACTTTTCGAATCATTCTCGTTTTAAAGATTATATTCCGTCATTAATGATAATTGATGATATCCTCCCCAGCAAACCCAGCAGAGAACTCATGAATTATTTTAACTCGGGAATATCTTTATTTTATTAAAAATCATTATCTTTTTCAAAATATTTTAAAAAATATGAATATGTGTGACATAAATAAAATGACATAGCAAAATCTAGATAATATAATGCAACCTAAATGGTATGATATAATTTAAATGTCATAGCATATTCTAAATGAAATGAAATATCCTAAGTCATATGATATATTCTAAATGAAATGAAATAACCTAGGTAACATGATATATTTTATATGAAATGAAATATCCTAAGTCATATGATATATTCTAAATGGAATGAAATGACCTAGGTGACATAATATATTCTAAATGAAATGAAATGACCTAGGTAACATAATATATTCTATATGAAATGAAATATCCTAAGTCACATGATATGTTCTAAATGAAATAAAATAATTTAAATGACATGGCAAATATAAATGATATGGCATATAATCTAAATGATATGAAATGACATGAAACATAAAATAATGCTAACATATAATACGCATGAAAATAAAAATAAAAATAATAATGCATGAACATAGTATATGCTAAAAATATGACAACAATAACTAAATAAAATGTATAGGATATCATGAAATATTCAAAACCATAAATAAACAACGTAACATCAAAAACATAAATAAAAAATAATAACAACACCATGGAAATTATCATAGCAAAAATCACATATTATATAGTATGCATGAATATGGAAAATGCAATGCATCAGAATGTATTTTTTTCCTTTAATTAAGGAAATCCGTATATCTAAAAAGATATCCGGCTACCATAGGAAAATATATCAAATTAAATATTCTAAAACCAAAATATTTTGTGATTGTTTGAAAACAATTTTGAAAAGCTTAGAAAATAAAAACTTAGCTAAACCCTTTTTAAATGGCTCTAATTTTCTAAGTTTAAAATTTCGGACTTGACCACCCTTAACCCGAGATTTTAAAAAATCATTTTTAGAGTTTAAAAAGGCTTAGAAACTACCCTAAGCCAGTAGTTAAACTTCCTAATCAGCCCCCTCTATGTAACTTAACCAAAACAGAAAAATGATTTTCCTTCAAATTCAATTCTACCTTTACTGTCCAGTTTTAAAGCATGATTTTTAATCCTATTTTTAAATCTTCAAAAAAATATAAAAAACAATATTGGAGACTCAGGACATGTAAAACTACACGGGAAAAAATTGGCTTAATTTTTTGATTAAAGATGGCTGCCCAGAAAAATTGGAAAAGTATGAGTACTGGGTAAAAAAACTGTTTTGCCAAAACACATTTTTTTGCCTTTGATAAAATCATTTAAAAATCAAAGTAAAAATGTTAGAGACTCTTTAATTTGAATAATCAATTTGTCAACTCTTTAATTTTGCACAAGTATGCTCAAAATGAGCATGACTTTGAACCATTGCTTGGTCTAAGTCATAAATCAAGTGGCAATGACGTGAAATGCATGAAAATACAGCAAATATGATGCATGAAATGCATGATTTAAAGCCTAAATGACATGAAAAATGCATGGAATCAATAAAATGACCTAGACCTAAATGAACTTGCATGACATTTAATACAACCTAGGCCTAAAATGCATGAATATGCATGGCAAAGCAAACCAATCCTAAACCTAAAGAATGCATGGCAATCACACAAACATATAGCATGCTTAAATAAAATACACAACCAAATATCATGAAAGTGCAAACCTATCAACTAACATAATAAAAATGCACACACAATGCTTAAAAGATAGGGGTGGCCGAATGGTCTCTATAAAAATGAGCATGTCATTTTCACAAACACTTAATATACTAACATGCATAGCTAAAGAATAACACTCAAATCATACAAATATAAAGTAAAGGCATGAAAACCAATAGGCATTTTCACAAACACATGGATTACATAAACAAACTTAAACATTTTGAAAACAGAAAATCAAAAATGCAAGACAAGTAAAATAAACATTATAACAAGATAATAGACTCAAAAAATGGAAACAAGCAAGCAACCAAATTAAAACAAGCTTCATGTTTATGTATTAGAAGAAGATTTAAAGAACCAAAACTTGTTAAATATCAAGAATAACATGAAATAAAAAATGCAAACAGCAACTACACTAAAAAACACAAGCCATTCGGCCACCCCAAAAAAGAAAAAAAAATTTCTCAAAGCTTTTTCCAAGAAAGTATAAAGAAGAACTTGAAGAAGAATATTAAAAACACTTATTTTAAGAGTATGGTGCTTAAAGCAACCTCTAGAAGCTATATTGCAAGCTTTTTCTCTTCTAACTTTCTTTTCTTTTCTAAACTTTTCTTTTTGCCTTTCAACAATGGAGAGAAAATCAGACAAAACAAGAGTGAAATAGAGAGTGAATAGCTGAAAAATGAAAAGAGAGAGACTCATTCCTTGTAGTGGCCGAATGGCCCCCCTCTTGCTAGGATGTTGTCATTTTTTCTTCAACCAATTTTGATCCAAAGGCTATTGATCCAAGCTGTTTAAAATGTGAAATTATCACCCTTAGATTAGGCAATCAGCTATCCACAATTATAGTTGTTCAAGAATCTTAAGCCATTATGTTGACATTATCCCTCCTCATGCATTGGCCCATGTGGCTTAGTTGCAAAGGCTTAATCAAAAAATAACTACCTTCCTCTTCATTATTGGCTTTTTTATTAAAAATCAAAAAATATTTGCTCACCCTTGGGCCTTGGCCGGCTGGCCCTTTATGTACCAGCCCAATCTCCATTTTTTCAAAAGGCAAGAAAAGCCTTTTTCGGTTTCTTGGGTAAAATGACCTTTTTGCCCCCCGAACATAAATAAATTGCAAATGGACTCCAAATTCACAATTTATTTTTTCAATACTTTCAAAATAATAATAAAAAAAAATTCTGGAGGTTTTCAAAATTTTTTGAGCCCATTTGCTATTTATTTGGATTTTTTCTTCCAAAATTACCCTTTTGTACACCCAAACTTTACCATTTTTTAAAACGAGCTCCAAATCCATATTTTTCTTTACCAATCACTTCCAAATAATTTAAAAGTATGATCTGAAAGTTTTCATAATTTTTGGAACTCATTTGGTATTTTTTCGGGATTTATCTGCTTGAATTACTACATAGTGGGCCCCGGATTTACCTATTTTGCAAACGAACTCCGAATTCGGATTTTATTTTGTCAATCTCTTCCAAATATTTTAAGAATGAGATCTGTAAATTTTTTAGAATTTTTGGAGTTCATTTGATAATTTTTCGGGATTTATCTTTTTGAATTTCTGCATAGGAGACCGGGGATTTGGCCATTTTGCAAACGAACTCCGAATCCAGATTTTCTTTCGCCAATCTCTTCGAAATGTTTTAAGAATGAGATCTGAAAATTTTGAGAATTTTTGTAGTTCATTTGCTATTTTTCCCAAATTTTCTAATTTTGCCCTTTTGCCTCCGAAACTTGGTTTTGCTCAAAACAAGTCCGACTTTCATATTTTCTTCAAACTGAGCCTTGGGCTATCCTTGTTTAATAACTCCTCATCCATTAAGGGTTTTATTCTTAACGAATTGGGCCATTTCTGTAATTCTTCCAAATTTCACCGAAATCCACCAAAAACCCTAATTCTGAATTTTCTTCCGGATTGACTTTTCTTTCAGTTTTTCTTCCAAGTAGCTTCTCCATTACCCGTATTCAGTGCTTATCTTTCATTTGGAACCTTCAATTTCAATCAATTTGATCTTTTAAGCACTTTTCCCCAAATTTCCCAAACTAGGGTTTCTTTTCTACTGAATCTCCGTAACCCAACTTCCGAACTCCATATCTTTCAATGTAGACCTCGGATCATCAAAATTATTTCGCCATTTTTCAATTGAAATTCAAATCTTGATTTTGAAAGTGGGTTGACTTTTTCAGTAGTTGATTTTTTGAGGTTGACTTTTCGAGGTTGACTTTTCAAATTTGACTTTTTATGCTTGCCTTCTTAGACTAAGTCTCGGAGTACCACCTGCAGGGTGAAAAAAGTCTTTTTACATTTCGAAACATGAATTTAGGAAGAAAACATACCTATTTTAGTAGTCCGGACAAAATTAGGTGTCTACAGCTGTCCCTCTGTGGCTATTGCTGAGAATCAGGAATCAGCCAAAGATAAACAAATACTAATTTTGTTCAGTTAGTGAAATCACATGTGAAGGAAAAGGAAAAGGGTTTCATTTCTTTATTTATTTTTTTTGTTTTTGGAAAAAGCTGTAAATAGAAGATATTGTCCTTAAATTGAATTCCTTGACTAATCAAGGCTCGACTCATTTGGTGAAACAGAATGAATTCGATTTAAAACAAAAGGAAATACCTTGACGGTGGTCTCAAGGCTCGACTCATTTGATAAATAGAATGAATTCGATTTAAAACAAAAGGAAATACCTCGACGGTGGTCTCAAGGCTCGACTCATTTGGTAAAATAGAATGAATTCGATTTAAAACAAAAGGAAATACCTCGACGGTGGTCTCAAGGCTCGACTCATTTGATAAAACAGATTGAATTCGATTTAAAACAAAAGGAAATACCTCGACGGTGGTCTCAAAGCTAGACTCATTTGATAAAACATAATGAATTTGATTTAAAACAAAATGAAATACCTCGACGGTGATCTCAAGGCTCAACTCATTTGATAAAACAAAATTTCGATTTAAAACAAAAGAAAATACTAAGAATGATTCTGGGTTTGGTTCATTTAGATAAATAGTTAAAAATGAAAGGAACATGCCTCGATGGCGATCTCGGGGCTCGACTCATTTGAGAAGCAAAACGAGTTCGATTTGGAAAGGAACGTACCTTGATGGTGATCTCGGGGCTCGATTCATTTGAGGAGCAGAACGATTTCACTTTGGGGAAGTCCAAGTTTTCCTGATTTCTGCAATTTTAGCTAAATGCAATGATGAGAATGGCATGCTTTGCAAATGCTTGTATGTTTCCTAAGAATGAATGTGATCAAATGATTGTGTCATGATTTCTAATCCATGGTTTCTTTGAGGTTCACAGATTATCCGACTTCATGACGGAGTCTTCAATTATTCACTGATGCCCCACTTAAGGAATCCTTCACTCAAGATAACTTGTCAAACCGTCTCAGTTTCTGACTTTCACTGAAATTCATAAATTTTCTGACTTCATGATGGAGTCTCCATCATGTTCAATGTTTTCTTTTCTTGGTGAACTTTCCAAACCTTTCCCAAGATTTAAATATGTTCCTTAGTAATACTCTGAAATCCTTTTATTTAAAGATTTTTTTTATTACTAATCATCATTCAATTTAATAACAATCATGATGCATCTCAAAAATGTTTGAAAGAAAATATGAATCAAGCAAAAATGTCATGAAAAGGATAACAAGAATTTATTGCAACCAATGTTTTTTTTTTTTTTTAAAAGTGTAAAAGTGAATATCAAGGATATAAGAAACAAATGCAATGTTATAGGTTGTAGATGCCCCGGATGCAGAATATCTTGGACCCTTCTTTTTCAAACCATTTGAAATTTCTCTCGGCTTTCGTAGTTACGTCAGACTGAGTTGTTCCCCTTTCCTCTGATTTTCAGATACTTTCTCCCCTTTTACACGGAGCATTGATTCAAACTTTAATCAGTACCTGAGCCGACCTTCGCGAGTTTTCAGCTCAAGTGTTGTCCATTTGGTATTAAGTTGCCCTTTGCGGGTTTTCAGCTTAAACCTCTCCTTTTACATTCTTTTTCATTTTCATTTTTTTGTACTCTACCATGCATCCGAGAATTCTAAATGCTTCCAAGGTAAAAATATCAATTCAAAAGATGGGATGAATTCTGAGAATAACCTTTCAAATTAAATATCCATGCTTGATCAAATTGGACATTCTAAAGCATGTAATGTAGGCCAAGGTTCGGGTTCAGAAAGAAAGGATAAAATTGGCCCATAATATGTTTAAGGGTGATTGAATCAAGGATCATTTCCTGAGGAGAACTCATTCTTGAAACATTTGTCCCTTTTTTTTTTCTTTTTTGCTTTGTTGGCTTTCATTTGCCATTCTTTGATTTTCACATTTTTCGATAGCTTTCTTTTTGCCTTGATTTTTTATTATTTTTCCTCGCATTTGCCCTCTAGTGTAGAGGGTGATCCTTGATCAAGGTTTAAAGAAAGAAATAATTCCTAAGGCTTAAAGGGTGACTAAGGATAATTTCTTCTTAGTGAAAGGAATATGAAAGATGGCCATTCATCATATCAAGCATGAATATTCTCATTAAAAAGCAATCCACAGGGGAGATAGATATATAGAATTTCCATTTTTACACTTGCAATCATTCAAATTTCCATGTGCACAGCATCACACTTTTTTTGTTGTTGAAAAAAACCAATTTCAAGCATAATACTTCTTCAGTTCATCAGCATTCACAGGATTTCTGAAATCCTCCCCGTCCATCCGAGTTAAAATCAATGCTTCTCTTGAAAAAGCTCTTTTTACCACATAAGGTCTTTCCCAATTCGGAGCTGACTTTTCTCGCGGGTCCTTTGCTATAGGGAGAATTTTCCTCAGTACCAACTCCCCCTCTCGAAACTGTTTGGGACGAGCTTTCTTGTTGTGGGCTCGAATCATCCTTTTCTGATACAACTGCCCATGACAAATCGCTTTCAATCTTTTCTCCTCGATGAGATTCAACTATTCATAACGAGCTCTAACCGATTCTGCTTCTTCTAGGCCAACTTCCATCAAAACCCGTAATGAAGAGATTTCAACTTCAATAGGTAACACTGCTTCCATCCCGTATACCAAAGAAAACCGCGTTGCCTCTGTAGATGTGCGAACTGAGGTACGATATGCATGAAGAGAAAAAGGCAAGATCTCATGCCAATCCTTATACGCATCGATCATCTTCTCAGCAATCTTCTTGATGTTCTTATTGGCTACTTCTACTACCTCATTCATCTTCGGACGGTAAGGTGTCGTATTATGATATGTGATCCTGGACTAAGTACACACTTCTCTCATTATCTTATTGTTCAAATTGAGAGCATTATCTGAAATAATTCTTGCTAGCAATCCATAACGGCATATGATTTCTTTCATAACAGATCTACATACCACCGACTTTGTTACATTCGCATAGGAAGCAGCTTCTACCCACTTTGTGAAATAATCTATGGCCACCAAGATGAAACGATGTCCATTTAAAGCTTTCGGGGTAATAGGCCCGATCATATTCATTCCCCACATTGAAAATCGCCATGGTGAAGTCATGACATTCAATGGCGATGGCGACACATGGATCTTGTCCACATATATCTGGCATTTATGGCACTTCTGGGAATAACTGATACAATCTCCTTCCATTGTCAACCAATAATACCCTGCACTCATAATCTGCTTAGCAAGCATGTGACCATTAGCATGAGTGCCACATATCTGTTCATGGACTTCTTATATAATTCTACGAGCTTCGGCAGATCTGACACATCTTAATAAGACTTGGTCTTTTCCTTTCTTGTAGAGAATCTCACTGTCTAGAACAAAACCCATTACTAGCCTTCTCAGAGTTCTCTTGTCATTTTTTGTTGCTTGTTCTGCATACTGTTGACTCTTGATGTACTGCAAGATGTCGTTATACCAAGGGAGGCCATCTGCTTTTTCTTCAAAACTTAGACAGTGGGCAGGAGACTCATATATACTCATCTTTATTGGCACAACTTCAGCCCCTTCATTCACTTTAAACATTGATGACAAAGTAGCCAGAGCATCTGCCATTCGGTTTTTTTCTCGAGGGAAGTAATTGAAATTCACTTCTTCAAATTCCTCCAATAAACTCAGTATGAGTTCTGGGTATCAGATTAGCTTTGTATCTCGGGTTTCCCATTCTCCCCGTAGCTTGCCTGGGGGAAAGGGATATGAGCACTGTACCGATTCCATGCCCCATGGCATTAGATGCGTCATCAAAGTACATTTTCCATACTTTCTTCTTAAAGGGAATCTCATCTGCTTGCGAAACTTATATCAAATCTTCATCCGGGAAGTCAAAGTTCAACGGCTCATAATCTTCCACTGCCCGACTTGCTAAGAATTCAGCCACTGCACTGCCCTTGATAGCTTTTTGACTCACATATACAATGTCGTACTCTGACAATAAAACTTGCCATCTTGCTGTTCTCCCTGATAAAGAAGGTGCTTCCAACATGTACTTGATTGGATCTAGCTTGGCAATTAACCACGTTGTGTGGTACAACATGTACTGTCTGAGTCTTCGAGCAGTCCAAGCTAAGGCACAGCACAACTTTTCTACCTACGAATATTTCAACTCATAATCTGTGAACTTCTTGCTGAGGTAGTAAACTACCTGTTCTTTCTTTCCAGTCTCATCAAGCTGCCCCAAAACACAACCCATGAATCTCTCAAGTACTGATAAATACAGTATCTTTGGTTATCTGGAACAGGTGGCATTAATACTGGTAGGTTGGGTAGATAATGTTTAACCTTTTCAAATACAATATGACAACCTTCATCCCATTCTCTTCGATCACGTTTTCAAAGTAACTTAAATATTGGACCAAATTTGTCGTTAACTGAGAAATAAACCGAGCAATGTAATTCAATCTCCCTAGAAAGCCTCTTACTTCCTTTTGAGTACGAGGTGGTGGCAAATTTTGAATGGCCTTCACTTTATCCGGGTCAATCTCAATTCCACTTTTGCTGCCGACAAAACCCAGTAATTTTTCCGAGGTGACTCCAAAAGTACATTTTGTCGAATTTAGCTTGAGCCTAAACTTCCTTAGTCATTCGAAGAGCTTTTTAAGATTTGCATTGTAACAAATGTGGTTTTCTCCATATCTTCCGGTGCCATCTTAATCTGATTGTATCCTGAGAATCCGTCAATGAAAGAAAATAAAGAACTCTTCGCCGTATTATCCACCAGAGTATCGATATGGGGCAAAGGGAAATTATCTTTAGGGCTGGCCTTGTTCAAATCTTGGTAATCAACGCACATCCGCACCTTGCGATCCTTCTTTGGTACTGGAACAATATTTGCCACCCATTCTGGATATTTTGCCACCTCTAAGAATCCAGCATCAAATTGCTTCTTCACTTCCTTTTTTGTCTTTAACAGCATGTCCGACTTCATTCTTCTCAATTTTTGCTGAATTGGCTTGCATTCTGGCCTTAAAGGGAGCTTATGAACTACAATATCCAGATCCAACCCTGACATGTCTCAGTAAGACCATGCAAATACATCCACATATTCTTGGAGCAAAGCTATCAATTCATCCTTTACTGATGATAACAATGAAGTCCCTATTTTGACCTCTTTTATCTCCTCAACATTTCCCAGATTTATCATTTCCAATAATTTCTTATGAGGAAGTACCTGTTTCTCCTCTTAATCTATTTTCCTTAATAGATCCGGAGGTAGACCATAATCCTCAGTATCTTCGTTAGCCTCAAAATCACCCGTGCAAATGGATCTTTCAAAATTAATTTCAGAATTACTGACAAGAAGCTCCTCATATTCCGCATCCGTACACCTGTAAATAGGTGGAGAAGAAACAATATAGGAAAATATATATAATGAAAACAAAATAAATAGAAAAAAAAATGAAAGAATATGGACACATCAATATGAATAAAATGCATTGTGCTTGTTATTTTTGAATGAAAATGTTTAAACAAAAAGCCCATTACAGGAAAAAAAACTCTTAATATCTCTAGGTAAAGATAATTAAGATTTTTTTTTAAAGTATTACGTTGGAATAGACTTAAAAACTATGAGCAACTCAGTCACACTCCAATTGGTCAGTCTATATCCTGGTGGACAAGGTTGCACCATCCAGTTCGTACTGTCACTTTCCATCCCTTCTTTCTCATGCAAATTACCATATCCTAAATCTGCCTCCCTTTATTCACATGGAATTTTTCAAAAGCTTGCTCGATCATTATGAGTACATCCTCTGAATTCTTTTCTCCGAATAGAAAACCAGCAGAGCGAAAGTTGTGAAGGATTGGTGGGAAAGTCATGGCTTCCTATTTAATATCCATACCCGCGAAATGGGCCATCCTCCTTTGTCGGTTCCTTTCAACTTGTTTTCTCCTCTCATGGGCCTTCGAAAGATACCCTAAGCCAAACCGGTCTTTCTTTCCCACTGCTTCCATTGCTCGGGCCATCCCTTGAAGATATTTTCCAAGAACTTTTCCAGCCCTGCAGCCCTTTCCCACTATGGTTCTTACTCCCAGCCTTGTGTTCTTGGACAACCTTGGTTTTGAAATTTTTCGTCTTTCAGCGACGAAAACCGCATTTATGAATTCCAAAGATCGAAAAAAATATTCTACGGCATCTTCTTTGTGTTCAACATAAGGAGATTCAGTAGATGCAGAGGCTATTATGTCTTCTTTCTCGGATACAGTGACCAAACGATCCTCAATCACAAATTTCAACTTTTGGTAGAGAGACGAAGGTACAGCCCCTGCTAAATGTATCCACGGCCTTTCCAACAAGCAATTATAGGATGGATTAATATCCATGACCTGAAAGTTCATCGTATAGGAGCATGGGCCTATCTCCAGAGGAACCTTAGTAGTTCTCATTACCTCTCTCCTAGTACCATCGAAAGCCCTGGCTACTGTGCAACTTGGTAACATATAAGACATATCAACTGGCAACTTAGACAGGGTTGCCAAGGGCATTACATTTAATGAAGAACCATTATCCAAAAGCACCATTGGTAGTATATGCCCCTTGCAGGTGGTTGTTACGTGAAGAGCCTTTGTGGACCCAATACCATTGGGTGATATTTCATCATAACTGAAATATATATGGTCGTCTGCAACAATATTTCCCACCAGCCTGTCTAACTTTTCTATCGATATGTTGTTATCCATATATGCCTGATTCAACACTCTCAATATGGCATTTCTATGCGGCTCCGAGTTTAATAACAAAGATAAGATGGAGATTCTTGCTGGCTGACGCTGCAATTGCTCAACCACACTATACTCACTATGTTTTATGATTTTTAAAAACTTGCAGGCCTCCTTCTCATTCACCGGCTCTTTTATCCTGTTTATCAAGGCTGATCCCCTCTCTGCTTCTTTTGACAAATCCATCTCAATATGGATTGGTTCAGCTGTTTTTTTCCCTTTGTCCAATCCTCCACCCTTTCTTGTTGATCCCTATTCAACAACCTAAGGGGCATAACACCTTCCACTTCATGTTAAGTGCCCCACACCTGTAATATCTTGTTGACTTGATAACCTAGGCATAACCATGCTGCAGTCATATTTCCATGGTGTAGTTTTATTTTCCTTGTATGAAAGGAAGAAGGCAAATCTATGATTAGCTTGGGCGCAATTTTCTCAACAACCGGAGTAGTCTTCTCTGGTTCATCATAATAAATGATCAAAGGTCTTCCTATTCCATAGCCAGCTGCATTCTCAATAACCTCTACTTCATTCTCTGTCTCATCGTAAAACTGGGCCTCTCCATCATCCATCATCTTTTGGACTTTAGCCAAAAAGTCCCCGCAGTCCTGTATGATATAACCTCTACATTTATGGAACGAGCACCAATTGTGCACCCTCTTTGCAACCATTTTTAAACTGTCTGCATCCCTCGCCATTCCTGCCTTAACAATCTCGACCCATACTGTTAACATTGGAGTCTTGACTTCCCTGGCATCCCTTTTTACCTTTCTGACTTCCCCTGTCCATACTGCATTTACCCAATTCTCAACATGACCGGGCAATAGGTTTCCCGCTATATTCGGCCCATTCTTTGACCCAAACTTCACAACTTCGGTATTGATTAAACTTTGGACTTTCTTTTTGAAGGCAATGCAATCCTCAGTCGAATGCCCTTGAATTCCTGCGTGATATGCGCAGTTGGTATTTGCATTGTACCACCTTAGGTATTATGGGATCAAAGGTTTAAGATATACGACCGCGACAAGTTGGCCTTGCAGTAATTTGGGATATAGCTCACCATAGGTGGTAGGAATGGGATCAAACTGGGGTTTTTGATCATTCCTTGGTGAACGATAGTCATTGCGTGTGGGACCTTGAGTATTTAGGACAGTGTTTTGAGGAAAGGTTATCTGTGGGCATATACCAGTTGGAAACGGCTATTATGGCATATTGGTATAAGGGAATGGATTTTGGGTAAGGTGGTTCACATTGGGGTAGTAAGGATTATACCCCGAGTAAGGTGTGTAAGGTGTAGGAGGTGCATAAGATGTAGTATGAGTATAGGGCCTGGGAGGTGTGTATGGTGTAGGAGGTGCTTAGGGTTATTGATTGAAACTGACTGCATGTGTCTCCCCCTTCTTCTTTGCAGGGAAAACCCTCTTCGGGATAGTAGACTCACCCCCTTTCATTTTTCCATTCTTAACAGCAGACTCTATCATCTCCCCGGATATCACCAAATCTGCAAAGTCCTTGGTGGAACTCCCCACCAATTTATCATAATAAGGTGCTTTCAGGATATTGATGAAAAGCACTATAGTTTCCTTATTGGTCAAAGGAGGTTGTACTTGTGTAACCAGGTCTCTCCATCTTTGAGAATGTTCTTTAAAGCTTTCAGTAGCTTTCTTTTCCATATTTTGCAAAGTTAGACGGTTAGGCACCTTCTCCGTCACATGCTTGTATTGTTCCATGAAAGCTTTGGCTAGATCCATCCAGGAACGGATCTTAGTACGGGTAAGCTGGTTATACCACCGAGTTGCGGACCCTATCAAGCTATCCTGAAAATAATGGATAAGAAATTTTTCATCTTCATCATGTCCGATCATCTTTCGACAGTACATGGTCAGATGCGCTGATGGGTTGGTAGTTCTGTTATATTTTTCAAAGTCTAGTACTTTGAACTTTGAGGAATCATCAGACCGTACACTAAACTCATCTCTTTGGCATCCAGACTGCCAAATAGCTCCGCTCCTTCAACTGCCCCCAATCTTTCCTCCAGTAGCTGATATTTTTTCTGGGATTTTGTCGTTTCAACCTTCTTCAGCTCAGTCATCTTTGCCCTTTCCTTTTCAGCCAATTCCTCAAAGTCTGGAATGTCCATATCAATTGGATCAACCCTAATATTACCCATTTTATGACCAAAATTTTGTGCTTTAGCCACTGGTTGGATGTAAATATAGGATGCTGCCTCAGTTGGAAGTTCATTTCCCACATGCTAGGATGTCTGGCCATTCTTTTGTACCACCTCTGGTCGGTCTTTCTAGTTTACTGCCCCCATTCCTGTAACTGAATTTTCCCCTGGCCATTTCTGCCTCATCATGGTATTCATCATCTCCATGAGTTTGGTCATTTGTTCCCATGACTCCTCTTGAGACTTAGCCAATTGTTCTTGCAGTTCCCTTTGAATTCTTTCCATCCTTTCAATTCTAGCAAGCTGATCATTCTCCATAGCTCTTGCTTGAGATCGAATATTGTAGGGGTGTCGAAAGTCTGATTCTTTCTGAGTGCGACCAATTGTACCTTTAGTTTTAAAAACCATGGATCAGAAATTATTGACACATTTTTTATTTTATTTTACAAAAATGAATGAATGACTAAATGTTAATGAATGAACAAATAAGTAAATGACTAAGTGTATGAACATGAATGACTAATTAAAATGAATGGACAAATAAATAAATGACTAAGTGTATGAACAATTTATAAAGAATAAATGAATGAATGATTATAAATATAAATAAATGAATGAACAAACAAAATATATAAAGGAAAGAACAAATGAATGATGAATGCATTTAAAAGTATTGGCCCCGGGATAATTCCAACCAAACGGTCTTTCATTGATTTCCTGAAACTAAATACATCAAAGAAAAAAGATCACTGTTATCTATCTATCCTAATTTAAAAATGCTATTACAAAACACCGATCTTATGGTAACTCCCTCGGGTCTTGGACCTTTTTTAGTATCCTCTTTTGGTTGCCTTGCTCTTCAATCTGACCCCTACTTGTTCACGATCCTTTGACAAGTCAGCAGAAGCATCACTGTGTAAGCTTTCCTTAGCTTGTTTTTCCAGTTGATTGGCTCGGGCTTCCTAATGCTTTGCTCTCTCTTTCCAACAGTTCTTCTCCTTCTTGAGGTTTTTGACCTCTTGCTCCCATTCTCCGAAAGTTTTGAGAGTCCCCTCAAATCTGAGCTCGAAGCGGTACCTCTTGTTCTCCAAGTGTAATTCCTGAAGATCGCTCTTAGCAGTGTCCCTTTCTCTCTTGATATTTTCCTTTTCTCTTTCTTGAGCTGATTCCCTATTTTTCATGTCCTCAAGCTTTTCTTGCAGCCAGGCAATCTCTTTGCTCATTTGGGCCTTTTCTTTTTCGAATTCTGCCTTTGCAATTTCTAACTCTGATGGCACTTCCTTCGGTGGCAAACTCAAGAGCTGAACTTCTTCCCCATCTGATGTCAACAACCTATCATTAACCCTCAATTCCTTCCATACTAGGTATTCAGGTGTGACAATATCGGCATATCTAGCTACCTCCACCCGATGAGTTTCTTTCCATGCTAGTACAATCTCACGTACCTTTCCCGAGTATCCATCTTCTCAATACGAAAATTCCAAATTACTAAGGTCATGGGTCGTAGGAGTAAATTGACGGGATTTCGATTGTCTTAGTACCAATAGTGGTGCATAGCTCATTCCTCGTATACTCCCAATAATGGAACAAAAGCTTTATCTCCGTACTTATACAATATCGGCATAAGAGCTATCGATGGAGCTCTCCAATTTATCATCTTAGCTCTGATATTTCAGAATATGTTGATCCATTGTTCCTCAGTCCTATTTTCAAGCCAATCCCTCTTAAATTCACCAATTGGTGCAAAAGACTTCCAATACAAGCGAAGAGGGAAATTCTCCTGTTTACAAAAATGGCTCTGAACCCATATGTAAAGAAGTTGTATACAACCTATAAAACGCCCCTTTCTTTTTCGTCTACAGAAATTCAGAGATCGGATTATTTCTACTATAATTGCCGGGGCTAAGTTTATCCTCTGCTCAAGCCTCTCAAAAACATCAAATACCGCCACATCCACATACCCTAATATCTTTGGGAAGATAACTAAACCGTAGATAGCCAAAGCAAAAATATTTCTAACTGTCTCCTTACTTGAATGGTTGTAGATTAAGGTCCGTAAAATATCCCATGATATACAGTAGCTTACCCCTTTTCGGACAACATGGCTTTTGACCCAATTTCTTTCCATTCCCAGAATCATAGACATTTTTTTCTTGAAACCCGGCGTCTTTGTATCCTTCAAATAAATACGGTCGGGAATAACGTTCTCAATATGCAGCAAGGTCAAATATTCCTCTATGGTTGGAGTCATATCCTCTTGGTTGAAGGTAAAACACCGATAAACGGGACTCCAGAATTGCACCACAGCCCGGATCACCTCACCACTGACCATAACTTGAACTAACAGTGCTATGTCCCCATAAGTCTGAGTGAAGGCTTCTTTTTCTGATATGTTCCATTGATTCCATATATCAATTAATTCTCGGAGATCATTTTGCCTGATAGTAAGATCAACCTCGGCTAGCAATACTGACACATATCCCATTCTCAAACAATCCCCATTATCCTACTGACCTTTCTCGGACTGTTTCCTTACCTCTAAATGCTTCTCGACCACTGAGACATTCTGACCCTCTATGGAAGCCCTTTTGGTTGAATATTATCTCGAGACCAATAACCTTCCATATGCAAACAATGATGACAAGAATGCAAAAAAAAAAACAAAAAACAAAAAATAACAACAAGAAGAAAATGAATTAGTAACGGGAATAAATTCGAATAATACAAAAAACATATAATTCAAAACAATAATTATCCTTGAGGATGCCAACAAAATTTATAACACCCTTGGGACAATACACCAACACTTATTATGGGCATTGTGATGTACGTTCATCATTGTCCAACTTTCAAAAATAAACTTATTCGGAAAGTAGAATAGAAGGTAAAAGGGTTGAAAATATTCCTCCATGTGTTCTTAACTTCGGGATATCTAATTGGAAATCCGGCATGGCTTCGCCTAGGTTTACTATATGAAGGTGAATTAGTTCTAAAAGCCCCGAATTATTCCTCACTGTAGCCGGTGAAGGCTAGTAAGGCACCCCGATAATAGTGGGTTCAATTCGTTAGAGTCTATTTCCCTAGCCCATGCGGATTGTTAATCACGAAGGCTTAGGTAATGTAGTACTCCGGAAGTGCTTCGCTAGCCCATGCGGATTGTTAATCACGAAGGCTTAGTTACTTTGCTCCCACCTAAAAGGACAGAACCCGAGTATTGGACTCATGATATGCAGATGCACGTGTAGTGTGTGAGGAGAAATAACAAACCTTTCACCACCTATTCTACATCCCTTATTCTAAATGCCCCGACAAGATTAAACAACATAAGTCATCAATTAATCAATAAATGAATATATGCACCAAAATAACCAGAGAATAATTATAATATATATGCACATGAATATGGACATACTTAAAAATATTTTATTATTTTTTAAATGTGGGAATTAAAATTAAATACCAATTAAACCAACAAAATGAGACTTTGATAACACACGATTAATTCTAGGCCTGACTCTCTAATAGTCTCCAGTGGAGTCGCCAAGCTGTCGCAACCTAAAAAATAACAAGTCCCATCGCAAGACTTTATTATTCGTTAAGCGTGACATTAAAAAAACGAGGAAAAGTCGACTTAATTTCTCTAGAAAATCGACTTAGTTTCTCTAAAAAAAATGAAGGTTTTGAAAATAACCTTGAAAAAGACATGGAGTCGCCACCAATCTTTTTTTGCTAGGTCTGACCGGCCACCTATTAAAACCGGATTTATAAAATATTTTCAAATTAATTAAAACATTTTTTTAAAACCAATTTCAAGTCTGCATTTTAAACCAGAGAAATCAAAGAAGCGGGTTCGGGACTCGGTTACGTGTGGGAAAGGATTAGCACCCCCACAACGCCCGTATAAAACGGTACCTTATTAATCATGTGTTATCTAAAGTCTCGGTAAAAAGTAAATTTTTAATTTAGTATTTCAAGTTAATTCCCAATTTAAAGAAAAATAATTCCATTTTTAATTGAAAATGATCCGGAATTTATAAATTCAAAATTTTCCTACATTTCCCAACAAACGTGGCAAAATATAAATTTTTTTATTAATTTGGAAAGCTTTCCGAATCATTTTCGTTTTAAAGAAGATATTCCGTTATTAATTATAATTGATGATATCCTCCCCAGCAAACCCGACAGAGAACTCATGAATTATTTTAACTCGGGAATATCTTTATTTTATTAAAAATCATTATCTTTTTCAAAACATTTAAAAAAATATGAATATGTGTGACATAAATAAAAATGACATAGCAAAGTCTAGATAATATAATGCAACCTAAATGGTATGATATAATTTAAATGTCATAGCATATTCTAAATGAAATGAAATAACCTAAGTCATATGATATATTCTAAATGAAATGAAATAACCTAGGTAACATGATATATTTTATATGAAATGAAATATCCTAAGTCATATGATATATTATAAATGCAATGAAATGACCTAGGTAACATAATATAATCTAAATGAAATGAAATGACCCAGGTAACATAATATATTCTATATGAAATGAAATATCCTAAGTCACATGATATGTTCTAAATGGAATAAAATGATTGAAATGACATCGCAAATATAAATGATATGGCATATAATCTAAATGATATGAAATGACATGAAACATAAAATAATGCTAACATATAATATGCATGAAAATAAAAATAAAATAATAATGCATGAACATAGTATATGCTAAATAATATGACAAAAATAACTAAATAAAAAGCATAGGATATCATGAAATATTCAAAACCATATAATAAACAACATAACATCAAAAATATAAATAAAAAATAATAACAACACCATGGAAATTATCATAGCAAAAATAACATATTATATAGTAGGCATGAATATGAAAAATGCAATGCATGAGAATGTATTTTTTCCTTTAATTAATGAAATCTGTATATCTAAAAAGATATTCGGCTACCTTAGGAAAATATATCAAATTAAATATTTTGAAACCAAAACACTTTGTGATTGTTTGAAAACAATTTTGAAAAGCTTAGATTAAAAATAAAAACTTAGCTAAGTCCTTTTTAAATGGCTATAATTTCCTAAGTTTAAAATCTCGGACTTGACCACCCTTAACCCGAGATTTAAAAAAAATCATTTTTAGAGTTTAAAAAAGCTTAGAAACTATCCCAAGTCAGTAGCTAAACTTCCTATCAGCCCCTCTAAGTAACTTAACCAAAACAGAAAAATGATTTTCCTTCAAATTCAATTCTGCCTCTACTGTCCAAATTTAAAGCAAGATTTTTTACCCTATTTTTAAAAATTCAAAAACATCTAAAAAAAATACTTGAGACTCAGGACATGTAAAACTACACAAGAAAAAATCGGCTTAATTTTTTGATTAAAGATGACTACCCCGAAAAATCAGAAAAGTACGAGTACTGGGTAAAAAAACTGTTTTGCCAAAACACATTTTTTTGCCTTTGATAAAATCATTTAAAGATCAAAGTAAAAATACTAAAGACTCTCCTAAAGGCTCACAAACAGTAGCTAACACTTTTGAAAAGTTAGGCAAAAATTGGGTAAGTAAAAAAAATACAAAGGTAGAATAATCAATTTGACAACTCTTTAATTTTTCACAAGTATGCTCAAAATGAGCATGACTTTGAACCATTGATTGGTCTAAGTCATAAATCAAGTGGCAATGACAAGACATGCATGAAAATACAGCAAATATGATGCATGAAATGCATGATTTAAAACCTAAATGACATGAAAAATGCATGGCATCAATAAAATGACCTAGACCTAAATGAACTTGTATGCCATTTAATGCAACCTAGGTCTAAAATGCATGAATATGCATGGAAAAGCAAACCAATTCTAAACCTAAAGAATACATGGAAATAACACAAATATATAGCATGCTTAAATAAAATACACAGCCAAATATCATGAAAATGTAAACCTATCAACTAACATAACAAAAATGCACACACAAAGCTTAAAAGATAGGGGTGGCCGAATGGTCTATATAAAAATGAGCATGGTATTTTCACAAACACTTGATATACTAACATGCATAGCTAAAGAATAACACTCAAATCATGCAAATATAAAGTAAAGGCATGAAAACCAATAGGCATTTTCACAAACACATGGATTACAAAATGTAAAACATAAACAAACTTAAACATTTTGAAAACATAAAATCAAAAATGCAAGACAAGTAAAATAAACATGATAACAAGATAATAGACTCAAAAATGGAAACAAGCAAGCAACCAAATTAAAACAAGCTTCATGTTTATGTATTAGAAGAAGATTTAAAGCATCAAAACTTGTTAAATATCAAGAATAACATGAAATAAAAAATGCAAACAGCAACTACACTAAAAAAACAAGCCATTCGGCCACCCAAAAAAAAATCTCAAAGCTTTTTCCAAGAAAGTATAAAGAAGAACTTGAAGAAGAATATTAAAAACACTTATTTTAAAAAGAAAAATCAAAAGAAACTCACCAAAATAGTAATCAAAACAGCAAATCAAGAATGGAAAATCAAAGAAAGTGCAAGATTATGGTGCTTAAAGCAACCTCTCGAAGCTATATTGCAAGCTTTTTCTCTTCTAACTTTCTTTTCTTTTCTAAACTTTTCTTTTTGCCTTTCAACAATGGAGAGAAAATCAGCCAAAACAAGAGTGAAATAGAGAGTGAATAGGTAAAAAAATGAAAAGAGAGAGACACCTTCCTTGTAGTGGCCGAATGGCCCTCTCTTTCTAGGATGTTGTCATTTTTTCTTCAAGCAATTTTGATCCAAAGGCTATTGATCCAAGATGTTTAAAATATGAAATTATCACCCTTAGATTAGGCAATCAGCTATCCACAATTACAGTTGTTCAAGAATCTTAAGTCATTATATTGACATTCTTTCTCTTCATGCATTGGTCCATATGGCTTAATTGCAAAGGCTTGATCAAAAAATAACTACCTTTCTCTTCATTGTTGGCCTTTTGATTAAAAATCAAAAACATATTTGCCCACCCTTGAGCCTTGGCCGGCTGACCCCTAATCTTCCAGCCCAATCTCAATTTTTTCAAAAGGCAAGAAAAGCCATTTTCGATTTCTTGGATAAAATGACCTTTTTTTCCCCCCGAACATAAATAAATAGCAAACGGACTCCAAATTCAAATTTTCTTTTTTCAATACTTTCAAAATAAAAAAAATTAATTCTGGAGGTTTTGAACATTTTTCGAGCCCATTTGCTATTTGTTTGGATTTTTTCTTTCAAAATTGCCTTTTTATGCTCCCAAACTTTCCCATTTTTTAAACGAGTTCCAAATCCATATTTTTCTTCACCAATATCTTCCAAATAATTTAAAAGTATGATCTAAAAGTTTTCATAATTTTTGGAACTCATTTGGTATTTTTTTCAGGATTTATCTGCTTGAATTACTACATAGTGGGCCCGGGATTTGGCCATTTTGCAAACGAACTCCGAATCTGGATTTTCTTTTGCCAATCTCTTCCAAATAATTTAAGAATGAGATCTGCAAATTTTTAAAATTTTTGGAATTCATTTGCTATTTTTTCGGGATTTATCTTCTTGAATTTCTATAAAAGGGACCCGGGATTTGGCCATTTTGCAAACAAACTCCGAATCTGGATTTTCTTTCACCAATCTCTTTGAAATGATTTAAGAATGAGATTTAAAAATTTTCAGAATTTTTGGAGTTCATTTGCTATTTTTCCCAAATTTTCCAATTTTGCCATTTTGCCTCTGAAACCCGATTTTGCTCAAAAGAAGTCCTATTTTAAGATTTTCTTCAAAAAGAGCCTTGGGCTATCCTTGTTTAATCACTTCTTATCCATTAAAGGCTTTAGTCTTAACGAATCGGGCCATTTCTATAATTCTTCCAAATTTCACCAAAATCCACCAAAAACCCTAATTCTCGATTTTCTTCCGGATTGAATTTTCTTTCAGTTTTTTCTTCCGAGTAGCTTCCCCATTACCCGTAGTCAGTGCTTATCTTTCATTTGGAACCTTCAATTTTGACCAATTTTATCGTTTAAGCACTTTTCCCCAAATTTCTCGAGCTAGGGTTTCCTTTCTACTGAATCTCCGTAACCCAACTTTCGAACTCCATATCTTTCGATGTAGACCTCGAATTATCAAAATTCTTTCTCCATTTTTCAATTGAACTTCAAATCTTGATTTTGAAAGTGGGTTGACTTTTGCAGTAGTTGACTTTTTGAGGTTGACGTTTTTGGGGTTGACTTTTTCAAGTTTATTTTTTATGCTCGTCTTCTTAGACTAAGTCTCGGAGTACCACCTACAGGATGAAAAAAAAAACTTTTTACATTCTGAAACATCAATTTAGGAAGAAAACATACTTGTTTTAGTGGTCCGGACGAAATTAGGTGTCTACAAGAATGATTCGGAGAATTTCAAAATCAAGGAAAAATTCCATGTTTTGTCGAGTTTGTCGGGAAACATGGAAAATTTTATGTTAATAAATTCCGGATCATTTTCAAATAAAATATGATTGTTATTTTAGGGAATTATTTTTAAACACCAAATTTAAAAATGACTTACACCGAGACTTGAGATAACACATGACTAATAAGGTACCATTTTATACGGGCGTTGTGGGGGTGCTAAACCTTTCCCACACGTAACAGACTCCCGAACTTGTTTTCTCTGGTTCAAAGCGCAGACTTCAAAATTGATTTTAAAAAATGTTTTAATTAATTTTAAAATGTTTTATAAAAATCGATTTTAATAGGTGGCCGACCTCACCTAGTCAAAAAAGATTGGTGGCGACTCCATTTTTTTCGAGGTTATTTTCAAACCCTCCATTTCATTTAAGAGAAATTAAGTCATCTTTTCCTCTTTTCCCCCCTTTTCAATGTTACTTGACGGGATCCCGCGAAGGATCACGTTAAAACAACTGCAATAGTGAAGCATTATTGAGGTTTTTTTTTTTATTTACTTTTCATGATTTTTTTGGTGCAACAGTTTAATTGGAGTTGATTTTTATGCTTACACTTCAATAAGGTTATTTTCATACTCTATATTTTTATTTCCTTGATTGTTCTTCATTGAGGTTCATTTTTTTTTCTGTTATTGTTTAGTTTTTGTTGATGACTCCAGTGGGGAGTTTTTTTTTCTGATGAGTGATTAATTTTATTTTTTTTAACAGTGAAATACATGATGCTTTAGTGAAAGAATTTAAGACATCAGATGATAAAGAAAATACAGTGTATATTATTTTTTTGTAATTGAAAAAGTTGTTTTTCTAGGTGTTCATAACATTGATCTTCCGTTTGTGTTCTTTGTTAATCTTAATGCTTCAACTTTACATGAAATAAAAAAATGCCATGTTCCTATAGTTTGTAGTAAAAAGATATTACAAATTTTTAATTGTCAAGAGAGTCAGATTCTGAATTTATTAAATATTACAAATTTTGAAATTTACAATAGTATTACAAGATCTGTTGCCACACACGCCATTCTGATATAATTGCATTCTATTATTTATCATTATGTTGAGTTAGATATTTAAGTGATAAACTTCACTTTATAAGTATTTTTTTCCTATTTAATGTATTTTTTAATGCAAGTGTGTAGATTGGTCTCTTATTTGTATTATGTTATACTAATTTTAGTATTATCTTATTAAGTTAGTTAACTATTAAGCGTGTTTGATTTAGGCTTGATGCATGCTCAAATAAAAAGGACAGTGTACCATTCTAATTTATTAAGCTTGCATTATTCAAATTGACTTTCATCACAAAACAACGAGCAATAGCAAAATATGCATCATAGAACTTTTCTTTTGATGTTCCGATTCTTAATCCATTATTTTAAATTATGGTTAACAACTTAGTCAATTTTTTGCATCTTCTTTTGATAATGGTTCTCTTAATTCTTGTTGTCAAATTGAAGAAATAGCTATGAAGTTTTTTCTATAACAATCAAAATTGTATAAGGCTTTGTCTAACAATGCTAAATTTCCATGCTATCAACTAGAAAATCAACATTGTCCTATTTTTTTGCTTTGTTCTAAAACTATCAATATGATTTATATGTTGAACGAATGTTTCATGGTGATTTACCTCTTCTTCCCTCTCTTTTCCTGTCCTATTTTCCTATTTTTATTTTTGTGTTTACCCATAAGAATTTATTCACAATTTATTTATAGCATTATCAACAACTTTTTCTATAATTGCAGCGTTTGAAGAAAAAATTATCTATCAGAATCTGTCTCAATTGTCATTTTGTGGACAAAATCAACCTGTGAACGTGAGAATAACATGTCTTTGGGATTAATTAAATCCAACAACAAACAAACTAATCTCTCTAGACTTCTTGGCTACAAATGAAAAAGAGAGAAGAAAAAATTAATGTTCTGTAAAAAAAATTATTTTTGACTTATAGTATATAGAACTTTAAATAGCTATTTACTTTAAAATAACTATAACTTTACTTCTAATCCCTCTTTTTAAAATGGAAACGCAATGCATTTGATGATCAGAAACTCTAATGCAAAGAAGAATCATTATATGGGGTAAAAAAAAAAAAAAAAAACAAAGCTCTCCCACATCATATACAATGATCTTTCTTTGAGCTTGGATCGATCAGATATAGTCTTAGAGTAACTGTATGGGGTGAAATGATGTAAAAAATTATCTGAATGTTGCTCACACATGACAACACTATGTTTTTGTTGCTTTTCGATTTTTTATTATTGTTTTTTCATGTTGGTTTTACAGTTTGTAACAGCTAATATTACTTTTACATTTTAATTGGGAGGGGCAAATGCTTGCATACATATAACTATTGGTTCATGTATTTTTTTCTTTTGTTTTATCAGGTTTGCTAAGTTATTGTATTCTTATTGAGTTATACTCTCTTTTTTTTTTATTAAACACGGATGCAATCAATTAACATCTTTTCGTGTTTATTCCTGATTTGAACTTGATAACAATCTTTGTTCTTTGTTTGTCCTAAACTATGATTATAATCTTTGTTCTTATTTTTGCTTAGTTAATCGACTTGATGCAATAGGTTACCTTTTGTTTTGATAATTACGTTGTCTTCATCTTCATTTCCGTCAATCTTTCATGGCAGGAAAATAAGAACTCAATAGTTCAAATGGTAGCTAAGAGGATTCAAGAGCTAGAATGTCTAAAGGACTTGGAGAAAACAAAGTATTAGGTGTAGGCAATTTGGCTGCAGTAAATGAGGAGAAAATTAGGGATTAGTTATTTTATTTTGCTCTTCAATCTTTATATACAATTAGGACAAACTTTAATATTGAAATTAAAGGAGTGAAGATTTTAATGTATATGTTTCCAAAATATTAATATTGTTCGCATAATTATGATTTAAGATGATTTACTAAAAATATGAAAATTTAATCATTTGTAAAATAAAAACTTGCAATGTCTGCTACCAAGGGTGGGCAAAGAACCTCCTAATGGTCTTTTTATGGATACACAAATTTTGCTATAGTTCACTAAGGAAAAAAAATCCCTTACGTGGCAGCATATGATTCTGCTTAAACGTGTCCTAAATCGATTGGTTTCAAAATGCGAAATAACACCTTTTCCAAAGCATCAAGAGGTACCTGAAGAGGATTTGCGAGCACTTAGATGAAAGAAGTCTTTCACACACTTAAAGCAATAAGCGGGGATAACTCAGTTGGGAGAGCGTCAGACTGAAGATCTGAAGGTCGCGTGTTTGATCCACGCTCATCGCATTTTTTTATTTTTAAATTTTGATATTCTGCTGACTAGCAGGCTGGACCTAGTTTTAAAAGCTTCTGAAAAAGCCCATTGAGAGCCTTTCTTAAAACCTCCAAAATATAAACATCAACGATAACAGAAACTGCTCCCATGAATCATCATTTTTACCAAAGCCCAAACATATTAAAAAGAATTGGTTTAACGGTATCAAACTGGTGAAATTAATTAAAAAGAAAAAAAAAGTGATTATTTTTTTGAACAAAAAGTGAGGTATTAGTGGTTCAACAATCTATGTATTTTTCAGTTTAAATAGTTCAGTTCAAATCTGATATGAGGGAAAACGTTGTACAATTTATTAGTTACAACTGTTAATGTTGGTGGGAAAATTTGTTAGAGTTTGTTAATCAGTTAGTGAGTTGGAATCAGTTAGCAGATTAGTTTCAACTGTTATTCATTGGATTGTTGAATATAAAAGGAATGTACAAATCATCTGTAAAACTCATGCAATGAAATTACAACTACATTCCTATCCAAATTCTTCTTCCTCTGTTCTCTGTTCTTGATTCCCCAAGTAAAGAACTCGAAGTTTGTTCTTCATTTTCTCAGTCTTCCTGTGCTTGCCAGTCCCTCTTCACCTTTCACATTTGTACTCGTATCATTTTGGTATCAGAGCTACATCTTGGCGCCATGGCAGATAATACAAGATCCCATGATCTCAGGAGATTGGAAGAGATCATCAGAGAGCTAACAGTCAAGATCCAAGGGCAAGAAACCAGCCAAGAACGCATCATCACAACCTTCAGGAGTGACATTACAGCCCTGAATGTCCAACATAATTTGATCATGACACAACTGCAACACTCAGATTCTTCAGGCCTATCTCAAGCAAATAGAGGGCAGTATTTTCCCACCAGACAATCGAAGATAGATTTCCCACGTTTCAATGGAGTGGATCTCACAGACTGGTTGTTCAAATGCCAACAGTTCTTTGAGGTGGATCACACCCCAGAGGAAACCAAGATCAAATTGGAAGTGATCAATTTGGAAGGCAAGGCCCTGCAGTGGCATCAAAATTGGGTTAAGTACAAAGGAGGGGATGTCTTCACAACTTGGGCAGCCTACATTCAAGCCTTAGAGGAGAGATTCAGAGACAAGTTTTATGGTGACCCCATGACTGAATTGCTCAGCCTCAAGCAAACAGGTATGATTCTTGATTACCGAGATCAATTTGAATCTTTGTTTGGAAGGATTGAACTGTCTGACGATTATGCCATCAACTTCTTCTTAAAGGGTATTAAGGGTGTAATATAGCAACCAGTCAGAATGTTTATGCCAAGAACACTGTCCCAAACCTATGCTTTAGCCCAACTCTAAGAATCTACCCTGAAATCCTTACAACAAGAAATGAATTCCACCAACAAAAGACCTCCTTTACTGCCTACACCTGATCCACCTATACCTAGAAACAACCCAAGAAACCTGCCACTACTCCCTGCACCCATCCAAAACCATGGAGCTCTTTGGAGAAGGTCAACAACCAACTCCACCAAGATCCCATCTAGTGCTGACTTTGAAAAGAAAAGGGCCAAGGGCCTGTGTTTCTGGTGTGATGAGAAGTATGAATTGGGGCATCAGTGTAAGAAGAGACAACTTTACCTCATTGAAGTTAATGAGCTTGAGGAAGAGATTACGTGCACTGAAGAAATAGAGACAGGTGTAGATGATCAGGATAACCCACAAATATCAGAGTTGGCTATTTATGGTATTGCATCAAAGGGATACAATACGATGAGGGTGACAGCTTATGTGAAAAAGAAGTCTTTACAGGTGCTAATAGACTCTGGAAGCACCCACAATTTCTTGGATGTGTAAGTGGCCAAGAAGCTGGGTTGCAAAATTATTGATACTGGCCCCTTGAGAGTGAATGTCGTAGATGGCAACAGCCTACCTTGTGTAGCTGCTTGCAAGAACTTAACTTGGACCCTGCAAGGCACCACCTTTACCATAGATGTGCTGTTGTTACCATTGAGTAGCTGTGACATGGTGCTAGATGTCCAGTGGCTTGAAACACTGGGGGAAATAAAATAGGACTTCAAGCAGTTGAGAATAGAGTTCTCGGTATTAGACAGGAAGCATGTATTGAGAAGCAGTGCACAGCCATCAGAAGTCAAACCCATCAATGGCAAACAACTCAACAAGATGCTAACACACACTTCAAAATGTTCACTAATACAGCTGTGCAGTTTGCAGTTGTGTGAGACCCCAGAAACATCATGTAATAGCATCGTCATGGGAAATGATCCAACCCAACCTGAAGTACAAGCATTACTGGCCAAGTATGCTGCAATTTTTTAGGAGCCCTACAATCTGCCTCCATACAGAAGGCATGATCACAGGATACCACTGAAGGAAGGAGTCACAACTGTTAATTCTAAACCTTATAGACATTCAGCTTTGCAGAAGGATGTGATTGAAAGAATGACATAAGAAATGCTAACCTCTGGATTGATACAGCATAGTAGTAGCCCATTTTCATCCCCTGTCATGCTAGGCAAGAAAAAAGATGGGAGTTGGAGGATGTGCATTGACTACAGGGAGCTTAACAAGGGTACCATCAAGGACAAGTACCCCATTCCCCTCATAGAGGAGATTTTGGATGAGCTACATGGCTCCACATGCTTCTCCAAGATTGAATTGAGATCAGGATACCATTAAATCAGAATGCATTCCCCAGATGTACACAAAACAGCATTCAGGACTCATGATGGCCACTATGAGTTCCTGGTTATGCCATTCGGTCTCACTAATGCACCTTCGACGTTTCAGAGTCTCATGAATGACATATTCAGACCCTTCCTGAAGAAGTTCATCCTTGTATTCTTCGATGACATACTGATTTATAGTAAAAGCCTTCAGGAGCATGTACAACAATTGGAATGCACATTCAGGCTGCTGCAACAGCACTTCCTGCTGGCAAGGTGGAGCAAATGCTACTTTGCTCAAGCTCGATTTGAGTACTTGAGACATTACATATCGAGCCAATGAGTGTCTACAAACCCAAAAAGATAGAAGCTATACAGCAATGGCTAGTGCCCAAAAATGTGAGCCAACTGAGGGGTTTTCTGGGTTTAACAGGCTATTATAGAAGGTTTGTCCAGGGTTATGGGAGCATTTGTAAGCCCTTGACTGTACTGTTGAGGAAGGACCAGTTCAAATGGGGTCCTGAGGCTGAGAAGGCATTCCAACAACTAAAAACAGCAATGACTTCACCCCCAGTATTAGCCTTGCCTGACTTCTCACAAGAATTCATCATTGAGACTGATGCATCAGGAACAGGGATTGGGGCAGTGCTCATGCAGGGTGGTCACCCTATTGCTTACATCAGCAAATCACGCTCCCCCAGACACCAGACATTCTCTGTGTATGAAAATGAACTCTATGCCATAGTGTTTGCAGTCACTAACTGGCATCCTTATTTGATTGGCAGACATTTCAGTATTAGAATAGACCATCAAAGCCTCAAACACTTGCTGCAGCAAAGGATAACTTCCTCGAACCAGTACTCATGGCTTACCAAGTTAATGGGGTATGATTATGACATTTGCTACAAGAAAGGGAAGGAAAATATCGCTGCAGATGCACTTTGGAGAGTGCAGTCTAAAGAACTCATGGTGATGGCCCTCTCGAGTGTCTCTACTAACCTACTGGAGGAGATACAACAAAGCTGGGAAGAGGACCCTGTACTGGACCAGCTTAGAATTAGCTTGCAACACAATCCTGAGGCAACATCTCCTTACACTTGGGCCAACAACCAGTTGAGGAGGAAAGGGCGCCTAGTGGTAAGGAACAATCAGGATTTAAAAAACAAATTGATTCAGCAATTTCATGATGGAGGAATGGGATGCCATTCTAGCATACAAGCTACTGTCAAAAGGTTGTCTAGGGTTTTTTCTGGAAGGGCATGGAGAGGAATATTGTCAGACAATACATTCGAGAATGTGATATTTTCTAGAGGTTCAAGAATGATACCACTGCTTCACCAGGGTTGCTGCAGCCCTTGCCTGTTCCTGATGAAGCCTGGACTCAGGTCAGCATGGATTTCATTGAGGGGTTACCCTTTTCCTTTGGGAAAAACGTGGTGTTTGTGGTTGTAGATAGGCTCACCAAGTATGCCCATTTCATTGGACTGAAACACCCTTACATTGCTATTGATGTGGCTCAAGCATATATAGATAATGTGTTTAAGCTACATGGGCTCCCAGCTGTCATTATCAGTGATCGAGATCCCATCTTCACAAGCACATTTTCACAATAACTTTTCAAAATTCAGGGAGTTACGCTCCGTATCTCCATGGCCTATCATCCCCAAACCGATGGACAAATAGAAGTGGTGAATAGGTGCCTAGAGACCTATTTAAGGTGTGTTTCAGGTGATCAACCTAAGTCGTGATGCAAATGGTTATCATTGGCAGAGTGGTGGTATAATGCAAATTACCACACTTCGACCCAAATGACACCTTTTGAAGCCTTGTATGGTTACACTCCTCCATTGCACATCCCATATATACCTGGTGGTTCTCAAGTGGATCAGGTGGAAAACCAACTAACAGCCAGGGAAGAAATGATGCAACTGCTCAAACATCACCTGCTACAGGCCCAACGCAGGATGAAGAATCAGGCAGACAAACATAGGACAAATAGGCAATTCCAGATTGGGGATTGGGTCTACTTGAAATTGCAATCTTACAGACAAAATTCTCTGTCTAACAGGCAATTTCAGAAGCTTTCACCAAGGTACTTTGGAACTTACAAGGTTACTGAAAAAATGGGAGCTGTAGCCTATAAGCTAGAGTTACCACCCGAGTCCCAAATTCACCCCATTTTTCATGTGTCCCAACTTAAAAGAAAAATAGGTTCACACTTGGGCACCAGTTCCCAACTACCTCCCCAAGTGTTGCACCTACTCTGGAACCAGTAGCAATCTTGGCAAGGAGGATGGTCAAGCGAGGTGACAGACCTGCCACTCAAGTCTTGGTGCATTGGACTAACTCATTCCCAGAGGATGCAACCTGGGAGTACCTTTTTGACCTGCAAGAAATGTTTCCTCAATTTCAGCCTTGAGGACAAGGCTAGTCTTGGGATTGAGGTAGCTAATATGAGGGAAAACGTTGTACAATTTATTAGTTACAACTGTTAATGTTGGCGGGAAAATTTGTTCGAGTTTGTTAATTAGTTAGTGAGCTGGAATTAGTTAGCAGATTAGTTTCAACTGTTATTCATGGATTGTTGAATATAAAAGGAATGTACAATCATCTGTAAAACTCATACAATGAAATTACAACTACATTCCTATCCAAATTCTTCTTCCTCTATTCTCTGTTCTTGATTCCCCAGGTAAAGAACTCGAAATCTGTTCCTCATTTTCTTAGTCTTCCTGTGCTTGCCAGTCCCTCTTCACCTTCCACATTTTTACTCGTATCAAAATCCTTCTATTTCTATATTAAAAAAAAAAAGTTTACACCTAAAAGTTGGAGGTCCCTTAAAAAATTCCAATACTCATTTCAACAACAAAAGGTTAATTGTGATAACCTATAAATTAATATATCGTTTATTCAAAAAAGAAACTAGTATAAAATTCATCATAATTAAGAAGGCAATTAATTTTGGGTAGGCTATTAGGCGGGGAGATGCATGTAGATTGTCCCCATATATATATATATATATATATATTTCAAATGATAATTTAATTATTATTTTTTTAACATAATTATTTTTAACGTATTATTTTATTGCTTTCGATCTACAGACTTAAAAGCAAATTTTTCAGAAAATTGTCATTCATATGCATAATAAGGAACTTGTTTAGGTCTCATACTAAATGTGATAATGTAACACTTGAATATGATGTTTGTCCAAACACTACAAGAAAAAACATTTTCAATGAAAAAGAAAATAGTCACTAAAAACATAAAATTTGATCACTACAATTTATAGTGATCAATTATCAAGTCGTCATCTTTTCTCATAAATACTTGAAAATATACATGAAAATATGTGTTTATTTTGTGGGTGCTCATGTAAAATCCAACAGTAAATATCAAAACCACTCATTTTTTTCATTTCCATTCCAAGGAAGACCTTAGTCAATATATATTTGTCTTAAAGCATTTTAAACTTCGAATGATTTTGCATATCTGAAATAAAAATGAGTTAACCTTTTGTCATCATCAAAATTATTGTATGTCATGTGATTGATCTTGGTGTATGGTTATTTTCTTTTTCTTATATTTTTCTAAGGGAAAAAAAAAAAAAAAAAAAAAAAACCTAATTGAACGATGCTATATGATTATCACGTGATTTTAAAGTAGCATGAAATAGATTAGTATTAGAGATTTAAATTGCGGTCACGAACGTGTTTTCAGTCACGTCTTATTTATCGCGGTGACGAACGTAAATGGTGCTATCGTAGTTAATTGTGGTGAATATCGACGATAAAGAAAATCGAAATCACAAAATAACGATCATAACGTCGACCAATATTTAAATCCCTTGTTAGTATTGTTTGAATCTCTAGAAGGAAGGTAAAGCAACTGCAGTTATAGCCACACCATTCAAATTTGGCAAGAAATGCATAGAAGGAAATTTAACATTATTATTCACACAATTTACATGATCTCTGTATGAAATCCGATTGTTCCCCATCTTATCTCCACCGCCAAATAAGCTTAAAGCATTAAAGCAATCCCTACCCTTTTTTTTTTTTTTTTTGTTCTCTCACTACATATTATAACCTAATTTATAATCTTGAAACATTCCATTGGATTGAAGAACAGAAGTTGAACCCCAACAGTTGGAAGATGCTGGTTTTGCATCAAAGCCACTAGACCACCAAACCAAGCTGTCCTTTGAACCATTCATCTCCTTGAAGCAGTCGAATTCAGTCATTTGGCATTCCTCTGGTGCATAACCAACTATTTTGTTATTGAGAAACTCATCCAGCTCAGCCTGGAAGTTCGAAACTGGTTGAACAGCCGCATTAATTGGTTGTGATATTCCATGATGATCATTTCCATCTGCCTTTGGCACAATTGCCGAGTCCACCAAATTGTCTCCGGTACCAAAGGGAGCTGAGCCATCTGATGGAGATATTCCATCCAAAGAGTTACTGGCAATGCTGATTTTTGGATAATCTTGCTGTTGCGCCAGAGAAGCTGTAGCAGCAGGTTGGTCATAGAAATCATCAGCACTTTGTTCATTTGCAGGTTGAGGGTTAGGCAGGAGAGGTTGCCTAAGAAGGTTAGGGCTTCCATTCGAGGCCTGGATGCTTTGGATCATCTTTTCTTGCAAGGGATGAATCTTAGGCCATTGAGCAAGATTGTTGTAGAAAGAGAAATAAGGATTCTGAAGACTTTGAAGCTGAATATGGAGCTGTAGTCGTTCCAAGGCTGAGTTGGTCAAACCCTGTGAGAATTGATTATCATCTGACTCCTTGGCTTCATTAGGGTCCTGATCATTCGAGGACGACAACCTATTGATGTTAGATTGTTTGCGCCTCCCAAGTAGTTTCTTCTTCAGTTTGGTGTTCCAGTAGTTTTTGATATCATTATCTGTTCTTCCAGGCAGCTGGGCTGCAATTATGGACCACCTAAAAAGTAGATCCAATCCTGTCAAGATTATCCTCAACAAGAAGAAGAAAACGAGAACTGTAGAAACCCAAGGATAAAAAGATCTGACTGTACAGTTTTGAGGTCTTGCATATATTTTTGTGAAAGGTATCGAGGACAAATAATAAAAAGACAAGCAATCCAAGCCCAATAGTTGGAGAGAAAAAGGAGGATACCTGCTTCCAATACTTATATAGAGGCTGCAGATGATGTTGTCTTCTTCTTCAGAGAATCCACCATGTTTAATGTTTGGTCTCAAATAATTCAGCCATCTCAGCCTGCAACTCTTCCCACATCTCTTAAGGCCTGTGAATAGCACCCAACAAATACAAAAGGTCAAGTTAATCAATCTTATAGGAAAATGCAAATAAATTTCCCCAATACAAATCATTCAAAGAAACAAACAAGACAAAAACGTTTATGTAGGTATATAGGGTACCAATTTTCTGAGGAAGAGCAATCCAATTATTGCCTCTAGTGCCATACTTCTCGATATAAGCCTTGAGCTTAGCATCTTCTTCTGGTGACCATGGTCCTTTCTTCACGTTGGCTTTGTCACAGCAAGGAGCTCGACCCATCTCGTCCGTACGTGCTCTTCTTTTCTTCTTTTTCTTTCTTCAAAGCAAAGGGAAAGCTGCTTAGATGTTTGGGAAAAATGGGGAAAGGAAAGAGCAAGATTTATAGGTAAGAATTAGCGGGTGACGAGGCATTTATGATGAAAAAAGTCTTACACCTTACCCCCCCCTCTCTCTCACCTTCATTATTCAACCCTATTTTCTCTTCCTCTCTAGGGTTTGAGCAAGGTCTTATTCTCTCTTTAATTTTTAGTTTTTCTCTCTTACTTTTTGGGTTAGTTTGCTAATCTATATAATTAAACTATACATACAACTAGGCAAAGCATATCACAAATTTCTTCTTCTTTTGCATTTTAAATTCAGCTTCATTAGTTTATTATTTGGAATTGGACCCAATGCGGCAGGTACAGGTACTTGATGAAAAAAAAAGCCTTCTCATCTCTCAGTTTGTCTTCTATATCGTTGCATTGTTCCATTATTAACCTATGATTAAACTTAAATAATTAGACTATGCTTAGAGGATTATTGTATATGGGAAATTAATTTAATGCACATCATTGGCTACTACATGTAAAAAATATTAATTAACAGACCAAGAGATCAGAGCTGCTGTGATTGAATTATTTGAATTAAACATGTTTAATTATTAATTTTAATCCTTGATTAATGGTAATTTTCACTTGGGAAGTTTCTTGGAATGACAACCAACTGATAAGATCTGTGGTCAAATGGTATATTATGAGAGCATACGTAATTAGTTGGAAAAGTTTTTCACCAAAGGCTACTTGAAGATATTTTGAAAACAATAATATTTCTTTCGTTCTTGGAAGAAAGAAAGCAAAAGAAGCTTCATTCCCCAAAAGAAACTTCATTTTCACACATATTAAACCATGCATCCATGATCCATCCACTTGATTTTACTTGCAAGTATAGAAGATACATATCTTAATTTATTCTGATAAACATATATATATATATATATATAATTTTCTATTATAAAATTAAATTAAATTTTTGATGATTTATTTAATACCTAATAAAGTTGATATGCATACATGCTTTATTACAACTCGATTCAAACTTGCTAAGAGGTGCAGTCAACTCATAATATTGGTATCTTTTTGAGCAATCTGAAATCAAAGAAAAATCTTGATTCGGTGAAAGTACTTCTTTGAATTAGCTAGTTTACCATGCTAGCCCCCGTTCAAATTTGTGTTTGAGACCTAAAATTAACAATCATTTGCACCAAAAATTACAATGCTATATATACATTCACTTAATTAGAATTCAATTCATGTATGGGTCAAGTATTAATTGCACTGTGAAACATATTAAAGCAGTTGCCAATCTAGCTAGAAACTCTTTTGCGACTACCATCAAGTCAAAAATGCTAATATTTGACCTATTAAGGGACCCCAACCATGTCATCATATCCTTCATTTTCTTATTGTTGTCAAAGTTTCAATCATGGTAGAAAGAAGACACATCATAGTCATGGAAAAACAACTTAGCCTAGCATTGAAATCTAATCTAATTAAGTACACAGAAATATAGAAGAAAATGTCTATAAAAGCGAGCAAGGTCCATAAAAGTCACATCATCCTCGCAATTGATGCCATGTGAATCTTTACAAATATATTTTCCCCTTATATCACATTGTCAATGTGAGCGAAAAAGCTGAAAAATGGTTCCTCACCCCACACCCCTCCCCGCTTCTTGTTTTTGTTTATTCAGGCTCTTGAATATATATATATATATATATATAATTATTCGGATTCGATAATTTTGGGTGACATTAATTATTATTAGAATTCAAATTATTTCGAATCTAAATTATTGAACTTTAAAGTTAAATGAATATAATTTTTAATCATTTTAAATTGTTCGAAATTAAATCATTTCAGATTATAATTAATTCGAGTTTGAATTGTTTTAAGCTTTGGTTCGAACGGATTCAAATTATTAATTCTTTTTAATCAAATTAAGTTAAATCAAATTTGAGTAATTGAACAAATTTTTCAAATTCAGAATTAACTTTGACCGCTCTAACGTGTATATATCTTTTTCTATACTTGTATTGAATAAGCAAAAAGGTTGCAAGCAATCGCTTATTGGTTGACGTACTAGATTACTAGAAGTAATAAGGTTAATAGTTTTTTAATAATTGATTTGAGATGATCACTTACCTGTTTTCAATTATTATATTATAATTAATTCTTTGCTATGAAATTTAAAGTTTCATTATATTATTAAAAATTTTTCACACTTTTTCACCTTTAGTAATTAATTACTATGTAATTGTATCATATATATCTAATGAATTACTAGTATTTGCATATCCCTTCAATAGCAATTCTATCCGAAATATTGTATTGAAGTGTTGAAAAGAAAGCAAATTTATAAAAATATAGCTAAAGTATATAAATAAAAAGCTTTGCTAAACTGGTTTTTTATTACACAAGTTATTCTTTAAAAAATGTTTAAAGTCAAATTTATTGTATCATTTCACATAGTAAGAACTAAATTGTCACAATATCATTAGTATTAAATCTGGTAATCTATGTATTTGTATCGTAATTTGTATTATTTTTTGTATCATAATCGTATTTAAATTGTTATATATTTATACAAATTTTAATATGTTAATAATTTATGTTATATAAATTTTGACATATTTTATTGTGTTTTATGTAATATTTTAATTATATTTTTTATATCGTATTCATATTATATAATCATGTCCAAATTACTAATTCTAACCAGTACTGCTTTGATGCCTGTTGATATTGCGATATAATAATTAATTTTATCAAGGCCTAGCTATTACAAGTTGGCTAGCTAGGGTTGCTGTGTAATTAATTGAAAAACAAGGGAAGGCGATACTTTAACAAACGTAAAGGAAGAAAATGCCAAAGGGAAGAGGATTGAGTACTGAAACCTTTTAGAAGTAGCACCACTCATTGACCTTGGTTTCCTTACTATAATATTTATTAAGCTATAGGAGAAGAAAGAAAAGGGTGTCCAGAACCCTAACTACATAAAAATAACAAGAGGAAAACTATCAAAATTCAAAAGCACTTACACCCTCAAAAATACTAAACTTTTAATCAACAAATGGACTCAGATCTTTTAGAGATTTAAAAAGGAAAAAAAATTGTTTCTGCTTGTCTTTTCTCTTAACCCTAGAATCTATGCATTGACATATATAAACACTTGCATTTTATCATTAAAAAAAAAAAAAAACCCAAAGCTTAAGGCGTTGTTTAGTATTTTTTTTTTTAAATCAAAAGCTGTTTTTCACCACAAACGCAATGTTAAACAGATAAAAAAATTGACTTTTACCGTTGAAACCATAGTTTAGAAAAGCCAAACCAAAAAGTAAAAAAAAAAATATATAGCTTTTGGAATTTAAAAGTTGGATTTTGGATAAAATAATTTTATTATTTTCACATCTTTAGAATTTTATTATTTTAAACATATCTTTTTTTTACATTTCAATTCCCCACAACACTTTTTCACAACAATGTCAAACATTTAAAAAATTTTAAATCACAATTTTTAACATACCTTTTAAGCATACTTTTTTCAACAACAATACTAAATTAACCCTAGGACTCCTTGAGTGAGAGCTAATAAAGGGTGGGTAAATCCAGTAATTTGGACACGATAGAAAAATACGATACAATTAATGAATATGAAAATAGTGTAATAAACACGATTAATGTAACATTTTTAATAACCTATTGTATTCGTATTTAAAATTTTAATATATTTAATAATTTATATTTATACTATTAACAAAAATATATATATAAAACATGATACGCGTATATTTATGGTGGAAAGTTCCTTTTATAAAGAAGATAAGCTTGGATGGTTATTGGCTGCATACAATAATAATATGGAGTAACGATTGATGCTAAGTGCAAAGCTAATTGATTACTTTAGTGAAGATTTCTATATCTTTAGACCATGCAAGGGCACTTAAACTTTTGGTTTAACACATAGTACAAACTTGTTGTTTCTCGGAAACTATTTTTTTTTTTTTCTTGCTTGGCTCTGTTACCTATACTGTTTTACGAGTTCCAAGAAAATACTAGCTTTCTCCAATAAAATTAAGAACATCTATCCCATTTTTAACCTCTCTTCTTAGGTCTGGGAGGAGGTATAGGTAAAAAAAAAAAAAAGTATCACCAATTTAATTTAACTCATACAAATAACTGTCTACTTTATACACGAAGCTGCTGATTAGCTGGTTTAACCAATCCTAATCATGAGTTTGGGGTCTTTAATTTATGTTTAAAAAAAAACCACTTAATCCAACTAACCCTCAAGTTGAATCCTTAACACTGGCCAACTGCTTTTTGGATACTTTGTTAAAATTGTTCCTTCTTCCAAAATTAACTGAAGTTCGAATGGTTTAATAAACTCAAGATTCCTCCTTTTGTGTAGAATATCTAAAGTTTATCCCAGATCCCCAGAGAAAGCATTAACAGAAAGTTAAATGGATTTTCTTAGGCCTTCATCTTCTCGGTATTGGCTTATCCCTTTTGCTTTTTGAGACCTATATCTCATATGCATATGCATTTACTCAAAACTAAGCCAAAATGGAAAAATCCAACAGTATAGTACATATTATTATTTAGCTACATTATTGCAGTCATATATTTTTTTTTTTCTATAACCACCAAATCAATTTAGCTTTTTACTCCTTAAAGAGGGATGTGATCTATAAGATTTTAATCCCCTCATCTCTCCCGGACTGTCCGGTATATATTACCTCTCAAAAGAAAGAAAAAATTAAAAAAGGCATACCTTCTCTCATCTTCTTGTTATATATATATATTTTTTTATAATAAAGATCGCAGTCTAACGATAAGGGAAAAGATTATAAATGCTGAGATTCGAATTAAATTTGTAGAATATCATTTTTTAAAGACGATTACATGAATCAATTAATCTAAGCCACGGATTCATCTTCTTGTTATAATTTTGTGCTTAACAATTGTTTCTCTATTAAAGGATAAGGTTTAAATTTATCGTGGTTAAAGGGGGTGAAAATAATATAGTAGTATTCTTTTGTCTTGTCTGTCTCTATATTTGAAAATGGACAGGATTAGGCTGAATATTAGGCGTGATGTTAAAGGACAATAACTTAGTTCAAACAAAGAAACTATATTAATCAATTATTTAATGATTCATGTTATTCTATTGATCTTTAAAGCCACCTGTTATTTCTAGATTCAATTTTTTCTACTACCCAAAGATCAAGATAAGATTGTATTAATTCCCAAGATAAAAAAACCCAGAAAGAAGTCAGAAAGATCGTTAATTAAAATCGTCAGCTAAGTTGACAATGATGCATGCAATTTGTGGACTTTCATACCATATTACTTGTTTAATTCTTGAATAAGACAGTGATGGCTGACTTGCTCAACTCTCTTAACAACATGTATAATTAGCGACATGTTTGAGTTAATTAATCAAACATGTCATTATTTTTCATGCACTTTTTGTAAAATAAGGGCGAAAACGACACTACAAACGGACGTAGCTGCTGAGCTCAAATAATGGGTCTCCAATCTTACCCCCTGCTTCAAGTTACCAACAATTGTCAACTCTTGTTGCTTTTCTTTATTTGTTTTTTATTTTTAATTTGGTAACAAACCAATTCCTTTTCAGCATCCAAGGAATCGACATGTCCCCTTCTATTTCAATACCCAGAAATTTACTTCATATTTTCGTATATATAGTTTGGAATTTTTTTGTTTTCCTTGCAAAAATTCCACAAATGGAGTCAATGGAAGACTGATTATTTCAAGACATATCTTTTCATTTCTTTTTTTCTTTCTGATATTTCTTCTCTGGTTCCGGTAGGTTACTTACCTAGGGACCATGCATGCTTAAATTTCAATGGAAAATGCCTCTAAGATTGCATCACACTTGTTTGAGTAGTCACTAAGTAACTAGAAATTGAGGCTCTGTTCGACCTTTGTTACTCTTATCTTTTGAACAAAGAAAAAAAAAAAAAACTACCATAGGATGATTCTCATTAGTGGGTGGATAAATGTTTTGAAAAAAAAAAAAAAATCACTCATCAATACTTTGACGATATTGAAAGATTTATTCATAATCATGAAATTAATCTGATAATAAAGATTTAAATAACGGTCACAGTTCAATGTTGCAATTGATATCTTGTGATTTCGGGTTTATGAGCAGACGATCTCAATTGATCACTATAACATCCATTACATCCGTAACTACAATAAAAATAACGCGAACGAAAACGTGTACGCAATCACAATTTAAATAATATTTCAAATTTTTTAGTTATACAAATAGAATGGATTATAAATATGAGAGAGACAAGGAAAATTCAATTCTAACAAACTAGATTCCGCCATGTGTTGTCGTTCTTCTTGACCCAATTGATCGAAAACCTAATATACGTAAAACTCAAGTACGTACGTAGAGGTTAGTTTGAGAAGTCAATGGCACATGGAAACTTTGACTTGCAAACCAAAAAGTCTTTTTCCCGCGTGTTAGGTGCATGAGAAAAAGATATAGCAAAATGAAGGATTTGTAGAGAGCCAAGCCAAAGGAGATGATGGTGTCACAGTATTTGACCCTGTGGAGTTTTGCTTGCCCTACAGAGTTGGTAATGCCATGCTAATTATTCCTACTTCACCTCATTAATTTCTTTAATCATGAATTAGAAAAAACATTAAATACCCTTCATGCCCATACATATAAAAAAGAACCTGTACAGAGGAATATAGTCAATCAAATGTTTGGATATTTATCACTCTTGATTTCGATTTTTTAATTAGTATATCACAATAATCTTGGTAAGTAACCAAACAGGATTTCCTCTTGATATTTTGTTCTTTTTCTCTTTTATTTTTTTAGTTGGAGGGGGAATTCTTATATGGCACCATTATGAATTAATAATTCAGATGAACTCGAAACTTACCTCTATTGATTCATGTAATCACTTTTGAAAAATATTCAATAAATTTAAAATTCGCATTTTAACATTTACAATTTATTTTTCTTATTTCAGACTGCGATATCTTTTGTATATACAAAAAAAAAAAAAAATCCAGATGGCTCAATATAAGATAGTAGTATATTGTTTCGCTCTGTTAATGGAGGCTATTCAATGTAATGTTTTAGTTAATTTTCACTTTTTCCTGGCAGGAGCATGCAGACCCCTTCTCCAACAACCAGAGTAGGGGTTAAAATTACCCCCCAAACAAATAAACATGCACAAATTACTTGGTGTAGAAATCTGAATACCCTTTTTCCCTCCAACAAACAAACATAAAGTTATAACTAAAGATATATTGCCATCACAATAATACAATGTCCACAGGATCTCTGCTGTTTTTTTTTTTTTTAATGAATTCCATAGAACTGCAAATAATAATTCAATGTTAGATTAATCTTTACAGTGCAAACAATTTGATATTTCATATGGAATAGTGTTTTTAAGTTACCAAATAAGTTAAATACTAATGGAGACTGTTAAAACTCCTAATATCTGTGCAGAGTGCTGGGCTGCACTGAAGCATTCGAGCTTCACACGGCCACAATCAGTATTGAATGGGAAGACCCTTTCAAAATAATCATATACATCTGAAACCAATTTACACCATATAAAATATGAACTCTGGGTTTACAAATAATAATAATAAGGGCAAAATGATTAAAACAAATTTGGTTCCTAGTTTATATTAAATTCTTAATACCATAAACTTACATACAGATCTTCAAAAAAACAGAGTCCCACCTCAAATGATAGATGCATTCACCCATAGTACCACCATCTTGATTGCATTCAAAATAGCAACAGTTCCGAGCGGGGAAGCTGAAGCCTGTTAATGATCATGAGAAACCATTTTGTGCAAGATTTAAGGTTAAATTGTAGTAAGCGAAACTCACATCCCAAATTGAACATTCATGGCCTCTCCTTTGTGTATTATGTAGTCTCCCTGAGAGTATGATTAAGCCCAGAGTGTATAATTTGCATAGCAGTACTATTAAGAGACCCACTACAGAAAAACCAAGGCATAGTAGTGTATCTTTAGCCTAACCAGTAGATGACCTTAAACTGCAGTAACTGGGCTTCTTATTGTTCTTTTTCCCAGTATGATGGCGAGAAAGTGAAATCCTTGCTTCAGGATTGGCTTTATTTAACATTTATTGCAGCAGCCATGTTCCTCAGCTTCTGAGATATTTCTGAAAATGAAGGTCTCTCTGCAGGATCAGAGGCCCAACACTTTTCCATCAAAGCCTTCCATTCAGGATCACACCACGATGGTATTTTTGGACGTAACGTGTTGTTTACAATTCCCCCTGCATATTAAAAGAAGAAAATTTTGGAAGAAATCGCAGTAAAAAATCCATTCACAGGCCAAGTTTACATCTAAACATATAACCCCAAATACATGCATACTAGTAGAATAACAATGCTTAAATCAGAAAAGATCCTTTAAACTACATTGAAGAGAGTTAGAAGTCCATACTCATCCATCTGACTATTGATTTCTCTTTCATTTCAAATAACAAACAACTTAGTACTTATTTTCAGAAATAATCACAAATAGAGATCCATTCATAGGTCAATACTAAATTCTTTTAGAAACAAACTGCATCAAACTTAGACCTACAAACAAAAGAAAACAAAAAATAAGAACAGAAGTCACTTTCTTTACTCTCTTTTAGAAAGTAATTGCTTATTAATCAGTAGGACAATTCCTCAAATGAACAGTAAATAACAATGCTAAAATCATTAACATGTGAACCATGCTTCAATAATGCTAGAATAGTTAAAACTTAAAACTTTGTCCCTGACAAAGACATGACAATTTGGATGAGGCCGCTGCTTTTACTAATTGAGGGCTATTTGGGTTTTATTATTGTTTAGAGTTATTTATGGACTTCCCCCATTTGTGAGAAGGATGGTTAGGGTTGCATTATGAATGCTGATTATCATAATGTTTCAAGAATATTTGGATAAAACTAATAGTTTCAAGGTTCAATAGCAGTAAGGATAGATAGCATCAATTATACACGAATATACTAAAGCAATTAATATTGAAGAACAGAACATTGTAAGGTTCAGCTTTCACCTTAAGTCTAAAGGCAAAGACAGCACGAAAAACTCAGTATTAACAAGGGATTTCCTAACAAGGAATCTCCTCTCTTCCCACCCACCCCCCCCCCCCCCCCCCCCACTCTCCGAGGCATCCCCAAACACCCTCCCCCTTTTCTTTCTCTGTGCGCACGCAAAGTGTGCAACTATGGATGTACTCCATGCATAAAACTCGAGAAATGAACCTCATGCATAACATTTAAGTACCAAAAATTCAGATTATCTGAAAGAACAAAACAACCCAGAATAAAAGTAATTCAGGTCATTTCTACTTGTAGAAGATCCAATTCTAGTTACAGATACATGCACTTTAATCAAGACTCTGTTACAAGTCAAGAGCAATTACAGCATTCAATTTTGGCTCAGAAATGACAATTTTAACCCAAAGCATACATGGTGCCATTGGCCCATCCTCAGAAAAATTGATGTTTTAGTAAGAGATCGACTTCCAAATGTGTTAAAGAAATTGCACAAGTTCCCTTTACCTCAAACATAAACTAAAAATTTTCTCAAATTTTTTTTCTTATTTTTCCTCCATTTTTTCCAGTTATCAAATGAAGGTTGATAAACAAAATTAAACTGTAAATAAAAAAGAGAAATCCTACGAAAACCTAGTTAACATTTATACAAGAAATAATCAGTGCTACAGTGCTTGGCCACAGTTATGAGTGTCAGGCATAGACCCACATCCGACAAAGGACTGTTTTATCTTTTGTAAGTTTTTCCTCAAAGCCAAATGAATATGTTGATGCACAGATCCAATTTGTGTACCAGATGTTTAGTCAGTGTAAAGTGAAGAATTGAAGTAACAAAGATTCTTAGCAGAATGTATGGAAGACATGTAGCAGATCACTCACAACATACAAGATACTACAATTTGTGACACTTACCAATTATAGAAGCACAATGCATATCTGCATAAGGTTCTTCGCCAGTGAGTACCTCCCACATAACGATCCCAAAAGAGTAGACATCAATCTGAAGCACAGAAATTGATGAAACATGAATAAAAATTAGTCTGTGGCCAAATAAAAAAAATAAAATTAGTCAAAAGAATATAATGTCTTAAGAAGCAAAGGAAACAAAGTACTCATGTTGAAAATTATCTGTTCCCGGATTTTATTTAATCTGTATATAATATTACCTTTTCAGATACCATGTTACTTTTACCACTCAAAAGCTCAGGTGCCATCCAGGGTAGAGTTCCACGAACACCTCCCGAAACTAATGTATGTTGTCTGACCTTTGACAAGCCCAAATCGCCAATCTAAAAGGGTATGCATGCATTGCATAAGTTGCAACTCCATTGGCCATCAGAAGAAAACTAATACTAACATTGTTGAAAGAAAATTTTATAAAAAGAATCAATCGAAGAGCAAGGTAAGAAGAGCTTATGCTGAAGAAACGATCTCAAGCTGAAACTCTTAGCAAACTGCCACTATTACAGAAATCAGAGCAAGCTGACAAATAACATCCAGAATTTTCAAGAAACTTTGGAAGAACAGAAAAAAGTTTTGCTGACCCCCCCCTCCCCACCCCCTTCTCTCCAATATCCAAAACCATATCCAAATCCAACTTAAAGTTTGAGTTCCAGAAACAATTTATAAGACAGCATACCTTGCACACTGGACGCTGTGGATCTCTCATATTTACCAACAGATTTTCACATTTCAAATCAAAATGTACAATGTTCTTTCCATGCAAATACTCCATCCCAAATGCAGCATCCATGGCTAAGATGAGTCTCTTACGACGATCAATAGTCCTGCTCAATAACATTATTGTGTCACACATATTACTTAGGAAAATATTACATTCTGGCTTGTTTAGTCTACTATGAAACAAAAAGGAGCATGTGAAGGCAAACAACAACAATTCTAGAACAAACTACAGTGAAGATGCTCAAAAGGCAACCTGACCACATAGCTATTAGCATGGATTTACCTGTCCTTCTTTTGTAAAAACTGCTTCAAGGATCCATTAACCATGAATTCGGTAACAGTAGCTAAGGATCCGTCAGGACCATCACGAACTATACCATAGAAAGAAACAACATTTGGATGATGTAATGAACTCAGTATCAAAGCTTCTTTCCAGAAATCCGCAATCTACGGCAGCCCAAAAATAGAGATTGCTATGAGAAGCATAAAAATATCATATATCATGAGAGCTCTTGAAAATAGAATCCTTGAGAGGGACTTAATAAAAACCAACAACTGAACCGTGTCCCACAAAATATCCTTGCTTTAACTGCCACCATGCACGGGTATTAACTTTAAGGGAATAAACATAAAGACCAGGTGTTATAGGAAATTACAAGGATAAAAAAAGCAAATAGCAAAAAGCTGGTCTTTCCAGAAACATATGGTGGGACAATCATAAGGGCAACAAAGAACTCTCACTGTTGTGATAACCAAACTTCTCAACCAGGATCCTCCCAAAGAGGAGAAAATTGGCAGGATGTGATCTAGAGAGTTCATTACTGCAAAGCGCAAAGTTATTCTTTGATCCCTTTATGATGTCATAAGTAGAAACAGAAATTTCCAAAATTCAATTAACCAGCTAAATCATTTCCAATTTAATCACAATATTTATAAGAATTTTCCTTTGCCTTTTCCCTTTTGCTAATGATCAAAGCTTGATAAGCCATTACATGCCTTGAGTGCAGGCACAGAAAAAGCAATTATAAGCTACATAATTTCTTCTTGTTTTAATTTTATAAAGCACGTACTGTTTTTTTTTTCTATGTGAAACAACATAGTGGTTCATTCTTCAAGTTATATATGAACTTATCTTTTAGTCATTGTGCAATAATTGAAAAAAAATATTCAAAAAGAAAGGGGAGAGGGGGCTGTAAAAAAATGAACTTCGCTTTTTCCCCTTTTAACTTCTAACCAACTCACACGCTTTTTCTACTGTGGAATATCCTTTTAAAACTTTGCTACACAGATAAGACCATAGCATCTATGACATATAAGACATATCTGGTGAAGCATTTTTTCACCCTTTTGACCATCAAGTAGCCTTGTATTACAAGGATAACCAACAAAACTTTATGAAAAGGAAAAGGGCTAATAGTTATTACCAAACGTTCTCTTTCAGAAGGCTTCCCTGCAAAGCAGCTGGCTTTAATTCTCTTGATTGCTACATCAGAACCTTTCCATTTGCCATGATAAACTGCCCCATATGTTCCAGAGCCTAATTCTCGGATCTCCTCTAGATCATCATTTTTTATAGTCTGAAGGTAAAATGCAAATACCATCAGAAACAAAGTAACAAAACATGTGTAAACAAAGTAACAAATTCAATGATCTTAAGAAATAACAGTGAGAAAGAAAATAAAGCTAATATGAGGAAGAAGGAAAAGAAAACAATGACCTGTAAGCCTCTTGAAATAGCTTCTGCCTCAGCCTTTGTTGGCTCAATTTTGGAAGGGGTTATGTTGTCATTATCAGAATCCAATTCCAACTCGCCATAGGCATTCTAAAGTGCAAACAGATATCAGAAAGAGAAAATATAACATTGCAAGATGTTCTTCAATATAGAAAATCTTCTTCAATCTCACCACTGTTTCAGATTCATTTGCAGCCGCTTCTTTTTTAACTGCATCACACTTCACGGAGGCACCATCTTCAACTTTGGCTTTCACTTCTTCAACCTCTTCTAAAGCTGCTTTTTTAACTGAAGCAACAAACTCTGGTATGAAACTCAAACGGTTTACAGATAACTTAGAATTTTCAGCAGCACTAGGACCCTTTTCAGCAAGTTTTAAGCAATTTGAAATGCTAGACTCAACAGACGCTATTTTAGATTCATTTTCAGTAATTTTGATTTGCTCTGGACAGCACATACTTGGAACTTCAAAATTTTCCATCTTCACTACATGATTTGCTTCTTTATCTTCCATGGGAACAATTTTCTCCTCAATCCTCAATGCTCCGGTGGCATTAGAATCATCTCGTAATTTTGGATTGTTACTGGAAACAGATTTATCATGAATTAAAGTTGAAGGCAGATCTGGCGACAGCATAGGTTCTGTGGAAGTGGCAAAATTTAGCATGTCTTGTGGGGATCGAACTGGTTCCATAGTGACAGAGTGTTGAGTTTCCTGACCCTGAGGACCAATGTTCACCTTGAGAAGATGGGCATAAGCATTGTCTGGAACAGCAGTCCCATCAAAACCCAGCATCTTTTGAGAAGACTCAACCCAAGGATTTTGATTATCTGTTGCAACACAAAGCCTTGCACTACCTTCCGCCGGACCCTTCAAAAATGCTGAATTAACTGTACCATTTACTTGCTGGGGTAAGCCAGATGCTTCATATGCAGGAGCACCATGAGTTGGGTTCTGAACGTTTCTCCATAAAGACTGTGCATGGACATGCTCATGTGATGCTTGGTAAACATTATCTCCTCCATATGGGTAAGGATAATTCCCATAGCGAACTCCACGTTCTTCAGGAGGAATGTGCAGGTGGGATGAAGCAACCACAGCTTGATCATGAAACACTTCATTCCTCAATTCAGATCCAATTCGGTGATGAACATAGTTTGAGGGCAGATGATGGCCATCAGCTAAACTAGCACGCCCAAGAGGTAAATTCATGCCAGCATCATCTAGAACATAGTGGTCATTCAATCTTCCAGCTCCAGGTGCATGATTTCTCACTTCCTCAACACGAGGGTTCAATTGGTGCTGCAAAACCCGTCCTCTTTCATGACTGTGTGTTTCACCATAAGCAGAACGAGGATCAGTTTGATCTTTGGAATAAAATCCATGATGCAATTTCCCATCTGCATTCAGCATGAAAGCTTCCCGGTTTGGAGGGCATTCGGCATATGGATTATTAACCTGATGAACTCCATTTCCCATGTTGGGATGCTCCAAATGTGGTGGTTGATTTCTGCTGAAAGTAGCCCTGCAGTGCTCGCAGATGTGGTTCCCTTCATAAACACCATGACCATGAAGTATGTTCCCAGGAAAACCACCAGCCCTATCCCCAGAAATAGCTCCAGTTGGCATCCATACTACATTATCTGAAAACTGTGGCTGGTGTTCGTATTGGGGATGATGATTTAATTGCTGCCGCACATATTCGTCAGGCATCCTATCCAAGCATTTGTCTGGTAATTCTAGAAATGGTACTCGGTAATGAGAAGAAGATGGCGAAGGTGGAAACTCTGATAGCGTTCTGGGATCATGGTGTCCATGATGCCTAGGAGAATAGTAAGCAGGACTCCATGGACCTTCCATTTCATTGTACCTCTGAGGAACCGGTTGCTGGAGTTGCAGGGGCCCCATATGAGGAATAGTAAGATGATGCAAGTTAAATGGTGGCATCGACATCTCACCACTCCTCTGGCTATGAAGGCCACCATCAATACTCATACTGTTAAAGAATTGTTCTGCTAAATGAATATCATCAGAAACGGGAGACACAGGAGAGTCACACTTCCTAAAATCAGAACCCTCGTTTAAACTGTTCAAAGCGTCCACATACCTTCTCTCAGTCTCCCTCTCATCCCCATCAACATAGTGTGACGAACCATCTTGGTCAGGATGCGAAAACAAAAAAATCCTAAGCCTAGTGAACCCATCGCCAGAACCCAACTTCTCATACTCTTCCATCATGTTAGTCACATCATCATCATTCACAACTGACACTAAAGCATCAAGATCCTCATCTGGCTGCTGATATTTCAACATCGCTGCTCCATCATAAAGCTCCTTCATCTTACTCATCAACTCCTCATAACTAATATCTCTCGGCACGCTTACAATTCGCGTTTCTCCACCAACATACCTCAATTTCCCATCTTGGGGTCGAGGCAAAATGCTACCTAAGAAGCTACACAAGAATTTTACACGCGGGGTTTCATCATTGGAACTAGGGATGGAGGAAGCTAGGGCAGATGCAGGTGTTGATGAAGGTGAATCCATCAAATACACAGCTTGATTATTATGCTGCTCTTGATTATCAACTATTCCTTTATTACACACGGGAAGGTTTTCAGCTCACACCATGTTATTCAACAGTGTCGAAAACTCTACCCAAAATGGAAACCAATATACAAGTTCACTAATTTTAACACCAGGAACAGATTGGTTCTCCATCTGGTAACTCAAAAAGAGTAGGAGAAATCATCAAATCTCTCAAATTCTCAAACACCCAGAAATTCAAAGAAAAAAAAAAACTAAATTGAATCCAACTAAGCAAACAAAAAAGCGCCCACTCAACTAAATTTATCAACAGCTGAAACAAAACCCCCAGATTCAATCAAATAAATCCAAATCAGCTTTAGTCAGAATTAAACATTGAAGTACCTGAAAAATGGGGATTGTCAAAAAAAAAAGATTGAAACTTTTTTTGTTTTCTCTCTCTGCTTGATTGGGTGGGGCTATTTTTTGATGAAAGGAAGAATAAGGATAATAAGGGGTTGATTAAAAGAGAGAAAAAAAAAAGTAAAGAAAAATTGGGGAAAAAATAATTGGTGAAGGTGAAGGTGAAGGTGAAGAGGAGCACCATAGGCAAAGAGGGAAAAAAAATGGGGGAATTCTTTTGGAATGATGCCAAGGCTGTACGCCAGGTAGTGTCCCACGTGGCACAACCATCTCTCACTCACCCTTTCTTTCTCCCTCCCTCCCTCCTTCCTTTATATCTCCTCCTTCGACTCTTGCAAGAAAACTTGATAATTTTGACATTATAGGAAAATAAGATATAAACGGGATTTATTTAATAAATATAAATATAAAAATAATATAATATATTTAGTCTATGTCATTTTTATATTTAAAATTTTAATATATTTAATTATTTATATTGTATTTATATTTACGAATAAATGAATAAAAATATATAAAATGCATTAACAAATTATCAAATTATCAAATTTATTTGTACATGTATTTTCTTTTCTCCTTTTTCTCGGTTTTTTTATTACAATATAGCAAAAAAAAAAATTACGAAATTACCGTTGGTTTTAGATTATTTTTCAAAATACGGCTAATTTTTTTCTAGCTGGGAAATCGCCATCCCCCATGGCGATTTCCCAGCGTTTTTTTTTTGAAAATTTGTAAAAAACACCAAGGGAAATCGCCATGGGGGTGGCGATTTTCCTTGGTGTTTTTTGCAAATTTTCAAAAAAATACCAAGGGAAATCGCCACCCCCCATGGCGATTTCCCTTGGTATTTTTAGCAAATTTTGCTAAAATCATGAAGGGAAATCGTCATGGGTGGTGGCGATTTCCCTTCATGTATAATTTTTTTTTTTAATTAATAAACAAAAATTAAAATTTAAACAAAAATTTAATTTAATTTGATAAATTTATTTTTAAAAATTATAAATTAAATTAAAATATTTTTTTATAGGTTTGGTTATTTATTTTTTTAAAATATATATTAAAAATGTAATTTAATTTATTATTACAATTTTATAAAAATAAAAATATATTTCTTATTAAAATTTAAAAAGAAGATTATATTTTTTATTAAAATTTTATATCAAAAATTTTATTTTTTATAATTTTGTAATATTATAAAAAAGAAAATTTAATTTATATCAAAAATAATTTAATGATGTAAAATGTAAAAAAAAAAAATTTAAAGAAATTTATCGAGTCACTTTTTTAAATAAAGAAGTTATTTTTAAGTTGGTATCGTAAAATAATTTTTTTAATTTGATTAGTTTTTTTGAGTTGGTATTCGATTAACTCGTGACATCAATTTAATCATTGTTTTTAATAATAGTATATATTGTTACAGTTTAAAACTAGATATTTGATAAAATAATTTTAATTTAATTTATGATTAAAATTTTATTTCTTATTAAAATTTAAAAAGAAAATTAAATTAAAATGAAAAAAAAGAAAAGCAACTTATCATGTAATTTGGATTATTATATTAAAATTAAATAACAACATTAAGATATAAATTAAAATAAAATATAACAATTAATTTCTGAACAAATTTAAAATAAATAACATGAAATGCAAAACATATAAATTTATATTAGAAATTTAAAACACATTACAATTATTCTAATTATTGCGTGGTGTAGAGCAACAGTGTCGAGCTCTTCTAGTGCGTGGTGGTTGCACCCGTCGTTCAACCTCGTCAGTGGCACGTATTCGCGGTCCACCACGACCTCTTGCTATAACCGCCACTGGTTCCGGTTGTATGTCATCAGTCGTTTCATCCGTATCAAAAATTTGAAACCCACTGCTGGATGAGCCAACACCTAGTTCACCCATAACGGGAACCTGACTACTAGATGCACCCATAAATGATGTAGCATCAAATGCTGACGAAGGGGTTCCAAACTGATACATGGATGTTAAATATGCTGAACTTGGACTTAGGACGGGGAGCTGGTCATCTAACCTCGTTCTTTGCGGTGATGGTCGGTAACACTCATCAACGTCATATCCGGGGTGACTTACGGAATAACGATGGCTGGATGGTACTCCATGATCCCGTTCAGGTTCAGGATGATCAAATGACATCCTCGGTGCTGTGAACTCCGATGAGGTCGGTTGACGCGTTCGCCCACGTTGTCGGCGAGGTCTATGAGTATCCATATCCTGTGTCGGAGGGACTGGAGCTGAAGTTTGTCCGGTAAATGGCATACTCCTAACATCCTCGTGCATCGACGGTGGACAAACGAAAGGCCGACCTTCATTTCTATACCATCTTATGTAATCAGCAGATGGGTTGAAATTATTACCAACAATCGGGTAACCTGTCGGAATTCGTTGAAAACGTATGTTCCACCATTGGATCCAATGTTCATGCTTCGCAGACCAGAATTCATCATTACGACCACGCATGTCGACCTTGTGAAGCTTATCAAGGTTCACCGGGGCTGCAGGAATTGGTTGTTGCATCCCAAATTGTCGCAACACCCGGTCAGTTTGGTGCCACTCTACATATGAAAAGCATATCAATGCTGTGTTTGCTTTCCATATATTGAAATTATTGTAGGCATCCGATGGGAGGCATACCATAATTTCACTCGAGGAATATGGCATCCACAGAAACTGCGAATAATTATTACAAATTATTAGTTTCATATGGATTAAATAAATAAAAAAAAAACTTCAATGTAACAATCGAAATATTTACCTTATCATATCCTAGTCGATCTAGTCGTAGTCTTATACTTGCAAGATCGGTCGGAGTCTCTGTAAAATCTCTACCCGTACTCCTACTCCACCTATTAAAATGCATATAATATCTTAATGACCTATAAAAATACAAGTTCGTACAAAATTAATAAAATAGTAAAGATTATTACCTGCTTGCAAGGGGGTATACAGCCGAAATATCCACGCGCGGAGCAAGAAATGGTAGCCGATACCAAGCCCATGATTGTAGAAGCACTAGACATCCACCTATGTCATGGATTTTTGGAACTGTAGCTCGGCAAAGTTCTCTATACAAAACCGCCAAACACGCAGAACCCCAACTATAATTTGCTGCTTGCTCTAAATCACGTAGCAATGGAAGATACATTAAATGTACCCGACTGCTCGATTTGTCAGGCATCAGTAATCCTCCAATCAAACGTAAAATATATGCTCTAGCAGCATATTGTATTTGTTGTTCGGTTGCATGTAATGGCAGATTTTGAAACGATTTCAACCAAGTTAGTCTCACCGTTGAGCCAGATACATAGTCTTCTGGAGGTACCTCACCCAATAGATCTTGACACACTTCATTCCAATCTAGCAGGCTTCCGCCTGTAACTGCATCGCCATGGATCGGAAGTCCAAGTTGCAGCGCAACATCTTCGAGACTGACCGTGCATTCACCACATGGAAAATGAAAAGTGTGCGTCTCGGGTCTCCATCGTTCGACCAACGCAAAGATTAAATCGGGTTGTATCACAAGTCGTCGAATTTGACTTGCGTGATAAAATCCGGCTCTTCTTAAGTGGTCGATAATATAAGGATGCGGGTCCTCCAATGTAAATTTTCTCGCACGTAATACGCGACGAGTTTCCTGTTATAATAATAAAAATTAATATATTAAAAAACTATAACAATTAAAAATTAATAAATAAAACTATAAAATAACAAAATAATAATAATATAATATTATATAATATAATATAATATAAACAATAATAATATAATATAATATAAAACAATAATAATATAATATATTATATTATAATATAAACAATAATAATATAATATAAAACAATAATAATATAAAAATATAATAATATAATATAATATAAACAATAATAATATAATATAAAACAATAATAATATAAAAAACAATAATAATATAATATAATATAAACAATAATAATATAAAAAACAATAATAATATAATATAATATAATATAATATAAACAATAATAATATAATATAAAACAATAATAATATAAAAAACAATAATAATATAATATAATATAATATAAACAATAATAATATAAAAAACAATAATAATATAATATAATATAAACAATAATAATATAATATAATATAAAACAATAATAATATAAAAAACTATAATAATATAATATAAAACTATAATAATATAATATAATATAAAACAATAATAATATAAAAAACAATAATAATATAATATAATATAACACAATAATAATATAAAAAATAATAATATAAAAAACAATAATAATATAATAATATAAAAAACAATAATAATATAAAAAACAATAATAATATAAAAAACAATAATAATATAACAATTTACTTACCTCGTTAAATATAACCTCCGAGATGTGATTTTCTTGTAACCTCAATAGTGAAGCCATTTCAAAATATTGTTGTAGAAAAAAAAAATTTGTAGAAAGAAATTTTTTTTGGTAGAAAAATGAAAAATTGTTGAAAGAAAATGGAAATTTGAATGAGAGGAATGAAAATTTGAAGGAGAGGAGGGGGGTATTTATAGATAAAATGAGTGGGGTGGGGGGTGTGGGGGGAGGGGGGGCAACGGTCATATGACCGTTGCCCCCCTTTCAAAATTTTTTTTTTTCTAATTTGTTTTTTTTTTTATTTCAAATTTAAAATTTAAAAAAAAAATTCAAAATATTAAATTATAAAAAAACCTAAAATATATTTTACGAATTTTTAATTTTTTTAAAATTATAAAAAAATATTTTAATTTAATTTATAATTTTTAAAAATAAATTTATCAAATAAAAATAAATTTTTGTTTAAATATAATTTTTGTTTATTAATTAAAAAAAATATTCATGAAGGGAAATCGCCACCCCCCATGGCGATTTCCCTTCATGATTTTAGCAAATTTTGCTAAATTTGCAAAAAAATACCAAGGGAAATCGCCACCCCCATGGCGATTACCCTTGGTGTTTTTTACAAATTTTCAAAAAAAAAAACGCTGGGAAATCGCCATGGGGGATGGCGATTTCTCAGCTAGGAAAAAAAAAGCCGTATTTTGGGAAATAATAAAAAACCAACGGTAATTTGGTATTTTTTTTTTTGACTATATTATAGTAAAAAAACCCCTTTTTCTCCTTCAAAATAAAATATAAAATTACTATATTTTTTAGGTCATTGTCTAGTCTAGTGATAGAATTTTTTTTTTTTTTTAGATTTTTGTTCTTTTTCGTGTTTTCAAACTTGGAGGTTAAAACTTTTTTTTTTTTCTTTTCATGTTTGATTTAAAACCACTCATATTAGAGATATTGAGATATTATGATTAGAGGTGGCAATTGGGCGGGTTCGGGTCGGGTTCATTCGGGTTCGGGTTTATTCGGGTTCGGGTTCATTCGGGTTCGGGCTTATTCGGGTTCGAGCCCATTCGGGTTCGGGCTCATTCGGGTTCGGGCCCATTCGGGTTCGGGCCCATTCGGGTTCGGGTTCGGTCTGGGTTCGGGTTCGGTTTGGGTTCGGGTATGTTTTACATCATTTTATTTTATATTAGATGTAATCATTTTTACGTAATTTAAATATTTATATCTAAAAACAAATTATTAATTTATTATTATTTTTATACTTTTGCTATTATATGATATTTTTAATTATATTTATTTTTTTAAAATTAATATTTGTTAGCACCAAAAGAATAAGAAATTAATTTGTTATATAAAATCAAATTTTGAAATAATTTATTATAAAAAATATGATATATTATAAATTAATCATATTGATATTTAAAATAATTGATTTGATGAACTCGAATTTCAAAATATAAATACATTATAATTTATATTCACTATAAAATAAATTTTAAAATAAATCCTGGCCTTCATCTATTCGTTTATATACTTATAAAATGCAAAATTTTATGCTTATAGTCAAGATATATATATATATATATATATATATATATATATATATATATCTATCGAGTACTTATATTTTTTTCATCAGTATAAAGTATAAATTATAAAGTAGTACTAAAAAAATATAATTGATATTTAAATTATACGTAATAAATATATAATTAATATGATTATTTATTAATATATAATAAATATACCCAAAACCAAAAGACCATAAAACCCAAAACCCCATTGTAGACACCTAATTTTGTCCGGACCACTAAACAGGTATGTTTTCTTCCCATATTGATGTTCCCAAGTGTAAAAAGACTGTTTTCATCCTGCAGGTGGTACTCCGAGACTTAGTTTAAGAGGGCGAGCACAAAAAGTCAAACTTGAAAAAAAGTCAACCCCGAAAAAGTCAACCCCGAAAAAGTCAACCCCAGAAAGTCAACTACTGAAAAAGTCAACCCACTTTCAAAATCAAGATTTTAAGTTCAATTGAAAAATGGCGAAAGAATTTTGATAATCCGAGGTCTACATTGAAAGATATGGAGTTCGGAAGTTGGGATTTGGAGATTCAGTAGAAAGGAAACCCTAATCCGAGAAATTTGGGGAAAAGTGCTTAAACGATCAAACTGGTCGAAATTGAAGGTTCCAAATGAAAGATAAGCACTGACTACGGGTAATGGAGAAGTCACTTGCAAGAAAAACCGAAAAAAAAAGTCAATCCGGGAGAAAACCGAGAATTAGGGTTTTTAGTGGATTTCGGTGAAATCGGGAAGAATCACAGAAATGGCCTGACTTGGTAAGACCAAAGCCCCCAATGGATGAGGAATGAAGATTGAAGAAAATCTGAAAATCGGACTTGTTTTGAGCAAAACCGGGTTTCGGAGGTTAAAGGGTAAAATTGGAAAAATTTGGGAAAAATAGCAAATGGACTCCGAAAATTATGGAAAATTTGTCAATCTCATTCTTAAATCATTTGAAAGAGATTGGAGAAAGAAAATCTTGATTCCGAGTTCGTTTGCAAAGTGGCCAAATCCCGGGCTTCTTATGCAGTAATTCAAAAAGATAAATCCCGGAAAAATAGCAAATGGACTCCAAAAATTCCGAAATTTGGCAAATCTCATTTTTAAATTATTTGGAAGAGATTGGCGAAAGAAAATCTTGATTCCGAGTTCGTTTGCAAAATGGCCAAATCCCGGGCCTCCTATGCAGTAATTCAAGCCGATAAATCCCAAAAAATACCAAATGAGCTCCAAAAATTATGAAAACTTCCAGATCACACTTTTTAATTATTTTGAAGAGATTGGTGAAGAAAAATCTTGATTTGGAGCTCGTTTAAAAAATGGTAAAATGTAGGGGCATAAAAAGGCATTTTTGGGAAGAAAAAATCCAAATAAATAGCAAACGGACTCGGATAATTTTGAAAACTTCCAGAACTCAATATTTTATTATTTTGGAAGTATTAAAAAAAGAAAAATTGAATTTGGAGTTCGTTTGATATTTATTTGCATCCGGGGGGCAAAATGGTCATTTCACCCAAGCAACCGAAAAGGGCTTTTTTGGCCCTTCAAAAAAATCAGAGTTGGGCTGGAAAAGAGAAGTGCTGGCATGCCCAAGCCCAAAGAAAGGAGGAAGCTTCTAATTTTTTTTTTTTTAATCAAGTGGTTAAAAATCAAGAGTTAGTTAACCATTCTCTTTGATCAAGCCATGGTGATTAAACCACATAGGTTAAGAAAGATGTCAACATTATTTTTGCATAGCTGTAATTTGAGAGGGCTGAGATGCTAATCTAAAGGTGGTAATTTCATGACTTTTCATCTTGAATTATTGGCCATTTGATGGAAATTAGGTTACACAAAAATGACAACATCTTGGAGGCTATATAACCATGCATTAAGGCTAGCCCTAAGGGGAGGGAGGCAGATTTTGGTTTCTTCTTTTCCATTTTGGCTGATTTCTCTTAGTTTTTCTTAGTTTTTATCTTCTTGGTTGAGAGCAAAAAAAGAAAAGTTTAGAAATAAAGGAAAGTTTGAAGAGAAAAGCTTGAAATATTAGCTTCTTGAGGTTGCTCTTGAGCACCAACTCTTGCACTTTCATTTTCTATTCTTGTTTTTTGCTATTTTAATCTCTACTTGGTGAGTTTTCATTTTAAAATAATGTTTCTTGTTCTTCCTTCATTTCCTTTCTTAAGTATATTTTTTTTACATTTTGTTTTTACAATAAACTCACCATGGCCAAATGGCCTACATTATTTATTTTAAGTTGTTGTTTCAATTTATTTTACCATATTGTTTATGCTATTTTCTTTGTTTTTGATGTTTTAAGTGTTATGTTATTTCATGTTCTTAAGTTATATTTAATTTGGTTGCTTTGTTTGTTGCCATTTATGTCTTAGATATCATGTTTTTGCATTTTTAATTTTCTGTTTTCATGTTGTTTAAATTTGAGCATGTTTTAGAGTTAGCATATTAAGTGTTTGTGAAAATGCTTGTGTGATTCTTTGCATGATTCTTGTTTTATATCTTAGTGAGCATGTTTTAGATTTGGTATATTAGGTGTTTGTGAAAATGCTTGTGTGATTTTTGTGTTATGACTTAGTTTTTCATGCTAGCATACCAAGTGTTTGTGAAAATGCCATGCTTGTTGGAGCTTGGGGCCATTTGGCTACTCCATGTGTTTTGCATTGTGTGTTGTATTTTTTGTCATGCTAGTTGTTAGGTTTTTGCATTTGCATGATATTTGGTTGGATTTTTGAATTAAGCATGCCTTGTGTTTGTGAAAATGCCATGCATGTCTTAGGTCTAGGTTACATTAAATGCCATGCAAGTTCATGTTAGGTCTAGGCCATATTATTTATGTCATGCATTTTCCTTACATTTAGGTTTAGATCCATGCATTTCATGCATTATGTTTGCTGCATTGTTTCATGCATTTCATGTTCATGCCACTTGAATAATGACTTGAGCCAATTAATGGTTCAAAGTCATGCTCTCTTGAGCACACTTGTGGAAAATTAAGTTTGTCAAATTGATTATTCTACCTTTGTGATTTTTTTTACTTAGCCAATTTTTATCTAACTTTCAAAAAGTCCTAGCTACTGCTTTCAAGTCATTTTATGAGTTTCAAATATTTTTATTTTTATTTTTAAATGATTTTATCAAAGACAAAAAAAATGTGTTGGCAAAGCAGTTTTTTTTTCCACCCAAAACTCGTACATCTCCGATTTTTCTGGGAATTCATCTTTGATCAGAAAATTAAGCCAATTTTTTCTCATGTAGTTTTATATGTCCTGAGTCTCCAGTATTTTTTTTAGAATTTTTGGAATTTTTAAAAATAGGGTAAAAAATCGTGGATTAAAACTGGACAGTGGAGTCAGGATTGAATTTAAAGAAAAACAAAGCAGTTTTTTCTCCTCCAAAAACTCGTACATCTCTGATTTTTCTGGGAATTCATCTTTGATCAAAAAATTAAGCCGATTTTTTCTCGTGTAGTTTTAAATGTCGTGAGTCTCCGGTATTTTTTTCAGAATTTTTGGAATTTTTTAAAATAGGGTAAAAAATCGTGGATTAAAACTGGACAGTGGAGTCAGAATTGAATTTAAAGAAAAACAAAGCAGTTTTTTCTCCTCCAAAAACTCGTACATCTCTGATTTTTCTGGGAATTCATCTTTGATTCGAAAATTAAGCCGATTTGTTTTCGTGTAGTTTTACATGTTCTGAGTTTCCAGTATTTTTTTTAGAATTTTTGGAATTTTTAAAAATAGGATAAAAATTCGTGGATTAAAACTGGACAGTGGAGTCAGAATTGAATTTAAAAAAAAAAACAATTTTCTGTTTTGGTTAATTTACTTAGAGTGGGCTGATTAGAAGGGTTAGCTACTGACTTAGGGTAATTTCTAAGCCTTTTCAAACTCTAAAAATGGTTTTTCAAGTCCCGGGTTAAGGGTAGTCAAGTCCGGATTTTTTAAACTTAGGAAATTAGAGCCATTTTAAAGAAATTAGCCCAGTTTTTATTTTTAATTCAAGCTTTTCAAAATTGTTTTCAAACAATCACAAAGTATTTTGGTTTTAGAATATTTAATTTGACATATTTTCCTAAGGTAGCCGGATATCTTTTTAGATATACGGATTTCCTTAATTAAAGGAAAAAAATACATTTCATGCATTGCATTTTTATATTCATGCATTTTATATAATATGTGATTCTTGCTATAATAATTTCTATGATATTGTTGTTATTTTGATTTATATTTTTTGATGTTACATGGTTTATTATATGGTTTCGAATATTTCATGATATCCTATGCTTTTATTTAGTTATCTTTATTTAGCATATACGTATTCATTTATTTTAAATGTTTTCAAAAGATAATGGTTTTCAATAAAAATAAAGATATTCCCGAGTTAAAATAATTCATGAGTTCTCTACCGGGTTTGCTGGAGGGAATATCATCAATTATCATTAATAAAGGAATATCTTTCTTTCAAAAAAGAGAATGATTCGGAAAGTTTTCCAAAACTAATAAAAATTTCTATATTTTGCCACGTTTGTTGGGGAATATAGGAAAATTTTGAATTTATAAATTCTGGATCATTTTCAATAAAAAAAATGAAATTATTTTTCTTTAAATTGGGAATTAACTTGAAATACTAAATTTAAAACCAACTTTTTACCGAGACTTGAGATAACACACGATTAATAAGGTACCGATTTATACGGGCGTTGTGGGGGTGCTAATCCTTCCCCACACGTAACCGACTCCCGAACCCGCTTCTTTGATTTCTCTGGTTTAAAACGCAGACTTGAAATTGGTTTTTAAAATGTTTTAATTAATTTTGAAAATATTTTATAAAACCGGTTTTAATAGGTGGCCGATCACACCTAGCTAAAAAAGATTGGTGGCGACTCCATGTCTTTTTTAAGGTTATTTTCAAAACCTTCATTTTTCTAGAGGAATTAAGTCGACTTTTCCTCGTTTTTTTTTAATGTCACGCCTAACGAATAATAAAGTCTTGCGATGAGACTCGTCGTTATTTTTTTTTTTAGGTTGCGACACCCATTAAACCCACCCGCTAAAATAAAATCCCATGAAAGCCATAATCCAATTAAACCCACCCTAGCCTAACCGTATAAGTATAACCCAAAAGGCCAAAATAATTAAATTATTGTCAATTTTTTTTACCCTTAAAGAATAATTGAATTATTGTCAAATTTTTTTCACATCTCTAAAATTTTCAAGAATTTAAAATATTTAGATTGTAAATTCATCATGATATGAGACGTTAAAGTTATAACTTATAAGTACAAAATATAATTTACTTTTTGATAAAATTATTATTTCATCATCATATATATATATATAATATATTAAATTTTAAATTTTAATTAAATTATTAAAAAAAATTAGAATAAAATTAATAATTAAAGTTATTGCTTTGTAAAAAAAAATAATAATAATTGCAATTTGATTATTTTTATTTTTAGTTTTAAATTCGGGTTCGGGTTCGGGCCGGTCTCGGGTTCGGGTCCATTCGGGTTCGGGCTCATTCGGGTTCAGGCTCATTCGGGTTTGGGCCCATTCGGGTTCGGGTCCATTCGGGTTCGGGCCCATTCGGTTTCGGGTTTTTTCGGGTTCGGGTTTTTGACTTTTTGGTCAAATCGGGTTTGGGCGGGTTCGGGTTCGGGTTTTTCTGGGCGGGTTTTCGGGTTCGGGTTCATTTTGCCACCTCTAATTATGATACTTATGTATCAACCTCGTCATTTCATAGTTATAAAGCTGAACTTGACGATTCTAACATAGGTGAGTGCTTAGAGGTGTTGTCGGATTTAAGTACGTAAGTGCACGTATAGTAAATACATAATAAAATATAAGTAAAGTATCTAACCCACGAAAAATTATTATTAATTTTGCTAAGTATTAAAATTAACACATTCAATTTTATCTAAACAATTAAATAAAGATGATAATTAAAAATTAAAATTAAAAGAAACTAATACTAAAAACAAGTAAACTAAAAAAGATGAATTCAATTAATTATAAAAGCCTAGGATTACAACTTCTCTCAACACTTCGCTTGAATCTCTCTACCTTTTCACTTGATTAATGATCCTGAGTTGTTAACCTAGAGTTCTATCTTATTTATAGGGATTTTTCGATGGTCTCATAAAAATATCCTTCTTAATCAATTAATTATATTCCTATGATAATTAAATTAAAGAAGAACTCATTATGCTTAGGCTCTAACAATGGTTACACATGACAAGTAAGTGTATTCCTACCCTACCTGCAGATCAATTCATCATAATAAATGAATATGACACATATGTCATTCAATCCATGTCTAACACAAAACTCTCTTTTTCAAGTTGTATTTAAGTTAACAAATCAATCTAATTGGTGGCCAATCAATTAGAAGCATTAAGAACAAGAATGAACAAACAACTCAACAAACCATTAAATCAAGCTAGAGAGAGAAAAAGTAAATTCAAACTACATGTTAAGTTCCATTAAAATCCTAGTAAAAAAAAAATTAGTTCATGATAATTAATGAAAACAAATAATCAAATAGTTTCACCATTATCAACAACACAAGAAAAATAAAGAAGAGAAAAGAGAAAACTAAGAGTTGTTAGTTCTTGAATCTTCAAATCTTCTTGAGAGAATTTGATGGCAACTATCTTCTTGAGATAATTAAGTTTTTAGAACTCCAATGCTCTTTATTTTGACCTAAAAGAGTCCTATTTAAAGTGTCGAAGGCCTCTTGGAGTCCGAAACTTCGCGCCCAAGCAAACAGGGAAGTTTTTGCATTTTTTCTACATTTTTGCTGTTACTATTCCCGACCCCCGGCGCTGCAGCGCTGACTCTCGAATTGGAGAGTCAGCCTTCTCGTTTTGCTGCACTTTGCCTCTATAGTCTGCTCGAACTTCGTCAGCTGTTTTGACAGGGCAAATCTCATCCCATTTTGACGAGTGTTATATCGTTGGAAAGGTATGGAAGTCATATTAAAAAGTTAAGGAGAGAGTTTTCTCATTTGAAGTCTTTAAGATCAAGTTTTTCTTGAAAGAAGCTCCAGAAGTCGAACCTGCTCATTGTTTTGCATTGTTTTTCATCGTTTTGTATCTCGAAGATCCAGATCACCTTGGACCTATAAAAACACATAAATAACAACTAAATAACTATTTTAAACATAAAATGGATAAATAAAATAAATATAAAAACCTCTAAAACTAATCAAATCCTAATAAAATCCTCAAGGATTTAGCCGATTCAAAAGCATAAAAGGTGGTAAAATAACTATATTTCCTAGAGTTATCAGTGCTCATGGGCCGGGCCGAGACCCGAAAATTTTTCGGGATCTTTTTCTTGGCCGGCCTGTCGGCCCGTGAGCACTATTCATCCTATTTAAAAAATATTTTTTTATTAATATTTTTATTTTTTATAATTAAAATTAAAATTAAATAAAATAATATTAGTTTAATACCAAAAAATATTGTTTCGGGCTGGAACAAATTTTCCTACCCAGGCCCGGGTGGGCTGTCCGGCCCATGAGCAGCTCCGTGTGTGCTTGTGTAATTTCTTTTTAAGGATTATTTGGATGTACGTGGTGAAATTAAAAATAACAATGATGATAAAATTAATTATTATAGGTGTGAGATTAATTACTATAACAATAGAATTAAAATCAATAGTGAAATATGTATTTGGATAACAAAAATATAAAATTCAGATTAGTGCACCCAAGCTTTGTCTTTTTTCATTTGAGCTTTGATTCCGAATTTTTCTTCTCCAATCCCTTCCATAAAATATAAAATTCAGATCTGGATGTTTTCATAATTTTCTGAGCTCGTTTCTTATTTTTCTCAGAATTTTCTCTTGGAATTTTGGATTAGTGCACCCGAACTTTGCTTTTTTTTCATTTGAGCTCTGATTTCGGATTTTCCTTCTCCAATCGCTTCCATCAAGTATAAAACTCAGTTCTGGAAGTTTTCATAATTTTTCGAGCTCGGATTCTATTTTTCCCAGATTTTCCAAAATTGCCCTTTAACCCTCGAAACCTCGGTTTTACTCAAAACGAGCCCAATTTCTGGATTTTATTTTTCCACTGCCTTTTCCATATGTTGAATTGGAGTTGGTCTGAAAATGTCCAATTTTTACATCTGAATTCATCTCCGATTTAGCTTTCCTCTTTTCTCAATATTGAGAATTTTCTCGTTTTTCCGTTTTTCCTCCAACCGACTCTTCCTTGGGATCCACTTCAAATTGGGACTTGGGATATTTTTATTTATTTATCCTTTATCAACTGGGGGCTTCAATTTCACCGAACCGGGCCATCTCTGCATTTTTCTCCAAATTTGTGAATTTTCTATTTATTCATTATATTCTTATTTTCCTTTTTCTCTTCAAACCACATATTCCTTCAACTCTACTCCAAAATTGGACTTTCCAATATCCATATTTATTGATCTTAATCCATTTGGAACCTCCAAATTCGTCCAATTTGATCGTTTACGCACTTTTCCCCAAATCTGCGAAATTAGGTATTTTCCTTACACTGAATTTTGCAATATGTCTTTCTAACTCTCTATCTTTCGTTGTAGACCTTTGATTATCAAAATTCTTTCACTATTGTTCAATTCAACTTCGAATCTTTATTTTGACTAAGAGTTGACTTTTTTAGTGTTGACTTTTTTGAGGTTGACTTTTTTGAGTTGATTTTTTTGCTTTGACCTTCGAATCAAAGTCTTGGAGACCCATTAGCAGAATGAGTAAAGATTCTTTGCATCCTGGGAAATCGAAAAGAGAAAATCACCTTGTTTAGGGGGCTCAGACAAAATTAGGTGTCTACACTCCTCAAATAATTTTGCCTTCGATGACATTAGGAGCTATCTGGGTGATTAATAATCTAGTTCTGTTGCATAAGCCAGAGCTTTGATTCACATTCCTAAGAAGCATTATAACAACACCCACTTTAAGATCTAGTTGATGATTAGGAATCTCAGGAAAATTAAGATAATTCAAGAATTCTACTGGCAAAACAATTCTTGTTTTGCATGCTATAATACGTCTTTGTTATGCCAGGAACTAAATTAAGCTGAAAAGTGTTTTTTTTTTTATATATTTTTATACACAGTATCATTGTAAGGAGTAACAATAGCTCTTTGTCTAATGTAGTCTAATTCAGCAAAGTTGTCTTGAAAATCATTATAAACCGCTGAAACAATAGCTTCTATGGGATTGTCTTGATAAGGAATTAGCAACTCTGTAGGTATTATTATCCAAGAAGGGTCTTCTTCCTCACAATGACTGGAAGCTTCAATTTTTCCATCTCCGATATCCAACAGTCGCATAGCAAACATTGTAATTTCATTTCTGTTTATTTCATTACAATTACTCCTAAAGAGTCGCATGTTTGTTTTTAGGCGAAACACTTGGCAGTGGTTCCATAGAGTTGATTGGTTTATAGTTGTATTTACAATTTCTGATTTTGTTCTGAATTTAACTGCTGGCAAGATCTGCCTGAAATCTCCGCCAAGCAAAATGGTTTTTCCACCAAAAGGTGCAACAACAGTTTCATAAGGGTTTTGACAGACAACATCACGTAGGGTTTCATCAAGAGCTTCAAAACAATTTCTATGAACCATCGATGCCTCATCCCATACAATAAGACTGATATACTATACTAATGCAACAAGTTGTGATCCATTTGTTATTTGACATGTGCAGCATTAGTCAATATTAAGTGGTATCTTAAACTGCAAGTGTGTTGTTCTACCTCCCGGTAAAAGCAAAGATGCAATTCCAGATGGTTCGGGTTTCAGTGATAATGGTATTCCACAAATAAGTTTTCTCGGTTCCACCATGCCCATAAACAAAAAAAATTCATTTTTTATTATTATCAACGAACTCTTTTACAGAACAATAAATGTTCATTTGCTCGGCATTCAGGTTAACCAAAAGTTGTATATGTTTCTGTCTGAGTTCATCTAAATCATAATCGACTTCTTCATGAATAAGACTATTGTTTGTTACATGCATCGATGTTCTGTTGGGCATTGGCAGCTTGAATTCTAACAAAGAGTTGCAAGTTCTGTTGAAAATATGTTCTAAAGCTAACAAAATATAATTCTTTAATTCTTCATCCGATATGCGATAGTTGTGAAATCCAAGTGCTTGTCTAAGCCTATAATCAATGTCTTCACATAGTATATGCCAATTATTTTCCCAAAGTGCTATCGGATTGCTAACCTTGCAGAACATAACTATTATAACAAAAAGATGTCTAAACTGCTCACTGGTCGCCTACTGTGCTGCTCAATGCATCACTCCATTTGTGGTCATTGCCAAGTAATCCTAAAGCCTCACATGCTGCTTGAAAAGTTGGGTATACCACGTCACCAACAGTTCATAATTCTTTATAACTTCTTCGACCTTTAATGACATTTAACAATAATATCATAAAATAAAGTTCACTTGTTGTTGGATGAATATATATAAGCCTTCCGATTATTCTTCATTGTTGTCTTTTTTTCGATTTTGTTTCTGTTTTTGACCAAACCCATTGAGTTGGAAAATCCGCATAAATCAAATGCCTTGCTTCCTCAACCTCTCGATTTGTTTTCATCCATTCAATAAACATAGTTTTTGTAACATCCGGTCCTTGAATAACCCTTGATAGATCTTTATTAGACAAACCAACATTGGGAATCTGGCAAATGTATTGTCAATTGCTACACAGCGGTTCGTGATGATGTATGTCAAATCCAAATAACCTCCAACATGCTTCATAGGCTGACATATATCTACAATCTAGGTACATTTTGATCTCATCCAACTGATCATGTTGATTTTGCTGGTTTTCATTTCTATCTAATGATATGTTTTCTAATACAGCTCTGGCTCTATCGGGTCCCTTGTTTATATATTTGAATAAATACTTGATGGCTCTTGATTTGCTACACATTTCAACATTGACATGAGCTTGACACTTGACAACCAAGTCTACATTATGAGGCACAACGAACCTATTTTCTAATTCTATCCCATTTTTATAGCTATTTGTTTACTATCTCTTCTTCTGGATATAACAAAACCATCTTCATTGATTTTTGTTTTTTGTTGATATTTTTTAGAGAAAGATTTTGAACATTTATGTTTTTCCATGCATGGAGCTGAAGGATTTAAAACATCGCAGGGATCGTGTATCCTAAAATTAGTCACTGCTTCATATCCGGTCGAATCAGACAGCTTGTGCAGGATCTCAGTGATATGAATTTATCAGTATCAGTTGAAACATGCCACTTATCAGTTGGATGTAGCAAAATGTGCACATGAGGGAGTCCGCTTTTTGGAATCAGCGATGTAGGTCACTATAAAAAAAAACAAATATATTACAAATATGTTTATGCAATTATTAAAGGTGGAAGTTACAATCAATTTTATGGGTGTTAAATATTATTTGCCTTTTCAAGACTCTTTACCTGCTAACACTTGATCAAAAAAAAAATTCTCTGAGTGAAGTCTTCAAAAAAAGTACCTAAGTTTTATTCTAAAAACTCTTGAAACTATATCTGGCCTGTCTTCTACTCTCTGATCTGGTATAAAAATCAATGCATCTTCAATTTCAGACTATTTCGCATTGCAAGTGAATGTAATGAATAGGTCGGGGGTAACCATAATATCGACAAATTGCCATGGCATCTTGGTAATGTTGGAAATGATAACATGTGCCTGTAGTAAAACTTGTAGGCAATACAATGCGTTTGCCAATAGCGTTAGCTTGAACATTTTCTTTTCTGATTGCATCTTTTAGCCCTTTATAAATATCCAGTCTTAAGTTTTTCTGATTTTTCTATTTTTTATTTTTAATATATATATATATATATATATATTACAACCTTGTTTCTTCAACAGCTGTAAAAGCATCGACAATAAACAGTTGAAAAAGTCTTCCAACTCTCAATAAAGTGTTTCGTTAGCCTAACCGTTGTTGAATCATGTATGCATAATACTCTCGCATTGTCACATATTTTCTTTTCCTTCTCGATTTTGGAAAAAATGTCAACATACTCAATATCAACTATGTAGCCATCCTTGCCGTGAGGAAACAACAAAAGATATTGCATTGTCATAAAAGACGGATGCAACTCACTTATTCGATTAAGACCTTCACTTTTGTGATCAACAATGACATCTCGATGCGTATCACATTCTCCTAAACTAATGCTACAATTTTTGATCCAGATGGAGACACATAATTTCTTTCCTGCCTATTTCTGGCCCCAAGGAGTCTAAGACGGATTTGAGTTCCTTCTGATATTGTGCATCTATCCCTAGTAGTTTTAAAAGTTTTAACAATTCCATTACATTCATCAAGCATTTTCCCAAGACCTTCAACAATTGCTCTATCAACAAAATAATGTAAGTTATTTTCACCAAAAGCATTCATAAAATTTGAAATCTCATTCTCAGTATAATAAAATAAAGCTGTGCAAACTTCGATTTATGGCTTGAAATTGGAAGCAATGATCCTATTCTGTAATGATTTTGGCCATTTATTCTAAATATATATAGACCAACTCTATCATTGATAGTATTATCAATTTCCCCCCAAAGATGTAAATTGGAACATTGAATTTTATATGTTGGGAAAACCTTGGACTAGGTCCACTACGATCCAGCTGTCCGAGTCAGACATGAGAACAGAAGGCTAGAACGGTTCCTACACAGCTGACCTAGCACAAGAGGGCTCGGGTACTTGCTCCAGCACACATGGGACCAAATCAGGTGCAACGCACCTACATCAACCTCCATGAATCCTCACTTGGATGACTGCCACCTGGCACGATCTGAGCCACACAAGAGGCTATAAATAGGTTGCCTTCAGCACTATACCAACTAGAACCAGACTAGCTCCTAAAATCCGGACTAGACAAAGTCTCATTATCAGGCTTGTTCCCTTATATCACTCTAGAATTTGGGACACCCTTGTGTCCTCTAGTCCCTTAGTCTTTATGTCTTCTTGTCCTTAAATACTTAAACATTTGGACAATTACTGACTTGAGCATCGGAGCGTGTTCCAGAAAAACACCTCTAGCGCCCCTCTCACCTTGCTTCTTCCTTGCAGGACACTTTGGATCACTTCAGCCCTCATGTGCCTCGCACATATGTAGAAGGAGAAATTTTTTGACCAATTACAAATTGTCACGTGTTAATTGAAAATTCTTTTAATAAAGAAATTTTCAATTAAATTATGCATTACTATGTGAAATTGATAATATCATATTATAATTAATTATTTTATAATTAATTAAATATGTACACATGATTTGACCAATCAAATTGCAAGGATTCATGGGTTATCCAATCAAATTTCACCCATGTGTCATAATTATTTTACCTCTAATTAAATTAAATTAATTAAGAGATAAATAATAAATTTTTATCTCTAATTAAATTAAATTAATTAAGAGATAAATAATAAATTTTTATCTCTGATTAAATTAAATTAATTAAGAGATAAATAATAAATTTTTATCTCTAATTAAATTAAATTAATTAAGAGATAAATAATAAAATTTCATCTCTAATTAAATTAAATTAATTAAGAGATAAATAATAAATTTTTATCTCTAATTAAATTAAATTAATTAAGAGATAAATAAATATTTTATCTCTAATTAAATTAAATTAATTAAGAGATAAATAAATATTTTATCTCTAATTTAATTAATTAATTAAGTGATAAAAATAAATATTTTATCTCTAATTTAATTAATTAATTAAGTGATAAAAAATAAATATTTTATCTCTAATTTAATTAATTAATTAAGAGATAAATAAATATTTTATCTCTAATTTAATTAATTAATTAAGGGATAAATAATGAAGCTTTATCTCTAATTTAATTAAATTAATTAAGAGATAAATAAGGAGGATGAGTTCTTTTAAAACTCTCTTTTACCTGGCTAGCTACCACTATAAATAGAGACCTCCTCTTAACACAAATTCACAATTCAGAAAGCCGGAAGAGAAGAAGATTTTGAAGAGCCAAATCCTCTCAAAATTCTTAAGAAGAAATTAGAGAAATTCTAAGAACGCGGTGCTTGTTCTTGAGAATTCTCTAAGAAGCTGCTCTCCGATCTTGTTCATCAAAGGAAAGGAGATAATTCCTGTTTTTCAAGACCAAGTCTAGAAGACCCTTGAAGCAGATCTCACCGATTCAAAATCAAGTCGTGAAGACCCTTGAATCAAAGTTTTATTGAAGAAAAGAATCAAAGGATTTCTTTCTTTAAGAATATTCAGAGATTGTAACCTCAAAGTTTGATAAATAAAATTCTTTATTTGACTCCAAATTTTACTTGTCATATTTTTGACATAAAATTTGTGTGTACAAATTTTGGCACGCCCGGTGGGACAATCTCTGCCTTTCATCTCTTTTCTTCAAAACTCAAGTTATCAAGTTACAATGGCTCCCAAGAAGAACCTTGCTAACAAACCAACTCTCAAGCCTGCTCGAGCTAATCCTGCAGTCTACCCCACTTCATCATCAAGCGTTGATATCCCCGCTCATCCTTATGGCACTAGGAGCAAGACCAAAACTCTTGCTGAATTGTATGAGCAAACTTTTCCAGTGCTCAATCAAAACCCTCTCTATGACACTTCTTCTCCAATTCAAAACTTAGAAGAAGTTTCCGCTGGACAAGTTGATTCTCCTCGAGGATCAAGTGCAAGTCGCCAGTTAACATATAAAGAACAAGATAGCTACTCCAGCAACAAGCCTATTCCATCCTCTGCTCCAAAATCAAGTTCTGGAGTTGGCACCACATTATTGGAAGAACAAGTTGCACTTCTGGCAAAATCTGTTGAAATCCTTTCAGCAAGTATCAAAGAGAAGGATAACCAGATCGCTTCCATGATGGACAAGATCGCCGGTCTCACTGGAAAAAGGAACGAAGCTTCAAACCAGAATTGGCAATCAATCTTTCAAGATGATGGTGAGAACTCTGGCAAGGAAGTTGCTAAGGATTCTGAAGAAAAGATCAATGAACTCGTCACTACCAGTCAGCTCAAGGATCTTATCAAAGAGGCTATCAAAGATCAAGTTGATAGCATCACTCAACCTTCATATACATATGCAAAACCATATTCTCAAAGGATCGATCATCTGAGGATGCCTGAGAACTATCAACCCCCAAAGTTTCAGCAGTTCGATGGAAAAGGAAATCCACGCCAACATGTTGCACATTTCGTGGAAACTTGCAATAATGCTGGTACCTATGGGGATCTCATGGTGAAGCAGTTCGTTCGCTCCCTAAAAAGCAACGCCTTTGATTGGTATACTGATCTTGAGCCTGGGACGATTGACAGCTGGGAACAACTTGAGCGTGAATTCCTTAATCGATTCTACAGCACTCGTCGCTTAGTCAGCATGATCGAACTCACAAGCTCACGTCAATGGAAGGATGAGCCAGTCATTGATTACATTCACAGATGGAGAAATCTGAGCCTTAACTGCAAGGAAAGACTGTCTGAGTCTTCTGCCCTTGACATGTGCATCCAAGGCATGAATTGGGGCTTGCGTTACATTCTTCAAGGCATCAAGCCTAAGACCTTTGAAGAATTAGCCACTCGTGCTCATGATATGGAGTTGAGTATGACAGCTGCTGGAAATCAAGAACCTCCGGTGCAAGAGCCAAAGAAAGCCAAAGAAAAACAAGATACCCGCAAAGGGAGCAAAACCTTTACCAACAAGGGAGAAAGCAAACAGTCCATGGCCGTGACTACCAAGCCTTTTAAGATATCTCCCAAGTCAAAACAGTCTCAAGAGACGAAATCTTCTCCTTTCCAAGAGAAAGGTAAAGGCAAAATCACTTTGAAAGAGAGGCAAGAAAAGAAGTATCCTTTTCCTGATTCTGATGTTTCAAGCATTCTTGAAGAACTTTTAAAGACTAAGCTGATTCAGTTGCCAGAAATGAAGCGACCTGAAGAAGCTGATAAAGTAGAAGACCCCAATTATTGCAGGTACCATCGCTTGATTAGCCATCCTCTGGAGAAGTGCTTTATTTTGAAGGATAAAATCATGCGACTCTATGAAGAAGGAAAAATCGAGTTTGAAGAAGAAACGATGTCGTCAAATTTGGCATCAGTCAATATGGTTTCTCAATCCAATTTGCTGGATAGAACCATAAAATTTGGCTCTTTTGATCCTATCATACTGGCTCCAAGTACAAGTACGATGGAGGGTCTTCAGGAAAGTGGGGGCAACTATTTTCTTCAAAGACAAAATCAAGATTACGATGGTTGGACTCTAGTCACACGCCGAAGAAGCAAAAGGAAGAATCTTCCAAAAGTTGTGAAAGTGCCTACAAGAGCTAAGATGATCAAACGACCATCTGAATTTCCAAAGCCCAATGTGCCTCAAGAAGCAAAAATGCCATCTCGGGATAAAAATTCAGTAGGGAGAAAGTCAAGGAGGCAAATCATTTTAAACGAATTCATGCCAATTCAGCTTAGAAATGAAGATTTGGTTTTCATGAATTGTTACCATAACGGTGGCAATGAAGATAATGAAAACAACACAGACTCAGTAGCATTTGAAGTTGATGAGCATTCTTATGCTACGAAAATTAACTTTTCTGATGAAGATCTGTTGCTAGGGTCAACCCCTCATAATCGGCCGTTGTTCGTCGTAGGATATACTCGAGAACAGAAGATCAATAGAATCTTGATCGATGATGGTTCTGCTGTCAACATACTCCCGTTGATGACAATGAAAGAATTGGGAGTTCCTTTGGATGAGTTGATGCAAAGCCGCTTGATGATCCAAGGATTCAACCAAGGGGGACAAAGAGCTCTTGGAAAACTTAGACTTCAACTTTTCATTGGAGATATGGAGTCAAGTCCACTTTTCCATGTGATTGATGCCAAAACGACATACAACATGTTGTTAGGACGACCGTGGATAAATCAAAATGGTGTAGTCTCCTCAACTCTGCATCAATGTCTCAAGTATTGCAGAAACGGTCAAGTCAAGACGATCCTTGCAGACGCTAAGCCATTTACTATAGCAGAAGCACATTTCGCAGATGCAAAGTTTTATCTAAAAGATACATTTATCGAAGAAGTAATGCCCAACCCGATGCAAGAACTGAAGCAAAAGGGAAAGAATTTGGCTTCTTCCACAGTTGGAGAAGATGAAATTGCTCAAGGTTTAAAGGATCTGACTCTTCCCCTCACTAACTTGGAAGAATCAAGAGGCCTTATACCTCCACTGCAAGGATTTGTTAGGCCAGTAGAAGAACCTCTTTGTGAGCATCAAGATCTTCCTACTCATCGAGTTAAAGATTTTGATCCTAATGCTTATAGGTTGCTTGTCAAAGCTGGATATAAACAAGAGGATGTTGCAAAATTGGCTCACGAGACAAAAGAGCCTAGCAAAGAAAAGCCGCAAAGTTCATTCAAGATGCGACAGGTCTGGCAAAAGAAGATTGATCACATCGGAACTTCTAGAGAGGGGCTTGGATATTCTCCATTAAAATTGAAGATTCATAAACAAACTTCGAGGTACATAAATGTGGAGGAAGTTCCCGAGGAGCAAGAAGATGCAGTGAAGCCACCGGGACTTTCAGTGTTTGATCGCTTGGGGGCACGCTCAACACGATGTTCAGTGTTTGATCGTTTGAGCATTCAATCATCACGAAGATCAATTTTTGAACGAATAGGAGAAAAATGCAGTGAAGTTTCTGTAAGTAAACCAATTTCCATTCAGTCAAGGCTTGGAAGTCTGTACTCTGAATAAGTTAACTGTGGCCGAAAAAGAAAGTCTTCCGCTTTAAAGGAATCAAGAGATTTTCACAGCAAAATTCCTTCTCGAATGAAAAGGCAAAGCGAATGGAAGGTAACTACTGGTGAAGTTTTAAAGGCTAGAAAGCACACAGTGGTTATAACCAAATCAGTCTCATCCTCAGAGGAAGAAGAACTTGAAGAAACTGAAATCTTTACTTCTAACCATGTATCTGTAAAAGAAACTGGTGAAAAATCTCAAGAGGAAGAAGCCCAAGAAGCCCCTTCATCTTTTGAAGAAGGAAATCAAGCTACTATTGACGAACTAAAGGAGGTTAACATCAGTACTAGTGAAGATCCACGACCGGTCTTTATTAATGCTTGCTTACCACCAGAACAAGAAAAAGCCTATCTTGATCTTTTGATAGAGTATCGAGATATCTTTGCTTGGACTTACAAAGAGATGCCGGGACTTGATCCAAAAGTAGCTATGCATCATCTGGCGATCAAGAAAAGTGTCCGACCTATCAAACAAGCTCAACGACGTTTCCATCCTGACTTGATCCCCCAAATTGAAGCTGAGGTCAATAAGCTCATCAAAGCTGGCTTTATTAGAGAAGTCAAGTATCCCACTTGGATCTCAAATATTGTTCCAGTGAGAAAGAAAAATGGTCAACTTCGAGTTTGTGTAGATTTTCGAGACTTGAACAATGCTTGTCCAAAGGACGACTTTCCTCTCCCTATAACAGAAATAATGGTTGATGCTACAACTGGCCATGAAGCTTTGTCATTTATGGATGGATCGTCTGGTTATAATCAAATTCGTATGGCTCCAAGAGATGAAGAACTTACCGCATTTCGAACTCCAAAAGGAATATACTGTTACAAAGTTATGCCGTTTGGGTTAAAGAATGCAGGGGCTACTTATCAAAGAGCAATGCAAAAGATCTTTGATGATATGCTTCACAAAAATGTCGAATGTTATGTTGATGGCTTGGTAGTGAAGTCAAAGGAAAAATCAAATCATCTTGCTGATCTTCGCCAAGTGTTTGAAAGATTGCGTAGATACCAATTGAAGATGAATCCGCTCAAGTGTGCGTTCGGAGTATCCTCGGGCAAGTTTTTGGGGTTCATCGTACGACATCGTGGGATTGAGATCGATCAATCAAAAATAGATGCAATCATGAAAATGCCTGAACCGCGCAATCTGCATGAACTTAAAAGTCTGCAAGGAAGATTGGCATATATCCGACGTTTTATCTCAAACTTAGCTGGTCGATGTCAACCATTTAGCCGGCTAATGAAGAAAGATGTCCCTTTTGTCTGGGATGAGGCCTGCAGTAATGCTTTTAAGAGCATTAAGACCTTTTTGTTACAACCACCTATTCTGAAGGCACCTATACCAGGACAGCCGTTAATCCTTTATATTGCTGCACAAGAACGTTCCTTAGGAGCATTATTGGCACAAGAAAATGATGAAGGAAAAGAAACTGCACTCTACTATCTTAGTAGAACTCTTAATGGTGCCGAATTAAATTATTCTCCCATTGAAAAGACTTGCTTGTCATTGATGTTTGCAGTTAAAAAGCTGAGGCATTATTTGCAAGCTCATTCTGTTCGTTTGATTTCGCGAGCAGATCCCCTCAAATATCTCATGTCCAAGTCTGTGCTCAGTGGAAGATTGGCAAAATGGGCTCTTTTGCTACAAGAGTTCGATATTACTTATATTCCACAAAAGGCCGTTAAAGGGCAAGCACTTGCCGATTTCCTTGCAAACCATCCGATTCCAGATGATTGGGAATTCTCTGAAGATCTCCCAGATGAAGATGTTCTTTTCATCGAAATTCCCAGGCCATGGAAACTATTCTTCGATGGGGCTGCCCGTCAAGATGGAGCTGGAGCAGGTGTTGTTTTTGTCACTTCAGAAGGAGATGTATTGCCTTATGCATTTACTCTCACTGAAAATTGTTCCAACAATGTAGCAGAATACCAAGCTCTGATCATTGGATTGGAAATGGCAGTGGATATGAAGATCACTCAACTTAAAGTGTTTGGGGATTCCAAATTGGTCATCAACCAACTTCTTTCACTTTATGAAGTTAAGAAGCCTGACCTCTTACCATATGTCGATTATGCGAAGAAAATTTTGGAATGGTTTGACAATGTAAGCTTAGAACATGTACCAAGAAGAGAGAACAAGCAAGCAGATTCTCTAGCTAATTTAGCATCAGCTCTTGCCATGCCAAGTGTAGAAGTAAAAGTCCCTCTTTGCAAACGATGGATTTTGCCTCCAGTTGATTTTAAAGATAACAATACGGAATCCAATGTTGTTTCAGTTTGCGAAGTTGAAAAAGAAGATTGGAGACAACCATTGATTGATTATTTAGAGCATGGGAGGCTACGCAATGATCCAAGGCATAAAACAGAAGTGAAACGTCGAGCTCCTCGATTTATTTACTTCAAGGGTACGCTCTATCGCCGCTCTTTTGATGGTGTCTTCCTTCGATGTTTAGGAGAAGATGAAGTATCCAAAACCTTACAAGAAGCTCATTCAGGAATTTGTGGTGCACATCAGTCTGGAGCTAAATTGCACTTTCAAATAAAAAGAATGGGATACTACTGGCCAACAATGGTAAAGGATAGCATGGACTACTCCAAGAAATGTCAAGCTTGTCAGTTTCATGCAAACTTCATCCATCAACCTCCTGAACCATTACATCCGACAGTCACATCTTGGCCGTTCGATGCTTGGGGACTTGATTTGGTAGGACCATTACCTAAGAGTTCACTAGGGCATATGTATATACTTGCCGCTACGGATTACTTTTCAAAGTGGGCAGAAGTGGCACCTTACAGGGAAGTAAAAAAGGAAACTGTTGCAACTTTTATCAGAACAAACATCATTTATCGGTATGGTGTACCTCGTCACATCATAACTGATAATGGGAAGCAATTTGACATGAGCAAATTATGTGCACAGTTTGACTTCAAGCAGTACAAGTCTTCAATGTACCATGCTCCAGCAAACGGATTAGCAGAAGCTTTTAACAAGACTTTGTGCAATCTCCTCAAGAAAGTTGTTAACCGTTCAAAGAAAGATTGGCACGAAAGGATAGGAGAAGCTCTGTGGGCTTATCGAACTACATATCGCACACCAACTCAAGCCACTCCGTATGCACTTGTTTATGGTGTAGAAGCTGTTCTACCACTTGAGCGACAAATTCCATCATTGAGGATTGCAATCCAGGAAGATCTTTCTAGTGAAGACAATGTACGCTTACGTTTGGAAGAATTAGAAGCACTGGATGAGAAAAGGTTGGAAGCCCAACAACGCTTGGAGTGCTATCAAGCTCGACTATTCAAAGCTTTTAATAAGAAAGTCAAGCAGCGATCTTTCCAAGTTGGAGATTTAGTCCTTGCTGTAAGAAGACCCATAAATACTTCACATCGTATAGGCAACAAGTTTCTTTCAAAATGGGATGGACCATACGTTGTTCGAGAAGTTTATACCAATGGTGCATACAAGATCGTTGATCAAGATGGTGTCAAAGTTAGACCGATCAATGGAAAGTTTTTGAAACGTTACTATGCTTAAAGGAGATGTTGCACCCTAAGCAAGAGCTTAAACTGTTGTATGTTGCTCCTAAGCACGAGCTTAAACTGCACATCCAAAAAAAAAAAAAATGAACTACGTTATGACTTGATCCTTCAAATTCGAGGGTACGTAGGCAGTTTGGTTTCATTGCCAAGTTCAGTCCAAACAAAAAAAAAAAATTTCTTTTGATTCAAATATTATCTTTTGTTCACTTGAAAGTATCATGATAATTCTCCATTCAAATTTCATGATTCAAATTATTTTTCAAGTAAAACAAATCTTTTGCAAATTAAAGATCTTTGGGAATTTAATTTGTAGTCTATACACGATGCAAAAATGCTTCAGAAAGTGCAAAAGAAAGATGATATATGGAGAAAAAGAAATTTAACTTCATTTCAAACTTGAAAAGAACTTACAATAATAAAAAAAAAAAAAAAACACTAGCAAGCCTAAGAACTAATATAAATTTCAAAAAAAAAAAAAGTTACATCAAAAGGGATTCAAGGCTTCCATTTGAAATTCTTCAAGTCGTCTCGAGAGGCTTCCAACATACTTCGCAACAAATCTAAGTTTTTGGCTTCATCCTCAGTAAGGGTAGTAATAGACTCAACAGAATTCATCTCTTCACGAATCTTGGAGGTATCGGTTCTTCTTCTTTTCAGTTCATCTTCGGTTTCCTGGAGTGAAGACTCAAGTCTATGTTTTTTGCGTTGCAAAGTAATAAACTCTTGCTCTATATCTGCCAAGTTCGACTGCAGGGTGTTAAGGTTCTCAACAGTCTTATGTTCGAGTAACATTGAATCTTTAAGTCGAATTTCAAGTGCTTGAAGTCTTTCAATTCTATCCTTGGATGAAGAAATGGAAGATTCAAGCTCATTAAACTTCTGGACTTGTGTAAAATAGTCTTCCACCATGCCTTTCAATAAGGATGAATCAACGGACTTAATTGCTTCTATTGCATCAAAGATCTTGTGGACATCACTAGTAAGTGAAGGAACCCAATCAAAAGAAGCGCGAATAATCCTTGGTTGAATGCTTTCCCACAAAATAGTTGCAAGCTTCAACTGACTATCGGATATCACTTTTTCAGCACTAAACTTAGAAAATTCTGGAAGGGCGAGATGACTAGCTTCAATAGGAGGGCCTGTGGCAGTCTTCACTATAGGCGAAGTATTATTAACAATCACATTAGGGCAAGCATCTTCTTGGTTAGAAACAGTACTTGAAACATTATTTCTGATCTTAGCTGCAAGTTTGTTGAACTCATGCGAACTAGAAACTGAAGCTTCACTTTTGGCGGGGGATATATCACCTTGAAAGGATTCCCTTGGCCTGGTTCGCTTCCAATGTCTGTCATGATCACTCTCATCAATTGAATCTTCAACGATCGCATTATGCTTCCCTTCGATGACCTTCGGTAAAACCCTTTGTATTTCATCAACTAATGACACTGATCGAGGAACTTCTTGTGAAGTCTTCACATGCTCCTCTGTTAAATCTATGGTGGACGAGACTTTGGCTTTATTGGATTTGTCTTGCGAAATCTCTAAAGACTTTTTCTTAACATCCTTTGGAGGTTTTCTTCTCTTCGATGGTGATGTACGGATGCTCGAAATCAAAATATCAATAGAATGCTCAAGATATGGCTCATGAACTTTCGACCACCATTCCATGTATCTTGCGGTTGCGTGATCATTAGGATTTAGAGAACGAGCTGGAGAGATCAATCTGGACTTTGTATGAGAACGAGTGCAAATTCTCCAAAACCTACATAAATCATCCACAGATCCAGAACGAATATCTTCCTTAAGAGCTCCGGGAATATCTTGACAAAACCCAAATTGTCTCCCAAATCGATGAGGACTGTAAGGTTCCACAATGATGGCTTGGTTACATCGGGCAGGCAAATAGCTCGAACGAACATTAACAAGGTAGCCATGATTGATCTTACTAAGAGTGTCATCATCAACAATCACTTCATCTCTATTCCTGGGATATAAATTAGGGTTTAGGGTTTAGGGTTTAGGGTTTAGGAAAGTGTAATTCGGTTTAGTCCATGGTAAATATTGGCTAACACCGGGACCGCGAGATTAACAGTTCTCCCAATCGCCATCAGGCTGGCTATCATAAATGTCTCTGGCCGAACAAATTCTGAATCTTTACTTGGAAAAACGAAAACACAAATCCAACAAGAAAGGAAGGCAGCTAAATAAGTGTCTGTTGTTAAACTGTCTTTGATCCCAAGTGTAGTGAATGCTCCCTCCTGCCATTCCCCGACATTGGTATTTCCGAAGAATCCCAGTAGGGTTATGTGTAGCTTTTGGACGAACAAGCTTCTTTGCTTTTCGAGCAGGTGGTTTGGTGTAACGCAATTTCCCTTGAAACCAAAAATTGATCCAGTCCTCAATAGACACCTTATCTTCCTTGCCTTGCTTCAAAAGATGGAATGCAGCAAATATATATTCACAACATCTCGGGATGAATCTTCCCTTGTTATCAAAGCCAGTCAATTCGGCAGCACAAGGAATGACTTCATCATAAAATATGCCGTGAATAGGTAAACCGCCTAGTCTATGCAAATCCCATAAGGAGATGGAAGCTTCCCCAGTAGCAAGGTGGAGAGTATTGGTAGCCGGGCACCAAGCTTCACAAAAAGCGCGAATGACGTCCTTGTTGTGATCATAAGTGTATAATGATGCATAAACAGCATCATATATACTAACAGTCGTTAAATTTTTGTTGAAGTGGTACAACACATCTTCAGTCCATTCCCAGTACTTTGGTATGTAACCAAACTCTCCAAAAATCTTGAAGGAAAATCCCCAATATGATCATTCGGAAATGATACGGCTTCCCAACGTGTCAAACTTCTCATGATTAGAAGTATTGACGTGAAGACTAGACTGAAGAGATCTCGCCTTTGAAGAAGATTGTGAGGTTGGAGAAAGTTCTATCGACCAATCTTCCAGAGTGGCAGGAAAATCAAATGATTTCCAAGCGGATTTATATCTACCCAATATGGGCTTGTCGATGGAGAGATATAATCCTTCTTTTATGTCTTCGTCTTCCTTGGAAAGAATCACAAGATAATCTTTGTGATCTTTGAAGTACACCATGATAATTCTACAAAAAAAAATGTGTCAAGATAGGTAAAACAAAAATAATAAAAAAATAAAAAATAAAAAAATAAAAAATAAAAAATATATATATTATGAGATAAGCTGGTTGGCGATGCGGTGGTATTGGTAGGTTGGTAACTTAATTAAAACGCTATTATTATCACAAAAGCAAGCACTTGTTCTCTTCAACAGTTACTTTCCCTTCTCAATTATAAAGAAATTAACCAAGCCAATTATTCCATATCTCAGCTAATTTTTCTAGCCTACAAACGCTGCCGTTTCGTTTCCAAAAACACCCAAAACCCACTTTTTTGTTGCCTCTCCTGTTTCATCTCCCAACAATGGCAGCATCAAGTTTCTCTCTTGCTTTGACCCTTGCTGCCATTCTCTCTGTCTGGGCCGTTGATGCTGCCCATCACCACGCGTCGGCGCCATCACCTTTCTCATCCTCTGTGGACTGCTCGTCCCTCATCTCGAAAAATGGCGGATTGATTGTCCTTTGTGTCGAGCGGGGAAAGGTGTCGAAGCCAGAAGGAACATGTTGTTCTGGCTTGAAATCTGTGCTGAGAGCTGACCCCGACAGTTTGTGTGAGGCTTTTAAGAGTAGTGCTTCTTTGGGTGATACTCTGAATGTCACCAAGGCCATGACTTTGCCAGCTGTTTGCAAAGTCTCTGCTCCTTCTGCCACTAACTGCGCAAGACTAGGGCTGGATATGCAAATTACTCATGCACAAATTACTCAAGCTGCCCTCTTGCTCAAGGGACCCAACGCCACCACAGAACCAGCCCTGCACGCGTCCACACTCAACATGTTTCTCCTGCCAATGTCAATTGCAAAGTCACCACGGGTTGTTCCGGGAGCAGAATCAGCAGGGTTTGTGGCTCCAATAATCTTGCGACCAGTGGTGACAACATTCTTACCCTCCCAAATCATAGCAACAATCGGACCAAAGATAATGTACTCTACAAGCTCATTAAAGAAGGGCTTTGCAGACAGCTTTGCGTAGTGCTTCTCATAGAAGCCTTTCTTCTCAAATCTGCCAATGATCTCACCAACCAGGCCTCTCTGGAATCCTGCAGTAACCTTGTAAATCGCTAAAACTAGAAGGTTCGCTAATCCACAAGGGCAACAGCAACAAACAGCCGCACGCTCAGCTGTCGTACCCCCACAAAATTCACCGAACTTGACACTGTTCTTCCTAGGTGTCATCGAGGCTGGGGAAACGGCTGTGCAGCAGCGGTTGCCGCCGATGGATGGAGGTTGGGTTTCTGGCTAGACATTGTTTAAAAAAAAAAAAAGAAAAAAAAAAGGGGAATTATTTCGATCTTGCCGTGGTTAGTTTCGCTTACGGTGTTGTTTCTTTTTGGCAACAATGGAACTGTTATTCTAAAAGAAACTAAAGGAATTAGTGCACTCACAATACTTTAGTGGTTAAGTCTCGTTCCGGTTACAGCAGCTTTAGTTTGCAGCGTCTCGATCCTTGGTATAAAAAGACAAAAGCTTTGGAATCCTCAATATAAGAAATCAGATTTTATAAAAAAAAATAAATAAATAAATAAATAAAAAAAAATGAAGAGGGAAGTGATTTCAAGAAGTTACGAACCACGGTCAAGAGAATTGCTGATGCTTGTTGAAAATACAAAAATTCAAAGACCCCAGGTCAGTTTATATAATAGCTTTAGTTGAAATCCCAATTCAAATAGAAGTCAAGACTTGTATTTGGATTTGAAGTAAACTAAGCTGGAGGCATGCGACTTCATGGACTTTGAAAGTTAAAGTCCCAATTGGATTACAATACAAGACCAGCATAAAACTGGAGGTTGAGTCCTAGTTGAATCATATGAGAATAATGCAAATAAATTTTGACATCAAAAATAAATCAAAATGTCAAGATTTGTTCACTTTCTACACTCAACAAAAATCGTGTACGTGATCAAGTCTTGAGGGGGCATTTGTAGAAGGAGAAATTTTTTGACCAATTACAAATTGCCACGTGTTAATTGAAAATTCTTTTAATAAAGAAATTTTCAATTAAATTATGCATTACTATGTGAAATTGATAATATCATATTATAATTAATTATTTTATAATTAATTAAATATGTACACATGATTTGACCAATCAAATTGCAAGGATTCATGGGTTATCCAATCAAATTTCACCCATGTGTCATAATTATTTTACCTCTAATTAAATTAAATTAATTAAGAGATAAATAATAAATTTTTATCTCTAATTAAATTAAATTAATTAAGAGATAAATAATAAATTTTTATCTCTGATTAAATTAAATTAATTAAGAGATAAATAATAAATTTTTATCTCTAATTAAATTAAATTAATTAAGAGATAAATAATAAAATTTCATCTCTAATTAAATTAAATTAATTAAGAGATAAATAATAAATTTTTATCTCTAATTAAATTAAATTAATTAAGAGATAAATAAATATTTTATCTCTAATTAAATTAAATTAATTAAGAGATAAATAAATATTTTATCTCTAATTTAATTAATTAATTAAGTGATAAAAATAAATATTTTATCTCTAATTTAATTAATTAATTAAGTGATAAAAAATAAATATTTTATCTCTAATTTAATTAATTAATTAAGAGATAAATAAATATTTTATCTCTAATTTAATTAATTAATTAAGGGATAAATAATGAAGCTTTATCTCTAATTTAATTAAATTAATTAAGAGATAAATAAGGAGGATGAGTTCTTTTAAAACTCTCTTTTACCTGGCTAGCTACCACTATAAATAGAGACCTCCTCTTAACACAAATTCACAATTCAGAAAGCCGGAAGAGAAGAAGATTTTGAAGAGCCAAATCCTCTCAAAATTCTTAAGAAGAAATTAGAGAAATTCTAAGAACGCGGTGCTTGTTCTTGAGAATTCTCTAAGAAGCTGCTCTCCGATCTTGTTCATCAAAGGAAAGGAGATAATTCCTGTTTTTCAAGACCAAGTCTAGAAGACCCTTGAAGCAGATCTCACCGATTCAAAATCAAGTCGTGAAGACCCTTGAATCAAAGTTTTATTGAAGAAAAGAATCAAAGGATTTCTTTCTTTAAGAATATTCAGAGATTGTAACCTCAAAGTTTGATAAATAAAATTCTTTATTTGACTCCAAATTTTACTTGTCATATTTTTGACATAAAATTTGTGTGTACAACATCCAGCAAAAGACCATTGACTTCCATTTCTCTCAAGAACGCCCAACCACATCTGGCCCGACGTGCTTCACTTGCACCTAGCACTCATCTCTCCACACATTGACCACATACGACCTCGTGTGCTCTCACTGTTGCGGGAACCCGAATTTCCACCTACAATAGTATAGCCTTATGTTGTCTCTAAACCGAACTGGCCTACTGCCTGCTTGATAATCGAGTAATTGATTTAGAAAAACAGGGGTCGGTCTGGATGGAGGCAATTTAACTAAACCTTGTAGACAGCACATCATAAAGGTCGGATTAGATGGATACTTAGATATATCAACTCTTTCTTCATACCACATCAAAGCTCCACAAAAATTGCAAATACATCTTGGTTCACCGAAACTAAAAATCGAATAAAACCTTCCTATTAAATGAAACAAAAAGACTACTGTTACTTTAAAAAAGATTGCAAGTAATCTTTCTTTTTTTTTGCATATAATATTTTAAACGATAGCGCCACTCACTCATATGAGTAAAGTTGTTTGACAAATTAGAAGTTTGACTTCTTTGTTCTTGCTGCTGAAACGTAGAATTTCCAATGGTAACACCACCTTCATATTTAAAGATAAACAAAACAAAATTAATTATATTGATTATTTTAAAGAATTGTTTTAAAAAATCAATGTAGTACAATGCTGGCACGAACAAAGCCCCAATAGATATTATCATAAGATCCTAGTTGATGAGTCCTTGAGAATCCATCGAACCAACAATAACTTCGCTTGAAGAATCAAACATGATGGAAACATCATATAAACTGTGACTATTGTTATTGTTAGTCGCTGGAACGTTATGTTCTCTTACTGATTGAGCAAACAGATTAGACTCATTCAATGTATGAAATGAATTTGAAAGGTTATTTCGATAGCGTGATGAAGGCAACCTGATGGGCACATCATATAAATAATGATGATTATCAATCCTAGTCATTCAAGCGACTGGTCAAACAGATTAGATTGATCTAAACATGGCATGAAATTTCAGGTCTGCCTCTATCTTGAACTAAAGAAATAGGTTGGTAGAAAGACTCGAGAACATACTGGTAGAAATAGGAGAATCCCACAAAGTATTACCAACATAATTATTGCTGGTAGAACCATCATATGAAAAGTTAAATCTTGGGTTTTTCGGTAATACTTCATTTGAAAATTCAGGATAAGCAGACATAACAGTTTGAACCAAAACTATATGCAGCTCACTATCATCACCTACAACAGAATCCACAACCATATTTTTTCCGCGAGGGAGATTAGCATTCAATGTTGAAACATTGCCACTAGTATTTTCAGTTTTACTACCAACATCAGATACAGGAACATCAAACAACCTGACTATGGCAGTGTCATCGTCAGCAACAAAAGCACCATTCACATTCACAGCATGTCTGAAGTGTTTCCTCAACCTTTCAGATCTCAATCTTTGCATCCTGTCGAGTTCTATTTTGTCTAAATCGTTCAACACTATCCATCACAAAGAAAAGCAACCGAAAAACACAGCAATAGAAAGCAATAACAAAATCCCACAAAGTGTCTCACACAGCTATCTCACCTTTGAAATTTGTTCTGCAACTACTTTCTAAAATTTCAAACCAAAAACATACTGGCGAAGCTATTATTTAGACAAATAAAAAAAAACCAACAATTTACTTTCAAACACTTACTTGCTTTACATACACGTTGATGTATAAAAAGCTGAAATAAAAAAAAAAAAAATTGCACATACTCCACTAATCATCTGCCAACTGCTTCTATCTCACACAGCACTGTAAACAAAAAGAAAATCTAAAAAGATGTCAGTTCAACTCTCAGTTAAACAAATTTGAAAATATATATAAAAGCCAAATTAAGGAAAACATCTAAGAATTAAGCATGTTCATCATTTTAAACAACCATGAAAATGGAAAACAAATAGATTATAAAATTATTGAGCAACAAAAAAACATGTTTAAATCAAAACTAGAATATGTTGTCTTTTTAAACTGCTATGCCTTATGTGACCTAAACTTTAGTAGCTTAACCGCTTAAGTTTTAAAAAGCACGTAAGATATCAATAATTCAGGCAAAGGTACTCAAATATGAAAGATATGAGTTATTATGCTAGAAATCTAAAAAAGAATTTTAAAATAAAATGAGAAATATTTTAAATAAATGGATTTTAATTCTCCAAAAAGCCAACTCAAGGTTCAAGATAAATATTCATATTTTTCAAAGGCAACCCAAGAAAATGTAACCAAGACAACCAAGTAACTAGAACAATTGAATTGTAACAAAATTGTTAACAAACGTCAGAAGGGTGAACCCAGAAGAATAAATGTGATGCTCACAACTTATTTTTTGTTTAAGCAAAACAGTTTAAAATTATTAAAAGCGACAAAAGTTGAAGGCTCGGAGTATCGTTGCTAAGACTATTACCTTCTAAACTACTTTAGAACATAAGAATGATGAAAATTCAAGCATAATGAAAAATAACATCTGCAAATTTGAACAGAAATACACATTAAATTATTCCTTTCAACCACTAACTGGAAATTAACATCTACAAATTTGAATAGAAAAGACGTTTCCCACAACCAATAAACTCTTCTCAGCCTTTATATTTTCAGGGGATGAGAGAAATTTTATCATGTTCGCATGAAAGATAATCACTCGAACCCCAAAACATAAAATCAAACTGTAACAACCCAGGTTACGTACAATCATGTAAAGTTAAATCCCGAAAATTTTAAGGACAAACCTCGAAATTGATAAGAAGTTATAAGTGAAGGAATTAAAAGAAGAAAGCAAAATTGGTTTTAAAAAATGTTTTAATTAATTTTAAAATGTTTTACCAAAACTGGTTTTAATAGGTGACTGGTCACACCTAGCCAAAAAAGATTGGTGACGACTCCATTTGTTTTTCGAGGTTGTTTTCAAACTCTTAATTTTATTTATGAGGAATTAAGTCGTCTTTTCCTCTTTTCCCCACCTATATTTTTGTAATGTCATCTAACGGGTCCCGCGATGGACCACGCTACAACAGCTTGGCGACTTCACTAGGGACATTTAGAGAGTCAGGCCTAAAGTTAGTCATGTGTTATCAAAAGTCTCGGTTTGTCGAGTTTAATCGGTATTTATTTATAATTCCCATATTTTTTCAAAATAATGAGGATTTCTTGAAAATAATAAAATGTTTTAATATGTTCATGTACTTGCATATAATTGTTGTCTGTTTATTTAAATGTTGTATATTATCATTACTTTTTGGTTAATTAATGCTTTCCCTGATTTGATTTATTCTTTTGATAAATTGTCGGGGTATTAAGGATAAGAGTAGTAGAATAGGTGGTGAAAGGTTTGTTTGTTCTTCCTCACACACTATACGTGCATTTGCATAACATGAGCCCTATACCCGGGTTCCCTCCTTTTTAAGTGGAAGTAAAGTAAACTACGCCTTCATGACTAATAATTCGCATAGGCTAGCGAAACACTTTCAGAGTACTAGAGTACCTATGCTTTCGTGACTAACAATCTGCATGGGCTAGGGAAATATGCTCTAACAAATTGGACCCGTTTTAAATCGGGGGTGCCTTACTAGCCTTCACAGGCAACAGTGAGGAGCAATTTGGAGCCTTTAGCACCTAATTCACCTTCATATAGTGAACAATATGGAGCTAGTTTAGGCGAAGCCATGCCAAATTTTAGATAGATGCGTCAAAGTTAGGAACACACGGGGAACATCTCCAACCTTTTTCTACTTATATCATATCTCGAATAAGTTTCGTAAGTTGGGTGAGGATGAACGAACATCGCATCGCCTGCAATAAGTGTGATATTTCTACCCCGAAGGCATTATAATGCTGAAAAATGGGGACCGTTTTTGTTGTATCATATGTTTTGTATTACCTTTGAATTCTTTTCTTTACTAATTTGTTTCCTTTCTTTTGCATGCATCATTTTCATCACATGTGCACTTTGAAGGTCATTGGTCTCAGGATACTCTTCAACCAATAAGGCTTTCATGGAGGGACGGTTTGCCTCAGTAGTTGAGAAGCATATAGCCATCAGAGAGTGGTCGAAATTGTCTCAAAAAAAGGATAAGGATTGTTTGAAGAGGGTTATGTATCGATATTTCCAGATAGGGTTTATCTTGTCATCCAGCATAATGATCTCAATGGGTTGACAGAAATTTGGAGTTAGTGGACCACAGCAGAGAAAGAGACTTTCACCGAGTTAGTGGACCACAGCAGAGAAAGAGACTACTGATCTCTGTCAGAGTCAATGATGCACTACTCCTGGCCATGGCTTAATTTTGGAATCCTGCTTATCGGTGTTTCAGTTTTAACCAAGAGGATATGACTCCGACTATTGAAGAGTATTCGACCCTGTTACGCATTGAACATTCCGTCCCGGATCGAGTATATCTGAAGAGCTCGAAGACATCGGGGTCCAAGAAGAAGATAGCTAAGATTTTTTGGGTGGATATGAGTTGGGTCGAGAATCATATGGTTAAGAAAGGGAAAAATGAGTGCATCTCATGGGATTTCCTACGAGCATTAATCTAGAGTCACCCAAGTAAGGAAACAGCTCGAGACATCTTTGCCTTGGCCATATATGGGTTGGTTATTTTCACAAAGACACTAGGACATGTGGAGATAGCTGTGTTTGACCTTTTTGAGAGATTACGACAGAAAATAAATCCCTCTCCGGCAATTGTGGTGGAGACAATCCGATCTTTGAACTTCTGTAGAAAGGTCGGAAATGAGCGTTTCATTGGATGTTCACGGCTTCTCTATGTCTGGATTCAGAGTCATTTTTAGAAGAAGGAAAAGGTCTCCCTTCGCCCTTATACAAAGGCTTTTGCACCGATGAGAGAATTTCTCAAGAGAGATTGGCCCGAGGGTATAACCGAAGAGCAATGGATTGCTATTCTCAAAAACCTCAAGAAAGAGGAGGTGACTTGGAGATCTCCGTGGATGCTTCCTCTATCGATGTTATACAAATGTGGGGACAAGGCATGGGTCCCATTGTTAGGGATATGGGGAGGTGTGAGTTACGCATCACTGATGGTACAAAGACAACTTGAATCTCGTCAGTTCATCACTCCGACCCATGAGCTTAGTCGACTAGAATTTGCCTACGGAGAATAAGGGTATGTGAGACTAGTACGAGAGGTCATGGAAGCATAGAAGAAAACTTATCAGGTAGAGGTGGTTAGATATGCCGACAATGTCACACCAGGTTACATTGCATGGAGAGCAACTAGGATTAATGATATACTCATAACACCAGATGGGAACTATGTCTCACCAATGGATTTGCAACCGGGAGAAGTGCCTTCTGAGTTAGAAATCATGAAGCTGGAGTTTGAGCAACAAAAGGCCCGAATGAGAAAGGAAATTACCTGACTCCATGAGGAGATCGATGACCTGCAGATCAAGGCTTTGATCCAGAAAAAAAGAAGTAGAGAAAGTTGAGAAGGAATGGGATATTACAAAGAGCGATCTTAGGGACTTGCACCTAGAGAACAAGAAGCTCAGACTCCAGATGAGGTACGAGGGGGTTGTCAAATCTTTCGAAGAATGGAAGATAGAAACCAAAGAACTCAAGAGAATAATGGATTTCTAGAAGGGCAAAGCAAAGAAAGAGGAAGAAAAGGCTGCTTAGTTCTCCCGAGAAAGGTAAGCTAAAGAGGGTATGTGCTCCACTTTTTCTGCTGGACTATTGAAGATCCAGATAGAGAATGAGAGGCTACGGGCCAAGCTAAAGATCAAATAGGAGAAGTAACCCGAGAGAGAGGCCCTTTGTCGTAACCTCCCTTTTTATAGAAAGTTTCGATCAATTTAATAGAGGAAAAGACGACTTAATTCCTCTTAAGTTAAAATTGGGAGGTTTATGAAAATTACCTCGAAAAAGAAATGGAGTCGCCACCAATCTATTTTGGCTAGGTGTGATCAGCCACCTATTAAAACATGTTTTGTAAAATATTTTAAAATTAATTAAAATATTTTTTAAAACCAATTTCGAAGTCTGTGATTTTAAACCAAAGAAATCAAAGAAGCAGGTTCAGGAGTTGGTTACGTGTAATGAAGGATTAACACCCCCACAACGCCCGTATAAAATGGTACCTTATTAATCGCCTGTTATCTTGAGTTTCAGTAAAAAATCGATTTTGGATTCGGTATTTGAAAATAATTCCCATTTTATAAACAATCCTATTTTGTTCGAAAATGATCCGGAATTTGTTATTGCAAAAAATTTCTATACTCCCCAGCAAATCGGTAAAATATAGAATTTTTATTTTCTTTGGAAATCTCTGCATCATCCTTTTTTAAAAGGGTATTCCTTTGTTAATATAGTTGATGAAGACTCCCCGACAACCCGGAAGAGAATTCATGAATTATAACAACTCGGGGATATTGCCTTATTTTATTAAAAAAATATATCAATTTTCAAAAAGTTGAGTGATCATGAATATAAAAATTATCATTAAAATATGAATGTACAACATGCATAATTAACATGGCTTGGCAAGCAATTTATTATGACATGACAAAATTTAAATGACATATAGCCAAAAGAGTAAATGACATGAAATATGAGTGACATGGCATAAAAATGAATGTCATGTGAATGAAATCGACATGGCATACAAAATGTCATGGCATATGAATGACATGGGACATGAATGAAGGTCATGTGAATGAAATCGACATGGCAAACAAAATGGCATGGCATATGAATGGAATGGCATGAGAATGAATGTCATGTGAATGAAATTAACATGGCAACCAAAATGACATGGCATATGAACGACATGGCATGAGAATGAATGTCATGTGAATGAAATCGACATGACAAAAAACTGCAAAGCACAATCCCCCAAAAGATGTGAATAGTTTTGACACAACTTTGACACACATCAAATTACCATGATCTAGATTCTTGAAAGAATATCTCATTTGTTTAAGTTTCCAAGGAGCTCGAAGAATTTTCAAAAATTTTGTTCCTTTGCTCATAGCCTAGACTAGGATCTACATCTTTGCTTATTTTGTAGTGACAATGGTTTATGAAGTTCAATCATTCATATTCCTTGAAGCATTAGATCTTTCAAGTGGTCTTGGTTCAAGGGATTTAGGCATAGGAAAGCCCAAAAGAGATGGGGGAGAGTATTGGGTCATTTCTAACAATGATCATCACTATTCTCGAGACTGTCCATTATTTCATGTGAAAACCCCTTATTATTGTTCACCAAAAAAATTCTCAAATTTTCTTTTTTTTTTGGCAAATTTAAATTATTGCTAAAATATGATGAACACAAAACATTTAAATTCAAAATTTATTTATTTCATGTAGATGTCAACATGAGAAAAGTTCTTTCATCATCACAATGTATAGAACTACATGCATCGGAAATGCTAATATGATCATGCACCATGTTTCTTATGACACTTGGCTTTCCCATCTTCAAAACTTATCGAACCAACCTTGATGAGATCCTTGACCTTGTACTTCAAAGCGGGATAGTTCTCTGTTGAGTGGCCTTGATTGCCAGAATGATAATCGCAACACTCATTAGCATCATACCAGCTCGGATAAGGAGGCTTCAGAGGCTCTAATTGCATGGGGATCAAAAGGTGATTCTAGATGAGTTGAGGTAGCAGCTCACTATATGACTCGGGAATCGGGTCAACCTAATTTTTTTCTCATTTTTTACACCCTCTTCAATTATTCCCAAGGGTGTTTGATTGATAGACAGATGTAAATGCTGGCGCAGTTGCAGGCATTGGTTGGTAAGGATAAGAACCTTGAGAGACGTTGTTCAGGGTAAGGTAGAATGGCTGATACGAGGAGAATTGGGGATATGGGGCAAAGCCTTCCATAACTTGGGCATCTTCCTATTTCTTTTCAGGTGTCTTGTTTCTCTCAGCACCAAGCGTTTTATCTCCTCCGAGTTTCTCAGTCTTGATAGCATTCTCAATCATCTCCCAGATGTAGACACCTAATTTTGTCTGGACCACAAAATTAGGTATGTTTTCTTTCTAAAGTGATGTTTCAAAATGCAAAAAGGCTTTTCTCATCCTGCAGGTGGTACTCCGAGACTTAGTCTAAGAAGTCAGGCATACAAAGTAAAACCTGAAAAAGTCAACCACAAAAAGTAAACTACTAAAAAAGTCAACCCAATTTCAAAATCAAGATTTGAAGTTCAATTGAAAAATGGTGAAAGCATTTTGATAATTTGAGGTCTACATTGAAAGATATGGAGTTCGGAAGTTGGGTTACGAAGATTTAGTGAAAAGGAAACCCTAGTTTGGGAAATTTGGGGAAAAATGCTAAAACGATCAAATTGGTCGGAATTAAAGGTTCCAAATGAAAGATAAGCACTGACTACGGGTAATTGAGAAGCTACTTGGAAGAAAAATTGAAGGAAAAGTCAATTCAGAAGAAAATAGAGAATTAGGGTTTTTAGTGGATTTTGGTGAAATTGGGGAAAATTACAGAAGTGGCCCGATTCGGAAAAAATAAAGCCCCTAATTGATGAGGAGTGATTAAACAAGGATAGCCCAAGGCTCAGATTGAAGAAATTTTAAGAAAAGAGCCGATTGGAGGGAAAACGAAAAAAACGAGGAAATTCTCGATATTAAAAAAAGAAAAAATCAAATCGGAAGGGAATTTGATCGTAAAAATTGGGTGTTTTTGGACCAAATCCAATTCAATATATGAAAAAGGCCCAGAAAAAGAAAATCTGAAAATTGGACTTGTTTTGAGCAAAACCGAGCTTTGGAAGCAAAAGGGACAAAAATTGGAAAATTTGGGAAAAATAGCAAATGAACTCCAAAAATTCTGAAAATTTGCAGATCTCATTCTTAAATCATTTCAAAGAGATTGACGAAAGAAAATCTGGATTCGGAGTTCGTTTGCAAAATGGCCAAATCTTAGGTCCATTATGCAGAAATTCAAAGAGATAAAATGAGCTCCAAAAATTACCAAAACTTCCAGATCACACTTTTAATTTATTTGGAAGAGATTGGTGAAGAAAAATATGGATTTGGAGCTCGTTTAAAAATGGTGAAAGTTTGGGTGCACAAAAGGGCAATTTTGGAAAAAAAATCCAAAAAAAAAATAGCAAATGGGCTCAAAAAATTTTGAAAACTTCCATAATTCAATTTTTTATTATTTTAGAAGTATTGAAAAAATAAAATTTGAATTTGGAGTCCGTTTGCTATTTATTTAGGTTCGGGGGTCAAAAATGTCATTTTATCGAAGAAATCGAAAAGGGCTTTTCTTGCAATGGAATTGGGTTGGATTTTAAGAGGGCAATCAGCCAAGCCCATGATGGAGATTAATTTTGCTGAGCCATTTCATCTAAGGGTCAAGAGAGAAGAGGAAGGTAGTTATTTTTGTGATCAAGCATTTGAATTTGCAACACATGGACCAATGGTTGGAGAGGGATGATGTCATATTTATGATCCTATTTATGACATAATCTCCATGACATCATATATTTAGGGGCTGATTATTCTAATCTAATGGTGGGATTTTTACATAGAAAGCATCTTGAAGTGATAGCCATTGGATGGAAAAAAAAATAACCAACTTCCTTCTAGAAACTATACCATTCGACCAAGGCTAAGAATGAGGGGGCTGAGCAGTTTTTTCACAGAAGTTTGGAGGCTGGAAAAGAGGCAATAGCTAAGGAGAAAAAGAGAGGAAAAAGAAAAGAAAAAGAGAGGAGAAAAAAGGAGAAGAAAAAGAAGGGTTTTGGCTTGTTTCTTCTTTATGGTTATTTTTCATATTTTATTGACATGATCTTGCTTTTTTTATTGATATTTTTTCCTTTTTATGAAATAAACTTGTTTCGAAAGAGCTACTATTTTGTTTTTTTAAAAAAGAAAATAAAAAAACAACAAGTTTTCATCCTTGTTTTTACAATGGCCGAATGGTTTTCTTGTTTTTAGATGATTTTCTTTTGGATTTTGTTCATGAGTTTTGTTGTGGTAGGTTAGCTTACTTGTGTTAGATTAGCTTGATTTGTGGTAGGTAGTTTAGCAATATACCATGCTATTTGTTTGTGGAAATACAATGCTAATTCTATAAGACCATTCGGCCATGACATGTAGAAATTACCATGTTTGCATTTTTTTTTGTGTTAACTTGCTTAGTATGCTTTCATTTATATTTACATATTTAGACCATGCCATGTGTTTGTTATATTGTCATTGATATGTTCATGAGTTATGTTAGTCACCATATTTGCATTATTACCATGTTTGCTACCATGTGTTTGTGTCATTTGCTAGCTAGGATTATACCATGATTTTTGAGGACCATTCGGCCAACATGACCCATTTTTCTTTGTTGATGCATTTTCAATTTGTTTGTTGATATGTTAGCATTTCAAGCCATAACATTGTGTATTATGATTTGCTTTGCCATGTGTTTGTATTATTGGCTAGAAAGGATTGCATTAGGTCATTTAGTGGCCATTCGGTCTTTGCATATGCTTCTTCCTTATGTGTGCATTTGCATTTTGTTTAGGTACCATTTCTTTGCATTATTATGCCATGAGATTGTGTGTTAGTTGCTTTTGGTTCATGCACTAGTATGAGGTTTATTGGTCATTATATGTTCATGACATTTTCATGCATTCTCATGACATTTTAGGTTTAGGCCATCTTAATATTGCCATGCATATTACCATGCATATTAGGTCTAGAATCATATTGGTATTGCCATGCATTGCTATTCTATTTAGGTCTTAGGTCACTTTGTATTGTCATGTATTTCATGTCACATTACGTCTAAGTCTCATTTGCATTATTATGCATCTCATGCACACTTATGTTAGGATTACATTTATTGCCATGCAAACTCATGCTATGTATTAGGTTATTTTGTATTTCCATGCATTTCCCACATCATTTAGGTTTTAAATCATGCATTTCATGCATTCAATTGGCTGTATGTTCATGCATCTTATGTCATGCCACATGATTTATGACTTAGGCCAATCAATGGCTCAAAGTCATGCTCACTTGAGCATACTTGTGGAAAACTAGAGAGTTGTCAAATTGATTATTCTACCTTTGTGAGTTTTTTCTTAGCCAATTATTGTCTACTTTTTTAGAAGTATTAGCTACTGTTTGTAGGTCTTTAGGAGAGTCTCCAATATTTTTACTTTGACTTTTAAATGATTTTATCAAAGGGAAAAAAATGTGTTTTGGCAAAACAGTTTTTCACCCAGTACTCGGACTTTCCCGATTTTTTTGGGAAGTCATCTTTAATCAGAAAATTAAGTCAATTTTTTCTCTTGTATTTTTACATGTTCTGAGTCTCTAGTATTTTATTAAATTTTTTTTGAATTTTTAAAAATAGATAAAAAAAAAATCATGATTTAAAACTGGACAGTAGAGGCAGATTTGAATTCAAAAGAAAAACAATTGTTGAATTTGGCTAAGGCATTGCAGAGGGGTTGGTTAGGAACTTTAACTACTGTCCTAGCTTGGTTTTTAGACTATTTTAAACTTTAAAAATGATTTTATAAATCTCGGGTTAAGGGTGATCAAGTCCGGGATTTTAAACTTAGGAAATTAGAGCTATTTTTAAAAGGGAATTCGGTCATGAATTATTTTTCATCAAATATTTTCAAAATCGTTTTCAAACAATCTCAAAGTTTTTTGGTTTTATAAAATTTAATTTGATCTTTTTTCCTATGGTAGCCGGATATCTTTTTAGATATATGGATTTCCTTAATTAAAGGAAAAATACATTTTCATGCATTGCATTTTCCATGTCCATGCATATTTTATAAAATGTGATTCTTGCTATGATAATTTCTATGGTATTGTTATTATTTTGATTTATATTTTTTTGGTATTATGTTGTTTGCTATATGGTTTTGAATATTTTATGCTATTCTATGCTTTTTATTTAGTCATTTATTTTTGTCATATTGTTTAGCATATACTATGTTCATGCATTATTTTTTTATTTTTATTTTCATGCATATTTCATGATAGCATTATTTTATGTTTCATGACATTTCATGTCACTTAGGATATTTCATTTCATTTAGGATATTTCATTTCATTAGAATATCATGTCATTTAAATTATATCATTCCATTTAGAATATACCATGTTACTTAGGTTAATTCATTTCATATAGAATATATTATGTCACTTAGGACATTTCATTTCATTTAGGATTTCATTTTATTTAGAATATCATGTCATTTAAATCATATCATTTAGAATATCATGTCCTTTAAATCATTTCATTTCATTTAAAATATATCACGATACTTAGGATATTTCATTTCATTTAGAATATGCTACGTCATTTAAATTAAATCATTTAGGTTGCATTATATTATCTAGACTTTGCTATATCATCTTTATTATGTTACACATATTCATTTTTTAAAAAATATTTTGAAAAGATAATGATTTTCAATAAAATAAAGATATTTCCGAGTTAAAATAATTCATGTGTTATCTTCCAGGTTGCCGGGGAGGATATCATCAATTATCATTAATAACGAAATATCTTTCTTAAAACAAGATTGATTTGAAAAATTTTCTAAATAAATAAAAATTTCTATATTTTGCCAAATTTTCGGGGAATGTAGGAAAATTTTGAATTAATAAATTCTAGATCATTTTCAATTAAAAATGGAATTAGTTTTCTTAGAATTGGGAATTAATTTGAAATACTAAATTTAAAATCGATTTTTTACCTAGACTTGAGATAACACATGATTAATAAGGTACCGTTTTATATGGGCATTATGGGGGTGCTAATCCTTCCCCACACGTAATCTAGTCCCAAACCCGCTTCTTTGATTTCTCTGGTTTTAAAACGCAGACTTGAAATTGGTTTTAAAAATGTTTTAATTAATTTTAATATGTTTTACAAAACCGGTTTTAATAGGTGGCCGATCACACCTAGCTAAAAAAGATTGGTGGCGACTCCATGTCTTTTTCAAGGATTTTTTTTAAGCCTTCATTTTTCAAGAAGAATTAAGTCAACTTTTTCTCGTTTTTTTTTTTAATGTCACGTTTAATGAATATAAAGTCTCGCGATGAGACTTGTTATTTTTTAGGTTGCGACAGCTTGGCGACTCCATTGGGAAAATTGGAGAGTCAGGCCTAGAATTAGTCATGTGTTGTCAAAGTCTCGATTTCTATTGGTTTATTTGGTATTTAATTTTAATTCCCACATTTCTTTAAAATAAAGGAGAATTTTGAAAATAATAAAATATTTTAAATATGTTCATACTCATGTGCATGCATTTTATCATTGTTCTCTAGTTATTTAATGTTTAAATTACTATTGCATTCTTGTTGGTTAATGCGTTACACTATTCTTGATCTTTGTTTTAATAAATTGTTGGGGTATTTAGGATAAGGGATATAGAATAGGTGGTGAAAGGTTTGTTGTTCCTCCTCACACACTACACGTGCAACTTGCATAACATGAGCTCTCTACTCGGGTTTCGTCCTTTTAAGTGGAAGTAAAGTACCTATGCTTCGTGTGGCAATAGCCTCCGCATAAGCCGGGGAAATGAACTCTAACGAGTTGAACCCGCTTTTATCGGGGTGCCTTACTAGCCTTCACAGGCGACGGTGAGGAACAATTCGTGGCCTTAGAACCGATTCACCCTCGTATAGTGAACCTGGGCGAAGCTTTGCCGAATTTTTGATAGATATACCGGAGTTAGGAACACATGGAGGGACATTTCTAAACCTTTTGTTACATATTTTACACTCTGAATAAGGGTTCTAGATCGGGCAATGATGAATGTACATCGCCCGTAATAAATGTGATAATCTACTCCAAAGGCTTTATGATGCCTAAATGGTTGAATACTGTTGGGGCAAGTGTTCATAAACTTTTTAAAATTGAAAATATCAAAACATTCTTTTTCAAACATTTTTTCATTTTGCACATTTCATGCATGTGTGAATAGAGCATGTACATTTATGGTTGTATTTTTGATCTCATTCTTAGCAATAAATAGTTGGTAATAATAATCCCATTTGATGATTTCATATACCGGTAGTGTTACATGAACATTTGCATATTGTACCAGTAGGATCCACTATCCCGAAATTCTTTTGAAAAATAATATGTTTGGTTTTTCATAGAGAAAACATGTTTCAAAAATAGTTTAAATTTGGAGGCAAATTTTGCATAATGAGATTTTTGAATAATCAAGATTTGGTCCCACCAATTTCGTGTAATCATTGGATAATTTCTTTGTATATACCTTTGTGTTAATTCATTTATTCTTTACATGTACCATTTTGACATCATGTTACAGTCCTAACATTCATGGTTATTCATTGTAAAATACATTTGTGATATGCATGGTCATTCATGTTACAGTCATTGCATGCATGGTTATTCATTGTAGAATACGTTTATGACATGCATGGTCATTATTTGTATATACTTGTGCATAAATTTATTCATTTTTTAAATGCATCATGTTGGCATTAGATTGCATCCATGGCATACATAGTCATCATAATTTCTCTATATATGTTCATGCATTAATCATCAGTATATTCATGCACATAAGAATAGAGCATGTACCTTCATAATTGTATTCTTAATCTCATGACATTTTCATTTTAATGAAAAGGGGTTCGAGATATGATGAAAGAATCGGGGGAACGATTGGGTGCTTTGGAACGCAATCAAGAGGAATTTGGGCATGAAATCCGGGAGGTGAAAGAACAGCTTGCCAAAATGTTGAAAATGTTTAAGGATATGGGTAAGAGTAAGGGAGAACTTTCTCAGGGCTCTGCATCGCCTTCGGATCAACCAAAACCATTAGGTCCAGAACATACAATTCTTGCTGGATCTTGCACTTGTCAATGCCACAAAAATTGCAATCCTGATGAAATTGTGGACAAAATCTTGAAAATGATTTAACCCGAGAGCCTGTTACCAAGGATAGAAACCTCAGATCCCAAATCGTCCCCGCAATTGGCCCTAGGTCCAAACCAGTATCCTCACCCTAGTATGGCTCAATTGTCCACTGGGATGACCAATACGGGATCTCTGGGTCCCACTCCATCACCATCAACTGGAAGTTCATACTATTTCCCTCATCAATCACTTTATCAAGCATCCGGGATAGGAATCTCGAATTATGTACAACCTCTAAGGGTCCCAAGTCCAAATCCATACCCTTGCCTTGTTATTCCGCTATCTCCATATGTAAACACTCTGGTTTGGACCTTAGTGCCATCACCAAGTGCCCCAACTCCTAGGCCATGTGTGGCTAAGAAACAACCCAAAAACAAGACTCAAAAGTAGTATGATCCCATTCCAATCAACTACAGAGAGCTTCTCCCTATACTGATCCAAAATCACCTAGTTGCCTATGTACTAGTGAAACCCCTATCACCACCATACCCTAAGTGGTATAATCTGAATGTAAGATATGATTATCACTGTGGAACTATTGGGCATAGCATTGAGCACTACAATGCACTCAAGAATAAAGTACAATCTCTTATAGATGCCGAGTGGTTGGATCCTACGACATTGATTGGTAGAGGATTGGAGAAGGGTAATTACAATTGGGAGATTTAAGGCAATAATGAGGAAGGACTTCGGTCTGATATGATGTAGTAGGATTTCACTTTTTTAGTAGCAGGCTCTTGTAGCCTTAGGTTGCTAGGAAGAATAAAGTGCTTGTAAAGACAGTTTTAACCACTGCTCAAATTTTGCAAAACATGGTTTATACCATTGTGAACATTGATGTGGGAATGAATTGATTATGCTTCAAATTTATAAGATGTTGATGATTAAGTTCCTCCGATTCTTATTTCCTTCATGATATCTTCCCCTTTGCATTTTGCATCCGATCAATTATTTGTCATACCATACATTCATACATACATCATGTTAGCATTAGGTCGCATTCATGACACACATGGTAAGCATGATTTTCTTTGTATATACTCTGTGTCAATCATTCATTATTTACATGCATCATAATTTACATCGTGTTGCATTCATAGTGTATATGATAATTCATTGGGAAAACGCTGAAATATACATGGTCATTCATTGCATATTTCCATGCGTTGATTTGTTTATTCTTTGCTTGCAACATGTTGGCATCGTGATTGCATTTATTACATATATAGTCAGCATGTTTTTACTGTACATGTCCATACATCATATTGTTTAGGCTTCACGTGCATCAAATTGCATTCATGACTCTTTCATCATGACATACATTTGGGGAAATAAAACAAAAGTTGGCTTGGCTTTAAGAGTCTTTGAAAGAATTTCCATTTCAAATCAGAGGTATAATAAGTACTGAATACCTTTTCAATACAGGCTAGTGCTTTGGAGAATGAACAAGTTGCCCGAATGGAAAGAAGGGAAAGGGTACAAGAATAATTGCGAGAAAAGTTGGCAAAGTCTCAAGCAGAATCTAAGGATTAGATGACTAAATTGATGGAGCTGATGGCCACCGTAATCAAGGGAAAAGGATACACTGAAAACTTCGCCGCCAGAAAAGGGTTAGAGGCACAAAAGGGTTAGAGTGAGGTCATAATGTTGGATGGCCAGAACAAAGTTAACCCCAGTAACACCCTGAACTTAGATGACCCAATTGAACAGGCAAAATTTAAAATGGTTGAGTCAAATGAGGCTGAGTTGGCAGATTCCCAAGGGAAATATCAGTTGTTAGATGAAAGGCTCCGGGCAGTAGAAAGTACAGATGTATTTGGGAGTTTAGATGCGAAAGAACAATGTTTGGTCCTCGATTTAGTTATTCCTCCTAAATTCAAGATCCTTGACTTTGTGAAATATGATGGGATGACCGATCCGTCAGCCCATATCACTATGTTCTACCGAAAGATGACGATTCATATAGATAATGATAAGCTTTTGATTCACTGCTTTCAGGATAGCCTTAGTGGGTCCGCAATTAGGTGGTATAGTCAGTTGAGCAAGGATCAGATTCGCTCTTGGAACGACCTGGCTAGGGCTTTTCTAAACCAGTACAAGCATATGACCAACATGGTGCCTGACCGTCTCACCTTGCAAAATATGAAGAAAATAGCTACTGAGAGCTTCAAAGAATATGTGCAGGGTGGATGAGCCTGGCCGCCCAAGTACAACCGTCCTTAACTCAGAAAGAAACCACTGTCCTTTTTGTGAATACACTGCAGGCCCCGTACTATAATATACTTGTCGGCAACACCATGAAGAATTTTTCGGACATGGTAATTTCAAGGAAGATGATTGAGAATGCTATCAAGGATTGGAAAATTGAAGGAGAAAGAATATCCAATACCGAGAGAAATGGGGCATCTGAAAAGAAAAAGAAAGATACCTAAGTCGTGGAAGGCTTTGCCCCACCTCCCCAATTTTTCTCGTATCAGCCATTTTACTCTACCCTGAACAACGTTTCTCAAGGTTCTTATCCTTACCAACCAATGCCTGCAACCAAACCAGAATTTACATCTGCCTATCAATCTAACACCCTTGGGAATAATCGAATGGGGCATAAAAAGAGAAAAAGAAATCAAGTTAACCCGATTCCTGTGACATACGGTGAGCTACTACCTCAACTCATCCAGAATCACCTTGTGACACCCATGCAATTAAAGCCTCTGAAGCCCCCTTATTCGAGTTGGTATGATGCTAATGAGTGTTGTGGTTATCATTATGGCAATCAAGGTCACTCAATAGAGAACTTTCTCGCTTTGAAGTACAAGGTCAGGGATCTCATCAAGGCTGGTTCGATAAGTTTTGCAGATGGGAAAGCCAAGTGTCATAAGAAACATGGTGCATAATCATATTAGGATTTTTGATGCATGTAGTTCTATACACTGTGATGAAGAAAGCACTTGTCTCATGTTGACATCTACATGAAATAAATAAATTTTGAAATTTAAATATTTTGAGTTCTTTATGTTTTAATAATAATTTGGATTTGCAAAAAAAAAAAAAAAACTTCATGAAAATTTGTGGTAAACAATAATAAGGGGTTTTCACATGAAATAATGGATTGTCTCGAGAATATTGATGATCATTGTTACAAATGACCCAATACCCTCTCCCCTCTTTTTTAGGCTTTCCTAGGCCTAAATCCCTTGAACCGGGACCACTTGGAAAACCTAATGCTTCAAGGAATATGAATAATTAAACTTCATAAATCATTTTCATTACAGAATAAGCAAAGATGTAAATCCTAGTCTAGGCTATGAACAAAGGAATGAACTTTTTGAAAATTTTTCGAACTCCTTGAAATTCAAACAAATGAGATATTCTTTCAAGAATTTAGATCATGGTAATTTGGTGTGCGTCAAGATTGTGCTAAAACCATTCATGCCTTTACCAATAACCACAAAACACTAATTGCGCAAACATCACTTCATGATTGACACCCTAGGGCACAATGATTAAACTAGATTATCCCATGTCCCAGAGAAAACCCGTTTTTGGGTCATATTTTCCTTGTCTCTTCAAAGAACTCAGAATTGAAACTCAGCCTTTTCAAAATAGACCTAAACTTGCTATGTTCCTCGTTGATACAAATTCTCATGGTTAATCAAATTGGGGCATCATGTGTGGAAATGATGGATATATGGTGAAAAAGGATAGGACTAACGCATGAATCAGTGGGGCATACGACAAGAAAAAAGACACAAAGAAGCAAAAAAAAAAAAAAGAAAAATTGTGATATCATGCATATGAGAATTCGAATGTTTCCAAAGTGCAAAATGAAAATTTGATTATCTATTTCCCCTGGGGATTGCTTTTCAATGAGAATGTTTGTGCTTGATATGAGAAATGACCATCTTTCATGTCCCTGTCACAAAAAGAAATTATCCATAGTCACCCCTTTTGAGCCGAAAGAATTCTTTCTTCTTGAAACCATAATCAAGGATCACCCTCTACACTGGGGGGAAAATGCAAGGAAAGATCTTCTCAAAGATCACTGAGAAATGAGTCCTAACTCAAAGACAGATACAAAGAAAATTGAGCTCCCAAATAAATATGGGGTCACTCTGTCGAAGTAAAGAAAAAGGAAATGGAAAATATGGCGAAATGGAAGCCAAGAACAAAGCAAAAAATGTGTGAAAAAGTATGGCAAATGAAAGCCAAAAGCAAAGAAGAAAAAGAGCAAATTAAAAAATCAAAAAAGTCCAAAAAGGGACAAATGCTTCAAAGGGAATCCTCCTCAAGAAATGATCCTTGATCTGATTACCCTCAAACACATATTTTGGGTCTATTTATCCTTTCTTTCTGAACCCCGAACCATGTCCTACATTACGTGTTTTAAAAGTCCATTTTGATCAAGCATGAATACTTAACTTGAAAGGTTTTTCCTCAGATTTTAATACCATCTCATCGAATTATCATTTCACTAAGGAAGAATTTAGAATTCTCAAGTGTATGTAGAACAACAACAAAAAAAGAGAAAAAATAGAAAGAATAGGACTCTAGGGTGAAAACCCAAAATTGGGCAGTTTAGAGTAAAATGGGAATTTTCGATGCCATCTATGTTAGTGCCGATGCCACACAAAAAAAAGAGATCATCTTGAAGAAATCGGGAAACATTTAGGAATTTTTGAACCTCCTAAACTGTCAGTTCTCATTCGGAGGATTTTTTTTTTTTAAGTGAGACTTTTTCCCTCCAGGATTAAACTTTCCCGTTTAAATGTTCCGACTAATCTTGACACTTGTCAAAATGCCCTGATATGGAAAATAAAGAATGTTGAATTTGTTTGGTTCTCAATGAATTCATGATTTATAAAACCTGTTCCATTTGTGAGCCTAGAAGGGACAGACATTTTTGTTGTGAAGTTTTCTTCGATCAAACAAAATTTTGTTATACCAAGCCTGGTCAATCCTATTTGAAAAAAATAGATTGACACTTATAGAAATTTCTAACAATGATCATCAGTCTTCAAAAGATTCGTACATCACACACTGTGGGGTTAATATTTTTTGTTCAGAAGTTTTCAAAATGAGAAAACAAATAAAGATATTTTTTTTGAAATACCCATTTTTGATGTTGACATGAGACAAGGGTTTTTCTAACCCAAAGGCATAGAGCTACTAGGATAGGTCTTGACTTCCAGATATGAGAAGAAAAAATAGAACCCGTTTTAGACCTCTGTCAATAAGAGTTTAAAAACTGTTGGGGCAAAGAGAATAGCCAAAGATTGAAAAAAGGAGTTGAAGATATACTCTGCTTTGAAGAGGAAAAATGAATTTGAAAGGCTAAGCCAAAGTCTAGAAAAACAATCGGGGGCATTTGCATCACTCATGAGCACTCATCTCTTTATTGAGCTTTTGCATCTGCACAGTTTCGGCAAGCATTTGCATCATTCATGGGTATTTGCATTGGCCCTATTCCATAAGCTTTTGCATTTTACCTTTACATTTACATCCTCCATGATATTTGCATATTGCGTCATCTCAAGCAAGTGCATCATTTCTAGAACTATTGTATTTTCATTATTGTGTGGTAACTGCAGTTACACTATTCATAAAACACTTACATGAACATGATTAATAGAGGCATCTGCATCAAGATACATGGGCATCAATCTAAGCCATTCGCATTTGCACCATGAAGCATCTGCATCATATTCAATATCTGCATCTGCAAGCATGTGCATCAATCCAAGCCATTTGCATTTGCACAAGAAGCATTTACATCAATCCAAGCCATTTACATTTGCACCATGAAGCATAAGCATCTTGTTAAAGACATTTGCATCTGCATCCTCTCTCAAATCTTTTGGGTATAATTTTCAACATGGTTTTTAAAATGAGCAAGTCTTCGGTGGTGATAGCTAAAGTTTCTGGAGGAGATACCCAAAATTTTACATAGTTTTAAAACGAGAAAGTGTTTGGTGGTGATAGCCGAAGCGTCTGGAGGAGTTACCCAGAATTTTACAATGAGCAAACCTTTGGTAGTGATAGCCAAAGCTTCTGGAGGGGATATCTAGAATTTTTAAAAGTGAACATGTCTTCGGTGGTGATAGCTGAAGCCTCTGGTGAAGATATCCAGGGTTTTATAATTTTGAACAATGATAAATCTTCTTCTGGAGAAGTTACCTAGAGTTTTACAGTTTCAAAAATGAGAAAGTCTTTGCTTGTGATAGCCGAAGCTTCTGGAGGAGATACGCAGAATTTTATTCAATATTTGCATCAAGAAGCATTTGCATCAGTCTAAGTCATTTGAATCTGCATCAAGAAACATTTGCATCAAATCAAGTCATTTACATTTGCATGAAAGACATTTGAATTTTATTTAACATTTGCATCTGCACCAAGAAGCATTTGCATCCCTTCTCAAAGCTTTCAGGTAGAATCTTCAACATGTTTTCAAGAACCGATATCCAGAGTTTAAAATTTTTTTGAAAAGAGAGAAAATCTTTGGTAGTGATAGCCGAAGCCTCTATGGAGATATCCAGAGTTTTAAATTTTTTTTGAAAAGGGAGAAAATCTTTGGTAGTGATAGCCGAAGCCTCTGTGGAGATACCAGAGTTTTAATTTTTTTTTTTTTTGAAAAGGGAGAAAGTCTTTGGTAGTGATAGCCGAAGCCTCTGTGGAGATATCCAGAGTTTTAAAATTTTTTGAAAAGGGAGAAAGTCTTTGGTAATGATAGCCAAAACCTCTGGTGGAGATATTCAAAGTTTTACAGTTTTAAAAATGAGCAAGTCTTTGGTGGTGATAGTCGAAGCTTATGGAGAAGATGCCCAGAATCTTAAACACAGCTGAGAACAAGACAGGTTAAGACCCCGAGACCATCATCGAGGTCATTTCTTCTCTTGCAAATCGAACTCGTTTTCTTAAGACAGGTTGAGCCTTGATTAGTCAGGGAACTCAATTTAAGGACAAAATCTTCAATTTACAACTTTTTCAACAAAAAAAAAAATGATAAAATGAAAAAAATGAAAACTCCCTTTACTTTCTCTTCACATGTGATTTCACTAACCGAACAAAATTAGTTTTGTTTATCTTTGCCTGATTCCTGATTCTCAACAATAGCCAAAGAAGGGCAACTGTAGACACCTAATTTTATCCGAACCACTAAATTAGGTATGTTTTCTTCCTAAAGTGATGTTTCAAAATGCAAAAAGGATTTTCTCATCCTGCAGGTGGTACTCCGAGACTTAGTTTAATAAGTCAGGCATAAAAAGTCAAACTTGGAAAAGTCAACCTCAAAAAAGTCAACCCCAAAAAGTCAACTACTAAAAAATCAACCCACTTTCAAAATCAAGATTTGAAGTTCAATTAAAAAAGGTGAAAGAATTTTGATAATCCGAGGTCTATATTAAAAGATATGGAGTTCAGAAGTTGGGTTACGGAGATTCAGTAAAAAGGAAACCCTAGTTCGAGAAATTTGGGGAAAAGTGCTTAAACGATCAAATTGGTTAGAATTGAAGGTTCCAAATGAAAGATAAGCACTGACTACAGGTAATGGAGAAGCTACTTGGAAGAAAAATTGAAGGAAAAGTCAATGCAGAAGAAAACCGAGAACTAGGGTTTTTAGCGGATTTTGGTAAAATTGGGGAAAATTACAGAAATAGCCCGATTCGGTAAAAATAAAGCCCTTAATTGATGAGGAGTGATTAAACAAGGATAGCCCAAGGCTCAGTTTGAAGAACTTCTGAGAAAAAAGCCGATTGGAGGAAAAAACGGAAAAACGAGGAAATTTTTGACAATGAAAAAAAAAGGAAAATCAAATCGAAAGGGAATTTGATCGTAAAAATTGGGCATTTTCGGACCAACTCCAATTCAATATATGAAAAAGGCCCAAAAATAGAAAATCTGAAAATCGGACTTGTTTTGAGCAAAACCGGGCTTTGGAGGCAAAAGGGGCCAAAATTGGAAATTTTGGGAAAAATAGCAAATGAACTCCGAAAATTCTAAAAATTTTCAGATCTCATTTGTAAATTATTTCAAAGAGATTGGAGAAAAAAAATCTAGACTCGGAGTTCGTTTGCAAAATGGCCAAGTCCCGGGTCTATTATGCAAAAATTCAAAAAGATAAATCTCGAAAAAAAAAAGCAAATGAGCTCCAAAAATTACCAAAAATTCTAGATCACACTTTTAATTTCTTTGGAAGAGATTGGTGAAGAAAAATCTGGATTCAAAGCTCTTTTAAAAATGGTGAATGTTCGAGTGCACAAAAGGGCAATTTTGGAAGCAAAAATCCAAAAAAAATAGCAAATGGGCTCAAAAAATTTTGAAAACTTCCAGAATTCAATTTTTTATTATTTTAGAAGTATTGAAAAAATAAAATTTGAAATTGGAGTCCTTTTGCTGTTTATTTAGGTTCGGGGCTCAAAAAGGTTATTTTATCGAAAAATTCGAAAAGGGCTTTTCTTGCAATGGAATTGGGCTGGATTTTAAGAGAGCAATCAGCCAAGCCCATGATGGAGATTAATTTTGCTGAGCCATTTCATCTTCATCTAAGGGCCAAGAGAGAAGAGGAAGGTAGTTATTTTTGTGATTAAGCCTTTGAATTTGTAACACATGGACCAATGGTTGGATAGGGATGATGTCATATTTATGATCCTATTTATGAAATAATCTCCATGACATCATATATTTAGGGGCTGATTATTCTAATCTAATGGTGGGATTTTTACATAGAAAGCATCATGAAGTGATAGCCATTAGATGGAAAAAAATAACCAACTTCCTTCTAGAAACTATACTATTCGGCTAAGGCTAAGAATGAGGGGGCTGAGCAGTTTTTTCACAGAATTTTGGAGGCTGGAAAAGTGGCAGTATCTAAGGAGAAAAAGAGAGAAAAAAGAAAGGAAAAAGAGAGGAGAAAAAATGAGAAGAAAAAGAAGGGTTTTGGCTTGTTTCTTCTTGATTTGGAAAGCTAGAGCAAGGTAGCTATGCTCTTTCACGGTTATTTTTCATATTTTATTAACATGATCTTTCTTTTTTGATTGCTATTTTTTCCTTTTTATGAAATAAACTTGTTTCTTAAGAGCTACTATTTTGTTTTGTTTAAAAGAAAATAAATAAAAAAAAATCAAGTTTTCGTCCTTGTTTTTACAAAGGCCGAATGGTTTTCCTGTTTTTAGATGATTTTCTTTTGGATTTTGTTCATGAGTTTTGTTGTGGTAGGTTAGCTTACTTGTGTTAGATTAGCTTTATTTGTGGTAGGTTAGCTTGATTGTAGTAGTTTAGCAATATACCGTGCTATGTGTTTGTGGAAATACAATGCTAAGTCTATAAGACCATTCGGCCTTGACATGTAGAAATTACCAAGTTTGCATTTTTTTTGTGTGTTAACTTGCTTAGTATGCTTTCATTTATGTTTACATATTTAGACCATGCCATGTATTTGTTATATTTTCGTTGATATGTTCATGAGTTATGTTAGTCACCATATTTGCATTATTATCATGTTTGCTACGATGTGTTTGTTTTATTTGCTAGCTAGGATTATACCATGATTTTAGGACCATTTGGCCAACACGACCCCTTTTGCTTTATGGATGCATTTTATATTTGTTTAGTTGATAGGTTAGCATTTCATGCCATAACATTGTGTATTTTGATTTAGTTTGCCATGTGTTTGTGTTATTGGCTAGAAAGGATTGCATTAGGTCATATAGTGGCCATTCGGCCTTTGCATATGCTTCTTCCTTGTGTATGCATTTGCATTTTGTTTAGGTACCATTGCTTTGCAGTACTATGCCATGAGATTGTGTGTTAGCTGCTGTTTGTTCATGCATTAGTATGAGGTTTATTGGTCATTATAAGTTCATGACATTTTCATGCATTCTCATGACATTTTAGGTTTAGGCCATCTTAATATTGCCATGCATATTACCATGCATATTAGGTCTAGAATCATATTGGTATTGCCATGCATTGCTATGCTATTTAGGTCTTAGGTCACTTTGTATTGCCATGCATTTCTGGTCACTTTAGGTCTAAGTCTCATTTGTATTATTATACATCTCATGCATACTTAAGTTAGGATTAATTTATTGCCATGCAAACTCATGCTAGGCATTAGGTTATTTTGTATTTCCATGCATTTCCCACATCATTTAGGTTTTAAATCATGCATTTCATGCATTCAATTGGCTGTATGTTCATGCATCTCATGTTATGCCACATGATTTATGACTTAGGCCAATCAATGCCTCAAAGTCATGCTCACTTGAGCATACTTGTGGAAAACTAAAGAGTTGTCAAATTGATTATTCTACCTTTGTATTTTTTTTTTTTTACTTTAGCCAATTTTTGTATAATTTTTTAGAAGTATTAGCTACTGTTTGTAGGTCTTTAGGAGAGTCTCCAATATTTTTAATTTGACTTTTAAATGATTTTATCAAAGGCAAAAAAATGTGTTTTGGCAAAACAGTTTTTCACCCAATACTCAGACTTTCCCTATTTTTCTGGGAAGTCGTCTTTAATCAAAAAAAATTAAGCCAATTTTTCTCGTGTAGTTTTACATGTTCTGAGTCTCCAGTATTTTTTTTAGATTTTTTTTTTGAATTTTTAAAAATAGGTAAAAAAAATTGTGATTTAAAACTAGACAATAGAGGCAAATTTGAATTCAAAAGAAAAACAATTGTTGAATTTGGCTAAGGCATTTTAGAGAGGTTGGTTAGGAACTTTAGCTACTGTCCTAGCTTGGTTTTTAGACTACTTTAAACTTTAAAAATGATTTTATAAACCTCAGGTTAAGGGTGGTCATGTCCGGGATTTTAAACTTAGGAAATTAGAGCCATTTTTAAAAGGGAATTCGGTCATGAATTATTTTTCATCCAATATTTTCAAAATTGTTTTCAAACAATCACAAATTTTTTTGGTTTTAGAAAATTTAATTTGATGTCTTTTCCTAAGGTAGCCGGATATCTTTTTAGATATAAGGATTTCCTTAATTAAAGGAAAAAATACACTTTCTTGTATTGCATTTTCCATGTACATGCATATTTTATAATATTTGATTCTTGCTATGATAATTTCTATGGTATTGTTATTATTTTGATTTATATTTTTTTGGTGTTATGTTGATTGTTATATGGCTTTGAATATTTTATGCTATTCTACGCTTTTTATTTAGTCATTTATTTTTGTCATATTATTTAGCATATACTATGTTCATGCATTTTTATTTTTATTTTCATGCATATTTCATGATAGCATTATTTTATGTTCCATGACATTTCATGTCACTTAGGATATTTCATTTCATTTAGAATATCATGTCATTTAAATTATATCATTCCATTTAGAATATACCATGTTACTTAGGTTAATTCATTTCATATAGAATATATTATGTCACTTAGGACTTTTCATTTCATTTAGGATATTTCATTTTATTTAAGATATTTTATTTCATTTAGAATATCTTGTCATTTAAATCATATCATTTAGAATATCATGTCATTTAAATCATTTCATTTAAAATATATCTTGATACTTAGGATATTTCATTTCATTTAGGATATTTCATTTCATTTAGAATATGCTATATCATTTAAATTAAATCATTTAGGTTGCATTATATTATCTAGACTTTGCTATATCATCTTTATTATGTTACACATATTCATATTCATTGTTTTTAAATATTTTGAAAAGATAATGATTTTCAATAAAATAAAGATATTCCCGAGTTAAAATAATTCATGTGTTCTCTTCCGGGTTGCCGGGGAGGATATCATCAATTATCATTAATAACGGAATATCTTTCTTAAAATGAGATTGATTCAGAAAACTTTCAAAATAAAAAAAAATTATATTTTGCCGAATTTTCGGGGAATGTAGGAAATTTTTGAATTAATAAATTTCGGATCATTTTCAATTAAAAATGGAATTAGTTTTCTTGGAATTGGGAATTAATTTGAAATTCTAAATTTAAAACCGATTTTTTACCGAGACTTGAGATAACACATGATCAATAAGGTACCGTTTATACGGGCGTTGTGGGGGTGCTAATCCTTCCCCACATGTAACCGAGTCCCGAACCCGCTTCTTTGATTTCTCTGGTTTAAAAATGCAGACTTGAAATTGGTTTTAAAAATGTTTTAATTAATTTTAAAATGTTTTATAAAACCGGTTTTAATACGTGGCCGATCACACCTAGCTAAAAAAGGTTGGTGGTGACTCCATGTCTTTTTCAAGGTCATTTTCAAAACCTTCATTTTTCAAGAGGAATTAATTCGACTTTTCCTCGGTTTTTTTTAATGTCACGCTTAATGAATATAAAGTCTAGCTATGAGACTTGTTATTTTTTAGGTTGCGACACCTGAGATTACCATATCCGCAAAATTCTCCATAGCATTACGAACGAGTCTATCATAGTATGGGGCCTGCAGTGTATTCACAAAAAGGACGGTGGTTTCCTTTTGTGACAAAGGCGGTTGTACTTGGGCGGCCATGTCCATCCACCACTGAGCATATTCTTTGAAGCTCTTAGTAGCCATTTTCTCCATATTTTGCAAGGTGAGACGGTCATGCGCCATATCGGTCACATGTTTGTATTAGCTTAAAATGCATTAGCCAAATCAATCCAAGAGCGAATCTGATCCTTGCTCAATTGATTATACCACCTAATTGTGTGTCTGCCGAGGCTATCCTGAAAGCAGTGGATCAAAAGCTTATCATTATCTGTATGGCCCGTCATTTTTTGGCAAAATATAGTGATGTGGGTTGACGGATTAGTTGTCCCATCATATTTTCAAAGTTGGGAACCTTGAATTTAGGAGGAATAACTAAATCGGGGACCAAGCAACGCTCCTTTGCATCTACACTCCCAAATATATATGTACTTTCTAATGCTTAGAGCCTTTCTTCTAACAGCTGATATTTCCCTTGCAAATCTGCATACTCAGCCTCCTTCAATTCAGCCATTTTCAATTTTCCCTATTCAGTTGGATCATCCAAGTTCAGGACGTTGACAGGATTAACTGTGTTCTGAAAAGACTAGACATCTAACATTATGACCTCATTCTGACCCTTTTGTGCCTCCGACCCTTCTCTGGCGGCCAGGTTTTCAGTGTATCCCTTTTTCTTTGATCGAGGCAGACACTAGCTCCATCAGTTTAATCATTTGATCTCTAGATTCTGCTTGAGGTTTTGCCAACTGTTCTCGCAATTCTTCCTGTGCCTTTTCCATTCTCTCTATCCGGCAGCTTGTTCACTCTCTATAGCTCTGGCCTATTTTATAAAGATGCTCAATATTTCTTATACCTCTAATTTGAAATGGAAATTCTTTCAAAGACTTTTAAATCCAAGCCAACTTTTGTTTTATCCCCCCAAGTGTGTGTCATGATGAATGAGTCATGAATGCAATTTGATGCACGTGAAGAATAAACAAAATGATGTATATACGGTGGGAACATGTTGACCATGTATGTTATAAATGTAACACTATGTCACTATGATGCATGTGAAGAATAAACAAAGTGATGTATGGACATATACAGTGGGAATATGTTGACTGTGTATGTTATAAATGCAACACGATGTCACTATGATGCATGTGAAGAATAAACGAATCAATGCATGAATGAAATGTATGATAAATAATTGATCGGATGCAAATGCAAGGGGAAGATACCACGGAGGAAATAAGAATCGGAGGAACTTAATCATCAATCATCTCATAAATTTTAAGCATAACCAATTCATTCCCAAGTCAATGTTCACAAGATATAAGCCAAGTTTACAAAATCTGAGCAGTGGTTAGAACTGTCTTTACAAGCACTTTATTTTTCCTAGCATCCTAAGGCTATAAGAGCCGACTACTAAAAAACGAAATCCTATTACATCATAAAATACCAAAGTCCTAATACATCATTGCCTTAAATCTCCCAATCCTAATTTTTCTTTCCCAATCCTCTATCAATCAGTGTCGTTGGACCGAACCACTTGACATTTATGAGAGATTGCACTTTCCTCTTGAAGGCTTTACAGTCTTCAATGCTATGCCCAGCAATTCCGCAGTGATAAGCACATCTTGCATTTAGGTTATACCACTTGGGGTATGGTGGTAGCAGGGGTTTCAACGGCACGCAGGCAATCAGGTGATCTTGGATCAATATAGGGAGAAGATCTTGGTAGTTGATTGGAAGGGGATCATAATGCCTTTGGGTCCTATTCTTGGGCTGTTTCTTGGTCACACACGGCCTAGGATTCGGGGAATTTGATGGCGGCACGAAGACTCAGATCGGAGTGTTGGTATGGAAAAGTGGCAGAACAGCATGGTAAGGGTATGATTTGGACACTGGACCCTTACAGGCTGCTCACAGTACGAAGCTTTTATCCTAGATGCTTGATGAGACGGTTGATGAGGGACAAAGTATGAATCACATTCAAGTTGTGGCAATGGAGTGAAAACTGGAGACCTCGTGCTTGTCGTTCCAGCAGACGAAGGGGTATTAGTAAAGCGAGGATACTGATTCAGATCTAGGGCAGTTTGCAGGGGTGGTACAGGATCCGAGGTTTCTGTCTTTGGCATCTGGCTTCCCAATTTGACCACTTCCACCACTTCATCGAGGTTCAATCCTTTATGGCACTAACAAGTGCAAGATCCAGCAGGGATTGTATGATCTGGACTTGGTGGTTTTGGTTGATCCGAAGATAATGAAAAGCCTTGAGAAAGTTCCCCCTTAATCTTACTAAAATCCTCAAATATCTTTATCAATTTGGCAAGTTGTCTTTTCACCTCCCGGATTTCATGTCCAAATTCCTCTTGGTTGAGCTCCAAAGCATACACTCGTTCCTCCAATTCATTCCTCATATCTTAAACCCCTTTCATGCAAATGGAATTGGCATTATTATCATGAGAACAAGAATACAATCATGAATGTACATGCTCTATTCTATATGCATGAATGTAATGATGATTAATGCATGAAATATACAAAATGCGAATATGCTTGAGGAATGAATTTTCATATTTACAACTTCTCAAATAATATGAATGTTATGCAAAAATTCCAATGAAAAGATCAAGGAAAAGAAGATCCTAATATCACTCTTTATTCTCTTTTTCAAAGAAAAAAAGTTTCATATAAAAACCTTTTTTTCTCTTTTTCTTTTAGAAATACCTAAAAAGGTAAGGTATAAAAAGAAGAATTTTCAAAACAACCTAAAAACACTAGGTTTCGATGATATTACAAATGATGTGTGGAAAAAAGAAATAAAGCAAGTAAAATGGTAAAATCATCAATGCAAAGTGAAAAAGTTAATGAACATGTGCCCCAACAATATCAACTTATTTAAGCATCTCGATGCCTTTGGGGCGGAATACCAAATTTATTACGGGCGATATACGTTCATCGTTGCCCGATCTACAATCCTTATTCAGAATGCAAAAATAAATGGCAAAAGATCAGAAGCATTCCTCCATCTGTTCCTATCTTCAGTACCTCTAACGGAAATTCGGCATGGCTTCGCCTAGGTTCACTATATGAGGTTGCATTAGGTTCTAAAAAGGCTCCAAATTGCTCCTCACAGTCGTCGATGAATGCTAGTAAGGCACCGCGATAAAAGCGGGTTCAATTTCTTAGAATACATTTCCCAGGCTTATGTGGAGGTTAACACCTCACGAAGAGTAGGTAATTTGTACCCCGGAAGTGTTTCGCTAGCTTATGCGGAGGCTATTGCCACACGAAGCGTAGATACTTCAATCCACCTAAAAGAACGGAACTCGGGTTGAGGGCTCATGTTATGTAAATGCAAGTATAGTGTGTGAAGAGGAACAAGAGACCTTTCACTACTATTTTACAACCCATAATTTTAAAAATACCCCAACAATGCATTATAAAAAAAATGAATCAAATGAAGGAAAACATTAGTCAATCAAAGAAATAATGATAATGCACAACACTTGAATGAACGGAGCATAGTAATAATATGTATACTTATGATGAATAACATGGCATGAGAATGAATGTCATGTGACTGAAATCGACATTGCAAACAAAATGACATGGCATATGAATACATAGCATGAGCATGAATGACATAGCATATACGTGACCTAATCTATGGATGACATGGCACAAATGACATGGCATGAGCAAATGGTGACATGGCATACTAAATGAATGACATGACATAAACTAAATGACATGACATTTGAATGAATGACATGGCATGGCATGACCTAGATGACATGGCATGTGAATGAATGACATGGCATGGCATAATCTAGATAACATGACATGTGAATGAATGACATGGCATGACTTAGATGACATGGCATGTGAATGAATGACATGGCATAATCTACATGACATGGCATGTGAATGAATGACATGGCATAATCTAGATGATACAGCATGTGAGTGGAGGACATGACATAATCTAGAAGACATGGCATGATAGACATGGTAAAATCTAATTAAGGCAATATGAACAAAAAATGACATCAACATGGAATATTCATGAACATGGAATTTTCATAATTAAAATGACAAATGTAAATATCATGGAACATGCATGATCATGGATTTAATTTTTCATGTGAGGAATCATACGAATAGCATACGTCAAACAATATTACCACACTCTCCGACAAACTCGGCAAAGCTTGAAAAATATTTCTTTCTTACGATATTTATATGATTCCAAATAAAACAAAATCCAATATCTTTCAATTTCATAAACACGTGCGTTGAAAAATTTCCTAACTTCCCCAGCAACCCGGCAAAGATTAAGAACTAATTCTCGCCAAATGTTTAGGAAATTGAAACATACGTTTTATGTCAAATTAAAATTTAAAACATTTTTAAAAAATGCAATGTATGGACATGTATTTCTTCCTTAGAGTAAGGACATCTGTATACCTAAAGAGGTATCCGACTACCTTAGGAAGATAATTAAATCAGATTTTCAAAATCGAAAGACCTTGGGCTCGAATTTAAAAAATTGTAATTTTTTGATGAAAATGGCCTCATAGCCGAACCCCTTCTTTAAAAGGATCAATTTTCTTAGTTTTGAAATCCGGGTTGACCACCATTTACCCGACTTTTATAAAATCAAATTTTATGATTGAAATGACTTGAAAATTAACCTAAGGTAGTAACTAAGGTCCCAAATCAGCCCCCTCTTTGTATCCTAACAAAAACCAGAAAATTATTATCTCTCAAAGAACAAATCTGACTCTTACTGTCAGTTTTGAAAACCTATTTTTTTGCCATTCTAAAAACTTTCAAAAAAATCTGAAAAAACTATGGTAGACCTAGAACATGTCGATCTCCATGGAAAAATCAGCTTAATTTTTGGAGCATGGATACTATGACCGATTTTTACCAAAATCAAGACAGTGAGTTAAAAACTGCTTTCTCAAAATCTATTTTTCCACCCATGATTAAAAAAAAATCTAAAAATCATGAGAAAAATACCATGGCATCCTTTAAATGACTACTGGATATGGTAAAAAATAATTTATTTTGACCATGGATGAGTAGTGAAAAAAAATCCCAATGTCAGAATACCCAATCTAAAATATTAATCTCTCAACTAGTAGAGACAAAGGATTTTTGGCTTGAGATCATTAGTTGATCTTGGCCAAAAACTTAGTTGAAATGTCGTGAAATGCATGATTTTCAGCCAACCAAACATATAACAATAGATCAAACATGAGTCAAAAGCATGAACACAACCAAGCAAACAAGAAATATCAAGCAAGAACAAGCACAAAAACACCTTAATAGGTTCGGCTATGGCATGAAACATGTAGAGAAATTTTGACAAACTCGGTTATTTGATAGAGAATGAAAAACAAAGGACTGAAAACCATTAAAATTTATTTTTCAAAAGCTTTTTATTCATCAAAAAGTTTACAAATCACATGAAAAAAAAAAAAGAACAAGAATTACAACATCAAAGAAAACATTAAAAAGGGAGAAAGGAAGAGATATTCACCTAGCTTTTGCTTTCCAAATCAAGAGCTCTCAATTTTTTTCTCGCTTTTCTTTCTCTTCTTCTTTTTTCCCCTCTCTTTTCTCTCAAGAATGAAGTGCCCTGTATAAACAAAAGAAAAAACTTCCTCCTTTCTTCTCCCTTCATGGTCGACTGCCTCTAATTAGTGGAGAGAGTGTGCTTTTCATTTTTTCACCCTTCATGCTCCTCCAACATCCTTTGCCCTTGGATGATATGTGCTCATCTTTTCTCCAACAATCTAAGCCATTGGATCAAAGAGATTTTCATGACGATAAAATGAAATCTTTCCATTTGATCTTGGCATTGAAGGATGTACTCATCTTTTTACAAAGCACCTAGGCCATTGGAAGAGCAAGGACACTTAAAAATGACATCTTGTAATTTGATAGTGACCATTGGATGAAATTGATCAAATATCCGCCCTTCTTCCATGAGCTGGCTAGCCAAGGGCCTAGAATATTCCACATATTCCTTCATTTTTAATTTTTTTTAATTTTGCAAATTGGCTCTTTTCAGTTTCTTCGGTAAAATCACCTTTTAGTCCCCCAAACTTAATTTAATTGCAAATGCATCCCAATTTTGGATTTGTCTTTTCCAACTCATTCCATTCAATATAAAACTTGGGTCTGGAGGTTTTCACATTTTTTCGAGCTCATTCTCTATTTTTCCCAGATTTTCTCTAAAGTTTCGGTTTAGTGCCTCCCAAATTTAGCCTTTTTCATTTGAGCTCCAATTCTGGATTTTTCTTCATCGATATCTTCTAAATTATAAGACTTAGATCTGGAAGTTTTCATAATTTTCCAAGCTCGTTTGCTATTTTTCCCGAAATTATCCTTTGGAATTTCGGGTTAGTGCACCTGAATTTTTCCCTTTTTCAAATGAGCTCCAGTTCCAGATTTTCTTCACCAATCTCTTCCAAAAATTATAAAACTTAGATCTGAAAGTTTTCATAATTTTTCTAGATCGTTTGCTATTTTTTCGAAATTATCCTTTGGAATTTCGGGTTAGTGCACCTGAATTTTGCCTTTTTCAAATGAGCTCCGATTCCGGATTTTTCTTTGTCAATCTCTTCCAAAAATTATAAAACTCAGATCTGGAAGTTTTCATAATTTTTCGAGCTCATTTGCTATTTTTCCCAGAATTATCCTTTGGAATTTCGGGTTAGTGCACCCAAATTTTGCCATTTCTCAAACGAGCTCCGATTCTGGATTTTTTTTCGCCAATCTCTTCCAAAAATTATAAAACTCAGATCTGAAAGTTTTCATAATTTTTCAAGCTCGTTTTCCATTTTTCCTGAAATTTTCTTTGGGATTTTTCGAGATTGCCCTTCAACCTCCGAAACCTCTGTTTTACTCAAAACGGGACTGATTTCTGGATTTTCTTTTTCCAGTGCCTTGGTTATATATTGAATTTGAGTTGGTCCGAAAATGCCCAATTTTTACGATCAAATTCCCCTCCGATTTAGTTTTCCCTTTTCAACCTCGGGAATTTTCTATTTTTTTCATTTTTGCTCTAACCGGCTCTTCCTTGGGATCCACTTCAAACTGCGCCTTGGGCTATTTTTGTTTATTCATTCTTTATCAACTGGCGGCTTCAATTTCATCGACTCGGGCCATCTCTGCAGTTTTCCTCAAATTTTCCGGATTAGGTCTTACCCTACACTGAATTTCCGCAACCCCTCTTCCGAACTCTATATCCTTCATTGTAGACCTTGGATTATCAAAATTCTTTCGCCATTGTTCAATTCAACTTCGAACCTTGATTTGACTAAGAGTTGACTTTTTAGTGGTTGACTTTTCGAGGTTGACTTATTTGGGATTGACCTTTTTTAGTTGACTTTTTGTGCTGACCTCCAAAACAAAGTCTTGGGGATCCATCAATGGAATGGTGGAAGTCTCTTTGCGTTCCGAGAAGTTGAAAAAGATAATCTGCTTGGTTTAGGGGGCCCGGACAAAATTAGGTGTCTACACCCTTTGGAGGAGAATCCAAGATTTAGAGAGGTCACTTCAGAGCTACCAGAACCACATTGACTCTCTGTTGAGGACTTTGGATGAGAAGGAAAGAGAGTGGCCAGTCACTCATCGGCTGACCACCGAGGCTTGCCTGAAAAGGCACGAGTAGATCGAGTACATCACGGCCTAGATACGCAGAGCAAGTTCGAAAGCCAAGAAGATAGTCGAGAGGGCACAGGATCTGAGGTGCGAGGTTTTGCCATTAGGAACACTTGGGCAGTAGATGTTAGACTTTCTAGATATGGATATAGAACAGTATAGGCAGATCCAGAATTTTTACCATTGATGTAATCAACTCCAGTAATTAATGAAAGACCGTTTGGTTAGAATTATCCCATGACTAATACCTTTCACACATCCATTTATTAGTTTATTAACATTTTCATTTATTTATTTGTGTGTTCATTCATTCATTGGATCATTTATTCATTTATTCATACATATATTCTTTCATACACCCAGAAAAAAGAATAATACGTCATGAGATTCTAATCCGTGATGTTTAAAATAAGGTATAAAGATTGAGCATCCTCCGAAAGATTCGAATTTTTAGTGCCGTCATAATACCAGATTACAAACCCAAATCATGGAAAACGAATAGGCAGTCCGTATAGAAAGGATGGAGAAGACACAAAGGGAATTACAATAGCAGTTAGCAAAGTCCCAAGAGGAATCTAGGGAACAGATGACAAAGATAATGGAAACGATGACCTCCATGCTTAGAGAAAAAAGGCAGGCCGAGAATTCAACTACAAGAAGAGAGGCAGGGAATCGAGAGGTTCGACCTGAAACCGTACTGTTAAACAGTCAATCATCCCAAAGTACCAAAAATCAACCTCCGACAGGTGCAACTCCTTTCATTTACATTTGTCCAATGGCGAAAGCACAGAATTAGGCACCCGTAGGCACGAATCTTGGAGCCGCCCCGATTAATCCCATCGAGATCCCAAACTTAGATGAGCTCGTCGAACAGGAAAATATGAAGATGGCAGAGTTAAAAAGGGTTGAGTTGACTGAATCGCAGAAGAAATATCAGTTGTTGGAGGAATGGCTACGGGCCGTAAAAGGGGTAAAACTATTTGGCAGTCTTGATGCCAAAGAGCTGAGTTTGGTCCATGGTTGGTAATTCCCCCCAAATTCAAAGTACCAGACTTTGAAAAATATGATAGGACCACCAACCCTTCGACACACTTAACCATGTACTACGGAAAGATGATAGGGCATGATGAAGGTGAAAAACTGTTCATCCACTATTTCTAGGACAGTTTGACAGGCTCAATGATCCGTTGGTACAATCAGCTCACCTGAACCAAGATCCATTCGTGCATGGATTTGGCTAAGGCATGTTTGGAACAGTACAAGCATGTATCCAATATGGTGCCGGATAGACTATCCCTACAGAACTTGGAAAACAAAGCTACTGAGAGCTTTAAGCAGTATACGCAAAGATAAAGGGATATGGCTACTCAGGTGTAGCCTCCTTTGACTGATAAGGAAACCACAGTTCTCTTTGTCAATACTCTGAAAGCGCCGTATTATGACAAGCTGGTGGGTAACGCCACTAAAAACTTTACTGATATGGTTATCTCAGGAGAGATGATCGAGATGGCTATCAAAAGTGAAAAGATGGAAAGTAGGGAATCTTCTGCCCCCAAAAAAACAGTCCCAACCAAGAAAAGAGAAGGGAAAGCATATGCAGTTAGTTTCAACAACCGCTCTTTTACACCTCCAGCACCATACACATCCTATCCAGCATACAACCACTACTACTCCACTGTGAATAACCTTACTCAAAATCCTTTCCTTTACACAGCTATACCAAAACAAGTGTACCCAATCGGTGTATCCCCTCATATAGCCATTCCTCCAAACACTACACCAAACACTCAAAACACTGCCAGAAATGACCAAAGACCCCTGATTAATAATCAAAAACCTTAATATGATCCTATCCCTACAACCTATGGCAAGTTGTATCCTAAGTTACTACAGGGATAACTAGTCGCACCTATCTATCTCCAACCCCTAAAACCACCATATCCCAAGTGGTACGACTCCAACGCCCATAACATATACCACACAGGGATTTAAGGGCATTCAACTGAAAACTGCACTGCTTTTAAGTGCAAGGTCCAGAGCCTTATCAATGCCGCGATTGTGAAGTTTGGGCTAAGGAATGGGCCTAACATTGTGGGTAACCCCTTGCCTAATCACAAAGAGGCTAAGGTCAACGCGATAATATTTGGGGGATTCGAGAAGGTGAAAAGGGATGTTAGAAATGTGAAGACGTAGATGATCAAAGTTTGGGTAGAAATGGTCAGGGCAGGGTTAATCCAACCAAAATCGGATTTGAGAAAGATGGTCAGCAAGTCAGGGGATTTTTGCCAATACCACGAATGTGAGGGGCATGCCATCCAGGATTGTGAAGAGTTTCTAGCCAAGATTCAAAGAATGACTGATATGGGTAAGGCCCATATTCCTGAAAAAATTGAAGAACCTGAAATGAACGTTACTGAAAGCACGGTTAGTTACGGGGTGAATAAGCCTTTGATCATCTATTACAACGAACCAGAGGTGAAAACCAACCCTGTTATCGAGGAACCCGCTCCAAAATTGATCTTATAATTGCCATTCCCTTTTCCTTACAAAGAGGACAAAGCGATTCCATTGAGCTATGATTGCAACATAGTGATGCCGGGATCCTCAAGTCATCAGTTGGCAGCTGTTGACATATCTGGAGTGGGCCATTTGACCCGTAGCGAAAGATTCTATGCCCCAGAAGAAGTAAGACACGATCAAGTGAGGAAAATAGCAAGACCTGATGTAGAGACGGTGAACCCAATCCTTGTAGAGCCTGTCCAGTCAAAAGGGAAAGAAATGAACTTGCCTCCATTTAATAAGGTGAAGGGGCCAGTGAATGAAAGAGAAGCCTGTGAGTTTATAAAGTTTATTAAACAGAGCGAGTACAGCATGGTGGCGCAGTTGCACCGTTAGCCGGCTAGAATCTCAGTTCTATCGTTGTTGTTGTATTCAGAGCCTCATCGAAATGCCTTGCTAAGAATACTGAACCAGGCTTACGTGCCCAACAATATATTTGTGGAAAAGTTGGATAGATTAGTGGGGAATATCACGACTGATGATTTCATCTCTTTCAGCTACGATGAGACACCACCTAATGGTATAGATATACTAAGGCCTTGCACATAACCACTACAAGCAAAGGGCATATTTGCCACGGGTGCTCCTCGATAATGGATCCTCTTTGAAAGTGCTACCCTTGGCAACCTTGTCTAAATTGCCAATCGATATGTCCTACATGCTGCCAAGCCACACTATAGTCAGGGCTTTTGATGGTACTCGTCGAGATGTGATGGGGAATATTAAGATCCCACTTCAGATAGGTCCATGTACTTACAAGATCAAGTTCCAAGTAATGGATATCACCCCATTCTATAATTGTCTGTTTGGAAGACCATGGATTCATTCAATCGGGGCTGTGCCGTCATCTCTCCATCAAAAGTTGAAGTTCGTGATGGAAGGACACCTGGTCAGTGTGTCGGGGGAAGAGGATATTATAGTTTCTGCATCAATCGAGGCCCCTTTATGTGGAAGTAAATGAAGATGATGCGGAGTGCTCTTTCAGGTCTTTGGAGTTTGTCAATGCTACATTCATTACCGAGGGGCACAAAATCCCAAAGCCTAAGTTATCTAGGAATACCAAGTTAGGTGTAAAGACAATAGTGGGAAAAGGTTGCCAAGCTGGAAAAGGATTGGGGAAATACCTTCAAGGAATAGCCAAAGCGATACAAGTGGCCGGAAAGAAAGACCGTTTTGGTCTTGGGTACCTCCCCAAAGCATATGAGAAGAGAAAGCAAGTAGAGAAGAATAGGAAAAAGAGGTTGGCCCGGCTTTCGAGTATGGATATGGAATGGAAACCCATGACTTTTCCTCCAATCCTTCACACTTTTTGTTCTGGAGGATTTAAATATGGTGAAAAGAGTTCTGATGATGTGCTGGTAATGTTAGAGCAAGCATTTGAAAAGTTCTATGTGGGTAGAGAGAAACAGTTGCAAGAAATGATGATCGGCATGGTCGAAATAGAAGAAATGGGGAATGTAAGCACAAGCTGGATGGTACACCCATGTCCCCTAGGGTTTGAGTTGACAAATTGGAGTGTGACCGAACTTCCTTTAGCATTTAAGTCTACTCCAGAGTAATGCTCTGAATTAATTTTAATTGCCTCTGCCCAAGGGCAATAAAAATCCTTTTGTATGGGCTTATGTTTACAGCTTTTTATTCAATAAATAACAATCGCGATGCATTTTCTTCATGCTGATTTGTCCATATTCTTACATTCTTTCATTATTATTGCCTATATGCCTTCTTATATTGTTTCTCCCTCACCTATTCACAGGTGCCCGAATACGGAATATGAGGATAGTCCCATCAATAATTTTGAAATCAATTTTGAAAGACCCATTTGTGCGGGTGATTTTGACGCCGACGAAGATGTCGAGGATTATGATTTGCCTCCAGATCTATTAAGAATAATAGAACAAGAGGAAAATCAAGTATTACCTCATAAAGAGCAGTTGGAAGTTGTGAATTTGGGGAATGAGGAAGAAGTAAAGGAGGTCAAAATTGGAACTTCCGTTTCACCGTCAATAAGGCAGGAACTGATAATTTTACTCCAGGAGTACGTAGATGTGTTTGCATGGTTGTTGATACGTGATCCCGTCGCGGACGAAGGCACCCATTCGAGTGAGGGGAAAAACAGGCAGAGGAAAAGACGACTTAATTCCTCTTGAAATAAAGGTTGAGGGTATGAAAACGACCTCGAAAAAGAAATGGAGTCGCCACCAATCTTTTTTGGCTAGGTGTGATCGGCCACCTATTAAAATCAATTTTTGAAAAATATTTTAAAATTAATTAAAATATTTTAATCCGATTTTGAAGTCTGTGCATTGAACCAGAGAAAAACAACTGCAGGTTCAGGAGTCGGTTATGTGCGAGGAAGGATTAGCACCCCCACAACTCCCATAATAAACTGTACCTTATTAGTCATGTGTTATCTTGAGTCTCGGTAAAAAAGTCGTCTTTGAATATGGTGTTTGAAAATATTTCCATAAAAATTTCATATTTTATTTTGAAAATGATCCGAAATTTATTAACATAAAATTTCCAATATTTTCCAACAAACTCGGCAAAACATGGAACTTTTTCTCGATTTTGAAAATTTTCGAATCATCCTCGCTTTAAAAAAGATATTTCGTTGCTAATGATAATTGATGATATCCTCCCCGGTAGACCCAGCAGAGAACTCATGAATTATTTTAGCTCGGAAATAATCTCGATTTAAAATAAAATATCATTTGTTTTCCATGTATTTGAAAAATTATTGAAAATAACCATGAATATGCAAAAATGTCACTAAGATAGAAATTAAATAAACATGCGTATTTATCATGACATGGTAGGCATTTTATTATAGCATGGCAAAAAGAAATAATGACAGGCTAGACATGGCAAAATGAATGACGTGGCATGTGCATGAATGACATGGCATGTGAATGACATGGCATATGAATGACGTGGCATGTACATGAATGACATGGCATGTGAATGAAATCGACATAGCATGCAAAATGACAAGGCATATGAATGAAATGGCATAAGAATGAATGTCATGTGAATGAAATCAACATGGCAAACAAAATGACATGGCATATGAATGGCATGGCATGACAAGATGACATGGCACGTATGACATGGCATGAGAATGAATGTCGTGGCATGAAAATAATGTGGCAAATGAATGACATGGCATGTAAATGACATGGCATATGAATGACATGGCATAAATATGAATTTTATGTGAATGAAATCGACATAGCATGCAAAATTACGTGGCATATTAAATGAATGACATAACTTATACATGACATATGAGTGAAATGGCACATGAATCAATGACATGGCATGAATGTAATGGCATAAGAATGGATGTGGCAAACGAATAACATGGCATAAGAATGAATGTCAGGTGAATTAAATCGACATGGCATAAAGATGAATGTTAAGTGAATGAAATCGACATAGCATGCAAAATGACATGGCATATTAAATGAATGACATAACCTATACATGACATATGAGTGACATGGCATATGAATGAATGACATGGCATGAATGTCATGGAAGAAGAATGGATGTCATGTGAATGAAATCGACATGGCATGACATGAATGACATGGCAATAATGAATGACATGGCATAATGAATGACATGGCATGTGAATGACATGGCATAATCTAGATGACATGGCATGTGAATGAATAACATGGCAATAATGAATGACATGGCATAATGAATGACATGGCATAATGAATGACATGGCATGTGAATGACATGGCATGTGAATGAATGACAATGCATATGAATGACATGGCATAATTTAAATGATATGGCATGTGAATGAATAGCATGGCATGCTTTACATGGCAAAATTTAAAAATGACATTATTTTAGAATATCCATAATCATAACATAATCAAGATGGCAATATGAAATTTAAATCATAAAATGACATCACCATGGAATATTCAAACATATAGGATTTGCATGACTAAGATAGCAAAAAAAAAATTTGAATGTCATGGAATATGCATGGACATGGAAAATACATAATTAAAATGAGAAAAAGTAAATATCATGGAACATGCATGATGATGGAATTAATTTTTCATGTGAGGAATCACATAAATGGCATATGTCATAAAATATTATAGAACTCCCCGGCAAACCCGACAAAGCTTGAAAAATAATTCTTTCAATGACACTTACATGATTCCGAGTAAAACGAAAATCATACTTTTCGATTCCATAAACACATGCGTTGAATAATTTCCTAACCTCCCCGGAAAACTCGGCAAAGATCGGGAACTAATTCTCGCCAAATGTTTAATAAACCGAAAAATACGTTTTTATGACAAATTAAGTCAAAACATTTTTAAAATGCAATGCATAAAGATGTATTTCTTCCTTGAAGTAAGGACATCCGTGTATCTAAAAGGTATCCGACTACCTTAGGAAGATACTTAGATCGGATTTTCAAAATCGAGAGATTTTGGGCTCGGATTAACAAAATTCAAAATTTTTGAATGAAAACTTGGCCTTGGTCGAACCCCCTCTTTAAAAAGCTCTATTTTTCCTAGTTTTGAAACCCGGGTTGACCACCCTTGACCCGACTCTTATAAAATCAAATTTTATGGTTGAAATGACATGGAAATCACTCTAAGACAATAATCACTATCCCAATTCAGCCCCCTCTTTATAAGCTAATGAAAACAGAAAATTATAGTTTCTTGAAAACAAATCTGACTCTCACTGGCAGTTTTGAAAACCAATTTTTTTCCCTTCTATAAAATTTCAGAAAAATCTGAAAAAGTTAGGGGAGACCTAGAACATGTTGATCTCAATGGGAAAAAATCAGCTTAATATTAGGAACAAGGATACTATGACAGATTTTTACCAAAATAAAGATAGTTAGTTAAAAACTTCTTTGTAAAAATCTATTTTTTAGACCATGATAAGAAAAAATCTAAAAATCATGAGAAAAATACCACGGCATCCTCTAAATGACTACTGTATGTGGTAAAAAAATCAATTTATTTTGATCATAGATGTGTAGTGAAAAAAATCCCAAAGTCATAATACCCAATCTAAAATATCTCTCTTCCAACTAGCATGGGCCAAGGATTTTTGGCTTCAGATCATTAGTTGATCTTGGCCAAAAACCTAATTGAAATGTCATGAAATGCATGATTTTTAGCCAACCAAACATGTGACAATAGATCAAGAATGAGTCAAAAGCATGAACACAACCAAGCAAGCAAAAAATATCAAGCAAGAACAAGCACAAAACCATCCTACACCATTCGGCTATTGCGTGAAACATGTAAAAAAAAGTTTTGTGAACTTGGTTATTTGATAAAGAAAGAAGAAAAAATGATTGAAAACCTTTAAAATTTATTATTGAAAACCTTTTTACTCATCAAAAAGTTATAAATCACATGAACACAAAGGGAAGAAAAAGAATCACAACATCAAAGAAAACATTAAAGAAAAAGATAGCTACCTAGCTATTGCTTTCCAAATCAAGAGCTCTCAATTTTTTCCTCACTTTTTTTTTCTTCTCTTCCTTTCTCTCTAGAGTGAAATGCCTTCAAGAAAAAAAATTGAAACCCCCTTATCTTTTTGCTTGGTCGGCTGCCTCCCTCAATTAGAGTGAGTGTTGCTTCTTTTTTAAGCTTTGTCTCTTATCTCTCATAAATATCTTATCCAATTGTCAAGATTGATAACTCGTATAATTATATAGTTTTTAGTTATGTTTTATTATTGTTTTGTGTCAAATACGAGTTATTATTGTTTAGTCTAATTGTGTTTATGATCTTTTATATTTTTATGTAATTTGGTGTTTTTCACAAGTTTCTTTGAGTGATTTCAGATTACTAGAATTAAGGGCAAATCCAGTTCAGTTCCAGTTCCGACACCTTTTGCCATATCAGCTATATCTCGAGTTTCACTGAAGCAATAAGGCTGAACTTTGTATCCCTGCAAAGCTAAGAGACATATCTATCTTTTTCATGTTTTACACTTCTTGAAACGGAGTCGTTTTCCCTAGCGAAATCGACCATCAAGTTGGCTGATGTGCAATGACGTCTGTTCTGCACCGTTTTGGTATTTTGACCATATCTTCCGATCCACGTGCGCAAATGATCTGATTCCAACGGCTATGGATCCGTAACTGATAGGGGTATATTTTTCTAGAAGACCATTTTATCAGATCGAGCCTCCAACATTGACAAAATCGACCATCAAGCTGGCTGATCAGAATTGTCATACAATATGACGAAAATTGTTAGAAAAATGCACCCACCTATTATACCTACCTTTGAAATTTGTAAAGCTTGTCTCTTGTCATTTAGCCCTCCAAAATGTGTATAAATAGAGGGCCTTGGATGAGTATTGGGATACATTGATACATTGGTAGGATAGCCATTGTAATAAAATTCTCTAAGTTTTCTTTTTCTTTCCTTTCTCTAGTTTTCTTTTTCTTCTTACATTTCTTTTCATTTTATTCATATCTAGTATGTGTTTCTAATCATATTGTTGAGGTGATGAGGTGAAGCTCTTGGTAAATGCTAAGGTTAGTCTCTTAAACATGAGCTAAAATGAATCATCATTTATAAGCACTAGCATAGATAATATTTTCTTTTGGTTTAAAATCATACTTGCAAAGTAGAGATCTTGATTCATTATTGACAATGAAAATGGCACAGTAAATGCTTGGTTTCATAACCTTGATTTGTTGTAGACATATACCTTGGCATAAGGAATGCTTGGACTCTTTTTATGAGTTTTGAGGACACCAAATGAACATAATATCATATGCTATGGACGTTGGACAATTTGGACTGAATTGCTAAACCTTCCGATTGGAACCTCCCTTATGTGTGGATTTCAATTGTGTAATAAAACAAGATTAATCTTAGCATAACACCAAGAGTGGATTCTCTAACCTCAACATCTTTTCTTATTGTTTTTTTTATATCTTGTTTAATTGCTTTTATGTTATTTTGTTTATTTTGTTCTCTAATATCTTGTTTACTTTCTTTGTTATTGATTCCCTAATATCTTGTTTATTTTCTTTTTCTTATATATTTATAAACTTATACTTACTAATACGCTTCCCTGTGGTTCGACCTCGGACACCCGAGAATTTATTACTTGAACATAACCTGCACTTGGGTTTACAACTCTTAATTGAGTTTCCATCAAGTTTTTGGCGCCGTTGCCGGGGAAGCAATACTAAGTATATAAGTTTATAAGTATATTTATTTTTATTGGCTGGTTATACCGCCTAATTTGTATATATTTATTTTTATTGGCTGGTTATACCGCCTAATTTTGTTTATTAACTTTGTTTTATGCTTGTTTGGCGACGTGATTTTAGATCTCGTCGTTTAGTTAGATTTTATTGTGAAACTTTTTCAGGTAATCTTTCTAATACAACTCCTACCATGGCTGACAATGAAAGTGTTCATGCTGAAGATGAGAACAGACAAGTACGCACCATGCGTGACTACTTGCAACCAACTCGAAGCTCATCACCCTCTTGTTTTATTTTTCCTCTCAATGCAAACAACTTTCGTTTTAAACCAGGTATGATAGCTTTGCTTCCAAATTTCTATGGGTTGGAATCGGAAAGTGCTTACTCGTTTCTAAAAGACTTCGAAGATGTATGTGTCACCTTTAATGACCAACAATGTACAAATGAAATTGTCAAGCTAAAATTATTTCCTTTTTCTTTAAAAGATAAAGCAAAAATTTGGCTTCATAATTTAAAACCAAGGTCAATTGGCACATGGCAAGAATTACAAACTGAGTTTCTAGAGAAATTTTTCCCAGCACATAAAACTACTGCTTTGAAAAGACAGATTCAAAATTTCAATCAAAATCAAAATGAAGCATTTTTTCAATGCTGGGAGCGTTTTAAAGATTTGTTAAGTTCTTGTCCACATCATGGTTTTGAAAAATGGCGTCTTATTAGTTTCTTTTATGAAAGTTTAACTCCCAAAACTAAACAATTTGTTGAAACAATGTGTAACGGTGAGTTTCTAGAAAAAGAACCTGAAGAAGCCTTTGACTACCTAGACCATTTGGCAGATAACTCTCAAGCCTGGCACACAGATAATTCCTCTGAAAGTTCCAATAGATCTAATCTTTTTTCTAACAGAGGTAATTATCATTTTAGTCAAGAAGATGAGATAAAAGCTAAAGTAGCTAATTTGGCTAGAAAGATTGAAGCCATGGAACTTAGAGAAGTAAAAGAAGTCAAAACGGTTAAAAATGAAGAAAGTTGTGGAATTTGTGAAATCATGGGACACCCCACTTCTGAATGTCCAAACATTCCCATTCTTAAAGAAGCGTTGCATGATCAAGTAAATTCCATAAACACATTTAAAAAGCCTTTTCCTTCTCCTTACTCTGAAACGTATAACCCTGAATGGAGAAATCATCCCAACTTCAGTTGGCGGAATAATAATCATGTTCAGGTACCACAATCTCAAAAGCCGGGCAACACTTTTTCCTATCAACCTTCACGTGTACAAACCTTGGAAGAGACATTGCAAGCATTCATGCAAACACAAGCAAATGTGAATAGCCGGACTTCACAGGACATCAATGAGATCAAAAACACCTTGTCCACATTGACAGCTTCATTACGCACTCAAGAAAAAGGTAAGTTTCCTGCTCAACCTCAGCCTAACCCTTCTACTCAATGTCTTGTTTCTTGCTCCAATGAAACTCAACAGGAAAATGCCAGTTCTATCACAACTCTTCGAAGTGGAAAGGCAATTGACAAAAAGATTCCATCAAAAGACCAAGATCCTCTTTCCCCTCCGAAAAGTAATGGTAAGGATGATGGTAAGTCTGAACTTCTTGAAAATTTGGACAAAGAAAAAGGTATGCATCCTGCTCCTTTTCCTCAAAGGTTGCAAACAATAAAGAATTTGAATCAAAATGCAGAAATTTATGAACTTTTCAAACAAGTTAAGATTAACATTCCTTTATTGGATGCAATCAAACAAGTTCCATCTTATGCTAAATTTTTGAAGGACATGTGCACAGTTAAAAGGAAACATAATGTACAAAAGAAAGCATTTTTGACGGAAAGTGTGAGCTCAATCATTCAGCACCTTACTCCACCAAAATTCAAAGATCCTGGATGTCCAACAATCTCATGCATCATTGGAAACACTAGAATAGAACGTGCATTGCTTGATCTTGGTGCTAGTGTTAATCTTTTGCCTTTTTCTGTTTATCAACAGTTAGGTTTAGGTGAACTCAAGGAAACACCTGTTACACTTCAACTAGCTGATCGTTCTGTAAAAATTCCTCGAGGGATAGTTGAAGATGTTTTGGTTCAAATTGAAAATTTTTACTTCCCTGTTGATTTTATTGTTTTGGACACACATCCTGTTTCAAATCCAAATGTTCAAATTCCTGTTATATTAGGCCGTCCATTTCTTGCAACTTCTAATGCTCTGATAAATTGCAGGAATGGTATGTTGAACATTTCTTTTGGAAATATGACTTTAGAATTAAATGTGTTCAACACTTGCAAGCAACCTGGTGATGATTCAGAAGTACATGAAGTGGATTTCATTGAAGAACTTGTTCATGAACATCTCACCACTACCACATTCCATGATTCTTTAGAAGCTTATTTAATTGAATGTGAGTTTGATAATGCTTCAGAAATTTCACACACTGATTCTTTGTTAAATTCTTTTCAGGTTAAGCATTGTTGGAAACAAAAGTTTGAGGAACTTCCATCACTCACAAATGTCACTGTACCATCAACTATTGAACCACCCAAGCTGGATTTAAAACCATTGCCATCCGAACTAAAATATTCCTTTTTGGGTGAGAATGAAACTTTTCCAGTCATAAATGAACTTGAGGAACTCAGAAATGATGCATATGAGAATTCTAAAATTCATAAAGAAAGAACTAAAGCCTTTCATGACAAGTTAATTTCAAGAAAAATATTTGATGTTGGGCAAAAAGTTCTACTTTATAATTCTAGACTTCACATATTTCCTGGTAAGTTGAGATCAAGATGGACTGGCCCATTTGTGGTTAAGCATGTGTATCATTATGGAGCAGTTGACATTGAGAATCCTCAAAATGGTAACGTATTCAAGGTAAATGGACAAAGACTCAAACTCTTTTTGGAAAATCATGTTACTCAAGAAGAGGTTGTTTTTCTTTCTGATCCTTGTTTTGAAAATAACTAGATGTAAATATAACTTTTACTAATCTTCAAAAAAAAAAAAAAAAAAAAAAAATTCATTTTTTTCCCGGTTAAATGGCGGATAACGGTACTCCGTGATTATTTAAGTCGGTTCCATCAGCTACCCACAAAACTGATATTGTATATAAATTTCTCTTTCATTTTATTTTATTTCATTTTTTTTTCAGGATGGATGATATTCTCAAAAGATTGCAGAAACGATTTCCTCCTTTTCCTCGGAATATTTTACTGAAGCTTTACCAAGTTCGATTAGAAAGATTAAGAATGCTTATGAACAAAGGGATTCCTGAAGACATACGTTGGATAATTGAAGCCAAGGTACGTGAAGATGAATATCTTCCTGTTTTGCATTTACCAGGTACAGGTAGAAGCACTTATGCAAAGAAGCGACGAGCAAAGCGCATGAGTTCAAATTGCCACAAGTGTGCACGATGGACGTGTAACGGTAAATGTCGTTCTATTGGGATTCCGTCCTCTAATCGAGATGATAAAATTGAATTCATTAAGGATGGACTGAGTAAGGAGAATTTGGGTAATATCCAACTTTCTCTTGAGACGCATCCTAGTGGAGACGTACAAAGAGAAATTCTTGATTTATGGCCGCAATTCCAAAGGGAATGGCAACATCTTGGGAATCTGATGTTAAAAGACCCTGTTTGCCAGCTTGTAAGAAAACTGGATGGGAAGCATATCCTCGACTCATAGAAGGCGTTTAAGCCGTTTCTGGACGTAAAACCAGAGGAAGATGTGAGCCACAATCACAACTACAATAAATGACTTCTCAGCTTTTGGTTTGATTTGCAATAACTTTATTTCAGTTTAATTTACGTGTTGTTCGATTTGTGTAATTATTCTCGTTTTTTTTTTGCATTGGTCTTTTACGATTGATTTTTCTTCTCTTTTTGATTTTCTTCCTGAAATCACGCAAAAAATCTTTTGTTAGGTTAACATTTTCTTCTGACAGGTCAAATACACTTTCGGTGACATTATTACTCTTGTCTGATTCACTACTCAGTCCTCTATATATTACACCATGTACTCATTCTCTTTCAGGCACTCGAAAAAGAAAAAAAATGGAAAGCACTTCGTCCCAGCGCATTAAAAAAATTTGTGTCTTTGGAGGTGCTTATCCAGGGAAAAATAACATATTCGCTGATGAAGCCATAAGAGTTGGAGTAATACTTGCCCAACAAAAGATCCACTTGATTTATGGAGGCGGTAGTACGGGTTTAATGGGAGCAGTCGCTACAGCAGCACACGCCGGAGGAAGTCCAGCTCTAGGAATCGTGCCAAAACTATTCACAGATTTTTGTGGACCTACCGTGGGTAAGGAAATACAAGTCTGGAGTATCCCTGAACGGATAACAATCATGTACCATTCTGCCGATGCATTCATTGCCTTACCAGGAGGTCTGGGTACATTGGAAGAAATAGCTTGCGTGGCTTCTTGGTCATCTTTGGTCACAAATAAGAAACCCATTGGTTTGCTTAATATTAATGGTTATTTTAGTAATTTACTTTCATATTTAGATAATGCTGTGGATAATGGATTCATGTTTTCAGAGGCAAGGAGAACCATAATTTCTGCTACAACCATTGAAGATTTACTCAAAAAGCTACAAGCTTATGAGTGTTTATCTGCTACGGTTGTTTCGCAAACGCTCGGAAAAAGAAAAAGAGATATGGACGAGCAAGGAGTGGATTGCACTTTGTCTTTGTGACATTATCTAACATTTTGCTTGTTGTGTCTCAGTTATAATAAGTGGTTAGCAACCTCTGCAGGTAATATCTCCTAAATTCTACCTTTAAAATTTGACATTGGGGACAATGTCATATTTTAGTAGGGGGTAAGGGACATATTTTGCTAAAAAAAAAAAAAAAAAAATTTGTTGTGTTTTAAGACATTTAGAAGTATTCATTCTGAACAAGGTCTGAGTAAGGGAGACTTGAGACATACCTTGTCAGTTTGATTTAATCTTCTTCTTCAAAAAAAAAACAAAAAAAACAAAAAAAAAAAAAAAAAAAAAGCATGTTTAGACTTAGTGTGTTTTTTTTTTTAGTTACTTTCAATACAATGATGAGATATGAATTGCATAAGTCTAAAACAGATTTATTAGTGAGAAGATTTTCATGAGAATTGAGCTTGATGTCAACCTTTTTATGAGCCAATGTTAATATGATATGTTGATTGAGAAAGAAGCATGTTTAGACTTAATCTGACTTGTATAATCATCTTTGTAAGTTTTTGAGCCTATAATGATTGATGCATTATACAAATCAATCTAATTTCTTTCTTGAGTGCTCTTATGATTACATGATTCTCTAGAACTTGCTTTAAACCGTTTGAGACTATATTGATACATGTGACAACATGAATATGATAGAGGCATTAGGATTATAACCAGAGCCAAACAGCCATCCATTATTAATGTTCTACGAGAACATCCCCACTAGTGAGCCAATTTGAGCCTACATTAAATATGATGTTTTATTGGTAACCACAACTTATACCTAGCCTAAATATGCTTATATCCTTACCCTTGTTCTAAAGATGAATTTTATATTTTGAGACATATTGCAAAAAAACAAGGGATATTTTTATTTGAAAATTTGGGTTAGAAACAAAAGATAAGTGTGGGGGAAAGAAAAGAAAAGAAAAAGTCAAGAGAAAAAGAAAGGGATCATTGTCAAATACATTCCCATATTAAAAAAAAAAAAAAAAAAAAAAAAAAAATCTTCTCTTGAACTTCTAGAAAAAGATGTTACAAAGTTGGTTAGAATGATGCAAAGGCTCAACATGAATATTTAGCCTATGTTATTATGTGCTTTATAAGAGTTTTGAGAAGTTTTATTTGTATGATCTTATTATGTCTCTAAAATCTATGAACTCTTTGGAACCTTTGTGATATCTTTATCCTTTTGTTCTTTAACCACATTATAACCCTTTGGCCCCATTACAACCTTGAATAAAGACCTCTTGATTTATGAAGTTGTATGATCTAAATAGTGGAGAATAGGTGGACAAGCAAGCATATGGTAGAAGTGTTTTCATGAGATTGATTGAGTGTAAACACTTTACCACTACTTTAAAGAGTGAAAATCAAGAGAGTATCCCATGTGAGAAGTTGAGATTAAGTTTGAATATACACTATTTTGATTGAAATATGTTATGTTATTATTGGCTTAACTCAAACTATTTACATTCAAGCAAGATTTTTTGTGAATTTCTTTAAGCTATTGATTAGTTTTTAAGACTTGTCCAATGATTATCTCTAATTTATATTGGAAGGATTAGTTATAATTATTATTTTTAGTTTTTCTTATGTCTTCAATGTTTGTGGGTATCGTCCTAGTAAACCCTCACGAGACTAAACTCGTCCACTAGGGACACCTAGGGGTTTAAAGGCTTGTGTCACATGCTAAGTGCCACCGTGATTTCCTACGAAAATGGATTAGATTAGATTTTCTTATTTTATTTTTATTGAGTCGTTGCTAGGGACTAGCAACAATCTAAGTATGGGGGTGTGATAACTCGTATAATTATATAGTTTTTAGTTATGTTTTATTATTGTTTTGTGTCAAATACGAGTTATTATTGTTTAGTCTAATTGTGTTTATGATCTTTTATATTTTTATGTAATTTGGTGTTTTTCACAAGTTTCTTTGAGTGATTTCAGATTACTAGAATTAAGGGCAAATCCAGTTCAGTTCCAGTTCCGACACCTTTTGCCATATCAGCTATATCTCGAGTTTCACTGAAGCAATAAGGCTGAACTTTGTATCCCTGCAAAGCTAAGAGACATATCTATCTTTTTCATGTTTTACACTTCTTGAAACGGAGTCGTTTTCCCTAGCGAAATCGACCATCAAGTTGGCTGATGTGCAATGACGTCTGTTCTGCACCGTTTTGGTATTTTGACCATATCTTCCGATCCACGTGCGCAAATGATCTGATTCCAACGGCTATGGATCCGTAACTGATAGGGGTATATTTTTCTAGAAGACCATTTTATCAGATCGAGCCTCCAACATTGACAAAATCGACCATCAAGCTGGCTGATCAGAATTGTCATACAATATGACGAAAATTGTTAGAAAAATGCACCCACCTATTATACCTACCTTTGAAATTTGTAAAGCTTGTCTCTTGTCATTTAGCCCTCCAAAATGTGTATAAATAGAGGGCCTTGGATGAGTATTGGGATACATTGATACATTGGTAGGATAGCCATTGTAATAAAATTCTCTAAGTTTTCTTTTTCTTTCCTTTCTCTAGTTTTCTTTTTCTTCTTACATTTCTTTTCATTTTATTCATATCTAGTATGTGTTTCTAATCATATTGTTGAGGTGATGAGGTGAAGCTCTTGGTAAATGCTAAGGTTAGTCTCTTAAACATGAGCTAAAATGAATCATCATTTATAAGCACTAGCATAGATAATATTTTCTTTTGGTTTAAAATCATACTTGCAAAGTAGAGATCTTGATTCATTATTGACAATGAAAATGGCACAGTAAATGCTTGGTTTCATAACCTTGATTTGTTGTAGACATATACCTTGGCATAAGGAATGCTTGGACTCTTTTTATGAGTTTTGAGGACACCAAATGAACATAATATCATATGCTATGGACGTTGGACAATTTGGACTGAATTGCTAAACCTTCCGATTGGAACCTCCCTTATGTGTGGATTTCAATTGTGTAATAAAACAAGATTAATCTTAGCATAACACCAAGAGTGGATTCTCTAACCTCAACATCTTTTCTTATTGTTTTTTTTATATCTTGTTTAATTGCTTTTATGTTATTTTGTTTATTTTGTTCTCTAATATCTTGTTTACTTTCTTTGTTATTGATTCCCTAATATCTTGTTTATTTTCTTTTTCTTATATATTTATAAACTTATACTTACTAATACGCTTCCCTGTGGTTCGACCTCGGACACCCGAGAATTTATTACTTGAACATAACCTGCACTTGGGTTTACAACTCTTAATTGAGTTTCCATCAAAGATCATGGAGGCTACTACAAAAATATCCTCCTACATGGCATTATTTATCCTATTTGGCATCATCTTATTAACTTCACATGCTCTTCACATGGCCATGCAAATTGAAGCCTTCCTATTGGCTTAAAATGCCATGTAGGCAAAGTAGTGGAGAATCTTGTCCTTGTAAAAATGTAATCTTTCTATCCATCCTTAGCCATTTGATCCATGATGATCACACTCCCTCTTTGAATCAGCTGCTGGCTAGAAATGGCCTGGAAATTTCAAGGCCATTGAGCTTTTTTTTATTTGCAAATTGGCCATTTTCGGTTTCTTTGATAAAATTACATTTTGGCCCCTAAACTTATTTTAATTACAAGCGAACCCCAATATCGGATTTTTCTTTTCCAACTCATCCCATCCAATATAAAACTTCGTTCTAGAGGTTTTCACATTTTTCCGAGCTCATTCTCTATTTTTCCCAGATTTATCTTTAAAGTTTCGATTTAGTGCCTCCCAAATTTAGTCTTTTTCAAATGATCTCCGATTCCGAATTTTTCTTCACCAATGCCTTCCAAAAATTATAAAACTCAGATCTGGAAGTTTTCATAATTTTTCGAGCTCGTTTGCTATTTTTCTCAGAATTTTCTTTTCGAATTTCGGGTTAGTGCACCCGAACTTTTCCCTTTTTCAAATGAGCTCCGATCCTGGATTTTCTTCATCAATCTCTTCAAAAAAAATATAAAACTCAGATCTGAAAGTTTTTATATTTTTTCGAGATCGTTTCCTATTTTTCCCAAAATTTTCTTTCAAATTTTTCGGGTTAGTGCACTCGAACTTCAACTTTTTCATTCGAGCTCCAATTTTGAATTTTATTTCTCCAATCTCTTCCAAAAAATATAAAACTCAAATCTTGAAGTTTCAATATTTTTTCGAGATCATTTTCTATTTTTCATGAAATTTTCTTTCAGATTTTCCTGGTTAGTGCACCCGAACTTCGCCTTTTTCATTCGAGCTCCGATTCCGAATTTTCTTTCTCCAATCTCTTCAAAAATATAAAAATCAGATCAGAAAGTTTTTATAATTTTTCGAGCTCATTTGCCATTTTTCCTGGAATTTTCTTTGAGTTTTTCCAATATTACCCTTTAACCTCCGAAACCTCGATTTTACTCAAAATCGATCCGATTTTTGGATTTTCTTTTTCCACTTCCTTTGTCATATATTGAATTTGAGTTGGTCCAAAAAAGCCCAATTTTTACAATCAAATTCCCCTCGTTTTTAGTTTTCCCCTTTTCAAAACTGGAAATTTTCTCGTTTTTTCGTTTCTTCCTTGGGTTCCACTTCAAACTGAGCCTTGGGCTATTTTTGTTTATTCATCCTTTATCAATTGGGAGTTTCAATTTCACCAAACCGGGCCATCTCTGTAGTTTTTCCCAAATTTGCCGAATTAGGTATCCCCCTACATTGAATTTCCACAACCCATCTTCCGAGCTTTATATCTTTCGTTGTAGACCTCGGATTATCAAAATTCTTTCGCCATTGTTCAATTCAGTTTTGAATCTTGATTTTGACTGGGAGTTGACTTTGGTTGACTTTTCGAGGTTGACTTTTTTCAAGTTGACTTTTTGTGCTAACCTTCGAAACAAAGTCTTGGGGACCCATCTATGGAATGGTGGAAGTCTTTTTGCGTTCCGGGAAGTTGAACAGGAGAATTTGCCTGGTTTAGAGGGCCCGAACAAAATTAGGTGTCTATAGCTGCCCTTCTTTGACTATTGCTGAGAATCAAGATTCAGGCTAAGATAAAGTAGATAATAATTTTGTCCGATCAGTGAAATCACATGTGCAAGATAAGAATGGGAATTTTCATTTTGAGATTTTTTTTATTTTTTTTATTTTTATGATTTTTTTTGGCAAATTGTAAATAAATAAAAAAATTGTCCTTAAATTAAGTTCCTTGACTAATCAAGGCTCGACCCGTCTTAAGAAAATGAGTTCGATTTGCGAGAAAAGAAAACACCTGAAAGACTCGAAAAAAGATATTTTGAAAGGTGATACCCGAAGGTTTTGGAAGAGATACCCGGAGGTATTGAAAAGTGTTGCATTCCGGGAAAAAAGATGCCCGGAGGTCTTTATCCAAGATTCTGAATATGGTGCCCAGAGGACTTATCCATGGTCTTGAGAATAGTGCCCGGAGGTCTTTAAAAGTGGTGGCCGTAGCTATTATCCATGATTTTGAAAAATTATGCTCGAAGGTCTTGTCCATGATTTTTTTTACAATTATGCCTAGAGGTCTTTAAAAATAGTGCCTGGAGGTCTTATCCATGATTTTGAAGAATTGTGCCTGGAGGTCTTATCCATGATTTTTTGAGATTTATACCAGAGGTCTTTAAAAATAGTGCCCGGAGGTCTTATCCATTAAGAATTATGCCTGGAGGTCTTTAAAAATGGTGCTCGGAGGTCTTATCCATGATTTTGAATATGGTACCCGGAGGTCTTATCCATGGTTTTTGAGAGTTGTGCCCGGAGGTCTTAGAAAGATGTATTCTCTTTGAAAATGGTGCTCGGAGGTCTTAAGAAGATGTCTTTTCTTTGAAAATGATGCCCGGAGGTCTTATCCATGGTTTTTGAGAGTTGTGCCTTAAGATCTTAAAAAGATAGCCTTTCTTTGAAAATGGTGCCCGGCGGTCTTATCCATGATTTTGAAAATTTGTGCCCGAAGGTCTTTAAAAATAGTGCCCGGAAGTCTTATCCATTATTTTTTTAAGAATTGTGTTGAAAATTAACTTGAAGGTTTTGAGAGGATGCAATGCTTCTTGATGCAGCTGCGAATATCCTTAATTGATGCAAATGCTTCATGATGCAGGTATAGAGATTAAACAAGATGCACATGCTTCATATTGCAAATGTAAATGTCTTGGATTGATGCAAATGCTTCTTGATGCAGATGCAGATATTGAATGAGATCCAAATGCTTCATGGTGCAAATGCAAATGTCTTAGACTAATGCAAATACTTCTTGATGCAGATATTGAATAAGATGCAAATGCTTTATGGTGCAAGTTCTTGATGCAGATGCAGATATTAAATAAGATGCAAGTGCTTCTGAATGATGCAAATGCAAAGATCAACATTGACGCAACTGCTTCATGTGGCGATGCAGATGCAAAGATTGACATTGTGCAAATGCTTCGGAATGATGCAAATGCAAAGATTAACATTGACGCAACTACTTCAAAGAATAATGCAGATGCAAAGATTGGCATTGTGCAAATGCTTCTGAATGATGCAAATGCAAAGATTAGTAGTGTGGAAGATGCTTCTAAATGATGCAAATACGAAGATCAATAATGATAAAAATGCTTCATGAAAAGATGCAGATGCCCCTATGAATCGTGTTCATGTAAGTGGTCCATAAATGGTGTAATTGCAGCTACAATAATGAAAATGAAATGATCCTAGAAATGATGCAATTGCTCGAGATGACGCAAATGCAAATATCCATGAAGGATGTAAATGTAAAGGTAGAATGCAGATACTCATGGAATAGTGCAAATGCAAATACCCATGAATGATGCAAATGCTTGTTGACACAGTGCAGATGCAAAGCTCAATAAAGAGGCAATTGCTCATGAATGATGCAAATGCCCCCGATTATTTTTCTAGATTTTGGCTTAGCCTTCCCTTCTCAAATCAGAGTGTATCTTGAATACTCATGCCCCATAAGAGATCATTTCCTTTATCAGTCTTTGGATATCTCTTTGTCCCAACTGTTTTCAAACTCTTATCAACAGAAGCTTGTTTGTCGAGTTTTATGTCTACTTCACATTTCCAAGAGTCAAGATCTACCTCAGTAGTCCCATACCTTTGGTTAGAAAAACCCTTGTCTCATGTCAACATCAAAAATGGTTATTTCAAAAATATTTTTATTTGTTTTCCCATTTTGAAAAAAAATTTGCTCATTTAATGAAAACTTCTGAGCCAAATATATTAACCCCACAGTGTGTGATGTACGAATCTCTTGTAGATTGATAATCACTGTTAGGAATTTTTCTGAATGTCAATTCGGGTTTTTCAACTCGAATTGAAAGGCTTGATACAACATAATTTTGGTTGATCCAAGAAAACTTCACAACAAAAATGAATGTCCTTTCTAGGCTCATAAATGGAATAGGTTTTATAAAACACAAATTCCTTGAAAATCAAACAAATTCAACATTCTTTTAGTTTCCATATCATGGCATTTTGACAAGCGTCAAGATTGGCCGAGATGTTCAAAATGGAAAGTTAATTTTGGAGGAAAAAAAGTCTTAGTTTTTAAAGTCAATCCTCCAAATGAGAGCTGGCAATTTGAGAGGTTCAGGAATTCCTAGATGTTCCTCGATTTTCTTCAAGATGACCTTCTATTTTGTGGCATCGGCACTGACATAGATGGCATCGAAAATTCCCATTTTATTCTACACCGCCCATTTTTGGGTTTTCGCCCTAGAGTCCCATTTTTTCCATTTTTTCTTTTTTTTTTATTGTTCTACCATGCACTTGAGAATTCTAAATTCTTCTATAGTGAAATGACAATTCGATGAGATGGGATAAAATCTGAGGGAAAACCCTTCAAATTAAATATTCATGCTTGTTCAAAATGGACTTTTAAAGCACGTAATGCAGGCCAATGTTCGAGGTTCAGAAAAAAAAGGATAAATAGGCCCAAAATATGTGTTTGATGGTAATCAGATCAAGGATCATTTCTTGAGGAGGATTCCCTTTGAAGCATTTGTCCCTATTAGACTTTTCTTTCCTTCTTCTGACTTTTGCTTCTTTTCTTCTTTATTCCTGGTTTTCATTTGCCATACTTTTTCACACATTTTTTTTGTATTTTTTTCTTTCATTTCGCCATCTTTTTTTCTTCTTTTCTTTGTTTTGTTATTGGCTTTCATTTCGCCATCTTTTCTACATCTTCATTTGACAGAGTGAGCCCGTATTTATTTGGGAGCTCAATTTGCTTTGTATCTATCTTTGAGTTAGGACTCATTTCTCAGTGATTTTTTCTTGAGAAGATCTTTTCTCGTATTTTCCCTAGTGTAGAGGATGATCCTTGATCAACGTTCAAAGAAGCAGGAATTCTTTCGGCTAAAAAAGGGTGACTATGGATAATTTCTTTTTGTGAAAGGGATATGAAAGATGGCCATTTCTCATATCAAGCACAAATATTCTCATTGAAAAGCAATCCCAGGGGGAATAAATAATCAAAATTTCATTTTGCACTTCGGAATCATCCGAATTCTCATATGCATGATATCACAATTTTTTCTTTTTCTTTTTATTTTCCCCTCTTTTTTTGTTGCATGCCCCAATTATTCATGTATTAGTTCCATCCTTATTCACCATGTATCCATCATTTCTACATATGATGCCTCAATTTGATTAACCATGAGAATTTGTATCATTACGAGGAATATCGCAAGTCTAGATCTATATTGAAAAGGTTGAGTTTCAATCTTGGGTTTGTTTGAAGTGACAAGGAAAATATGACCCAAAAACATGTTTTCTCTGGCACATGGGATAATATGGTTTGGTCATTGTGCCCCGAGGTGTCAATCATGAAGTGATATTCAGGCAATTTGTGTTTTGTGATCATTGGAAAGGATAGGCACATCCTTGACACACACTAGATTATCATGATCTAGATTCTTAAAAGAATGTCTCATTTGTTAGGGTTTCCAGGGAGCTCAAAAAATTTTCAAAAATTTTGTTCCTTTACTCATAGCCTAGACTAGGATCTACATCTTTGTTTATTTTGTAGTGATGATGGTTTATGAAGTTCAACCATTCATATTCCTTGAAGCATTAGGTCTTTCTAGTGGTCTTGGTTCAAGGGATTTAGACATAGGAAAGCCCAAAAGAGAGGGGGTTGGGTATTGGTTCATTTCTAACAATGATCATCAATATTCTCAAGACTATCCATTATTAGAACTTCTTTAATGCTTGTTTTTGCCTATTCAAATTATTGTTAAAACACAACAAACACAAAGCATTTAAAATTCAAAATTCATTTAATTCATATGAATGCCGACATGAGACAAGTGTTTTCATCATGAGGTATGAAACTACATGCATCAAAATGCTCCTATTGACATCCTTCAGAGGTAGTAATTCTCCTCCTCAAACCCTGGAAGAAACTAATTTATGGCAAAACGGACTTCCACTGTTCGATAAGCTTTGGAGTCAAAATTCCATTGTGGACAGGACCTTCAATCCTTTCCTTCAATTGTCTGCATTTTTTAGTTGAATGCCCAACTACCCCCAGGTGATACTCACACTTGCTGTCAGGATCATAACTCCTTGCTGATGGATTCGGAGCTGTTTTCAAAGGCCTAGGGATAAGGTGCTGATTCTTTATTAGTATCTGCAGCAGGTTAGGGATTGGAATTGGAATTTTCTCTTGGTTGTCCCACGGCCATTTTCGGGAAGCAGGTCTAGCTGTAAGGATTTGTACAGGATTAGGTGCTTGGGGATGGATATGTGGTAGGTAAGGATAAAGGCTTGGAGATACCTTGGTAGGGTAACATGACTGGTATGAGGGGGATTGGAGATATGGGATGAAATCTCCCATAGCTTGGACATCTTCCTCTTTCTTTCTGGGTGCCCCATTTCTCTCGGCATTGGATGTTCTTTCTCCTTCAAGTTTCCCATCTTTGATGGCATTCTCAATCATCTCCCCTGATATTACCATATCCGCAAAATTCTTCATGGCATTACCGACGAGTCTATCGTAGTACGGGGCTTGCAGTGTATTCACAAAAAGGATGGTGATTTCCTTCTATGTTAAAGGCAGTTGTACTTGGGCGGCCATGTCCATCCACCGCTGAGCATATTCTTTGAAGCTTTCAATAGCCCTTTTCTCTATATTTTGCAAGGTGAGACGGTCAGGTGTCATATCGGTCACATGCTTGTAATGGCTTAAAAATGCATTAGCTAAATCAACCCAAGAGCGAATCTGATCCTTACTCAACTGACTATACCACCTAATTGCGAACCCGCTGAGGCTATCTTGGAAGTAGTGGATCAAAAGCTTATCATTATCTATATGACCCGTCATCTTTCGACAGAACATAGTGATGTGGGCTAACGGATCAGTTGTCCCATCATATTTCTCAAAATTGAAATCTTGAATTTAGGGGGAATGACTAAATTGGGGACCAAGCAACGTTCTTTCGCATCTACACTCCCAAATACATCTGTACTTTCTACTACCCATAGTTTTTCCTCTAATAGATGATGCTTCCTTTGGGAATCTGCCGACTCAGCTTTCTTCAATTCAGCCATTTTCAATTTTGCCTATTTAGCTGGATCATCTAAGTTCTGGATATTGACAGGATTAACTGTGTTCTGAAAAGACTGGACATCTAACATTATGACCTCATTCTAACCCTTTTGTGCCTCCGACCCTTCTCTGGCCGCCAAATTTTCAGTGTATCCCTTTCCTTTGATCGAGGTGGGCACAAGCTCCATCAGTTTAGTCATCTGATCTCTAGATTCTGCTTGGGACCTTGCCGATTCTTTTTGTGACTTTGCCCATTATTCCTGTAATTCTCTCTATGCTCTCTCCATTCTATCCAGCCTACTTTGCTGGTCATTATCCATGATCCTGGCATGCATTATAAAGGTGCTCAGTATTTCTCATACCTCTGATTTGAAAGAGAAACTTTTTCAAAACTCTTAAAGCAAAGCCAATTTCTGTTTTATCCCCCTAAGTGTGTGTCATGATGAATGAGCCATGAATGCATGAATGCAATTTGTTACACGTGAAGAATAAACAAAGTGATGTATGGACATATACAGTTGAAACATACCGACCATGTATGTTATAAATGCAACATGATACCTATATGATGCATGTAAAAATAAACAAATCAATGCATAGATATATGCAATGAATGACCACGTATGTTCCAGATGCATTTCCCAATGAATGATTATATACACTATGAATGCAACACGATGTCAATTATGATACATGTAAATAATAAATGATTCACACAGAACATATACAAAGAAATCATGCTGACCATATATGTCATGAATGCAACCAGATGCCAATATGATAAATTAATGCATGAGCATATACAGAGAACTCATGATGACTATGTATGCCATGAATGCAACCTGACGTATGTAAAGAATGAACAAATTAATGCATGAACATATACAGAGAAATCATGCTGATTGTGTTTGTTATGAATGCAACCTGATACCAACATGATGCATGTGAAGAAATAAACAAATCAATGCATGAACATATACAAAGAAATCATGATGACTGTGTTTGTCATGTATATAACCTGATGCTAACATGATGCATGTGAAGAACAAACAAATCAATGCATGAACATATACAAAGAAATCATGATGACTGTGTTTGTCATGAATGTAACCTGATGCTAACATGATGCATGTTAAGAAATAAACAAATCAATGCATGAACATATACAGAGAAATCATGATAGCTATGTATGCCATGAATGCAACCTGATGTCAACATGATGTATGTAAAGAATGGGAATTAGCGCACGGGTATATCAATGTTTAAAACGAAATTGGTGGGGCCCATCTCGATTATTCAAAAATCTCATTATGCAAGATTTGCCCCCAAATTTAATCAATAATTTTTTTTAAACATGTTTTTCCCCGCAAAAATCAACATTTCATTGTTCAAAAGAATTTTGGGGTAATGGATCCTATCATGGCACAATGTCCAAATATTTATTCAACACTACCGGTGTACAATTCTTATTCAATCAATGAATGCTTGTGAAATGATCAAATGAGATCATTATCACCATCCGTTTATCGAAACGAATGAGATAAAAAAAAAACCATGGATGTACATGCTTTATTCACATATGCAAGAAATGTGCAAAATGCAAAAATGTTTGAAAAAGAATTTTTATATTGCCCCAACAGTACCTATTTATTTAGGCACCACAATGCCTTTGGGGTGGAATACCAAATTTATTACGGGCGATGTACGTTCATCATTGCCCGATCTACAATGCTTATTCAGAATGTAGAAATAAATGGCAAAAGATCAGAAGCATTCCTTCATGTGTTCCTAGCTTCGGTACCTCTAACGGAAATTCAGCATAGCTTCGCCTAGGTTCACTATATGAGGTTGCATTAGGTTCTAAAAAAGGCTCTAAAATGCTCATCACTATCGTCAGTGAAGGCTAGTAAGGCACCCCGATAAAAGAGGGTTCAATTTGTTAGAGTGTATTTCCCAGGCCTATCAGGAGGTTATCACCCCCACGAAAGCGTAGGTAGTCTACTACTCCGGAAGTGTTTCGCTAGCCCATATGGAGGTTAACACCTCAAGAGAGCGTAGTTACTTTACTTCCACCTAAAGGACGAAACTCAGGTAGAGGACTCATGTTATGCAAATGCACGTATAGTGTGTGAGGAGGAACAAACAACCCTTTCACCACCTATTCTACAATCCTTATTCTAAATGCCCCAGCAATTAAAGCAAAGATCAAGAATAGTGTAACGCATTAACCAACCAAAGAGCAGTAATGATATAAAAGGTTAAATAATCAAATAATAGTAATAATATACAAGATTAAATAACCAAGGAACAACGATAATATGCATGTACATGAACATGAACATATCTAAAAACATTTTATTATTTAAGGAAAATCCTTTTTAAAAAATAAAATGGGAATTATAATTAAATTCCAATTAAAACCGACAAAATCGAGACTTTCGATAACACGCGACTAACTCTAGGCCTGACTCTCTAAACGTCCCCAGCGGAGTCGCCAAGCTGTCGATACGTGATCCCGTCGCGGATGAAAGAACCCATTCGAGTGAGGGGGAAAAAACAGGCAGAGGAAAAGACGACTTAATTCCTCTTGAAATAAAGGTCGAGGGTATGAAAACGACCTCCAAAAAGAAATGGAGTCGCCACCAATCTTTTTTGGCAAGGTATGATCGGCCACCTATTAAAACCGATTTTTGAAAAATATTTTAAAATTAATTAAAACATTTTAAAAACGATTTTGAAGTTTGCGCATTGAACCAGAGAAAAACAAGTGCGGGTTCGAGAGTCGGTTACATGCGGGGAAGGATTAGCACCACCACAACGCCCGTAATAAACGGTACCTTATTAGTCGTGTGTTATCTTGAGTCTCGATAAAAAGTCGGCTTTGAATTTGGTGTTTGAAAATAATTTCCTAAAAAATTCATATTTTATTTTGAAAATGATCCGAAATTTATTAACATAAAATTTCCTATATTTCCCGACAAACTCGGCAAAACATGGAATTTTTTCTCGATTTTGAAATTCTCTGAATCATCCTCGCTTTAAAAAAGATATTCCGTTGTTAATGATAATTGATGATATCCTCCCCGGCAGACCCAGCAGAGAACTCATGAATTATTTTAGCTCGGGAATAATCTTGATTTAAAAAAATATATGTATAATTTGTTTTCCATGTATTTGAAAAATCATTGAAAATAACCATGAATATGCAAAAATGTCACTAAGATAGAAATTAAATAAACATGCGTATTTATCATGACATGGTAAGCATTTTATTATAGCATGGCAAAAAGAAACAATGACAAGCTAGACATGGCAAAATGAATGACGCGGCATGTGCATGAATGACATGGCATGCGAATGACATGGCATGGCATGTGAATGAAATTGACATAGCATGCAAAATGACATGGCATATGAATGAAATGGCATAAGAATGAATGTAATGTGAATGAAATCAACATGGCAAACAAAATGACATGGCATATGAATGGCATGGTGTGACAAGATGACATGGCACGTATGACATGGCATGAAAATGATGTGGCAAACGAATAACATGGCATAAGAATGAATGTCATGTGAATGAAATCGACATGGCAAACAAAATGACATGGCATATGAATGACATGGCACAAATATGAATGTTATGTGAATGAAATCGACATAGCATGCAAAATGACATGGCATATTAAATGAATAACATAATCTATACATAACATATGAGTGACATGGCACACGAATGAATGACATGGCATGAATTTCATGGCATAAGAATGGATGTCATGTGAATGAAATCAACATGGCATGACATAAATCACATAACATATACATGACATATGAGTGACATGACATGAGAATGACATGACATAATCTAAGTGACATGGCACATGAATGAGTGACATATAAATGGATGACATGGCATATGAGTGACATGGCATATGATTGAATGACATGGCATAATCTAGATGACATGACATGGCAATAATGAATGTTGTGGCATGTGAATGACATGGCATAATCTAGATGACATGGCATGTGAATGAATAACATGGCAATAATGAATGACATGGCATGTGAATGACATGGCACGTGAATGAATGACAATGCATATGAATGACATGGCATAATTTAAATGATATGGCATGTGAATGAATAGCATGGCATGCTCTACATGGCAAAATTTAAAAACGACATTATCATAGAATATCCATAATCATATCATAATCAAGATGGCAATATGAAATTTAAATCATAAAATGACATCACCATGGAATATTCATACATATAGGATTTGCATGACTAAGATAGCAAAAAAAAATTTAATGTCATGGAATATGCATGGACATGGAAAATGCATAATTAAAATGACAAAATGTAAATATCATGGAATATGCATGATCATGGAATTAATTTTTCATGTGAGGAATCACATAAATGGCATATGTCGAAAAATATTATCATACTCCCCGACAAACCCGGCAAAGCGTGAAAAATAATTCTTTCAATGACACTTACATGATTCTAAGTAAAACGAAAACCATACGTTTCGATTCCATAAACACGTGTGTTGAATAATATCCTAACCTCCCCGGCAAACTAGGCAAAGATCGGGAACTAATTCTCGCCAAATGTTTAATAAACCGAAAAATACGTTTTTATGACAAATTAAGTAAAAACATTTTTTAAAATGCATTGCATGGGGAGGTATTTCTTCCTTGAAGTAAGGACATCCTTATACCTAAAAGGTATCGGACTACCTTAGGAAGATACTTAGATCGGATTTTCAAAATCGAGAGAATTTGGGCTCGGAATAACAAAATTCGGAATTTTTGGATGAAAAATTGGCCTTGGCCTAACCCTCTCTTTAAAAGGCTCTATTGTTTCTAGTTTTGAAACCCGGGTTGACCACCCTTGACCCAACTTTTGTAAAATCAAATTTTATGGTTGAAATGACATGGAAATCACTCTAAGACAGTAACCAATGTCCCAAATCAGCCCCCTCTTTGTAAGCTAATGAAAATAGAAAATTATTGTTTCTTGAAAACGAATCTGACTCTCACTGGCAGTTTTGAAAACCTATTTTTTGCCCTACAAAAAAATTCAAAAAAATCTAAAAAAATTAGAGGAGACTCACAACATGTTGATCTCCATGGGACCAAATCATCTTAATTATTGGAGCAAGGATACTATGATCGATTTTTACCAAAATCAAGACAATGAGTTACAAAATGCTTTGTCAAAATCTATTTTTTCAACCATGATAAAAAAAAATCTAAAAATCATGAGAAAAATACCATGGCATCCTATAAATGACTACTGGATGGGGTAAAAAAAATAAATTTATTTTGACCATGGATGAGTAGTGAAAACAAATCCCTAAGTCAGAATACCCAATCTAAAATATCTCTCTTCCAACTAGCATAGGTCAAGGATTTTTAGCTTGAGATCATTAGTTGATCTTGGCCAAAACCCTAGTTGAAATATCATGAAATGCATGATTTTCAGCCAACCAAACATGTGATAATAGCTCAAGCATAAGTCAAAAGCATGAACACAACCAAGCAAGCAAAACATATCAAGCAAGAACAAGCACAAAACCATCCTACACTATTCGACTATTGCATGAAACATGTAAAAAAAGTTTTGTGAACTTGGTTATTTGATAAAGAAAGAAGGAAAAAGGATAGAAAACCTTTAAAATTTATTTTTGAAAACCTTTTTACTCATCAAAAAGTTTATAAATCACATGAACACAAAGGGAAGAAAAAGAATCACAACATCAATGAAAACATTAAAGGAGAAGAAAGAAAGAGATAGCTACATAGCTATTGCTTTCCAAATCAAGTGCTCTCAATTTTTTCCTCATTTTTATTTTTATTCTCTTCTTTTCTCTCTAGAGTGAAATGCCTTCAAGAAAAAAAAATTAAACCCCTTTCTCTCTTTGCTTGGCCGGTTGCCTCCCTCAATTAGAGTGAGTGTTGCTTCTTTTTTAAGCTTTGTCTCCTATCTCTCATAAAATATCTTTGCCAATTGTCAAGATCATGGAGGCTACTTCAAAAATATCCTCCTACATGGCATTATTTATCCTATTTGGCATCATCTTATTAACTTCACATGCTTTTCACATGGCCATGCAAATTGAAGCCTTCCTATTGGCTTAAAATGCCATATAGGCAAAGTAGTGGATAATCTTGTCCTTATAAAAATGTCATCTTGCTATCCATCCTTAGCCATTTGATCCATGATGATCACACTCCCTCTTTGAATCAGCTGCTGGCTAGCTGGAAATGGCCTGGAAATTTCCAAGCCATTCAACTTTTTTTTTATTTGCAAATTGGCCCTTTTCGGTTTCTTTGGCGAAATTACATTTTGGCCCCTAAACTTATTTTAATTGCAAACGGACCCCAATATCGGATTTTTCTTTTCCAACTCATACCATCCAATATAAAACTTAATCTGAAGGTTTTCACATTTTTTTGAGCTCATTCTCTATTTTTCCCGGATTTATCTTTAAAGTTTCGGTTATATGCCTCCCAAATTTAGCCTTTTTCAAATGAACAATGATTCAAAATTTTTCTTCACCAATGCCTTCCAAAAAATATAAAACTCAGATTTGGAAGTTTTCATATTTTTCCGAGATCGTTTCCTATTTTTCCCAAAATTTTCTTTCGGATTTTTCAGGTTAGTGCACCTGAACTTCACCTTTTTCATTCGAGCTCCGATTCTGGATTTTCTTTCACCAATCTCTTCCAAAAAATACAAAACTCAAATCTTGAAGTTTTTATAACTTTTCGAGCTCATTTGCCATTTTTCCAGAATTTTCTTTGGGATTTTTCCAATATTGCCCTTTAACCTCTGAAACCTCGGTTTTACTCAAAACAGGTCCAATTTTTGGATTTTTTTCCACTTCCTTTTTCATATATTGTATTTGCGTTGGTCCAAAAATGCCAATTTTTACGATCAATTTCCCCTCCGATTTAGTTTTCCCCTTTTCAAAATCGAAAGCTTTCTCGTTTTTCCATTTTTCCTCTAACCGGCTCTTTCTTGGGATCCACTTCAAACTGAGCCTTGGGTTATTTTTGTTTATTCATCCTTTATCAATTGGGAGCTTCAATTTCACCGAATCGGGCCATCTCTACAGTTTTCCCCAAATTTTCCGAATTAGGTATCCCTTACACTGAGTTTTCGTAACCTATCTTCCGAGCTTTATATCTTTTGTTGTAGACCTCGGATTATCAAAATTCTTTCGCCATTTTTCAATTCAGCTTCGAATCTTGATTTTAACTAAGAGTTGACTTTTTTAGTGATTGACTTTTTCGGGGTTGACTTTTTTCAATTTGACTTTTTATGCTGACCTCCGAAACAAAGTCTTGGGGACCCATCTATGAAATGGTGGAAGTCTCTTTGCGTTCTGGAAAGTTGAACAAGAGAATCTGTCTGGTTTAGGGGGCTCGGACAAAATTAGGTGTCTACAATGGTCATACCAAGACATGCCTAGGTTGGACTCTGATATTGTAGTTCACAAACTCCCTCTAAAACCATATTGCAAGCCGATTCAGCAGAAGTTGAGAAGAATGAGGCCCGAAATGCTGTTGAAAATAAAAGAGAAAGTGAAGAAGCAGTTTGATATCGGATTCTTAGAATTGGCAAAATACACAGAGTGGGTAGCAAATACTGTCCTAATACCAAAGAAAGATGGCAAAATGTGGATGTGTGTCGATTATATGGATTTTAATAGGGCAAGTCCTAAAGATAACTTTTCGATGCCTCACATTTATACTCTAGTGGATAATACCGCAAAGAATTTTGTGTTTTCCTTAATGGATGGATTCTCGGGGTATAATTAGATTAAGATGGCACTGGAGGATATGGAGAAAACCATATTTGTGACGATGTGGGAAACTTTTTGCTATAAATTGATGCCTTTTAGATTGAAGAATGCTAGGGCAACATACCAAAGAGCCATGGTGACTCTGTTCCATGACATGATGCACAAAGAGATCGAAGTTTATGTTGATGACATGATCGCCAAATCACAAGGGGAGGAAGAGCACATTTCTAATCTTAAGAAGCTCTTTGAAAGGTTGAGAAAGTTTCGGCTTAAACTTAATCCGACGAAATGTACTGTTGGAGTCACTTCGGAGAAGCTGTTAAGCTTTGTTTTCAGCAAGAAAGAGATTGAAATTGATCCGGATAAAGTAACGGCGATCCAGAATCTGCCTTCTCCTCATACTCTAAAGGAAGTAAAAAGCTTTTTGGGTAGGCTGAATTATATCGCCCAGTTCATTTCCCAACTGATTGATAAGTGCGATCCAATATTCAAGCTACTCCGAAAGCATGATCCGAGAGAATGGGATGAAGGATGCCAGATAGCCTTTGATAAAGTCAAGCATTATCTGTCGAACCCACCAATACTAATGTCGCCCATCCTAGGGAAGCCACTGATATTGTATTTGTCAGTAATCAAAAAGTCCATGGGCTGTAAATTGGGGTAGCATGATGAAACTGGAAAGAAAGAACAAGTCATCTACTACCTCAGCAAGAAGTTTACTGAGCACGAATTGAAGTATTCATTAGTAGAAAGGCTTTATTGTGCCCTGGCCTAGACTGCCCGAAGGCTCAAACAATACATGTTGTATCACACAACTTGGCTAATCGCGAAGTTAGGTCCCCCAAGTACATATTTGAAGTGCCTTCGTTGTCATGAATGATGAGATGGCTAGTATTGCTTTTCGAATATGACATCGTGTATGTGAGCCAAAAGGCTATAAAGGATAGCGCAGTGGCCAAATCCCTAGCAAGCCGAGCGATAGAGGATTATGAGTCTCTGAACTTCGATTTCCCTGATGAAGACCTGATGTGCATCTCGCAAGAAGATGGGACTTCCTCTGAGAAGAAAACATGGAAATTATTTTGATGGCGCATCTAATGCCATAGGGCATGGGATCGACGTAGTACTCATATCCTCTAAGGAAGATTATCATCCTTTCACTGCTAGATTGGATTTTGATTATACAAACAATATCGCTGAGTATGAAGCGTGTATATAGGTCTTCGTGCAGCTATAGAAATGAAGATTAATACACTAGAGTTTTTCGAAGATTCAACTCTGGTGATATATCAATTGTGGGGACAATGGGAAACCCGGGATGCAAAGCTAATCCAATATCGAGAGCTTATACTGAGCTTTATTGAGGAGTTCGAAGAAGTGGTTTTCAATTACTTGCCCTGAGAAGAAAACATAATGGCAGACGCTTTAGCCACTTTATCGTCAATGTTTAAAGTGAATGAAGGGGCTGAGGTTGTGCCAATCAAGATGAGCATATACGAGTCTCTAGCCCACTGCTTAAGTATCGAAGAGGAAGCGGATGGTCGCCCTTGGTACTACGACATCTTGCAATACATCAAGAGTCAACAGTACCCTGAACAAGCAATAGAAAATGATAAGAGAACCCTGAGGAGATTGTTGATGGGTTTTGTCTTAGATGGTGAAATCCTTTACAAGAAAGGGAAAGACCAGGTTCTGTTGAGGCGCATCGGGTCTACCGAAGCTCAAAGAATCCTTGAAGAAGCCCACGAAGGGATATGCGGCACTCACGCCAAAGACCACATGCTGGCCAAACAGGTTATGAGGGCAGGATATTATTGGCTAATGATGGAAGGGGATTGCATTAATTATTCACGAAAATTCCATAAATGACAGATATATGTAGACAAGATTCACGTTCCTCCATCACCATTACTTTTCATGATGGCTCCATGGCCATTTTTGATGTGGGGAATGGATATGATCGGGCCCATTACCTCAAAAGCTTCGAACGGACACCGTTTCATCCTAGTGGCTATAGATTACTTCAATAAGTGAGTAGAAGCCATCTCTTATGCCAACGTGACGAAGTCAATGGTATGCAGATTCATCAAGAAGGAGATCGTGTGCAGGTATGGGCTCCCGGAGAGAATAATTTTGGACAATGCTCTCAACCTGAATAATAAGATGATGAAGGAAATATGTACTCAGTTCAAGATCAAGCATCATAATTCGGCGGCTTATCACTGAAAATGAATGGAGCAGTGGAAGTGGCCAATAAGAATATAAATAAAATTGTTGAAAAAATGACCGATATGTACAAAGATTGGCATAAGATCTTACCTTTTGCTCTCCATGTATATTGTACCTGAATCCACACATCTACTGGTGCCACACCATTTTCTCTGAAATATTGGATGGAGACAGTGCTGCCTATCGAAGTTGAAATCCCCTCCCTTCGTGTTTTTATGGAAGTTGGCCTAGAAGAGGCAGAATGGGCTAGAGCTCGCTATGAACAATTGAATCTCATCGAGCAGAAAAGGTTGAAGGCCATATGCCATGGGCAGATGTACCAGAAGAGGATGATTCGAGCCTATAACAAAAGGGTTCGTCCCAGGCAGTTTGGAGAGGGAGAGTTGGTATTGAGGAAAGTTCTCACTATTGTGAAAGATCCTCGCAAAAAATGGGCTTCGAATTGGAAAAGGCCCTATATGGTAAAATGAGCTTTTTTTGGAGTACCATTGATCTTAACTCAGATGGACGGTGATGATTTGAGAAATCCCATAAATGTCGATGAGTTAAAGAAGTATTATGCTTAGAAAGAAGGAAAAAAATTGAAAAAAAAAATGAAAATGAACAAAAAAATTGAAAAAAAATGAAAAGAAAAAATAAGAAAATGAAAAAAAATGTAAAAGAACGACTTAAATGACAACTTAAAATCGAACATGGGAAAATTGGGTTGAAAACCCGTAAAGGGCGGCCCAAGTACTGGTCAAAGATTGAATCAATGTTCCGTGTAAAGGGGGAGAAAGTATCAGAAATTCAGAGAAAAGGGGTAAAGCTCAGTCTGAGGCAACTACGTAAGCCGAGAGATCACCCAAGTGAAATGGGTCATTCAAAAGAGATTTCAGATGAATTGAAGTAGGAAGGGTCCAAGATATTCCGTATCTAGGGCATCTATAACCCACAACTTTACATTTGCCTCTTAAATCCTTGATATCCATCTTTGTTACCTGAAACATTATTGCAATGAATTTCTTGTTATCTCTTTTATGACATTTGGTTGTTTCATACCATTTTTCATATGCATTTTGAATGTTATTAAATTGAATGATAATTAGTAAACATAAATCTTTAAACAAAAAGGTTTCTTTGTATTACTATGGAGTAGGGTTAAATTTTAGAAGAGGTTTGAAAACCACTAGAATTTGAAAACACACCAATCCACAACACTGAAAAGCTCATCAAGTGGGGCAAGCAATGGATAAATTGAAAACACCGTCATGGAGTCGAAAAACTTGAGGATCTCATCGAAATCATAAGTTAGGATGTATGACAATTTCGAATACTACAAAAACTCATCAAGTGTAGAAAATAGTGGACAAATTGAAGACACCGTCATGGAGTCCGAAAACTTATGGATCTAAGTGAAGTCATGAATTAGAACTCATAAATCCATAATACTGAAAGGTTCATCGAATGGGGCAATCAATGAAAAATCAAAGACATTTGCCATGAAGTCAGAAAGTCCGTGAACCTCAATGAAATCATGGATTAGAACTCATGACACAATCATGTAGTTGCATTCATCCATAGGGAACATGTATTCTATAAGCATTTGCAAAACTTGTCATCAACATCAATGCATTCGACTAACATTGCATGAAATATGGAAATTTTTTCCTTTTTAAATCGAACTTGTTTTTGAAATGAGTCGAGCCCCGAGACCACCGTCGAGGTATTTTCTTTTTAAATCAAACTTGTTTTTCAAATGAGTCGAGCCCCGAGACCACCGTCGAGGTATTCCTTTTTTTAAATCGAACTTGTTTTTCAAATGAGTTGAGCCCCGAAACCACCGTCGAGGTATTTTCTTTTTAAATCGAACTTGTTTTTCAAATGAATCAAGCCCCGAAACCACCATCGAGGTATTCCCTTTTCTAAATCGAACTTTTTTTTCAAATGAGTCGAGCCCCGAGACCACCGTCGAGGTATTCCCTTTTTTAAATCGAACTTGTTTTTCAAATGAGTCGAGCCTCGAGACCACCGTCGATGTATTTTCCTGTTTTAAATCGAACTTGTTTTTCAAATGAGTCGAGCCCCGAAAAAATCGTCGAGGTATTTCCCTTTTTAAATCGAACTTGTTTTTCAAATGAGTCGAGCCCCGAGACCACCGTCAAGGTATTTCCTTTTTAAATCAAACTTGTTTTTCAAATGAGTCGAACCCCGAGACCACCGTCGAGGTATTTTTTTTAAGCCCAACATAGCTGGCACCAAAAAGAAGTAAGCCCGGTGAAGTTGGCACTTTAGATTTTGTAAGCCTATATAGGTGGCACCAAAAAGAAGTAAGTCCAGTGAAATTGGCACTTTAAGATTTTTTTTTTTTGTTTGTTAAGCCCAATATAGCTGGCACCAAAATGAAGTAAGCCCAGTGAAGTTGGCACTTTAGATAAGTTTAAGCCCAATATAGCTGGCACAAAAAAAGAAGTAAGCCTAGTAAAGTTGGCACTTTAGATATGTTTAAGCCCAATATAGCTGGCACAAAAAAAAGAAGTAAGCCCAGAAAAGTTGACACTTTAGATGGGTTTAAGCCCAATATAGCTGGCACCAAAAAGAAGTAAGCCCAGCGAAGTTGGCACAAGATGAGATAAAAGCCTCCAGGTTAACTTTCAACACATTTTCAGAAATCAATACCCAGAATTTTAAAACAAAATTTCACCAAGATAAGATTAGGCCTCGTGATTACCTTCGAGGTATTTTCTTCTCTTGCAAATTGAACTCGTTTCCTTAAAACGAGTCGAGCCTTGATTAGTCAAGGAACTCAATTTAAAGACAAATCATTTTATTTACAGTTTGAAAAAAAAAAAAAAAATTGATGAATGATGCAAAAAATGAAAAAATGAAGAAAACTCTCTCTTCTCTCCTTCACAAGTGATCTCACTGACTGGAAAAAATCTTTGTCTATTTTATCTTTGCCTTATTCATGATTCTCTGCAACAGTCAAAGAGGGGCAGCTGTAGACACCTAATTTTGTTCGAACACCCTAAATAAGGTAAGTTCTCCTTCAACTTCCCAGAATGTAGAGAATCTCCCCTAATTCCATAGTTGGGTCTCTAAGACTTTGATTCGAAGGTCAACACAAAAAGTCAACACAAAAAAGTCAACTCCAAAAAGTCAACCACTAAAAAAGTCAACTCTAGGAAAAATCAAGGTACGGAAGAAGAATTGAACAATGTGAAGCAATCTTGATAATTAGAGATCCACAATTGAAGATAAAAGGAAAATTTGAAAGTGGAAATACAAGTTGCAAATTTCAATATAGGAAAAACATGGAGTTTCTAAATTTAGGGAAAAGTACTTAAACGATCAAATTGGATGAAATTGAAACCTCAATTTCGCCAATAAATAGAAGCACCTCAAGATCCAATTTCACAAAGATTTGAAGAAAAACTGGACAAAAATGAAAAATTGGAAATTTTGCAAATTTGGGGAAAGTATATAAATGATCAAATTGGGCAAAAATGAAGGTTCAAAGTGGAATAAGATCAATAAATAAAGGTATCCATTTTAAAGTGGAATTGAAGGAGAAGTCAACTTAAAGAATAATTTGAAAAATAAAGATTAAGTGAATAAATTAAAATTTCCAAATTTGGGGAAAACTATGGAGATGGCCAAATTGGGTAAAATTGAAGTCCTAAATGGAAGAATGATCAATAAATAAAGATATTTAAAGATCCAATTTAAAGTGGATTCAAAGGAAAAGCCAATTGAAAAAAAGAAGCAAAAAAAAAAAAAAAAGGACAATAAAGAGAAAATTCCCAATTTGGGGAAAAAGGGGGAAATAAAATTGAAAAGAAATTCGGATATAAAAATTGGGCAAAATTGGTCCAACACCAATTCAATATGTGACAAAGGGGATGGAAAAAGAAAATCCAGAAAATTAGCATAATTCGAGGAAAACCGAGGTTTTAAGGGCTAAAATGCAATTTTAAAATTCAAAAAAATAGAATCCAAGCTCGAAAAATTGCGAAACTTTCTAGAATTAAGTTTTAGGATGGAAAGAAGTAAATGAGAAGGAAAAAACCTGGAATTGGGACCAAAATGCAAATAGAGTAAATTCGAAGACTAAAATCATAATTTTAGAGGAAAATTCAAAAGAAATTGAAAACGAGCTTGGGAAATTATGAAAACTTTTAGAACTGAGTTTAATATTGGATAGGATGATTTGGAAAAGGAAAATTCAAAGTTGGGGCCCAAATGTAAATAGATCAAATTTAGGGGCTAAAATACAATTTACCGAAAAATTGAAAAAAGACTAATTAGCAAAATATAAAAGAGGAGAGACCTAGAATATTCCAGGCCGTTTTCGACCAAGAGAGTGAGGGAGCTAAAAGATTTGATCCAATGGTCAAAATGAAGAATAAAGTAGATATTTTTAAAGAAAGGACATGAGTCACCACTTATAGCCTATATAGTATTTCTTGGCCAATGAGAGGCATTTTAATTGTAAGGATGGAAGGTCATTGGCCAAGGCCATGTGAAGGTCATGTGAAAACCATGTGAAAACCATACGATGAGGCCAAGGTGATAAAAAAATGCCAACTAGGAAGATATTTTTTTGGCCAAGCTACATGATCAAGACAAGTGGCTAAAGGAATGTTGTAGAGAAAGAGGACAAGAATATTTGACATGGCATTTAGGACCAATAGGGATAATATTAGATCCTTGATATAAGGAGAGGTGGCCATGTGGAAGGGGGACCATGTGTGCATGAAGAAAGCATGACTAAGAGAAAAAAGATGGGCATGCACACCAAAATGATAGGCCATTCGGCCAAGGCATAAAGAGAAGGGTTCCTTTCATTTTTTTCATACACATTCATTACATTGGAGAGCTAAGGGCAGTAGCTAAAATCCTCTAAGGAGAAAAATAAAGGAAAAGAGGGAAAAGGAGAAAGGAGAAAGAATGAGAGATTTCTTGGAAGCTTTCTTCTCTACTTGTTCTTTATTTTTTATGCATTTTCATGTTCTTTTCTCTACATTTCTATGTTGTTTTTTCGTTTCATTTTTCTTAAAAAAAAAAGTTTCAAAAATGGTTTTCTTAAAGGTTTTTCTCTTCCTCTTCTTCTTTTTCAAAGAAACAAAAGAAAACAACATTTTTCTCCTCCATTTTCCTTTTGGCCGAAACCCATGCCTTGGTATTATGCTCATATTTTGTTCATTTTTCTTGCTTGCATGTTGGATGTAGGATGTACTATTGTGGTAGGATAGATATTTCTCCTTTGGTTTCTTTCAAAAAAATGAAATAAAATGGTTTGAGTGCTTGAGGATCTTGGTTTTTACCAAGTGATTTGGTTAGGTAAGACTATGTCCAAAGAGCCAAGCTTTATTTTTCCTTGTTTGTTTATATTTATAGCTTATATTTCATCATCTTCACATGCTTGTCTTGCTAAAAATGATCCATAACATATGGCATATTATTTGTTCTTGTTGGGAAATGATGTTAGTGCTTGATGACCTTGGTTTTCCACCAAGAGATGGCTAAGTGGGATTTATTTCCAATGAGCTAGCCTTGAGCTCATCATTTTTGCTTGTTGCAAAAACATGTTTCCAACTCATTTCCAACTATTTTGGTTAAGATCAACTAATGGTCCATAGCCAAAATCTATTTTTCAAACTAGTTGGAAAAAAGTAATGTTTTGCAAGTTGGATAAGCTGATTTTGGACAATGTTTTCACTATGCATTTTTGGTCCAAAAAAAATGCTTCTATCTATTTTAGTTCATCATTTGCTGAGTCTAAACTGATTTTTTTAGATTTTTTTGAATTCTTTTACAAAGGTCTAAAAAATAGCTTTGTAAAATCGATTTTTAGGCACCAAATCAAGTTTTAAAGCTAATAAGGATCTCATTTTTTTACCAAAGGGAGGGGCTGGCCGAAATCCATAAGCTACTATTATGGGATGTTTTCCATGTTAATTCAAAGGTAAAATTTTTTTTTTACAAAAATCGGGTCATGGGTAGTTCATCTGGGCTTCAAGAAGTGAGTCAAAAACTAGGATTTTGGACACTAGGCCATTCGGCCATAAAGATTTTACTTCAAAACTTGCGTTCATTTTTATTCATTTTTGGTTTTCAAAATGTTGCATTCAAAGCTTGTTTAAAGATACTCGGATGTCAACTAAGGGCATTCAAATGCCCCCCAATCCGAGCCCAAATTCGTGCCCGAAATCTTTCATTTTAAAATATCCGACTTAGGTTTCTTTCAAATGTAGTCAGACATCTTTTTAGGTGTTCGGATTTCCTCTCTTCAAGAGGAACACATTCTATTTTCATGCATTGCATATTTTAAAATGTTTTTTTATTTAATTTAGCGTAAAAACATATTTTTCGGTTTCCTAGACATTTGGCGAGAATTAGTTCTTAATTTTTGCCGAGTTTGTCGGGGAGATTAGAAAATTATTCAACGCATGTGTTTATGAAATCGAAAGGTATGGATTTCGTTTTACTCGCAATTATATACATGTCACGCGAAAAGATATTTTTCTAAAGCTTTGTCGGGTTTTCTTGGGAGTTCAGTAAAATATCCCAACACGTGCCATTTATATAATTTCATCAAGAAGAAAACTCATGAAAATGAATTTCAAAATAATGTTGTGTGCATACTCCATGATCATGCATATTTCATGATATCTACATTTGCCATCTTAATCATGCAAATTCTATGTTTATGAATATTCTATGATAATGTCATTTTATGATCTAATATTAATTTCGCCATTTTGATTATGATGTGATTGTGAATATTCTATGATGATGTCATATATGCCATGTTATGTAGGCCACGTCATGAAATATTTGTCATGTCATGAATCATATGCCATGTCATGAGTTACTTACCATGCTATGTATGTCATGCCATGAAATCTTTGCCATGCCATGTATGCCATGTCATAAATTCTCTTGCCATGTCATGAGCTATTTGCCACATCTTATATGTCATATCATGAGTTATTTGTCGTGTCATGTATAATATGTCATTATTTCTTTGCCATGTCGTGATAAAGTTTGCCATGTCATTAATTCTTTTGCCATATCATAATAAAATGTTTGTCATGCCATAACAATTATGCATGTTGTTTAATTTATATTTGTACCTTAGTAATAATTTGTATATCCATGGTCATTTTTTATATATTGTTTTCAATGCATAAAAATTAATGATTTTTAACAAAATAAGGTTATTCCCTAGTTAAAATAATTCATGAGTTCTCTGCTGGGTCTGTCGGAGAGGATATCATCAATTATCATTAATAACGAAATATCTCCTTTTTTTTCAAAATGATGGTGATTCGGAGAATTTCAAAATAAATAAAAGTTTCTCTGTTTTGCCGTGTCTATCGGGAAACATGGAAAATTTTTTGCATTAGTAAATTCCGGATCATTTTCAAATAATATGATTGTTTTTTTTAAAAAGAAAAAATATTTTTAAATATCAAATATAAAACCGACTTTTACCAAGACTCGAGATAACACACGATTAATAAGGTACCGTTTTATACGAGTATTGTAGGGGTGCTAATCCTTCCCCGCATAGGATTGGAGTGTCAACGGGATTTTTCTCTAACAACTCAACTTCAATGGCTCCAACCACTTAAGTGCTCTTGAGAAAATAAAGATAAGTCTTTAATAGTGTTGGAGTAGTCCTTTTATAGATGAATTGTGTTTGGAGCCATTGAAGTTGAGTTGTTAGAGAAAAATCCCGTTGAGATTGCTTTTTTAATAGCCGTTAATTGCTGTCAGGACACAGGGGTAGATCCTTTCAAACTAAATTTAATCTTTTAACCCTTTTCACCTGTTTTCAAAAATATAGATCTATTGTTCTAATTTTTCAATTTTTACATACTTTCCCTTTGGAAAAAATGTTGACTTTTCTAAAATAAGCTTTAACGAACAATAATGACTAGAAAATTTGTATTTTTAAGATGGGACTTTCATCCAAAATGTTAAGACAATTTTTCAAACAAAACAATATTTTAGGTTTTATTTAATAACAAAAATATATCTTAAAAAACTTATTTTATATAAACCATTCAAAAATAAGCTTATTTAGCTTAATATTTTGTCATTTTAAAATATGGATCAATTTAAAACTAATATATCTATATATTGATTTGGAGAAAAGAGATTCAATTATTAATAAATGTTAATTATACAATAAAATATATATATTTTTAAAATATATATCAATTACATCTACAAATACATTTAGAATATAAATTACATATTTTATAATAACTTTTTTAATGTATTTAATTTTTTAACTTTAATTTTATTATTTGAATTATCATTGGTAACAAACAATAATTATATTCTTATTACCATGTATTAAGATATATCAAAATAAATGTCATTATTTTTACAAATTTAAAATAATTTATCTTGCAACGATCGAGAAAAATACTAGTAAGCATAAAAACAACAAAAACAATAAGAATTTCATAAAGTTCTAAAATCTATAATAAAAATATATAGATTTTTGAACAGGTGTCCATAAACAAAGTCGAGCCTTTTTTTTTTTGAAAAATTAAGTTTGAGATTGATTAGATATGCTAATGTATGTATTATAATAATAAAATATAATCTTATCTTAATATTTTTATAAAATATTTTAAAATTAAAATAAAATATATTATTTAATTAGATTGAACTTGGGCCCAAAAATCTATAATCCATATCCAACCAAGTAGACTTGGTCGAGTAGTTTGACCTTTGAATATCTTTAAAGTTTCTTATATCATTTCTCCTTTAACTCAATTATTTTAATGAATTATTATTTTTTCCTTTTACAATTTCAAAATTTTACGAATATTTTATAAAAATGAATTCACTTGATATTAACATGTATTTAAGAGTTCATAGCACCAAATCACCAATGGTCCCCAAACTATAGGACATATTTTATAATGGTTCCTAAACTTTAAAACGTATCAAATTGGTCTTTACTTATAAGTATCATAACAAATTGGTCCATTCCGTTAGTTTTTCCGTTATCTCTACTGTAGCAATCAGCTTAGTGACACGTGTCACTAGTTGATTGCACCACATTTCTCTTCATTTTTTTCTTTTTCTTTATTTCTTTATTATTTTTTCTTTGATATTTTTTAATAAATAAATGTAAATAAATATTTTTTATAAAATTAATGTAAATAAATATTTATATTTTATAAATTATTTAATTATGAAAAAATTAATTTAAATTATTATTTATCTTTTGTATTTATTTATAAAGAATAATAAAAAAAAAAAGAGAAAATGAAAACATTAATAAATACAAAAGATAAATAATAATTTAAATTAATTTATAAAATATAAATATTTATTTACTTTAATTTTATAAAAAATATTTTTTCTTTTTTTTTCTTTTTATAAATAAATTAATTTGGTAAAAATTAAATAATTTATAATTATAAAATATAAAATATTTATTTACATTCATTTATTAAAAATATATTTTTTACTTTTTTGTTTTCCTTTCCTTTTCTTTCTTTCTTTTTTCTTTCCTTTTTTTCCTCTTTTCTTATAAAATTAATGTAAATAAAATATTTTATATTTTAAAAATTAATTTAAATTATAGTATGAATTATTATTTATTTATTTATATTTATATTTATTTACAAACAAGAGAAAAAAGGAAAAAAATAAAAAACTTATAAATATAAAATAAATATTTTATATTTATAAATTATTTAATTTTTAGATAGTTAATTTAATTTAAAATATGATATAATATACTTATATATATATATTTTGTATTTGTTTATAAAAAAGAGAAAAAAAAAGAAGAAAGGGAAGGAAAAAAATTTATAAAATTAATGTAAATAAATAGTTTTATATATTTTTCAATTATTTTATTATTACAATATTAATTTAAATTATAATGTAAATTATTATTTAGTTTTTAATATTTATTTATAAATAAGAGAAAAGCAACAAAAAAAAAAGAAACAAAAAATTTAAAAATATTTTTTATAAAATTAAAGTAAATAAATATTCTATACTTTTTAAATTAATTATATATTTTTTTAAATTTTTTTAATTTATAATATGAATTGTTTTTTCTTTGTATTTATTTATAAAAAGAAATAAAAGAAAAAATAAAAAAAATAAAGAAAAAGGAAAAAAATGAAAAGGCAAGTTGGAGCAATCAGCTGGTAACACGTGTCACTAAGCTGATTGCTACAGTGAAGGTAACGGAAAAACTAACGGAAGAGACCAATTTGTTATGATACTTGTAATCAAAGACCAATTTAATACGTTTTGAAGTTTAGGAACCAATATAAAATATGTCATATAATTTGAGGACCATTGGTGCTATTAACTCTATATTTAAAAGTGTTCAAAAGTTGAGTTACTCGTTAATAGATTATGTATTGGACCGAACTTGAGATAAAATTATTTCAATCTGTCCTAACCCGAATTATTATTTAATTAATAAAACATATTTATTTTGAATTTAATAATAAAATATATAAATATTAATATTTTAATATTTTAATATTTTTAAAATAATAAAATTAAAATTTTGAGTTTGATGAATCAAATTGGAGCTTAACAAATAAAATTGATCTGATTCAATTTAAATCATTAACAACTCTACTTGTATACATTTGACGCGAATAGAAAATTATTATTGAAACTAGATAGATGTTTATAGTTAGGTTCGAGTAAAGTTTGGGCATATATTTTTAGACTCGAGCCCACCGGCCCGATTATTGAAAGGATGAGATGACTTATTTTCTAATTTGGGTAAATTTAAAAAGACATGATCAAAAGTATAATAATTATTAAACGATATAATAAGTAAAAATTATTTATAAAAAAATAAAAAATTATAAAAATAAAATTACTTTCGATAAAAAACCTTTTCCTTTCTTCTCTTCTTATTTTTTAATTTATTTTTTAAGTAAAAAATAATTTTTTTGAAAATAATTTTTTTTAATTTTAAATTTTAATTTTTAAATTTTTTATTTACTTTTTTTAATTAAAAAGTTAAAAAAATAAAATTAATTTTTCTAAAATTAATTTTTCTTTATTTTTTTAAATTTTAAAAAATAAATATTTAAATATTTTATTTTTTAAATTTATTTTCAATTAAAATTTTAAAAAAATAATATTTTCTTAATAGAGAAAAAAAATAAATTTTTTCATTAAGATAATTTTATTTTTATAATATTTTTATAATAACTTTAATTATTTATTTTTTTAAATAATTTTTATTTATTAAACTATTTAATAATTATGTGCTTGAGCATGTTTTTAATATTTTTCCTAATTTCTAGTCCAGTGCACATGTTTCGTAAGTCTTCTCTATTTATTGAAAGCATCATATTGTTGTTGGCTATGGGTAAGGCCTATAGCGAGCTATGTTTCAGTTCAACTTTGTCCCTACTTAGCTGGAATACTCACTTTCCTTTCCCCTCCCATTTTCAAAACGCTCTCTTTCAAACACTCCACTTGCTGTTGTACCTACCTCTCACTCTTTCCACCATGCTCCTCTCTCTCCTCCGCCGTCCTCACCACCACCACCATCACCATCTTTTCCGCCTCCGTCTCCGTCTCCTGCTCCTCCACCACCACCACAAACCCAAACCCTTATCCACTCTCACCATCCCACTCTCCCACCCAACCTACATTATCTGGTCCTCCAACACCTCCCTTGGCAAAACCCTAGTTTCCACCGGCCTTTCCTCCTCTTTCCTCCTCTCCCCTTCTTCTACCAACAACAAAAAATTCCTCTACCTCAAACCTCTCCAAACCGGCTTTCCCTCCGACTCCGACTCCCGCTTTCTCTTCCAAAAACTCTCTTCTCTTTCTCTCCGCCACAATCTCCCCCTCTTTTCATCCCATTCCATACTCCTCTCTTCCCTCCCCGCTGCCAAATCATTTAAACCAAACAAATTCTCTTTTAATGAGTTACAGGAGATGTGTGAATTGGGGTTTTATGAGGAGAGGAAGGTTTTGGAGGAGGGAGGGGTTGCTCCAGAGCTTGTTTCGGAGACGCTGTACGCTTGGGAGGGTGCGCTGTCTCCGCATTTGGCTGCGGAAAGGGAGGGCGGAGCGGTGGGGGATTCTGAGGTGGTTAAGAAAGTGGAGAGACGTTTGAGGGAAGGATTGTTGGAAGGTGGTGTTGAGAGGGGGAGGTTGGATGGTTTTTGTGTCGTGGAGACTGCCGGTGGGGTTGCCAGTCCTGGACCCTCAGGGACTCTTCAATGCGATCTTTACCGGTATCTGGTTATTCTTCTCTAATGTTTCTTGTTCATTTCCTTTGATCCTGTTTGCTTGTTGCTTTTACTGTTTTCTTTTTGCACTGAAAATAGAAACAAAATGCATGATTCTACATTTATATAGAATAGCCATGTCCAGAATTCGTGTCACTTTTTATTTATTTATTCATTTTTAGTCAATTATAATTTTTCTACAAATAGCAAAATTAACAAGCAACAGTGACTTTATCTTATGCTCTAGTGAAAATATCTTTGAGTATTCTCAATTGATTGGAAATTTCCCTGTTCAATGGTTTTTTAGAATTATTTAGGTCAATTTGATTGTTGCTTTTTCTACTTGCCTTTTGCATCTAGAACTAAAGAGCAACAAGTGCATTTAGATATAAAAGCAAATAATCTTTTTTGAAGAATTAAAAATGCAACTTTTTAGTAGAACAAAATGCATAATTTACTTTTATATAAAGCAATATATTAGAATTGGTGTTGGATTTTAGTCATTTATATATTTTAATCAATTATATTTTTCCTTTTCCTTTATAGCAACCTCTGAGAAAGCAAAATGCAAATAAAAAAAAGATGAAGCACAGGTGAATTTAAGAATTATGTGCTGAAAGTTGTGATCCATATTGATGACTACTGTTAAACTTGAGGGCCTTCAATGTGATCTTTTTTAGTATGTGGGTTATTCTTCTCTTGTGCTTGCATCCTTTCCTTAATGTTATGCTCTAATGTAACTATTTTTTGGGGGGGCTCTTAGTTGATTGGAATATACCAATTTCATGGCTTTTAGAATTGTTATGATAATTTGAAAATTACTTTTTTGGTGGATTTATATTTTATTATGAACTTAAGAATCATCTGCTGAAAGTTGTAATCCACATTGATTGCAAATGTTAATTTTGATGTCTTGTCAGGAAACTTGGATCATATTCATTGATCGATGGCTGAAAATGTTAACTTTTTACATGTATGGTTTTTCCTCATGCATTTCTTGTTAAATGTGTAACCAGGCCCTTACGCTTTCCTGGTGTTCTTGTTGGAGATGGGCGGTTGGGTGGTATATCTGGAACTATTTCAGCTTATGAGAGTTTGAAATTACGAGGTTATGATGTTGTTGCTATTGTTATTGAAGATCACGGCCTTGTAAATGAAATACCATTAATGTCCTATATGCGCAACAGGTAGTTAAGTTTTTATTAGTTTTATGTTAATCTTCATTAGAACCTGGAATCTATTCCTTTACTTTTTCTTTTGTCCACCAGTAGAAGTATCAAAATTTTTGAGGCAATATCAGCTTTGGTCATGCTATGTATTGGGTTGTTATTCTTTAATTCTTTCCAGAGTGCCTGTGCTTGTTCTACCACCAATTCCTCAAGATCCATCAAATGACCTAATGGAATGGTTTGACGAATCTTGCAATGTATTTAATTCTTTGAAAGAGATAATGTTGGAAGCTTATTTAGAAAGAATACGAAGACTTAATGAAATGCCGAGAAGAGCTGGAGATGTTTTCTGGTGGCCATTTACTCAGCACAAACTTGTACCACCTTGTACTGTTACAGTCATTGATTCACGATATGGTGAAAACTTTTCGGTCTACAAGGTTTGTGCATTTCATATAATATATGATGGGCAATAACTCGATTCACTTCTATTTGCTGTGTTATACTTTACTTTTAGGTTTTTGCATACAAGTTCTTTGTTGCTTTCTTTCTAGATGGGTCAAAGTATTTGGAGGTCCTTGTACTATATCATCTAGTGCAAATTAGTCCCTTTACTATAAAATTGGGTAATTTAGTCCTTGTTCCTTTAAAATTGAAGAAAAAAGATATAATCACTAACTGGTGTAAAGTGAACCGTTTAAAAAGCTGACATGGCATTTAGCCTCTGTTTAATTGATGACGTGGATGTCAAATGCTGACGTGGCACTAATAAAATATATTATTTTAAGATGATGTGGACAAAATAAATAACCAAGTTGTTGAAAATGCCACATCAAATGTTGAAAATATATTACTTATTTTGTCCATGTTATCTTAAAATAATATATTGTATTGGTGCCATGTCAGCATTTGACATCCACGTCATCAATTAAACAGAGATTAAATGCCACGTTAGCTTTTTAAACGGTTCACATTACACTAGTTAGTGATTTTACCTTTTTGCTTCAATTTTAAAAGAACAAGGACTAAATTACCCAGTTTTATAGTAGAGTGACTAATTTGCATTAGATGGTATAGTACAGAGACCTCCCAAGTACTTTGACTTTCTAGATGTTAATTGCGAGGTTATGACGTAAAAATTAAATCTCTGCCTTTATTTCTAAATTAAATTACAGGTTCAGAACAAAGAGTACATAACTCAACAATTTGATGCATGTGCTAGTTGGTGGACTCAAGGACCAGATGCAGCTTTACAGGTCATCTTTGTGTTTTCTACTCTCTTTCTATCCCTCTCTCTTTTTCACTGATGGTGTATTCTTTCTTTTTTTGATTTGTCCCCTTAGTCTAGTAAATTGTAAAGGGTTTTAAAAGCTGGCCCTTAGCTACCTAGCGTATTGTCAACCTGGCCCTAACACACTTTGTATTGGAAATAGAGAGTTTTCATTGTTCTCTTTTTCTTTTCTTTTTTCTTTCAGGTTGGGGGGGGGGGGGTGATTGTTCTTTTGGACAGGATGTAATGCTTAAAAATTTTGATATAAAGAACTTAGTGCACATTATTTGTCATGCTTGAATTTCTTTCGGAATTAGCAACTTTGTCATTCTAGGATTTCTTAGTTGGTAAAGATTTTAGAAAGTCACCTAATTAAGTTCTGATTTTCTTTTTAAGATAGTGAAATATTTTTTAAACTATAGTAGCTGTCATTTGGCCTAATGTTGAGCATCTATTAAGCAGTTTGCATTGGTTTTTTTTTGCTTAGCAAAGATTGTTTCAGAATGTTCAAACTTTGAAAAAATTTAGAGTTTAAGTTTAGACTTGGGAAAAGAGTCTTCTTACTCTCTCTTACCAGTGGGTTAATCTGCTATGTAGTTTAGTTGCAGTTTGATATTGGCATTGTTACTTCCAGAGGCACCCTTAAATAGGTTTGTGGAACTACTTGTAATGGCTATGGATAGGATGGGAGATACAAAGAGCGTATAATTATACTTCTTGAAAGCTATATTTGAGAAGTTTTAGGTACTGCTGTGCTGGTATGATCACTTGAATTATAGCTTAGGATTTGGCAGTTTTATTTGATTAGTAAGAAATAAGAAGTATTACAATTTACAATTCATAGTTGTTGAGTGTTGTGCCATAATAAAGTTTTCCCATTTCTATGTCTATATTGCTATTAACAGCTCTTTGCAGATATAATATCATTTTTGATCCAGCCTATCAACTGAAACTTTTAGGTCAAAAGGTTGGCTTGTCATGGTATTAGAGCCACTTAACCTTGCAGTCCAGAGTTCAAATCTTAATACCTTTGTTGTGTTAAATATTAATTTAAGCACATCATAGAGGTGGGTTTGTGTTTGGACTGCTTGTAGAGCTCAGTCAGCTTGCAAGTGAAAGAGGGGTGGGTGTGAGATATAATATTAGTTTTCCCCTGCTATCAGCTTCACCTGTATTAGTTGAATGGTTAAACTAACATGTGGAGATAGGTGGATCTTTCTATCTCATATGGTCTATGCACTATTTGTTTCTTGAATGTTTTCTTGAATGTTTTCTTAAATGGTTTAATAATTCTCCTATCACGTAGGATAAGCTTAATCTATGCTGCTCTTAACTCTTTATTTTTTGCCCTCACATATCCATCTCAAAAACATATAGAATGCTCAAAAGTAGGCATTATGTATGAAGATATGACCCTCAAAGTATATTGAAAAATTCATATTGATAAATATCCATATTCAATACTCAAACTTCGTTATCAGCATGTTTTGCCTTTCTACCCTTGAATCTTTCCCATTGGCGTGAGGTGTAATTTACTTTACCTACTTTGCAGCTGTCAGTTGTCTGAAAATTTTCTTTAATGCGGTAATTTGTTTAGGTGATTTCAGACTGAACTTGCAAGAGATATGGGTTATGCTGCTGCAAGATTTGGGCATGTAATGTTCCCTGAGAATGTCTATGAGCCAGCTTTAGAATGTGCAGAGCTTTTGCTTGATGGTGTGGGGAAAGGTACATATTCAGTATATCTTTAGATATCTTTGCTTTTATTCTCTCTTCTCATCAATTCTTGGTTCATCTGAGAACATTGCCTACCACTTTCCACATTTTTTTCTTGGAAAAATGAGAACAATAAAGTAAAGGAAAAAGCCAATGATGGCTGTCAATATTTGATCCTTTGGTAAAGAGCTCGTTTTTGTTAATCCTTTTTCTTTGGTTTGATAAAGGTATAGGAATTTGGTCCATGGATGATTTATACCTCTTTAATCATGTTTGAATATAAGTTTTTATTTAATTGCAATAAGTTTTTAGGAGTTAGGATTCTTCTGTGTAGGTTGGGCCTCTCGGGTGTACTTTTCAGATAATGGTTCTACAGCAATTGAAATTGCTCTGAAGATGGCATTTCGAAAATTTTCTTCTGATCATGGAATTTTTCTAGAGTTATTGAAGAATAACTCAGCTGAAAGATGTATCGAGCTAATGGTGGGTCTTTTCTATCTTTCAGTGTCATTGACTATGTATTTTTTGCATTTTTCCAAAAGCTAATGTTAGAATAGCTTGTAAGATGGAGAATGAAATAAATATTTTTATCCTGCTAAGTGCTAAATATATTAGTTGAATGTCCTGAATGTCCCCCCCCCCCCCTCTCTTCCTTAACCTAATCTGTATATCTTTTAGTGCTTTTTGATTTTCTGCTGACAGATTCTCTTATTAATGCTTATATATTTTTTTTTAAAATTTGAGGTGCATGATAGACAATGTAAAATGTCCCTGCCCAAATAAAAAAAAATGATAATATAAGCATGGGAAAAGCTCTAGTTGAAAAGGGTTATTTGGCTAATTCTAAGCACAAAGGGAGATGAATTTGTTTGTTATAAAAGGGAGTATTCAATGTGGTCTTTTTCCTTTTTTATTTTTCAAACTCAAGTACTCGATGTCTTTTTGCATGAATGTGCACGGGATATGTGCGTCCATGCATGAGTTTTATGCATCTGGATCTGTGAATGGGTTTATGTGTCTGTATCTGTTGTATGCATCTGCCTGCGCATGCATGTGTCATATACATAATGCACCTTTATTCATGTGTGTCCATGTGTGGCTATCCATACATTCATGTATGTATTATCAATTGATAAACTCAGTGGCAGAAGCATCTGAGCAACAAGTGGACTCTGGGGTTATGTTATTATAAGGGCCGGTCTGTGTTTAGTAATCCTTTGGCAAAAATGGTGGCTATATTGTTCATCATTGCAGTTGTATCTTCAATACATTCTTGCATGCGATGCTGAAACTTTTGCTAACAGGAGCTAAGAAAATTTTTGGAGCAGTTCTTAGTTTTTGCTCAGTGCTTCATGTAGCTTGGTGGTCATTCTTTTGGCATTAGCTACTTTCTGAAAATATATGTAAAATAAAGCTTTTCCCATTACATGGAGTCAGTTATACGGATCACATTACATTACATTGTTTTGCTCTATTTAGGACCGTATCCTGAGTAAGATTAGTAAAATCAAGGTTTTTTGATGGTTTCAGCCATATGTTCTTTAATTTTTCCTCCTTTTGACATGGGTATTTTCCATCAAGTGGCATCTTCTTACATATAAAAATATAAGAATTTACATGTTTTTTTTCTTGTTGCAGAGATAGTAACTGAAATTGCCTCTTTATTTTAGGTCCTAGCTCTTAAGGGATCTTATCATGGTGATACTTTAGGTGCAATGGAAGCACAGGCACCATCATCTTATACTGGATTCCTGCAGCAGCCATGGTATGGATGTTTTGTCCTAAAAGCATGTTTGGCATAGTTTTCCATATTTATTTATGTCATGGGTATTCAGTCATGGATTCATTATTCATTAATAAATGCTTCCATGGCCTGAATCTTTAATTTTTCCTTACATTGTGCAGACTTTAAGTATTGTAATTTGAACATGATGCAGGGGAATTCGTCTTATTATAGGGTTACTTGACTGCAAAGTCCCATTTAGGATATTCCTTGTTTCCTATTAGATGTGGATTAAAATATGTTTTTTGGAAGTTCATCTTAGTACTTTAGCTAGGAATAAGGTGAGATAGAGTCACACTATTCTGTTTAAATCTCTGCCAAGTTATAATGCTACCTTTCCCACTCTCGTACACTCACAGACAGAGAGTTAGCTAATAATAATATGCTTAAAGGTGGAATACATGATCTATTTTAATCTGTTCAGTTTGCAGACAAAGACTGGGCAGAAAAAGTCCACTTGTGGTCTGTGTATGTATGCATGTCTGACTTCCTGAACTCGAATTGAAGCTCCAGCTCCTGTTCGTTCTTGGAGCATGTTTCTATTAAAACCTATGTGGTCATTTTAGTTTTTGAGTCGGTGTGCATTCAGAAGGCCAATATTGCATATTTGCAAACTTTGCAAGAATGCAGCGAACCTTGCAGGAATGGATTAGAAATAGATGCATTCACAAGGCCAATATTGCATATTTGCCAACATTCCTTTTATGTATGTCCCAAAATTTGGTTCTTTGTTTTTAACAATTTCTTTAAAAGTTGACATCAAATCCATTAAACTTTGACACCAGAGATAGTTTTTAAGATTAATGTAATGACAAAAACATAGAACTAAATCAATATAACACACGTGAAATAATGCAGCTAAAGAAGTAATGTTTTATTCTTATTAACCAAAAATCAATCGCCTTTCTGGTATGATTTTTGATGCAGCTCTTTTCATGCTTCAAAAGCATCGCTATACAGGAAAGATTTGGAAGTCTTTAGAAAATATTATGTTTCATATGTCATAGAATTATGGCCAACGTTTAAGAAATAATATTATAAATTCAACAGGTATACAGGAAGAGGGCTTTTTCTCGACCCTCCAACTGTGTTTATGCACAATGGCAAATGGACTCTTTCACTTCCTGAAGTGTTTCATTCTGAAACTTTGAAACTGGAAGATATTAGTAAGTGAACTTGGTCTCCCACACCCCTTTCCCTTCTCTTATAAAAAAGGGAGGGGGGGGGGGGGTGTTCAGTTATCATCACCATTATTAAGGTATTATTTTCTAATATATATTGTGGTTGTTCAGCCTTCAAGTCTCGTGATGAAATTTTTCTTAAGAGCAGAGACAAATCAGATCTTGCTGGCCTGTATTCATCATATGTATCTCAACAATTATCACAGTATTCAGTATTATCTGGGATTAAGCAGATAGGAGCCTTAATTATAGAACCAGGCAAGAAAACATATTTATTTATTTTTACTATTTTACATTGTCTTTTGTTGCATGACTAGAGTTTTATTTTCTCATGAGTTTGGAATTACGGTTCCATTTTTATCTTTACAACTTCTGTTGTGAACTATAGTATGATGAAGTTGGTTGTTTGGCGTCCTTATACTTTGGGAGCACATGTTAAAAGCATTTTGTTTGTTTGTTTGTTGTTTGTTTTTGGTTTCACTGTTTGCTGCTTCTTTTTTTTTTTGCAAGTTTCTCCTGTTGTTGTAGGGTGTTTATGTCGATTTTTAGGGCAGCATTTTGTTGGTCTCTCAAATTTGAGACACCTTGATCTGAAATCAAAATTGGTTTTCTAGCCTCTTAACTTACTTGATTACTTTTCTCATTGCAACAAAGTAAAACTTTAAGATTAAAGGTGGGTGAGGATGAAAACCGTGTCTGGTCTGTATACTGTCATGTAGTCTCACAAATAAATTTTGCGGATTGTAAGAAGTGATCCAGATCAGAGATGTTTTTGACTGGCTTGGATGTTTCTGAGATTGACTGAGGTTAACCTCATTTTGCAAACCCCCTACTCTTTTTTTTCTTTTTCTTGAAAGCTTCTTTTCCACTCTTCCATTTGCTTATATCAACTTCTGAATTGTTCCTAACACCATTGCTAAATTATATATAATTTGCTTTATAATAGTTGTTTGCTGCCTGGACTGTGTCATTCAGACGTATAGCATAGGTTCTTATCAGCTGAGAGATGCTCAGTGTTCTTGTCTTACCTTAACCATAATTTCCTATATATCTGATGTTTACCTCACTCAATGGTTGGATATATTCTGTAGTTATCCAAGGTGCTGGAGGAATGCACATGGTTGATCCACTTTTCCAGCGGATGCTAGTCAATGAGTGTCGACACTGTAGAATTCCAGTAATCTTCGATGAGGTTTTTACGGGTTTTTGGCGTTTAGGAGTAGAGGTTTGATGCCTTTAATAGGTTTTGTTATTTATTTTTTATTGGAAAAAATGTTGCTGAGATTTATAGGAAGTTTATTAATTAAGCTTTATTTCCTGGCAGACTGCAGCAGAACTGCTTGGTTGTGTACCAGATATAGCCTGCTTTGCAAAGCTTATGACAGGGGGGATCATTCCGTTAGCTGCCACACTGGCAACTGATGCTGTTTTTGATTCATTTACTGGAGACTCAAAGGTATTATATTGTTATTCATTGTCTTCAGAAATTTTTTTGCTTAAGGTTTCACCTAATGAACCAAGTAATTATGCTTTGTCAATAATGTTAATTTTAGCATTTCACTAGGGACTGAAAATATGAAGAGTGACGTTGACAAAGATTGCATTTGAGGGGAGAATTTATAGCATGTCAATGAATGTTTGAAGGGAGAATTCATAGTATGCATCAATGCCTTAATGATTTCAAATTTTTAAAAAGTTGCGTGAAGAACTGGTTGTGAAAGTTTAAAAATAAAAACATGCTTTGTTTACTTTGTGCATCCAAGCTCCCAAGGAATTGAACCTAGTGGCGATCTGTTGGTTAAAACTAATTTCAGTATTTGGAGTGTGGCCGTGGTGAGCTTTTACAGAATTGTTCAATATTTAAGGGAAGGTGCATTATGTTTAGAATAATAAAACCCCAACAGTTGTACATTTGGCAAGAGCTTATCCTTTCTGATTGTATATCCTGGTTTAACATTAGTCTGAACAGCTGTACTGTGAGATTGCGGATTGAAAGCTGACTAGGCAGCTGATTTGAATGTGATTCTTGTCAGAATTGTTTGATATTTTTTATACTTTCTCTATGGATTCAGATTGTTTCTGGTGGGAGAAACACTAATCGTATTGCAAGGCATCTGCATTTATCCATAATCCATCTACTTATTTGCATTATGCTGATAGCATAAATAAATCACTGACATATATGTGGTTTTGTTGCTTTCAGCTTAAGGCTCTTCTGCATGGACACTCATATTCTGCACATGCAATGGGGTGCACAGCAGCTGCTAAATCTATTAAATGGTTCAAAGATCCAATGACAAACCTTAATATCACATCTGAAAAATCTCAGAAAATGTTGCTTAGGGAGGTATGTTGAATTTAATCTTTTTCTTTTTCACCTTTACAAGTTTAGTTTCCACTAGCTTTGCATATTCTAAAGCGGATACTTGAGGTGAGAAACTTTCTAACAGTCTAGAACGTTATGCTATGCTCTTATGGTTGGCAGTTCCTTATATTATCTGTCTTGTACTCAATTGATTTTCTAAGGCTTTTAAACTGACATATCTTTCTTTTTTCGATTTTTCCCCAAAGAAACAAGAAAGATCGAATCTTGGACAGATCAATGCAGTTAAACTGAAATCATGATTTTTTTTTGGCTTAAGTGAATCCTCAATCATAAATATTTGTACCTAAATCAACTTGGAGGGATTTAATGTATCTTTTTAGATTCTTAGTTGCAATTTATATTTTTTCCAACAATCATTTTCTTAAGGGAAAAAGTAATTTTGGTCAAATATTCTGATTTCTTCCCCTAATACTTTGACTTATTTCAAATGTCAGACTTCTGTCGATAGCAGTATTTTTTATTCTTTTAACTGTATCCCTTCACTGTCTATGCTGAGAGGGTGAGAAGATTCTAAATAATTCAACTGTGTAAGAAAAGACTCTCAAATGTTCTTAAAAATTAAAGTTTACAGCAATGATTACATTCCAACTGCATGGTGAAAATATGGAGGAACATTTTGTTGTATTTTTAATCATATGCTCTCACACTTCCACTCAAATTCTTGCAGTTATGGGATGCAGAACTTGTGCAACAGATCTCGTCACATCCTTCTGTCTCAAGGGTGGTCACATTAGGAACTCTCTTTGCCCTAGAACTACAAGCAGATGGGTCTAATGCTGGGTATATTTTTCCTTAACTTCTTTTTTCTGTCTCATATATTTGTCTGGAACTACTATCCTGTTTGTAGCATATAGTTCTTTAAGACTGGTAATTTGGTTGGTCAAATGCTTCTAAATTTGAACAAGCAGAAGCTGGAAGTTTTGAATGCAAAACTGTCTCCATGAAAGGCAATAGCTTAACCCATCATGTACAAGACATTAATGGCATGTGCAATTGGTGATCAACAATAGTCCAGAACTTATTTCCTATTAAATGAAGTAGACCATCCTGGAAATTTTATGACATTGATGGTTGAGTTTGAGGCTTAGCCTAAAATTTATGTCCAAGCTCGGCACGACTCCAGTTGGGCCCTTGGGCCTAGTGAGTGGCCTGGCCCTTGAACACTTCTATTTGCATATTTAAATGCTTTATATTACTACTCCTAATTAACATTTTCTTAGTTAACATCGGCATAATACATACTCTCACTTTTTTATGCTTTTGCTTCAATGGACTTTTATCTATTTTATAACAGTATTCGATCGGCAAACCTCAGATGTTAAACCTTGTTTCTGTTTGGGACATAATCTAAAGGTGCGGTGATCCATTTTTATAGGTATGCATCTGTATATGCAAGCTCTCTTCTTCAGATGCTCCGCGAGGATGGTATCTACACAAGGCCCTTAGGAAATGTCATCTATCTCATGTGTGGTCCCTGCACATCCCCTCAAATCTGCACCCAACAACTCCTCAAACTCTACAGAAGGCTTCAAGAGTTCACCCAAGTCAAGAGAGAGATGAAAACCAATTAACTGGTATCCAACTTTTCTTTTCTTTTCTTTTTCTTTAGATTTTTCTGCTGTATGGAGGTCTGACATGATTCCCAAATGAATCTTTTATGTAAACTTGGAAAAGCCATTTTGGCTTGTTAGATAAATTTGTTCGGACGTATTATTGATACTAGTTTTTTAGTGGTAATTATTTTTTAAAAATTAAAAGATCTAAATACCCTTAATTTTATTTTATTATTATAAACTCTAATTTGGATTTATGTCTTTTTTTTAATTGAGTTGGTGTCGTAACAAAAATTCAGTAGGGACATTACAATTAATATAGATGATGATATTATCACATCCATGGTCATTTGAGCATTATAAAAGTTTTGGTATTTTTACATTTTAATATTTATCTTTATAATATCTCTATTATTATTATAAAATCTTTGTTTGAGTTTGATGTCACGAGTCAAGTGACAGTAATTCAATTGTAAAAATTACACAAAATCAGATAATTCAATAAATAAAACATATTTAATGGATATTTATGTTTTATGCTATTTTTTTTTAAAATAAAAAATAATTTTTTTAAAAACTACTTATTTTTTTCTTAATCAATAACAACCAAATAACTTATTTATCTTTCATTTATTTTTAATATATTTTTTTTATCATCTCATAAAGTGGGTGTGCTTATTTTAGTTTTTTATATATTATATATAAAAGCACATAAATTTTTGAATTGATAAAAATAATTATTTTTATTCATTATATTTTTAAATTGTTATTATAAATATTTTTTTTATTATTAATATGATTTATCTAATTTATAAGTAAAAAAGTTTAATTTTATTAAAACAATTTCATTAAATGGATTAATTTGATATTAAATAAAAAAGAATTGAAATTTTATATGAAATTATTTTATATTAAAAGTTTTTACTAATCTTAAAAAGTAAATCAATTTATTTAATATAACTAAAATTTACATTGAATTTTTTATTTTTGTTGTATTAATATTAAAATAATAAACTTTATAATAATTTGTACATAAAACAAATTTATGCTAGTTTTATTTATTTTTAAAATCTATAATTATATATTAAAAATAAATAAATCATCGAATATTGATATGTGAGCACAAGTGATACTAAATACGGTGTCCTAAGTTGCAATTGCAAAATTGTATTCAACTTGGAAATTTAACTATTCTGATTCCCAAAGTTAGAGTTGCGTCTTCCGCTTATCATCTGCCACCCATTTCCTCTTCAGTGTACTGGTCTAACCAAGGTGTTAATGTATTTTTTTTTTTTTTAAATTATAAATTCATAAATAAGTACCTAATCCACACTTTACAAAGATTAATAAGGTGACAAATAAGATGACAAATACCCTTTAAATACATTAAAAATATATGTATATATTATACACACACCGCATCAGTGTTGTTTAAAAACATTTTGAATTTGACATCTTCAATAAATCAAAGTTTCTTGGTCAATAACTGACATTATGTTTGAGAAGACACAATGACATGACCTATAATAAATAAATTATAATAAAAACAATTATAATTTTTTTTTTTTATCTATTTAGATACGATAATGTCTAATTACCTAGACACAATATCAAACCAAAATTGCAGTTGAAGTATTTTTTTTCCTGCTGCAATTTATGTAAAGAAAGCATTTTGAAATGTATATTTTACATAAATATTATTTTTTAATACACTATCAACGTAGATGTATTATTATCATAAATATTATTAGTTTATGCAATATTTAAGAGGATCTTATCAAAATATGTAAAATCTCAACCAGTGAAAATTAACTTAAAATTTTATAAATTGGTAAAGTGAACGTTGAAGGTCTTTCCCTCAATCTTTCTGTAATCCTAATTTAAGTTAATAAAAGTACTATTTTTTTTTAACAAAAAAAATACAACATCTGAATAACTTTTTACATATATTTTTAATGATCATTTAAACCAACAAAATAACAATGTATCAAGTAAGTTACCCAAAAAATCAAAGCTTCAAGTATTGCATAAATTTATGAGTACCATATTAAAGTATGTAAAACTCATCAGTGGATTTTAATTTTAAAAAAATATAAGGTTGATAAGTAAATATTAAATTTTCATACTCAAGAGTACAATAACATAATTCTTTTTGGTTTATATTTTTTAATAATAATTTTAAATCAATAAAAATAACAATGTCTCAAGCAAGTTACTAAAGAATCAAAGCTTCAAGTATTATATAAATGATATGCTTGAAGATTGTTTCAATGCATATATAGTTTTTAAGTTCAATAAAACTATTATATAAATGATATGCTTGAAGATTGTTTCAATGCATATATATTTTTTAAGTTCAATAAAACTTTAGTGAGCAAGGAGAGGAATTATAAAGAAATTAAAATGATCAAGTTACTTACAGTCTTACACTAATTCAGTGTAGGATATTCTTGATACTTATCTACCATGGAAAAGAGCAAATGAAATCAAAGAACTAGAATTAGATTATGTTTTTTTTTTTTTTTTTTTTTTTTTGGGTTAGGCTATCAATTGGTGCTAATATCAAACGCTTCTTCAAAGAAAGCAAGTTAAAGTAAGGTAGAACTCTTCTATATCAAACCTTATTATTGATTTTAATTAAAAAAAACATTATTTAAAATGATAGTTTAGAAATATATTAAAAAATAATGATGTTCTTTTTCTTTAATAAAAAGTTTATTTAATTAGTACTTTTACATATATTATTATAAATAAATATAGATTATAGAGATAATTAGGTTTAAAGGGGAAGGAAGAATCCAAGCTTAGACTCTATCTCTCTTAATAAGAGGGAAAAAACATATTAAATGTGTCCAATGTTGTCTTTAACTCTTACCTCTATGTTCTAAAAAAAAATAATATTGTTAGGTTCTCATCTTATTAACAATTTGATATTGATACGTGGTAATATGGATAAAGACTGCTGATATAAAGCTTTGCTGGAGGTAAGATGGAGTCGCCCATTGACATGAAATTGTCAAGTGTTAAATTTGTGTCCTTTGAGATAAGGTCGGTCTGCACTTTCTTTTAAGGCTCATTTAGCAATGTTTTTGACTATCAAAAAGCTCGTTTTGATTGTCAAGCAATACTAAATAAGTAGCTTTTGTATCAAAAAATTATTTTTGACAGTTCTTTTTGAGCTAAACCCAAAAGCTAGATATTTGGTGTTTTTGAGGTTCCAAAATCATGGTTTGAAAGAAAATGACCAAATACCCAAATACAAAAAGAAATCATACTTTCTAACATCATATTTAAAATAGACATTTTAACTTTCCAGAGCAATACTAAACACTCAGAATTTTTCAACAACACTTTTTCACAACATTTTTTCACGACACTTTTCAAACATATATTTTTTAAATTAAGCTTTTATAACCGCAACAACAATATTAAACTAAGCGTAGGTTCTAGTCTAGTCCATAACTAGTCTTGGCCTAAAGATAGTGAACTACGACCGAGAAAAGTTGATTTTTTCTAGAGATGACTCAATTTCAGGTTTGGCTAAAGTTGGTGGTAAGAAGTGAGATATGAAAAAAAGAAAAGAAATGAGGAAAGGTGTTTGAGGCTTAGTTGGACTTTTCAGCGGAAAATGACTAAGATAGTTATGCTCTATTTATTTTTGTTTTGGAACTTGAGAGTAATAAAAGGAAGAGAGAAATATGAGAAATATTTACGGCTGACAATGGAATTCATAATTTAAAACCATACATAAAAAATATTGGGAGGATTTCGGAGCGGAAGATTTAAAAGCCTGACTAAGAGAGAAACCATTGAGGCAAGATAACGACATTGAAGAATTATTTGCTGCTGAGGGAATTTGGGCAGAGTGTGGGTATTGTTGAATTGACCCTTTGTGCTTGTTGAAGGGCTTTATTTATAGCCATCGTTAAGGAAGAGCTTTGCCCAACCGTGGTGCTCTTATCCAGTTGCCGGCGAAAGAAGAGCTTTTACCAAAGAGCTTGAAATGTTCATTTACGACAAGAATATTCAGGCTAGACGCGTTGGAGATGATATGGGCTTGGACAATAGAGTGAAACAAGGCCGGTTGTTATGGCAAAACTTTTAACAATGACGTGCTAGCGTTTCTATCATGGAAAGAATATTGTTATTACTTCCATATTTAATGCTCTAAGAAAGCGTGAAATGATATTGAATGTCTTGTTGGTGGTCTCGTAATTAATTAGAAATAAATAGAATAGGAATAAAAATGATGCATAGAGTAATTAATTAGAAATAAATACATGAATATGTTAGATTCAAGATATCAAGAGAAAGAAAATAAGGGAAGTATACGGTTTGGTGTCTTGGTTGCAGATGAGAACCCTTTGGGGTGACTTGTTGTTATGAACAACCAACCAAAGGTGATTAAATATCCTTTTGTTTTCGCCAGTGGTAGTGCTTTTAGATAACTTTCAACCGTAGTGATATCTTGAGATAATTTTCGACTATGATAACTTCTAGCCGTAGTGATATCTTGAGTTACGATCGACGATGTCAAAATGAATGAAACAAGAACAATGATAGCCGCTGGCGTGCTATGGCTGATAATGACAAAGAAGGACTTTGTAAAGGTCAAATGTGATGTGCCGACTGAGATATAGGCTACCATTAACAATGAGTGAAATAGGAACAATGACAGTTGCTGATAGTTTTTACGGTTGGCAATTACAACATATTAATGAACAAATATTCTTCTAGAGGTTATGGATAACATATGGCTGAAGTGGTGGAGGAGTTATCGTTGTGGGCCTATCACCCCGCCTACAATGCTTGTTGTGGAAAAGATAATGCCTGAGCTGGCAATGAGATGCTGTCTGTTGTAATTCGTTGTGAAATGTTTCCACTGACATTGGAGTAGCTGAGCTTATTTGGTTAGGATTTGGTATTTGAGTTCCTGGGCTCGTTGCAAGGAGGAATTTGGACTTCATTAAAATACCTTAATTGACCAAATAATTTAGTGTTATATTTGGAAATATAAATTTGAAAATTTGGATTTCATTTGTTATATAAATTGTGAGAATGAGATGCATACATTATGTATAAATTAGTTAAGATTCAATATGATTATATATTTGAAAGATATAAAAACATGAATTTTAAATTCACAAATAACTATAGGTATTTCAAATTCACCACTAAATAGGCATTTAACAAATTCATAGATTTGAAAAATAATCATCAATGTTACATTTATATGTGTTTTATTACACAATTTACACTATTTTTGAAATCCAAATTCATCTTTTAAAATTCAAGTTCCCAAACGCAACTTAAGAGAAATTTTTGAATTATAATTTGTCATGTTTTGGACTATGTCGAAATTAGCCATCATAAATTTTGACCTTAACAGGTGAAAATCAAATATTGCATAAATTTAAAACTTAACCTTTTATAAGGAAAATGCTAAAGGAGAAAAGCATATGTTTGAATGGTTCAAGTAAGAGTCGTTAAACCTTGGTTTATGATGTTTAAATTATTCACATTTACAATATTATTATTTTTATCTTTTCTATAGATAATTTGTTCTTAGGATAAAGTGTGCTACAGTCATAGAGAATTTATTATGCATTCAAGATTAACGTATTACAATAAGATTCGAATTCAAAATTACTTACGTATATATAGACAAACTTATAAATTGAACAATTAACCAATCTTCGTTAATAATCAATTCGCTTTTACAATAGGGATATACCAAAATCAAACAACCATAAGCTTTAGCTTATACATTGGCACCTTTTGAAAAAAACCATTTATCTTTCTGAAAAGTATCTTTATCAACGATGCTTATTCTTTCTCATTCTCTTTCTCCCAATTCTTCACTTGCAACGGCTCTTCCTTCAACTCTTCTTTTTTTTATTGTTTGTTTTTTTCAAATTTTTTTCCATCTCATGTCAATATGTCACTCTCCTCTTCATCATCATATTTTTCGTAGGTTGCTCAATTCTTAAATAAGTTGTATTCATACAATGTAGTGCATTAGAAATTATTATCAACAATGAATCATATGATATATCAATTTCCTTCTACAACATAAAAAATCATTGGCATTAGCTTCTACAAGCACACCTTGTTTGCGGAATTTATTTTTAAATCTATCTCTACTAAGAAACAATGATAGTTTCCTTTCCTTTTTCCTCATCTCCTTTTCAATCACTCTTCCCTCAACTCTTCTTTTCTATTGTTTTCTCCCCACTCTTCTTTTCCCTCATTTGTCAAGATCATAACTCTACTCTTCAACATCTTATTTTCAGAATTCAATGTTCAGCCTAGTTAATTCATATAGTTCCTTTAAGAAGTAACTTTTAATAGGTATAATAAAATCCTTATAAAATAATATTATTGGAATTAAGAAAAAGATATTATTTCAATGAGGTTATTTAATTATCGATAAATTAATAAATTATTCGTTTATCGATAAATTAATATGTATTAATTTATAATTTTTTTTTTAATGTTTTCAATCCTTATACGTGTATATTATTATTATTATTTTCTTTCAATAAAATACATGAATGACTTATAAATGAAAAACACTATATAGAGTCAACAATTAATATTTACATAGAAATCTACTTGCTATAACATGAAAATAATGTATCGAATGTGGTATGTATATTGCAAAAAAATTAAAGATAAGGTTCAATTTGATTTAGGTACAAAGAAAAAAAACAACTTTAGATGCATATTTTGAGAAAGAATTTAAATGAAAAGGCAAAAGGCAAAAGTTGTTAAGTGAAAATTTTCTTATAGTATTATATGAAGTTTTATATATTTTTTATTTTTTAGGAATTATTAATTTATATATTTGTTGGACCCTAAAGAATTATAAAAAAAAAATATTTTATATATTTAGCAAGGCTATTATTTTAATACACTGACTCGAGTCAGAACTGCGAGATTTTATCAATTAATCGAGATTATTAATTTATCGAATATTCATTTATTAGGATTTTACTGTATGTGATTCAAATTTTAGTACCTACAATCTCTTTTTCTTATCCTTATGTTACAACCTATTTTATAAATAAATAAAAAAATCCTATTTTCATATGTTACTCAATTCCTAATTATTAATTCTACTCATAAGTGTTAATAGAGGTGTTCATGGGCGCACTAGACTCGAATAAAAAGTTTTTGCTTGCTTAGATCCAGCTTAAAAGCCTGTTTTACTATTTAAGATATATTGAAATATTAAAAATATATATTTTTATTTAGTTTATAATTAAATTTAAATAAAAAATATTTTTAATATTTAAATAGTAATTCGAGTCGATCTAGACTAATCGAGATTACTAGAATCCTATCCCAGATCCAATGGATAACCTAATTCGTAAACAAATTTAATTGTTGAGCATTCAAAATTAGTATTAAAAACAAATTATAGTTGGATTTGAATTCAAAATCACGGGTTTTTTTTATCCAAATATTGAATTTTTTTCCCCAAATTATCAATCATTTGATTTTATTTATCGAAATACTCTTATTTTAAATAAATTTTTAAAAAAATACATGAAGAATGAAACGACTTCTCTACATAAATTTTTATTTTTTTTTATGAGGGACCGCCCTCATGAAGGACGGCTTCCCTCTATGATGGAATATTCTTTATGAAGGGAAGTCGCCTTCACAACAATTTTTAATTATTTTTAATAAATTAATTTTAAATTTTAAAATAAAAACAAAAACAAAACCTCAAAGGGAAGTTGCCTTCCCAACATTTTTCATTTAAAAAAAAAATGAATTTTAAAATAAAAACAAAACCCCAAAATAAACTAACATGCAATTATTGTGTGCGCTGGAATGCTAGTAAATATAAATCCTAAAAGACTAACCCAAAAAAAAGAAAATTGTGGTGAACGGTGATCAATTCCAAACTTGAGTAAAAGGAAAAACAAATATAAATAAATAAATAAATAAAAGAAGAGAAAGAAAATAAATAAACTAACTTTCAGTTCCGAATACAATGCTTTACATGATATTATAAAAAAAAACATCAATAAAATTTTAATTTTTTATTTTGTTATTTAACTTTTTTCAAAAAAAATAAAAAATATTAGGAAGCTGCCCTCCATGAAGGTGGTTTTCCCTCATTAAAAAAAAAAATTATGTGGAGAAGCCGATGATTGTTGTTTCCAAACACAATCTAAAACAAGTGCATTTCGATAAATAAAATTGAATTATCGATAATTTGGGAAATAAAAGAAACATCAATATTTGAATAAAAAACCTCAAAATCACTTATTACATACTAAGAAATTTGTATAACAAATTCTCTTCTACTATCATATATAACATCAACAAAAAAAAATAAAAATAGCTTTAGTTTCTACAAGCACAAGCGTACCCGCTAAAAACCTTGTGATTCTATCTTTTACCAAAATCAATGCTATTTTTCTTTTTTTTGGTGTGAATGTGTAATCAAGCTGCTTAGAAATTACATGCTTTTGGTTTAGAAACTCTTAAAAGATTTTCTTGCATAAAATTAAGTAATCGTGGTGGTAGTGTAGTTATCTCCACATAACTTGCATCACCATTAAAAAGAAATTACATGCTTTTGGTTTAGAAACTCTTAAAAGATTTTCTTGCATAAAATTAAGTAATCGTGGTGGTAGTGTAGTTATCTCCACATAACTTGCATCACCATTAAAAGTTCAATTTACTAAGAAGTCTGCACAAAAATTTGCTTATCGGAAGATATGATAAATCTTGCAATCCCATACCCTATGGATGAACTGTTGATACTGGTAAATAACATAGTACAATAGATTTTTATCTTGCAAAGGGTTTGTAACCTTCTTCACAACCAAGAGAGAGTCTGATTCTATAATTAGTCGTCAATAACCCATATGAATTTCAATCCCAATAAAGTTGCAAAAAATTCTGCTTTAATAATAGAGCCCTGTCCAACCCACTTTGAAAAACCAAAAAGATAGTACCCATCATAATCTTTAAAATGCCTCTTATAATAAGTTCTCATTGATTTGATAATATTGCACCATCTACGTTCACCTTAATGTGATCCAAAAACAATAAAACGAAGTTATCTTAAAGGTAACAGCCAAAAATTTCTTTGTTATGGATAGTATAAGATTAGAAGCATGAATTGACCAACTAAAATTTTCCTTAAAGATGCATTTATTCTTCGATTTCCACACATGCCAACAAATAAAATTAATGCTGGGATTGTCAACGTATTAATGACGGCTAATGATACGATACGAGGTTAAGCTCTAGCCACAACCCACGCTCACATATGGTTAGCGAGTAACTCTAAATCCTATAATTTGGACGAATCAGAAGGTGACGTGTGTCATACCAAAACGTCAGCTAAATGTCTAAAGTGACGTGGCAAGTGCGGACATACGGTCACGATTTAATCTCAGGACTCACCCAACAAATCCCCTGAGAGAGATAAACAAAAAATCCAATCTGCTTGTTTATCCAATCTGCTAATAAAAATCCACTGCATCAGGATCCAAAGAAGTCGCTTTCACCAATCCATCGAATCCACCACCAAAACTCGTCAGCAACTAGCCTCATCCGTTGACTACACCTAAATGACCATCGTATTACCGTGAATCATGCCGTACCGTATTATTCCTCGAAACTCTTTTTTCTGCTAAGAAGAGTCGGCAGAGTAAGTAGACCATAAAACAAAAAGATATTAAGAAAAAGTCCAAAAGACCAAACACAGACTTTATTTTACTTCAATCATACTATTATAGAAGATTTTCTCTCGGATTTTCTCTTTTCCCAAACTCACATCCTGAAACGCTTTAAAATTTTCCTCTTTTTCTAAGGTTTTTTTTCTTTAATTTCCCACTATTTGTTTTTTATCTCTGTTTTTTATTTGTTTGGTTAAAATTGAGAGTAACTGTTTAGTAAGAACCTAATTTTGCTGATTTTGAAAATTTCTTTTAGTTTAGTTTATTTTTGCTGTTTAAAAGGGAGATTAGGGTTTTGAGTAGTGTGAATTTGAAGTTTTTGATTTCAATCAGTGATTTTTAAGTATTGGTTTTGTTGTGACTGCAGATCTGGGAAAATTAGTGTTTTCAATTTGGTACTCAGAGAATGCAGAGACAAACACGGTATATGGAGAGGACTAATAGTATGGCTAGAGGGAAGAGGAGTTTGGAAGGAGATGAGGACCAGCAGCCTGAGCGAAAGCGCCCCGCTTTAGCTAGGTATTTTCTTCTTGTTTTTCCTTTTTCTTTTGTTGTGTAAATAGTACTTTGTTTGCTTGTTTGATTTTCTAGTATATGCTGAGAAGTTATGTGTGTATCCTAGTTGTTGCTTTTTATATTTATATTTTTTCATAAAAGAAAAAGAGAAAAGCGCGCTTTTATATGAAAGAAAATAATATTTTTGAATTATTAAAAATTAACAATTATTTTCAACAATTGTGTAACTTTGCTTTTATGTACAATATTATGTTACTTTTAATTACACATTTGTTCAGTTTTAGTCGATTGTGATCTTGCTGCAAGCTGTTATGAAGCAAAAGGCAGGTAGTAGAAGCATCAACCAATCAGGGCAATTGGCGAAAACGAAATAAAAATGTTTTTTCTATTCTGCCTAGTGAATTATTAAACGCATAAGGTTTTTGATTTTTTGCCATTTGATTGTGTGATGCACTGGGGGAGTTTAAAATCTTAATATCAGGGTTAAGCAATGATGGGGTCTTCTCTCTCTCTAAGGGCCTAGTGCTTTTCTCAAAAGTTAAATGTATATGTTATGCAGTGTAATCGTAGAAGCTCTTAAGGTGGACAGCCTGCAGAAACTCTGCTCATCTTTGGAACCCATTCTTCGTAGAGTTGTAAGACCTGTTTCCTACTGCTTTTCTTTCTTTGCAATCAATTCTCTTTTTGTGGAGGATTTCAGGAAATGATGGGGTATACGTGTGATCAACGCATCTTTTTTTATTTATTATTCTTTTGATATAGGGTTGGTTAGTACAATTGTCTTAAATCTAAGATTAAAGACACTGCTTTAAATTGTATGACAATGTTCTTGACAAGCATCATTCTTCTTCTGATTGGAGTTTTACTTCTGAATTGGTGCCATATTATTGTGTATATAGGCCTACACATTGACATGCATCTTTTGTGCTTTTGTGTACAATTACCTGTTTATTTACACTACACATATCATTTTTACAATTTATGACAATCGGCATTCTTCAAGGTTTCAGTTTCTTATGGGAATGGAGTAAATCCTGTAAATTTCAGTGATTTGGATGAAGAATTCTGATTGTCTTGTGGAACTTCTTCATATGTTTTCTCGTTAAACCTACATGCCATATAAGGCTTTCCTCCTTTCATTTTGTTCTTGGACTGTTCCAACTTTCATCTCACTGTTATCTTGTTAGGTTTGAAGGTTGTTCATTCGATCAGAATTTGGTGCGACTGGTCACCTGTTGGTGCTGTCACAAATTGCATAATTCTTGCATATATTTTCAATTAGAGTCATAATCCTAGATTAACACATGTTCATGTTCATGTGATATTGAGTTGTGATTAGATCTTTTAGATGATCTTGTGTTACATTTCTCACCATCTTTAACAATGACTTTGCCTTTTAGGATGCTACTCATTCTTCCTCCTCCAGGGCCCTATTAAAAAGGTTAATTGATATAAAAAATATTTAAAATTTGACCTTTACTTTTTCTAATTGATCACTTATTCATGCACAGGTGCCCATCTTTTGAGGGTGATGATGTTTTTCTAGGGTTTTTGTATCTTAGATACTCATGGCAAAGGGTATCTGAGGTGCAGACACAAGTCTACTCTGCATCCATGTAACATAGATGTTTACAGTTTCTGCAGAAATTTTGTTGGATGATACTAAAATGAGCTTTTTGTGTTTTGCATTTAAAAGACCATTTTAGAATGTCAATTTTTAGTGCAATCTGAAGAAAATCTATTGTGTATGTATTCTGTTATTTTCCCCTTTGGATTATGTTCTTTTCCTTGTGTCTTTCCTTCTTATGTCTGCAATTGATGCTTTGCAGGTAAGTGAAGAGGTGGAAAGAGCTTTGGCAAAATTAGGCCCTCCTAGACTTAATGGAAGGTAAATAATTAATGTCTAATCATATATGGTTGCAAAGTCAATTTTGCTATATGTAATGTCTCATTTTTTTTAAAAATTTTTCTCTGTCAATTATAAGACATGGAAAATGATGCATGTTAGGTGGTGTTACATCCCCTATCAGTTTGGCTTGGGATTTCGTGATAACCTTATATTAGCTTGTGCTCTCTCCGCCAATTGCCAATTGGGATTGCAATGCTTAAAAGCGTGGAATCAATTAGGGAACTTTGTGATTTGAGAAAGATCACACCTTATGTGACTTAAACAGACTGCCTTCTTATCTAATGGTGTATCTTGCAGTAGCTGGCGGCTTTAATTTTCATTTCCGAGTTGCTGGTTTTTAACAGATTTTAGTTATCATAGAAATTCCTGCATGTTTGTAGCATTGTGCATGATGATGTGAGAACTTCATATAAGATACTGAATTACACTTTTTGACAGTAAAAAACAATTGTCTTATGTTAATATAAATAGTTTTAGCATTTGCTTTGGGAATCATAGGTATTTTGCTGAATGTGTATCAACTATGAGTGGTGACAAGGGTGTCTATTAATTCTAATAGTTTGTGTTTGGTCTTGCCTCATTAAATAGCCAATAGTTTAAGAACATTGTGGATGAGAATTGAAGAGCTGCAATGAAATTCTGAAAGAGTTTTGAAGTGTTCTTAGATTTGATTCTTTTCTTGTCCTTTCTTTTTAGGGTTGCATTGGTTAATTAATTGCTTGCCTTTGAATGAACGTGAGCATTATTAATGCATAGATACTTAACTGATGAAAGCCATACAATAAGCTTGGTTTATGATAACTTTTATTAGGTTTTTGGCTGGTTGATTGGTATTCTAGTTTTTGAATAAGCTTGATCCTTTTACAAGAAACCTAGTAGGTTTAGTTTGTTTTCTCTTTTTTGTTGTTGTTTCGTTACAAGAACCAACCCTTCTTCAGCATTAAAGTTCCCTATTCTCTTAGTGGTTTCCTACTTCTCTTTCCTCTTTTTCTATGCAACATCTTTTACTTTTGTTATGTGGAGAGAATCTTCTAATACTTTTTGGTTTTCAGGTCTTCTCCAAAACGAATTGAAGGTCCAGAAGGACGGAGCTTACAGCTCTACTTCAGGTCCAGGTTGTCTCTCCCTCTTTTCACAGGAGGAAAGGTAGAAGGGGAGCAGGGTGCTGCCATCCATATTGTTCTTGTTGACTCTAACACTGGACATGTTGTTACAATTGGACCTGAAGCCTCTTTAAAGCTAGATGTTGTTGTGCTTGAAGGTGATTTCAACAATGAGGATGATGAAGATTGGACACAGGAAGAATTTGAGAGCCATGTGGTAAAAGAGCGTGAAGGAAAAAGACCACTGCTGACTGGTGACTTGCAGGTGACCCTCAAAGAGGGGGTTGGGTCACTAGGAGACCTCACTTTTACTGACAATTCAAGTTGGATAAGAAGCAGGAAATTCAGGCTTGGCTTGAAGGTCGCTTCCGGATACTGTGAGGGTATACATGTACGGGAAGCAAAGACAGAGGCTTTTACTGTCAAGGATCACAGAGGGGAATGTGAGTTCATACTTTTTACTATATCTATTTTCATTTGTGGATTTCCTGGAATTTTGTTTAATTGAGTTGCTTGACAGTGTATAAGAAGCACTACCCACCTGCATTGAATGATGAAGTATGGAGATTGGAAAAGATTGGGAAAGATGGGTCATTCCACAAGAGGCTTAACAATGCAGGAATATCAACAGTTGAAGACTTTTTGCGGCTTTTGGTCAGGGATCAACAAAAGTTACGACATGTGAGTTTGGATTTTGGTTCTGAAATCAAAAGGCTATTCCTTTGTAGTTTTGTAGTTGCCTTCTGATATTTCTATCTGCGTTTTAGATTCTTGGAAGTGGCATGTCAAATAAGATGTGGGAAGCTCTCTTAGATCATGCAAAGACTTGTGTGCTGACTGGGAAGCTTTATGTTTACTATACTGATGATTCAAGAAACGATGGTGTTGTCTTCAATAACATCTATGAGTTGAATGGCCTTATTTCTGGGGAACAGTATTTACCTGCTGATTCTCTATCTGATAGTCAGAAGGTGGGTAGGATATATGCTGTTTTTCAGTTTCGAATGAAATGCAACATCTCCTGTACTTCTTTACTTTTCAGAGGTTACCATGTGGGCTGTGTTAGCAGCAATGTTATCTAGGCCTACAATAATATTTCTTTTTGCAGTATTTTCTTATATTTTAGTCCATTTTATCTGAACTATATATATATATATATAATTTAATTTTTGAACATGTTGGTTATAGGACTTTGTTCTCTACAATTTAACTTTGTTTTATGTGCTAAAATAATGATCTTTTCCCTTTTTAGGTTGTATAATATATAATATAATGATTACCTGCTTTGTTTAGAGGTAGTGTATTTTATGTTTATTTGGTTTACCAACTGGATTGGCCTCATGAGTAGAGGGTAACTGGCTGGCTGGATGGAAGGAAAGCCAGCCTAGGGCTTATTTATAACTCAATGAACCAAGAAGAAAGAAAGATGTGGATGCTTTCATGGCATGATAGATTAGGATGCCTTGATAATAATTTATGCATCTGAGGGAGTCTGCACATCTAGGTCAGATGTGCATTAATCTAATATAAAATGACAAATCTTGCGGAAAGGGCCTTGATTAGGCTATTCTTTGTAGGTTTATTTAACTGCATCTTAGGTTGAGTAACCAATAGATAAATGTCAAATTTCCTCTCTGTTAATGTACTGCAGATTTGTTCAAATCAATTGAAAGTCAGAAGAAATTAAAGAAAAGAGTATCTAAAAAACAGCTAAAGTGTTGTATTTTTGTGGGTTATTGATATTATTCTGTGGCATTTCAGTAAATTAAAACAATTAAGAAAATGTTGGTAGCTGGAAGGAATGACTACTGTCTTATGAGTGCAAGACAGTACATCATTCTGTCTTGAAAATTTGACAGTTGCATGCTGTTTATAACTTTGGGGGCAGCTGGAATTTGATGCTACTGCCCTGTAGCTTTCGGAGTATGAGAAGGCTAATCTGAGACTTTTTCCTTGTTTCTGGTTTGCGGTTTTGGATAATAACCTTTTATCTCTGAAGCATGAGTACCCGTACCGGGTACGTATTGGTACGCATCGGGTACAGCTGGGTACGTACCGGGTACGTATCAATTTTTTTTTTAAAAAAAAAAAAATAAGAATGGGTACGGCTCGGGTACGGCTCGGCCAAATTTTACACTAAAACTCAGCATTTTAATGCCCTAAAGCATATTTCCCTTCCCTTCTTTTCATTATCAATAGCATTAGTATGTCCTAAAACATATTTGGAGACTGTTCTTTTCACTGAAGATGGGCAAGGAAATAATGAGATAAACACTATTAGAGTTTGATTTTCATAGTCATGTTGAACAATTTAAGTATTGTAGTTTCTTATTTTGAGATGTTGTCATGTTGAAATTTGTGTGTTTTATCTTTTATATTATGTTGTGTCATATTTTATCATTTGAAATTTCAGTTTTTTTTATAAAAATATATATATATATATATATAATATTAACGTATCCGTATCTTAGTTTTTATAAAAATTACCGTATCTCGTACCCGTATTCGTATCCGCACCGGATACCATACCCGTATCCATGCAACGTAGCCTTTTATTCTCTGGTTCTGCTCTATGGTCATGTCCTAAAAGCATGGGAGTGGCAGTTGATTTGTTTTAGGGGTGAACCAATAGTGTCTTAACTAAGCAGTGCTTGCTGCATGGATTATCATAAATGGTTCAGAATGAACAAATTTCTTTAAATTTATGTGTGATAAAAAGAGTTATTGAGAACTTCATTGCTCGATGTTAAATTTAAATTTATCAGATACCATGAGCTGCTTTAATTTTCTTTCCAATATAATAGTCCATTGTTTTTTCGCCTTAAAGATAGGCCTTTAATTGATTTGTGGCTTTTTGTTTTCAACTGCTTAAGCTCTGGGTCAGCTTTATTTTCAGTTTATATTTAGTAATTGAATAAAATAGTTTCATTAATTTAACAACGGAAACAAAATTTCTGCAGGTCTATGTAGATACACAGGTAAAGAAAGCCTATGATAATTGGAATCAAGTCATAGAGTATGATGGCAAGTCACTGTTGAACTTCAAGCAAAATAGGAGGTCAAGTACCCGAAATGAACTTCAGATGGGTGCAATAGATTACCCAAATGCTGTAGATCATCAGCTGCAGTTACCACGGTTGCTGGTTCCAGTTCCTACTGAGCAAGTGCATTCAGGCCTACAGGTTGGAGGTAAGCGTTCCGACTACTGTAAATGTTTAGTTTTTAAGGATTTTTCATTTAAGTCATGTATAGCTCAGTTTATTCTTCCTGGAGTTATGCTCATAAACATCAATTTTCTTCCTGCCCGCTTACTTCCCCTTTTCCTTATTACAAGGCAGAAGCTTATCATGGTATGTGTAAAGGGTCTTTCTGAAGAATGCAAGCTTGCTATGAAGTAAGCTAAATAAATAAAAAGATGGAACCACCTAAGATATAAAAGTAATTAATACCTCTATTTTATCTAGCATCGCCATAGTACAATTTTCTTTGGCTGCTTTTTTTTTTTGGGTAAATTTCTTTGGCTGCTTTGGAACCTTTAGGTTATGTTGCTTGGACATGTTAAAGTTCGTTCAACACGATCCTGGACAACTCTGGATCTGTCTGACACTGCCAAAAAAATAAATGTTTGGACTTGTCTTTCATGGCATGATATAACCTCCTTGGCAGCAAGGAGATCTCTATATAGGTGGTGCTATCATGGTAAGAATGGAGAAGAGTGAGGCATAGAGAGAAAAAGGATAAATCAGTGAGTAACGAATAAAAATACTAAAAAAAAAAAAAAATATGAAAGTGGCTGACAGAATCATCTTGGTGCCAGAGATGATTTGGAGAAAGAGAACCATTTTGCTGCATTCCAAAAGGGGAGTGGAAAAAGAAATTAACGTTTTAACATGGGTTTCAGGCCTTAAGACTGCAAAAGTTTGGAAGCTGCTTGGTTTTCATTCTCTTTTTATTTCGTTTGGATGGGGCCTTGAACACTTTTTCTTTTCATTGCTGGGATGGCTCTGGATGAAAAGGGGTCTGCAGATGAAAAGACCTTGACCCTTTAATAGTTGTGGCCCCTATAAAAATAAAAGTGGTCCAAATTCACTTAACAAGGCTTGATTTTTCTAAATTTTTCCCCATGTATAATAGAATCAGAAAATCCAGATTACCAGAATAGGCTGACTTTATGGTAACCCAATTGCATCAAAGTAGCTATCGCATGTCATGTATTATCATCACCTAAATTCAAACTAACCTTCATAATCAAACAAATAAAATCCATATAACTCAATAATATATAATGCTCAAGTAAATGTAAAACGTACCATTTATGATAAAAAAATGTAAAACAAGTCCCATACCATGTTCTTCCTTGGACTGTTTTATGCTGTATCCTTGTCTTAAGTTTAGGGCAATTGATGAGTTAGACACCCAGACACATAACGACACTCAACAACTGTACCCCTAGGATCAACAACATGGTCTTTAGGGACTGCTCTAGATTTATGTCTTGGCATTATCTGAGGTCATAAATGGGAGGCTTCATCTTTGTAGATTGTTTTAAAATATAATTATAGATAGATATTGGGTGTGGAAGGAAAGTAATTTTCTAATCTTTGTAGTTCAAAAAGCAATATTCAACATCATAGTGTCGTTAAAACTGGTTGAACTAAGGAATTCTTTGAAGTCAAACTGACTTTCTTCTAGATAACAATTGTTATAGTGAAATTTTTTTTAGTTATAGAGATCCAGTTGATCATGTCTTGCTGTAAACAAGATGAGGTAATGTATTGCTTAACATCAGATAGTGAAGTACCTTGGTCGTTGGAAATTATGGCTTTGTCGTTGGAAATTATGGCTTTTGTGTGATTACATTTTATCTGCATCTGATACAATTGTTTCTCAAACATACTGAAGGAAATATATACCATTCTTATTGTAATTGATGCCTTTTGTCAAGATGCCTAGATTAAAAAATGTTGTAAAGAAATGTCAATAATAGCCCCTATCAGTCGTCTAAACTCTAAATCAATAATTTCGTCGTGAATTACAGCAAAGTTGCTGTGATTTTAGTTGAAAATATTTCATTCTATTATTGTTTTAGAGTTAAATACTTCTCCCCTAAAAGACTTGGTTGATATTTTACCCTTTAGGATAGTGCCTCTTGTTATAGCATTGATTCTTGTTTAAGATCTTAATGTCTTGGTACAGCGTTCAGGTTTAGAACCACCTTTTCTTTGTTTCATCCAATCACAGCTGGCATTAGGGTATCATCTTTTTTTTCCTTTTGGTTATTTCAGGGTATAATGATAGTCAGTTGACCAGATACTCAGGGCAGTCCCAGCTTGTGAATTCAAATTCTCGTAATCGATTTGACAGCACGCAATTTGTGCCACATGACCAGCTGATTAACAATTCTCTGCAACCTCAAAGCTCGAAAAATGATAACAATGTTGTTGGGCTGGCTCTTGGTCCTCCACAGTCATCTGCCACAGGGTTCCAAAATATTGGTTCTTCAATGCAGCCATCAAATCTTAATCCTTTTGATGACTGGATGAACAACCAGGATAAGGGGGTTGAGGACTTTTTTTCGGAGGAAGAGATTCGCATAAGAAGTCATGAAATGCTTGAGAATGAAGATATGCAACACCTTCTCCGCCTCTTCAGCATGGGAGGTCATGCTTCTATTAATGTGACAGAAGATGGTGGGTATGGATTCCCAAATTACATGCCATCCCCAATGCCAAACTTTGTAGATGAAGATCGTTCACGTCCTGGCAAAGCTGTTGTTGGGTGGCTGAAGATTAAGGCAGCAATGAGATGGGGCTTCTTTATCCGGAAGAAAGCTGCTGAGAGACGGGCACAGATAGTTGAGCTAGAAGAAGAAGAAGAAGAAGCAGAAGAATAGCTATCAAGTCTTTTTTTTTAAGCAGCAAGCCTTGCATTTCTGACTATGGTTTTGGAAGATACTAGAACTCCATGAATGCCAGGGACAAACTAGAGGTACTGATCGCACGGAATTATTGGTTTCAGAACTCCTGAAGACCCTAATTAGACATTGGGAATCTCTTCTTGTACAGTTTCCTCTACAGTAAGCTGTTTCTTTGACTCCCCTTAGTAATTTGCTTTACCATTGGTTTGTTGTGTATGATTATTTGAGTTTCTGTTAAGGGGGTAAATTTGCTTTTAAGTTGATGTCCCCTCCCCTCACATTGCCTTATTGACTGATTTTTCTAAAGCATTAGGTGTGACCTAAGTTGTTTCAGTTAATTGTTGTATAAGGCTATAAGCATTGTGACCGTGGCTACTTATTTCTTAGTGCAGTTGCTTCTCTCAAATGTTGTAGAATTTTTGAAGCTATTGTCGCGGTCGAGCTTGGTCTCCTTCGAGCTATGTGAGTTGAGTATCATCACTGCTTCATGGGACATAAAGTTCCTCTGAATGTTCAACCCTGGATAATCAAGAAACTGACTCAATTTAAGACCGGGGAATGCTGAAATGGTTGTTACCTTAACCAATTTTATTGTCTAGCGGAGAAGTATATAAAAAATCTTGGTCTCAATTTAGGGGCTTTTCCCAGGTCTTGAGTATTTTTCAAGGTAATGGGTGAATTATATGGAAACTTTTTTATGAAGTTTTCTAGGAGATGGTCAAGGAGGGAGTATCTTAGTATGCCTTCATTGAGATTCCCCTTTAGGGGTCTTTTTGTGCTTTGTCTTGAATAAAAATAACACAAGAGTTAAAAGACTCAGAAAGGAAAACAATCAAAAAATTAAAATAAAAAATCTTGGCGACGGGACATATATATATATATATATATATATATATATATATATATATATATAGTTTTTAGAATGAATTTTTTTTTTGATTGTTATTTTTTTTATTGGAAAGATTTTCCCAATCATGAGTGACTTGGCAGTTGCCACCAATGCCGTCAAAAGAAGGAAGCTCAACCTGTCGTTAGCGAAGAAATTTAAGATTTGGATGAAGCCGATAATGCGTAATTAATCAATTACAATTTTGAATTATATAAGGTCCATCAAAATATTATATAAAACTCATGTTTTTAAGTAATGAACTCTACATAATTCTGTGTTGTGATTGAATAATTATAAAATTATAATAAAAAAAATTGCATTAAAAATGCTCCCGAAATAGGATAACCATATTGACAACCTTTGAATCCAAACCAAACTACAGGTATCTAAGCTTGGTTATGATTCAAATTCCAAATGCAACAAGTGAATTTCGCATGTGAATAATGGAGCCGATAAAAGTTATGACCCACCAAATCTCATTGCTAATTTTCAGTTGACTTGTAGATTTATTCATTGGTGTTGATTTTCAAATTTGTCCTGGTTGTTAAAGATCGTTAAGAGGCGTTTCGTTTCGTACTTTGGTACCCAGTCAGTATCTCTCGTAAATAAGCAAAGAGATCAAATAAAATGAGATTGCGAGTGAAAGTGAAGAGAATATCTATGATGAAGGTGTGAATATAATTTTAGAATACGTTTAGTATGTTGAAAAGTATTCATTTTTTTTGAAAATTTAATTGGTGAAAATCTGATTCTCATGTTGAAAAATAATCATTGAGAATATAACTTTTCTTTTGGAATTATTTCTCATAAACATTGAATTTTGATATGAAAAAGTAACTCTTCCATGTAGTTGAAAAATTAAAAATATTAGTAAGATAAAATTACCAATTTTCCTATTTGATTTAATATTATCAATTGAAATATTATTTTTAAATATTTAATCCAAATATTTGTTAATAATAAATATCATTGAAATATTTAAATAATATTTAATTTGCATACAGTCTTTTAATTTTTCAACTATATGAAAGTAATTTCGAAAATTTATTATTAACAAACATTTTTTAATCCTAAAAGTAACTCAAACTATCAATTGAAATATTATTTTTAAATATTTAGTATAAATATTTACTAATAATAAATATCATTAAAAAATATTAAAATTAATAAAATTTACCTTTTATTTGATAAAAATAATTTCGAAAATTAGCACCACATTCTAATAATTCAATATATTAATAGGGCATAACAATTGACATTTTCATTTATTACTTTTGGTCACGATAAATTTACTCAATCCGGCGTTAGAGATTTGTATGTTAGTTAAAATAAATATTAAATTAGATTTTAATAGAGAGAAAAAAACCATTATATAAAATTAATTTTTTTTATATATAATCAATTTGTTAAATAATTGATTATTGAAAATATGATAGATTATCATATTAATATTTAAAACAATTGATTCAATGAATTTTAATATTCAACATGTAAATATATTATGATTTATATTAAGCATACGTGTGTGTATATATATATATATATATATATATATATATATATATAAATTGTACACATTAATAATTAAATCAAAATAGATAAATTGTTATATTTAAAAAAGAAATAAGATTACGATTTTAGAGTTGGTAAGACAATACAAAAATGTACTACTATTAGTTATTTCTCAATTATTTGTTTTAATAAGATCTTAAATAAAACCTAAATTTTTAAAAAAATCATGATTAAAAATTACTTGACATATATAATATATATTTTAATAATTTACTATTTGAATAATAATTATTAAATAGTAATGATCAATGAAGATAAAATTATTTTTTTAGCTTTAATATATTAAATTTTAATTTTTGATTAAAAAGGTTTAAAAAAAATTAGAATAAAATTGATAATTAATGTTTTTGTTTTATAAAAAATTATTTAATTACAATTTGATCATTATTATTTTTAACATTAAATTCGGATTATTAAGGATTTATGATTGGATCGGTCTCGGGTTCAAGTTATTTCGGATTTGAGTCATTTTGGGTTTTCTCAGATTCGAATTTTTTACTTTTTTGATTAAATCGGGTTTGAGAGAATTCGAATTTGAATTTTTTCGAACGAATTTTTCAGTTCAAATTTATTTTACCACCTCTAACTATGAGCCTATTCCACTTACAACGTGTTTTATCTCTCAACTACAATGTGAACTGAGTTCTCTTCCCTATTTAATAGAATCTAAAAGATTTTATTGGAAATTTAGGCTTTGTTTGATAAAAATGAGAAAAATTGTTAACATAATGATTAAACTGTAAAGTATGAAAGTGGCTATAAATCTTAATCATTTGATTAATAAATTTTCTTTTCTTACCCTTTCGGTCATTCTTATCCAGCAAAAGTCTTAATTTAGAGATAGAAACACAGTGTTTTTAATTCAAAAAGTCGAATTTAAATCCATTTAAAAAAAAAAACCCAAAGGATCCTTAATGGATAAGTAGAGGACAGAGGCAAGTAATGGGTGATAGAAAGCAAGTCTTGATGAAGTAATTAATGGTCCCATAAATTATTCGTCAATTAATGATATATATATATATATATATATATATGGTTCACCAATGGGCAAAATTATCCGAATATTGTGAAAAAAATAAAAATTTTCAAACTACCTATATTATGAAATTATATATCAAAATACGTTTAAAAAAATATCAAGGGAAGTCGTCATATGATATGGCAACTTCCTATGGTGTATTTTAAAAAAAATTAAAAATTTAAGAAAGAAAGTCGTCATAAAAATTTGAAAAACATAGGTCAGAAGTCGCAATATCATATGGTGACTTCTGATCTTTATTTTTTAATTTTTTTTTAAAATCTAGTTCGGAAGTCGCTAATCATATGGTGACTTTCGAACTATTTTTTTTAAAATTTTAAAATTATAACCGTTTTAAAACGGTAAAAAAATAAAAATAAAATTGAAAGGCAACGGTCAAATGACCGTTGCCTTTCCCACCACCCACCCACCCCCTACAATTCACCTATAAATACCCCCTTATATTCATTTTTCTCATACAAACTCTCAAATTCTCTTTTCTTCCTCTTATTTCATACAAAAAAAAAAAAAAAAAAAACTCAAATTTTCTCTTAGCGTTGATTTTAAAATGGCTTCATCATCATTGAGGTTGCAAGATAATCACATATCCGCGGTTATATATCAAGAGGCTAGTAAATTTTTTATAATTTTTTTATAATATAATATAATATAATTAATTATCATTATAATTGTTATTAATTTTGTATTAATTTTGTTATTATTTTTTTATAAAATTATTATTTATAATAATAATTTTATAATTAATTATCATTATATTTCAAAGAGGTTGCATTTTTTTATTTATGATTTTATAATTATTTAATTTAATTAATTATCAACAGGACCCTGTTCGTGTCTTACGTTCGAGAAATTTTTTTTTGAAAATCCGCATCCATCTATTATCGACCACTTAAAGAGTGCCGGATTTTATTATGCAAGTCAAATTCGACAATGTATGCTTCTGCCGGACTTAATTAGTGCGTTGGTTGAACGATGGAGATCCGAGACGCACACTTTTCATTTTTCGTGTGGTGAATGCACGATCACTTTAGAAGATGTTGCGCTCCAACTTGGACTACCAATGGATGGCATGGCAGTTACAGGAGTAAGTCTTCTAGAGTGGAATGAAGAGTGTCAAAATTTATTAGGCTCTGTACCTCCAGAAAAGTATCTCAAGGGCTCAATGGTGACAAAAACGTGGCTGCAGTCATTGCAAAATCTCCCCAAACACGCAAGCGAAGAAGGGGTAAAATATGCTGTTAGAGCATATATTTTACGTTTGATTGGAGGAATGCTAATGCCAGACAAATCGAGCAGTCGGGTACATTTAATGTATCTTCCATTGCTTTGTGATTTAGAGCATGCAGCAAATTATTGTTGGGATTCTGCGTGTTTGGGGTTTTTGTATAGAAAAGTATGGCAGACTATAGTTCCAAAGAGCCATGACATAGGTGGATATTTACTGCTTCTGCAGTCATTGGCTTGGCATCGATTGCCATTTATTACTCCGCGAGGGAATTTTTCGCCTCTATACCCCCTTGCAAGCAAGTAATAATACTGACTATTTTATTAATTTTGTATGAACTTGTATTTTTATTAAGTCTATTAAGATTTTATATGCTTTTTAATAGGTGAAGTCATCCTAAAGATTGTAGCGATATTTCGCTCGACTTTCGAAATATAAGATCACTACTAGATCGAGAAGGATATCATAATGTAAATGTTTCGATTGTTACATTCAAATATTTTTGTATTTAATCCATATAAAACTAATAATTTGTAATAACTATTCGCAGTTTGTGTGGATGTCATATTCTTCAAATGAAATTATGGCATGCCTTCCATCAGATACAACTATAATTGTAATATATGAATAGCAAACACAGCATTGATATGCTTTGCATATGTAGAGTGACATGCTACTGACAGGGTATTGCGACAATTTGGGATGCAACAACCAATTCCACAACCACCGGTGAACCTTGATAAGGTTCACAAGATTGATATGCGTGGGCGTCATGAAGTATTTTGGCCTACGAAGTATCGACAATGAATCCAGTTGTGGAATCTACGTTCTGAACAAATTCTGACAGGTATACCTATTGTTCGTAATAATTTCAACCCATCTGCTGATTACATAAGATGGTATAAAAATGAAGGTCGACCTTTTGTTTGTCCACCGTCGGAGTTTGAGGATGCTAGGAGTATGCCATTTCCCGGACAGACTTCAAATCCAGTCCGTCCTATACACGAAATGGAAGTTCCTAGACCTAGCCGACAACATGGCGGAAGCGTCAACCGGCCTCATCACATGCGGCGGAGTTCACTGCACCGAGGATGTCATTTAGTCATCCTGAACCTCAACCAGAACATGGCATAGCATTCAGTCATCGTCATTCCGTCAGTCACCCCGGATTTGATGTTGATGAGTGTTACCGACCATCACCGCCAATGACGAGGTTAGATGACCAGCTTCTCACCCCAAGTCCAAGTTCAGCATATCTAACTACAATGTATCAGTTTGGAACCCCTGCGTCAGCATTTGATACTACATCATTTTTGGGTCCATCTAGTAGCCAGGTTTCCTTTATGGGTGGACTAGCTGCTGGCTCCTCGAGCAATGGATTTTCATTTTTTGATGCAGAACATATGGGTCCCTCTAGTAGTATGTTCCCATCGACTGATGTGGGTGAGCATGCGGATGACATACAACCAGAACCAGTGGCGGTAGGTCGAGGACGAGGTCGACAACGAATATGTGCCATTGACGAGGTTGAACGACGGGTGCAACCACCACACAATAGGAGAGCTCGACATTGTTGCTCAATACCATGCAATACGAGAGCTCCTTCGTAAATAATTAGAATAAATGTACTTTTGACGTGGCATCAATAAAATATATTATTTTAAGATCACGTAGACAAAATAACAAACTAAGTTGGCAAAAATACCACATCAAATTATTTTTTGCCAACTTAGTTTGTTATTTTGTCCACGTAAGCTTAAAATAATATATTTTATTGATTCCACATCATCAAATAAACATAAGGTTAAATGTCACGTCAGTTTTTTTAACAGTTTTCGTTACACTAGTTAGTGATTTTATCTTTTTGCTTCAATTTTAAAAGTACATGGACTAAATTACTCAGTTTTATAGTAGATGGACTAATTTGCATTAGATGATATATTATAGGGACTTCTCAGGTATTTTGACCGGATTCATGGCAACAGCCGAGTAATTAATCCGTGATCCCTACCTATTCCCATAATGTTTTTCCCCCTTATTCTTATGATTTTGCTGAATATCAATTCTATTGTTTTTTTAATTGTTTATGTTTTTTTATTTATTTATAATACTGTCAACATATCCTCAAGCTTTGTTTTAGGCACTAATTTGGCACATTCAGGATTTAATTTCAAAATATTCTCACAAAAATCGAACTTTTATCGATAAAAGAAAGAAGATTTCTCTCCTCAACAAACTCTAGTGAATAATTATCTTTTATTTTTTCAATACGTCTATCATGATTATGAGACTCCATTATAATTTATTAAACTTACACATATATGAATTATATTTAGAAAAAGATACCAAAAAAAAAAAGGAGAGAAGTTGAACTCAAATAAAAGGAGATAAATAAAATGTTAGTAATATTTAAATTGATTTTAAACATTAAATTTTAAAAAAAAAGTGATATATATATATATATATATATAAACTTAGAATCCCCAGCCTCTTATATTTGGCAGATGGCATTTAAACAAAACAAGAACTTTAAATTTAAGAGTACTCACGAATTGAAATGCATGATAAATGTTAGTATTACTTTAGGTAAACTTTTAAAGTGAAATTCATTACAATATTGTTAAAATGATGTAAAATTTAAAATTTAAAAATTGAAATCTATATAGCTTGATATAAGTTATATAAATAAATTAATAATATGTAAATGAACTAGTCAAAAATAATTTTTATATGTACATTAAATAACAGTATATATTAATATTCTTTTCAACAATAGAATTTTGTTATAAATTATAATGAAAGTATGTATTTAAATAAAATAATACTAAAATTTATTAAACTTATTTGTATGTTTGTATATACGTATTCAATCTGACAAGTTTAATGAATTATTAATTTTAATTTTTTTGTTGTTGATAAAATTACAAATACAAAAGTAAAATATATATGCAATAGCAATTAATCATTAGTTGAAGTATGAAAAATCAACCAAATAAAATCAAATAAAAAATCAAAATAAAATTAGTAAATTACACCGGTGATCCTAAACTTTGGGTTGCATATTGTTTGATTTTCAAAATTTCAAAAATAGCCTGTTGATCTATATATTTTCATAATCATAATGAAATAATCCTTCTATTAGTTAAATGTAATTTTAAATGCGAATCGGCACACACGTGATTGATACGTTTTACCAGCTAGCAGGTATACAAAAAAGAAAATTTAGATTTTTATAAAATTGAGATATTTAAATTCATTTTCAGAATAATAAAAAAAAAAAGAAATCGTATAAAAAAAGAAAAAGAAGGGGAAGAAATTGCTTCGAAAAAACGAAGAAAGAGTGGGAGAAATCGCAGGGAGAAAACAAAAGGTTGGCCATCTTGCTTGCTTGCTTCCACTCAAAAACCTTGAAAAAAATTCTGATCTATCGTCATAGCTTCACGCTTCTCTTTGATCACTCTCTTCTTATTCTTCAACTTAGTTAAAAGATTCTCTGCATTTTATTTTCCTTATTTACACCATTATATTTTAAATTTTTTTAAAGAAGAAAATGTATTTTTTTAGGTGGGGTTTGATATAGAGTGATCTCTTTAAAATTAAAAATGATCTAATTACCGTGATTAGATATGAATAAGTTAATAATATTTAAATTATACTCATTAGTACTAGTTCATACTAGACCTGCTCACGGGCCGGGCAGTCCGTCCTGCCCGACCCGTATTAGGCCGGGCCTACATAGGGATTTTAGTGATCCGGCTCGACCCGGCCCGGATCACTGTTCATCTAATAAAAAAATATTTTTAAATTTAAAAATATATAGAAAAAATAATTTTTTTTTTAATATAGTGAACAGTAAATATAGGCTGGTGGCCCGACTCGGCCCGATCTATGAGCACCTCTAGTTCATACCTTATAATTTTTATAAAATATTAAATTCTTATTTTATAAATGGTTCATTCAATAAAAATTGAAATTGTTACTTTCATTATATAATCTTATTAATAATAATGTTATTTTGGGTGTTATATATTAAGTTATTTTTTTATACAATACCAAGCACAGTGATTTAAGATTAGTAGTGATCTATAATATTATATAAAATATAGTAATTTAAAATCACTAGTGATGAAATCATCTTGATAATCTTATCACCATGATAATTAGATCACCACGATAATCTTAAAAACGATATCAATCACTGCCTTACAGTTTCATTAAACGAGATAATGCTGGAAGAAGGGTGCATACTGATGACAATGATCGACGGCCAGAAGCTGAAGATGAATCCACACTCAGTCCTCGCATGTCCTGGCTCCTCTGATCTGATGCTCCTTGATTCTTCCAATAGTCACTTCAACACTATATCATTTCACTCTCTAACGATACCAACATCTATGTTATGTTATGTGAACTCTTCATTTTTTTTTAATATCTTTATCTGATATCTGTATCTGACACATATTAGGATATGAGTATGGGATATGATCCTCCAATATATGGGAAAACATTTTAAAAAAATTGAATATGCTTGTGTTGGACACATACGTGTATTTGACATATTAAAAAGGATAATATCATATTTAACCTTGAATTATAGTAAATTATTTAATGTGATACATGTACTTTAAAAATGTGTAATATAACCCCTGAATTATAATTCTGTTAATCAATGTTAGATCTATACTTAATATTGTTAATTTTCAACATACATGGCACCACACAGCGATTATCATGTGTATTAATAATAAGAAAATCATTTTATTTTAAAAATAAAACTAATATTTTTTTTGAAAAATAAAAATTAATTTTTTTCTCTCTCCCCTTTCCCTTTCTCCTGCAATTGCTCTCTTTCAAATCGATCTTGCCTACCAACGCCAGATCTGGCCTCCTTGTCCAGACCCGGCTAGTAACTGGCCCAATTCGACATGAAATAAGAGAATTGGAGAGAGAGATATGGGGAGGAGAGTGGAGAAAGACAAAGAGAAAATAAAGAAAAATAAATTAAAAATATTTTTTAAAAATATTTTAATTTTTAAAATGATATGTAAAAAGATGAAGTGATAAAATAATTTGACAAAATATGTCATGTAATCATTTTGTTGGATAACAATCACGTAGTCCACTTTATTTAACGGTATTAACTTTGTGTATCATGTGAATAGAAGAAATGATAATACGAATATCATAATAGATATTTTAAAAATAAAATTATCATATTAAATAATTTACTATAATTCATGATCAAATAGGGTACTATTCTTATTAAAAAAAATGCCAAGTGAGGTCTCAATTGTTTTTTTCCTTTTTCTATTCATAATTAGTGGCCTGTTTTCGTATTAAATAAGAAATTAACTTTGATTTAAAAAAGAAAAAAAAAATTAGGTGCTGTAACTGACGTCGATGGCCGGCGGCTACTCAAAGGCAATAGGAAACAAGGACGGGCCGGCACAGAACGCAACGTTTTCTAATGATTTTGAGGTAGCTATAGATGCATTTTACTAGTTGTGAATAGGGATGATAAAATTTGAATCGATGAATTTTGAATTAATTCGTTTCGAATGGAGAGATTTTTTTTTTTTTTTTTAACAATGGAGACAGGATGGGACGGAACGAGTTTTTTTTTGTTTGAAAGGTGAGGATTAAACAGTTTTGATAATTACCTGCTCCGTCCCGCCCTGTTTCGAATATTAAAATTATTATTTTACCTTTAAATATTTAATTTTTAAAAGAAAAATAAAGTAATATAACTAAATTTATTATTTTTATTTTTTTTTAAAACTTGAACTTAATACTTATCTTTGTTTTTTCCTAGATTAGAAAGCCATTATATTTAAATTTTTTACAATATTTTATTATTTTAAAAAATAAAAATAATTAGTAAATATCAAATGAGATGGAGCGGGACAGGACGATTATGAAATTAACCGACATCCATAAAGGTGATAGTAATATTAAAATTTTAACATCTACAAAGATGATAATAATATTAAAATTTTAACATCTACAATATAACAAGACGGGAGCGAAACAAAACAGTCCAATGATGGACAGTATCTGCCTCTGTACTGCCCTATTATCATCCCTAATGCTGGAGCTCGGCAGTCAATCCGTCCGCCAGATTTATCTTAAGCCGTAGGATTGCACCCGCATTCTTACAATCACGAGTATGTCAGCTGACATTTAACAAAAGGATTATTTCGTTATGAACATGGAATTATCGAAAACAACAAATTATTTTTAAAATTTTGAGAATTAAAATGATACTCAATTCAAAATTTAGATATTACAAGTACTATTTACCAATAATAAAATCTGATATAAAGTTGCCTTCACACGTTATGAGAGTTAATATGAAAGTTCAAAGTTATATAATCATTTTATATATTCATAATTATATACTTTGTTCATTCTTTTTTGCTCATAAGTTTTGTGGGACAGCGATTCGAAATTTTTTTATTTTTTTTATTCAAGTTCAGTCTTGAGCAAGTTTGGATTGACTCGTTTTATTATTTAAATAATATTAAAATTTTAAATATTATTTTTATTTTTATATTAATATTTATATATTTTTATAATTAAATTAAAAAAAATATTTTTATTATATAAATAGTGATTCGAGTCGAACCAAATCAACTAAAAAAAAATTTAAATTCGATCTAATATGAACTGAACGAACTATCCGACCCTTAAACAGACGTGTTCTTCCCTTGATCCATCCACCTTTATTTTTTTCTCTCTCATGAATTTCATGATATGGGCTTCTCTTCTACCAACTCTCAAGTTCTTGCCATCCCACCTCATATCATATGGAATGGGTATGCAACAAATTATTAAGTTTTATGAGGGGCCATTTGCTGACGTGGCAATGTTTGATAATTTGACGAAATTAAAACACCAAGATATTCATACTCAGGTTCTTCTAGTTTAATTTAAGAATTTTGTTAACCAATATTTTAAGAATATATTTTAAAATATTATATATAATAATATTTTTATTTAATATATTAAAAAAATTAAATAAAATTATCAATTATTGTATTTAATATAATATTATTTTTATTATAAATAGTATATAAATTAACTTTTTAGGATACTCTTTAATAAAATTATTAATAATTTTATTTTAGTTTTTTTTATTATATAAAATACCCATAAATAAAGCTAAGAGAGCATCAATGTCATAAGCGGCCACAAAATCTGGCGCCGAAAGAGGGAAAGATAGGCTCACGTTGAAATCTGTTTATGCAGCAGATTTCAGATTATATTAGAACAAACAAACAAACAATCCTGCAATTTTCAACCTAAAAGTTGATGCATTCGTTCCAATTTTCCAATCTACAAGTTAAGAAAACAAGAAAAAGGCTGCTAAAATCCAAATCTGCATGCTCCTCCTTGAATAGATTTTTTCTGTCCTTTTTTTTATTTTTTTTAATGATTTTTTTTGTCATATGTTCAAATAAAAAGTATTAATATTTAATTGTTTATCAATAAAAAGACATTGAAAAAACACTAAAAAAAATACCAAAAAAATACAGAGGAAATATGTTCTTTAAGTCTGCACCGTATTAAAGTCCTCTTTTTTACTTTTTACTTTTTTTTTTTTAACTTTGTCAATGAGAGTATCTGTCACTACATCAAAACTAGTCTTAGATAATATATTTTTATAATATTTCTCAAATATTGTTAAAAATAGCAAAGGTAACACTTTGACTGCATTTTACATATTATTATTATATATTATAATGATCAATAATTATAGTATTTTTTTAAAATTTTAGAAGCATTTGACATGTGCTGTTATAAATCTTATCATATAAAAATACTTTTGGTAGCACTTATAATTATTATCATTGAGATCTTTTGCAGCAAATAAAAAATGCATAAAAAATGTCATGAAAAACTGTTATAAAGTAAAAATATCAGTATTTTGATAAATCTTATTATACATATATAAAAATATTACTAAAGACATAAGGTTGCGACCACATATACAATACATGAATAAATGCTATCTTATCTTATAACATCAATTTTTTTAGTTTTCACAACATTTCAAAATGCTGTTATATATAAAATTTGGCATAATGTGTTAAGAATTACACATTAATTATTTGAGACTAAAAGTTTGATCAAATAATAATTGGACTAGCCACCAGGGTTTTAACCATCTATCAAGCAAGATACAGTGTCCAATCTTAAATACTTGGTAAGTAACTAAGTATAACTTTAACAACATATTTTACCAATTGAATTACAAGTTCCCATGTCAGGAAACCATGCAAGGTTTGATTTTTTTATTTTATTTTTTTGGTGTATAAAACAATGATTTTTTTAATTAAAAAAAAAATCGAACCTGACTTTTTAAGCTATAAATACATTGTAAAAATGAAGAGAAATATGAACAGTTGGGTCAAACTTGAGTGAATAGATTTACTTTTTTTGGGATTACTAATTCAATAGCAAGTTAGCAACTGATCAAAAATCCACTTTCCGTAGGCAAGGCAACTTGTCAGATATTATCTGCAAATTCGTTTTTAAGTAATTAAGATTTTGAGTAGGGATGGCAATTTAAAATGTGAATTCGGATATTCACGGATATTCGATCTGTTTTTTACGAATTTGAATTTGTGGATTCGGATAAAAGTCGAATTCGGATATTATAATTACTATTCGCAGCGAATTCGAAAAGAATGCTGATATGAAACCTCGGATATCCATTATCCGAATTCGCATTACTTCTGTGGATTCGGATAGCGAATTCGGATATCTGAATTCGAATCCACTTATTTGTAAAACACATAAATTTTGTTTGATTTTATATTTTTATTTATAAAAAAATTTGATTTATAGAATTCGAATTTTTAGCAGATTCGAATATCCGGCAGATAATGTTATTTAATTCGAATTTGGATTCGGATAGTAATACGCGGATTAAATGCGGATAATTTGAGGATTCAAATTTTAAAATAATTTTACGAATTCAAATTCAGATAATACAAATAATATAGATATTCAATCCATTGTCATTTTTAATTTTGAGGTTAAATTGTTCGCCCATTTGGTGGAAAGCAAATTAACTATTATTTTATCAATCATCTAATAAATATGTTTTGGCAAATTATGTATCAAATATCAACCAAAAACATATAACAATTAGGGAATGTTGCAAATCTTTAATTTTGAGGTTAAATTGTTCGCCCATTTGGTGGAAAGCAAATTAACTATTATTTTATCAATCATCTAATAAATATGTTTTGGCAAATTATGTATCAAATATCAACCAAAAACATATAACAATTAGGGAATGTTGCAAATAAATTTTGTCTGGAAACGGAAATTAAAGACACTTTGGAAACAATAAAAAGCAAAACCACGGAAAAAAAAAAGAAAAAGATTAAGGGTTAGTTTAGTATTGCTGTTGAAAAAAATTTAGATTGAAAAAATCTTGAATAAAAAAAAATGTATTTTAAAGTATAGTGAGAAAAATCTGATTTATGAATTGGATTTAAATTTGATACATTGTCAGTGTATAGATTTATATACTGACAGTAAACCATATGATATCACTTGTTAAAAGTTATAATTATCTGTATTTATTTTTAAAGATTTTTAAATTTGTTTATTAATGAGATCGTATGATTCACTAATAGTGTATAAATTTATACACTGATAGTATATCAAATACAATCCCTTAAGAATTTTAAGTGTTTAATTTTTTTTATGAAAAAAGTACTATGATGATAAAAATAACAAAAAGAAAAGTACTATGATGAATTAAAATTTAAAAAAAGATATGCATATATAAAATAATAAAAATCTAGAGATACGATAATAATAAAATTATTTTATTCAAATTAAAAAAATATCAAAATTTTGTTTTTTTATTTGGATTACAAAATCATAATTTTATATGTAAAAGTTAAAATTTTTTGTCCGTTTAATATTTTTTTAGATAATTTAAATTTGTATTAATTTAAAAAAGTAGGCAAGCCTACTACGGTGTTAACAAGCTGTCCAAACAGTACCAATTTCAATGCTAAAAGGACCTAAAAAGAGAGAGAAATCCTAACAAGTCTGCCACAGCTTGCAACTACGTGGCTTGCGACAAAACACTCGGGTGGGGGATATCAATATTCTATATCTTCATCTATACTACGTTCAAAAAACCCATATATTGAGAGGGTGACGAAGAGAGTAAAGATAGGGTTGGTTGGTTTGTTTTTAAGGGTTCTTTTCCCATTAGTACTATCTTGAAAACAAAATGAAAATGAAAAAGAACCCTAGCTAATTCCTGATGCCTCCCTCTCAAAGGAGCTCCCACCAACAGTCCAAGAATCCAATGTTTTTCTTGAGGTTTACTTTCCCAAACTAATACCTCTTCAGTCTTCAGCCTGCACTTCTCTGATCTGATGCCCCAAGAATTGTTATTACTTAGCTGTCTCAACTCTCTGGATTTGAAAGTTATGAAGAAGCAAAGAAAAGATGAGACAGCCGGGAAGGCTTTGAAACTGATGAGACTATATATCTTTGTTAAACTGATGAGTTTCTTTAAGATTATTATGATTTGTTTCTGTTTTTTTTTTTTTTTTTTTTTTTTTTTTTTAGATTTCTGCTGATGAATTATGGTTGATATATCAGAGAAATATTATATGTTTCTCAAATTATTGTATATCCAAAAATATGAATAAAACTGATGTTACTCAGATATCTCTCTCTGATCTTTCTCAGTTTTTCTTCTCTTCCTCCTTTAGGAGAATTAATAATTCAAAGGAATAATATTATCATTTCATCAATATTTCTCAATAGCTCTCTCTGCATGTCTCTCAAGCACTGTCTATACAAGGAAATTAATTGCTGAGATGGTTAGAAAAGGGATTCAGCCAGGGGCAAGATGAGAATAAAAGATTCAATGGGTTCATTTCATATCTTCCTTCATCAACCCATAGTTTTTTTAAATGATTTCTTAAATGGTTTCTATTAGAAAATTAAAGACTGAAAGAAGAAAAAAAAAAAACTTTGAGAGGTGTAGAATATTTTTTTTTTATTTTAAATTTTAATATATTTTTAAGATACAACAAATCCCTCAACAATCTGAGCAGAACTTGTGAAAATAATTAAATAGAAAAATTCTTTATATAGATAACAAACAGACATATCTCTCAATAAGATACCATTTTGTAAGAGATGTATTATTGTACAATACAACTTTTACATATAAAATTAAAAATTGTTTTTATAAGACAATTTTTACAATGTAAGAATTGTGTTTTTACAAGATAACTTTTACAATGTAGAATTGTGTCTTTACAAGACAATTTTTACAATACAAGAGTTGCATCTTTAATCTTTGACTTTTCTAGACAATGTGAGATCTAGTTACCCACCAATCTTATAAACTATTAACAATCTCCAATTAGTTTAGAATGTTGGTAATTTAACCAACCTGTAGCCTTTTCACATTTCCAAATATTGTATACAAGAAGGTATCTCTCGATTGAACCACAACTCCTAATATTAGTATTGGAGATACACCACACATAATACTCATTTATATTTCTGTCAGAACTTGTTCACTTTTAGTATTGTCATAACAGTTTTTTGACCGCTGGACGAATTTAAAAAAAAAAAACATATGGAGTCATCACCAATCTTTTTTGTTTAGGTGTGACTGGTCACTTATAAAAACCGGTTTTAGTAAATTATTTTAAAATTAATTAAAATATTTTTTAAAACCAATTTCGAAGTCTGCGCTTTAAACCAGAGAGAAAACAAAATCAGGTTCGGGAGTCGGTTACGTGCGGAAACGATTAGCACCCCCCACGACACTTGTTTAGAAAATGGTACCATTTAATTATGTGTTATTCTTTAATCTTAATAAAACGATTTTAATTTTGATATTTAAGAATAATTCTCATGACTGTCTTTATTGCAAATTTCGTAAAAAACAAATTATTTCATTTAGGACTAAAATGAAAATCTTCGGCATTAGAAGCTTTTCCCAAATTCTCCAACGTCTAGGCAGAATTTGAGAAGGGTTTCCTTGCTTTCAGATTTGCATAATATTCTTCTAAATCGATTAATGTTCCTTTGTAAACAACAATTATTCAAAATCCCCCAATGTTTAGGCAGGATACCGATATTTATTTTTACTCGGAATATTATTTTATTTTTGTTTCATACCCTCTTAAAACTCTCGGTTTTCCCTTTTATATTTTATAGAAAAAGTGATATGCAACGAAAGGAATAAATAAAGAGTGATAATTTAAACAATAAATTGTTTGATTTTAGAAATAAGATTTTATTTGGGTGAGGATAAAAATCTTCGATGTGAGAGCTTTCCCAAATTCCCCATTGTCTAGGCGGAATTTGGAGAAGATCTCTACATTTGGAAATTCAAACCCCGATCCTTGGAATTGACGTATTTCTATTTTTGATTCAAAATATACAACAACATGGATGATGAATTATTCTAATTGCAAAATAGAATATTTTACTTTTTATGGCAGTACGAGAACCCTCGATGTGATATTTTCCCCAAATTCCCCATCGTCTAGGCAGAATTTGGAGAAGATCTCTACACTTAAAAATTCTCATTATAAGTATATTATTATGATTAATCGAGAAAACTCTTCTACTTTTTTTTTTTTTAAAATTTTTATTTAATGTTTGTGCTGCGTAACCTATTATGAATAGTATTAACATGCCAACCAAGGACGATTAAATAAACACGAATAAATAGATGACATAATGAATTGATTAAAAATATATTTTATTATTTTTATTATTTTTATTATTTATTTATTTTTATTTATTACTTATTTTTATTTTGATTATTATTTTTTATATTATTTTGATTATTTTTAAAAAAATAAAAAACGGACCCTCGACGTATGTGAGAGCCTTCCCAAATTTTCCAATATCTAGACAGAATTTGGAAAGGATCTCCACATTTGAAAGTTCTCGTAGTGATCCTTACAATGAATATATTCTTATTTTTTGTAATACACATTAGAATCCTTCCAACATCTAGGCAAGAATCCATAAATGATTATTATTTTTATTATTTAATATTTATTATTGTTATAATTAAAAATACCCATTCTCAATTTTTTTTTTTTATAAAAAATAAAGTAAAATGTGTGTGATATGACACATAACCCAAATAGATTTTATTTACTTTTTTTTTTTTACTTTCCATTTTAATTTTTATAAAAAAACTTCATTATGTTTATTACTCATTTTAATAAACTATCTTTAATATTATGATAAAACCATTGAAAAGAAAATAAATAAATAAGTTTAAAGATATATATATATGTGTCTTTTCAAGGAGCTTGATTAAATAATTATGTTTACTACTTTTTGGTTTCCCCTTTTTTTGATTTCCGTATAATTATATATACATATGTCATGAATTATTTTATTTTATTTTATTTCAAAAGAAAAGAAATATATATATATATATATGTATATATATACATGTGATAAAATACTTAAAAGAAATATAAACCAATGGGCCATCATACAATAAAAGGTTTAAAAGATTAGATTCATACCCAACAGGCCAATATGCCTAGGCCCAAGATGGAGAGGTTAGAGGAGCCCAAAGCTGATGTAGGTTGTTGGTGGAGTTAGACTGGGCCGAACGGGTCCTGGGTCGGGTTAGCCATTTATCTTTTTTTTTTTTTTTTTTCTTTTTCTCTACTCGCGGGTCGACGCGTCCGGGTCGGATCCTCAAATGGTAACCCGCACGGATCCTCCCCTGCTTCTTTTTTTTTATACCCTAAACGACACCGTTTAGGTGCCCTTTAAAAACCCAAAAATCTCTTTTTTTTTTTCATTTTCTCTTCTCTCTCTACAAACAGAGCCCCTCTCTCTAAAACACCAAGCTATTTTTTTAGATCACCGAAAAACACATCCAAGCCCAAATTTCCATCGGCTACCACCTCCGACGCCGCCGTCCGTCGTCCGCCGCCTCCGGTGGTCAGACTTCGGTGGCTCCAAAAATCCCACCCTAGCTTCGTTTTGGCCTCCTCCTTCCGATTCTGGGCTTCGTTTTGCCCGAATCGGAGCCGAAGTCCCTAGATCTAAGAAGATATCTTGCAATTGAAAAAACCCATATCCGCCCCGAACAAGCAACCGATTGATCCCGAAATCTCGCCAATGGTTCTCCTTCCCCTTATCTACCTACTCACCGCTCGGGTTTGGGAGCCAACGCCTCAAACCCGATGAACCCTTCTCCAAACCGAAATTGGAGAGGGTTCATTTTTTATGCCCTTTTTTTGTTTCTTTTTTTTTTTTTTTTGGAAAAATTTTCAGTACCAAAACAAACCTCCTTTTGGCTATGGTTTATGTGTTATTTGTAGGGAATTTGGAACCCATCCGTAAGGAATCCCGGATCTTCTGGGATAGGGTTCTACCCAAGGTTTTTCAAAAATGGAAAGAAAAGAAAATGGTGGACTGTGAAGGTGGCTGGGTGTGTGTAGGTGGGTGGCATGGGGGAGAGGGAAAGGGTTCACGTGGGGGATGGCTGGTAGGCATGTAATGTGTGTGCTAGGGGCAAGGGTTGCTTGGAGTGGGGGGAAAGGGCTAGCAGGCAGGGGTAGGGTGGTGCCTTAGGGGGCTGCCTAGGGTGGCTGCCTGCAGTAGGGGTGGCATGCTGCAGGGGTGAAGGGCTGGCTAGGCTAGGGTTTGGGATTGGGCCTGCTAGGCTAGTAGACCCAGTTGGCTTGGTTGCTGGGCCAATGGGCTTGTTGTCTTGCAAGCTCAATTGGCCTGTTGGGCAGACTTGGTTGCTGGGCCGGCAAGTGGGCCTGCTACATGGCAGGCCCACGATGCTGGGTCTGAATCGAGTTTAGCCCGGACAAAAATTCGTTGCTACAGCTGCCCCTCTTTGAACATTTCTGAGAATTAGGAATAGGGCAAAGACACAAGCAACATTTTTGTCTTAGATCATGGATCTATACCAAATTCCTTTTCTTCTTTCTATTTTTTCGATTTTTTTTTTTACTTTGTAATTTTAGAAATAAAAACTAATTCCTTCCCCGAGGTTTCACAAGTTCGAGATCAAATGCTCTTTTTTAAAGAGAGGCTCAACAATTTTGAAATTAAATACTCCTTTAATCAGAGGCTCCAATCACTTCAAAATTAAATATTGCTCCTTTCATCAGGGGCTATATCACTTGGAAATAAATAAATTGCTCCTCCCATTGGAGGCTCTATCACTCGAAAAATAAATTGCTCCTCTAATTAGAGGCTCTATCACTTGAAAAATAAATTACTCCTCTCATCAGAGACTCTATCACTTTAAAAATAAATTGCCCCACTCATCAGAGGCTCTATCACTTGAAAAATAAATTGCTTTTCTCATCAAAGGCTCTATCGAACTTGAACAATAAATTGCTCCTCTCATCGGAGGCTCTATCACTTGAACAATAAATTGCTCATCTCATCAAAGGCTCTACCACTTGGAAAATAAATTGCTCCTCTCATCAGAGGCTCTATTACTTGAAAAATATATTGCTCCTCTCATCAGAGGCTCTATGACTTTGAAAAATAAACTGCTCCTCTCATCAGAGGCTCTATCACTTGGAAAAATAAACTGCTCCTCTCATCAGAGGTTCTATCACTTGAAAAATAAATTGCTCCTCTCATTAGAGGCTCAATCACTTTGAAAAATAAATTGCTCCTCTCATCAGAGGCTCCATCACTTGGAAAGATAAATTGCTCCTCTCATCAGAGGCTCTATAACTTGAAAAATAAATTGCTCTTCTCATCAGAGTCTCTATCACTTTGAAAAATAAATTGCTCATCTCATCAGAGGCTTCATCATTTGGAAAGATAAATTGCTCCTTTCATTAGAGGCTCCTCCATCATTTGGAAAGATAAATTGCTCCTTTCATTAGAGGCTCCATCACTTGAAAAATAAATTGCTCCTCTCATCAGAGGCTCCATCACTTGAAAAATAAGTTGCTCCTCTCATCAGAGGCTCTATTACTTGAAAAATAAATTGCTCCTCTTATCAGAGGCTCTATCACTTTGAAAAATAAATTGCTCCTCTCATCAGAGGCTCCATCACTTGGAAAGATAAATTGCTCCTCTCATCAGAGGCTCCATCACTTGGAAAGATAAATTGTTTCTCTCATCAGAGGCTCTATCACTTTGAAAAATAAATTGCTCCTCTCATCGGAGGCTCCATTAGTTGGAAAGATAAATTGCTCCTCTCATCAGAGGCTCTATCATTTGGAAAATAAATTGGTACCTTTCTCGTGATAATCATGGTGATTTTTAACATCCTGCTATTGTTGGGTTTCAACTTTTTCCTTGTCCATCTGTCATTCATATCTTTTTTCTGTATAATGACAATTACTAATTGCTTACAAATGTCATGATAATGCAATGCATGCTTACGATAATGGAATGCATAACTTAAGGCTCGAACCATGATTCGACGCCCCTGTGTACATTTTGTCAACTAGTGATCCTTCTAGAGCTGAGCTTGATTAAGCCTCTTATCCCATTCTTTATAAACCCTTTTTATCTTTTCCAATTCCTTTTCTTTTCCTTCTTCGAGTTGACTAGATGTCCACCTGGAGGTTTTAGTGATCATACCTGAAAATCTTACACAATCATGTCTTCAAAGAAATCCCACTGAGGGTTCAAATTCACATGTCAAAATTCCAAATAGCCAATGTCATGCATGAAATGCAATGCATATAGCGAATGTCATGCGATGCCGATATAATCAGATGCATATCCCCTTAATGATACACTTGCAAGTACCCATGAATAATGCAAATACCTCAATAATGATGTAGATGCAGGGATTAACAAGGATGCAAATACAAATGTCTTTGATTTATTTTCTTGAATTTGGATTAGCCTCTTCAATTCATTTCTCCTTTCAAATCAGAGTGTACCTTGACCACTCGTACTCCCAGCTATCATTCCCCTTCCAGTCCTTGGTTATCTCCATGCCCCAATAGTTTCTCAAACTCTTATCCTGAAAAATCTGTTTGCCAAGTTCTATTTATTCTTTCCATGTCTGGAAGTCAAGATCAACCTTAGCAGTCCCATACCTTTGGGTTAGACAAACCCTCATCTCATGTCAACATCATTTTATTCAAAAATATGTTTATTGTTTCTTTTTTTTTTAATTAAAAAACAAATTGCTCATTTTTGAAAACTTTTGAGCCAAAGATGTTATCAAAGCCTCTTGAAGAACTGATGATCACTGTTAGAAATTTTTATGAGTGTAAATTTGGCTTTTGAGTTGAAGGACTTGGTGCAATAGGATTTTGGTTGATCCCATAGACTTCACAACAAGAAAAATGTATGCCCCTTCTAGGCTCACAAATGAAACAGGTTTTATAAAACATGAATTCCTTGAGGATCAGACAAACTTAACATTCTTTTAGCTTTCAGATCATGGTATTTTGACAAGCGTCGAGACTGGCCGGGATGTTTAAAGTGGGATGGTCAATTCGGAGGAGAAAAACAGGTTTAGTTTTTGAAGTCGATCCTCCTGAGAGCTGACAGTTTGGGATGTTCAGCAATTCCTATATGTTCCTTAATTTCTTCAAGGCGACTTTCCATTTATCATGGCCTCAATGATACCATGGGTATTATCGAAAGTTTTTCCATTTTACTCTAGACTGCCCATTTTGGGTTTTCACCCTAGAGTCTCTTTCTTTCCATTTTTCATTTCATTTTCCTTGATTGTTTCACTATGCATTTAAGAATTCAAAACTTATCCAAAAAGAATAGATTTGACCAAAAAAATTAGACCGAAGCCTCGTCCATTTCTCCTGGAATAAACTCATCAGTTTAAATAGCCATGTTCGATCAAAATGGGCTTTTCTAGGTACGTAATGTAGGCCAAGGTTCTGGGTTCAGAAATAAAGGATAAATAGGCCCAAACATGTGTTTAAGGGTTATCAAATGAAGGATCATTTCATGAGGAGTGTCGCAACCTAAAAAATAACAAGTCTCATCGCGAGACTTTATTACTCGTTAAGCGTGACATTAAAAAAAATCGAGGAAAAGTCGACTTAATTCCTCTTGAAAAATGAAGGTTTTGAAAATGACTTTGAAAAAGACATGGAGTCGCCACCAATCTTTTTTAGCTAGGTGTGATCGGCCACCTATTAAAATCGATTTTGTAAAACATTTTAAAATTAATTAAAATATTTTAAAAACCAATTTCAAGTCTGCGTTACAAACCAGAGAAAATCAAAGAATCGGGTTCGGGACTCGATTACGTGTGGGGAAGGATTAACACCCCCACAACGCCCGTATGAAATGATACCTTATTAATCATGTGTTATATCAAGTCTCGATAAAAAGTCGATTTTTAATTTAATATTTCAAGTTAATTCCCAATTTAAAGAAAAATAATTCCATTTTTAATTTAAAAATGATCCAGAATTTATAAATTCAAAATTTTCCTATATTCCCCAACAAACGTGGCAAAATATAGAAAATTTTATTAGTTTGGAAAGCTTTCTGAATCATTCTCATTTTAAAGAAGATATTCTGTTATTAATGATAATTGATGATATCCTCCCTAGCAAACCCGGCAGAGAACTCATGAATTATTTTAACTCGGGAATATCTTTATTTTATTGAAAATCATTACCTTTTTCAAAACATTTTAAAAAATATGAATATGAATATGTGTGACATAAATAAAATGACATAGCAAAGTCTAGATAATATAATGCAACCTAAATGGTATGATATAATTTAAATGTCATAGCATATTCTAAATAAAATTAAATATCCTAAGTCATATGATATATTCTAAATGAAATGAAATGACCTAGGTAAGATGATATATTCTATATGAAATGTAATATCCTAAGTCATATGATATATTCTAAATGAAATGACCTAAGTAACATAATATATTCTATATGAAATGAAATATTCTAAGCCACATGATATATTCTAAATGAAATGAAATATCCTAAGTGACATAATATATTCTAAATGAAATAAAATGACCTAGGTAACATAATATATTCTATATGAAATATCGTAAGTCACATGATATATTCTAAATGAAATGAAATATCCTAAGTGACATAATATATTCTAAATGAAATAAAATGACCTGGGTAACATAATATATTCTATATGAAATGAAATATCCTAAGTCACATGATATATTCTAAATGGAATAATGATTTAAATGACATAGCAAATATAAATGATATGGCATATAATATAAATGATATGAAATGATATGAAACATAAAATTATGCTAACATATAATATGCATGAAAATAAAAATAAGAATAATAATGCATGAACATAGTATAGGCTAAATAATATGAAAAAAATAACCAAATAAAAAGCATATGATGTCATGAAATATTCAAAACCATATAATAAACAACATAAAATCAAAAATATAAATAAAAAATAATAACAACATCATGGAAATTATCATAGCAAAATCACATATTATATAGTATGCATGAATATGGAAAATGCAATGCATGAGAATGTATTTTTTCCTTTAATTAAGGAAATCCGTATATCTAAAAAGATATCCGGCTACCTTAGGAAAATATATCAAATTAAATATTCTAAAACAAAAAAACTTTGTGATTGTTGAAAACAATTTTGGAAAACTTAGATTTAAAAAAAAAATAAAAACCTAACTAAACCCTTTTTAAATGGCTCTAATTTTCAAAACTTAAAATCCCGGACTTGACCACCCTTAACTCGAGGTTTATAACATTATTTTTAGAGTTTAAAAAGAGTTAGAAACTACCCCTAGACAGTAGCTAAACTTCCTAATCAGTCCCCTCTAAGTAACTTAGCCAAAACAAAAAAAGAAATTTTCTTTAAATTCAAATCTGACTCCACTGTTCAGTTTTGGAACACGATTTTTTAACCTATTTTTAAAAATTCAAAAAAATCTAAAATAAATACTGGAGACTCAGAACATGTAAAACTACACAGAAAAAATTGGTTTAATTTTCTAGTTAATGATGACTACCCAGAAAAATGGGAAAGTACGAGTACTGGGTGAAAAAACTGTTTTGCCAAACACATTTTCTTTTTGCTTTTGATAAAATCATTTAAAAATCAAAGTAAAAATGTTAGAGACTCTCCTAAGGACTCACAAACAGTAGCTAACACTTTTGAAATGTTAGGAAAAAATTGGCTAAGTAAAAAAAAAAATCACAAAGGTAGAATAATCAATTTGGCAACTCTTTAATTTTCCACAAGTATGCTCAAAATGAGCATGACTTTAAACCATTTATTGGTCTAAGTCATAAATCATGTGGCATGATATGAAATGCATGAAAATACAACAAATATGATGCATGAAATGCATGATTTAAGACCTAAATGACATGAAAAATGCATGGCATAGAGAATATGACTTAGATCTAAATGAACTTGCATGGCATTTAATGCAACCTAGGTCTAAAATGCATGAATATGCATGGCAAAGCAAGCCAAACCTAAACCTAAAGAATGCATGGCAATAACACAAACATATAACATGCTTAAACAAAATACACAACCAAATATCATGAAAATAAAAACCTATCAACTAGCATGATGAAAATGCACATACAAAGCATTCAACATGAGGGGTGGCCGAATGGTCCTATACTTTAAAATGAGCATGGCATTTTCACAAACACATGATATACTAACATTCAAGATTAAAAAGAAACAATGCTAACCATGCAAACATAAAGTAAAGGCATGAATACCATTAGGCATTTTTACAAACACTTAGCAAAGTAAAAGGCAAATCATGAGCAAACTTAAACATTTTGAAAATAGAAAATCAAAAGTGCAAGACTAGGAAAACAAACATGAAAATAAGCTAGTAATCTCAACAATGGAGGTAAGTAAGCAACAAAATCAAAACAAGCTTCATATCTTTGTATTTGAAGAAGATATAAGACTTAAAAAAACATGCTAAATACCATTAACAGCATGAAATAAATGGCAAAACAGCAACCATATCCAAAAAAGGGCCATTCGGCCTCCTCTTAAAATAAGGGGAATTTTTTTTTCCAAAGCTATTTTTTAAAGAAAATAACAAGAAGAAACTTGAAGAAGAAAATTAAAAAAACTTATTTTAAAAAGGAAAATCAAAAGAAACTCACCAAAATAGCAATCAAAACAGCAAATCAGGAATAGAAAATCAAGGAAAGTGTAAGAGTATGGTGCTTAAAGCAACCTCTAGAAGCTATATTGCAAGCTTTTTCTCTTCTAACTTTTTTTTTCTTTTCTAAAATTTTCTTTTTGCCTTTCAAAAATGGAGAGAAAATCAGCCAAACAAGAGTGTGAATAGAGTGAAAATGAAAGAGAGAGCCTTCCCCCTTGTAGTGGCCGGTTGGCCTAAGAAGAACCTAAGAGGTTCTAGAATTTTTTTTTTAGTCCAAATTTCATCCAATGGTCAATCCAAGATGCTTTCTATGTAGAATTTTCACCCTTAGATTAGAATCATCAGCCCTTGAATTATGATGTCATAAATATACTCTCTCTCCAACCATTGGTCTATGTGTTGCAAATTCAAAGGCTTGATCACAAAAATAACTACATTCCTCTTCATTGTTGGCCTTTTGATTAAAAATCAGAAAATATCTGCCCACCATTGGGCCTTGGCCGGCTGACCCTCATCTTCCAGCCCATGCTTCAATTTTTTTAAAATAAGAAAAGACCCTTTTCGGTTTTTTTGGTAAAATGACTTTTTTGCCCCCTGAACATAAATAAATAGAAAACGGACTCCAAATTCAAAATTTCTTTTTTTAATACTTCCAAAACAATAAAAATTGAATTCTGGAGGTTTTCAAAATTTTTTGAGCCCATTTGCTATTTAGTTGGATTTGTTCTTTCAAAATTGCCCTCTTATGCTCCCAAACTTTACCATTTTTAAACGAGCTCCAAATCCAGTTTTTTATTCACCAATCTCTTCCAAATAATTTAAAAGTATGATCTGGAAGTTTTCATAATTTTTGGAACTCATTTGGTATATTTTTCGGGATTTATCTGCTTGAATTACTACATAGTGGGCCCGAGATTTTTTCATTTTGCAAATGAACTCCGAATCCAGATTTTGTTTTGCCAATCTCTTCCAAATAAATTAAAAATGAGATCTGCAAATTTTTAAAATTTTTGGAGCTCATTTACTATTTTTCAGGGATTTATCTTCTTGAATTTCTATATAGGGGACCCGAAATTTGGCCATTTTGCAAACGAACTCCGAATCAAGATTTTTCTTTGCCAATCTCTTTGAAATGATTTAAGGATGAGGTCTGCAAATTTTCAGAATTTGTGGAGTTCATTTGCTATTTTTTCCAAATTTTCCAATTTTGCCCTTTTGCCTCTGAAGCCTGGTTTTGCTCAAAACAAGTCCGATTTTTAGATTTTCTTCAAACTGAGTCTTGGGCAATCCTTGTTTACTCACTCTCCTCAATTAGGGACTTTAGTTTTATCTAATCGGGCTATTTCTACAATTTTCTCCAATTTCACTAAAAACCCTAATTCTTGGTTTTCTTCCGGATTGACTTTTCTTTCAATTTTTCTTCAAAGTAGCTTCTCCATTACCTGTAGTCAGTGCTTATCTTTCATTTGGAACCTTCAATTCCGACCAATTTGAATGTTTAAGCACTTTTCCCCAAATTTTCTGAACTAGGGTTTATTTTATACTATATCTTCGTAACCCAACTTCCGAACTCCATATCTTTTGATGTAGACCTCGGATTATCAAAATTCTTTGCCATTTTTCAATTGAACTTCAAATCTTGATTTTGAAAGTGGGTTAAATTTTTCAGTGGTTGACTTTTCGGGGTTGACTTTTAGAGGTTGACTTTTTCAAGTTTGACTTTTATGCTCGTCTTCTTAGACTAAGTCTAGGAGTACCACCTGCAGGATGAAAAAAGTCTTTTTACATTCTGAAATATCAATTTAGGAAGAAAAAATACCTGTTCTAGTGGTCCAGACAAAATTAGGTGTCCACAATGAGGATTCTCCACGAAACATTCGTCCTTCCTGAGCTTCTCTGTTTATTTTTTTTTCTTTTTTTGTTTCTTCTTCTTCTTCTTCTTTTTTTTTGGGTATTTTCACTTTGACAGGATGAGCCCGTACTTATTTTGAAACTTTATTGCCTTGTATCCGTCTTTGAGCTAGGACTCATTTATCTTCGATCCTTGAAAAGATCCTTTCTCGCATTTGCCGCCCAGTGTGGAGGGTGATCCTTGATATAGGTTCAAGAAAAATATTCATTAGGCTCAAAAGGGGAAGCAAAGGGAATAATTTTATAATTATTGAAAGGATGACGAAAGATGGCCATCTTTCATCTCAAACACAACCACGTAAACTAAAAAGTCATTCCCTAGAGGAAAATAATAAAGAGGTTTTTCATTTCTTGAAACCATCTTGAATTTCATAAATGCATGATGTCACACATAATTTTTGCATTATTTTTTCTTTTTTATATGCATGCCCCGAAAATTCATGCATTACTCCATTTTTATTCACCATGAATACATCATATCTACATAAGATATCCCAATTTGATCAGCCATGCAAATGAGATTTTGTATCATTATGAGAAACCTCTCAAATCTTTTCTAAGTTGTCTGACGTGACAAGAAAGAATATGGCCCAGAGTAGGTTTTTCTGGGGATGTGGGAAAATCTGGTTTAGTCATTGTGCCCTGAGACGTCAATCACGAAGTGATGTTTAGGCAGCTCGTGTTTTATGGTTATTGAAAGGGATGTGAATGGTTTTGGCATAAACTGACACACATCAATTTACCATGATATAGATTCTTGAAAAATGTTTCACTTGTTTGAGACTCTAAGGAGCTCGAATTTTTTTCAAAAGTTTGTTCCATTGCTCATAGCCTAAGCTAGGATTTACACCTTTCTTTATTTGTATTGGTCTAAGAGACGATTCGTTGCCATTTCGGTCACATATTTGTATTGGTCGAAGAAAGCTCTAGCCAAATCATTCTAAGAACAAATCTGACCCCTGCTTAACTGACTATACCATCTGATTGCAGATCACCTGAGGCTTTCCTGAAAGCAATGGACCAATAACTTATCATTATCCACATGTCTCACCATCTTTCGGAGTTAATTCCCGGACTGTTTCCTAGGCCTCCGATTATCCTCTTGCAGTAGAATTCTCAACATGCCCTCTTCCTTCGACAGTGGCGGACATCAATTCCATCAGCTTAGTCATTTGCTCACGGATCTTTTCTTGAGTTCTAATCACCTCTTCATTCATCTTTAGCTGAACCCGTTCCAATTTCTCAATTCTATCTAAGTACTTGCCCTCCATGGTTCTTTTTCTCACAGCAAAATTCTCAACATGCCTCTTTCCTTTGACAGTGGTGGACATTAGTTCCATCAACTTAGCCATTTGTTCTCGGTTATCTTTTTGGGACCTTGCTATCTGTTCTTGTTGAGCTCTTTGGGTCTCCAGCTGAGCCCTTTCAATCCTTTCCATTCGTGCTGACTGTTCGTTTTCCATGGCTCTTGCTTGTGAAAGAGTATGGTAGCGATGTTGGGCGGGTAATTCCAGATTTGTCGTAGATTTATCTATTTGAGTACTCTTTAAATTTTAATTATTGTAGATTAGAAAGATGTCATCATGATGATATGTGCAAAAATATTTCTACAATGAGACGAAACTTTATGATTGAGGTTTATGCGATGCGTGATATGCATGACTATAATGCGATGCGAGGTATTGGCCTTTTGTATAAACTTAACAAAAGAGACATTTCATTAATCATAAACTTCATTACATGTCGCCCAACATCTTAGGATTATATCCATAAAAATATTTGATTTATTCATATTGCTCCTTCGCTTCCTCCAAAAAGTTCAGTAGTTTCTGCCCACCCGTTCCAGTTGGGACAACTTCTTCCCTTAGAGCTTCTGCCTTTTCAACCATGTCTCTTGCTTTTCGTACAGCCTTCGAAATCTGTGAAGCCAAGTGCTCTATGTACATCTGCCTACCGAGGCATGCTGTTGTGCTTAAACTTTGCAGAGTGTTCCATTCCCTCTCTTTCTTATCCCATGCTCCGATAATGTCATGGATGTGGTTCTTATGGCTCTGTAGTTGCAACTCCAAATCTTGGATCTTTTGCCAGAGCACTTCGGTCTCACAATGTCTTTCTTTTTCGATTTTCAACTTTGCTTTTAAATTTTCATTCTTTTTTTTTATTCTCTACAAGTTTGTTGCGGTTGCAAAATACATGTCCTCCCAACTTTGCCTTTCTTGAAATAATCGAGTGGTCTTTTCTTTATCTTCCTTCGCTTTTCGTTTCTAATACTCCATCCCCTTTCAAGCTCTTCAACTTCTCGTTTTCGTTCTCGATCCTCAACCTCTTGTTTTCTTGGTGTAGATTCTTCAAATCATCTTTGGTCACATCCCGCTCCTTTTTCAACTTCTCTATCTTGGCTTCTTGTATCATCTCTTCATACTTTCTCTGATTGATCTTCCTGGAGTTTCAGGATTTTTTTGTTCACACTTGCCCTTTCAACCTCGAACTCTTGTTTTGCAATGTCAACGTCTGTCAATATTACCTTTGGGCGAAGATTAATTGGTTTGACAGTCGCACTTTCCAAAGATGACACCACATCATTGACTCGTTTCGCTCTCCAAGCAAGGTATTCTGGTGTGACATCATCAACGTATCTAGCCAACTCCACCCAAAAGGTTTGTTTCCATGCCTTGGTGATCTCATGGACTTGTCTCATATATTTGGCCCCCCCATAGGTGAATTCAAATTGACCAAGGTCGTGAGTCATTGGGACAAATTGCTGTGACCATACTGTTTTTGCACTAAAAGCGGTGCATAACTGACGACTCCCCATATCCCTAGGAGTGAGACCCTGACTTGTCTCCGCATTTATACAATATGGGCATATGAGGCATCCAAGGGGCTTTCCATGACACGTCTTTCTTTGTAAGGTTCTGAAGCGTCGCAATCCACTGATCTTCGATTCCCCTTTTCGGCCATTCCCTTTTGTAGAACTCTCCGATTGGCACCAGAGTTGTAAGATATGGGCGTAGAGGCGCTTCTTCTTTTTGCCAAAAATGACTTTGAATCCAAATGTAAAGAAGTTGGACGCAACTCGTGAAACGCCCCTTCCTTTTTTCTCCTATAAAAGTTCAATGATTTGTTTGTCTTAGCTACGATAGTTGGAGAAGGGTTAATTTTTTTTTATCAACTTGTTCGAAAAAATCTACTATTGCTGCTTCGATGTGCCCCAATATTCTCGGAAAGATTATCAACACATAAATTGCTAAGGCAAACAGATCTAGAGCTTGTTCTTTCCCTTGATTCTTCAAAATCTGAGCACGCAGGACATCCCACGGAATGCAATCACTTTCGCATTTTTTTACCACATTATTTTCAACATCCTCAGGCTCTATCCCCATCATTCTTGAGAGCTTCTTTCGATACCCTAACGTTTTCTGTTCCTTCCAATAAATCTTATCCGGGTTCGACAACTCTATGCGCAACAAGGTTGAATACTCTTCAATAGTGGGAGTCATATCCTCTTTGTTGAAGGTAAAACAACGGTATGACGGGTCCTAGAAATGCACCATAGCTCGAAGGAGTTGCTCATTCACCTATATTGGAATGAGTAAGGCTATATCTCCATATTTTTGGGAAAAAGCTCTCTTCTCTTCTACCTCCCATTGCTTCCATATGTTCATCAATTCAGACAAATCATTCTGGCGTAAATCCAAACAGACTCGTTGAGGAAGATCAGGAAGATGTTCTTCTTTTAAGCAGTGTCCTTTTTCGCATTGCAAATTTTCAACCTGATCCTTAACTTCTAAATACTTCTGACATATGTTGGATTTTAATAGAGACACCCGCCACTCCATAATGAAAAGCCCTCTTCGTTAATGATTATCCCAATACCAATACCTCTCACTATGATGTCAATATGATGCATGATAAAGGAAAAGAAAGGAATTAGTAAGGAGATGAATTCACAAGTATGAAACAAATAATAATGTATACTAAATAATTGTCCAAAAATGTTAACGGAATTTTGGCATTACAGTGCCTTTGGGATAGGATATCAAGCTTATTACGGGTGATATGATGTCCATTCATCATCACTCGATTTGTGAGGTTTAAAATACAGAGATATGGTAGAGGGTTAGAGATATTCCTCCATGTGTTCCTAATTTCGGGTATCTAACGGAAATCAAGCATGGGCTTCGCCTAGGTTCACTAAATGAGGTTGGATTCAGTTCTAAAGGCCCCAAATTGTTCCTCATTGTCGCCGGTGAAGGCTAGTGCGGCACCTCGATAAAAACGGGTTCAATTTGTTAGAGTATATTTCCCTAAGCCCTTACGAAGATCAATCACGAAGGCTTTAGGTACTTTATACTCCGAAAGTGTTTCACTAGCCCATACGGAGGATTATCACGAAGGCTTAGTTACTTTACTTCCACTTAAAAAGGATGGAGCCCTGGTATAGAGCTCATGATATACACATGCATGTCAAAGTGTGTGGGAAGGAACAAAGAAACCTTTAATCGCCCATCCTACAACCCTTATCTCAAATGCCCCAAATATTTATTAAAGAAATAATCAAATAATGTAAAATATTAATTAACCAAAGAGTAAAAATAACATGCATGTGTATGAACATATGTGAAAACATTTTTTTTCTTTTTCTCCCCTTTTTCTTTAAAGGAAATATTATTTATTTATTTATTTATTCATTTATATATATATTTTTAAAAAGGTGAGAATTATAATTAAATACTGATTGAATTCGATAAACCGAGACTTTGGATAACTCATGATCAAATTAATGGCTCACTCTCAAAGTCCCCAGCGGAGTCGCCAAGCTGTCATAACAGTTTTTTGACTGCCGGCCGAATTTAAAAAAACAACAGCATACGGAGTCGCCACCAATCTTTTTTTGTTTAGGTGTGATTTGTTACCTATTAAAACCAATTTTAGTAAAATATTTTAAAATTAATTAAAATATTTTTTAAAACCAATTTCGAAGTCTGCGCTTTAAACCAGAGAGAAAACAAAATCGGGTTCAGGAGTCGGTTACGTGCGAGAAAGGATTAGTACCCCCACGACGCCCGTTTAGAAAACGGTACCATTTAGTTGTGTGTTATCCTTTAATCTTGATAAAACGATTTTAGTTTTGATATTTAAAAATAATTCTCATGACATTCTTTATTGCAAATTTCGTAAAAAACAAATTATTTCATTTAGGAATAAAATGAAAATCTTCAGCATTAGAAACTTTTCCCGAATTCTCCAACGTCTAGGCAGAATTTGAAAAGGGTTTCTTCGCTTTCGGATTTGAATAATATTCTTCTAAATCGAATAATGTTCCTTTGTAAACATAAATTATTCAAAATCCCTCAACGTCTAGGCAGGGAAACCGATATTTGTTTTTACTCAGAATTTTATTTTATTTTTGTTTTGTACCCTATTCAAACCTTCGGTTTCCCCTTTTATATTTAAAAAAAAAAATGATATGCAACGAAAGGAATAACCACAATAATGAATGAGCGTACCCATAAAAAATAAAGAGTGATAATTTAAACAATAAATTGTTTGATTTTAGAAATAAGATTTTATTTGAGTGAGGATAAAAATCTTCGATGTGAGAGCTTTCCTAAATTCCTCATTGTCTAGGCGGAATTTGGAGAAGATCTACATTTGGAAATTCAAACCCTGATCCTTGGAACTGACGTATTTCTATTTTTGATTCAAAATATACAACAACGTGGATGATGAATTATTCTAATTGTAAGAATGAATATTTTATTTTTTAAGGCAGTACGAGAACCCTCGATGTGAGATATTCCCCAAATTCTCCATCGTTTAGGCGGTGTAGACACCTAATTTTGTCCGGACCACTAAAACAGGTATGTTTTCTTCCTAAATTGATGTTTCCGAATTTAAAAAGACTTTTTTCATCCTGCAGGTGGTACTCCGAGACTTAGTTTAAGAGGGCGAGCATAAAAAGTCAAACTTGAAAAAAGTCAACCCCAAAAAAAGTCTACCTAAAAAAAGTCAACCCCAGAAAGTCAAACTACTGAAAAGGTCAACCCACTTTCAAAATCAAGATTTTAAGTTCAATTGAAAAATGGCGAAAGAATTTTGATAATCCGAGGTCTACATTGAAAGATATGGAGTTCGGAAGTTGTGATTTGGAAAAGAAACCCTAATCCGAGAAATTTGGGGAAAAGTGCTTAAACGATCAAATTGGTCGAAATTAAAGGTTCCAAATGAAAGATAAGCACTGACTACAGGTAATGGAGAAGTCACTTGCAAAAAAATCGAAAGAAAAGTCAATCCGGGAGAAAACCGAGAATTAGGGTTTTTAGTGGATTTTGGTGAAATCGGGAAGAATCACAGAAATGGCCTGACTGGTAAGACCAAAGCCCCCAATGGATGAGGAATGATTAAAAAAGGATAGCCCAAGGCTCAACTTGAAGAAAATCTGAAAATCGGACTTGTTTTGAGCAAAATCGGGTTTCGGAGGCAAAATGGCAAAATTGGAAAATTTGGAAAAATAGCAAATGGACTCCGAAAATTCTGAAAATTTGTCAATCTCATTCTTAAATCATTTGAAAGATATTGGTGAAAGAAAATCTTGATTCGGAGTTCGTTTGCAAAATGGCCAAATCCCGGGCTTCTTATGTAGTAATTCAAAAAGGAAAATCCCGAAAAAATAGCAAATGAACTCCAAATCTTTTGAAATTTTGTAAATCTCATGTTTTAATTATTTTGAAGATATTGGCGAAAGAAAATCTTGATTCGGAGTTCGTTTGCAAAACGGCCAAATCCCGGGCCTCCTATGCAATAATTCAAGAAGATAAATCCCGAAAAAATAGCAAATGAGCTCCAAAAATTTTGAAATTTTGCAAATATCGTTTTTAAGTTATTTGAAAGATATTGGCAAAATAAAATATTGATTCGGAGTTCGTTTGCAAAATGGCCAAATCCCGGGCCTCCTATGTAGTAATTCAAGCCGATAAATCTCGAAAAAATACCAAATGAGCTCTTAAAATTATGAAAACTTCCAGATCACATTTTTAAATTATTTGGAATAGATTGTTGAAGAAAAATCTTGATTTGGAGCTCGTTTAAAAAATGGTAAAATGTAGGGGCATAAAAGGGCATTTTTGGAAGAAAAAATCCAAATAAATACCAAACGGACTCGGATAATTTTTAAAACTTCCAGAATGCAATATTTTATTATTTTGGAAGTATTAAAAAAAGAAAAACTGAATATGGAGTCCGTTTGATATTTATTTGCATCCGGGGGGCAAAACGGTCATTTCACCCAAGCAACCGAAAAGGGCTTCTTTGGGCCTTTCAAAAAATCAGAGTTGGGCTGGAAAAGAGAAGTGCTGGCATGATTAAGCCCAAAGGAAGGAGGAAGCTTCTGATTTTTCAATCAAATGGCTAAAAATCAAGAGTTAGTTAAAGATTCTCTTTGATCAAGCCATGGTGATTAAGCCACATAGGCTAAGAAAGATGTCAACATTATTCTTGAACAGCTGTAATTTGAGAGAGCTGAGATGCTAATCTAAAGGTGGTAATTTCATGATTTTTCACCTTGAATTATTAGCCATTTGATGGAAAATTGGTTACAAGAAAAATGACAACATCCTTGGGCAATTTAAAGGGTCCATTGGCCAACACTTTGGAGGGGGCAGAAAATTGATTTTTTCATTTCATTTTGCTGAGTTCTTTTGATATTTACTTAGTTTTTTCTCTCCTTGGTTGGAAGCAAAAAAGAAAAGTTTAGAAAAAAAAGGAAAGTTTGAAGAGATAAAGCTTGAAAGATAGCTTCTTGAGGTTGCTCTTGAGCACCAACTCTTGCACTTTCTTGATTTTCTATTCTTGTTTTTGCTATTTTGATTTCTATTTGGTGAGTTTCCATTTTAAATAAATGTTTTTTATTGTTCTTCTTAAGTTCTTCCTTCATCTCTTTCTTAAATATGTTTTTTACAATTTTTTTATTTTATATTATACTCACCATGGCCAAATGGTCTACATTATTTATTTAAGTTGTTGTTTTGGTTTATTTTATCATATTTTTTATGTTATTTTCTTTGATTTTGATGTTTTAAATGTTATGTTACTTCATATTCTTGAGTTATATTTTAATTTGGTTGCTTTGTTTGTTGCCATTTATGTTTTTAATATCATGTTTTTTGCATTTTTAATTTTCTGTTTTCATGATGTTTAAATTTGAGCATGTTTTAGATTTAGTATATCAAGTGTTTGTGAAAATGCTTGTGTGGTCTTTGCATGATTTGAGTTTTATATCTTAGTTGAGCATGTTTCATATTTAGTATATTAAGTGTTTGTGAAAATGCTTGTGTGGTTTTTGCATGATTTAAGTGTTATATTTTAGTTGAGCATGTTAGTATACCAAGTGTTTGTGAAAATGCCATGCTTGTTGGAGCTTGAGGCTATTTGGCTACTCCATGTGTTTTGCATTGTGTGATTGCATTTTTGTCATGTTAGTTGGTAGGTTTTTGCATTTGCATGACATTTGATTTAGTTTTGCATGCTAGTATACCAAGTGTTTGTGAAAATGCCATGCTTGCTAGTTACATTATGCTATTCGGCCATCCTAGGAATTTTTGCATTTTATGTGCATTCTTGCCATGTTAGTTGATAGGTTAGCATTTGCATGATATTTGATTGAGTGTTTGGTTTAAGCATGCTTTGTGTTTGTGAAAATGCCATGCATATTTTAGTTATTAAGTTAGGTTTATTTGCCATGCATGTTCATGCATTTTAGGTCTAGGTTGCATTAAATGCCATGCAAGTTCATTTAGGTCTAGGTCACTTTATGAATGCCATGCATTTTTTCATGACATTTAGGTTTAAATCCATGCATTTCATGCATTATGTTTGCTGTATTGTTTCATGCGTTTCATGTTCATGCCACTTGAATAATGACTTGAGCCAATTAATGGTTCAAAGTCATGCTCTCTTGAGCACACTTGTGGAAAATTAAGTTTGTCAAATTGATTATTCTACCTTTGTGATTTTTTTTTTTACTTTGAAATTTTTTATCTAACTTTCAAAAAGTCGTAGCTACTGTTTGTAAGTCATTTTATGAGTTTCAAATATTTTTACTTTGATTTTTAAATGATTTTATCAAAGGCAAAAATGCGTTTTGGCAAAGCAGTTTTTTTTCACCCAAAACTCGTACATCTCCGATTTTTCTGGGAATTTATCTTTAATTAGAAAATTAATCCTATGTTTTCCCGTGTATTTTTACATGTCCTAAGTCTCCAGTAGTTTTTTTAGAATTTTTTGAATTTTTAAAAATAAGATAAAAAATCATGGCTTAAAACTGGACAGTGGAGTCAGAATTGGATTTAAAGAAAAATCCTTTTTCTGTGTTGGTTAAGTTACTTAGAGTGGGCTGATTAGGAGGGTTAGCTACTGACTTAGGGTAGTTTCTAAGCCTTTTTAAACTCTAAAAATGGGTTTTCAAGTCCTGGGTTAAGGGTAGTCAAGTCCGGATTTTTAAACTTAGGAAATTAGAGCCATTTAAAAAAAGATTTAGCCCAATTTTTATTTTTTAATTCAAGCTTTTCAAAATTGTTTTGAAACAATCACAAAGTATTTTGGTTTTAGAATATTTAATTTGACATATTTTCCTAAGGTAGCCGGATATCTTTTTAGATATACGGATTTCCTTAATAAAAGGAAAAAATACATTTCATGCATTGCATTTTTCATATTCATGCATTTTATATAATATGTGATTCTTGTTATAATAATTTCTATGATATTGTTATTATTTTGATTTATATTTTATGATGTTATATGGTTTATTATATGGTTTTGAATATTTCATGATATCCTATGCTTTTATTTAGTTATTTTTATTTAGCATATACCATGTTCATGCATTATTATTTTTATTTTCATGCATATTATATGATAGCATTATTTTATTCCATGTCATTTAATATAATATGCTATATCATTCATATTTGTCATGTCATTTAAATCATTTCATTTCATTTAGGATATATTATGTCATCTAGAATATTTTATTTCATTTAGATTATATCATATGACTTAGGGTATTGCATTTCATGTAGAATATATTATATTACCTAGGTCATTTCATTTCATTTAGGATATATTATGTCATCTAGAATATTTTATTTCATTTAGATTATATCATATGACTTAGGATATTGCATTTCATATAGAATGTATTATGTTACATAGGTCATTTAATTTCATTTAGAATATATCATATAACTTAGGATATTTCATTTCATTTAGAATATGCTAAGGCATTCAAATCATGTCATGTCATTTAGGAAGCATTATATTATTTAGATTTTGCTATGTCATTTTATTTATGTCATGCATATACATATTCATATCTTTTAAAATGTTTTCAAAAGGATAATGATTTTTCAATAAAAAATAAAGATATTCCCGAGTTAAAATAATTCATGAGTTCTCTACCGGGTTTGCTGGAGGGAATATCATCAATTATCATTAATAAAGGAATATCTTTCTTTCAAAAAAAGAAAATGATTCGGAAAATTTTCCAAAACTAATAAAAATTTATATATTTTGCCACGTTTGTTGGGGAATATAGGAAAATTTTGAATTTATAAATTCCGGATCATTTTCAATAAAAAAAGGAATTATTTTTCTTTAAATTGGGAATTAACTTGAAATACTAAATTTAAAACCAATTTTTACCGAGACTTGAGATAACACACGATTAATAAGGTATCGATTTATACGGGCGTTGTGGGGGTGCTAATCCTTCCCCGCACGTAACCGACTCCAGAACCCACTTCTTTGATTTCTCTGGTTTTAAAACGCAGACTTGAAATTGGTTTTTAAAATGTTTTAATTAATTTTTAAAATATTTTATAAAATCGGTTTTAATAGGTGGCCGATCACACCTAGCTAAAAAAGATTGGTGGCGACTCCATGTCTTTTTCAAGGTCATTTTCAAAACCTTCATTTTTCTAGAGGAATTAAGTCGACTTTTCCTCGGGTTTTTTAATGTCACGCTTAACGAATAATAAAGTCTTGCGATGAGACTCGTTATTTTTTAGGTTGCGACAGCTTGGCAACTCCACTGGGGACAATTAGAGAGTCAGGCCTAGAAATTAGTCGTGTGTTATCAAAGTCTCGGTTTTGTTGGTTTAATTAGTATTTAATTTTAATTCCCATATTTTTTTTTAAAAAAAATAAAAGAGAATTTTGAAAATAAAAAAATGTTTTAATATGTCCATATTCATGTGCATTCATATTATTATTTGTTCTCTAGTTATTTTGTTGCGTATATTTATATGTTTGTTTGACTGATGCTTTACTTTGTTTGATTTTAGTGGGGTATTTAGAATAAGGGTGTAGAATAGGTGGTGACAGGTTTGTTTTATTCCCCCGCACACATTGTATTTGCATTTGAATAACATGAATCCTCTACCCGGGTTTCGTCCTTTTAAGTGGAAGTAAAGTAACTACGCCTTCATGATTGATCCTCCGTATGGGCTAGTGAAACACTTTCGGAGTATAAAGTACCTAATGCCTTTGTGATAATCCTCCGTACGGGCATAGGAAAATATACTCTAACGAATTGAACCCGCTTTTATCGGGGTGTCTTACTAGCCTTCACCGGCGACAGTGAGGAACAATTCGGGGCCTTAGAACCAATTCACCTTCATATAGTGAACCTAGGCGAAGCCATGCCGGATTTCTGTTAGATACCCGAAGTTTAAGAACATATGGAGGAACATTTCCAACCTTTTACCATCTTTCTATATGTTAGATACAAATTGGGTGATGATGAATGAACATCATACCGCTCGTATTTTTTTATTTATTTTTTTATTATTTTGTCCCAAAGGCGTCATAATGCCGAAGCTCTATTTAAATTTTCGGGACATTTAAAAAAAAACATGTTGTTATTTATGTTATATTTGTGAATTCATTTCCTTACTAATCTATTTCTTTCTGTTTTCTTTTCTTTGACATGCATCATAGACATCATCATACACTTGAAGTTTATTGGCCTGAGGATAGTTATCAACCCAAAAGACTTTCATGGAGTGTCAAGTTATTTCAATGATAGAAGATCATGCAGTAGTCAGGGCACGGCCGGAAAAAGATCAGAGGGAGGATGGTGATTGCCTCAAGAAGATTATGTGTCAGTATTGCCGGATAGGGTCAAAGTGGATCTTAGACAGAATAATCTTCGAGGGTTAGCTGACATTTGGAACCAGTGGAATGTATCAGAGAAAGAAGCCTTCACTCAGAAATATTGAGACATAGCACTCTTACTTCCGATTCAGGTCAATAGTGGGTTGATTCAGGCTATGGTACAGTTTTGGAATCCTGCTTATAGATGTTTCACTTTTAACAAGGAGGATATGACACCACTGATCGAAGAATATTCGACACTCTTACGTATTGAATGTCCTAATCCTGATCGGGTATATTTGAAGGAAATGAAACCTTCAGGTCTTAAGAAGAAAGTGGCTAGGATCACGGGAATGGATACAACATGGGTTGAGAGTCATGTGGACACAAAGCAGAAAAATGGGTGCATTCTGTGGGAAACTCTCCGACAGTTGATAATGGGTTGTTCCGACAAAGAAAAAGCCAGGGACATCTTCGCTCTAGCCATCTACGTGTTAATCGTATTCCCGAAGATATTGGGTCATGTGGATATAGCCGTGTTTGATTTCTTTGAACAGTTGGAACAAAAGATCAACCCATCTTCGGCCATCATAGCTGAAACTATCCGATCCTTGAATTTTTGTAAAAGGGCCGGACAAGGGAGAATCAAGGGGTGTGTACAACTCCTTTATATTTGGATTCAAAATCACTTTTGGAAGATAGAAAATGTTTCCTTCAAACCGTACATGAAGACTTTAGTTCCGATTAGGGAATTCCTTCAAAATGATTGGCCTAAAGACGGGAATGAAGAAATGGGTCAACATGTTCCGGAATCTAAAAAGGGAGATGGTGACTTGGAGAGCTCCATGGATGATTCCTATGTTGATTATGTACAAATGTGGGGACAACTCGGAAGTTCCACTGCTCAGAATTTGGGGGTCTGTGAGTTATGCTCCTTTGTTGGTGCAAAGACAGGTTGAGTCCCGAAAATTCACACCCATGACTCATAATCTAGGATCATCAGAGTTCACTTATGGGGAAGACGGATATTCTGGAAAAGTGCGGGCAGCGATTGAAGCATGGAAGAAAACTCACCGGATAAAAGTGGCCAGATATGCCGACACCGTCACACCTGATTATCTGGTATGGAGGGAATTAAGGGTTAATGATAGACTATTGACATCAGATTGGGAGGAAGTCCAGTTCATGAATCCACCACCGAGGGAAATGCCATCAGAGTTAGAAATTGCAAGAGCGGAATTTGAAAAAGAAAAGGCCCGAATGAGCAAGGAGATTGCCCGACTGCAAGAAGAGCTTGAGGACATGAAAGATAGGGAGTCAGCTTGGGAAAAAGAGAAGGAACAGATTAAGAGAGAAAGGGACACCGTTAAGGGCGATCTTCGGGAATTACATTTGGAGAACAAGAGGTATCGCTTTGAGCTTGGATTTGAGGAGACTCTCAAAACTTCCGGGGAGTGGGAACATGAGGTCAAAAACCTCAAGAAGGAGAATAACTACTGGAAGGAGAAAGCAAAACACGAGGAAGCCCGAGCAAATCAACTGGAGAAACAAGCTAGGGAAAGCTTACACGACGATGCTTCTGCTAACACGTCAAAGGGTCGTGAACAAGTAGGGATCAGATGGAAGAGCAAGGCAATCAAAAGAGGACAGTGAAGAAGGTCCAGAATCTGAGGGAATTACCAGTGTTTTGTAATAGTTTTTAGGAGAGATAGGTTATTATGTTGTCTAAAGCAGGGATCTTTTCTTTGATGTATTTAGTTCCAGGAAATCAATGAAAGACCGTTTGGTTGGAATTATCCCGGGGCCAATACTTTAAATGCATTCATTATTCCCTAATTCTTTCTTTTATATTTTATTTTGTTCATAATCATTCATTCATTTATTCTTTATAAATTGTTCATACACTTAGTCATTTATTGGTCCATTCATTTATTCATTATATGTTCATACACTTAGTCATTTACTTAGTTGTCTACCATAACACTGATTCATTCATTTATTCATTTTTTATAAAATAAAATAAGAAATGTGTCAATAATTTATAATCCATGGTTTTTAAAAAAATAAAGGTACAATTGGTCGCACTCAGAAAGAACCAGATTTCCAACACTCTTACAATACTCTCGAACAAAAGCCATGGAAAACGATCAGCTTGCCAGAATTGAGAGAATGGAAAGAATCCAAAAAGAACTACAAGAACAGTTGACTAAGTCTCAAGAGGAGACACGAGAACAGATGACAAAGCTCATGGAGATGATGAGCACTATGATGAAGCAGAAGTGACCCGGAGAGAATTCAGTTGCTGGAATGGGGGCAGTAAATCAGGAGGATAGACCAGAAGTGGTACAGAGAAATGGCCAGACATCCCAACCTGTGGGAAATGAAATCCCAACTGGGGCAGCATCCTACATCTACATCCAGCCGGCGACCGAAGCACAGAATTTTGGTCCAAAAAGGAGTAACATCGGAGTTGATCCAATTGAGGTTGAGGTTCCAGACTTCAAAGAAATGGCAGAGAAGGAAAGGGCCAAAATGACTGAACTAAAGAGGGTCGAAACTGCTGAATCTGAGAAGAAATATCAGTTGTTGGAAGAAAGGCTAAGAGTAGTAGAAGGAGCAGAGTTGTTTGGTAGTCTAGATGCCAAAGAGATGAGCCTCGTACATGATCTAATAATTCCACCGAAGTTCAAAGTACCAGACTTTGAAAAGTATAATGGGACCACCAACCCATCGGCTCATCTGACTATGTACTGTAGAAGGATGACAGGGCATGAGGATAATGAAAAATTGCTTATTCATTGCTTCCAGGACAGCTTAACAGGGTCAGCCACCCGATGGTACAACCAACTCAGTCGTACCAAGATTCGTTCATGGACGGATTTGGCCAGGGCTTTTATGGAGTATTATAGCACGTTTTTGATATGGTACCGGATAGGCTGTCATTACAGAACATGGAAAAGAGGTCCAATGAGACCTTCAAGGAGTATTCATAGAGGTGGAGGGATTTGGCCACACAAGTGCAACCCCCTTTAACCAACAAAGAAACCACGGTGCTTTTCATCAACACATTGAAAGCACCTTATTATGACAAATTGGTGGGAAACGCTACCAAAGATTTTGCAGATATGGTAATATCTGGAGAAATGATTGAGTCAGCCATTAAGAGTGGAAAGATGGAAGGGGGCGAGTTTGCTACCCCAAAGAGAGCTTTTCCTACAAAGAAAAAGGAGGAAACCCATGCAATAAGCTTCAACCAATACCCTTATACACCTCCTACACCATACACAACACCGAGGCCTTATACCCACCACACCTTATGCACCTCCGACACCTTACACACCATACCCGCGGTATAATCCTTATTACCCTAATATCAACCACCTTAACCAAAACCCGTTCCCCTACACCAATATACCACAACAGCCATTCCCAACTGGCATATCCCCTCAAATCACCCTTCCTAGAAATGCTGTTCCAAATAAACAAGGGCCTGTGCGTAATGACCAACGTTCACCAAGGAACGATCAAAAAGCCCAATTTGATCCGATTCCCACTACCTACAGTGATCTATATCCAAAACTGTTGCAGGGTCAACTTGTTGCACCCGTGTACCTAAAACCTTTGACACCTCCATATCCAAGATGGTACAATGCAAACACCAACTGTGCATACCATGCGGGAATCCAAGGACATTCAATTGAAGATTGCCTGGCCTTCAAAAAGAAAGTCCAAAGCCTGATTAATGCTGGGGTAGTGAAGTTTGGATCAAAAAATGGGCCAAACGTAGCTGGAAATCCATTGCCCAATCTTGCTGGAATCAGGTGAATGCAATATTGACCGAAGGGGGCAGAAGATTAAAAAGGAATATTGGGGAGGTTAAGATTCCAATGATGACAGTATGGGCTGAAATGGTCAAGGCAGGATTGGTGAAAGGTATGGAAGGTCTGAAAATGGTTGCAAGAAGGGTGCATAATTGGTGCCCGTTCCATAAGAGTGAAGGCCATGACATACAGAACTGCGGGGACTTTCGGGTTAAAGTCCAAAGAATGATGGATAGTGGGGTAGCCCAATTCTATAAGGAGATAGAAGGGGAAATAGAAGTCATTGAAAATACAGGTGGCTATGGGATAGGAAGACCCCTAATCATCTACTATGATGAACCGGAGAAAAAAGTTTATGCCAGCCATGGAAGAAAATGTGCCCAAATTAATCATTGATTTACCTGGTTCCTTTCCATACAAGGAAAACAAGGCTACACCATGGAAATATGACTGCAGCATGGTTATGCCCGGGTCTTCAGGCCAGTAGGATATTATAGGTGTGGGGCATTTAACCCGAAGCGGGAGGTGTTATGCTCCGAAGGCTGTTGAACAAGGGGTAGCAGGGAAAGACAAAGGAATTGATAAAGGGAAGAAGGTCGTCGAGCCAATCCATATTGAGATGGATTTGCTAGAGGAAACGGAGAGGGGATCAGCCTCGGTTAACAGAATCAAGGAGCCAGTATGTGAGAAGGAAGCTTGTGCGTTCTTGAAATTTATAAAGCATAGTGAATATAGCGTGGTTGAACAACTGCAACGTCAACCAGCTAGGATCTCAATCTTATCCTTGCTTTTAAATTCAAAACCACACAGAAATGCTTTATTAAGAGTATTAAATCAAGCATACATGGCCAATAATATATCAGTGGAAAAGCTGGATAGGTTGGTGGGAAACATCGTAGCTGATGCCTACATATTTTTCAGCTATGAGGAAATACCACCTAATGGTATTGGATCAACAAAAGCTCTCTATATAACCACCACTTGTAAGGGGCACATATTACCGAGGGTCCTTTTGGATAATGGTTCTTCACTAAATGTGATAACTTTAGCAACTTTATCCAAGTTACCAGTGGATTTATCCTATATGATACCAAGTTGCACGGTGGTCAGAGCTTTTGACGGAACAAGGAGGGAGGTTATGGGAACCATTGAAGTTCCTCTGGAAATAGGCCCGTGCACATATACAGTGAATTTCCAGGTTATGGATATCAATCCATCTTATAACTGCTTGTTGGGAAGACCATGGATACATTCAGCTGGGGTTGTACCCTCGTGTCTTCACCAGAAACTAAAATTTGTGATGGAGGGCTGGTTGATCATGGTATCAGGGGAGGAAGACATAATAGCCTCCGCATCCACTGAATCTCCTGATGTGGAGCCGAATGAAGAGCCATGAAGTGTTCTTTCCGGTCTTTGGAATTTGAAAAATCAGTTTTTGTCGCTGAAGGACAGAAAATTCCAAAACTGAAGCTGTCCAAGAACACAAGGCTGGGGGTAAGAACCACCGTAGGAAAAGGCTGCAGGGCTGGAAAGGGTCTCGGGAAATATCTTCAGGGGATGGCTCGAGCCATAGAAGTAAAAGGAAAGAAGGACCGATTTGGCCTAGGATATCTTCCGAAGGCCCATGAGAAAAGAAGACAAGTTGAAAAGAACCGACAAAGGAGGATGGCCCGTCTTACGGGTATGGATATTGAGTGGGAGCCTATGACATTCCCACCTATCCTTCACAGCTATCGCTCAGCCGGTTCTCTGTTCGGAGAAAAGAATTATGATGATGTGCTTGTAATGATAGAGAAAGCCTTCAAGAGATTCTAGGTGAATAGTGATGAGCAGATGTATCATGTGGAGATCTGCACGACCGAGAAAGACAGAATTGAAAGAGAGAGTACTAGCTGGATGGTGCGACCGTGTCCACCAGGATATAGACTAACCAACTGGAGTGCGACTGAGTTGCCCATAGTTTTTAAGTCTATTCCAAAGTAATACTTTTTAAAAAAGCAATCTTAATTATCTTTACCTAGAGATATTAAGAGGTTTTTTTTTTTTTCTGTAATGGGCTTTTTTTTAAAAACTATTTTCATTCAATAAATAACAAGCACAATGCATTATCCATATTGATGTGTCCATATTCATTCATTTTTGTTATTTATTTTGTTTTCTATATATATTTTCCTATATTGTTTTTCTCCACCTATTTACAGGTGTATGGATACGGAATATGAGGACCCTCCTGTCAGTAATTCTGAAATTGATTTTGAAAGACCCATTTGCACGGGTGATTTTGAGGCTAATGAAGATACTGAGGATTATGGTCTATCTCCGGATCTATTGAGGAAAATAGAACAAGAAGAAAAGCAAGTACTTCCTCAGAAGGAGTTATTGGAAACAATAAATCTGGGAAATGGTGAAGAGATAAAAGAAGTCAAAATTGGAACTTCATTGTCACCATCAATAAAAGGTGAATTGATGGCTTTGCTCCAGGAATATGTGGATGTATTTGCATGATCTTACGAAGATATGCCAGGGTTAGATCCGGATATGCCAGGTTTACCATACCAATGGGCCATGATACAATAAAAGGCTTAAAAGATTAGATTCATACCCAACAGGCCAATCAGCATAGGCCCAAGATGGAGAGGTAAGAAGAGCCCAAAGCTGATGTAGGTTGCTGGTGGAGTTAGACTGAGCCGAATGGGTCCTGGGTCGGGTCAGCCATTTATCTTCTTTTCATTTCTCTTATTTTTTTTCTTTTTCTCTACCCGCGGCTTGCCGCGCCCAGGTCGGATCCTCAAATGGTAACCCGCGTGGATCCTCCCTTTCCTTTTTTTTGTTTTTACCCTAAACGGCACAATTTTGGTACCTTTTAAAAACCCAAAAATCTTTTTTTTCATTCTCTCTTCTCTCTCTAAAAAGAGAGCCCTTTTCTCTAAAACACCAAGCTGTTTTTTAGATCACTGGAAAACACATCCAACCCTAGATTCCGGTCTGCTACCACCGCTGGCGCCGCCTTTTGCCGCCACCGTCTCCGGTGGTCGGACTTTGGTGGCTCCCAAAATCTCACCCTAGCTCCGTTTTGGCCTCTTTCTTCCGATTCTGGGCTCCATTTTGCCCGAATAGGAGCCGAAGTCCCTAGATCTAAAAAGATATCTCGCGATTGAAAAAACCCAGATCCACCCCGAACAAGCGACAGATCGATCCCGAAATCTCGCCAACGGTTCTCCTTCTCCTTATCTACCTACTCATCGTTCAGGTTTGGGAGCCAAAAGCTCAAACCCGATGAACCCTTCTCCAAACCAAAACTGGAGAGGGTTCTTTTTTTATGCGTTTTTTTTTGTTTTTTTGTTTTTTTTTTTGAAAAGTTTTCAAAACCAAAAAAAACCTCCTATTGGCTATGGTTTGTGTGTTATTTGTAGGGAATTCGAAACCCATCCCTAAGGAATCCCGGATCTTCTGGGATTGGGTTCTGCCCAAGGTTTTTAAAAAATGGAAAGAAAAGAAAATGGTGGACTATGATGGTGGCTGGGTGTGTACAGGTGGGTGGCGCGCACGAGAGGGGAAGGGTTCACGTGGGGGCTGGCTGGTAGGCGCGTGATGTGTGTGCTAGGGGCAAGGGTTACTTCTCATGGGGGTAAAGGGCTAGCAGGCAGGGGCAGGGTGGTTCTTTAGGGGGCTGCTTGCAGGGGGAAGGGCTGGCTGGGCTAGGGTTTGGGATTGGGCTTGCTAGGCCAGCAGGCCTAGTTAGCTTGGTTGCTGCGCCAATAGGCTTGCTGTCTTGCAAGCCCAATTGGCCTATTGGGCAGACTTGGTTGCTGGGCCGGCAAGTGGGCCTGCTGCATGGCAGACCCATGATGCTGGGTCCAAATCGAGTTTAGCCCAGACAAAAATCCGTTGCTACAAGCATTATTATACACATATGTTTATCTTGTTCATAATAAACTTTTAAAAGAGGCACCCAGATTTTTCTTTGTTGAAGCGACAACACTTTTTATGTTTATGTAGGTAAAGTTTCTTTAATGTCCCCATTGCTTTAGACATCTCAAAAATATTAAATTCCATTAAGAGTATTAAACTCATACTCTATATGTAATGGATCACATTAGCCTCTAAACAATTTCTTTTGGAATGGGTTTTACTAGTACATCACAAATACATAACAATAATTTGTTTTTACCCATTGAACTTTAAAATTAGAGGTTACTAATTAAAAATTGGATTCCCATTATTGGTGTATAATAATAAGGTTTAAACTCATTTTACTTATAGTACTACTAGTCCAATTTCTAGGAATTCGTTTTTTTTTCATAGTAATTACCTCAAATTTGAGATTGAATTTCTAATATAATCAATTCATTGGCTAACATGTTCAAACTTTCTATTTTACATATTACTATATGCTTTTAGAAATTGTTATCTCATTCTTACAATTATAGAATATAGTTGGCATTGATTGTGGCCACAATCTTTAGATTCATTAAAATAACTTTTAACCATTCTATTTCCATAATTTTTATCCAACTTGAATACAATTATACTTCTAGAATTGGATAAAATAAATAAAGAAGCCAATCACTTCTAGTCCTTTAAGATTAATGATCTTTTTAATTGCTGTCATTTAATAAGTTGTACAAAACTTATTAGCTTGTATAACTTAAACATAGTAAAACTATACGAAAATCTTATTACACTATGATGATTTTTTATTTCCTTTATTTCTTAATAATTTATAAGAAACCAACACCCCCATGTGTAAGATATTCATTCTTTTATTAAAGAATGTCCCATAACTAATTATCAAGATATCATATCCATATTATTTAATTTGCTCTTTCATTTATCTTTTCACTACTTGATGATTTTATACTAAGAGGCCTCCAACTATCCACCTTTTCACTGAAAGATTACTAGCAAATTTCAATATCTTAATATTTCCTTTATCTAAAAGTTCAAAACTTTTATTTTAACTCAACATGAGAGTGCACATTAGATCTGCTCATGGGTTGGGCTGGGCCACGGCCCAGTTTTTTTACCTTGCCTAGGCTCGACCCGCAGGCCTACATTTTGATAAGCTCATAAAATACATATTTATGCCATTTCTATTCTTAGTTTTAATTATGTTTTCGATCTTTATCTTAATTACTTATGTCATATTTTTGAATTCTAGATATATTTAAGAGAATGAAGTGAAAAGATGTCAATAATGATGGTAAAGAGCTTACAAAATCATAATAACAAGATGGAAGAAGACTTGGGAGTTAAAAAGATCAATTTTTGGTTGCAAAGCAAGAAGGCAGATTTGACCTCCGGATCTTGTTGCAAGGAAAACATGATGTTAAAGTCCTTATTTGAAGAAACTTCCATCTTGACTTTTGAAGCTGACTTGAATACCTTTCCATCAGTAGTTTACAAGACTAAATCGAACAAGAAATGGTCATCCAAATCAGCCGACAGAGTGAAGAAAGATGCAGCAAAAAAAATGGAAGACAGAGAGCTCGGCGCCACAACACCCAAAAATCGCAAAAAAGTTTGAAACTTACTTGTGTGGCAAGGACTTGTTCCCAGGGTTTTAAAGCTCTATAAATACCATCTTTTGAGCCACAATATCTTTTGAGGAGACTGAAGGGTCATCATTATCCTTCTTCTTCTTCTTCTCCATTCTCTTAGTTTTTCTTCTTAGTTTATTTTATGTTTATGTTAACAATGCCTATGCAAGGCTAAACATTTCTTTGGTTAAGGGTGATTTCAAAGCCCTAGACATGTTTTGTAATCGATTTTCATATTCTATCTATTATTGGTTTTCTATCAAAGTTGCTTATGTTATTCTATAAGAATTGTTCATGATGTTGTCTGGATTTGTTTAGGTGGACAAGTAGATAGGTCTTGATAATTATCTACTGCTAGTTTAGGAGTTTTAATACGTAGCTTATCTTGATTTCTATTCAATAGTGGCAATTTATGGTTAATGATTATGTTAAAGTTTTTGCTAATTGCAAAGTGGAACATAACCTAAGTTGAATGAATCCATGTTTATGTGTTTGTTGCTTAGATCAACGTATCTTTCTCATCTTAAAGCTGCTATGACTTTGAATCTATAGATGTTTATCTTAAGTTATTTGATAGTTAGGGATTAAGTAGTGGTGTTTGTCATGCTTAATGACGAACTAAGGAAGGACTGGGGTAACACAGGAGGTTGTTATCTGCTGTTGTTAACTTTGATAGATCATTGATATTGATATGTCTGAAATTGATTCTTAACATTGTCTAGTGGTGGAGAATGAAACTTTAACCATACTTTCTCAAATTTGATTACCTCTCTTTATTTATGTATTTACTTGCTTGATTTTATTTTCTTGTTTATTTTAGTTTTAAAATTATTTTAAAACCCCCCTTTTTCCTTTGTTTTTCTTGAATTTAATTATAAACCAATAATTTATAAATTAAAACCCAATCCCTGTGGATTCGACCCTTGCTAACTACTACGCTTATAATTGATCTTTTTAGTGCAAGGTTAAATAAAGATACACTATTTTGAGTGCATCAAGTTTTTGGCATCGTTGCCAGGGATTACTTCTTTTAGTTTATTTGTTATTTGATTTATTCTTATTTTCAGTTGTAATTAATTTTATTTTTCTTGTACATACAGGTTTTTCTTTTCAAATTTTTAGCAAAACACGATGGAATTGAGCAATTTAACACTTGAGGAGTTGGTGGCATTGTGGAGTGTGCTTCATGATGGATCATCCAACCAATTGGTGTCCATACTACCGAAAAAGATAATTTTGAAGCAGCCTATGATGTGGAAGCATACCAAAGCCAACAAAGGGTCCACCAACAACAATGTGATCCTTTCCCAAACACTTACAATGAGGGATGGTGGGATCATTCTAATTATGGCTACTAAGGAAATTATCAAGAAATAGATCCTTATGCCAACTATAATCATCCATCGAGCTTCAATCAATCATGGTCTCATGAACCAGATCTTTTTCAGCCCCCACCTCAAAACCTAGATACTTCTTTAGAAGACCTTGTCAATTCTCTTGTTGCTAATACTTTGGAATTTCAATAGGAAAGAAGGGCTCAATCTGTCTCCACTTAACCATGGATACAACAACAAGATCTTTTTCAACCCCACCGTAAAACTCAGGTACTTCTTTGGAAGATCTTGTCAATTCTGTTGTTGCTAATACTTTTCAATTTCAACAGGAAACGAGGGAAAATCAATAAGAAGCAAAGGCAAGTATCCAGAGTTTGGAAATGCAAATAAGCCAATTGGCTAGTAGTATGGTGGGATGGGTAGGAAAAGATCTGAAGAACTCCTTGCCCAAACGGTGATTAACCCAAAAAAGAATATTACTATTGTGACCTTGAGTAATGAGGAACAGGATGAGGATGAGACAAAGCCAAAGATGGATTCACTTCTTGAGGATAATGAAGCCACAAATCCAAATAAGAGTACTTTGGCACCTGAGGTAACGTTTAAGGTTGCAATTTTTACTAATGTTTCTTCTCCATCTTTTCCTAGTAGATTTGCAAAGTTCAAGGAGGAGGAACATGAACAAGACATGCTGGAAACCTTAAAACGTTTATTTGTGGATGCCATTCAACAATTACCAAAAGATGCACCATTCCTTGATGAGCTATGCACCACAAAGGATGATGGAATAATACTTGTAATGGATAATGCATCCATTATTGTGCAAAGAAACCGCCCTACAAAACATATAAATTCGGGAAGTTTCTTGTATGAGCCTGAAATTCCTAAAAAGCCAAGAAGGGGTGTTAGTTAGATTCAAAACACTAACTCAAGTGCTAATTAATGAAGAAATTGCCAACCTGCCATATTCAGATTTGCTTTCTTTTCCTTTTATTATTTTTATTGTTTATATTATTTATATAGTGTTTTAGGTTTGTTTAGGTTTTATTAGTTTGTTTTGAGTTGTTAATATCTATTTTTTTTTATTAGTTCTTTTCTCTTACACATGATTCTTTCATTTGGGATAATAGTATTACATTGAGGACAATGCAAGAATTAAGTGTGGGGTGAAGAATTTAGGATTTATTAATTATTACTATTATTTTTTGGTGAGTTTTAGTTCCTTTCAATACAATGATGAGACATGAATTGCATAAGTCCAAAACTAGTTTAGTAGTGAGAAGATTTTTCATGAGAATTAAGCTTGATATCATTTTTTATGAGCGAATGTTAATATGATATGTTGATTGAGAAAAAAACATGTTTAGACTTGATATTGACTTGTATAATCAGCCTTGTGAGTTTTGAGCCTATATGATTGATGCATTATACATATCAATCTAATTTCTTTCTTGTGTGCTCTTATGATTACATGATTCTCTAGAACTTGCTTTAAACCGTTTTGAGACTATATTGATACATATGACTACATGGATATGATAGAGGCAATAGGATTATAACCAGGGCCAAATCAGCCATCCCATATTGATGTTCCAAGAGAACATCCTCCTTAGTGAGCCAATTTGAGTATACATTGAATAAGCTATTTCATTGATAACCACATCTTTTACCTAGCCTAAATATACTTATATCTTTACCCTTGTTCTAAAGATGGATTACATATTTTGAGACATATTGCAAAACAAGGGATACTTATTGAAAATTTGGGTTGGAAACAAAAGATAAGTATGGGGAAAGCAAAGAAAAAAAAGTCAAGAGAAAAAGAAATGGATCATTGTCAAATACATTCCCATATTGATTTTTTTTTTTTTTTGAATCATCTCTTGAACTTTTGGTTAAAGAAAAAGATGTTACAAAGTTGGTTAGAATGAAGCAAAAGCTCAACATGATTATTTAGGCTATGTAACAGAGGAAAAGACAACTTAATTTCTCTCGAAATTAAATGTTGAGGGTTTGAAAATGACCTCGGAATAAAAATGGAGTCGCCACCAATCTTTTTTGGCTAGGTGTGATCGGCCACCTATTAAAACCGATTTTGTAAAACATTTTAAAATTAATTAAAATATTTTTTAAAAACCAATTTTGAAGTCTGCGCTTTTAAACCAGAGAAATCAAGTAAGCGGGTTCGGGAGTCGGTTACGTGCGGGGAAGGATTAGCACCCCTACAACGCCCGTATAAAACGATACCTTATTAATCATGAGTTATCTCGAGTTTCGGTAAAAATCGGTTTTAGATTTGGCATTTTAGAATAAGTCCCAATTTAAAAAAAAAATAATCCCATTTTTAATTTGAAAATGATCCGAAATTTTATTAACTCAAAATTTAACTATATTCTCCAGCAAACCCGGTAAAATATAAATTTTTTTTTTATTTATTTGGAAAATCTCCTAATCATTTTCATTTTTTGAAAGAATGATATCCTTTATTAATGATAATTGATGATATCCTCCCCAGCTAACCCGGCAGAGAACTCATGAATTATTTTACCTCGGGAATATCCTTATTTTTTTTTAAAAAAAATGAGCTTTTAGGAAACACTTAAAAAATTATGAATATGCAAATTATTACTAATGATATGGCAAATAAAATAACATGGCATAAGAATGAATGTCATGTGAGTGAAATCGACATGGAAAACAAAGTAGCATGGCATATGAATGGCACGACAGTAGAATGAATGTCATGTGAACGAAATCGTCATGGAAAACAAAATAACATGGCATACGAACGACATGGCATGAGAATGAGAATGAATGTCATATGAATGAAATCGACATGGCAAACAAAATGACATGGCATATGAATGACATGGCATGGCATATAAATGACATGGCATGTGAATGAATGACATGGCATGTGAATGAATGACATGATATAATATGAATGACATGGCATGTGAATGAGTGACATGGCAGAATATGAATGACATGGCATATGAATGACATGGCATGTGAATGGATGACATGGCATGTGAATGAGTGACCTGGCATAATATGAATGACATGGCATGTGAATGAATGACATGGCCTATGAATGACATGTTATGTGAATGGATGACATGGCATGTGAATGAATGACATGGCATGTTAATGGATGACATGGCATAAGAATTAATGACATGGCATATTATGAATGACATGGCATGTGAATGAATGAAATGGCATGTGAATGGATGACATGGCATTATATGAATGACATGGCATGTGAATGAATGACATGGCATGTGAATGGATGACATGGCATAATATGAATGACATGACATAATATGAATGACATGGCATGTGAATGAATGACATGGCATGTGAATGGATGACATGTCATATGAATGGCATGGTAAAATCATAATGATATGGTATAAAAAATGACCTGATGTTTAAATGTCATGGAAAATGACGTGGCATAAAATGATATAAATCATGCAAATGCACCTAAGTGTCTAAATGAAATGTAAAATGACCTAGCATATGAAAATGGCTTAAATGTCTAAATGAAATGTAAAATGACATAGCATATGAAAATGGCCTAAATGTCTAAATGAAATGAAAAATGACATAGATAATAAAAAAATGACCTAAAACTTAAATGACATGTAAAATGACATAGCATATGAAAATGGCCTAAATGTCTAAATGAAATGTAAAATGACATAGCATATGAAAATGGCCGAAATGTCTAAATGAAATATAAAATGACATAGATAATAAAAATGACCTAAAATTTAAATGACATGTAAAATGACATATCATATGAAAATGGCCTAATTGTCTAAATGAAATGTAAAATGACATAGATAATAAAAAAATGACCTAAAACTTAAATGACATGTAAAATAACATAGCATATGAAAATGGCCTAAATGTTTAAATGAAATTTAAAATGACATAGCATATGAAAATGGCCTAAATGTATAAATGAAATGTAAAATGACATAGATAATAAAAATGACCTAAAACTTAAATGACATGTAAAATGACATAGCATATGAAAATGGCCTAAATGTCTAAATGAAATGTAAAATGACATAGATAATAATAAAAAATGACCTAAAACTTAAATGACATGTAAAATGACATAGCATATGAAAATGGCCTGAATGTCTAAATGAAATGTAAAAAGACATAGCATATGAATGACATAGAAAATAATATAATACATGAAAAAATCACAAGAATGACATTTATCATAGAACATACATAATCATATCATAATCAAGATAGCAACATGAAATTTAAATCCTAAAATGACATCATCATGGAATGTTCATACATATAAGATTTGCATGACTAAGATAACAAAAATTAAATGTCATAGAATATGCACGAACATGGAGAATGCATAATTAAAATGAAAAATGTAAATGTCATGGAACATGCATGATCATAGAATTAATTTTTCACGTGAGGAATCACATAAATTGGATATATCGGAAAATATTACCATACTCCCCGGCAAACTCGGCAAAGCTTGGAAAATAGTTATTTCATATGACACTTACATGATTTCAAGTAAAACGAAAACCCTACGTTTCGATTCTATAAACACGTGCATTGAATAATTTCCTAACCTCCCCGACAAACCCGACAAAGATCGAGAACTAATTCTCGCCAAATGTTTAATAAATCGAAAAATACGTTTTTATGACAAACTAAGTAAAAAAAATTTAAAAATGCAATGCATAAGAATGTATTTCTTCCTTGAAGTAAAGACATGCATATCCCTAAAAAGGTATCCGACTACCTTAGGAAGAGACCTAAGTTGGATTTTTTAACTCGGATTTAAAAAGAAAAATCAAAATTTTTGAGTAAAAGTAAACTTGATCGAATATAATTTTCAAAAGGCTCCAATTTTTCCTAGTTTTGAAACCAAGGATTGACCAACCTTGACCCGACTTGAAAAAAAAAAATCAAATTTTAGGATTAAAATGACTTAGAAATTAACCTAAGACAACAACTAATGTTTTAAATCAGCCCCCTCTTAGTGCCTTAAACAAAACAAAAAATTATTTGTTCATAACAACAAATCTGACTTTACTAACCAGTTTTGGAAACCGATTTTTTTACCCTTCTAAAAAAATTTTAAAAAATCTTGGGAGACTTATAACATGTCGACCTCTATGGGGAAAAATGGCTTAATTTTTGGAGCATGGATACTATGAACGAATTAACCAAAACAGAAAGTTACCAATTCTAAAAAAACAACACTGACTCTCACAAACAGTCTTGAAAACCTATTTTTTTGACCTTCTAAAAAAATTTCAAAAGAATCTAAAAAGAATTATGGGAGACTTAGAAAATGTCGACCTCTATGGCAAAAATTTGGCTTAATTTTTAGACTAAATATGACCTACCCGAATATTCATGAAAGTCAAAACAGTGGGTAAAAACTGCTTAACCAAAAAACATTTTTAAACCTTTGATAAAAACGTTCAAAAATCAGAATAAAAATGTTAGAGACTCCTCTAAGGTCCTACAATCGGTGGAAAAAATTTCTAAAAATTTGGGCAAGGGTTGCCTAATGAGAAAAAATCGTAAAGTTAGAAAATCCAACTTGACAAATTTAAATCTTCAACAAGCATGCTCATGAGAGCTTGGCTTTGAGCCATTGATTGGCTTAAGTCAAAAATCAGGTGTTGATGAGATGAATGCATGAACATGAAGCAACAAATAGGTGAATCTACCCTACCACAATCAACAAGACAAGCAAGATCAAACAAAAACACAAGCACAAACATGCTATGTCATTCGGCCAATGCTAGGAAAAATAATTTTTTTTTTAAAAACTTATTATTTGGTAGAAAGAAGAAGAACTATTTTGAAACATGTTCTGAAAATAAAATTTATTTCATGAAAGAAAATAAAATAAGTAGAAGAATAATAAAATCATATGAACAGAGCATGGAGGAGAACATGGAAACATAAAATAAATAATGGAGGAAGAGAATAGCTACCTAGCTTAAGCTTTCCAAGTCAAAGTAGTAAGAAAATGCCTTAGCAAAAAATAAAAATCCTCCTATCTTTTCTTTTTTTCTTCTTTTCTCTCAAGAATATCTTGAAACCTTAAAAAATTTCTCCTTCCTCTTAGAATGTGAATGGCCGACTTTCCTTATTGAGCATGAGAGAATGGCTTTTTAATTTTTTGCCCTTGTCATGCAATCCATGCTCCTCCAACATCCTTTGCCACATGGCCAAAAATGTCCCCTTCAAATGCCCATTTCCCGTAACAATAGGGAGCTTGTCCCCTTCAAATGCCCATTTCCCTTAAAAATAGGGAATCCTAACCTCTTATTGGCTAGCAAAAGCCACCTCAACCATTTGTGTCTCCTATCTCTTATAAAATATCTTTGCCATTTGTCAAGATCATAGAGGCTAGTACAAAAATATTCTCCCATATGGCATTATTTATCCTATTTGTCATCATCTTATTAACTTCACATACTCTTCACATGGCCATGCAAATTGAAGCCTTCCTATTGGCTTAAAATGCCATATAGGTAAAGTAGTGGAGAATGTAGTCTTTGAAAAAATGTCATCTTGCTATCCATCCTTAGCCATTTGATCCATGATGATCACACTCCCTCTTTGAATTAGCTGCTGGCTGGAAGTGGCAGGGAAATTTCCAGGCCATTCAACTTTTTTTATTTGCAAATTGGCCATTTTCGGTTTCTTTGGTAAAAGTACACTTTGGCCCCCCAAACTTGATTTTATTGCAAACGGACCCCAAATCCGGTTTATCTTTTTCCAACCTATCCAAATAAATATAATATTGAGATCTGGAGATTTTCAAAATTTTTCGAGCTCGTTTCCTATTTTTCCCAGAATTTTCTCTTGGATTTTCCATTTAGTGGCACCCAAAATTCACCTTTTTCATTTGAACGCCGATTCTAGATTTTTCTTCACCAATCTCTTCCAAAAAATATAAAACTCAGATCTAGAAGTTTCCAGAGTTTTTGGAGCTCGTTTTCTATTTTTTCCGAAATTATCTTCTTGAATTTCGGCTTAGTGCACCCGAACTTTGTCATTTTTCAAATGAGTTCCGATTCCAGATTTTTCTTTGCCAATATCTTCCAAAACTGATAAAACTCAGATCTGGAAGTTTTCATAATTTTTGGAGCTCATTTGCTATTTTTCCCAGAATTTTTTTATTGAATTTTGGCTTAGTGCTCCCGAACTTTGTCATTTTCAAATGAGCCTCGATTTCGGATTTTTCTTCGCCAATCTCTTCCAAAAAATTATAAAACTCAGATCTGAAAAGTTTTCATAATTTTTGGAGTTCGATCGCTATATTTCCCGAAATTATCTTATGGAATTTTGGCTTAGTGCACCCAAGCTTTGTCATTTTCAAATGAACTCCGATTCTAGATTTTAAAAATCAGAACTGAAAGTTTTCATAATTTTTCGAGTTCATTTGCTAGTTTTCCTGGAATTCTCTTTGGGATTTTCCAATATTTCCCTTCAACCTCCAAAGCCTCATTTTTACTCGAAACGGGTTCGATTTCCAAATTTCCTTTTTCTATTGCCTTTTTCATATATTGAATTTGAGTTGGTCCAAAAATGCCCAATTTTTACAATCAAATTCCCCTCCGATTTAGTTTTCCCTTTTTAAACTCGGAAATTTTCTCATTTCTCCGTTTTTGCTCCAATCGGCTCTTGCTTTGGATTCACTACAAACTGGGCCTTGGGATATCCTTGTTTACTCATTCTTTATCCACTGGGGGCTTCAATTTTACCGAATTGGGTCATCTTTGTAGTTTTTCCTAAATTTGCAAAATTTACCCTTTTTACCCGAAACCCTAATTTTCGGAGTTTCTTCCAAATTGACTCTTCCTTTGGTTCTGCTTCCAATTGGACCTTCCAATACCCATACTCATTAATTATATTCCATTTGGAACCTCCAATTTCGAGCAATTTTGATTGTTTAAGTACTTTTCCCCAAATTTGTCGAATTAGGGCTTCCCCTACATTGAAATTTTCGCAATCCCTCTTCCGAACTCCATATCTTTCGTTGTAGACCTCGAATTTTCAAAATTCTTTCACCATTATTCAATTCAACTCCAAACCTTGATTTTGAAAAAAGGTTGACTTTTTTAGTGGTTGACTTTTCGAGGTTGACTTTTTGAAGTTGATTTTTCTAGAGTTGACTTTTTTGGATTGATTTTTCATGCTGAACTCTGAATCACAAGTCTTGGAGGACCATCTGTAAGATGAGAAGAGATTTTTTACATTCTAAAAAAGTACATGGAATAATTTACTTAGTTTAGAGGGCCCAGACAAAATTAGGTGTCTACAACTACCCCTCTTTGGCTATTGCTGAGATTCAGGAATAAGGCAAAGATAAATAGACAATAATTTTTTTCGGTTAGTGAAATCACATGTAAAGGAAAGGCAAGAGAGTTTACTTCATTCTTCACTTCCATTTATTTCATCGTTCATTTAAAAAAAAAAAGCTGTAGATAGAAGATTTTATCCTTAAATTGAGTTAACTGACTAATCAAGGCTCAACCCGTCTTAAGAAAAGGAGTTCGATTTGCAAGCGAAGAAAATACCTTGACAGTGGTCTCGGGGCCTCATCTTGTCTTGGTGTCAGTTGTGTTGGGTTTAAACAGAAAATACCTCGACCATGGTCTCGAGGCTCGACTCATTTGAGAAGCAGAACGAGTTCGATTTAAAAACAAAAGGAATGCCTTAACATCAATCCTGGGTTTGACTCAATTAGAAACCAAGTTCGATTTGAAAAGAAAAAATTCCTCGACGATGGTCTCGGGGTTCGACTCATTTGAGGAGCAAAACGAGTTCAATTTTTAAACAAAAGGAATACCTTAGCGACGATCCTGGGGTTGACTCATTAAGAAAACAAGTTCGATTTGAAAAGGAAAATACCTCGATGGTGGTCTCGAGGCTCGACTTATTATTTAAAACAAGTTCGATTTAAGCAAAAGAAAATTCCTCGATGGTGGTGTCGGGGTTTGACTCATTTGAGAAGCAGAACGAGTTCAATTTTAAAAACAAAATACCTTGATGGTGTTCTTGGGGCTCAAAAATTCATTTGGGAAGCAAAATGAGTTTGATTTGGGGAAACAAAATTTCCATGATTCCTGTAATGTTAGCCGAATACAGTGATGAAAATGATATGTTTTGCAAATGCTTGTAGGATGTGTGTTTCCTAAAGATGAATGCAATCAAATGATTGTGTCATGATTTTTAATCCATGATTTCTTTGAGGTTCACAGACTGTCTGACTTCATGACGGAGTCTTCAACTTTTCACTTATGCCCCCACTTGAGGAGCCTTCGATCAAGATAAATTTTCAAAAAATTCCCAGTTTATGACTTCACTAAAATTCACAAATTTTCTGATTTCATGACAGAGTCTTCAACACATTCACTGTTTACCTCTACTAGTTGAATTTTCCCATCATGATGTGCTCTTGTGTTTCCAAATTTTAGTGGTTCCCAAACCTCTTCTAAAATTTAAATCAACTCCTTAGTAATACACTAAAATCCTTTTGTTTAAAGATTTTTATGTTTACTAAATGTCATTCAATTTAATAACAATCAAAATGCATCGCAAAATGTATGAAAGAAGGTATGAAACAATCAAATGTCATAAAAGGGATAACAAAAATTTATTGCAATAATATTTTAGATGAAAGAGGTGAATATCAAGGATACAAGAAACAAATGTAGAGTTGTAGGGTAGATGCCCCAGATGCGGAATATCTTGGGCCCTTCCTTCTTCAATTTATCTAAAATTTCTCTTGAATGAGCAATTTACTTAGGTAATCTCTCGGTTTTCGTAGTTGCGTCAGACTGAGCTTTTCCCTTTTCTTTTGATTTTCTAATACTTTCTCCCCCTTTACACGGAGCATTGATTCAATCCTTAATCAATACTTGAGTCGCCCTTTGCGGGTTTTCAACCCAAGTGTCCCCCATTCGGTATTAAGTCGCTCTTTGCCGGTTATAGGCTTAAACCTCTCCTTTTACATTCTTTTTTCATTATCATTTTTTTTTGTGTTCTACCATGCATCTGAGAATTCTAAATGCTTCCAAGGTAAAAATTTCAATTCAAAAGATGGGATAAATTCTGAGAAAAAAACCCTTCAAATTAAATATCTACACTTGATCAAAATGGACTTTTAAATGTACGTAATGTAGGCCAAGGTTCGGGTTTAGAAAGAAAGGGTAAATAGGCCCAAAATATGTTTAAGGGTGATTAGATCAAGGATCATTTCATGAGGAGGATTCATTCTTGAAACTTTCGTCCCCTTTTTGGACTTTCCTCTTCCATTTTGGAATCTTTTTCTTTCATTCTTAGCTTTCATTTGCCATTCTTTGATTTCACACTTTTTTTTTCTTGTTTCTTTTTTGATTAGATGGCTCTTTTCTCCATGATTTTTGAGAGGTTATTTTTCCTCGCATTTGCCCTCCAGTGTAGAGGGTGATCCTTGATCAAGGTTCAAAGAAAGAAAGACTTCCTAAGGCTCAAAGGGGTGACTAGGGATAATTTCTTCTTAGTGAAAAGAGTATGAAAAATGGTCGTTTATCATATCAAGTACGAATATTCCCATTGAAAAGCAATCCCTAGGGGAAATAGATATATAGAATTTTCATTTTTACATTTGGAATCATTCGAATTTTCATGTGTATAGTATCACATTTTTTTTTCTTTTTCTTATTTTTTTATTCTTTTTCTTCTTCAAGAATAGTACTTCTTCAATTTGTCAGTATTTCACGGGATTTCTCAAGTCATTCCCGTCCATCCGAGTCAGAATCAATGCTCCTCCAGAAAAAGCTTTCTTTACCACGTAGGGCCCTTCCCAATTTGGAGCCCATTTCCCTCGCGGATCCTTCGCTATAGGGAGAACTTTTCTTAGTACCAACTCTCCTTCTTGGAACTGCCTAGGATGAACCTTCTTGTCGTGGGCTCGAATCATCCTTTTTTGATATATCTACATATGGCAAATTGCTTTCATCCTTTTATCTTCGATAAGATTCAATTGTTCATAGCGAGCTCTAACCACTCCTCCTCTTCTAAACCAACCTCCATCAAAACACGAAGGGAAGGGATCTCAACCTCAATAGGTAACACTGCCTCCATTCCATATACTAAAAAAAATGGCGTGGCACCCGTAGTTGTGCGAACCGAGGTACGGTATGCGTGAAGAGCAAAAGGCAAGATCTCATGCCAATCTGTGTACACATCGATTATCTTTTCAACGATCTTCTTGATGTTTTTATTGGCTGCTTCCACTGCCCATTCATTTTCGGACGATAAGGTGCCGAATTATGATGCGTGATCTTGAACTGAGTACACACATCTCTCATCATCTTATTGTTCAGATTGAGAGCATTGTCTGAAATGATTCTTTCTGGCAATCCATATTGGCATATAATTTCCTTCTTGATGAATCTGCATACCACTGACTTCATTACATTAGCATAAGAAGCGGCTTCCACCCACTTTGTGAAGTAATCTATGGCCAATAGGATGAAACGGTGTCTGTTTGAAGCTTTCGAGGTAATAGGCCTGATCATATCCATTCCTCACATCGAAAATGGCCATGGTGCAATCATGACATGCAATGGTGACAGAGGCATATGAATCTTATCTGCATATATCTAACATTTATGGTACTTCCGAGAATAACTAATGCAATCTCTTTCCATCGTTAGCCAATGAGATCCTGCCCTCATAATCTATTTAGCAATTAGCATGTGACCATTGGCATGAGTGCCACATATATGTTCGTGGACTTCTTCAATGATTCTTCGGGTTTGACAGACTCGACACACCTCAATAGAACTTGGTCTTTCTCTTTCTTTTAGAGAATCTCACCATCTAGGACAAAACCCATTGCCAATCTTCTCAGAGTCCTCTTATCATTTTTTGTTGCTTATTCAGGATACTATTGACTCTTGATGTATTGCAGGATATCATAATACCAAGGGAGGCCATCCACTTCTTCTTCGATACTCAGGCAGTGGGCAGGAGACTCGTATATGCTCGTCTTTATTGGCACAACTTCGGCCCCTTCATTTACTTTAAACATTGAGATAAAGTGGCTACAACATCTGCCATTCGGTTTTCTTCTCGGGGGAAGTAGTTGAAACTCACTTCTTCAAATTCCTCTATCAGACTTAGTATGAGCTCTCGGTATCAGATTAACTTTGCATCTCGGGTTTCCTACTCTCCCCTAGTTGGTATATCACTAGGGCTGAATCTTCGAAAACTTCCAGTATTTTGATCTTTCTGTCTACGGTAGCACGAAGGCCCATAGTACATGCCTCATATTCAGCGGTATTGTTTGTACAATTAAAATCCAATCTGGCAGTGAAAAAATAATAAATTTCCTCTTGGGATATGAGCATTGCACTGATCCCGTGCCCCATGGCATTAGATGCGCCCTCAAAGTACGTTTTCCACATTTTCTTCTTGGGGGGAACTCCATCTTCTTGCGAGACACACATCAAGTCTTTATCAGGGAAATCAAAGTTCAAAGGCTCATAATTTTCAGCCGTCCGACTTGCTAAGAACTCGGCTACTACGCTGCCCTTTATAGATTTCTGACTCACACACACAATGTCGTATACTGACAACAAAACTTGCCATCTTGTCGTTCTTCCTGATAGGGAGGGTGCTTCCAACATATACTTGATGAGATCTAGCTTGGCAATCAACCACGTCGTGTGGTACAACATGTATTGTCAGAGCCTTCGAGCAGTCCAAGCTAAGGCACAACAAAGCTTTTCTATCGATGAATACTTCAGCTCATGCTCTGTGAACTTCTTGCTGAGATAATAAATTGCTTGTTCTTTTTTCCCGGTCTCATCATGCTGCCCCAATACACAGCCCATAGATCTCTCAAATACTGATAAATACAGTATCATTGGTTTTTCCGAAACATACGGCATTAGCACTGGTGGGTTGGATAGATAGTGCTTAACTTTATCAAAGGCGATCTGACACCCTTCATCCCATTTTCCTGGATCACGCTTCCGAAGTAGCTTAAATATTGGATCAAATTTGTTGGTTAGATGAGAAATAAACGAGCAATTTAATTCAATCTTCCTAGAAAGCTTCTCACTTCCTTTTGAGTACGAGGCGGTGGCAAGTTCTGGATGGCCTTTACTTTATCTGGATCAATCTCGATTCCCCTTTTACTGACAACAAAACCTAACAACTTCCCCGAAGTGACTCCGAAAGTGCATTTTGTCGGCTTTAGTTTGAGACAAAACTTTCTTAATCTTTCGAAGAGCTTCTTAAGATTCGCAACATGCTCATCTTCTCCTTGTGACTTTGCGATCATGTCATCAACATAGACTTCGATCCCCTTATGCATCATATCATGAAACAAAGTTACCATGGATCTCTGGTAAGTTGCCCCGACATTTTTCAATCCAAACGGCATCACCGTATAGCAAAACATTCCTCACATTGTCACAAAACATCTCCATATCCTTCGATGCCATCTTAATCTGATTGTTCCCTGAGAATCCGTCCATGAAGGAAAACAAAGAGCTATTTACCGTATTATCCACCAAGGTATCAATGTGAGGCAGAGGGAAATTATCTTTAGGACTGGCCCTATTCAAATCTAGATAATCAACACACATCCGTACTTTGCCATCATTTTTCAAAACTGGGACAATATTCGCTACCCATTTCGGATATTTTGCCACTTCCAAGAACCCGACGTCGAATTGCTTTTTCACATCTTTTTTTACCTTTAAAAGAATGTCAGGCCTCATTCTTCTCAATTTCTGCTAAATTGGCTTGCAATCTGGTCTTAGAGGGAGTTGGTGAACCACAATATCGGGATCCAATCCTGGCATGTCTTGCTATGACAATGCAAATACATCGACATATTCTGGGAGTAAGGCTATCAATTTACACTTTGTTGATGGTGACACTGAGGTCCCAATTTTGACCTCCTTTATTTCTTCTCCACTTCCCAGTTTTATCACTTCTAACGGCTCCTTATGAGGCAATACTTGTTTCTTCTCTTGTTCTATTATTCTCAACAAATTCGGGGGTAGACCATAATCTTCGGCATCTTTGTTGACGTCAAAATCACCCATGCAAATGAGTCTTTCAAAATCAATTTCATAATTATTGACAGGACGGTCCTCATATTCCGCATCCGTGCACCTATAAATAGGTGAGGAAGAAACAATATAGGAAGGTATATAGGCAATGAAAGAAAATGAAAGAACAAAAATGAAAGAATATGGACACATTATTATGAAGAAAATGCATCATGATTGTTACTTATTAAATGAAGAGTTTTAAACATAAGCCCATACAAAAAGATTCTTAATGTCCTTGGGCAGAGACAATTAAGATTGTTTGAGTATTACTCTGGAGTAGACCTAAAAACTATACGAAGCTCGTTCGCACTCTAGTTCATTAATTCATAACCTGGTGGACATGGGCGCACCAACCAACTTGCATTTCTATTTCCCATTCCTTCTTCCCCGACCATGCATATTACCATGTCTTACATCTGTTCTTCCTTGGTCATGTAGAACTTTTCAAAGGCTTGTACTATCATTACTAACACATCATCGAAATCCTTTTCCCCAAACTCAAAGCCAGTCGAACGAAAGATGTAAAGGATTAGTGGGAAAGTCATGGGCTCCCACTCTATATCCATACTCGAGAGATGGGCCATCTTCCTCTTTTGATTTTTCTCCATTTGTTTCCTCTTTTTGTAAGTTTTTGGGAGATAACCAAGACCGAATCGGTCTTTTTTCCTGGTTACTTCAATTGCTCTGGCCATCCCCTGGAGATATTTTCCTAGTCCTTTTCCTGCTCTGCAGCTTTTCCCTACTATCGTTCTCACCCCGAACCTGGTATTCCTGGACAGCTTCAGCTATGGAATTTTGCGTCTTTCAGTAATGAACATAGCATTAATGAATTCAAGTGACATGAATGAGCATTCTACAGCATTCTTATTCGGTTCTATATAGGGGGAGTAAGTGGACGCAGAGGCTATGATGTCCTTCTCTCCCGATACGCTGACCAGGCGTTCTTCCATTACAAACTTCAATTTTTGGTGGAGAGATAATGGTACTACCCTAGTAGAATGGATCCATGGCCGTCCCAATAAACAGTTGTAAGACTAGGTAATGTCCATAACTTGGAAATCAACTTTATAGGTACAGGGACCTATCTCAAGTGGGACTTCAATGGCTCTCATCACTTCCCGTCGGGTGCCATCAAAAGCTTTGACTATAGTGTGGCTTGGTAGCATGTAGGACATGTCGACCGACAGTTTAGACAAGGTTGCCAAGGGCATCACATTCAACGAATAACCATTATCCAGGAGTACTCGTGGTAGAATATGCCATTTCCAAGTAGTCGTGATATGAAGGGGTTTAGTAGATCCTACACCGTTGGATGGTATTTCATCATAACTGAAGAAAATGTGATGATCTGCTGTGATGTTCCCCACCAACCAATCTAACTTCTCCACTGATATGTTATTGTCCACATATGCTTGATTCAAAATCCTTAGCAGGGCATTTCTATGTGGCTCTGAGTTCAGCAGCAGTGAAAGGATTGAAATCCTCGCTGATTTATGGTGCAGTTGTTCTACCACATTGTACTCGCTGTGTTTTATAAACTTCAAGAATTCGTAGGCCTCTTTCTCATTTACCGGCTCTTTCACCTTGTTAATCGGGGCTAAATTTTTCTCCGTTCCCTTTAACTGATCCATCTCTGAATGGACCGGTTCTTCTATTCTCTTACTTTTGTCAAATCCTCCTACCTTTCCCATTGGACTTTATTCAACGGTTTCGGGGGCATAGCATCTATCACTGCGAGTTAGATGTCCTACACCTGTTATATCTTGTTGCTGTTTGTTGACTTGAAAAGCCTAGCATTACCATACTGTAATCACATCTCCAAGGTGCGGCCTTATTCTCCTTGTATGGGAAAAAAGATGGTAACTCTATAATCAACTTTGGCGTGGTTTCTTCCTCAACCGGGATAGCCTTTTCTTCCGGCTCATCATAATAGATAACCAAAGGTCTGCCCACCCCATAACCAGCTGTATTCTCAGTAGTATCTACCTCTCCCTCTATTTTTTCATAGAATTGGGCCTCACCCTCATCCATCATTTTCTGAACCTTGGCTAAAAAATCTTCACACCCCTGTATAGTGTGACCCTCACATCTGTGAAAGGGATAAAAATCCTCTGTCTTGCTCGCAACTATTTTCAAACTTGCTTTATCCTAAACTAACTCGGCCTTCACCATTTCAAACCATACTTTTATCATTGGCGTCTTCACCTCACTGATATCCCTTTTTATCCTGCCAACTTCCCCTGACAAAATCGCATTCACCTTGGCCTCCGTGTGATTGGGTAATGGGTTACCTGCAACATTAGGCCTGTTCTTAGATCCAAACTTTACGACCCCAGTATCAATCAAGCTTTGGAACTTCCGTTTAAAAGCAATGCAGTCCTCGGTTGAATGCCCCTGAATTCTCGCATGATATGCGCAGTTAGCATTTGCGTTATACCATTTGGATACGGTGGTTTCAGAGGTTAGAGGTATATTGGTGCAACGAGTTATCCCTGTAATAGTTTAGGGTATAACTCACCATAGGTTGTAGGAATAAGATCAAATTAAGGCGTTTGATTATCCCTTGGTGGTCTTTGAATAATATTCTGGGTGTTTGGTACGGTGTTTCGGGGAATGGCTATTTGAGGGGATATGCTAGTTGGGTATGATTGTTGCGGTATGGTTGTGTAAGGAAAAGGGTTTTGGGTAAGGTCGTTCGTGGCAGTGTAGTAGGGATTGTATGTCGGGTAAGGTGTATAAGGTGTAGGAGGTGTATAGGGACGGTGGTTATAACTTACTGCATGAGTTTCCCCTTCTTTATTTTTGGCGGGGATTGCCTTCTTTGGAGTTAAAGATTCTCCAATTTCCATCTTCCCACTCTTAATGGCGGTTTCTATCATTTCACCGGATATGACTATATTCGCAAAATTCTTAGTGGCGCTACCCACCAACTTCTCATTGTACAGTGCCTTTAAAGTGTTGATGAAAAGAACCTTAGTTTCCTTACTGGTCAGAGGGGGTTGCACCTGAGTGGCCAGATCTCTCCACTTTTAAGAATACTCCTTGAAGCTTTCAGCAATTTTTTTTCTCCATGTTCTGCAGCGACAATCTATCAGGTATCATATCAGATACATGCTTGTAATGTTCCATAAAGGCTCTGGCCAAATCCATCCAAGAGCGGATCTTAGTTCGGGTTAATTGATTATACCAAGGGGTTGCAGAACCTGTTAAGTTATCTTGGAAGCAGTGAATCAGTAGCTTTTCATCCTCATCATATCCCGTCATTTTCTGGCAGTACATGGTTAAGTTTGCTGACGGGTTAGTGGTTCCATTATACTTCTCAAAGTTTGGTACCTTAAACTTAGGGGGAATTACCAGGCCATGCACCAGACTCATTTCTTTGGCATCCAGTCTGCCAAACAATTCTGCACCTTCCACGGCCCTTAACCTCTCTTCCAATAACTGATACTTTTTCTGTGATTCAGCAGATTCAATCATTTTCAATTCGGCTATATTTGCTTTCTCTTTCTCAGCGAGCTCTTCAAAATTCGAAACATCAACAAGATCAGTTGGGTCAGCCCCAATGTTAATATTTTCGGGAGCCTGTTTATGTGCTTATGCCATCGGTTGGATATAAACAAAAGGTGCTGCCCTTGTCGGAAGCTCATTTCTAGCACTTTGGGATGTTTGGCCATTTAATTGCACGATTTTAGGTCGGCCCTATTGATTTACTACCACTCTTCCCACAGCTGAATTCTCAACCGGCCTTTTCTGCCTCAGCATGGCATTCATCATTTCCATAAGCTTGGCCATCTACTCTCTTGATTCTTCCTGGGATTGAGCCAATTGCTCTTGCAGTTCCTTCTGAGCCCTTTCCATCCTTTCGATACGGACATTCTATTCATTTTCCATAATTCAGGCCTAAAATCTGGTATTATAACGGCGCTAAAAATCTAGTTATTTTGGAGGATGCCCAATTTTACCTTAAGTTCAAAAACCATGGATTAGAACTCTGTGATTTATTCTTTATGTTTTATTATGAATGAATAAACGGATGAATATATAATGGAATGAATAAATGAATGAATATGTTTAATAAATGAATGAATATATAATGAAATGAATAAATGAATGACTAAGTACATGAATATGTAAATGTATTAATGTATTTGAAAGTATTGGCCCCGGGATAATTTCAACCAAATGATCTTCTATTGATATCTAAAATTAAATACATCAAGGATAAAATAATAAGATTCGTCCTAAGGCAATCCAAAAGTTTGCCCTTCTAAGTCCTCTCTATCAAAGTGCCGTTACAATGTGATGGTCCTAAAATGACCTCCTCGGGTCTCAGACTTTCCTTCATAGTCCCCCTTTTCTGGATTGCCTTGCTTCTTCAACTTTCAATCTGGCCCGTAATCTTTCATTTTCCAACTGACATCTCAATAGCTCAGTAGAAACAGTAGTGTGTAAGCTTTCCTTAACTTGCTTTTCTTGCTCAAGTCTGTCGGCTCGGGCTTCTTCCTATTTCACTCTCTCTTTTCAGTAGTCATTCTCTTTTCTGAGATAGTCGACTTCTTTCTGCCATACCCCGAAAGTCTTGATGGTCCCTTCAAATTTTAACTCAAAATGGAACTTTTTATTTTCCAAGTGTAGTTCCTCGAGATCACCCTTGACAATGTCCCTTTCTCTCTTGACCTTTTCCACTTTCTTTCCCTTCCCCGAATCGAATCCCTATTCTTCAAGTCATCGATCTCTTCTTGGAGTCGGGCAATCTCTTTGCTCATTTAGGCCTTTTATTTTCCAAATTCTGACCTTGCAATTTCTAACTCCAATGGCGCTTCCTTTGGTTGTGAATCCGTGAGTTGAACTTCTTCCCTATCAGACGTTAACAATCTATCCTTAACCCTCCTATCTCTCCATATCATGTATTCAGGCATGACGATGTCAGCATATCGAGCCATCTTTATCCGATGAGTCTTCTTCCATGCTTTAATTATTCCCCGCACCTTTCCTGAGTACCCCTCCTCTCCGTAGGTAAACTCTGATAAACCTGGTCTGTGAGTCGTGGGTGTGAATTGTCGAGACTCGACCTTTCTTTGCACCAACAGAGGTACGTAACTCACAGCTCCCCAAATTCCAAGTAGTGGAACCTCCGGCTTGTCCCCATATTTGTACAATATCGGCATAGGAACCATCCATGGAGCTCTCCATGTTACTATCTCACCCTTAAGGTTCTGGAGCATATTGATCCATTGCCCTTCATCTCTATCCTCGGGCCAATCTCTCTTAAGAAATTCACTGATCGGTACTAGGGATTTCATATATGGTTTAAAAGAAACATCCTCTCTTTTCCAGAAGTGACTCTGAATCCAAACATAGAGGAGTTGAGCACATCCCTTGAATCTCCCTTTTCCCCCTCTTATAAAAATTCAGTGACCGGATGGTTTCTGCTATGATAGCCAGAGATGGATTGATCTTCTGTTCCAATTTCTTGAAGAAGTCAAACACAGCTAGATCCACATGACCCAATATCTTTGGGAAAATAATTAAACCATAGATGGCTAAAGCGAAGATGTGCCTGGCTTTCTCTTTATCGGAGTGACTCAATATCAATCGTCGGAGAATCTCCCACGCGATGCACTCACTTTTCTGCTTCTTATCCACATGACTCTCAACCCATTTTCTATCCATTCCCGTGATCTTGGCCACTTTCCTCTTGAACCCTGCGATTTTCACATTTTTCAAATATACCTGATCTGGACTAGGAAACTCAATACGTAACAAGACCGAGTATTCTTCAATGGTTGGGGTCATATCCTCCTTGTTGAAAGTAAAACACCTATAAGCAGGATTCCAGAATTGTGCCATGGCTAGGATCAACCACTACTGACCTTGACCGGGATTAACAGTGCTATGTCCCCATATTTCTAAGTGAAGACTCCTTTTTCTGATACATCCCATGATTCCAAATGTCGGCCAAACCTCAAAGATCATTCTGTCAAAGATCCATCTCTATCCTTTCTGGCAACATCGACACATGACCCTTCTTTAAGCAATCTCCTTCCTCTCTCTGAGCTTTTTCCGATCGTTCCCTAACCACTGCATGCTTCTCTATGATTGAAACAACCTAACACTCCATGAGAAAACTATCCCGAGACCAATAACTTCCTGAGAATGCATAAAAATGATGATAAAAATGCATGATAAAAAAGAAAAAGAAAAGAAATAAGTTAGTAAAGATAAAGAATTCAAATAATAATGAATTATATATGACAAAATAAACAATTGCCCAAGAAAATTAACAAAAGTTCAGCATTATGACGCCTTTGGGACGGAACTTATTACAGGCGATATGATGCACATTCATCACTGCCTGATTTGCAAAATTTAAGATGCAGAGAGATGGTAAAGGGTTGGAAATGTTCCTCGATGTGTTCCTAACTTCGGGTATCTAATAGAAATCCGGCATGGCTTCGCCTAGGTTCACTATATAAGGTTGAATTCGGTTCTAAAGGCCCCAAATTGTTCCTCATTGTCGTCTGTGAAGGCTAGTAAGGCACCTTGATAAAAATGGGTTCAATTTGTTAGAGTATATTTTCTTAAGCCTATACAGAGGATCAATCACGAAGGCTTTAGGTACTTTATACTCTGGAAGTGTTTCACTAGCCTGTACGAAAGGTCAATCACGAAGGCGTAGTTACTTTACTCCCACTTAAAAAGGACAGAGCCCGGGTAGAGAGCTCATGTTATGCAAATGCAAGGGTAGTGTGTGAGGAGGAACAAAACAAACCTTTCACCACCTATTCTACAACCCTTATTCTAAAGACCCTGATAAGATTAAACAACGTAATGTATCAGTTAAGCAAAACAATAATGAACACCAAGATAACCAGAGAACAATAATAATATGCATGTACATGAGTATGAACATATTCAAAAATATTTTATTATTTTCAAAATTCTCCTTTTTATTAAAAAATGTGGGAATTAAAATTAAATACTTGATAAAACCGACAAAAATCGAGACTATCGATAACACAATTAATTCTAGGCCTGACTTTCTAATAGTCCCCAGTGGAGTCGTGAAGCTGTCGCAACCTAAAAAATAGCAAGTCTCATCGCGAGACATTTTTACTTGTTAAGTGTGACATTAGGGAAACAGAGGAAAAGACAACTTAATTCCTCTCGAAATTAAATGTCGAGGGTTTGAAAACGACCTCAGAAAAAGAAATGGAGTCGCCACCAATCTTTTTTTGCCTAGGTGTGATCGGCCACACATTTTAAAATTAATTAAAATATTTTTAAAATCAATTTTGAAGTCTGCGCTTTTAAACCAGAGAAATCAAATAAGCGAGTTTGGGAGTCGGTTAAGTGTGGGGAAGGATTAGCACCCCCACAACGCCCGTATAAAACGGTACCTTATTAATCGTGTGTTATCTCGAGTCTCGGTAAAAATCGGTTTTAGATTTGGCATTTTAAAATAATTCCCAATTTTAAAAAAAAATCCCATTTTTAATTTGAAAATGATCCGGAATTTTATTAACTCAAAATTTTCCTATACTCTCCAGCAAACCCTGTAAAATATAGAAATATTTATTTATTTGGAAAATCTCCAAATCATTTTTATTTTTTTAAAAGAAAGATATTCCTTTATTAATTATAATTGGTGAGATCCTCCCCAACAAACTCGGCAGAGAACACATGAATTATTTTAACTCGAGAATATCCTTATTTTTTTTTTTAAATGATCTTTTAGGAAACATTTAAAAAATTATGAATATGAAAATTTTTACTAATGATATGGAAAATAAAATAACATGGCATAAGAATGAATGTCATGTGAGTGAAATCGACATGGCAAACAAAGTAGCATAGCATATGAATGGCACGGCATGAGAATGAATGTCATGTGAATGAAATCGTCATGGCAAATAAAAATAACATGGCATACGAACGACATGGCATGAGAATGAATATCATATGAATGAAATCGACATGGCAAACAAAATGACATGGCATGTGAATGAAAGACATGGCATAATATGAATGACATGGCATGTGAATGAGTGACAAGGCAAAATATGAATGACATGGCATGTGAATGGATGACATGGAATAATATGAATGACATGGCATGTGAATGAGTGACATGGCATAATATGAATGACATGGCATGCGAATGAATGACATGGCCTATGAATGACATGGCATGTGAATGACGACATGGCATAATATGTAACAACCCAGGTTACGTACAATCAAGTAAAGTTAAATCCCGAAAATTTTAAGCACAAACTTGGAAATTGGTAAGAAGTTATGAGTGAAGGAAATAAAAGAAGAAAGGATCCAATTGAACATATTAAAAAGTTTAGGGGCTTAATGATTATTTATAAAAAGTTGAGGGACCAATATGCAATTATATCAAAAATTCAAAAATATCTTTAAGTTCATTTTATCTCTTGAAAACTCTAGAATTTTTCATTCTATTATTCAAGTGGCAGCCGGCCTTCCTTCTCCATATTCTCCCAAAAAATTTCTTCAAACATCTTACACCAAAATTTCTTCAACAATCACATTCGAGGTTAGTTTCTTGATTTATTCTTCCTTTCTTTAGATATTCTACATGAGCATGCTAAGATCTTATCTCCATAAACATGTTAAGGTCTGAAATCCATCTATTAAGTATGAGTTTTACATACCTTTGGTAAGAATTAAAAGGATTTGAAAGCATGAACAAGAAAATGGGAAGAAAAAGCAAAACAGGGGAAGTTGAGCATACTTGATGTTCGGATTATATGGGTTCGGCACCGCTGGGTTTGTATGCTTTTGATATTTTTCCTAGAAAATAGACTTCAATACGAGAATTTTGGTTTTTGAATCACCCAAAACCGATAAGCGGTTAAAAAGATAAAATTTGGTGAAGTTGGTTGTTTAGTGTTGACCCCTGATTCAGCATAGTTTCGGGATTTATCAAATTTGATCAAGATTTTGTTCTAATTTTCTACGTTAGTTATCTTCTTCATAAAGTAGACTTATTGCTTGAAATAAACCAATTGGAATCACTTCAAAATTCCTTACCAAACTCAAGTTATGATTTTCTAATCTAGCTTGATAGTAAGGAATTTATTGCTTAAGATAAATATAGTACTAAATGATGGTTATGGAGTATGAAAATCTCTAAGGCATGGAGTACTAGAAAGGAATTTGATAAGGACATGAATATGGAGTTGAATTTTGGAGAAAATGATTATGGAAATGATATTAAAATTTCGGGATATGTTGTTTTGAGTATGAGAAATTAGTATTGACCTTGAGGGAAGATTATGAGATTTAAGTTGCATTCATAATTGTGTAATGCTTTGAGTATGTATAGATACTAATTATCATTAATCTTATAGGCCACGTAGATCCGACGTCACCTGTGGATCCCGAAGTTTCAGATCGAGGTGTACAGTGAGATCATCTCAAGGATTGTGAGTAGACGACAACTATAGTTATTTGAATTTTTTTTAATTATAATTATAATTTTTTTAGCATGATATTTATTTTACGTATTAAAGGTATATCCGATATATAATCATATGAATTGATTTGTTATTAAAGTACATTTATTTCAAGAAATATTATATTGAGTAAGTTGGTTGATTTATGAAATATGATTATACATAGAATTTGACGTACGTGGTTTTGGCTCCACCTGACTTAATGTATGCGATTATACCCTTGATCGGAATACGGGAGCTGCATGCTACGCCTTTGTGGAGGGAGCCACCTCCAGAGTCCCAATTCCGTGATATTAGACTGGGTATGGGAGCTACGTGCTACGCCTTTGTGGTGGGAGCCACCTCCAGAGTCCCTATCCCGTTATATTTGCCTTTTGGGGGCACATCATAGCGACACATATGCCTTTGGGGCATCCTACGGTGGTATTGGCCTTTGGGGCCGGCTACTAGTATGCCTACATGGATATTGGCTGGTTATTTCATGGATGTACTCTTATGCATGACAGAAAGTTGGAGCCCAATTATACGAAACTTGATTACTTTACAGATTTTATACATTGATTTGGTATTATAATACTGATATATATTTGAAAACTTCGCTACATCTTCGAATTATTCATTATGGTTTTACTATTATTTATTTTGAAAATGTCTATTATGTTTTAAAGGATTATAATCATAGTTTTCAAATGTTTTAAAAGTTGTCTACTCACTGAGATATTCATATATCTCACCTTTTCATATTCTCATTTTTAGTTGACAGTTAGGTGTTAGGATTGCAACCTTCCTCTATTCTGTGCTTCAAATAGTATTTTGATGTGGTGGGCATCATACTAAAAATTTATTGAAGTCTTGATCTTTTGATGTTTTTATCTAGTAAACCTTGCTGAGATAGGTTTACTTTTGGATATATTATATATATTTGAAGATATGAGACAATAGATCAATATGTTTTGAGTTGAGCATAAATTGATCATGGATAATTTTTGAATATGCATGGATATATGTGATAATAGTATTGAGAAATATTGTTGGTTGAGGATATGAACTGAGTTTTATTTGCAGGATGGTTATAGTTAAGATAGAAAGGAAACTCTATCGGATTTTAGGAAGATTATCCGGACAGGGTGTTACAATTTGGTATCAGAGCAAGGTTATAGGTCCTGTAGACTTAGGAACTGTTTGTTGAAGTATAAAATATTGTCACTTGTGTAGGAAATCAGACATGATTCCACCACGTCGAAGAGGAAGGCCTAGAATCAATCCCCTACCAAAAAATAGGGATAGGAATAGAAATGAGAATATTGTTGAGCAAATTGGAGAACAAGCTTCAGCTGCTGGTTCATCTTTTGTTGCTGCACCCTCAGCAGCACCCCCAACAGCTGATCTTAATTTAGCTGAGGCAGTTACGACCTTGGCAAGAGGAATTCCCGCTTTGACTGCCCCTGCTGAAAAGGGGATAGTTGATTATTGTGAAGATCTGAAGAATATGGGTTGCAAGATTTTCACAGGATCTTTGGAATCAGATTTAGCCTGGTCATGGCTACAGAAAATTGAGACTACTTCCATTACTCTTCAGATTCCCGAGCCTATGAGGTTACCATGTGCGGTGCAATTTTTGGAGGATCATGCACACACATGGTGGAAAACTACAGTGCAAAGGTATGCTGGACATCCTGCCATAACCTGGGCAGACTTTCGAAGAGAGTTTGACGAAAAATACTATTCTCGGGCTTTGCGGGAAAAAAAATGGACTGAGTTTATGAATTTAAAACAGGGTAGTATGTCAGTAGCAGAGTATGAGCAAAAATTTAGCGAACTATCAGAATTTGCTCCATCAGTAGTAGCCAACGATGCTGAGAAATGCAAGAAATTCCAAGATGGGCTACATGTTAGTATTCGAGATAGGTTGACGACTTTGGATACAAATGACTTTAATAAATGGGTTAACATGGCAATCAAAGCTGAATAGAATCTGAAAGAAATAAAAGATAGAGAAGAGAAGTTCAGAAAAAAAGGGCAGTCCTCCAGTGAGGACGTGAGGCCTAAGAAAAGTTATGTAGAGAACAGTGTCGATGGTTACAAACCCTCAAGATTTCAAGAGGGATTAGACCGGAAACCTTTTAGTGGTTCTTCTAGTAGACCTACCATCAGACCTCAACAGCAGACTAGATCGCTACCTGGGAGGTCAGGAGGACCTCGTACATTGACTTATCCTCAGTGTCCCCATTGTGGGAGAAATCACCCTGGTGAATGTTGGAGACTACAGGATGTATGTTTTTACTGCAAAGAACCGGGACACATGAAACGAGATTGTCCCAAGTTGGAGAACAAGGGAGTTACTAGTCAGTTATCAGTGGGTCAAAGGGAAAGGACCCAACCTACTGCTGCACCTCAGCCGACAGCAGTTAGAGATAGAACTAGGGCACAATCTTAAGTTGGTTCATCTACTGGCCCTCGACAGAGTGGACAGCCTGGTAGACCTCGAACTGCTGGCAGAATTTATGCTATGACCCGACAACGGGCTCAGGCTACTCCTGAAGTGGTTACATGTACTCTCCCAATTTCTAAGGTAAATGCTAGGATCTTAATAGATCCAGGTGCAACTCATTCTTTTATTGCTAATTCATATGTCATGCATTTGGGTAGAGGTCTAGGAGGTTAGACATCCCTATGGTCGTTAGTACCCCAGTGGGAGAAACTTTGAAAATTGATGTGGTTTATCCGGATTGTACCGTTATGGTTCAGGAGCATGAATTACCAGTTAATTTGTTTCCATTAGGAATGTATGATTTTGATGTGATTTTTGGAATGGATTGGTTGTCTAAACACAATGCAGTGATAGATTGCTTTTCCAAAACTGTGACTTTTAAGAAGTCGGGAGACTTGGAGTTTACCTTTTAAGGAGAAAGGAAAGTTTTACCTTCTTGCCTTATCTCCAAGATGGTAGCCAATAGATACTTGCCAAAAGGGTATTCTGTTTACCTTGCTTATGTGATTAACAAGGACATACATGAGGCAAAGTTGGAAACTATACCTGTGGTCAAATAGTTTCCTGAGATCTTCCCTGAAGAATTGGTCGGTTTACCTCCTGATAGGGAATTGGAGTTTATTATCGACTTAATCTCTGGCAGTGCTCCTATTTCTCAGGCACCCTATAGAATGGCACCTTCGGACCTAAAGTAATTGAAAGTGCAGTTGCAAGACCTAGTTGACAGAGGTTTCATTCGGCCTAGTAATTCACCATGGAGAGCAACCGGTTGAGATTTTGGATAGAAATGACCAAGTTCTAAGGACTAAAACTATTCCATTAGTGAAAGTTCTTTGGAGGAATCATTCATATGAAGAAGCTACAGGGAAAAAAGGAGGAAGATATTCAGACTCAATATCCTCACTTGTTCAATCAAGTTGGTAAGTAAATCTCGAGGACGAAATTTTTCTAAGGGGGGTAAGTTGTAACAACCCAGGCTACGTACAATCATGTAAAGTTAAATCCAGAAAATTTTAAGGACAAACTTGGAAATTGGTAAGAAGTTATGAGTGAAGGAAATAAAAGAAGAAAGGATCAAATTGAACACATTAAAAAGTTTAGGGGCTTAATGGTTATTTATATAAAGTTAAGGGACCAACATGCAATTATACCAAAAATTCAAAAATATCTTTAAGTTCATTGTATCTCTTGAAAACTCTAGAATTTTTCATTCTATTATTCAAGTGGCAGCCGGCCTTCCTTCTCCATATTCTGCCAAAAATTTTCTTCAAACATCTTACACCAAAATTTCTTCAACAATCACATTCAAGGTTAGTTTCTTGATTTATTCTTCCTTTCTTTAGATATTCCAAGCTAAGATCTTAGCTCCATAAACATGTTAAGGTCTGAAATCCATCTATTAAGTATGATTTTTACTTACCTTTGGTAAGAATTAAAAGGATTTGAAAGCATGAACAAGAAAATGGGAAGAAAAAGCAAAACAGGGGAAGTTGAGCATACTTTCTGTTCGGATTTTCTGGGTTTTTCACAGCTGGTTTTGTATTTTTTTTGATATTTTCCCTATAAAATAGACTTCAATACGAGAATTTTGGTTTTTGAATCACCCAAAACCGATAAGCAGTTAAAAAGATAAAATTTGGTGAAGCTGGCTGTTCAGTGTTGACTCCTGTTTCAGCATAGTTTCGGGATTTATCAAATTTGATCAATATTTTGTTCTAATTGTCTAAGTTAGTTATTTTCTTCATAAAGTAGACTTATTGCTTGAAATAAACCAATTTGAATCACTTCAAAATTCCTTACCAAACTCAAGTTATGATTTTCTAATCTAGCTTGATAGTAAGGAATTTATTGCTTAAGATAAATATAGTACTAAATGATGGTTATGGATTATGAAAATCTCTAAGGCATGGAGTACTAGAAAGGAATTTGATAAGGACATGAATATGGAGTTGAATTTTGGAGAAGATGATTATGGAAATGATATTAAAAATTTGGGATATGTTGTTTTGAGTATGAGAAATTAGTATTGACCTTGAGGGAAGATTATGAGATTTAAGTTGAATTCATAATTGTGTAATGCGTTGAGTATGTATAGATACTAATTATCGTTAATCTCTAGGCCACGTAGATCCGACGTCACCTATGGATCCCGAAGTTTCAGATCGAGGTGTACAGTGAGATCATCTCAAGGATTGTGAGTAGACGACAACTATAGTTAATTGAAATTTTTTTAATTATAATTATAATTTTTTTAGCATGATATTTATTTTACGTATTAAAGGTATATCCGATATATAATCATATGAATTGATTTGTTATTAAAGTACATTTATTTCAAGAAATATTATATTGAGTAAGTTGGTTGATTTATGAAATATGATTATATATAGAATTTGACATACATGGTTTTGGCTCCACCTGACTTAATGTATGAGATTATACCCTTGATCGGAATACGGGAGCTGCGTGCTACGCCTTTGTGGCGGGAGCCACCTCCAGAGTCCCAATTCCGTGATATTAGACTAGGGTATGGGAGCTGCGTGCTACGCCTTTGTGGTGGGAGCCACCTCCAGAGTCCCTGTCCCGTTATATTTGCCTTTTGGGGGCATATCATAGCGACGCATATGCCTTTAGGGCGTCCTATGGTGGTATTGGCCTTTGGGGCCGGCTACTAGTATGCCTACATGGATATTGCCTAGTTATTTCATGGATGTACTCTTGTGCATGATAGAAAGTTGGAGCCCAATTATACGAAACTTGATTACTTTACAGATTTTATACATTGATTTGGTATTATAATACTGATATATATATTTGAAAACTTCGCTACATCTTCGAATTATTCATTATGGTTTTACTATTATTTATTTTGAAAACGTCTATTATGTTTTAAAGGATTATAATCATAGTTTTCAAATGTTTTAAAAGTTGTCTACTCACTAAGATATTCAGATATCTCACATTTTCATATTCTCATTTTCAGGTGACAGTTAGGTGTCGGGATTGCAACCTTACTCTATTCTCTGCTTCAAATAGTATTTTGACGTGGTGGGCATCATACTAAAAAATTATTGAAGTCTTGATCTTTTGATGTTCTTATCTAGTAAACCTTGCTGAGATAGGTTTACTTTTGGATATATTATATATATTTGAAGATATGAGACAATAGATCAATATGTTTTGACCTGAGCATAAATTGATCATGGATAATTTTTGAATATGCATGGATATATGTGATAATAGTATTGAGAAATATTGCTTGGTGGAGGATATGAACTGAGTGTTATTTGCATGATGGTTATAGTTAAGATAGAAAGGAAACTCTGTCGGATTTTAGGAAGATTATCCGGACAGGGTGTTACATAATATGAATGACATGGCATGTTAATGAATGACATGGAATGTGAATGGATGACATGGCATAAGAATTAATGACATGGCATAATATGAATGACATGGCATGTGAATGAATGACATGGCATAATATGAATGACATGGCATGTGAATGAATGACATGGCCTATGAATGACATGGCATGTGAATGAATGACTTGGCATGTGAATGAATGACATGGCATAAGAATGAATGAATGACATGGCATAATATGAATGACATGGCATGTGAATGGATGACATGGCATATGAATGAATGGTAAAATCATAATGACATGGTATAAAAAATGACCTAATGTTTAAATGTCATGGAAAATGACGTGGCATAAAACGATATAAATCATGCAAATGCATCTAAATGAAATGTAAAATGACCTAGCACATGAAAATGGCTTAAATGTCTAAATGAAATGTAAAATGACATAGCATATGAAAATGGCCTAAATGTCTAAATGAAATGAAAATGACATAGATAATAAAAAAATGACCTAAAACTTAAATGACATGTATAATGACATAGCATATGAAAATGGCCTAAATGTCTAAATGAAATGTAAAATGGCATAGATAATAATAATGACCTAAAACTTAAATGACATGTAAAATGACATAGCATATGAAAATGGCCTAAATGTCTAAATGAAATGTAAAATGACATAGATAATAAAAAAAAATGACCTAAAACTTAAATGACATGTAAAATGACATAGCATATGAAAATGGCCTAAATGTCAAAATGAAATGTAAAATGACATAGCATATGAATGACATAGAAAATAATATAACACATGATAAAATCACAAGAATGACATTTATCATAGAACATCCATAATCCTATCATAATCAAGATAGCAACATGAAATTTAAATCCTAAAATGACATCATCATGGAATGTTCATACATATAAGATTTGCATGACTAAGATAGCAAAAATTAAATGTCATAGAATATGCATGAACATGGAGATTGCATAATTAAAATGACAAATGTAAATGTCATGGAACAGGCATGATCATAGAATTAATTTTTCATGTGAGGAATCACATAAATGGCATATGTCAAAAAATATTACCGTACTCCCCGGCAAACCCGACAAAGCTTGGAAAATAGTTCTTTAATATGACACTTACATGATTTCGAGTAAAACGAAAACCATACGTTTCGATTCTATAAACACGTGCGTTGAATAATTTCCTAACCTCCCTAGCATACCCGGCAAAGATCAAGAACTAATTCTCGCCAAATGTTTAATAAACCGTAAAATACGTTTTTATGACAAATTAAGTAAAAAAAAAAATTAAAATGCAATACATGGGAATGTATTTCTTCCTTGAAGTAAGGATATCCGTATACTTTAAAAGGTATCCGACTACCTTAGGAAGAGACCTAAATTGGATTTTCAAACTCGGATTTAAAAAGAAAAATCAAAATTTTTGAGTAAAAGTAAACTTGACCGAATATAATTTTCAAAAGGCTCTAATTTTTCCTGGTTTTGAAACCCGGGATTTACCAACCTTGACCCGACTTTAAAAAAAATCAAATTTTAGGATTAAAATGACTTAGAAATTAACCTAAGACAGCAACTAATGTTTTAAATCAGCCCCCTCTTAGTGCCTTAAATAAAATAGAAAATTATTAGTTCATAACAACAAATCTGACTTTACTGACCAGTTTTGAAAACTGATTTTTTACCCTTCTAATAAAATTCAAAAAAATCTAAAAAAATTATGGGAGACTTATAACATGTCGACCTCTATGGAAAAAAAACTGGCTTAATTTTTGGAGCATGGATACCATGACCGAATTAACCAAAACAGAAAGTTACCAATTCTAAAAAAAACAACTCTGACTCTCAGAGGCAGTCTTGAAAACCTATTTTTTTTACCTTCTAAAAAATTTCAAAAAAATCTAAATAAATATTGGGAGACTTAGAACATGTCGACCTCTATGGGAAACAATTGGCTTAATTTTTAGACTAAGGATGACCTACCCGAAAATTCATGAAAAACGGAACAGTGGGTAAAAAACTGCTTAACCAAAACATATTTTTAAACCTGTGATAAAAACGTTCAAAAATCAGAATAAAAATGTTAGAGACTCCTTAAAGGTCCTACAATTAGTGGTAAAAATTTCTAAAAATTTGGGCAAGGGTCCAACTTAACAAATTTTAATCTTCCACAAGCATGCTCATGAGAGCTTGGCTTTGAGCCATTGATTGGCTTAAGTCAAAAATTAAGGGGTGATGAGATGAATGCATGAACATGAAGCAACAAATAGGTGAATCTACCCTACCACAACCAACAAGACAAGCAAGATCAAACAAAAACACAAGCACAAACATGCTATGCCATTCGGCCAATGCTTGGAAAAATAGAAAAAAAAATTGTTAAAACTTGTTATTTGGTAGAAAGAAGAAGAAATCTTTTGAAACATGTTTTAAAAAACAATTTTATTTCATGAAAGAAAATAAAATAAGTAGAAGAATAATAAAATCATATGAACAAAGCATGGAGGAGAACATGGAAACATAAAATAAATAATGGAGGAGGAAGAGAATAGCTACCTAGCTTAAGCTTTCCAAGTCAAAGTAGTAAGAAAATGCCTTGGCAAAAAATGAAAATCCTCCTCTCCTCTCCTCTCCTCTCTTATCTTTTTTTTTTTTCTTCTTTTCTCTCAAGAATATCTTGAAACCTTAAAAAATTTCTCCTCCCTCTTAGAATGTGAATGGCCAACCTCCTTATTGTGCATGAGAGAATGGCTTTTTATTTTTTTACCCTTGTCATGCAATCCATGCTCCTCCAACATCCTTTGCTACATGGCCAAAAATGTGCCCTTAAAATGCCCATTTCCCTTAAAAATAGGGAATCCTAACCTCCCATTGGCTAGCAAAAGCCACCTCAACCATTTGTGTCTCCTATCTCTTATAGAATATCTTTGCCATTTGTCAAGATCATGGAGGCTACTACAAAAATATCCTGCTACATGGCATTATTTATCCTATTTGGCGTCATCTTATTAACTTTACATGGCCATGCAAATTGAAGCCTTCCTATTGGCTTAAAATGCCATGTAGGCAAAGTAGTGGAGAATGTAGTCTTTGTAAAAATGTCATCTTGCTATCCATCCTTAGCCATTTGATCAATGATGATCACACTCCCTCTTTGAATCAACTGCTGGCTGGAAATGACCTAGAAATTTCCAGGCCATTCAACTTTTTTTATTTGCAAATTGGCCCTTTTTGGTTTCTTTGGTAAAATTACACTTTAGCCCTCCAAACTTGATTTTATTGCAAACGGACCCCAAATCCGGTTTTTCCTTTTCCAACCCATCCTAATAAATATAATATTGAAATCTAGAGATTTTCAGTATTTTCTGAGCTCGCTTCCTATTTTTCCTGGAATTTTCTCTAGGATTTTTCGGTTAGTGGCACCCAAAATTCACCTTTTTCATTTGAACTTCGATTCTCGACTTTTCTTCACCAATCTCTTCCAAAAAATATAAAACTCAGATCTAGAAATTTTCAAAATTTTTGGAGCTCGTTTGCTATTTTTTCCGAAATTATATTCTTGAATTTCGGCTTAGTGCACCTGAACTTTGTCATTTTTCAAATGAGCTCCAATTTCGGATTTTTCTTCGCCAATCTCTTCCAAAAATAATAAAACTCAGATCTGGAAGTTTTCATAATTTTTGGAGCTCGTTTGCTATTTTTCCCGAAATTATCTTCTTGAATTTCAACTTAGTGCACCCGAACTTTGTCATTTTTCAAATGAGCTCCGATTCTGGATTTTTCTTTGCCAATCTCCTACAAATATTATAAAACTCAGATCTGAAAGTTTTCATAATTTTTGGAGTTCTTTTGCTATTTTTCCCGGAATTATCTTCTGGAATTTTGGCTCAGTGCAGCCGAACTTTGCCATTTTTCAAATGAAATCCGATTCTGGATTTTTCTTCGCCGATCTCTTCCAAAAATTATAAAACTCAAAACTGCAAGTTTTCAAAATTTTCCGAGTTCATTTGCTATTTTTCCCGAAATTATCTTTGGGATTTTCCAATATTGCCCTTTAACCTCCAAAGCCTCATTTTTACTCGAAACAGGTCTGATTTCTGGATTTTATTTTTCTACTGCCTTTGTTATATATTGAATTTGAGTTGGTCCGAAAATGCCCAATTTTTACGATTAAATTCCCCTCCGATTTATTTTTTCCTTTTTAGACTCGGAAATTTTCTCGTTTCTTCGTTTTTGCTTCAATCGACTCTTCCTTCGGATTCACTTCAAACTGGGCCTTGGGTTGTCCTTGTTTACTCATTCTTGATCAACTGGGGGCTTCAATTTCACCGAATTAGGTCATCTTTGTAGTTTTCCCCAAATTTGCAAAATTAACCCTGTAGACACCTAATTTTGTCCGGACCACTAAAACAGGAATGTTTTCTTCCTAAATTGATGTTTCAGAATGTAAAAAGATTTTTTTCATCCTGCAGGTGGTATTCCGAGACTTAGTTTAAGAGGGCGAGCATAAAAAGTCAAACTCGAAAAAAGTCAACCCCAAAAAAGTCAACCTCGAAAAGCCAACTACTGAAAAAGTCAACCCACTTTCAAAATCAAGATTTGAAGTTCAATTAAAAAATGGCAAAAGAATTTTGATAATCCGAGTTACATCGAAAGATATGGAGATCGAAAGTTGGGTTATGGAGATTTAGTAGAAAGAAAACCCTAATCCGAGAAATTTGGGGAAAAGTGCTTAAACGATTGAATTGGTCAAAATTGAAGGTTCCAAATGAAATATAAGCACCGACTACGGGTAATGGAGAAGCCACTTGAAAGAAAAACTGAAAGAAAAGTCAATCTGGGAGAAAATCGAGAATTAGGGTTTTTGGTGGATTTCGATGAAATCGGGAAGAATTACATAAATGGCCTGACTTGGTAAGACTAAAGCCCCCAATGGATAAGGAATGATTAAAAAGGGATAGCCCAAGGCTCTGAAGAAAATCTGAAAATCGGACTTGTTTTGAGCAAAATCGGGCTTCGGAGGCCAAAGGGCAAAATTGAAAAATTTGGGAAAAATAGCAAATGGACTTCAAAAATTCTGAAAATTTTCAAATCTCATTCTTAAATCATTTGGAAGAGATTGGTGAAAGAAAATCCTGATTCGGAGTTCGTTTGCAAAATGGCCAAATCCAGGTCTCTTATGAAGAAATTCAAGAAGATAAATCCCGAAAAAATAGCAAATGGACTCCAAAAAGTCTGAAATTTTGTAAATCTCATTTTTAAATTATTTGGAAGAGATTGGCGAAAGAAAATCTTGATTCAGAGTTCGTTTGCAAAATAGCAAAATCCCGGGCCTCCTATGCAATAATTTCAAGCAGATAAATCCCGAAAAAATACCAAATGAGTTCCAAAAATTATGAAAAATTCCAGATCACACTTTTAAATTATTTGGAAGATATTGGTGAAGAAAAATCTTGATTTGGAGCTCGTTTAAAAAATGGTAAAATGTGCGGGCATAAAAGGGCATTTTTGGAAGAAAAAATCCAAATAAACAGCAAATGGACTCGAAAAATTTTGAAAACTTCTAGAATTAAATATTTTATTATTTTTAAAGTATGAAAAAAGTTAAATTTGAATTTGGAGTCCGTTTGCCATTTATTTGCATCCGGGGGGCAAAACGATCATTTTACCCAAGAAACCGAGAAGGGCTTCTCTTGCCTTTCAAAAAATCAGACTTGGGCTGGAAAAGGGAGTGCTGGCCAGCCAAGGCCCAAAGGAGGGAAGAAGCTTCTGATTTTTCAATCAAAAGGCCAAGAATTAAGAGTTAGTGATTTTTTTGATCAAGCCATTGCAAATAAGCCACATGGGGCAATGCATGAAAAGGAAGAGTGTCAACATTATTCTTGAATAGTTGTAATTACGGACAACTGATGGCCTAATCTAAGGGTGATAATTTCATGATTTTTCACCTTCAATCACTAGCCCTTGGATGGAAATTGGTTGGATTAAAAATGACAACATCCTAGTGAGGAGAGAGGGGTGGTTCGGCCAGCTTAGGGAGAGGCAAAACGTTCATTTTCAGCACTTCATTTTTCATATTTCTCTTGGTTTTTGCTTAGTTTTCTCTCCTTGGTTGAAAGCAAAAAGAAAATTTTAAAAAAGAAAGGAAAGTTTGAAGAGAAAAAGCTTGAAAGATAGCTTCTTGAGGTTGCTTTTAGCACCAACTCTTGCACTTTCTTGATTTTCCATTATTGTTTTTGCTATTTTGATTATTATTTTGGTGAGTTTTCTTTTTAAATAAGTTTTTTTTTTTTTAATGTTCTTTTTAAGTTCTTTCTTCATCTTTTTCTTAAACAAGTTCTTACAATTTTTTTTCTTGTTTTCTTACCATGGCTATAGTTGCTGTTTTGCTTTGATTTATCGTGTTATTTTTGTTATTTTTTTAGTATTGATGCTTTAAATCTTCATCTACTACATATACTTGAAGCTTGTTTTAATTTGGATGCTTGTTTGTTGCCATTTATGAGTTTATTATCATGTTCTTGCATTTTTAATTTTCTGTTTTCATAATGTTTAAATTTGTTGATGTTTTATGTTTTGTAATCCATGTGTTTGTGGAAATGCTTGTTAGTTTTAATACCTCTACTTTGTATTTGCATGATTGGAGTTTTATATTTTAGTTGAGCATGTTAGTATATCAAGTGTTTGTGAAAATGCCAAGCTCACTTGGAACTTGAGGCCATTCGGCCACCTCATTTCCTTTGCTTTGTGTGTGCATTTTTGCTATGTTAGTTGATATGTTTGCATTTGCATGACATTTGATTGAGTATTTAGTTTAAGTATACAAAGTGTTGTGAAAATGCCATGCTTGTTTGGAGCTTGAGGCCATTCGGCCACCTCATGTATTTTGCTTTAAATGTGCATTTTTGTTATGTTAGATGATAGGTTTGCATTTTCATGACATTTGGTTGAGTTTTTGGTTTAAGCATGCCTTGTGTTTTTGTTATTGCTATGCATATTTTAGATGTTAGGTTTGGTTTATTTTTCCATGCATGTCCATGCATTTTAGACCTAGGTTGCATTAAATGCCATGCAAGTTCATTTAGGTCTAGGTCACTATATTGATGCCATGCATTTTTTCATGACATTTAGGCTTAAAACCATGCATTCCATGCATCATATTTGCTGTATTTTTTCATGCATTTCATGTCCATGCCACTTGACTAATGACTTAGACCAATTAATGGTTCAAAGTCATACTTTCTTGAGTATACTTGTGGAAAATTAAAGAGTTGTCAAATTGATTATTCTACCTTTGTGATTTTTTTTACTTAGCCAATTTTTGCCTAACTTTTTAAAAGTCCTAGCTACTATTTCTAAGTCATTTTGTGAGTCTTAAATATTTTTACTTTGATTTTTAAGTGATTTTATCAAAGGCAAAAAAATGTGTTTTGCAAAACAGTTTTTTCACCCAGTACTCGTACTTTCTCGATTTTTCTGGGCATTCATATTTAATCAAAAAATTAAGCTGATGTTTTCCCGTGTATTTTTACATGTCCTGAGTCTCCAGTATTTTTTTTTTTTAGATTTTTTAGAATTTTTAAAAATAGGGTAAAAAATCGTGGCTTAAAACTGGAAAGTGGAGTCATAATTGAATTTGAAGGAAAATCATTTTTCTGTTTTGGTTAAGTTACCTAGAGGGGGCTGATTAGGAAGTTTAGCTACTAACTTAGGATATTTTCTAAGCCTTTTTAAACTCTAAAAATGATTTTTTAAGTCTTGGGTTAAAGGTGGTCAAGTCCGGGATTTTAAACTTAGGAAATTAGAGCCATTTAAAAAAGGGTTTAGCCAAGTTTTTACTTTTAATCTAAGCTTTTCAAAATTGTTTTCAAACAATCACAAAGTATTTTAGTTTTAGAATATTTAATTTGATATATTTTCCTAAAGTAGCCGGATATCTTTTTAGATATACAGATTTCCTTAATTAAAGGAAAAAACACATTTTCATGCATTGCATTTTCCAAATTCATGCATTTTATATAATATGTGATTTTTGCTATGATAATTTCTATGATATTGTTATGATTTTGAGTTATGTTATATTGTTTATTATATGATTTTGAATATTTTATGATATCCTATGCTTTTTATTTAGTTTTTTTTTTATATCATTTAGCATGTATTATGTTCATGCATTATTATTTTTATTTTCATGCATATTATATGATAGCATTATTTTATATTTCATGTCATTTAAATTATATGCCATATCATTCATATTTGCCATGTCATTTAAATTATTTCATCTCATATAGAATATATTATGTTACCTAGGTCATTTCATGTAGAATATATTATGTTACCTAGGTCATTTCATTTAGGATATATATTATGACATTTAGGATATTTTATTTCATTTAGAATATATCATATGACTTAGTACATTTCATTTCATATAGAATATATTATGTTACCTAGGTCATTTCATTTTATTTAGATTATATCATATAACTTAGGATATGTCATTTCATTTAGAATATGCTAAGACATTTAAATTATATCATATCATTTAGGTTGCATTATATTATTTAGACTTTGCTATGTAATTTTATCTATGTCATACATATTCAAATTCATAATTTTTTAAAAATGTTTTTCAAAAAGGTAACGATTTTCAATAAAATAAAGATATTCCCGAGTTAAAATAATTCATGAGTTCTCTGTCAGGTTTGCTGGAGAGGATATCATCAATTATCATTAATAACAGAATATCTTCTTTAAAATGATAATGATTCGGAAAGTTTTCCAAATTAATAAAGATTTCTATATTTTGCCACGTTTGTTTGGGAATATAGAAAAATTTTGAATTTATAAATTCTGGATCATTTTCAATTAAAAATGGAATTATTTTTTCTTTAAATTGGGAATTAACTTGAAATACTAAATTTAAAATTGACTTTTTACCGAGACTTGAGATAACACATGATTAATAAGGTACCGTTTTATACGGGCGTTGTGGGGGTGCTAAACTTTCCCCATACGTAATCGAGTCTCGAACCCGTTTCTTTGATTTCTCTGGTTTAATTAATTAGAGAGTCAGGCCTAGAATTAGTCGTGTGTTATCAAAGTCTCGGTTTTGTTGGTTTAATTGGTATTTAATTTTAATTCCCACATTTTTTAAGGATAATTTCAAAAATAATAAAATGTTTTTAAATATCTCCATATTCATGTGCATACATATTATAATTGTTCTCTGATTATTTTGGTGCATATATTCATTTATTGATTAATTGATGATTTATGTTGTTTAATCTTGTTGGGGCATTTAGAATAAAGGATGTAGAATAGGTGGTGAAAAGTTTGTTATTTCTCCTCACACACTACACGTGCATTTACATATCATGAATCCCGGGTTCTGTCCTTTTAGGTGGGAGCAAAGTAACTAAGCCTTCGTGATTAACAATCTGCATGGGCTAGTGAAACACTTCCGGAGTACTAAATTACCTAAGGCTTCGTAATTAACAATCCGCATGGGCTAGGGAAATAGACTCTAACGAATTGAACCCGCTTTTATAGGGGTGCCTTACTAGCCTTCACGGGCGACAGTGCGAAACAATTCGGGGCTTTTAGAACTAATTCACCTTCATATAGTGAACCTAGGTGAAGCCATGCCGGATTTCCAATTAGATATCCCGAAGTTAAGAACACATGGAGGAATATTTCCAATCCTTTTACCTTCTATTCTACTTTCCGAATAAGTTTATTTTTGAAAATCGAACAATGATAAACGTACATCACAATGCCCGTAATAAGTGTTTATTTCATCCCAAAGGTATTATAATGCCGAAATTTTGTTGTCATTCTCAGGGATAATTATTGTTTTGAATTATATGTTTTTTTTTTGTATTATTCGTATTTATTCCTATTACTAATTCATTTTCTTTTTGTTTTTTTTTTTTTTTTTGCATTCTTGTCATCATTTTTGCACATTTGAAGGTTGTTGGTCTCGGGATATTATTCAACCAAAAGGGCTTTCATGGAGGGCCAGAGTGTCTCAGTGGTCGAGAAGCATTTAGAGGTTAGGAAACAGTCCGAGAAAGGTCAGCATGATAATGGGGATTGTTTGAAGATGGGATATGTGTCAGCATTGCCAGCCGAGGTTGGTCTTACTATCAAGCAAAATGATCTCCAGGAATTGACAGATATATGGAATCAGTGGAACATATCGTAAAAAGAAACCTTCACTCAGACTTATGGGGACATAGCACTGTTAGCTCAGGTTAAGGTTAGTGGTGAGGTAATCCGAGCTGTGGTGCAATTCTGGAATCCCGCTTATCGGTGTTTTACCTTCAACCGAGAGGATATGACTCCAATCATAGAGGAATATTCGACCTTGCTGCATATTGAAAATGTTATTCCCGATCGTATTTATTTGAAGGATACAAAGACGTCAGGTTTCAAGAAAAGGGTGTCTAAAATTCTGGGAGTGGAAAGAAGTTGGGTCGAAAGCCATGTTGTCCGAAAAGGGGTAAGCTACTGTATATCATGGGACACTTTACGGACCTTAATCCATAGCCATTTGAGTAAGGAGACAGTCAGGAATATTTTTGCTTTGGCTATCTATGGTTTAGTTATCTTCCCAAAAACGTTAGGGCATGTGGATGTGGCGATATTTGATGTTTTCGAGAGGCTTAAGCAAAGGATAAACCCAGCCCGGCAATTATAGCAGAAACAATCCGATTCCTGAATTTCTATAGACGGGAAGGAAAAGGGTATTTTCTAGGTTGTATACAGCTCCTTTACATATGGGTTCAGAGTCATTTTTGTAAACAGGAGAATTTTCCTCTTCGCTCATACTGGAAATCTTTTTCACCAATTGGTGAATTTCTTAAGAGGGATTGGCTTGAAAATAGGACTAAGGAACAATGGATCAATATATTCTGGAATATCAGGGCTTAGATGATAATTTGGAGAGCTCCATGGATAGCTCCTATGCCGACATTGTACAAGTGCGGAGATAAAACTTCTGTTCCATTATTGGGAGTATGGGGAGGAGTGAGCTATGCACCACTGCTAGTACTAAGGCAATCAGAATCCCATCAGTTTACTCCGATGACCCATGACCTTAGAAATTTGTAATTTGCTTATGGAGAAGATGGGTATTCGGGAAAGGCCCGTGAGATTGTGGTAGCATGGAAGGAGACTCATCGAGTGGAGGTAGCTAGATATGCCAACATCGTCACACCTGATTACCTGACATGGAGGGAATTGAGGGTTAATGATAGGTTGTTGATATCAGATGGGGAAGAAGTTCGGTATTTGATTCGCCGCCCAAGGAAATGCCATTGGAGTTAGAAATCGTAAGGGAAGAATTTGAAAAGGAAAAGGCCCAAATTAGCAAAGAAATTGCCAGATTGCAAGAAGAGCTTGAGGATATAAAAAATAGGGAATCAGCCCGAGAAAAAGAAAAGGAAAAGATCAAGAGAGAGCGGGACACTGTTCAAAGTGATCTTCAGGAATTACACTTGGAGAACAAGAGGTACCGTTTCGAGCTCAAATTCGAGGGGACTCTCAAGACTTCCGGGGAATGGGAATAAGAAGTTGGGCAGAAAAGGCAAAACATGAGGAAGCCCGAGCAAATAAACTGGAGAAACAAGCTAGGGAAAGCTTACACAGTGATTCTTTTGCTAACACGTCAAAGGGTCGTGAACAAGTAGATATCAGATGGAAGAGCAAGGCAGTTAAAAGAGGGCAGTGAAGAAGGTACAGGATCCGAGGGAGTTACTATAGGACCAGTATTTTGTAATAGTTTTTTTAGGAGAGATAGATTATCATATTGTCTTAAGAGCTGTGATCTTTTCTTTGATGTATTTAGTTCCAGGAAATCAATGAAAGACCATTTGGTTAGAATTATTCCGGGGCCAATACTTTTAAATGCATCCATCATTCATTTGTTCTTTCTTTTATATATTTTATTTGTTCATTCATTTATATTCATATTCATAATCATTCATTCATTTATTCTATATAAATTGTTCATACACTTAGTCATTTATTTATTTGTCTATTCATTCATTCTTTATAATTAGTCATTTAAGTTTATACACTTAGTCATTTACTTATTTGTTCATTCACTAACATTTGTTCATTCATTCATTTTTTATAAAATAAAATAAGAAATGTCTCAATAAGTTCTAATCCATGGTTTTTAAAACTAAAGGTACAATTGGTCGCACTCAGAAAGAATCAAACTTTCGACACCCTTACAATACTCGATCTCAGGCAAGAGCTATGGAAAACGATCAGCTTGCTAGAATTGAGAGGATGGAAAAAATTCAAAAAGAGCTGCAAGAACAGTTAGCTAAGTCTCAAGAGGAGACACGGAAACAAATGAAAAAACTCATGGAGATGATGAGTACTATGATGAGGCAGAAACGGCCAGGAGAAAATTCAATTACCGGAATGGGGACAGTGAATCAGGAAGACCGACCAGAAGTGGTACAGTAAAATGGCCAGACATCCCAGCCTGTGGGAAATGAACTTCCGACTAGAATAACATCCTATATTTACATCCAACCAGCAGCCGAAGCACAAAATTTTGGTCCTAAAAGAGGTAATAACGGGGTTGATCCAATTGATTTCGAAGTTCCAGACTTTGAAGAAATGGCTGAAAAAGAAAGGGCAAAAATGACTGAATTGAATAGGGTTGAAACTGCTGAATCCCAAAAAAAATACCAACTGCTGGAAGAAAGGTTAAGGGCAGTTGAAGGGGCATAGTTATTTGGCAGCCTGGATGCCAAAGAGATGAGCTTAGTACACGATTTAGTAATTCCCCCAAAGTTCAAAGTACCAGAATTTGAAAAGTATAATGGGACTACCAACCCATCAGCACATCTGGCCATGTACTATAGAAGGATGATGGGACATGATGATAATGAGAAACTGCTTATTCAGTGTTTCCAAGATAGCTTGACAGGGTCAGCAACCCGATGGTACAATCAACTGAGTTGAACCAAGATTCGTTCATGGACGGATTTAGCCAGGGCATTCATGGAATATTATAAGCATGTGTCTGACATGATACCTGATAGGCTGTCGCTACAGAATATGGAAAAGAGGTCCAATGAGAGCTTCAAAGAATACTCACAGAGGTAGAGGGATCTGGCCACACAAGTGCAACCCCCTTTAACTAGCAAAGAAACCACGGTGCTTTTCATCAACACCTTGAAAGCACCTTATTATGACAAATTGGTGGGAAGCGCCACCAAGGACTTTGCAGATTTGGTAATATCTGGGGAAATGATAAAGTCCGCTATTAAAAATGGGAAGATGGAAGGGGGTGAGTCTGCTACCCGAAAGAAAGTTTTTCCTGCAAAGAAGAAGAGGAAACACATGCAGTAAGTTTCAGCCAATACCCCTATACTCCTCCTACACGATACACACCACCAAGGCCTTATACTCCTACCGCAGCTTATGCATCTCCGACACCTTACACACCTTTCTCGGGGTATAATCCTTACTACCCCAATGTGAACCACCTTACCCAAAATCTATTCCCCTACACCAATATACCACAACAGCCGTTCCCAACTGGTATATCCCCACAAATAACTCTTCCTAGAAATGATGTTCCAAACACTCAAGGTCCCGCACGCAATGACCAATGTTCACCAAGGAGCGATCAAAAATCCCAATTTGAACTGATTCCTACTACCTATGGTGAGCTATATCTTAAACTATTGCAGGGTCAACTTGTTGCACCCGTGTACCTCAAACCTCTGACACCTCCATATCCAAGGTGGTACAATGCAAATACTAACTGCGCATACCACGCAGGAATTCAAGGACATTCGACTGAAGATTGCCTGGCCTTTAAAAAGAAAGTCCAAAGCCTGATTAATGCCGGAGTTATAAAGTTTGGGTCAAAAAATGGGCCGAATATAGTGGGAAATCCATTGCCCGATCATGTTGGGAATCGGGTAAATACAGTATTAACTGGGGTTCAGAAGATTAAAAAGGGACGTCAGGGAAGTCAAGACTCTGATGTTGACAGTATGGGTTGAAATGGTCAAGACAGGAATGGTGGAAGATGCAGACAGTCTGAAAATGATTGCAAAAAGGGTGCAGAATTGGTGCCCATTCCATAAGTGTGGGGGTCATGTCATACAGGACTGTGGAGATTTTCTGGTTAAAGTCCAAAAAATGATGGATATTGGGAAGCCCAGTTCTATGAAGAGACAGAGGAGGAAATAGGAGTTATTGAGAATGCAGCTGGCTATAGGATAGGAAGACCCTTGATCATCTATTATGATGAACCAGAGGAGAAAGTTGTGCCAGTCATTGAGGAAATTGCACCCAAGTTAATCATTGATTTGCCTGTTTCCTTTTCATACAAGGAAAACAAGGCTGCACCATGGAAATACGACTGCAGCATGGTTATGCCTGGGTCTTTGAGTCAGCAAGACATCACAGGCATGGGGCATTTAACCCGAAGTGGAAGATGTTATGCTCCTGAGGCTGCTGAACAGGGCTTAATAGGGAAAGATAGAGGAGCGGACAAGGGGGAGAAAATAGTCGAGTCAATCCATATTGAGATGGATTTTCCAAAAGAAACAGAGAGGGGATTAGCCCCGGTTAACAGAATAACAAAACTGGTATGTAAGAAGGAAGCCTGTGAGTTCTTAAAATTCATAAAGCACAGTGAGCATAGCGTGGTTGAACAACTGCAACGTCAACCAGCTAGAATTTCAATCTTATCCTTGCTTTTGAATTCAGAGCCACACAGAAATGCCATGTTAAGAGTATTGAATCAGGCATACGTGGCTAATAACATATCAGTAGAAAAATTGGATAGGCTGGTGGGAAACATCGCAGCGGACGACTATATATTTTTTAGCTATGAGGAGATACCACCCAATGGTATTGGGTCAACGAAAGCTCTCCATATAACTACCACTTGTAAGGGGCACATATTATCAAGGGTCCTTTTGGACAATGGTTCTTCATTAAATGTGATGCCCTTAGCAACCCTATCCAAATTGCCAGTGGATATATCGTATATGATATCGAGTTGCACAGTGGTCAGGGCTTTCGATGGAACAAGGAGAGAGGTTATGGGAACCATTGAAGTTCCTCTGGAGATAGGCCCATGCACTTATACGGTGAACTTCCAGGTCATGGATATTAATCCGTCTTATAATTGCTTGTTAGGAAGGCCATGGATACATTCAGTTGGGGCTGTACCCTCGTCTCTCCACCAAAAACTAAAATTTGTGATGGAAGGCCGTTTGATCAATGTATCAGGATAAGAAGACATAATAGCCTTCGCATCTATGGAATCTCCCTATGTCGAGCCCAATGAAGATGTCGTAGAATGTTTTTTTAGGTCTTTGGAATTCGTAAATACAGTTTTCATCGCTGAAGGACTAAAAATTCCAAAACCAAGGTTGTCCAAAAACACAAGGTGGGAGTATAAACCACAGTGGGAAAAGGTTGTAGGGCTGGAAAAGGTTTGGGGAAATATCTTCAAGGGATGGCCCGAGCAATGGAAGCAGTGGGAAAGAAAGATCGGTTTGGCTTAGGATATCTTCCGGCGGTCCATGAGAAGAGAAAATAGGTTGAAAGGAATAGGCAAAGAAGAATGGCCCGTCTCACGGGTATGGATATTGAATGGGAACCAATGACTTTCCCACCAATCCTTCATAACTTTCGCTCTGGTGGTTTTCTATTCGGGGAAAAGAGTTCAGAGGATGTACTTGTGATGATCGAACAAGCTTTTGAAAAATTCCATGTGAATATAGAGGGGCAAATTCAGGATATGGTGATTTGCATGAACGAGAAAGAAGGGATAGAATGTGACTGTGCGAATTGGATGGTGCGACCTTGTCCACCAGGATATAGACTAACCAATTGGAGTGCAACTGAGTTGCCCATAGTTTTTAAGTCTATTCCAACGTAATACTTTTAAAAAAAGCAATCTTAATTATCTTTACCCAGAGATATTAAGAGTTTTTTCTGTAATCGTCTTTTTGTTTAAACATTTTTCATTCAATAAATAACAAGCACAATGCATTTTATCCATATTAATGTGTCCATATTCTTTCATTTTTTGTTATTTATTTTGTTTTCATTATATATTTTCCTATATTGTTTTTTCTCCACCTATTTACAGGTGTGAGGATACGGAATATGAGGACCTTCCTGTCAGTAATTCTGAAATTAATTTTGAAAAACCCATTTGCACGGGTGATTTTGAGGCTAACGAAGATACTGAGGATTATGGTCTACCTCCGGATCTATTAAGGAAAATAGAACAATAGGAGAAACAAGTACTTCCTTATAAGGAATTATTTGAAACGGTAAATCTGGGAGATGGTGAAGAGATAAAGGAAGTCAAAATCAAAACTTCATTGTCATCATCAATAAAGGGTGAATTGATAGCCTTGCTCCAGGAATATGTGGATGTATTTGCATGGTCTTACCAAGACATGCCAGGGTTGGATCCAGATATTGTGGTTCATAAGCTCCCTTTAAGGCCAGAATGCAAGCCGATTCAGCAAAAGTTGAGAAGAATGAGGCCAGACATGCTGTTAAAGATAAAAGAGGAGGTGAAAAAGCAATTTGATGCTAGATTCTTAGAGGTGGCAAAATATCTAGAATGGTTGGCAAATATTGTTCTAGTACCAAAGAAGGATGGCAAGGTGCGGATGTCTGTTGATTACCGAGATTTGAACAAGGCCAGCCCTAAAGATAATTTCCCTTTGCCCCATATTGATACTCTGGTGGATAATGCGGTGAAAAGTTCTTTATTTTCTTTCATGGATGGGTTCTCAGGATACAATCAGATCAAGATGGCACCGGAAGATATGGAGAAAACCATATTTGTTACAATGTGAGGAACCTTCTGCTACAAGGTAATGCCATTTGGGTTGAAGAATGCTGGGGCAACATACCAAACATCCATGGTGACCTTGTTTCAAGATATGATGCATAAGGGAATTGAGGTCTACGTTGATGATATGATCGCTAAGTCATAAGGAGAAGATGAGCATATTGCGAATCTTAAGAAGCTCTTTGAACGACTAAGGAAGTTTAGACTCAAGCTAAATCCGGCAAAATGCACGTTTGGAGTCACCTCGGGGAAAATTGTTGGGTTTTGTTATCAGCAAAAGAGGAATTGAGATTGACCCGGATAAAGTGAAGGCTATTCAGAATTTGCCACCACCTCGCACTCAAAAGGAACTAAGAGGCTTTCTGGGGAGATTGAATTACATTGCTCGATTTATTTCTCAGTTAACCGACAAGTGTGATCCAATATTTAAGTTACTTCAAAAATGTGATCCAGGAGAATGGGATGAAGGTTGTCAGATTGCATTTGAAAAGGTTAAACATTATCTATCCAACCCACTAGGATTAATGCCACCTGTTTCGGATAAACCAATGATACTGTAATTATCAGTATTTGAGAGATCCATGGGTTGTGTTTTGGGGCAGCTTGATGAGACTGGAAAGAAAGAACAGGCACTTTACTACCTCAGCAAGAAGTTCACGGATTATGAGTTGAAATATTCGTCGGTAGAAAAGAAGTGTTGTGCCTTAGCTTGGACCGCTCGAAGACTCAGATAATACATGTTGTACCACACAACGTGGTTGATTGTCAAGCTGAATCCAGTCAAGTACATGTTGGAAGCACCTTCTTTGTCAGGGAGGACGGCAAGATGGCATGTTTTATTGTCAGAGTACGACATTGTATATGTAAGTCAAAAACCTATCAAGGGCAGTGCAGTAGCTGAATTCTTAACAAGTCGGGCAGTGGAAGATTATGAGCCGTTGAACTTTGACTTTCTGGATGAAGATTTGATGTATGTGTCGCAAGCAGATGAGATTCCCCTAAAAAAGAAAGTATGGAAAATGTACTTTGATGGCGCATCTAATGACATGGGCATGGAATCGGTGCAGTGCTCATATCCCCGGAAGAAGATTATTATCCTTTCACTGCCATATTGGATTTTGATTATACAAACAATACTGCCGAGTATGAAGCATGTACTATAGGCCTTTGTGCTGCAGTGGACTGAAAGATCAAAGTATTGGAAGTTTTCGGAGATTCAGCCTTAGTGATTTACCAGCTACGAGGAGAATGGGAAACATGAGATACAAAACTAATCCGATACTGAGAACTCATACTGAGTTTATTGGAGGAGTTTGAAGAGGTGAATTTCAACTACTTTCCTCTAGAAAAAAAATAGGATGGCAGATGCTCTGGCTACTCTGTCATCAATGTTTAAAGTGAATGAAGGGGCTGAAGTTGTGCCAATAAAGATGAGTATATATGATTCTCCTGCCCACTATCTGAGTATTGAAGAAGAAGCAGATGGCCTTCCTTAGTATAATGACATCTTGCAGTACATCAAGACTCAACAGTATCCAAAACAAGCAACAGAGAATGACAAGAGGACTCTGAGAAGGCTAGCAATGGGTTTTGTTCTAGACAGTGAGATTCTCTACAAGAAAGGAAAAGCCAAGTCTTATTGAGGTGTGTCGGAGCTGCTGAAGCTCGGAGAATTATAGAAGAGGTCCATGAAGGGATATGTGGCATTCATGCTAATGGTTACATGCTTGCTAAACAGATTATGAGGGCAGGTTACTATTGGTTGACGATGGAAGGAGATTGCATCAGTTATTCCCAGAAGTGCCATAAATGCCAGATATATGCAGATAAGATTCATGTGTCGCCATCGCCATTACATTTCATGACTGCACCATGGCTCTTTTCAATATGGGGAATGGATATGATTAGGCCTATTACCCCGAAAGCTTCAAATGGACGTCATTTCATCTTGGTGGCCATAGATTATTTCACAAAGTGGGTAGAAGCTGTTTCCTATGCGAATGTAACAAAGTCGGTGGTATGCAGATTTGTCCAGAAAGAAATCATATGCCGTTACGGGTTGCCAGCAAGAATCATTTCGGATAATGCTCTCAATTTGAACAATAAGATGATGAGAGAAGTGTGTACTCAATTCAAGATCACACATCATAATTCGGCACCTTACCGTCCGAAGATGAATGACGCAGTAGAAGCAGCTAACAAGAACATCAAGAAGATTGTCGAGAAGATGACCAATGTATACAAAGATTGGCATGAGATTTTGCCTTTTTCTCTTCATGCATATCGTACTTCAGTCCGCACATCTACAAGGGCAACGCTGTTTTCTTTGGTATACGGGATGGAAGTAGTGCTACCTATTGAAGTTGAGATCCCTTCACTTCGGGTTTTGATGGAAGTTGGACTAAAGGAAGTGATAACTCGTATAATTATATAGTTTTTAGTTATGTTTTATTATTGTTTTGTGTCAAATACGAGTTATTATTGTTTAGTCTAATTGTGTTTATGATCTTTTATATTTTTATGTAATTTGGTGTTTTTCACAAGTTTCTTTGAGTGATTTCAGATTACTAGAATTAAGGGCAAATCCAGTTCAGTTCCAGTTCCGACACCTTTTGCCATATCAGCTATATCTCGAGTTTCACTGAAGCAATAAGGCTGAACTTTGTATCCCTGCAAAGCTAAGAGGCATATATATCTTTTTCATGTTTTACACTTCTTGAAACGGAGTCGTTTTCCCTAGCGAAATCGACCATCAAGTTGGCTGATGTGCAATGACGTCTGTTCTGCACCGTTTTGGTATTTTGACCATATCTTCCGATCCACGTGCGCAAATGATCTGATTCCAACGGCTATGGATCCGTAACTGATAGGGGTATATTTTTCTAGAAGACCATTTTATCAGATCGAGCCTCCAACATTGACAAAATCGACCATCAAGCTGGCTGATCAGAATTGTCATACAATATGACGAAAATTGTTAGAAAAATGCACCCACCTATTATACCTACCTTTGAAATTTGTAAAGCTTGTCTCTTGTCATTTAGCCCTCCAAAATGTGTATAAATAGAGGGCCTTGGATGAGTATTGGGATACATTATACATTGGTAGGATATTAGCCTTTGTAGTAAAATTCTCTAAGTTTTCTTCTTCTTTCCTTTCTCTAGTTTTCTTTTTTTATTTACTTATGCTTCTTACATTTCTTTTCATTTTATTCATATCTAGTATGTGTTGCTAATCATATTGTTGAGGTGATGAGGTGAAGCTCTTGGTAAATGCTAAGGTTAGTCTCTTAAACATGAGCTAAAATGAATCATCATTTATAAACACTAGTATAGATAATATTTTCTTTTGGTTTAAAATCATACTTGCAAAGTAGAGATCTTGATTCATTATTGACAATGAAAATGGCACAGTAAATGCTTGGTTTCATAACCTTGATTTGTTGTAGACATATACCTTGGCATAAGGAATGCTTGGACTCTTTTTGTGAGTTTTGAGGACACCAAATGAACATAATATCATATGCTATGGACGTTGGACAATTTGGACTGAATTGCTAAACCTTCCGGTTGGAACCTCCCTTATGTGTGGATTTCAATTGTGTAATAAAACAAGATTAATCTTAGCATAACACCAAGAGTGGATTCTCTAACCTCAACATCTTTTCTTATTGTTTTTTTTTATATCTTGTTTAATTGCTTTTATGTTATTTTGTTTATTTTGTTCTCTAATATCTTGTTTACTTTCTTTGTTATTGATTCCCTAATATCTTGTTTATTTTCTTTTTCTTATATATTTATAAACTTATACTTACTAATACGCTTCCCTGTGGTTCGACCTCGGACACCCGAGAATTTATTACTTGAACATAACCTGCACTTGGGTTTACAACTCTTAATTGAGTTTCCATCAAGTTTTTGGCGCCGTTGCCGGGGAAGCAATACTAAGTATATAAGTTTATAAGTATATTTATTTATTTTTTTGGCTGGTTATACCGCCTAATTTGTTTATATTTATTTTTATTGGCTGGTTATACCGCCTAATTTTGTTTATTAACTTTGTTTTATGCTTGTTTGGCGACGTGATTTTAGATCTCGTCGTTTAGTTAGATTTTATTGTGAAACTTTTTCAGGTAATCTTTCTAATACAACTCCTACCATGGCTGACAATGAAAGTGTTCAAGCTGAAGATGAGAACAGACAAGTACGCACCATGCGTGACTACTTGCAACCAACTCGAAGCTCATCACCCTCTTGTTTTATTTTTCCTCTCAATGCAAACAACTTTCGTTTTAAACCAGGTATGATAGCTTTGCTTCCAAATTTCCATGGGTTAGAATCGGAAAGTGCTTACTCGTTTCTAAAAGACTTCGAAGATGTATGTGTCACCTTTAATGACCAACAATGTACAAATGAAATTGTCAAGCTAAAATTATTTCCTTTTTCTTTAAAAGATAAAGCAAAAATTTGGCTTCATAATTTAAAACCAAGGTCAATTGGCACATGGCAAGAATTACAAACTGAGTTTCTAAAGAAATTTTTCCCAGCACATAAAACTACTGCTTTGAAAAGACAGATTCAAAATTTCAATCAAAATCAAAATGAAGCATTTTTTCAGTGCTGGGAGCGTTTTAAAGATTTGTTAAGTTCTTGTCCACATCATGGTTTTGAAAAATGGCGTCTTATTAGTTTCTTTTATGAAAGTTTAACTCCCGAAACTAAACAATTTGTTGAAACAATGTGTAACGGTGAGTTTCTAGAAAAAGAACCTGAAGAAGCCTTTGACTACCTAGACCATTTGGCAGATAACTCTCAAGCCTGGCACACAGATAATTCCTCTGAAAGTTCCAATAGATCTAATCTTGTTTCTAACAGAGGAAAATATCATTTTAGTCAAGAAGATGAGATAAAAGCTAAAGTAGCTAATTTGGCTAGAAAGATTGAAGCCATGGAACTTAGAGAAGTAAAAGAAGTCAAAACGGTTAAAAATGAAGAAAGTTGTGGAATTTGTGAAATCATGGGACACCCCACTTCTGAATGTCCAAACATTCCCATTCTTAAAGAAGCGTTGCATGATCAAGTAAATTCCATAAACACATTTAAAAAGCCTTTTCCTTCTCCTTACTCTGAAACGTATAACCCTGAATGGAGAAATCATCCCAACTTCAGTTGGCGGAATAATAATCATGTTCAGGTACCACAATCTCAAAAGCCGGGCAACACTTTTTCCTATCAACCTTCACGTGTACAAACCTTGGAAGAGACATTGCAAGCATTCATGCAAACACAAGCAAATGTGAATAACCGGACTTCACAGGACATCAATGAGATCAAAAACACCTTGTCCACATTGACAGCTTCATTACGCACTCAAGAAAAAGGTAAGTTTCCTGCTCAACCTCAGCCTAACCCTTCTACTCAATGTCTTGTTTCTTGCTCCAATGAAACTCAACAGGAAAATGTCAGTTCTATCACAACTCTTCGAAGTGGAAAGGCAATTGACAAAAACATTCCATCAAAAGACCAAGATCCTCTTTCCCCTCCGAAAAGTAATGGTAAGGATGATGGTAAGTCTGAACTTCTTGAAAATTTGGACAAAGAAAAAGGTATGCATCCTGCTCCTTTTCCTCAAAGGTTGCAAACAATAAAGAATTTGAATCAAAATGCAGAAATATATGAACTTTTCAAACAAGTTAAGATTAACATTCCTTTATTGGATGCAATCAAACAAGTTCCATCTTATGCTAAATTTTTGAAGGACATGTGCACAGTTAAAAGGAAACATAATGTACAAAAGAAAGCATTTTTGACGGAAACTGTGAGCTCAATCATTCAGCACCTTACTCCACCAAAATTCAAAGATCCTGGATGTCCAACAATCTCATGCATCATTGGAAACACTAGAATAGAAAGTGCATTGCTTGATCTTGGTGCTAGTGTTAATCTTTTGCCTTTTTCTGTTTATCAACAGTTAGGTTTAGGTGAACTCAAGGAAACACCTGTTACACTTCAACTAGCTGATTGTTCTGTAAAAATTCCTCGAGGGATAGTTGAAGATGTTTTGGTTCAAATTGATAATTTTTACTTCCCTGTTGATTTTATTGTTTTGGACACACATCCTGTTTCAAATCCAAATGTTCAAATTCCTGTTATATTAGGCCGTCCATTTCTTGCAACTTCTAATGCTCTGATAAATTGCAGGAATGGTATTTTGAACATTTCTTTTGGAAATATGACTTTAGAATTAAATGTGTTCAACATTTGCAAGCAACCTGGTGATGATTCAGAAGTACATGAAGTGGATTTCATTGAAGAACTTGTTCATGAACATAACACCACTACCACATTCCATGATCCTTTAGAAGCTTATTTAATTGAATGTGAGTTTGATAATGCTTCAGAAATTTCACACACTGATTCTTTGTTAAATTCTTTTCAGGTTAAGCATTGTTGGAAACAAAAGTTTGAGGAACTCAGAAATGATGCATATGAGAATTCTAAAATTCATAAAGAAAGAACTAAAGCATTTCATGACAAGTTAATTTCAAGAAAAACATTTGATGTTGGGGAAAAAGTTATACTTTATAATTCTAGACTTCACATATTTCCTGGTAAGTTGAGATCAAGATGGACTGGCCCATTTGTGGTTAAGCATGTGTATCATTATGGAGCAGTTGACATTGAGAATCCTCAAAATGGTAACGTATTCAAGGTAAATGGACAAAGACTCAAACTCTTTTTGGAAAATCATGTTACTCAAGAAGAGGTTGTTTTTCTTTCTGATCCTTGTTTTGAAAATAACTAGATGTAAATATAATTTTTACTAATCTTCAAAAAAAAAAAACATTTTTTTTCCGGTTAAATGGCGGATAACGGTACTCCGTGATTATTTAAGTCGGTTCCATCAGCTACCCACAAAACTGATATTGTATATAAATTTCTCTTTCAATTTCTTTTTCATTTTTTTCAAGATGGATGATATTCTCACAAGATTGCAGAAACGATTTCCTCCTTTTCCTCGAAATGTTTTACTGAAGCTTTACCAAGTTCGATTTGAAAGATTAAGAATGCTTATGCACAAAGGGATTCCTGAAGACATACGTTGGATAATTGAAGCTAAGGTACGTGAAGATGAATATCTTCCTGTTTTGCATTTACCAGGTACAGGTAGAAGCACTTTTGCAAAGAAGCGACGAGCAAAGCGCATGAGTTCAAATTGCCACAAATGTGCACGATGGACGTGTAACGGTAAATGTCGTTCTATTGGGATTCCGTCCTCTAATCGAGATGATAAAATTGAATTCATTAAGGATGGACTGAGTAAGGAGAATTTGGGTAATATCCAACTTTCTCTTGAGACGCATCCTAGTGGAGACGTACAAAGAGAAATTCTTGATTTATGGCCGCAATTCCAAAGGGAATGGCAACATCTTGGGAATCTGATGTTAAAAGACCCTGTTTGCCAGCTTGTAAGAAAACTGGATGGGAAGCATATCCTCGACTCATAGAAGGCGTTTAAGCCGTTTCTGGACGTAAAACCAGAGGAAGATGTGAGCCACAATCACAACTACAATAAATGACTTCTCAGCTTTTGGTTTGATTTGCAATAATTTTATTTCGGTTTAGTTTACGTGTTGTTCGATTTGTGTAATTATTCTTTTTTTTTTTTGCATTGGTCTTTTACGGTTGATTTTTCTTCTCTTTTTGATTTTCTTCCTGAAATCACGCAAAAATCTTTTGTTAGGTTAACATTTTCTTCTGACAGGTCAAATACACTTTCGGCGACATTATTACTCTTGTCTGATTCATTACTCAGTCCTCTATATATTACACCATGTACTCATTCTCTTTCAGGCACTTGAAAAAAAATGGAAAGTACTTCGTCCCAGCGCATTAAAAAAATTTGTGTCTTTGTAGGTGCTTATCCAAGGAAAAATAACATATTCGCTGATGAAGCCATAAGAGTTGGAGTAATACTTGCCCAACAAAAGATCCAGTTGATTTATGGAGGCGGTAGTACGGGTTTAATGGGAGCAGTCGCTACAGCAGCACACGCCGGAGGAAGTCCAGTTCTAGGAATCGTGCCAAAACTATTCACAGGTTTTTGTGGACCTACCGTGGGTAAGGAAATACAAGTCTGGAGTATCCCTGAACGGATGACAATCATGTACCATTCTGCCGATGCATTCATTGCTTTACCAGGAGGTCTGGGTACATTGGAAGAAATAGCTTGCGTGGCTTCTTGGTCATCTTTGGTCACAAATAAGAAACCCATTGGTCTGCTTAATATTAATGGTTATTTTAGTAATTTGCTTTCATATTTAGATAATGCTGTGGATAATGGATTCATGTTTTCAGAGGCAAGGAGAACCATAATTTCTGCTACAACCATTGAAGATTTACTCAAAAAGCTACAAGCTTATGAGTGTTTATCTGCTACGGTTGTTTCGCAAATGCTCGGAAAAAGAAAAAGAGATATGGACGAGCAAGGAGTGGATTGCACTTTGTCTTTGTGACATTATCTAACATTTTGTTTGTTGTGTCTCAGTTATAATAAGTGGTTAGCAACCTCTGCAGGTAATATCTCCTAAATTCTACCTTTAAAATTTGACATTGGGGACAATGTCATATTTTAGTAGGGGGTAAGGGACATATTTTGCTAAAAAAAAAAAAAAAAATTTGTTGTGTTTTAAGACATTTAGAAGTATTCATTCTGAACAAGGTCTGAGTAAGGGAGACTTGAGACATACCTTGTCAGTTTGATTTAATCTTCTTCTTTAAAAAAAAAAAAAAACAAAAAAAAACAAAAAAAAAAGCATGTTTAGACTTAGTGTGTTTTTTTTAGTTACTTTCAATACAATGATGAGATATGAATTGCATAAGTCTAAAACAGATTTATTAGTGAGAAGATTTTCATGAGAATTGAGCTTGATGTCAACCTTTTTATGAGCCAATGTTAATATGATATGTTGATTGAGAAAGAAGCATGTTTAGACTTAATCTGACTTGTATAATCATCTTTGTGAGTTTTTGAGCCTATAATGATTGATGCATTATACAAATCAATCTAATTTCTTTCTTGAGTGCTCTTATGATTACATGATTCTCTAGAACTTGCTTTAAACCGTTTGATACTATATTGATACATGTGACAACATGAATATGATAGAGGCATTAGGATTATAACCAGAGCCAAACAGCCATCCCTTATTAATGTTCTAAGAGAACATCCCCACTAGTGAGCCAATTTGAGCCTACATTAAATATGCTGTTTTATTGGTAACCACAACTTACACCTAGCCTAAATATACTTATATCCTTACCCTTGTTCTAAAGATGAAATTTTATATTTTGAGACATATTGCAAAAAAACAAGGGATATTTTTATTTGAAAATTTGGGTTAGAAACAAAAGATAAGTGTAGGGGAAGAAAAGAAAAGAAAAAGTCAAGAGAAAAAGAAAGGGATCATTGTCAAATACATTCCCATATTAAAAAAAAAAAAAAAAAAAAAAAATCTTCTCTTGAACTTCTAGAAAAAGATGTTACAAAGTTGGTTAGAATGATGCAAAGGCTCAACATGAATATTTAGCCTATGTTATTATGTGCTTTATAAGAGTTTTGAGAAGTTTTATTTGTATGATCTTATTATGTCTCTAAAATCTATGAACTCTTTGGAACCTTTGTGATATCTTTATCCTTTTGTTCTTTAACCACATTATAACCCTTTGGCCCCATTACAACCTTGAATAAAGACCTCTTGATTTATGAAGTTGTATGATCTAAATAGTGGAGAATAGGTGGACAAGCAAGCATATGGTAGAAGTGTTTTCATGAGATTGATTGAGTGTAAACACTTTACCACTACTTTAAAGAGTGAAAATCAAGAGAGTATCCCATGTGAGAAGTTGAGATTAAGTTTGAATATACACTATTTTGATTGAAATATGTTATGTTATTATTGGCTTAACTCAAACTATTTACATTCAAGCAAGATCTTTTGTGAATTTCTTTAAGCTATTGATTAGTTTTTAAGACTTGTCCAATGATTATCTCTAATTTATATTGGAAGGATTAGTTATAATTATTATTTTTAGTTTTTCTTATGTCTTCAATGTTTGTGGGTATCGTCCTAGTAAACCCTCACGAGACTAAACTCGTCCACTAGGGACACCTAGGGGTTTAAAGGCTTGTGTCACATGCTAAGTGCCACCGTGATTTCCTACGAAAATGGATTAGATTAGATTTTCTTATTTTATTATTTTTTTTTATTGAGTCGTTGCTAGGGACTAGCAACAATCTAAGTATGGGGGTGTGATAACTCGTATAATTATATAGTTTTTAGTTATGTTTTATTATTGTTTTGTGTCAAATACGAGTTATTATTGTTTAGTCTAATTGTGTTTATGATCTTTTATATTTTTATGTAATTTGGTGTTTTTCACAAGTTTCTTTGAGTGATTTCAGATTACAAGAATTAAGGGCAAATCCAGTTCAGTTCCAGTTCCGACACCTTTTGCCATATCAGCTATATCTCGAGTTTCACTGAAGCAATAAGGCTGAACTTTGTATCCCTGCAAAGCTAAGAGGCATATCTATCTTTTTCATGTTTTACACTTCTTGAAACGGAGTCGTTTTCCCTAGCGAAATCGACCATCAAGTTGGCTGATGTGCAATGACGTCTGTTCTGCACCGTTTTGGTATTTTGACCATATCTTCCGATCCACGTGCGCAAATGATCTGATTCCAACGGCTATGGATCCGTAACTGATAGGGGTATATTTTTCTAGAATACCATTTTATCAGATCGAGCCTCCAACATTGACAAAATCGACCATCAAGCTGGCTGATCAGAATTGTCATACAATATGACGAAAATTGTTAGAAAAATGCACCCACCTATTATACCTACCTTTGAAATTTGTAAAGCTTGTCTCTTGTCATTTAGCCCTCCAAAATGTGTATAAATAGAGGGCCTTGGATGAGTATTGGGATACATTATACATTGGTAGGATATTAGCCTTTGTAGTAAAATTCTCTAAGTTTTCTTCTTCTTTCCTTTCTCTAGTTTTCTTTTTTTATTTACTTATGCTTCTTACATTTCTTTTCATTTTATTCATATCTAGTATGTGTTGCTAATCATATTGTTGAGGTGATGAGGTGAAGCTCTTGGTAAATGCTAAGGTTAGTCTCTTAAACATGAGCTAAAATGAATCATCATTTATAAACACTAGTATAGATAATATTTTCTTTTGGTTTAAAATCATACTTGCAAAGTAGAGATCTTGATTCATTATTGACAATGAAAATGGCACAGTAAATGCTTGGTTTCATAACCTTGATTTGTTGTAGACATATACCTTGGCATAAGGAATGCTTGGACTCTTTTTGTGAGTTTTGAGGACACCAAATGAACATAATATCATATGCTATGGACGTTGGACAATTTGGACTGAATTGCTAAACCTTCCGGTTGGAACCTCCCTTATGTGTGGATTTCAATTGTGTAATAAAACAAGATTAATCTTAGCATAACACCAAGAGTGGATTCTCTAACCTCAACATCTTTTCTTATTGTTTTTTTTTATATCTTGTTTAATTGCTTTTATGTTATTTTGTTTATTTTGTTCTCTAATATCTTGTTTACTTTCTTTGTTATTGATTCCCTAATATCTTGTTTATTTTCTTTTTCTTATATATTTATAAACTTATACTTACTAATACGCTTCCCTGTGGTTTGACCTCGGACACCCGAGAATTTATTACTTGAACATAACCTGCACTTGGGTTTACAACTCTTAATTGAGTTTCTATCAGGAAGCATAATGGGTTAGAGCTCATTATGAACAGTTGAATCTCATCGAGGAGAAGAGATTGAAAGCAATTTGTCACGGGCAGTTGTATCAGAAAAGGATGATTCGAGCTCACAACAAGAAGGTTCGTCCTAGACAGTTCCAAGAGGGGGAGTTGGTACTGAGGAAAATTCTCCCTATAGTGAAGGACCCGAGATGAAAATGGGCTCCGAATTGGGAAGGACCCTATGTGGTAAAAAGATCTTTTTCTGGAGGAGCATTGATTTTTAACTAGAATGGATGGGGAAGATTTCAGAAATCCTATGAATGTTGATGAACTGAAAAAGTATTATGCTTAAAAAAAATGTGTGATTCTGTGCAAATGGAGATTCGAATGATTCCAAGTGTAAAAAATAGAAATTCTATATGTCTATCTCCCCTGAGAATTGCTTTTCAAAGAGAATATTCATGCTTGATATGATGAATGGCCATATTTCGTATTCCTTTCACTAAGAAGAAATTACCCTTAGTCACCCCTTTGAGCCTTAGGAAGTATTTCTTTCTTTAAAGCTTGATCAAGGATCACCCTCTATACTGGAGGGCAAATGCGAGGAAAAATAATCAAAAAATCATGGAAAAAAGAAAGCCATCGAAAAATGTGGCAAATGAAAGCCAACAAAGCAACAAAAAAAAAAAAAAAAAAAAAAGAAAAGAACGTCCAAAAAAGGACAAATGTTTCAAGAATGAATTCTCCTCAGCAAAATGATCCTTGATCCAATCACCCTTAAACACATTTTGGGCCTATTTTATCCTTTCCTTCTGAACCTAAACCTTGGCCTATATTACGTGCTTTAAAAGCCCATTTTGATCAAGCATGGATATTTAATTTGAAAAATTATTCTCAGAATTCATCCCATCTTTTGAATTGATATTTTTACCTTGGAAGCATTTAGAATTCTCAGATGCATGGTGAATACAAAAGAAAATGGAAATGAAAAAAGAATGTAAAAGGAGAGGTTTAAGCCGAAAACCCGCAAAGGGCGACTTAATACCGAATGGAGGACACTTGAGTTGAAAACCCGCAAAGGGCGACTCAAGTACTAATCAAAGTTTGAATCAATGCTCCGTGTAAAGGGGGAGAAAGTATCTGAAAATCAAATAAAATGGGAACAACTTAGTCTGACGTAACTACGGAAGCTAAGAGGTTACCCAAGTAAATTGCTCGTTCAAGAGAAATTTCAAATGGTTTGAAAAGGGAGGGGTCCAAGATATTCCGCATCCGGGGCATCTACAACCTATAACCTTACATTTGTTTCTTATATCCTTGATATTTATGTTTACTATTATAAAACATTTTTGCAATAAATTCTTGTTATCCTTTTCATGACAATTTTTGCTTGATTCATGTTTTCTTTCATACATTTTTAGATGCATTATGATTGTTATTAAATTGAATGATGATTAGTAATAAAAAAAATCTTTAACTAAGAAGATTTCAAAGTATTACCAAGGAATAGATTTAAATCTTGGGAAAGGTTTGGAAAGTTCACCAAGAAAAGAAAACAGTGAACGTGGTGGGAACTCCATCACGAAGTCAAAAAAATCTGTGAATTTCAGCGAAAGCCAGAAACTGAGACTGATTGACAAGATATCTTGAGTGAGGCATCAATGAACAAATTGAAGACTCTGTCATGAAGTTGGATAATCTGTGAACCTCAAAGAAACCATGGATTAGAAATCATGACATAATCATCTGGTTGCATTCATCTTTAGGAAACATACAAGCATTTGCAAAACGTGTCATTCTCATCATTGCATTTAGCTAACAGTGCAGAAATTAGGAAAACTTGGACTTCCCTAAAGTGAACTCATTCTGTTTTTCAAACGAGTCAAGCCCCGAGATCACCGTCGAGGTACTTTTCCTTTCCAAATCGAACTCGTTTTGCTCCTCAAATAAGTCGAGCCCCAAGACTATCGTTGAAGTATGTTCCTTTCATTTTCAAGTTAAATTTATTCTTTTCCAAATGAACCAAACCCAGAATCATTCTTAGTATTTCCTTTTATTTTAAATCGAATTCATTCTGTTTTATCGAATGAGTCGAGCCTTGAGAATCTACGACGATGTATTTCTTTTTGTTTTAAATCGAATTCATTCTGTTTTATCAAATGAGTCGAGCCTTGAGACCTCTGTCGAGGTATTTACTTTTGTTTTAAATCGAATTCATTTTGTTTTATCAAATGAGTCGAGCCTTGAGAATCTACGTCGAGGTATTTCTTTTTGTTTTAAATCGAATTCAATCTGTTTTATCAAATGAGTCGAGCCTTGAGACCTCCGTCGAGGTATTTCCTTTTCTTTTAAATCGAATTCATTCTGTTTTATCAAATGAGTCGAGCCTTGATACATCCATCGAGGTATTTCTTTTTGTTTTAAATCGAATTCATTCTGTTCTATCAAATGAGTCGAGCCTTGAGACCTCCGTCGAGGTATTTCTTTTTGTTTTAAATCGAATTCATTTTGTTTTATCAAATGAGTCTAGCCTTGAGACCGTCGTCAAGGTATTTTAATCACGGGTAAGGCCTTCGGGCACCAGTTTTAAAGACCTTCAGGCACCAGTTTTAAAGACTTTTGGGCACTAGTTTTAAAGACCTCCGGGCACCAGTTTTAAAGACCTTCGGGCACTATTCTTAAGACCTTCAGGCTCAATTTTTTCTTTTGAAAATCGAACTCATTTCCTTAAGACGGGTCGAGCGTTGATTAGTCAGGGAATTCAATTTAACGACAAAATCTTCAATTTACAGCTTTTTCTAAAACAAAAAAAAAATTTGAAAAAATGATGATGAACAAAAAATTGAAAAAAAAAATTGAAAAAAATAAAAACCTTTTCCTTCACATGTGATTTCACTAACTGTACAAAATTAGTATTCGTTTATCTTTTCCTGATTCCTGATTCTCAGCAATAGCCAAAGAGGGGCAGCTGTAGACACCTAATTTTGTCCGGACCACTAAAACAGGTATGTTTTCTTCCAAAATTGATGTTTCAGAATGTAAAAATATTTTTTCATCCTATACGTGGTACTCCGAGACTTAGTTTAAGAGGGCGAGCATAAAAAGTCAAACTCAAAAAAAGTCAACCCCAAAAAAAGTCAACCCAAAAAAGTCATCCCCAAAAAATCAACTACTGAAAAAGTCAACCCACTTTCAAAATCAAGATTTGAAGTTCAATTGAAAAATGGTGAAAAAATTTTGATAATCCGAGGGTTAATCGAAAGATATGGAGTTCGGAAGTTGGGTTATGGAGATTCAGTAGAAAGGAAACTCTAATCCGAGAAATTTGGGGAAAAGTGCTTAAACGATCAAATTGGTCAAAATTGAAGGTTCCAAATGAAATATAAGCACTGACTACGGGTAATGGAGAAGCCACTTGAAAGAAAAAGTGAAAGAAAAATCAATCTGGGAGAAAACCGAGAATGAGGGTTTTTCGTGGATTTCGATGAAATCGGGAAGAATTACAGAAATGGCCCGACTTGGTAAGACTAAAGCCCCCAATGGATGAGGAATGATTAGAAAGGGATAGCCCAAGGCTCAGTTTGAAGAAAATCTGAAAATCGGACTTGTTTTGAGCAAAACCGGGTTTCGGAGGTAAAAGGGCAAAATTAGAAATTTTGGGAAAAATAGAAAATGGACTCCAAAAATTCTTAAAATTTGTAAATATCATTATTAAATCATTTGTAAGAGATTGGAAAAATAAATCTTGATTCGAAGTTCGTTTGCAAAATGGCCAAATCCCGGGTCTTTAATGAAGAAATTCAAGAAGATAAATCCCGAAAAAATAGCAAATGGACTCCAAAAATTCTGAAATTTTGAAAATATCATTTTTAAATTATTTGGAATAGATTGGCAAAAGAAAATCTTGATTCGGAGTTTGTTTGCAAAATGGCCAAATCCCGGGTCTCCTATGCAATAATTTCAAGCAGATAAATTCCGAAAAAATACCAAATGAGTTTCAAAAATTATGACAACTTCCAGATCACACTTTTAAATTATTTGGAAGAGATTGGTGAAGAAAAATCTTGATTTGGAGCTCGTTTAAAAAATGGTAAAATGTGGGGGCATAAAAGGGCATTTTTGGAAGAAAAAATCCAAATAAATAGCAAATGGACTCGGAACATTTTGAAAACTTTCAGAATTCAAAATTTTATTATTTTGAAAGTATTAAAAAAGTAAATTTTGAATTTGTAGTCCGTTTGCCATTTATTTGCATCCGGGGGGCAAAACGGTCATTTTACCCAAGAAACCGAAAAGGGCTTCTCTTGCCTTTCAAAAAATCAGACTTGGGCTGGAAAAGAGAGTGTTGGCTAGCCAAGGCCAAAATGAGGGAATAAGCTTCTTATTTTTCAATCAAATTACAAGAATTAGGAGTTAGTGATTTTTTTGATCAAGCCATTGCAAATAAGCCACATGGGCCAATGCATGAAGAGGGAGAGTGTCAACATTATTCTTGAACAGCTGTAATTATGGACAGCTGATGGCCTAATCTAAGGGTGATAATTTCATGATTTTTCACCTTGAATCACTAGCCCTTGGATGGAAATTGGTTGGAGTAAAAATGACAACATCCTAGTGAGGAGAGAGGGGTGGTTCGGCCAGCTTAAGGGAGAGGCAGAAAGTTCATTTTCAGCACTTCATTTTTCAGATTTCTCTTGGTTTTTGCTTAGTTTTCTCTCCTTGGTTGAAAGCAAAAAGAAAAGTTTAGAAAAGAAGGGAAAGTTTGAAGAGAAAAAGCTTGAAAGATAGCTTCTTGAGGTTGCTTTTAGCACCAACTCTTGCACTTTCTTGATTTTCCATTATTGTTTTTGCTATTTTGATTATTATTTTGGTGAGTTTTCTTTTTAAATAAGTTTTTTTTTTAATGTTCTTTTTAAGTTCTTTCTTCATCTTTTTCTTAAACAAGTTCTTACAATTTTTTTCTTGTTTTCTTACCCTGGTCGAATGGCCTATATTTTCTGTAGTTGCTATTTTGCTTTGATTTATCATGTTATTTTTGTTATTTTTTTAGTATTGATGCTTTAAATATTCATCTACTACATATACTTGAAGCTTGTTTTAATTTGGATGCTTGTTTGTTGCCATTTATGAGTTTATTATCATGTTCTTGCATTTTTAATTTTCTGTTTTCATAATGTTTAAATTTGTTGATGTTTTATGTTTCGTAATCCATGTGTTTGTGAAAATGCTTGTTAGTTTTAATACCTCTACTTTGTATTTGCATGATTTGAGTGTTATATTTTAGTTGAGCATGTTAGTATATCAAGTGTTTGTGAAAATGCCAAGCTCACTTGGAACTTGAGGCCATTCGGCCACCTCACTTCCTTTGCTTTGTGTGTGCATTTTTGCTATGTTAGTTGATAGGTTTGCATTTGCATGATATTTGATTGAGTATTTAGTTTAAGTATACCAAGTGTTTGTGAAAATGCCATGCTTGTTTGGAGCTTGAGGCCATTCAGCCACCTCATGTATTTTGCTTTAAATGTGCATTTTTGTTATGTTAGATGATAGGTTTGCATTTTCATGACATTTGGTTGAGTTTTTGGTTTAAGCATGCCTTGTGTTTATGTTATTGCCATGCATATTTTAGATGTTAGGTTTGGTTTATTTTGCCATGCATGTCCATGCATTTTAGACCTAGATTGCTTTAAATGCCATGCAAGTTCATTTAGGTCTAGGTCACTATATTGATGTCATGCATTTTTTCATGGCATTTAGGTTTAAAACCATGCATTCCATGCATCATATTTGCTGTATTTTTTCATGCATTTCATGTCCATGCCACTTGACTAATGACTTAGACCAATTAATGGTTCAAAGTCATACTCTCTTGAGTATACTTGTGGAAAATTAAAGAGTTGTCAAATTGATTATTCTATCTTTGTGATTTTTTTTACTTAGCCAATTTTTGCCTAACTTTTTAAAAGTCCTAGCTACTGTTTGTGAGTCATTTTTTGAGTCTTAAATATTTTTACATTGATTTTTAAGTGATTTTATCAAAGGCAAAAAAATGTGTTTTGGCAAAACAGTTTTTTCACCCAGTAGTCGTACTTTCCCGATTTTTCTGGGCAATTCAGCTTTAATCAGAAAATTAAGCTTATTTTTTAACGTGTAGTTTTACATGTCCTGAGTCTCCAGTATGTTTTTTAGATTTTTTTAGAATTTTTAAAAATAGGGTAAAAAATCGTGGCTTAAAACTGGACAGTGGAGTCATAATTGAATTTGAAGGAAAATCATTTTTCTGTTTTGGTTAAGTTACCTAGAGGGGGCTGATTAGGAAGTTTAGCTACTGACTTAGGGTAGTTTATAAACCTTTTTAAACTCTAAAAATGATTTTTTAAGTCTTGGGTTAAGGGTGGTCAAGTCCGGGATTTTAAACTTAGGAAATTAGAGCTATTTAAAAAAGGGTTTAGCCAAGTTTTTACTTTTAATCTACGCTTTTCAAAATTGTTTTCAAACAATCACAAAGTATTTTGGTTTTAGAATATTTAATTTGATAAATTTTCCTAAGGTAGCCGGATATCTTTTTAAATATACGGATTTCCTTAATTAAAGAAAAAAAATACATTTTTCATGCATTCCATTTTCCATATTCATGCATTTTATATAATATGTGATTATTACTATGATATTGTTATGATTTTGAGTTATGTTATATTGTTTATTATATGATTTTGAGTATTTCATGATATCCTATGCTTTTTATTTAGTTATTTTTTTTTATATCATTTAGCATGTATTATGTTCATGCATTATTATTTTTATTTTTATTTTCATGCATATTATATGATAGCATTGTTTTATATTTCATGTCATTTAAATTATATGCCATATCATTCATATTTGTCATGTCATTTAAATTATTTCATCTCATATAGAATATATTATGTTACCTAGGTCATTTCATGTAGAATATATTATGTTACCTAGGTCGTTTCATTTCATTTAGGATATATATTATGACATTTAGGATATTTTATTTCATTTAGAATATATCATATGACTTAGGACATTTCATTTCATATAGAATATATTATGTTACCTAGATCATTTAATTTAATTTAGAATATATCATATAACTTAGGATATTTCATTTCATTTAGAATATGCTAAGACATTTAAATTATATCTTATCATTTAGGTTGCATTATATTATTTAGACTTTGCTATGTCATTTTATCTATGTCATACATATTCATATTTTTTTTTAATGTTTTTCAAAAAGGTAACGATTTTCAATAAAATAAAGATATTCCCGAGTTAAAATAATTCATGAGTTCTCTGCCGGGTTTGTTGGGGAGGATATCATCAATTATCATTAATAACGGAATATCTTGTTTAAAATGAGAAGATTCGGAAAGTTTTCCAAATTAATAAAAATTTCTACATTTTGCCACGTTTGTTGGGGAATATAGGAAAATTTTAAATTTATAAATTCCGGATCATTTTCAATTAAAAATGGAATTATTTTTTCTTTAAATTGGGAATTAACTTGAAATACTAAATTTAAAATCAACTTTTTACCGAGACTTGAGATAACACATGATTAATAAAGTATCGTTTACGGGCATTGTGGGGGTGCTAATCCTTCCCCACACGTAACCGAGTCCCGAACCCATTTCTTTGATTTCTCTGGTTTAAAATGCAGACTTGAAATTGGTTTTAAAAATGTTTTAATTAATTTTAAAATATTTTCTAAAACTGGTTTTAATAGGTGGCCGATCACACCTAGCTAAAAAAGATTGGTTGCGACTCCATGTCTTTTTTAAGGTCATTTTCAAACCCTCATTTTTCTAGAGGAATTAAGTGGACTTTTCCTCGGTTTTTTTTTAATGTCACGCTTAACGAATAATAAAGTCTTTGCAATGAGACTTGTTATTTTTTTTAGGTTGCGACACACCCTTTTTACCTGAAACCCTAATTTTCGATTTTCCTTCCAAATTGACTTTTCCTTTGGTTCTGCTTCCAATTGGCCCTTCCAATACCCGTAGTCATTAATTATATTCCGTTTGGCTCCAATTTTGACCAATTTGATCGTTTAAGCATTTTTCTCTAAATTTGCCGAATTAGGGCTTCCCCTACACTGAAATTTCCACAATCCCTCTTTTGAACTCCATATCTTTCGTTGTAAACCTCGGATTATCAAAATTCTTTCACCATTATTCAAATCAACTCCAAACCTTGATTTTGACTAAAAGTTGACTTTTTCAGTGGTTGACTTTTCAAAGTTGACTTTTTTAGAGTTGACTTTTTTCGGATTGACTGTTCATGCTGAACTCTGAATCACAAGTCTTGGAGGACCATCTGCAAGATGAGAAGAGCTTTTCTGCATTCTAAAAAAGTACAAGGAAGAATTTACCTAGTTTAGGGGGGCCGAACAAAATTAGGTGTCTACAGCTTCTAAAGTCTATGAAATCTTTGGAACCTTTGTGATATCTTTATCCTTTTATTCTTTAACCACATTACAACCCCTTGGCCCTATTACAACCTTGAATAAAGACCTCTTGATTATGAAGTTGCATGATCTAAATAGTGGAGAATAGGTGGACAAGCAAGCATATGGTAGAACTGTTTTCATGAGATTGATTGAGTGTAAACACTTTACCACTACTTTAAAAAGTGAAAATTATGAGAATATCCCATGTGAGAAGTTGAGGTTAAGTTTGAATATGCACTATTTTGATTGAAATATGTTATATTAATATTGGCTTAACTCAAACTATTTACATTCAAGCATGATTTTTTTTTAAATTCTTTAAGCTATTGATTAGTTTATAAGACCTGTTCAAAGACTGTCTCTAATTTATATTGAAAGGATTAGGAGTAACTATTTTTAGTGTATGTTAGTTTATTTTTATTTTAGTTTTTCAATGTTTGTTATCGTTCTAGGAAACCCTCACGAGACTAAACTCGTCCATTAGGGACACCTAGGGGTTTAAAGGCTTGTGTCACATGCTAAGTGCCACCGTGATTTTCTACGAAAATGGATTAGATTATATTAGATTTTCTTATTTTATTTTTATTTTGTTTTGCTCGATGACTAGCAAAAAGGTAAGTGTGGGGGTATTTGATAAGCTCATAAAATACACATTTTATGCCATTTCTATTCTTAGTTTTAGTTATGTTTTCGATCTTTATCTTGATTACTTATGTTATATTTTTGAATTCTAGGTATATTTAAGAGAATGAAGTGAAAAGATGTCAATAATGATGGTAAAGAGCTTACAAAATCATAATCACAAGATGGAAGAAGACTTGGGAGTCAAAAATATCAATTTCTGGTTGCAAAGCAGGAAGGCAGATTTGACCTTCGGAGCTTATTGCAAGGAAAACATAATGTTAAAGTCCTTATTTGAAGAAACTTCTCTTTGACTTTTGAAGCTGACTTGTATACCTTTCCAAAGGTAGTTTACACACCCAAATTGGACAAGAAATAATCATCTAAATCAGCCGACGAAGTGAAGGAAGATGCAGCAGAAAAATGAAAGACAAAGAGATCGGTGCCGCGGCACCCAATTCCGGCGCCGCGGCGCCCAAAAACCACAAAAAAAGTACGAAACTTGCCAAAGAAAATGCAATTTTCTGCCTCCTAACTTGCTTGTGCAGCAAGGACTTGTTCCTAAGGTTTTAAAGCTCTATAAATACCAATTTTTGAGCCACAAACTAGACATTTTTTGAGGAGACTCAAGGATCATTATTGTTCTTCTTCTTCTTCTCCATTCTCTTAGTTTTCTTTTAGTTTTTCTTCTTAGTTTCTTTTATGTTTATGTTAACAATGTCTATGCAAGGCTAAACTTTTCTTTGGTTAAGGGTGATTTCAAAGCCCTAGACATGTTTTGTAATTGATTTTCATATTCTATCTATTATTGGTTTTCTGTCAAAGTTGCTTATGTTCTTCTATAAGAATTGTTCATGATGTTGTCTTAATTTGTTTAGGTGGCCAACTAGATAGATCTTGATAATTATCTATTGCTAGTTTAGGAGTTTTGGTATGTAGTTTATCTTGATTTCTATTCAATAGTGGCAATTTGTGGTTAATGATTATGTTAAAGTTTTCACTAATTGCAAAGTGGAACACTAAGTTGAATGAATTCATCTTTATGTGTTTGTTGCTTAGATCAACCTATCTTTCTCATCTTAAAGCTGCTATCACTTTGAATCTATAGATGTTTATCTTAGGTTATTTGATAGTTAGGGATTAAGTAGTGGCGTTTGTCCTGCTTAACGACTAACTAAGGAAAGATTGGGGTAACACGGGAGGTTGTTATCTACGGTTGTTAACTTTGATAGATCATTGATATTGATAGGTATGAAATTTATTCTTAACATTGTCTAGTGGTGGAGAATGAAACCTTAACCATACTTTCTCAAATTTGATTACCTTTCTTTATTTACTTGCTTGATTTTATTTTCTTGTTTATTTTAGTTTTAAAATTATTTTAAAAACTCCATTTTCCTTTGTTTTTCTTGAATTTAATTATAAACCAATAATTTATAAATTAAAATCCAATCCCTGTGGATTCGACCTTTGCTAACTACTATACTTATAATTGATCTTTTTAGTGCAAGGTTAAATAAAGATACACTATTTTGAGTGCATCACATTTACTGTTCATTTATTATTAAAAAATTAAAAAATAATATTTTATATTAATATTTATAATTAAATTTTTTTTTAAAAAAAATTAATGGTTAAACAGTGATTCGGACCGGCCAGGCCCAGATCAACAAAATCCCTGCAAAGGCTTGGCCCAATACGTGTTGGGCTGAGCGGGCTGTCCGACCCATGAGCAGGTTTAGTGCACATCAATAAGTATTATATGTCAAATACTATCACTCTCAAAAAAAAAAAAAAAAAAAAAAATTCTTCAGTAAACTCATGCTTCTGTAATCTTCTTTTGAGATTTGCATGTCAATTCATATGGTGGATAAATTACTATGAATTTATTTAATTATGGACACCAAAAGCCATTTCCACCACCATTTTTCATGCCATTAAAAACAATCATGATTTCATGTATAACCACACAACGCTATAAAGCTTTTGTCTGAATTATGGAATACATGAAAAATTCCATCAAATAAAGAAAGTATTTGAACAAATTACTAAAAATCATATAACTTCTTCAATTAAATGAAGTTATCTCAATAATATAAATAATGCATTCTTCTCTTGTCAATAAAATGCATAGTTTTGACAAGAGAACATGTACTTTCTTTTCTTTATCTACAAATTCACAAATTTATATCTTGAAACATATATATATATATATATATATATTAGAATTTCATTTTGCCTTAATCATGGTCTTATTAAGAGATCATAAGGCTATATCAAGATCTATAATCAAAATTAGCAAGTACTCGATGTCCAATTCTAGGCTCATTTCCAATTTATTGCCATATAATTTACTTAAATACACAAAATTATGTATTCAAACCAAAGCAAACATAAATAATATGATCATGTCCTCACATATAGTCCTTTTTCAAATATTCTACTTTGAGCAAAACAAATTTTGTCTTGTTTCAAATATTTTCTTGAAACCAAACTTGTTAAGTAATCTATAAATTTTAAATCTATAGTGCTTTTACCTTTGATTTCAATGGTGAAGGAATTTTCATATATGTTACATTTCTTTCTTTATTTTAGTTGGAATCTTTTAAACAAACTTTTATCTTTGCTAACATATTTTGTAGTACTTGACTTTATCCATCATGCCTCACTATTCATGTTATTCACATTAGACATTATTGTAACAAAATTGAACCTTATTGCTACCGGTGCATTATCATACTTTATGAAAAATTAATAGTCATTCTTTGATAACTTTATTTTCCATAAAATAGGCACCCTTTTACTTATCATTGAATTTCATGGGCATTAGAATAAAACTTTTTTTTTTTTTGAATTGTAGGACTAACCTTACTCCATCTCATGAATATTTGACATAATAGTCTTTTGTTCTTTCTTATGTTTCTTGTGATATTATTCTTCTATTTGAAGATTATATACAAGCTCTTCAAGAGATACTATTTTCATTTTATATATAATGATTCTCTTGAAATCTTATACCATGATGATGAAAGTATATTAATAACAGAACATAAATCGGATTCATGGAAATCCATTTATTTTTTATTAATAAAGTTATTAAGCATATTTCAGTCTTAGCAAAAGGATCTATTATAAATTTATTACTAATTATCAAATACTTAATAAAAACTTAGTTATGACAACATATTTATTTATAGATAAGTCTTAACTAAAAATAATCAATCATGCATATTAATCAAGAAACAAATGAAATTTATCTGGTAATTCGATGAAAACTTCTTCTTTAGTGAGAACCATTCATATCATCTCTTTCATATTTGAATGCTATCAAGATTCATTTTCCTTGTGTATTTCTTCCATTAAGCATTACGAATTTCTTCATATTAAAGCCTTAAAGATTGTTAGAAAATTAGAGATTGAAACAAGAAAAAGGAAAAAAAAAAAAAGTTAAGAAAATAAGATGGTTTTAAGGCGTGTAGAGGTGTTCATGGGCCGGGCCTATGTATGATATCAACACCATATATGTTTGTCCAAGCCCGACCTGGTCCAAAATATGGGCCTCAAATTTTGTCCAAGCCAGCCCATATTTGTAAATGGATAGCCCAAACCCGTTTAGGGTCGCCCATATTTTTTTTAAAAAAAAAACATTATTTTTTATTTAATTTTTTTCTTTTATTAAATTCATAAACATGGACAACTTAACATTTTTTTAAAATAATTTTTACACTATAATATTATATATATTTAATCTTTATATGACATAAATTACATAATATATATAAAAATAATATATTATTTAATTGAAAAACGGGTCGGGCTCGAGCCTTGAATGTTAGAGTCAAGGCCTTGCCCATTTTTTAAACGGGCCTCATTTTTTTGCTAAAAGCCCATTTTTCAGGCTTAATATTTTTTTTCAAGCCCTCTTAAATATCGAACGAGCCTTCAGGCTTGGGCGGGTAGCCCGACCCTTGGACAGGTTTAGAGGCGTGTAGAGCACTTTTCTTAAGGCTTAGTATGCCTCCAAGATATAACAAAGTTCTTATCACTCCAAGTAGAACATGTGAAATTGGCTGAATAGAAAAGTTTTGTATATAGATAACAAATAGATGTATTTCTCAATAAGACATCCTTTTATAAGAGTTGCATTATTTTACAATACAATTTTTACATGTAAGAGTTTTGTCTTTACAAGACAACTTTTACAATGTAAGAATTGTGTTTTTATAAAACAACTTTTACAATGTAAAAATTGTGTCTTTATAAGATAATTTTTACATTACAAGAGTTATGTCTTTAATCTTTGACTTTTTTAGACAATATAGAATTTGGTTATCGACCATCATTATAAACTATTAACATTTTCTAGTATGTATAAAAAATTCCAAATTACTCACCTTACTATCAGGTTTGTCCTTTTTTGGTGTATTCTCAAATTTCTCTCATAAAAGACTTTTAGTAGAATGGGTTAATTAAAAACTCCTCCTTCCAACCATTTTTTTCTCTAAAATATCTTTTTTATCTTTATATATGAGGAGGAATAAAGTTAGATCGATGTAAAATTAATTTGTTTTACACTTTTTTATAACTTCATGTATGATTAATGTTTTCATCAACCGATCGTTAGATTTAACAACATACTCATATGTCATGCATGTAAAATTTCAAATCAATTCCATATTTATCATTTCAATCGAAAATAGTATCTTTTTCGATCTATATTAACGGTCGAAAGTTTATTATTATCAACCAAATAATAGACATTTTCAATTTACTTGAAATTTGACATGCATGATTTATTTGAATAAAGCATGAAATTCAACGGTTAGATTATAACAAAATATAAATCATATAAAAAATATGAAAGGGTGTAAAACTAAATTAATTTTACACCGATATAACTTGATCCCTCATATATATATATATATATATATATATATATATATACATTAAAAAAGCATACATATTTTTTTGCAATATAAAAATTTCAATCGTTAAATATATATTATAAAATAAGATATTCTTGATTGATTTGATATAGATATCAGATTGATTTAAAAATTTATAACATGATACTATTGTTAAATCTAGTGGTTGATTTTTTAAAACATTATTCATATAAAAAGTTATAAAATGATGTAAAACTCACTCCACACACACACACACACACATATATATATATATATATATAACAAAATTTTAGATAAACTAGATGATTACCCTTCTAGATTAAGCTTTTGATAATGATAATGATAATTTTGACATTAAGTTAACGTAAAAAATAAATATATATTGTTGGTTTTTTTTAAGGTTTAAATATAGAAAACTCTTGAACAAAAATTAAATTATTATTTAAGTTATTATCGTTTTATTATAATCAATTGAATCTTCAAATATATATTTTAATTCAATTTTCAATTTTAATTTAATAACTCTTAATAGGAAATTTTACGAGCTCCAACTAAAAAAACTTCACTTAAGCTTCAACTATGAAAAAACGTCGGCTAGAATATTTTTTTCCCCTCTTTTCTTGTTATTCATTCCTTTGGGTGCACGAAGGAAAATGTTTTTTTTTTTTTTTTCTAACTCCAAAGTCCATTTTAATATTAGAGTTTGTTAATGGAATTAAGAAATTGATAAATATTTTATATATTAATTTTTAATATTTTTGTTATATCTTATAGGGACGTGTTATCTGTTAAATCCGTTGATAAAATTGTTAAACTAATAATAAATCTTAATATTTTAATAAAAATATATGAGAAGATGGTAAAGCAAAGAATTAGCAGGCGTGATTAAAGCCCAGCCCAAGAGGATCCTTGAGTTCCTCTTTATCCTGTTGTCCAAATCGCTACTTTAAGAAATACATGAAGCCCAATTTAACTTAAAGAAGCTGATAAAATTCAAAGGCAGGCAAAGACAAACTGCTGATTGTCCGTCATAAGTTCCAAGAATTCCCACGCAATCCAGGCATCAAACTGTGAATTCTTAATTCATTAGTCTTCAATTCACACGAAGGGAAACCTTAAAATATCAGGTCCTTTGTTTGTTTGTTCCCCGGATATTAATTGATATGGTTTTAAATATTGCTATTGCTTTCCGGTTCCTATCACCAGCTGCCCCTCTAATTAGATTTTCCAGCCATTAATTATCATTACTTTATTACCAGAAGTCCGAACCCTTACCTGGGAACTAAAATAACATTTTGATGAGCTACAGGAAGTCTACAGAAAAGCGATGGTAAATCACATGTTACATTAATATTTGCCATTTATGTTGATCTGACTCTTATTTTTTTTAAGTATTCGTGTCCGACATTCATGTCTGACATATATCTGAATATGAGTGACATATATCTGGATATGGGTATAGGATATTACCCTTCAAAAACCCTTAAGTACATGAAAATTTTAAAAAAAATTAAACATACCCATATCGAATACATATCTATATCCGACATTCATACCCAAATTCGAGTAACATAGTTTGCCGTAGCAAATCTATATCAACGCATCTGTAAGAAGGGTTTTCTCAACAGTTTTTTTTTTTTTTAATCTTTTCAAGTCCTTGTTTTCTTGTAAATGTTCTCAGATTTGAATAGTTTAGCTCTGATATAAAAATATTTGATATGCTCGAAATGAAACAGATCCAGGACCATCAATTTTGAAACGGGAAGGAAATTCTTCTTGTTGCTTATCTTATAATAACGTATTACGTACAAAATAATGAGAATTCTCGATGAACAAAAGAATCATGATTTGGCCTGAAGAAGGAAAAAGAATTGAAAGAATATTTTGATCTAATTAATAACTGTTGTTGCCTCTTTAAGACATATTGCATTCTGGAGGTAGACCTTGAGGAAATCTCTTGGCGTCAGAGCAGTAATTGTAGATCATGTAGTTCTTCTGCACCCATTGCAGCCTTTGCTGACTGGTAGAATCCAGTTCTTGAGAGAACCATGCATTGTTAGTTGAGCTTGAGGTAGAAGAAGGGGAATTTGATTTGCAGGAAGATGCTCCATTAGACCAAACACAGGCATTGGCATTGAAGTTTCTGTAAGAGGCAGTGAAAGGAGCTTGAGTCCAGTCTGTCTTCACCAAACCGCCCCTAGTAGCCCAGTCATCAGCATTCCACAAGCTGGAGTAAATTCTCATCGGCTGGTTCTTTGGAAATGGTATACCAATTGATTCCATGTTTTTGAACTCTCTAATGGGTGTACCGTCCACAGAGAAGCTGGAACATAGCAATATCAAAATTTTGTCATCAAATCAATCAAATTCCAAGTGGGGTGATTTGATTTTGTCAATTTATGAATACTCACATGATGCGTTGGGGATTCCAAAGGATGGAATAGGTGTGGAAATCTGCAGTTGGGTCAAACCAGAGATAGAACTGTTGTTCTCTGTTACCCTTTCCTTGGCTGAACACATTTGTATGGAGAATGTAAGGATCCCCACTGAGGTTTCCCAGGAACTCGAAATCAATTTCATCCCATGTTGATCCTTTCGAAGATAACTGCAGATAGAATATAGTCAAGTATATATCAGCATATATGTCTTCATAAAAATTGTGAAAAACAAGCATTAATTAATAGAAAAACAACTTACATAGTAGGCAGTGACTGTGCCAGCAGAGTTGCCAGAGACAAGCTTGAGCTGCATATCGATCTGGCCAAAAAGATATTCATTCTTGGACTGGAAACCGGAGCCAGAGGCTTTATCGAGGGAGAGAGTGAGAACTTCTCCGTTGCTGACTATCTTACCACGGCCATCTCCCCATGTGATGTCAAAATCTTGGTTGAAGTTGCTGGCGGATGCTGCCAATGCCATCAGACAGCCAATTACGAGAGGCATAAGCAATGTAAAATTGAAACCCATAGTTTTTCAGTCAGCAAAGGTTGTGTTTGAATTGAATGTGAGAAATTTGTTGCTGCTTGGCAATTTGAGTTGTATTCTGATTGTGAAGCATATGCCAAAAGTCCATATTTATAGTGTGATCACTAAAAAAGCGAAAGTTGGGAAAAGGCAGAGGAAGGACCCGTCAGCTTGGTTGTAAAAAACTGGGAAAGTATATAAAAATAGCTGTCAACATATAATATCGCACCAAATGTGACGCGGTTTTACGTTGTGGTTTGAGAAGAAAGTGCCAAGTTTCTGTCATAATCACCAGGGTAGCGTAGCACTAGCAAGCAGCGTGTTTAGATTTTTTTCCTTTTTTTTAATCACCGGTTGACTACCTTGCACATCCACCACCAACAACCGCCATAGAGGCAGCATAATGACAAACGCCTTTATAAAATTATAACTATAAAACCAATATTGATTGTTAATTTATTCAAGCTTGCACTCTCATAAGAAAATAACTATTTGGACGCTTCAAAATAATTATAAAATCAATTATTATGTTACTTCTAAAAATTGGCTCAAGCAATTTTTTGATTAAACTACATATTACAACAACAAAAAAATTACAATCTAATCAAATAATTTCCGAAATATCTCAAATAGTACATTGTGAGAGATAAATAAATAAATCAAATAAATAATTTAACATAAAATTAGATTAAATCCACGTATGTGTATATAATATCTATGCCAATAAAAAGGAAAGCATAAACAAATTTAAGTTACCATATTTAATTCATAAAATTAGCTATGTATGCAATTTTTTAAAAAAAAAAAAGAAAATTCTATTATCATTTTCTTAAGTTGTGTTGTGTCACAATTCTATTCTATTTTTTAAACGAAATTATTAGTTAGATTATAGTTCAACAATACTTTATGTGCACAATATGGATTATAGTGCTTGAAATTTATATATAATTATTCATAGAAATAATTTTATACTTCTTTATGCAATAAAATATTATTTTATTAGAAAAAAAATGTTCTCTTTATGACAAATTTTCTCTCTCAAAATATATGCATTTATTTGGCACCGACGTTTTTATTACATTTCCCTTTCTGGACTTTTGTGAGTCAAATCTTTCAGCTAACCCAACGTAGCTTCCTTGAATATTCCCAGCCTAGGCAAAAATTTTCTCAAAATCACAAGGTGATCTGTCCCTAATGTTTTGTTTCTTATCGTGCAACTTTGCATGTTTATTTTATTTATTCGAACTGGATTATAAATATACTTTATAATTAAAATTAAATAAAAAATTAATTAATAAAAATAAAATCGGATCAGATCCGATCAAAAAATTTAAAAACCCTGTTTAAAAATTAAACATAATAAGTCAATATTTCCACATCTGTTCTATTGAGCTTGAAATTCTCTATTGCAAAGGCAGAGAACTAAAGCTAAATTAGGTGTAAATTAATGCTCCTGTGTTTCAAATAAATTTTTTGCCTTTGTAATAGAGAATTTCAAGCTCAATAGAAAAATGAAATACAATGTTAATAGTAAAAATGAAAGATAAAAAAAAAAAAACAATAATAAAAAAATAATGACAATAGTCAAAATAAAAGATAAAAAAATAATAAGAAAAATGATAATAATAAAAATGAAAGATAAAAAAAATAATAAAAAATAATAATGATAGTAGTAAATATGAAAGTAAAAAAAAATTAAAATAAAAAATAATGGTAAAAGTAAAAATAAAAGAAATAATAATAATAATAAAAAATAACGATAATAGTGAAAATGAAAGATAAAAAAAATAATAATAATAGTGAAAATGAAAGTTTTTTTTTTTATTTTTTTTTAAAAAAAGCAATGATACTTTTTTTTTTATAATAAACAATGACAAAGGGTGCCAATTTTAAATACCACTATTGTGTTCCTTAAATCGAATTTTAAAATAATACACGGTCAAACGATTTAACTATAAGTCTTTGTCGGGTTTGCCGGGCGGAGTAGAAAGTTAGGTACGTATCGTGCGACAAGATATATTTCCAAAACTTTGCCGGGTCTGTCGGGGAGTTCGGCAAAATACTTTGACGCACGTCGTTTATATGGTTTCATCAACAATTATAAAAAATATAATAATAAAAAAAATACGTATTCTTTATGCTCATTTCATAATTAAGTTATTTAATAATTAAGAGTTATATTTGTCATCTTGACCTTGATCGCTATAATGCCATGCTTACGAATTTTCCGTAGTAATGCTATGAATTCTTTCCAATGCCATGTGTACCGTGTTGAAATAAAAATGTTCACCATTCTTCAATGATTATGCATTTTGGTTAAATTATATTTACATTTTAATGATTAGCATGTTCATTTTTAAATTATTTTATAAAAATAATGATTTTAACAAAACAAGGTTATTTCCGAGTTAAGTTAATTCATGGGTTCTCTGCTGAGTCTGCCGGCGAGGATACCATCAATTATCGTTAATAACGAAATATTCCTTTTTTTTTTAAAAAAAACGAGAAAGTGGTTTGGAGAATTTCAAAATAAGTAAAAAAAAAAATTTTCCATGTTTTGCCGGGTCTGCCGGGAAATATGGAAAATTTTGCATCGATAAGGTCCGGATCATTCTCATATGACATAATCATTTCAAAGGGGATTAATTTTTAAATACCCAAAATTAAAACCAATTTTTACTGAGATTCCTGATAACACACGATTAATAAGGTACCATTCTACACGGGCGTCGCGGGGGTGCTAATCCTTCTCCGCACGTAACCGACTCCCGAACTCGATTTTGTTTTCTCTCTGGTTTAAAGCGTAGACTTCGAAATTGATTTTAAAAAGATGTTTTAATTAATTTTAAAATATTTTACTAAAACCGATTTTAATAGGTGGCCAATCACACCTACAAAATGATTGGTGGCGACTCCCGTTTTGTGTTTCCAAAAACGTCTAGCGGTCGAAAAACCGTTATGACAGCTTGGTGACTCCGCTGGGGTCCCACAAGAGAGTCAGGCCTAAAATTGATCATGTGTTATCAAAGTCTCGGTTTTGTTGGTTTAATTGATATTTAATTTTAATTCCCACATTTTTATTAATAAAGAGAATTTTGAAAATAATAAAATATTTTTAAATATGTCTATATTCATGTGCATACGTTACTATTGTTCTCTGGTTACTTAATTTTATATATTATTGTTGCTCTTTGATTAAATTGTTATCTTACATTTTTTATTCTTTGCCTTGGTATATTATCGGGGTATTCGAAATATGGGTTATAGAGTAGGTGATAAAAGGTTTGTTTGTTCCTCCTCACACACTACACTTGCATTCGCATAACATAAACTTTATACCCGAGTTTCGTCCTTTTTAAGTGGAAGTAAAGTAAACTACGCCTTCGTGACTAACAATCCGCATGGGCTAGTGAAACACTTTCGGAGTATGATATTCCTATGCCTTCGTGATTAACAATCCGCATGGGCTAAGGAATAATTACTCTAACAAATTGAACCCGTTCTTCGGATCGGGGTGCCTTACTAGCCCTTACGGGCGACGGTAAGGAACAATTTGGGGCCTTTAGAATTCAACCAAACCGTATATAGAGAACCCTACAAAGTCAAACCTAGGTAGAGCCATGCCGAATTTTCGTTAAATGTACCAGAACTAGGTACACATGGAGGAATGCTTCCAATCTTTTGCTATCTACTTTTCACCCCGAACTAGTTTCATGAATCGGGCGATGATGAACGTACATCGTTTCGCCCGTAATAAATTCAATACCTAACCCTGGAGGCATCATGACGCCTAAGTAGTTTTGGGGACAAATAACTGTTGTACCATGCATAATATGTGTTGCGCCTTTGAATTCATTTCTGCATTAATTTACTTCATACTTTTGAATTCATTTCCCTACTAATTCATTTCTTTCTTTTGTCATGCATCATTGTTATCATCCATGCACGTCGAGAGTCTTTGGTATCGGGATAATTTTCAACCGAAGGGTCCTTCATGGAAGAACAAGTTGTCTCAATGGTCGAGAAACATGCAGTGGTTAGAGAACGTTCAGAAAAAGCACAGCAGAAGAATCGGGATTGTCTAAAAAAGGGCTATGTGTCAACACTACCGGACAAGGTCGACCTTGTTATCCGACACAATGATCTCAGCGGGTTGATAAGTATATGGAACCAGTGGAGCACCGCAGAAAAAGAAGTTTTCACTCAACTATACGGGGACATAGCACTATTAATCCCGGTTAAGGTCGATGATGGGTTAATCCGAGCCATGGCACAATTTTGGAACCCGACATATCGCTGCTTCACCTTCAATAAGAAGATATGACTCCTATCGTCGAAGAGTACTCGGTCCTGCTTCGTATTGAACATTCCATCCCAGATCGAATTTATTTGAAAAATACAAAAACATCGGGGTCCAAAAAAAAGATAGCCAAGATCTTAGGCGTGGATATGGGTTAGGTCGAGAGCCATGTGGTAAAGAAAGGAAAAAGCGAATGCGTCTCGTGGGATGTTCTACGAGCCTTGATTCAAAATCACCCAAGTAAGGACAAAGCCCGAGATATTTTCGCTTTGGCCGTGTATGGTTTGGTTATCTTCCCGAAGACCTTGGGACATGTGGAAATAGCCGTATTCGATATCTTTGAAAGATTGGGGCAGAAAATAGATCCATCCCCCGCAATTGTGGCGGAAACGATCCGGTCCTTGAATTTCTGTAAAAGAGCCGGAAAGGAGCGGTTCATAGGTTGTGCACAACTTCTATATGTATGGATCCAGAGCCATTTTTGGAAGGCCCAACTTCGCCCATATTGGAAATTGTTTGCACCGATGAGAGAATTTCTAAAGGAAGGATGGCCCGAAACTAAGACGGAGAAGCAATGGATCGCCACTCTCCGAAATCTCAAGAAAGAGGAAATAACTTGGAGAGCACCGTGGATATGTCCCATACCATTGTTGTACAAATGTGGAGACATGGCTTGGGTTCCTTTGTTAGGAATATGTGGGGGTGTGAGTTACGCACCACTGATGGTGCAAAGGCAGCTCGAATCTCGCCAATTCACCCCCATGACTCATAGACTCGGTATGTTGGAATTCTCTTATGGGGAAGACGGGTATATGAGACAGGTGCGAGAGATTATAGAAGCATGGAGGCAGACATATCGGATAGAAGTGGCTCGGTATGCCGATAATGTCACATCAGGCTATATGGTGTGGAGAGCTGAGAGGGTTAACGACAAAATATTGGCACCCGATAGGGAAGATGTTCCACAAATGGATCTGCAATCGAAAAAGGTACCATGTGAGTTAGAGATAGCAAAATTGGAGTTCAAAAAGGAAAAAGCCCGAATGAACCAGGAAATCCTCCGACTCCAAGAAGAAATTAGTGATTTGAAGGTTAAAGGCTCAGTCCAGGAAGCTAAGTTGAAAGATGTTAGAAAATACCGGGACATAACAAAGGAAGATCTCTGGGATCTACACTAAGAGAACAAGAGGTTCCGGTTCGAAATAAAATATCAAGGGGCCGTTAAGTCTTCCAAAGAATGGGGAGAAGCAATCGATGAACTCAAAAAAAGAGGCGACCACTGGAAAGATAAAGCCAATAAAGAGGAAGCCAAAACTGTTAGGCTTTCACAGGAGAAGCAAGCTAGAGAAGCCATGAATTCCGTTGTGTCCGCTGAATTATTGAAATGCCAACAAGAGAACGAGAGACTGCAAGCTAGTTTGAAGATTGAAAAAGAGCAGCAATCCAAGAAAGAAGCCCTTTGGAGGAAGGTACAAGAATTAGAAGGGTCACTTCGAGGCCACAAAAGTCACATTGATACTCTACTAAGAGCATTAGATGAGAAGGAAAGAGAATGGCAAGTTACCCACGAGATGACCACCGAAGCCTGCTTGAAAAGGAATGTGCTCATTGAGCACATCATGGCTCAGGTCCATGAAGCGGGTTGGAAAGCCGAAGAAATGGCCGATAGGGCCAAAGACCTAAGGTGTCAGGTCATTCCATTAGGGAGACATGGGCAACAAATGTTAGAATTCATGGACGAGGCTATTAGGCAGTATAACAAGTTCAACGTTTTTATCGTTGATGTAATGAAATTCAGTGTTTAATGAAAGACTGTTCGGTTAGAATTATCCCAAGACCAATACTTTCGATACATTTATACGCATTCATTTAGCCATTTATTCATTTGCTTAATTAATTATTGGTTCATCAATTTATATTTTCATTCGTTCATGCACTTAATAAAGAATAAAGAATAATATGTCATAAGGTTCTAATCCGGGATATTTGAACAAAGGTATAAAAATTGAGCGCCGACTAAAGTATCCAGACAAAAGTGCTCCACACTCGTATAATACGCGAGCACACGCAAAGACCATGGACAACGAACAAGCAACAAGAATTGAGAGAATCGAAAGGGCACAAAAAGAATTGCAAGAACAGCTGGGCAGATCTCAACAGGAACTACGGGAATAGATAGCAAGGTCCCAAGAAGAGTCACGAGAAAAAATGGCCAAGATGATGGAAATGATGATGAGTATGACAAGAGGAAAAGGGCCAGCTGAAAGCTCAATGATGAGGGGAGAACCCCGACCCTGAGAAAGTAATAACGATGATCCTCTATACCCACCGGGTTTTACCCCGGCCCATGCCCAAGTGACACAAGATGGGCACCCACAAGGGGAACCTCCAGTGGGAGAACAACCTTATGTGTACATTAGCACGCCAAGTCTCACAGGTCAACAAGCCCAAGGACAATTCGCATCTAACCCAGGGACCCATCCTTCAAACCCAGTCCACGTCCCGAACTTGGATGACCCCTTAGAACAAGAAAAGTTGAGAAGAAGCGTGACGGAACAAATAGAGGATGTCGGGACAAAGCATAAGTATGATATGTTAGAAGAGAGACTCAAAGCAATAGAAGGGATGGACGCCTTCGGAAAGTTGATGCCAGTGAACTGAGCTTAATTCCGGATTTGGTAATACCGCCAAAGTTCAAAGTCTCGAAATTTAAAAAGTATGATGGGACCAAATGCCCTTCGTTTCACATCACCATGTTCTGTCGCGAAATGGCCGGACACACTCATAATGACAAATTATTAATTCACTGTTTCCAAGACAATCTGCAAGGATCAGCCGCAAGATGATATAACCAACTAGATCGTAGTCGAATTCATACTTGGACGGATTTGGCGAGAGCCTTTTTGGCCCAGTACAAGCATATGGCTGATATGGCGCCCAATAGGTTATCTCTCCAAAACATGAAGAAAAAGGCAGAAGAAGGATTTAAAGAGTACGCCCAAAAATGGACATGAAAACCAAAATAATACATGAATGGGTGACATATATCTGGATATGGGTATAGGATATGACCCTTCAAAAATCCTTAAGTACATGAAAATTTTGAAAAAAATTAAACATACCCATATCGAATACATATCTATATCCGACATTCATACCCAAATTCGAGTAACATAGTTTGCCATAGCAAATCTATATCAACGCATCTGTAAGAAGGATTTTCTCAACAGTTTTTTTTTTTTTTTTTTAATCTTTTCAAGTCCTTGTTTTCTTGTAAATGTTCTCAGATTTGAATAGTTTAGCTCTGATATAAAAATATTTGATATGCTCGAAATGAAACAGATCCAGGACCATCAATTTTGAAACGGGAAGGAAATTCTTCTTGTTGCTTATCTTATAATAACGTATTACGTACAAAATAATGAGAATTCTCGATGAACAAAAGAATCATGATTTGGCCTGAAGAAGGAAAAAGAATTGAAAGAATATTTTGATCTAATTAATAACTGTTGTTGCCTCTTTAAGACATATTGCATTCTGGAGGTAGACCTTGAGGAAATCTCTTGGCGTCAGAGCAGTAATTGTAGATCATGTAGTTCTTCTGCACCCATTGCAGCCTTTGCTGACTGGTAGAATCCAGTTCTTGAGAGAACCATGCATTGTTAGTTGAGCTTGAGGTAGAAGAAGGGGAATTTGATTTGCAGGAAGATGCTCCATTAGACCAAACACAGGCATTGGCATTGAAGTTTCTGTAAGAGGCAGTGAAAGGAGCTTGAGTCCAGTCTGTCTTCACCAAACCGCCCCTAGTAGCCCAGTCATCAGCATTCCACAAGCTGGAGTAAATTCTCATCGGCTGGTTCTTTGGAAATGGTATACCAATTGATTCCATGTTTTTGAACTCTCTAATGGGTGTACCGTCCACAGAGAAGCTGGAACATAGCAATATCAAAATTTTGTCATCAAATCAATCAAATTCCAAGTGGGGTGATTTGATTTTGTCAATTTATGAATACTCACATGATGCGTTGGGGATTCCAAAGGATGGAATAGGTGTGGAAATCTGCAGTTGGGTCAAACCAGAGATAGAACTGTTGTTCTCTGTTACCCTTTCCTTGGCTGAACACATTTGTATGGAGAATGTAAGGATCCCCACTGAGGTTTCCCAGGAACTCGAAATCAATTTCATCCCATGTTGATCCTTTCGAAGATAACTGCAGATAGAATATAGTCAAGTATATATCAGCATATATGTCTTCATAAAAATTGTGAAAAACAAGCATTAATTAATAGAAAAACAACTTACATAGTAGGCAGTGACTGTGCCAGCAGAGTTGCCAGAGACAAGCTTGAGCTGCATATCGATCTGGCCAAAAAGATATTCATTCTTGGACTGGAAACCGGAGCCAGAGGCTTTATCGAGGGAGAGAGTGAGAACTTCTCCGTTGCTGACTATCTTACCACGGCCATCTCCCCATGTGATGTCAAAATCTTGGTTGAAGTTGCTGGCGGATGCTGCCAATGCCATCAGACAGCCAATTACGAGAGGCATAAGCAATGTAAAATTGAAACCCATAGTTTTTCAGTCAGCAAAGGTTGTGTTTGAATTGAATGTGAGAAATTTGTTGCTGCTTGGCAATTTGAGTTGTATTCTGATTGTGAAGCATATGCCAAAAGTCCATATTTATAGTGTGATCACTAAAAAAGCGAAAGTTGGGAAAAGGCAGAGGAAGGACCCGTCAGCTTGGTTGTAAAAAACTGGGAAAGTATATAAAAATAGCTGTCAACATATAATATCGCACCAAATGTGACGCGGTTTTACGTTGTGGTTTGAGAAGAAAGTGCCAAGTTTCTGTCATAATCACCAGGGTAGCGTAGCACTAGCAAGCAGCGTGTTTAGATTTTTTTCCTTTTTTTTAATCACCGGTTGACTACCTTGCACATCCACCACCAACAACCGCCATAGAGGCAGCATAATGACAAACGCCTTTATAAAATTATAACTATAAAACCAATATTGATTGTTAATTTATTCAAGCTTGCACTCTCATAAGAAAATAACTATTTGGACGCTTCAAAATAATTATAAAATCAATTATTATGTTACTTCTAAAAATTGGCTCAAGCAATTTTTTGATTAAACTACATATTACAACAACAAAAAAATTACAATCTAATCAAATAATTTCCGAAATATCTCAAATAGTACATTGTGAGAGATAAATAAATAAATCAAATAAATAATTTAACATAAAATTAGATTAAATCCACGTATGTGTATATAATATCTATGCCAATAAAAAGGAAAGCATAAACAAATTTAAGTTACCATATTTAATTCATAAAATTAGCTATGTATGCAATTTTTTAAAAAAAGAAAAGAAAATTCTATTATCATTTTCTTAAGTTGTGTTGTGTCACAATTCTATTCTATTTTTTAAACGAAATTATTAGTTAGATTATAGTTCAACAATACTTTATGTGCACAATATGGATTATAGTGCTTGAAATTTATATATAATTATTCATAGAAATAATTTTATACTTCTTTATGCAATAAAATATTATTTTATTAGAAAAAAAATGTTCTCTTTATGACAAATTTTCTCTCTCAAAATATATGCATTTATTTGGCACCGACGTTTTTATTACATTTCCCTTTCTGGACTTTTGTGAGTCAAATCTTTCAGCTAACCCAACGTAGCTTCCTTGAATATTCCCAGCCTAGGCAAAAATTTTCTCAAAATCACAAGGTGATCTGTCCCTAATGTTTTGTTTCTTATCGTGCAACTTTGCATGTTTATTTTATTTATTCGAACTGGATTATGGATTGGGTCGGATTGAAAGAAAAAAATTTATTTATTTAAGTTTGATTTGATTTAAAATCTCGTTTTATTATTTAAATATTTATATTTATATATTTTTATAATTAAAATTAAAATTTTGTTATTATTTAAATAATAATTTAGACTAGGCCGGATCGATCAAATTATCAAAAACATATCTTAGATTGGATCAAATTTAAGTCGAGTCTGTCGGACTGAACGAATAGTTAGCCCGTGGACACTGGACAATTCTATGTATATCTTACCATTCACGCGAAAAATATTTTTAAATATACTTTATAATTAAAATTAAATAAAAAATTAATTAATAAAAATAAAATCGGATCGGATCGAACCGATCAAAAAATTTAAAAACCCTGTTTAAAAATTAAACATAATAAGTCAATATTTCCACATCTGTTCTATTGAGCTTGAAATTCTCTATTGCAAAGGCGAAAAATTTAATTGAAACACAGGAGCATTAATTTACACCTAATTTAGCTTTTGTTCTCTGCCTTTGCAATAGAGAATTTCAAGCTCAATAGAAAAATGAAATACAATGATAATAGTAAAAATGAAAGATAAAAAAAAAACAATAATAAAAAAAATAATGACAATAGTAAAAATAAAAGATAAAAAAGGAAATATAAAAAAATAATAAGAAAAATGATAGTAATAAAAATGAAAGATAAAAAAAAATAATAAAAAATAATAATGATAGTAATAAATATGAAAGTAAAAAAAATAAAAAAAAAATAATGATAAAAGTACAAATGAAAGAAATAATAATCATAATAAAAAATAACGATAATAGTGAAAATGAAAGATAAAAAAAAAACAATAATAAAAAAAATAATAATAGTGAAAATGAAAGATTTTTTTTAATTTTTTTAAAAAAAAAGCAATGATACTTTTTTTTTTTATAATAAACAATGACAAAGGGTGCCAATTTTAAATACCACTATTGTGTTCCTTAAATCGAATTTTAAAATAATACACGGTCAAACGATTTAACTATAAGTCTTTGCCGGGTTTGCCGGGAGGAGTAGAAAGTTAGGTACGTATCGTGCGACAAGATATATTTCCAAAACTTTGTCGGGTCTGTCGGGGAGTTCGGCAAAATACTTTGACGCACGTCGTTTATATGGTTTCATCAACAATTATAAAAAATATAATAATAAAAAAAATACGTATTCTTTATGCTCATTTCATAATTAAGTTATTTAATAATTAAGAGTTATATTTGTCATCTTGACCTTGATCGTTATAATGCCATGCTTACGAATTTTCCGTAGTAAAGCTATGAATTCTTTGCAATGCCATGTGTACCGTGTTGAAATAAAAATGTTCACCATTCTTCAATGATTATGCATTTTGCTTAAATTATATTTACATTTTAATGATTAGCATGTTCATTTTTAAATTATTTTATAAAAATGATGATTTTAACAAAACAAGGTTATTTCCGAGTTAAGTTAATTCATGGGTTCTCTGCTGAGTCTGCCGGGGAGGATACCATCAATTATCGTTAATAACGAAATATTCCTTTTTTTAAAAAAAAATGAGAAAGTGATTCGGAGAATTTCAAAATAAGTCAAAAAAAAAAATTTCCATGTTTTGCCGGGTCTGCCGGGAAATATGAAAAATTTTGCATCGATAAAGTCCGGATCATTCTCATATGACATAATCATTTCAAAGGGGATTAATTTTTAAATACCCAAAATTAAAACCAATTTTTACCGAGATTCCTGATAACAAACGATTAATAAGGTACCATTCTACACGGGCGTCGCGGGGGTGCTAATCCTTCCCCGCACGTAACTGACTCCCGAACTCGATTTTGTTTTCTCTCTGGTTTAAAGCGTAGACTTCGAAATTGGTTTTAAAAAGATGTTTTAATTAATTTTAAAATATTTTACTAAAACCGATTTTAATAGGTGGCCAATCACACCTACAAAATGATTGGTGGCGACTCCCGTTTTGTGTTTCCAAAAATGTCTAGCGGTCAAAAAACCGTTATGACAGCTTGGCGACACCGCTGGGGACCCACAAGAGAGTCAGGCCTAAAATTGATCATGTGTTATCAAAGTCTCGGTTTTGTTGGTTTAATTGATATTTAATTTTAATTCCCACATTTTTATTAATAAAGAGAATTTTGAAAATAATAAAATATTTTTAAATATGTCTATATTCATGTGCATACGTTACTATTGTTCTCTGGTTACTTAATTTTATATATTATTGTTGCTCTTTGATTAAATTGTTATCTTACATTTTTTATTCTTTGCCTTGGTATATTATCGGGGTATTCGAAATATGGGTTATAGAGTAGGTGATAAAAGGTTTGTTTGTTCCTCCTCACACACTACACTTGCATTCTCATTACATAAACTGTATACCCGAGTTTCGTCATTTTTAAGTGGAAGTAAAGTAAACTATGCCTTCGTGACTAACAATCCGCATGGGCTAGCGAAACACTTTCGGAGTATGATATTCCTATGCCTTCGTGATTAACAATCCGCATGGGCTAAGGAATAATTACTCTAACAAATTGAACCCATTCTTCGGATCGGGGTGCCTTACTAGCCCTTACGGGCGACGGTAAGGAACAATTTGGGGCCTTTAGAATTCAACCAAACCGCATATAGAGAACGCTACAAAGTCAAACCTAGGTAGAGCCATGCCGAATTTTCGTTAAATGTACTAGAACTAGGTACACATGGAGGAACGCTTCCAATCTTTTGTTGTCTACTTTTCACCCCGAACTAGTTTCATGAATCGGGAGATGATGAACGTACATCTTTTCGCCCGTAATAAATTCAATACCTAACCCCGGAGGCATCATGACGCCTAAGTAGTTTTGGGGACAAATAACTGTTGTACCATGCATAATATGTGTTGCACCTTTGAATTCATTTCTGCACTAATTTACTTCATACTTTTGAATTCTTTTCCCTACTAATTCATTTCTTTCTTTTGTCATGCATCATTGTTATCATCCATGCACGTAGAAAGTCTTTGGTATCGGGATAATTTTCAACCGAAGGGTCCTTCATGGAAGAACAAGTTGTCTCAATGGTCGAGAAACATGCAGTGGTTAGAGAACGTTTAGAAAAAGCACAACAGAAGAATGGGGATTGTCTAAAAAAGGGCTATGTGTCAACACTACCGGACAAGTTCGACCTTGTTATCCTACACAATGATCTCAGCGAGTTGATAAGTATATGGAACCAGTGGAGCACCGTAGAAAAAGAAGTTTTCACTCAACTATACGGGGACATAGCACTATTAATCCCGGTTAAGGTCAATGATGGGTTAATCCGAGCCATGGCACAATTTTGGAACCCGACATATCACTGCTTCACCTTCAACCAAGAAGATATGACTCCCATCGTCGTAGAGTACTCGGTCCTACTTCGTATTGAGCATTTGATGGAGACTCAATTAAGAGTTGTAAACCCAAGTGCAGGTTATGTTCAAGTAATAAATTCTCGGGTGTCCGAGGTCGAACCACAGGGAAGCGTATTAGTAAGTATAAGTTTATAAATATATAAGAAAAATAAAGTAAACAAGATATTAGGGAATCAACAACAAAACAAGATAAACAAGATATTAGAGAACAAAATAAAATAAAAGAAATTAAACAAGATATAAAAACAATAAGAAAAGATGTTGAGGTTAGAGAATCCACTCTTGGTGTTATGCTAAGATTAATCTTGTTTTATTACACAATTGAAATTCACACATAAGGGAGATTCCAATCGGAAGGTTTAGCAATTCAGTCCAAATTGTCCAACATCCATAGCATATGATATTATGTTCATTTGGTGTCCTCAAAACTCACAAAAAGAGTCCAAGCATTCCTTATGCCAAGGTATATGTCTACAACAAATCAAGGTTATGAAACCAAGCATTTACTGTGCCATTTTCATTGTCAATAATGAATCAAGATCCCTACTTTGCAAGTATGATTTTAAACCAAAAGAAAATATTATCTATACTAGTGTTTATAAATGATGATTCATTTTTGCTCATGTTTAAGAGACTAACCTTAGCATTTACCAAAAGCTTCACCTCATCACCTCAACAATATGATTAGCAACACATACTAGATATGAATAAAATGAAAAGAAATGTAAGAAGCATAAGTAAATAAAAAAAGAAAACTAGAGAAAGGAAAGAAGAAGAAAACTTAGAGAATTTTATTACAATGGCTAATATCCTACCAATGTATAATGATACTCCTACAATCATCCAAGGCCCTCTATTTATACACATTTTGGAGAGCTAAATGACAAGAGACAAGCTTTATAAATTTCAAAGGTAGGTATAATAGGTGGGTGCATTTTTCTAACAATTTTCGTCATGTTGTATGACAATTCTGATCAGCCAGCTTGATGGTCGATTTTGTCAATGTTGGATGCTCGATCTGATCAAATGGTCTTCTAGAAAAATATGCCCCTATCAGTTACTGATCCATAGCCGTTGGAATCAGATCATTTTCTCATGTGGATCGGAAGATATGCTCAAAATACCAAAACAGGTCAGCACAGACGTCATTGCACATCAGCCAACTTGATGGTCGATTTCGCTAGGGAAAACGACTCCGTTTCAAGAAGTGTAAAACATGAAAAAGATAGATATGCCTCTTAACTTTGCACTTTCAAAATTTCAGCCTTAATGCTTCGGTGAAACTCCAGATATAGCTGATATGGCAAAAGGTGTCGGAACTGGAACTGAATTGGATTTGCCCTTAATTCTTGATTTAACCTAGTAATCTGAAATCACTCAAAGAAACTCATGAAAAACACCAAATTACATAAAAATATAAAAGATCATAAACACAAGTAGACTAAGCAATAATAACTCGTATTTGACACAAAACAATAATAAAACATAACTAAAAACTATATAATTATACGAGTTATCAGCATTCCATCCTAGATCGAATTTATTTGAAAAATACAAAAACATCGGGGTCCAAGAAAAAGATAGCCAAGATCTTAGGCGTGGATATGGGTTAGGTCGAGAGCCATGTGGTAAAGAAAGGAAAAAGAGAATGCGTCTCGTGGGATGTTCTACAAGTCTTGATTCAGAATCACCCAAGTAAGGACAAAGCCCGGGATATTTTTGCTTTGGCCGTGTATGGTTTGGTTATCTTCCCGAAGACCTTGGGACATGTGGAAATAGCCGTATTCGATATCTTTGAAAGATTGGGGCAGAAAATAGATCCATCCCCCGCAATTGTGGCGGAAACGATCCGGTCCTTGAATTTCTGTAAAAGGGTCGGAAAGGAGCGGTTCATAGGTTGTGCACAACTTCTATATGTATGGATCCAGAGCCATTTTTGGAAGGCCCAACTTCGCCCATATTGGAAATCGTTTGCACCATGAGAGAATTTCTAAAGGAAGGATGGCTCAAAACTAAGACGGAGAAGCAATGGATCGCCACTCTCCGAAATCTCAAGAAAGAGGAAATAAATTGGAGAGCACCGTGGATATGTTCCATGCCGTTGTTGTACAAATGTGGAGACATGGCTTGGGTTCCTTTGTTAGGAATATGTGGGGGTGTGAGTTACGCACCACTGATGGTGCAAAGGTAGCTCGAATCTCGCCAATTCACCCCCATGACTCATGGACTCGGTATGTTGGATTTCTCTTATGGGGAAAACGGGTATATGAGACAGGTGCGAGAGATTATAGAAGCATGGAGGCAGACATATCGAATAGAAGTGCCTCGGTATGCCGATAATGTAACATCAGGCTATATGGTGTGGAGAGCTGAGAGGGTTAACGACAAAATATTGGCACCTGATGGGGAAGATGTTCCACAAATGGATCTGCAATCGAAAAAGGTACCATCTGAGTTAGAGATAGCAAAATTGGAGTTCAAAAAGGAAAAAGCCCGAATGAACCAGGAAATCCTCCGACTCCAAGAAGAAATTAGTGATTTGAAGGTTAAAGTCTCAGTCCAGGAAGCTAAGTTGAAAGATGTTAGAAAAGACCGGGAGATAACAAAGGAATATCTCTGGGATCTACACTTAGAGAACAAGAGGTTCCGGTTCGAAATGAAATATCAAGGGGCCGTTAAGTCTTCCAAAGAATAGGGAGAAGCAATCGATGAACTCAAAAAAAGAGGCGACCACTGGAAAGATAAAGCCAAGAAAGAGGAAGCCAAAACTGTTAGGCTTTCACGGGAGAAGCAAGCTAGAGAAGCCATGCATTCCATTGTGTCCGCTGAATTATTGAAATGCCAACAAGAGAACGAGAGACTGCAAGCTAGTTTGAAGATTGAAAAAGAGCAGCAATCCGAGAAAGAAGCCCTTTGGAGGAAGGTACAAGAATTAGAAGGGTAACTTCGAGGCTACAAAAGTCACATTGATACTCTACTAAGAGCATTAGATGAGAAGGAAAGAGAATGGCAAGTTACCCACCAGATGACCACCGAAGCCTGCTTGAAAAGGAATGAGCTCATTGAGCACATCATGGCTCAGGTCCATGAAGCGGGTTGGAAAGCCGAAGAAATGGCCGATAGGGCCAAAGACCTAAGGTGTCAGGTCATTCCATTAGGGATACATGGGCAACAAATGTTAGAATTCATGGACGAGGCTATTAGGCAGTATAACAAGTTCAACATTTTTATCGTTGATGTAATGAAATTCAGTGTTTAATGAAAGACTGTTCGGTTAGAATTATCCCAAGACCAATACTTTCGATACATTCATACACATTCATTTAGCCATTTATTCATTTGCTTAATTAATTATTGGTTCATCAATTTATATTTTCATTTGTTCATGCACTTAATAAAGAATAAAGAATAATATGTCATAAGGTTCTAATCCGGGATATTTGAACAAAGGTATAAAAATTGAGCGCCGACTAAAGTATCCAGACAAAAGTGCTCCACACTCGTATAATACGCGAGCACACACAAAGACCATGGACAACGAACAAGCAACAAGAATTGAGAGAATGGAAAGGGCACAGAAAGAATTGCAAGAACAGTTGGGCAGATCTCAACAGGAACTACGGGAACAGATAGCAAGGTCCCAGGAAGAGTCACGAGAACAAATGGCCAAGATGATGGAAATGATGATGAGTATGACAAGAGGAAAAGGGCCAGCTGAAAGCTCAATGATGAGGGGAGAACCTCGACCCCGAGAAAGCAATAACAATGATCCTCTATACCCACCGGGTTTTACCCCGACCCACGCCCAAGTGACACAAGATGGGCACCCACAAAGGGAACCTCCAGTGGGAGAACAACCTTATGTGTACATTAGCACGCCAAGTCTCACAAGTCAACAAGCCCAAGGACAGTTCGCATCTAACCCAGGGACCCATCCTTCAAACCCATTCCACGTCCCGAACTTGGATGACCCCTTAGAACAAGAAAAGTTGAGAAGAAGCGTGACGGAACAAATAGAGGACGCCGGGACAAAGCATAAGTATGATATGTTAGAAGAGAGACTCAAAGCAATAGAAGGGATGGACGCCTTCGGAAAGTTGATGCCAGTGAACTGAGCTTAGTTCCGGATTTGGTAATACCGCCAAACTTCAAAGTCCCGGAATTTGAGAAGTATGATGGGACCAAATGCCCTTCGTTTCACATCACCATGTTCTGTCGCAAAATGGCCGGGCACACTCATAATGACAAATTATTAATTCACTCTTTCCAAGACAGTCTGCAAGGATCAGCCGCAAGATGGTATAACCAACTAGATCGCAGTCGAATTCATACTTGGACGGATTTGGCGAGAGCCTTTTTGGCCCAGTACAAGCATATGGCTGATATGGCGCCCGATAGGTTATTCCTCCAAAACATGAAGAAAAAGGCAGGAGAATGATTTAAAGAGTACGCCCAAAAATGGACATGAAAACCCAAATAATACATGAATGTGTGACATATATCTGGATATGGGTATAGAATATGACTCTTCAAAAACCCTTAAGTACATGAAAATTTTGAAGAAAATTAAACATACCCATATCGAATACATATCTATATCCGACATTCACACCCAAATCCGAGTAACATAGTTTGCCATAGCAAATCTATATCAACGCATCTGTAAGAAGGGTTTTCTCAACAATTTTTTTTTTTTTTTTTTTAATCTTTTCAAGTCCTTGTTTTCTTGTAAATGTTCTCAGATTTGAATAGTTTAGCTCTGATATAAAAATATTTGATATGCTCGAGATGAAACAGATCCAGGACCATCAATTTTGAAACGGGAAGGAAATTCTTCTTGTTGCTTATCTTATAATAACGTATTACGTACAAAATAATGAGAATTCTCGATGAACAAAAGAATCATGATTTGGCCTGAAGAAGGAAAAAGAATTGAAAGAATATTTTGATCTAATTAATAACTGTTGTTGCCTCTTTAAGACATATTGCATTCTGGAGGTAGACCTTGAGGAAATCTCTTGGCGTCAGAGCAGTAATTGTAGATCATGTAGTTCTTCTGCACCCATTGCAGCCTTTGCTGACTGGTAGAATCCAGTTCTTGAGAGAACCATGCATTGTTAGTTGAGCTTGAGGTAGAAGAAGGGGAATTTGATTTGCAGGAAGATGCTCCATTAGACCAAACACAGGCATTGGCATTGAAGTTTCTGTAAGAGGCAGTGAAAGGAGCTTGAGTCCAGTCTGTCTTCACCAAACCGCCCCTAGTAGCCCAGTCATCAGCATTCCACAAGCTGGAGTAAATTCTCATCGGCTGGTTCTTTGGAAATGGGATACCAATTGACTCCATGTTTTTGAACTCTCTAATGGGTGTACCGTCCACAGAGAAGCTGGAACATAGCAATATCAAAATTTTGTCATCAAATCAATCAAATTCCAAGTGGGGTGATTTGATTTTGTCAATTTATGAATACTCACATGATGCGTTGGGGATTCCAAAGGATGGAATAGGTGTGGAAATCTGCAGTTGGGTCAAACCAGAGATAGAACTGTTGTTCTCTGTTACCCTTTCCTTGGCTGAACACATTTGTATGGAGAATGTAAGGATCCCCACTGAGGTTTCCCAGGAACTCGAAATCAATTTCATCCCATGTTGATCCTTTCGAAGATAACTGCAGATAGAATATAGTCAAGTATATATCAGCATATATGTCTTCATAAAAATTGTGAAAAACAAGCATTAATTAATAGAAAAACAACTTACATAGTAGGCAGTGACTGTGCCAGCAGAGTTGCCAGAGACAAGCTTGAGCTGCATATCGATCTGGCCAAAAAGATATTCATTCTTGGACTGGAAACCGGAGCCAGAGGCTTTATCGAGGGAGAGAGTGAGAACTTCTCCGTTGCTGACTATCTTACCACGGCCATCTCCCCATGTGATGTCAAAATCTTGGTTGAAGTTGCTGGCGGATGCTGCCAATGCCATCAGACAGCCAATTACGAGAGGCATAAGCAATGTAAAATTGAAACCCATAGTTTTTCAGTCAGCAAAGGTTGTGTTTGAATTGAATGTGAGAAATTTGTTGCTGCTTGGCAATTTGAGTTGTATTCTGATTGTGAAGCATATGCCAAAAGTCCATATTTATAGTGTGATCACTAAAAAAGCGAAAGTTGGGAAAAGGCAGAGGAAGGACCCGTCAGCTTGGTTGTAAAAAACTGGGAAAGTATATAAAAATAGCTGTCAACATATAATATCGCACCAAATGTGACGCGGTTTTACGTTGTGGTTTGAGAAGAAAGTGCCAAGTTTCTGTCATAATCACCAGGGTAGCGTAGCACTAGCAAGCAGCGTGTTTAGATTTTTTTCCTTTTTTTTAATCACCGGTTGACTACCTTGCACATCCACCACCAACAACCGCCATAGAGGCAGCATAATGACAAACGCCTTTATAAAATTATAACTATAAAACCAATATTGATTGTTAATTTATTCAAGCTTGCACTCTCATAAGAAAATAACTATTTGGACGCTTCAAAATAATTATAAAATCAATTATTATGTTACTTCTAAAAATTGGCTCAAGCAATTTTTTGATTAAACTACATATTACAACAACAAAAAAATTACAATCTAATCAAATAATTTCCGAAATATCTCAAATAGTACATTGTGAGAGATAAATAAATAAATCAAATAAATAATTTAACATAAAATTAGATTAAATCCACGTATGTGTATATAATATCTATGCCAATAAAAAGGAAAGCATAAACAAATTTAAGTTACCATATTTAATTCATAAAATTAGCTATGTATGCAATTTTTTAAAAAAAGAAAAGAAAATTCTATTATCATTTTCTTAAGTTGTGTTGTGTCACAATTCTATTCTATTTTTTAAACGAAATTATTAGTTAGATTACAGTTCAACAATGCACAATATGGATTATAGTGCTTGAAATTTATATATAATTAGTCATAGAAATAATTTTATACTTCTTTATGCAATAAAATATTATTTTATTAGAAAAAAATGTTCTCTTTATGACAAATTTTCTCTCTCAAAATATATGCATTTATTTGGCACCGACGTTTTTATTACACTAGATTAGACCCTCGCGCAATGTCGCGGAAATCAAATGTTAAATATACGATGACAACATTTCTAGAAACAAAAATTAACAATTAAAAAAAAAAATTGATATTTTTTAAAATAGCAAAAGAGAACTGTCATAACAATTTAAAGTTATAAACAATTTATAAAGTCAGCTTAAAAGATAAATATAAGTGAAACAAATTTTATCCTAAATTGAATCAAAATGACAAACTATGTAAAATATAAAATAAATTGAGACACGACACGAACACAACATAGAAAAAATAATTAAAACACAACACGAAAAATTCAATAAGAATACACGAACATGTAAAATATACATAAAATAAATTATTAACGTGTAAAAATTTATAGTACTTTATATATATTATTAACGTGTAAAATCTTATAATACTTTGAAGGGGAAAAAAACACGAATACGTCAAGAACACACAAATTTTTCTCTAAATCGAATCACTATGACAAATCATGCAAAATATGTCATGAATTGAGATATGACACGAACACACAATTTTTTTTTCTGAATTGAATCACAATGAAAAACTATGTAAAATATTAAATGAATTGAAACACGACACGAACATAACATAGGAAAAAAAATAAATAAAACACAACACGGAAAATAACATGAACACAAACACAAAAATGAAAAATAATTAAAACACAACACAAAAAATAACATGAACACGACACGAATATACGAACGTCTAAAAATATACATAAGACGAATTATTAACGTATAAAAATTTATAATACTTTTAAAAAAACGAACACGAACACTTCACAAACACAAAATAAGAAAAATAACACAACACAAAAAATAACACAAACACAATACGGATACACGAACATTTAAAAATATACATAAAATGAATTATTAATGTGTAAAAATTTATGTAAATTTATAATATTTTAAACATAAAAAAAACACGAATACACAAATTTTTCTCATTTTTTCTCCTTCCTTCTTTCCTACTATCTTTCTTTTCCTTTTTTTTTTCTCCCCTCACCAACTAAAAAAAATGGGGCTCATAAAAAAAAAAACCTTTGACACGTGGGTAGACTAACTTTGCATCAAAAACTATAAAATTTATCTTTAGGATTTCCCTTTCTGAAATTTTTGTGAGTCAAATCTTTCAGCTAACCCAACGTAGCTTCCTTGAATATTCCCAGCCTAGGCAAAAATTTTCTCAAAATCTCAAGGTGATCTGTCCCTAATGTTTTGTTTCTTATCGTGCAAGTTTGTATGTTTATTTTATTTATTCGAACTGGATTATGGATTGGGTCGGGTTGAAAGAAATTTTTTTATTTATTCAAGTTTGATTTGATCTAAAATCTCGTTTTATTATTTAAATATTTATATTTAAATATTTTTATAATTAAAATTAAATAAAATATTTTTTATTATTTAAATAATAATTTAGACTAGGCCGGATCGATCAAATTATCAAAAACATATCTTAGATTCGATCAAATTTAAGTCTAGTCTGTCGGACTGAACGAATAGTCAGCCCGTGGACACTGGACAATTCTATGTATATCTTACCATTCACGCGAAAAATATTTTTAAATATACTTTATTATTAAAATTAAATAAAAAATTAATTAATAAAAATAAAACCGGATCGGATCGAATCGATCAAAAAATTTAAAAACCCTGTTTAAAAATTAAACATAATAAGTCAATATTTCCACATCTGTTCTGTTGAGCTTGAAATTCTCTATTGCAAAGGCAAAAAATTTAATTGAAACACAGGAGCATTAATTTACACCTAATTTAGCTTTAGTTCTCTGCCTTTGCAATAGAGAATTTCAAGCTCAATAGAACAGATGTGGAAATATTGACTTTCGTTAAAGAATCCACGGATCCTTCGTGTCTTGACTTGGGCTACTAGATATATTATTTTTCGCATTTGTTCTTGTTTTATAATTTAGTTAACTTATTATGTTTTTTTTTTTTTATTATTATAAAAATGATGAGTTTAAGAATAACGACTACTTTTTTCTTCAAAATTTGGTCTTTAATAATTAATGAAGCTGATCCCCAGTAACATTTTATGAGTTAGAATGTGAGATTCAATTAATTCAAAATTTTAAGATAGAAAGGATGATATTTATAAATTTGGAAAAAATTATTGTATCTTATATAGTTAAAGAAGACATGTACCAAAAAGAAAATCATTAGTAAATTTTTTTATAGTATCTCAATACATAAAAATGAATGTTACTTGTAGGTTAAGGTAAGAAAATTTCCACGAAGATCCACGTGACAAATAAGAAAAATCTCTATTTTTTCCCAATGCTTCAAGCATTTGATTTTGCCATGGGAATCATGTGAGAAATAAGAAAATTTCTACTTTCTTCCGCCATTAATTAATGTTTATTTTATGAATTTATATTCGATGCACTGACAGTAAATCATAAAACGTTACCTATTAAATGTATATTTATATGTATTTATTTTTAAAATTTCTTTACTAATGAAGTATAATCGTATGTGTCATAACGGTTTTTCGATCGCTAGACGTTTTTGAAAACACAAAACGGGAGTCGCCACCAATCATTTTGTAGGTGTGATTGGCCACCTATTAAAATTGGTTTTAGTAAAATATTTTAAAATTAATTAAAACATCTTTTTAAAACCAATTTCGAAGTCTACGCTTTAAACCAGAGAGAAAACAAAATCGGGTTCGGGAGTCGATTACGTGCGGGGAAGGATTAGCACCCCCGCGACGCCCGTGTAGAATGGTACCTTATTAATCGTGTGTTATCAGGAATCTCGGTAAAAATTGGTTTTAATTTTGGGTATTTAAAAATTAATCCCCTTTGAAATGATTATGTCATTTGAGAATGATCCGGACCTTATCGATGCAAAATTTTCCATATTTCCCGGCAGACCCGGCAAAACATGGAAAGTTTTATTTTTTTACTTATTTTGAAATTCTCCGAACCACTTTATCTTTTTTTTTTTTAAAAAAAAAGGAATATTTCGTTATTAACGATAATTGATGGTATCCTCCCCGGCAGACCCAGCAGAGAACCCATGAATTAACTTAACTCGGAAATAACCTTGTTTCGTTAAAATCATTATTTTTATAAAATAATTTAAAAATGAACATGCTAATCATTAAAATGTAAATATAATTTAAGCAAAATGCATAATCATTGAAGAATGGTGAACATTTTTATTTCAACACGGGACACATGGCATTGCAAAGAATTCATAGCATTACTATGAAAAATTCGTAACCATGGCATTATAGCGATTAAGGTCAAGATGACAAATATAACTCTTAATTATTAAATAACTTAATTATGAAATGAGCATAAAGAATACGTATTTTTTTTATTATTATATTTTTTATAATTGTTGATGAAACCATATAAACGACGTGCGTCAAAGTATTTTGCCTAACTCCCCGGCAGACCCGGCAAAGTTTCGAAAATATATCTTGTCGCACGATACGTACCTAACTTTCTACTCCCCCGGCAAACCCGGCAAAGACTTATAGTTAAATCATTTGACCGTGTATTATTTTAAAATTCGGTTTAAGGAACACAATAGTGGTATTTAAAATTGGCACCCTTTGTCATTGTTTATTATTATATATAAAAAAAAAAACGTATCATTGCTTTTTTTAAAAAAATAAAAAAATCTTTCATTTTTACTATTATTATTATTTTTATTATTATTATTATTTTTTTATCTTTCATTTTCACTATTATCGTTATTTTTTTTTTATTATTTTTTCTTTCATTTTTACTTTTATCATTATTTTTTATTTTTATTTTTTTTACTTTCATATTTACTACTATCATTATTATTTTTTTATTTTTATCTTTCATTTTTATTACTATCATTTTTCTTATTATTTTTTTATCTTTTATTTTTACTATTGTCATTATTTTTTTTTATTATTATTTTTATCTTTCATTTTTAATATTATCATTGTTTTTTATTTTTTTTCCTTTCATTTTTACTATTATCATTGTATTTTATTATTTTTTATTATATTTTTTTTATATTTATTATTTTTTTATCTTTCATTTTTTACTTTTATCATTATTTTGTTATTATTATTATTATTTTTTATTTTTCATTCTTACTACCATCATTTTTTATTATTGTTTTTTTTTTATCTTTCATTTTCTCTATTATCCTTTTTATTATTATTTTTTTTTCATTTTTACTTTTATCGTTATTTTTTATTTATTTATTATTATTATACGTATTTTATTATATTCTTTTTTAAAAAAGGGAAATATATATATATATATATACATATATATATATAAAAAAACATTCGGGTCGGGTCCACACGCGGACCCATGAGCGGGTCTTGGGACCCGACCCGCTAGAACCCCCAACCTTTAAATAAAAAAAAAAAAATCTGGGTTAGGTCCACATGCGGACCCACGCAGGTCCTGGGACCCGACCTGCTAGACGTATATTTAGGGACCTTTTTTTTTAGTTCATTTTGAACCGGTTTAAAAAAAAAGTTTTTTTTTTCCTTTCTCTGAACTCTCCCACACCGATCACCACCGTCGTCGTCTGCTCCGCCGTCGCTGTCGCTGTCGGAGCTCCGTTTGTGAGCCGAAATCCACCAAAATCCTTTTCCTCGTCCTCCTCTATCCCGATCTCCCAGTGATTTTGCCCGAAAACCAACCCACACTCGTAGATCTGAGCCTAAAGATCCGAAACCCTCAACCTCCGATCTCCCAAAACCGATGGCTAAAGCTTCCACCGAATCCTCCTCTTGCCTCGGACTCCCTTCACGACGATTGTAATACCCGGATTAGAGCCTCAAACCTTCCGATCTAAGGAAAATCGAAATCGGTTTGGTTTTTTTTTTTTGTGGCTAGTTGTGTGTTTTTTTTTGTTTTCTCCTTTTTTTTCGTCCCAGTCCGATCGGGGGGTTTTTATAGCGGGGCTAGTGGCGTGTTGGAGGGAGGGGCTAGGGTGGCAGGCGATGGAGTGTGGGGAAGGGCTTTGTCCGATTTGGGAGTGGCTAGGATGGCGTGTGGGGAAGAGCTAACAGGCAGGGGCTGTTTTGGGGTGGCGTGTATGGCGTGGTGGTGGCTGGTTTCAGGGGCTAGGGGTAGGGTGGCAGGCGGCGGCGGCAGGGGAGGCTGCTGTAGGGCTAGGGTTTCTAGGTTAGGGTTTGGGAATAGGCTTGCTTGGTAGCAGGCCTTGTTGGGCCTGTTGGGCCCAACCTGGGAAGGGCTTAGCAGGCCTTGTTGGACCAGGCAGCTGGCCTGATGGCCTGGCTGCCTGGAAGGGCCTGTTAGGCCAGCAGGCCCGATTTGGCTTGCTTGGCCAGCAAGCCCAAACGGGCCCTGGGTGGGGCCTGTAGAAGGCCGGGGTCGGGTTCAGATCCAACCCGGGCTAAAAACGGTTGCAACAGCTGCCCCTTTTTGCACATTACTGAGAATCAGGAATAGGGCAAATATACGAGCAACGTTTTTGTCTGGGATTATGTATGCGTGCGTTCTAAAGGTTTTCTCCATCAAAGGTTTTGTCTTTTGAAGAATAAACTGCTCCTCTTATCAGAGGCTCCATCACTTGGAAAATAAATTGCTCCTCTTATCAGAGGCTCTATCACTTGGAAAAATTTGCTCATCTCATCAGAGGCTCTTTCACTTGGAAAATAAATTGCTCCTCTCATCAGAGGCTCTATCACTTGGAAAAATAAATTGCTTCTCTCATCAGAGGCTCTATCACTTGGAAAAATAAATTGCTCCTCTCATCAGAGGCTCTATCACTTAGAAAATAAATTGCTCATCTCATCAGAGGCTCTATCACTTGGAAAATAAATTTCTCTTCTCGTCAGAGGCTCTATCACTTGAAAAATAAATTTCTACCTTTCTCTTGATTATCATGGTGATTTTCAACTCCCTGTTGTAGTCGGTTTCCATTTTTCTTGTCTGCCTGTCATTCATACCCTTTTTTTTATACAATGTTAATTCCTGATTGTTAGCAATGTCATGATGATGCAATGCAATGCATGCTTATGATAATGGAATGTATGATTTAAGGCTTGAATCATGATTCGATGCCCCTGTGTGTATCTTATCAATTAGCAGTTCTCCCAAAGTTGACTTGATTAAGCTTCTCATGCTATTTTTTGTAAAGTTCTTTTCTACTTTTCCAGTTTCCTTTCTTTTCTTTCTTCGACTTGAGTAACTGTCCAAACTTACTTCTTCACGATCTTTTCTTAGCCGGAGTCAGAGCTTTGTGCCCTTCCCTCAAAACAATTTCACATGTCAATCATTACTTTCTTTACTTCCAAAGAGTATAAATAAATCGATGTCTCATACTGCCCCGTCGTCTCCTTATCATTTTTTTCTCTTTCTGATTTTCCAATTCTCAAATTTCCCTAGAGTAATCGTGAAAGCTCCATTTATGCCGTGTTTATTTATTTATCATCATTCACATTTCATGTCAACATAATGCATTATTTTAAGAAAGTTTCAAAGAAATAAAGATAACTCAATGACAAAACTTTATGAATTGGGACAAATATTTTCATTCTTAGAGAAAAAGGAACATATTGGCATTAATCAAAAAGGGAAATAAAGACAGAATAAGGATAGATCTCCTCCATAATGAATACTCAAATGAACTCAATTGATCTAATCCAGATTTCTCTTTCGAGAAAGAAACATCCATCAATGTTCTTGACTCTTCTGAGAGCATCAAACCATGAATCACCCTCCCTGTTTTGCACAGTTCAAACACACTGCATTTTGCTACTTCCTCAAAATTTCTATCCCGCCTTGATCTTTTCCCCCACGTAATTACTTCAGACGAGTTATTTCCTCTTGCCCCATCTTTTATCCTTCATCTAGACCGCCCTTTAGGGTTTTCGACCTAGATCCTTCCTTTGATTTGAACCGCCCTTTCGGGTTTTCAGTCCAACTCTCTCCCCTTTTCTTGTTTTTTGACTCAAACCGCCCTGTTGGGTTTTCAGTTTGATACTTTTGATTTTTTACGCATTATATTTCTTCACTGCATCAGCATTAATTGGGCTTGAAAAATCTGCGCCGTCCATTTCGGCTAATATCATTGCCCCTCCTGAAAATATTCTTTTCACCACGTACGGACCTTCCCAATTCGGTGCCCATTTTCCCCTTGGATCTTGCTGATTAGGAAGGATCTTTTTCAAAACCAAATCACCTTCTCGAAACTCTCTTGGGGGAACCTTTTTATTGTGTGCCCTCATCATCTGTCTTTGGTATAATTGGCCATGACACAGTGCCTTCATCCTTTTTTCCTCAATCAAATTAAGCTGCTCATAGCGGGCTCGAACCCATTCCGCTTCTTCCAGCTCCACTTCTATCAAAATTCTCAAAGAGGGGATCTCAACCTCAATTGGCAAAACAGCTTCCATCCCATACACCAGGGAAAAAGGAGTAGCCCCCGTAGAAGTACGCACCAATGTTCTGTAAGCGTGTAGAGCAAACGAGAGTTTCTCGTACCAATATTTGTACTTATCAGTCATTTTGGCCACGATTTTCTTTATATTCTTGTTAGCAGCCTCCACTGCCCTGTTCATCTTGGGACGGTAAGGCGCTGAGTTGTGATGTCTGACTTTAAACTGGGTACAAATCTCTTTCATCATGGCGTTGTTTAGATTGAAAGCATTATCTGTAATGATTTTCTCTGGGAGACCGTATCGACGGATCACTTCTTTCTTCAAGAACCTACACACCACTGACTTGGTCACACTAGCATAAGAAGCAGTTTCAACCCACTTTGTGAAATAATCGATCACCACCAAAATAAAGTGATGCCCGTTCGAGGCCTTAGGGGTAATTGGCCCAATCACATCCATTCCCCACATAGAAAAAGGCCACGGCGTTGTCATGACGTGCAGAGCTGTCGGAGAAGCATGTACCTTATCCGCGTATATTTGGAATTTATGGCATTTTCGAACATACCTGATGCAATCCCTCTCCACGGTCATCCAATAATAACCTGCTCTCATAATCTGCTTATCCATCATGTGGCCGTTTGCATGTGTTCTACAAACCCATTCGTGAACCTCCTCAAGTATTCTTTTAGCTTCATTTTCTTCCATACACCTTAGCAATGTATGATCTCTACTCCTTTTATACAATACTTCTTTATCTAGAAAGAATCACATCGCCAATCTTCTCAAAGTTCTTTTTTCATTCTCTGTGGCATGTTTTGGGTATTGCTGATGTTTTACGTATTGCAGGATGTCATGGTACCATGGCCTCCCATCCGGCTCTTCTTCAACATGCATACAGTGTGCGGGCAACTCTCGTATGCTCATCTTAATGGGCTGGACGTCAGTGCTTGTATTTATCTTGAACATTGAGGCTAACGTAACAAGAGCGTCGGCCATTTGATTTTCCTCTCGAGGTAGATAGTTGAATTCAATCTTTCGAATTGTTGAACTAATTCAACTATGAACTTGTGGTAGAGAACCAACTTCGAGTCCCTTGTCTCCCATTCCCCTTTTAACTGACAAATGACTAGAGCAGAGTCTCCATACACCTTTAACTCGCTTATCTTTTTTGCAATAGCCGCTTGAAGTCCCATGACACAGGCCTCATACTCCGCCACATTGTTGGTGCATTTGAAAGTCAATCTTGCAGTGATTGGGCAGTAGGTCCCTTCTGGCGATATCAAGACCGCTCCAACACCGTGCCCTAGAGCATTCGATGGACGTCGAAATACATCTTCCACACATCTTTCTTTGATTCCTCGTCTTCATCTTCTTCGAAAATAGCCATCAAGTCCTCATTAGGGAAATCAAACTTCACCGGGTCATAATCTTCGGTGGCTTTATCCGCCAGGAATTCAGCCACTGCACTCCCTTTTATGGCTTTTTGCGAGACATAGGTGATATCGTATTTAGAAAGAAGAACTTGCCATCTTGCCAATCTTCCTAATAACGAGGGTTTCTCAAAGATGTATTTAATGGGGTCCAATTTAGCAACAAGCAATGTGGTATGGTATAACATATATTGTCGGAGCCTATGAGCAGCCCAAGCCAGCACGCAACATATCTTTTCTACTGTCAAGTACTTAGTCTCGTAATTTGTAAACTTTTTGCTCAGGTAGTAAATGGCATGTTATTTCTTGCTTGTCTCATCTTGCTGTCCCAAAACACATCCCATTGATTTCTCATGTACTACCAAATACAAAATGAGCGATCTTCTTGGTGTTGGTGGTACCAGTACCGATGGATTGGTAAGATATTCTTTCACTTTGTCGAATGCCTCCTGAAAATCCTCGTCCCATTCACCCGGATCACGTTTTCTGAGGAGTCTGAAAATTGGATCACACTTAGCGGTGAGCTGAGAAATAAAACGGGCAATGTAATTCAATGTTCCCAGGAATCCTCGCACTTCTTTCGGTGTCTGAGGTGGAGATAAATTCTGGATAGCACGTATCTTGTCGGGATCTACTTCGGTTCCTTTCTCATTAACAATGAAACCCAGTAGTTTGCCGAACGTTACACCAAAAGTGCACTTGGCCGGGTTGAGCTTAAGTTGGAACTTCCTTAATCGCCCGAACAACTTTCTCAAATTAACCACATGATCTTCATCTTCACGTGACTTTGCAATCATGTCATCGACATAAACTTCCACCTCTTTGTGCATTATGTCGTGAAAGAGGGTCACAATTGCTCTTTGATAAGTTGCACCTGCGTTTTTTAACCCAAACGGCACAACCTTGTAACAAAATGTCCACCATATTGTCACGAAAGTGGTCTTCTCCATATCTTCTGGTGCCATCTTGATTTGGTTGTAGCCCGAAAAATCATCCATAAATGAGAACAGTGAGTGTTTGGCAGTATTATCAACCAAGGTATCGATATAGGGTAGCGAGAAGCTATCTTTTGGACTAGCCCTGTTTAGGTCCCGATAATCAACACACATTCGTACTTTCCCATCTTTCTTTGGGACTGGGACTACATTTGCTACCCATTCAGGATACTTAGCGACTTCCAAGAATCCGGCGTCGAATTGCTTTTTTACTTCTTCCTTGACTTTTAGCAACATTTCAGGCTTCATTTGTCTCAACTTTTGTTTCACAGGCTTGCATTTTGGCTTCAAAGGCAAACGATGCACCACAATATCTGTATCGAGTCCCAGCATGTCTTGATAGGACCATGCAAACACATCCGCATACTCGTGGAGCAACTCTACCAACTCTTGGTTCTTTGTCACTGGTAGTGAAGTGTCGATTTTTACCTTTTTCTTATTATCCTCATTTCCCAGATTAACAACTTTTGTTGTCTCCTGTTGAGGCATAATTTGCTTTTCTTCTGATTCTATCAATCTCAATAGATCGGGTGGTAAGTCATAGTTCTCTGTAGTCTCTTCATCGTCAATTTCACCAATATCAATACATTTCTCAAAAAAAATTTTTGAATTACTGATGAGATTGTTTTCGCATTCATTATTAGGAGACATGGAAAGGTGTAAGCAAAATAATATAGATGGTTGTATAGGAAAACAAAATAGAAGGATGGACTATAAAAGAAATGGCAAATGAATGGAGACATAATGCATCATAATTGTCATTTATTTAAATGATAAGTTCATAAAAGGAGCCCGTACACAAAAGAAAATCTCATAACACTCTTGGGCAGAAGTGTTTGAGAACTTAATTTGTTAACTAGAAAGAGACCTAAATACAGTAGGTAAATCTACAGCACGCCAATTCTTCAATTCAAATCCTGGAGGACACGGGTAGTTGGTGATTTCTTCAGCTTTGTTTCCCTCTTCTCCTTCTTGTTCCATCATTTGGATGCAGAAACCCGCAAATATTCCCTCCAAGATCACGACAGGTTTGGTCCCAACTAGTGAATCAGGAAGAATAAAACCCGCTGACCAAAATGTCTCATAGAAATGGGGGATGTACATCCTCAGGGCCTCTATCTCGTATCCCCTGAGCCTTGCGAGCCTCTGCTCTTTCCTTTCTCTTATCAGTCTCTCCCTGTCTTCCCTGGTCGGCTTGTATCCCAACCCAAACTTGTCTTCCTTTCCGATTACACTTATGCTCTTCTGAATTCCTTGTAGGTTATTCCCTAAACCTGTCCCGGCTCGACAACCCTTTCCTACGACCTGAGCAAGGCCACTTTGAGTAGCAGAGGACAGCTGAAGTATAGGCATCTTAGAACCTTCGCTTACAAATGCAGCGTTCACAAACACTAAGGTTTGAAAAGAGCATTCTCCCGCTTCTTCAGTAGCTTCTATGTAGGGAATATTCGAGGGCTTTGATACCAGGAGATCTTCTTCTCCGTTGACGATTATCAATTGCTTTTCGATCCTGAACTTCACCTTCTGATGCAGAGTGGATGGAATAACACCAGCCATGTGGATCCAAGGCCTTCCTAACAAGACATAGTATGAAGGAACGATATCCATGATCTGGAAGACAATGTCGAATGTGCAAGGACCAATTTGTATTGGCAACTCAATTTGCCCCTCAACTTGTCTACGAGTTCCATCAAATGCTCGCACTACCATATGACTGTTTGATGGAGACTCAATTAAGAGTTGTAAACCCAAGTGCAGGTTATGTTCAAGTAATAAATTCTCGGGTGTCCGAGGTCGAACCACAGGGAAGCGTATTAGTAAGTATAAGTTTATAAATATATAAGACAAAGAAAGTAAATAAGATATTAGGGAATCAACAACAAAATAAGATAAACAAGATATTAGAGAACAAAATAAACAAAATATAAAAGAAATTAAACAAGATATAAAAAACAATAAGAAAAGATATTGAGGTTAGAGAATCCACTCTTGGTGTTATGCTAAGATTAATCTTGTTTTATTACACAATTGAAATCCACACATAAGGGAGGTTCCAATCGGAAGGTTTAGCAATTCAGTCCAAATTGTCCAACGTCCATAGCATATGATATTATGTTCATTTGGTGTCCTCAAAACTCATAAAAAGAGTCCAAGCATTCCTTATGCCAAGGTATATGTCTACAATAAATCAAGGTTATGAAACCAAGCATTTACTGTGCCATTTTCATTGTCAATAATGAATCAAGATCTCTACTTTGCAAGTATGATTTTAAACCAAAAGAAAATATTATCTATACTAGTGTTTATAAATGATGGTTCATTTTAGCTCATGTTTAAGAGACTAACCTTACCATTTACCAAGAGCTTCACCTCATCACCTCAACAATATGATTAGCAACACATACTAGATATGAATAAAATGAAAAGAAATGTAAGAAACATAAGTAAATAAAGAAAAAGAAAACTAGAGAAAGGAAAGAAGAAGAAAACTTAGAGAATTTTATTACAATGGCTAATATCCTACCAATGTATCATGTTTCTCATCCAAGGCCCTCTATTTATACACATTTTGGAGAGCTAAATGACAAGAGACAAGCTTTATAAATTTCAAAGGTAGGTATAATAGGTGGGTGCATTTTTCTAACAATTTTCGTCATATTGTATGACAATTCTGATCAGCCAGCTTGATGGTCGATTTTGTCAATGTTGGAGGCTCGATCTGATCAAATGGTCTTCTAGAAAAATATACCCCTATCAGTTACGGATCCATAGCCGTTGGAATCAGATCATTTGCTCATGTGGATCGGAAGATATGGTCAAAATACCAAAACAGGTCAGCACAGACGTCATTGCACATCAGCCAACTTGATGGTTGATTTCGGTAGGGAAAACGACTCCGTTTCAAGAAGTGTAAAACATGAAAAAGATAGATATGCCTCTTAACTATGCACGGTTAAAATTTCAGCCTTATTGCTTCAGTGAAACTCCAGATATAGCTGATATGGTAAAAGGTGTCGGAACTGGAACTGAACTGGATTTGCCCTTAATTCTTTATTTAACCTAGTAATCTGAAATCACTCAAAGAAACTCGTGAAAAACACCAAATTACATAAAAATATAAAATATCATAAACACAAGTAGACTAAGCAATAATAACTCGTATTTGACACAAAACAATAATAAAACATAACTAAAAACTATATAATTATACGAGTTATCACACCCCCACACTTAGATTGTTGCTAGTCCCTAGCAACGACTCAAAAAAAATAAAATAAGAAAATCTAATCTAATCCATTTTCGTTGGAAATCACGGTGGCACTTAGCATGTGACACAAGCCTTTAAACCCCTAGGTGTCCCTAGTGGACGAGTTTAGTCTCGTGAGGGTTTACTAGGACGATACCCACAAACATTGAAGACATAAGAAAAACTAAAAATAATAATTATAACTAATCCTTCCAATATAAATTAGAGATAATCATTGGACAAGTCTTAAAAACTAATCAATAGCTTAAAGAAATTCACAAAAAATCTTGCTTGAATGTAAATAAATGAGTTAAGCCAATATTAACATAACATATTTCAATCAAAATAGTGCATATTCAAACTTAATCTCAACTTCTCACATGGGATACTCTCTTGATTTTCACTCTTTAAAGTAGTGGTAAAGTGTTTACACTCAATCAATCTCATGAAAACACTTCTACCATATGCTTGCTTATCCACCTATTCTCCACTATTTAGATTATACAACTTCATAAATCAAGAGGTCTTTATTCAAGGTTGTAATGGGGCCAAAGGGTTATAATGTGGTTAAAGAACAAAAGGATAAAGATATCACAAAGGTTCCAAAGAGTTCATAGATTTTAGAGACATAATAAGATCATACAAATAAAACTTCTCAAAATTCTTATAAAACACATAATAACATAGGCTAAATATTCATGTTGAGCCTTTGCTTCATTCTAACCAACTTTGTAACATCTTTTTCTTTACTTTAACTAGAAGTTCAAGAAATTTTTTTTTTTTTAATATCGGAATGTATTTGACAATGATCCCTTTCTTTTTCTCTTGACTTTTTCTTTTCTTTTCTTCCCCCACACTTATCTTTTGTTTCTAACCCAAATTTTCAACTAAAAATATCCCTTGTTTTTTGCAATATGTCTCAAAATATATAATCCATCTTTAGAACAAGGGTAAGGATATAAGTATATTTAGGCTAGGTGTAAGTTGTGGTTACCAATAAAACAGCATATTTAATGTAGGCTCAAATTGGCTCACTAGTGGGGATGTTCTCTTAGAACATTAATAATGGATGGCTGTTTGGCTCTGGTTATAATCCTAATGCCTCTATCATATTCATGTTGTCACATGTATCAATATAGTCTCAAACGGTTTAAAGCAAGTTCTAGAGAATCATGTAATCATAAGAGCACTCAAGAAAGAAATTAGGTTGATTTGTATAATGCATCAATCATTATAGGCTCAAAAACTCACAAGGATGATTATACAAGTCAGATTAAATCTAAACATGCTTCTTTCTCAATCAACATATCATATTAACATTGGCTCATAAAAAGGTTGACATCAAGCTCAATTCTCATGAAAATCTTCTCACTAATAAATCTGTTTTAGACTTATGCAATTCATATCTCATCATTGTATTAAAAAGGAACTAGAACACATTAAAAATAATAATAATAATAAAGACTCATAAAAAAAAATAGTAGACAAAAATAAAAGAAATCCTAAATCGTTCCCCCCACACTTAATTCTTACATTGTCCTCAATGTAAGTCTATTAACCCAAATGAAAGAATCATGTGTAAGAGAAAAGAACTAATAACATAAGAATAGGAATAACTAAGACTCAAAACAAAACAAACTCATGCAACCTAAATAATCCTAAAATACTAAACAAAAATTAACAAGTAAACATAAAAAGGTTAAAATCAAACTGACAAGGTATGTCTCAAGTCTCCCTTACTCAGACCTTGTTCAGAATGAATACTTCTAAATGTCTTAAAACACAACAATTTTTTTTTTTTTTTTTGAAGATTAGTAAAAATTATATTTACATCTAGTTATTTTCAAAACAAGGATCAGAAAGAAAAACAACCTCTTCTTGAGTAACATGATTTTCCAAAAAGAGTTTGAGTCTTTGTCCATTTACCTTGAATACGTTACCATTTTGAGGATTCTCAATGTCAACTGCTCCATAATGATACACATGCTTAACCACAAATGGGCCAGTCCATCTTGATCTCAACTTACCAGGAAATATGTGAAGTCTAGAATTATAAAGTAGAACTTTTTGCCCAACATCAAATGTTTTTCTTGAAATTAACTTGTCATGAAAGGCTTTAGTTCTTTCTTTATGAATTTTAGAATTCTCATATGCATCATTTCTGAGTTCCTCAAGTTCATTTATTTGTAATTTCCGTAAATTAGAAGCGTCATCAAGGTTTGAGTTGAACATTTTAATGGCCCAATATGCTTTATGCTCAAGTTCCACAGGTAAATGACAAGGTTTTCCATAAACTAGCCTATAAGAAGACATGCCCAATGCTGTTTTAAAAGCTGTTCGATAGGCCCATAATGCATCGTTAAGTCTAAGGGACCAATCTTTGCGATTTGGATTAACCGTCTTTTCCAAAATTTGTTTAATCTCCCTATTTGCTAATTCTACCTGTCCATTTGTCTGCGGGTGATAAGGGGTTGCAACTTTGTGTGTAATGGCATATTTCTTCATTAATGTTTCAAAAACCTTGTTGCAAAAATGTGTTCCCCCATCACTTATGATAGATCGAGGAATTCCAAATCGACTCAAAATATTTTCTTTTAAAAATTTAATCACTGTTTTGTGATCATTATTTCGACATGGAATTGCCTCTATCCACTTTGAAACATAATCTATTGCAACTAAAATGTATAAGAAACCAAAAGATGGTGGAAATGGTCCCATGAAATCAATACCCCAACAGTCAAAAATTTCAATTACAAGAATTGGGTTCAAAGGCATCATGTTTCTTTTCGAAATGGAACCTAATTTTTGACAACTTTCACATGACTTGCAAAAATTATGTGCATCTTTGAATAAAGTTGGCCAGTAAAATCCACACTGTAAAATTTTTGCAGCAGTTTTCTTTGATGAAAAATGACCACCACATGCCTCAGAATGACAAAACTTAATTACACTACTTACCTCATTGTCGGGAATGCATCTTCGAAAAATCTGATCAGGACAATATTTGAACAAGTAAGGGTCATCCCAATAGAACTTCTTTACCTCATTCAGAAACTTCCTTTTATCTTGGGGGCTCCATTGAGAAGGAATTTTTCCTGTAGCAAGAAAATTAGCAATGTCAGCAAACCAAGGTGTCGTGGAGACAATTAGAAGTTGTTCATCAGGAAAACTATCATTTACTGGTGAGGTTCCAAAAGATTCATCACAAACAAGTCTTGATAAATGATCAGCCACCACATTTTCTACTCATTTTTTATCTCGAATGGTGATGTCAAATTCTTGCAGCAAAAGGATCCACCTCAGCAACCTAGGTTTTGCATCCTTCTTAGAGAGAAGATATTTTAAAGCTGCATGATCACTAAAGACAACAATTGATGATCCAACAAGGTAAGATCTGAATTTATCCAATGCAAAAACAACTGCAAGTAATTCCTTTTCTGTAGTGGAATAATTCATTTGGGCTCTATTTAAAGTTTTACTTGCATAGTAAATTACATGTGGTTTATTATCTTTCCTTTGTCCTAACACAGCACCAACAGCATAGTCACTAGCATCACACATTATTTCAAATGGTAAAGACCAATCAGGAGATCTCATAATAGGAGCAGTAGTGAGCATATTTTTGAGTTTTTCAAAAGCATCTTCACAATCTTTAGTCCATTCAAATGCAGTGTCTTTCATTAAAAGATTACATAGAGGTTTAGATATCGTGCTAAAATCTTTTATGAATCTTCTATAAAAACCTGCATGTCCCAAGAATGACCTAATGTCCTTTACTGTCTTTGGTGTGGGTAGATTAGCAATCAATTCAATTTTTGACTTGTCTACCTCAATCCCTTTTGCAGAAACAATGTGACCTAGTACAATACCTTTAGTGACCATGAAATGACATTTTTCCCAATTAAGAACAAGATTTTTTTCTTCACACCTAATCAATACATTTTTCAAATTGGCTAAGCAATCATCAAATGAATCACCAGAAACAGAAAAATCATCCATGAAAATCTCAAGATTACGTTCAATCATGTCACTAAAAATACTAAGCATGCATCTTTGAAATGTTGCAGGGGCGTTACATAATCCAAATGGCATTCTACGATATGCAAAAGTACCAAAAGGACATGTAAAAGTGGTTTTCTCTTGGTCCTCAAGTGCAATGGCAATTTGATTATATCCAGAATATCCATCTAGAAAACAATAAAACTCATGCCCTGCAACTCTTTCTAAGATTTGATCCATGAAAGGCAAAGGGAAATGATCTTTCCTCGTCACTGAGTTAAGTTTCCTATAGTCAATGCACATGCGCCAACCAGTAACAGTCCTAGTTGGAATTAATTCATTGTTTTCATTTTTAACTACAGTAACTCCAGATTTCTTAGGTACGACTTGAGTAGGACTTACCCATTTGCTATCAGAGATAGGATAAATGATTCCATTATCTAAAAGTTTAATGACTTCATTTCTCACTACTTCTTTCATATTAGGATTAAGCCTTCGTTGCATTTGTCTAGAGGGTTTAGCATTTTCCTCTAAATAAATATTATGTGTGCAGATTAATGGGCTTATTCCCTTTATGTCAGCTAAGGTCCATCCTAATGCATTTTTGTGCATCTTCAAAAGTTGTAACAACTTACCTTCTTGTAGTTCATCAAGATGTGAAGAAATTATGACTGGAAAAGTTTCATTCTCACCCAAAAAGGAATATTTTAGCTCGGATGGCAATGGTTTTAAATCCAGCTTGGGTGGTTCAATAGTTGATGGTACAGTGACATTTGTGAGTGATGGAAGTTCCTCAAACTTTTGTTTCCAACAATGCTTATCCTGAAAAGAATTTAACAAAGAATCAGTGTGTGAAATTTCTGAAGCATTATCAAACTCACATTCAATTAAATAAGCTTCTAAAGGATCATGGAATGTGGTAGTGGTGAGATGTTCATGAACAAGTTCTTCAATGAAATCCACTTCATGTACTTCTGAATCATCACCAGGTTGCTTGCAAATGTTGAACACATTTAATTCTAAAGTCATATTTCCAAAAGAAATGTTCAAAATACCATTCCTGCAATTTATCAGAGCATTAGAAGTTGCAAGAAATGGATGGCCTAATATAACAGGAATTTGAACATTTGGATTTGAAACAGGATGTGTGTCCAAAACAATAAAATCAACAGGGAAGTAAAAATTATCAATTTGAACCAAAACATCTTCAACTATCCCTCGAGGAATTTTTACAGAACGATCAGCTAGTTGAAGTGTAACAGGTGTTTCCTTGAGTTCACCTAAACCTAACTGTTGATAAACAGAAAAAGGCAAAAGATTAACACTAGCACCAAGATCAAGCAATGCACGTTCTATTCTAGTGTTTCCAATGATGCATGAGATTGTTGGATATCCAGGATCTTTGAATTTTGGTGGAGTAAGGTGCTGAATAATTGAGCTCACACTTTCCGTCAGAAATGCTTTCTTTTGTACATTATGTTTCCTTTTAACTGTGCACATGTCCTTCAAAAATTTAGCATAAGATGGAACTTGTTTGATTGCATCCAATAAAGGAATGTTAATCTTAACTTGTTTGAAAAGTTCATAAATTTCTGCATTTTGATTCAAATTCTTTATTGTTTGCAACCTTTGAGGAAAAGGAGCAGGATGCATACCTTTTTCTTGGTCCAAATTTTCAAGAAGTTCAGACTTACCATCATCCTTACCATTACTTTTCGGAGGGGAAGGAGGATCTTGGTCTTTTGATGGAATGTTTTTGTCAGTTGCCTTTCCACTTCGAAGAGTTGTGATAGAACTGGTATTTTCCTGTTGAGTTTCATTGGAGCAAGAAACAAGACATTGAGTAGAAGGGTTAGGCTGAGGTTGAGCAGGAAACTTACCTTTTTCTTGAGTGCGTAATGAAGCTGTCAATGTGGACAAGGTGTTTTTGATCTCATTGATGTCCTGTGAAGTTTGGTTATTCACATTTGCTTGTGTTTGCATGAATGCTTGCAATGTCTCTTCCAAGGTTTGTACACGTGAAGGTTGATAGGAAAAAGTGTTGCCCGGCTTTTGAGATTGTGGTACCTGAACATGATTATTATTCCGCCAACTGAAGTTGGGATGATTTCTCCATTCAGGGTTATACGTTTCAGAGTAAGGAGAAGGAAAAGGCTTTTTAAATGTGTTTATGGAATTTACTTGATCATGCAACGCTTCTTTAAGAATGGGAATGTTTGGACATTCAGAAGTGGGGTGTCCCATGATTTCACAAATTCCACAACTTTCTTCATTTTTAACCGTTTTGACTTCTTTTACTTCTCTAAGTTCCATGGCTTCAATCTTTCTAGCCAAATTAGCTACTTTAGCTTTTATCTCATCTTCTTGACTAAAATGATATTTACCTCTGTTAGAAACAAGATTAGATCTATTGGAACTTTCAGAGGAATTATCTGTGTGCCAGGCTTGAGAGTTATCTGCCAAATGGTCTAGGTAGTCAAAGGCTTCTTCAGGTTCTTTTTCTAGAAACTCACCGTTACACATTGTTTCAACAAATTGTTTAGTTTCGGGAGTTAAACTTTCATAAAAGAAACTAATAAGACGCCATTTTTCAAAACCATGATGTGGACAAGAACTTAACAAATCTTTAAAACGCTCCCAGCACTGAAAAAATGCTTCAATTTGATTTTGATTGAAATTTTGGATCTGTCTTTTCAAAGCAGTAGTTTTATGTGCTGGGAAAAATTTCTTTAGAAACTCAGTTTGTAATTCTTGCCATGTGCCAGTTGACCTTGGTTTTAAATTATGAAGCCAAATTTTTGCTTTATCTTTTAAAGAAAAAGGAAATAATTTTAGCTTGAGAATTTCATTTGTACATTGTTGGTCATTAAAGGTGACACATACATCCTCGAAGTCTTTTAGAAACGAGTAAGCACTTTCCGATTCTAACCCATGGAAATTTGGAAGCAAAGCTATCATACCTGGTTTAAAACGAAAGTTGTTTGCATTGAGAGGAAAAATAAAACAAGAGGGTGATGAGCTTCGAGTTGGTTGCAAGTAGTCACGCATGGTGCGTACTTGTCTGTTCTCATCTTCAGCATGAACACTTTCATTGTCAGCCATGGTAGGAGTTGTATTAGAAAGATTACCTGAAAAAGTTTCACAATAAAACCTAACTAAACGACGAGATCTAAAATCACGTCGCCAAACAAGCATAAAACAAAGTTAATATACAGATTAGGCGGTATAACCAGCCAATAAAAATAAAACAAAGTTAATATACAATATAAATATAAATGTATAGAAAATTAGGCGGTATAACCAGCCAATAAAAATAAATATACTTATAAACTTATATACTTAGTATTGCCTCCCCGGCAACGGCGCCAAAAACTTGATGGAGACTCAATTAAGAGTTGTAAACCCAAGTGCAGGTTATGTTCAAGTAATAAATTCTCGGGTGTCCGAGGTCGAACCACAGGGAAGCGTATTAGTAAGTATAAGTTTATAAATATATAAGACAAAGAAAGTAAATAAGATATTAGGGAATCAACAACAAAATAAGATAAACAAGATATTAGAGAACAAAATAAACAAAATATAAAAGAAATTAAACAAGATATAAAAAACAATAAGAAAAGATGTTGAGGTTAGAGAATCCACTCTTGGTGTTATGCTAAGATTAATCTTGTTTTATTACACAATTGAAATCCACACATAAGGGAGGTTCCAATCGGAAGGTTTAGCAATTCAGTCCAAATTGTCCAACGTCCATAGCATATGATATTATGTTCATTTGGTGTCCTCAAAACTCATAAAAAGAGTCCAAGCATTCCTTATGCCAAGGTATATGTCTACAATAAATCAAGGTTATGAAACCAAGCATTTACTGTGCCATTTTCATTGTCAATAATGAATCAAGATCTCTACTTTGCAAGTATGATTTTAAACCAAAAGAAAATATTATCTATACTAGTGTTTATAAATGATGGTTCATTTTAGCTCATGTTTAAGAGACTAACCTTACCATTTACCAAGAGCTTCACCTCATCACCTCAACAATATGATTAGCAACACATACTAGATATGAATAAAATGAAAAGAAATGTAAGAAACATAAGTAAATAAAGAAAAAGAAAACTAGAGAAAGGAAAGAAGAAGAAAACTTAGAGAATTTTATTACAATGGCTAATATCCTACCAATGTATCATGTTTCTCATCCAAGGCCCTCTATTTATACACATTTTGGAGAGCTAAATGACAAGAGACAAGCTTTATAAATTTCAAAGGTAGGTATAATAGGTGGGTGCATTTTTCTAACAATTTTCGTCATATTGTATGACAATTCTGATCAGCCAGCTTGATGGTCGATTTTGTCAATGTTGGAGGCTCGATCTGATCAAATGGTCTTCTAGAAAAATATACCCCTATCAGTTACGGATCCATAGCCGTTGGAATCAGATCATTTGCTCATGTGGATCGGAAGATATGGTCAAAATACCAAAACAGGTCAGCACAGACGTCATTGCACATCAGCCAACTTGATGGTTGATTTCGGTAGGGAAAACGACTCCGTTTCAAGAAGTGTAAAACATGAAAAAGATAGATATGCCTCTTAACTATGCACGGTTAAAATTTCAGCCTTATTGCTTCAGTGAAACTCCAGATATAGCTGATATGGTAAAAGGTGTCGGAACTGGAACTGAACTGGATTTGCCCTTAATTCTTTATTTAACCTAGTAATCTGAAATCACTCAAAGAAACTCGTGAAAAACACCAAATTACATAAAAATATAAAATATCATAAACACAAGTAGACTAAGCAATAATAACTCGTATTTGACACAAAACAATAATAAAACATAACTAAAAACTATATAATTATACGAGTTATCACTGTTCTTAATGTGGGATCCATCGACGGGCAGTTTGGCCAATGTAGTCATCTGCATGACGTTTAGCGTCGAGCCGTTATCAATGAGGACTTTTGCAATGATATGGCCCTTGTAGTGCGCAGTGATGTAAAGGGCTTTGGTACTACCTGTCCCCTCAGGCATGATCTCATCGTCACTGAAAGCTATGAAGTTATTAATAGCCACATTCCCCACTACTTGGTCAAACTTCTCCACAGACACATCATGAGCCACGTATGCCTCATTCAGCACTTTCAAGAGTGCCCTTCGATGGGTCTCCGAGTTCATCAATACTTCCAAGATAGATATGCGAGCCGATGAGCATTTTAATTGTTCAACAATGCTGTACTCGCTGTGCTTGATAAATTTGAGGAATTCACAAGCTTCTTCCTCTGTCACAGGCTTACTCGTTTTTCGCTCAACAGCTTTTTCTGAGACGATCTTTTCTTCATCAGTCTTAGCTTTCCCTTTTCTGACATTTTTTGATGCTTTCGGTGTATAGCATCTCCCAGTCCTAGTGAAACCCCCAACACCAGTTATGTCTACGGCAGCCGCAGAGGCGTTGGAAATTGGTGTAACATTAACAGGCTTTGGTGGCGCAAATTTGCATTCGTACCTCCAAGGTACAGCCTTATCATTCTTGTAGGGGAATGGGTTCGGCACTTCAATAGTCACCATCGGTCTTAGCACCCTTGGTGCTTCCCTTATCGGCGAGTTCTAGCTTTCCTCACAATAGATAACCAATGGTTTCGGCTTAACTCATCTTTCAGGGGCATTTGGGGTTTCTTCGATTACCACATCCACGAATTCTTCCTCCCATTCAGTGGAGAGTTCTGCTACGTCGATATCCATTAATTCTTGAATTTTGGCTCGTTAGTCGGAGCATTGGTTAATAGTGTGTTCCACCAAACCTCCGTGATACCTGCAGAAGCATTCCAAAATTTGGTTTCGACCCTGAGGATTTCTGCCCCATGTTGACTGGTTTAAATAGTCCGGCCTCAATCATAGCACCCAACACTTTTCCCATGTGAGTCCGGACATCCTCAATCCTGGATATTACCCGACAACCTTTTTCCTCCGTTATCGTGTTTGCTTCTGTTTTCCCATGGTCGGGTAACGGATTTGCAGTAAAGTTAGGTTCCCCCTTAGTCGTGAAACTCAAGACACCGGCCCTAATTAGGTGTTGCACTCTGTGTTTAAGCGCAGTGCAATTCTTCGTGGAGTGATCCGGGTTGCCTCCATGGTAATCGCAGTTCACGTCCGGGTTGTACCATCTTGCGTATGGGGGTTTCATGGGTGCAAGGAACATAGGTGCCAATAGATGGTTTTGAACTAACTTGGGGAATAGATGGGCATATGTCATGGGAATTGGGTCAAACTGAGGTCTTTGTTGGATTGGCTGAGGTGTTCTCTGATTGGTGGTCACATTGTTTACTGGACTGGTCGGGTTGGGAGCAGGTACAGATGCCGTGTATACGGGTGCTGGCATGGGTGATGGTGTATACACTGGCGCTGGTGGTCGATAACTCATTGAATATTGGGGTTGTGTAGGAGGGTAGGAGTATAGGTTAAGGGGGTAATTGTAGGGTCTGTTTGTCGGATAATGAGTATAGCTTTGTGGTGGTCGGCTTTCATACGAGGCCGCTTGCACTTCTCCTTCTTTCTTTTTTGTCGCCCCCACCTTCTTACTGTTGGCGGTTTCGCTTCTCTCGATCTTGCCATTTTTTATGGCGCTTTCTATCATTTCGTCATAAATGACTATATCAGCAAAATTCTTGGTAGCACTGCCGACCAATCTGTCGTAATATCGTCCTCGCAGTGTATTGATAAACAACACAGTGGTCTCTTTTTTCTGTCAGAGGCGGTTGTACTTGAGCAGCCAGGTCCCTCCATTTTTGGGCGTACTCTTTAAATCCTTCTCCTGCCTTTTTGTCCATGTTTTGGAGGGATAACCTATCTGGCGCCATATCAGCCATATGCTTGTACTGGGCCAAAAAGGCTCTCGCCAAATCCTTCCAAGTATGAATGCGACTGCGATCTAGTTGGTTATACCATCTTGCGGCTGATCCTTGCAGACTGTCTTGGAAACAGTGAATTAATAATTTGTCATTATGAGTGTGCCCGGCCATTTTGCGAGAGAACATGGTGATGTGAAACGAAGGGCATTTGGTCCCATCATACTTCTCAAATTCCGGGACTTTGAACTTTGGCGGTATTACCAAATCCGGAACTAAGCTCAGTTCATTGGCATCAACTTTTCCGAAAGCGTCCATCCCTTCTATTGCTTTGAGTCTCTCTTTTAACATATCATACTTATGCTTTGTCCCGGCATCCTCTATTTGTTCCGTCACGCTTCTTCTCAACTTTTCTTGTTCTAAGGGGTTATCCAAGTTCAGGACGTGGACTGGGTTTGAAGGATGGGTCCCTGGGTTAGATGCGAACTGTCCTTGGGCTTGTTGACCTGTGGGACTTGGCGTGCTAATGTACACATAAGGTTGTTCTCCCACTGGAAGTTACCCTTGTGGGTGCCCATCTTGTGTCACTTGGGCGTGGCTCGGGGTAAAACCCGATAGGTATAGAGGATCATCATTATTACTTTCTCGGGGTCGGGGTTCTCTCCTCATCATTGAGCTTTCAGCTGGCCCTTTTCCTCTTGTCATACTCATCATCATTTCCATCATCTTGGCCATTTGTTCTCATGACTCTTCCTGGGGCTTTACTATCTGTTCCAGTAGTTCCTGTTGAGATCTGCCCAGCTGTTCTTGCAATTCTTTCTGTGCCCTTTCCATTCTCTCAATTCTTGTTGCTTGTTCGTTGTCCATGGTCTTTGCGTGTGCTCGCGTATTATACGAGTGTGGAGCACTTTTGTCCGGATACTTTAGTCGGCGCTCAATTTTTATACCTTTGTTCATATATCCCAGATTAGAACCTTATGACATATTATTCTTTATTCTTTATTAAGTGCATGAACGAATGAAAATATACATTGATGAACCAATAATTAATTAAGAAAATGAATAAATGGCTAAATGAATGCGTATGAATGTATCGAAAGTATTGGTCTTGGGATAATTCTAACCGAACAGTCTTTCATTAAACACTGAATTTCATTACATCAACGATAAAAACGTTGAACTTGTTCGTACTGCCTAATAGCCTCGTCTAGGAATTCTAACATTTGTTGCCCATGTGTCCCTAATGGAATGACTTGACACCTTAGGTCTTTGGCCCTATCGGCCATTTCTTCGACTTTCCAACCCGCTTCATGGACCTGAGCCATGATGTGTTCAATGAGCCCATTCCTTTTCAAGCAGGCTTCGGTGGACATCTGGTGGGTAACTTGCCATTCTCTTTCCTTCTCATCTAATTCTCTTAGTAGAGTATCAATGTGACTTTTGTGGCCTCGAATTGACCCTTCTAATTCTTGTACCTTCCTCCAAAGGGCTTTTTTCTCGGATTGCTGCTCTTTTTCAATCTTCAAACTAGCTTGCAGTCTCTCGTTCTCTTGTTGGCATTTCAATAATTCAGCGGACACAGCGGAATTCATGGCTTCTCTAGCTTGCTTCTCCCATGAAAGCCTAACAGTTTGGCTTCCTCTTTCCTGGCTTTATCTTTCCAGTGGTCGCCTCTTTTTTTGAGTTCATCGATTTCTTCTCCCCATTCTTTGGAAGACTTAACGGCCCCTTGATATTTCATTTCGAATAGGAACCTCTTGTTCTCTAAGTGTAGATCCTAGAGATCTTCCTTTGTTATGTCTCGGTCTTTTCTAACATCTTTCAACTTAGCTTCCTGGACTGAGCCTTTAACCTTCAAATCACTAATTTCTTCTTGGAGTCAGAGGTTTTCCTAGTTCATTCGGGCTTTTTCCTTTTTGAACTCCAATTTTGCTATCTCTAACTCAGATGGTACCTTTTTCGATTGTAGATCCATTTGTGGAACATCTTCCCCATCGGGTGCCAATATTTTGTCGTTAACCCTCTCAGCTCTCCACACCATATAGCCTGATGTGACATTATCGGCATACCGAGCCACTTCTATCCGATATGTCTGCCTCCATGCTTCTATAATCTCTCGCACCTGTCTCATATACCCGTATTCCCGATAAGAGAATTCCAACATACCGAGTCCATGAGTCATAGGGGTGAATTGGCTAGATTCGAGCTGCCTTTGCACCACCAGTGGTGCGTAACTCACACCCCCCCATATTCCTAACAAAGGAACCCAAGCCATGTCTCCACATTTGTACAACATTGGCATGGGACATATCCACGGTGCTCTCCAAGTTATTTCCTCTTTCTTGGGATTTCGGAGAGTGGCAATCCATTGCTTCTCCATCTTAGCTTCGGGCCATCCTTCCTTTAGAAAGTCTCTCATCGGTGCAAACGATTTCCAATATGGGCGAAGTTGGGCCTTCCAAAAATGGCTCTGGATCCATACATATAGAAGTTGTGCACAACCTATGAACCGCTCCTTTCCGGCCCTTTTACAGAAATTCAAGGACCGGATCGTTTCCGCCACAATTGCGGGGGATGATCGTTTCCGCTCATCCATTGGGGGCTTTGGTCTTTCCAAGTCGGGCCATTTCTGTGATTCTTCCCGATTTCATCGAAATCCACTAAAAACCCTAATTCTCGGTTTTCTCCCGGATTGACTTTTCTTTCGTTTTTTTCTTGCAAGTGGCTTCTCCATTACCCGTAGTCAGTGCTTATCTTTGATTTGGAACCTTCAATTTCGACCAATTTGATCGTTTAAGCGTTTTTCCCCAAATTTCTCAGATTAGGGTTTCCTTTCTACTGAATCTCCAAATCCCAACTTCTGAACTCCATATCTTTCAATGTAGACCTCGGATTATCAAAATTCTATCACCATTTTTCAATTGAACGTAAAATCTTGATTTTGAAAGTGGGTTGACTTTTTTAGTAGTTGACTTTCTAGGGTTGACTTTTTCGAGGTTGACTTTTTTCAAGTTTGACTTTTTATGCTCGCCCTCTTAAACTAAGTCTCGGAGTATCGCCTGCAGGATGAAAAAAGTCTTTTTACACTCGAAAACATCAATACAGGAAGAAAACATACCTGTTTAATGGTCCGGACAAAATTAGGTGTCTACATAGGCCATATTGGTATTGCTATGCATATTGAGTCTTAAATCACATTGGTATTGTCACGGATTACTATGCTATTTAGGCCTTAGATCACATTAGCATTTTCATGCATATTCATAACATATTAGGTCCAAGTCATATTTGCATTATCAAGCATTGCATGCATATTGAGTTAGGATAGCATTTATTGCCATGCAAATTCATGTTAGGCATTTATGTTGTCTTGAATTGTCATGCATTTCCTTTACCATTTAGACCTTTAGACCATGCATTTCATACATTTAATTTGCTGTATGTTCATGCATTTCATGTCATTGCCACTTGATTTGTGACTTAGGCCAATCAATGGCTCAAAGTCATGCTCTCTTGAGCATACTTGTGGAAAATTAAGGAATTGTTAAATTGATTGTCCTACCTTTGTGATTTTTTTACTTAGCCAATTTTGTCCAAGGTTTTTAAAATGTTTAGTTACTGTCCTTAGGTCTTTAGGATGATTTCCAACAATTTCTACTTTGTTTTTTGAATGAATTTATCAAAGGCAAAAAATGTGTTTTGACAAATAGTTTTTTGTTTTTTCACCCAATACTCAAACATCTCCAATTTTTCTAGGCAGTTATCTTTAATAAAAAAATTAAGCCAATTTTTTATCATGTAGATTTACATGTTTTGAGTCTGCAGTATTGTTTTTAGAGTCTTGTGAATTTTTAAAAATAGGCTAAAAAATCGTTTGGAAAAACGGACAGTAGAGGCAGATTTGAAATCAAAAGAGGAATAATGGTTGAATTTGGCTAAAGCATTTAGAGGTGGTTGGTTAGAAGATTTAGCTACTGTCTTAGGGTAGTTTCTAAGCCTTTTTAAACTTTAAAAATGATTTTATAAATCTCGGGTTAAGGGTTATTAAGTCCGGGATTTTAAACTTAGGAAATTAGAGCCATTTTAAAAGGGTTCAGTAAGGGTTTTGATTTTTATTCCAGTTTTTCTCAAAATTGGTTTCAAACAATCACAAAGTTTTATTTTTTTAGAAAATCTAATTTGACATATTTTCCTAAGGTAGCCAGATATCTTTTTAGATAAACGGATTTCTTTAATTAAAGGAAAAAAATACATTTTCATGCATTGCATTTTCTATGTTCATGCATTTTATTTAAATGTGTGATTTTTGCTATGATATTTTCATGATATTATTATTATTTTAATTCACATTTTCTAATCTTATATTTGTTTGCCATATGATTTTGAATGTTTCATGATATCCTATGCTTTTTATTTAGTTATTTTTGTCATATTGTTTAGCATATACTATGTTCATGCATTATTATTTTTATTTTCATTTTCATGCATATTATATGTTAGCATTTTTTTTTATTTCATGTCATTTCTTGTCATTTAGATCATATTCCATGTCATTTAGGTTATTTTATTTATAACATGCCATGTCATTTAAAATATGCCATATCATTTAAAATTGCCATGTCATTTAAATCATTTTATCTCATTTAGAATATACCATGATACTTAGGATTTTTCATATTACATAGAATATACTATGTCATTTAAATTATGTCATATCATTTAGGTTGCATTATATTATCTAGACTTTGCCATGTCATTTTATTTATGTCATACATGTTAATGTTCATATTTTTAAATGTTTTGAAAAAGATAATGATTTTCAATAAAATTAAAGATATTCCCGAGTTAAAATAATTCATGAGTTCTCTACCGGGTTTGCTGGAGGGAAAATCATCAATTATCATTAATAAAGGATTATCTTTCATTCAAAAAACGAGAATGATTCGGAAAGTTTTCCAAATGAATAAAAATTTCTATATTTTGCTGCTTTTGTCGGGGAATGTAGGAAAATTTTGAATTAATAAATCCCGGATCATTTTCAATTAAAAATGGAATTATTTTTTCTTAAAATTGGGAATTAACTTAAAATACTAAATTAAAACCAACTTTTTACCGAGACTTGAGATAACACACGATTAATAAGGTACTGATTTATACGAGCGTTGTGCGGGTGCTAATCCTTCCCCGCACGTAACCGACTCCCGAACCTGCTTCTTTGATTTCTCTGGTTTATTATGCAGACTTGAAATTAGTTTTAAAAGTGTTTTAATTAATTTTAAAATGTTTTATAAAACCGGTTTTAATAGGCGGCCGATCACACCTAGCTAAAAAAGATTGGTGACGAATCCATGTCTTTTTACGAGGCCGTTTTCATACCCTCGACCTTTATTTCAATCTAGAGGAATTAAGTCGTCTTTTCCTCTGCTTCTGTTTCCCCCTCACTCGAACGGGTCTCCGCGATCGAGATCACGTATCGACAACTTTATTTTTCTAGTGGAATTAAGTCGACTTTTCCTCATTTTTTTTAATGTCACGCCTAACGAAATAATAATGTCTCGTGATGAGACGTTGTTATTAATGCGTTGTTATTTTTTTTAGGTTCTGACATCTTGGCGACTCCGCTGGGAATATTTTAGAGAGGCAGGCCTAAAATTAGTTGTGTGTTTTCAAAGTCTCGTTTTTGTTGGTTTAATTGGTATTTAATTTTAATTCCTATATGTTTTAAAATAAAAGAGAATTTTGAAAATAATAAAATGTTTTAAATATGTTCATATTCATTCACATGCGTTTTATTATTGTTTTTTAGTTATTTAATGTTGTATATTATAATTGCTTGTTGGTTAATGCGTTACACTATTCTTGATCTTTATTTTAATGAATTGTTGGGGTATTTAGGATAAGGAGTGTAGAATGGGTGGTAAAAGGTTTGTTGTTCCTCCACACACACTCACTTGCATTTGCATAACATGAACTCTCTACCCAGGTTTCGTCCTTTTAAGTGGGAGTAAAGTAACTACGCCTTCGTCATGATCCTCTATATGGGCTTAGGAAAATATACTCTAACGAATTGAACCTGTTTTTATCGGGGTGCCTTACTAGCCTTCACTGACGACAGTGAGGAGCAATTCGGGGCCTTTAGAACCGATTCACCCTCATATAGTGAACCTAGGCGAAGGTCATCTACAGATTTTCGTTAGATACACCGAAGTTAGGAACACATGGAGGGACATTTCTAACCTTTTATTACCTATTTTTATAACTTTTGTAAACCGGGCAAAGATGAATGTACATCGTCCGTAATAAGTGTGATACTCCACCCGAAAAGGCACCGTGATGCCTATATAAGTAGATATTGTTGGGGCAAGTGCTCACTAACCTTTTGAAATTCAAAATACAAACATTATTTTTCAAACATTTTTGCATTTTGCACATTTCATGCATGTGTGAATAGAGCATGCACATTTATTGTTGTATTTTTGATCTCATTCTTTGCAATAAACAGTTGGTAATAATAATCTCATTTGGTGATTTCATAAACCGGTAGTGTTACATGAAGATTTGCATATTGTACCATAGTAGGATCTATTATTCTGAAATTCTTTTGATAATAATATGCACGGTTTTTCATAGAGAAAACATGTTTAAAAAAATTGTAGATTAAATGTGGAGGCAAATCTTGCATAATGAGATTTTTGAATAATCAAAATTTGGTCCCACCGTTTTTGTGTAGCCATTGATTTCTTTGTTTATACCTTTGTGTTAATTCATTTATTCTTTGCATATATCATTTTGACATCATGTTACACTCATAAGTGTGTATGCTCATTCATTGTAGAATATAGTCATAGTTAGCATAATTTTTCTGTATATATCCATGCAGTAATTTGATTATTTTTTACATGCATCATGTTGGCATCAGGTTGCACACATGGCATACATAGTCATCATAATTTCTTTGAACGCTTCATGCATTAATCATTAGTATATTCATGCATATAGGAATAGAGCATGTACATTCATAATAGTATTCTTAAATCTCATGACATTTTCATTTGCATGAAAGGGGTTCGAGATATTAGGAAAGAATTGGAGGAACGACTGGATGCTTTGGAACGCAATCAAGAGGAGTTTAGACATGAAATCCGAGAAGTGAAAGAACAACTCGCTAAATTGCTGAAAATGTTTGAGGATATGGGTAAGATTAAGGTGGAACTTTCTCAGGGCTCTGCATCGCCTTCGGATCAACCAAAACCTTCAGGTCCAGAACATACAATCCTTGCTAGATCTTGTGCTTGCCAGTGTTACAAAGGGCGCAACCCTGATGAAATTATGGACAAAATCATGAAAATGATTAAAACCAGAGAGCTTGATACCAAAGACAGAAATCAAGGATCCTGTACCATACCTACAAACTGCTCTAAGTCCAAACCAGTATCCCTACCCTACTATGGCTCAATTGTCCACTGGGATGATCACTACAGGAATCCTGAACCCTACTCCATCACCACCAACTGGCAGTTCATACCATTTCCCTCATCAATCACCTTATCAAGCATCCGGGATAGGAACCTCAAACTGTGTACAACCTCCAAGGGTTCTATGTCCTAATCCATACCCTTGCCTTGTTATTCGGCCATCTCCTTATGTAAACACTCCAATTCGGAACTTAGTGCCACCACCAAGTGCCCCAACTCCTAGGCCATTTGTGATTAAGAAACAACCCAAAAATAAGACTCAAGAGCAGTATGATACCATTCCAATCAGCTATCGAGAGCTTCTCCCTATACTGATCCAAAATCACATGGTTGCCTGTATCCTACTGAAACCCCTGTTCCCACCATATCCAAACTGGTATAATCCAAATGCAAGATGTGATTATCACTGTGGAATTACCGGCCATAGCATTAAAGACTGTATAGCATTCAAAAAGAAAGTGCAATCTCTTATAGAGATCAAGTGGATCGATCCAACGACGCTGATTTATAGAGGGCTGGGAAAGCGTCATTAGGATTGGAAGATTTACGACAATGATGTAGAAAGACTTTGTCTGATATGATACAGTAGGATTTCACTTTTTCAGTAGCCGGCTCTTATAGCCTTAGGATGTTAGGAAGAATAAAGTGCTTGTAAAGACAGTTTTAACCACTGCTCATGATTTTGTAAACATGGTTTATACCATTGTGAATGTTGATTTGGGAATGAATTGGTTGTGCTTCAATTTATGAGATGTTGATGATTAAGTTCCTCCGATTCTTATTTCCTTCGTGATATCTTCCCCTTTGCATTTTACATCCGATCAGTCATTTGTCATACCATACATTCATACATGCATCTTGATAGCATCAGGTGATATTCATGAAAAACATAATCAACATGATTTTTCTATATGTTCATGCACTAATTTGCTTACTACATACATCATGTTAGCATTAGGTCGCATTCATAACACACATGGTCAGAATGAGTTTCTTTGTATATACTCTGTGTCAATCATTGTTTACATGCATCATAATTGACATCGTGTTACATTCATAATGTATACGATCATTCATTGGGAAATACGCTGAAATATACATGGTCATTCTTTGCATATATCCATGCATTGATTTGATTATTCTTTGCTTGCAGCATGTTGGCATCATGATTGCATTTATTTCATATATAGTCAGCATGCTTCCATTGTACATGTTCATACATCATATTGTTTAGGCTTCGCGTGCATCAAATTGCATTCATGACTCCTTCATCATGACATACATTTGGGGGGAATAAAATGGAAGTTGGCTTGGCTTTAAGAGTCTTTGAAAGAATTTCCAATTCAAATCATAGGTATAAAAAGTACTGAGTACCTTTCCAATACAGGCTAGAGCTATGGAGAATGAACAAGCTGCCCGAATGGAAAGAATGGAAAGGGTACAGGAAGAATTACGAGAACAGCTGGCAAAATCTCAAGCAAAATCTAAGGATCAGATGACTAAATTGATGGAGCTGATGTCCACCGTAATCAAGGGAAAAGGATACACTGAAAACTTTGCCGCCAAATACGGGTTAGAGGCACAAAAGGGTCAGAAAGAGGTCGTAATGATGGATGACCAGAACACAGTTAACCCCAGAAACACCCTGAATTTAGATAACCCAGCTAAACGGGAAAAGTTGAAAATGGTTGTAGTTAAAGAGGTAGAGTTGGCAGATTCCCAAGGGAAACATCAGTTGTTAGATGAAAGGCTCCAGGCAGTAGAAAATACAGATATATTCGGGAGTGTGGATACGGAAGAACGATGCTTGGTCCTCGATTTAGTCATTCCTTCTAAATTCAAGGTCCCTGACTTTGTGAAATATGACGGGACGACTGATCCGTCAGCCCACATCACTATATTCTGCCGAAAGATGACAAGTCATATAAATAATGATAAGCTTCTGATTCACTACTTTTAGGATAGCCTCAGCAGGTCCGCAATTAGGTGGTATGGTCAGTTGAGGAAGGATCAGATTCATTCTTGGAATGATTTGGCCATGGCTTTTCTAAACCAGTACAAGCATATGACCGACATGACACCTGGTCGTCTCACTTTGCAAAATATGCAGAAAAGAACTACTGGAGCTTCAAAGAGTATGCTTAGAGGTGGAGGAACATGTCCACCCAAGTACAACCACCTTTGACATAAAAAGAAATCACCGTCCTTTTTGTCAGTACACTGCGGGCCCCGTACTATGATAGACTCGTCGACAATGGCTCGAAGAATTTTGCTGATATGGTAATCTCAGGGGAGATGATTGAGAATGCTATCATGAATGGGAAACTTGAAGGAGAAGGAACATCCAATGTTGAGAGAAATAGGGTACCTAGAAAGAAAGAGGAAGATGTCCAAGCTATGGAAGATTTCATCCTATATTCCCAATTTTCCTCATACCAATCATGTTATCCTACTAAGATATCTCCAAGCCTTTATCCTTACCCACCCACCCAAGCACCTAATCCTATACCAGTTATTGTAACAAGGCCTACTTGCAGAAAATGACCGCGGGATAACCAAGAAATAATTCCAATCCTAATCCTTGACCTACTACCATTACTAATAAAGAATCAGTACCTTACCCCGGTACCTTTGAAAATAGCTTCTAATCCATCACCAAGGAGTTTTGACCCTGACAGCAAGTGTGATTATCACCTGGGGGTAATTGGGCATTCAACTGAAAAATGCAAACAATTGAGGGAAGGATTGGAGGTCTTATCCGCAATGGTATTTTGACATCGGAGCTTATCAATCAGTGGAAGGCTGCTTTGCCGTAAATCAGTTTCTTTCAGGGTTTTAGGAGGAGAATTAATACCTTTGAAGGATGTCAATAGGAGCATTTTGATGCATGTAGTTTCAGACCATTAGGATGAAAACACATGTCTCATGTCGACATTCATATGAGTTAAATGAATTTTGAAATTTGAATTTTAAATGCTTTGTGTTTGTTGTTTTAACAATAATTTGAGATTGCAAAAACAAGCTTTAAGGAAGTTTTAATAATGGATAGTCTCGAGAATATTGATGATGATTGTTACAAATGACTCAATACCATCTCCCATCTCTTTTAGGTTTTCCTAGGCCTAAATCCCTTGAACCAAGACCACTTGAAAAACCTAACGCTTCAAGGAATATGAATGATTGAACTTCATCATATCATTGTCATCACAGACTAAGAAAAGACGTAGATCTTAGTCTAGGCTATGGACAAAGGAACGAACTTTTTAAAAAAATTTCGAACTCCTTGAAATTCAAACAAATGAGACATTCTTTCGAGAATTTAGATCATAGTAATTTGGTGTGTGTCAAGGTTGTGCCAAAACTATTCATGACATTCTCAACAACCACAAAACACTAATTGCCCAAACATCACTTCATGATTGACAACCTGGGGAACAATGATTAAACTAGATTATCCCATGTCCCAGATAAAACCCGTTTTTGGATCATACTTTCCTTGTCCTTTCAAAGAACTCATATTTGAAACTCAGCCTTTTTAAAATAGACCTAGACTTGCTATGTTCCTCGTTGATACGAATTCTCATGGTTAATCAAACTGGGGCATCATATGTGGAAATGATGGTTATATGGTGAAAAAGGATGGACTAACGCATGAATCATTAGGGCATGCGGAAAAAAAAAAGAAAAAGAAAAAAATTGTGATATCATGCATATGAGAATTAGAATGATTCCAAAGTGCAAAATGAAATTTTGATTATCTATTCCCCCTAGGGATTGTTTTTCAATGTGAATATTAGTGCTTGATATGATAAATGACCATCTTTCATATCCCTCCCACAAAGAGAAAATTATCCATAGTCACCCTTTTGAGCCAAAAAAATTCTTTCTTCTTTGAACCTTGATCAAGGATCACCCCCTACACTGGGTGGCAAATGCGAGGAAAGATCACTGAGAAATGAGTCCTAACTCAAAGACAGATACAAAGCAAATTGAGGCCCGAATAAATATGGGCTCACTCTATCAAAGAAAAAATAGCGAAAAGAAAGCCAAGAAAAAAAAAGTGTGTGAAGAAGTATGGCAAACGAAAGCCAAAAGTAAAGAAGGAAAAAAGCGAAGTCAAAAGGAAGGAAAAGTCCAAAAGGGATAAATGCTTCAAAGAAAATCCTCCTCAAGAAATGATCCTGGATCTGATTATTCTTAAACACATATTTTGGGCCTATTTATCCTTTCTTTCTGAACCCTGAACTGTGGCCTACATTACGTGCTTTAAAAGTCCATTTTGATCAAGCATGAATATTTAATTTGAAGGGCTTTCCTCAGGTTTTATCCCATCTCATCGAATTATTATTTCACTAAGGAAGAATTTAGAATTCTCAAGTGCATGGTAAAACAATGAAAAAATGAAAAAAGAAAAAAAATGGAAAAAATAAGACTCTAGGGCGAAAACCCAAAAATGGGTGGTTTAGAGTAAAATGAGAATTTTTGATGTCATTTATGTTAGTACCAATAGCACAAAAGAGAAGGTCATCTTGGAAAAGTGGTCGTCGAGGAACATCTAGGAATTCCTGAACCTCCCAAATTGTCAGCTCTAATTCGGAGGATTGTCTTCAAAACTGAGACTTTTTCCTTCCAAGATTAAACTTTCTGGTCTAAACATCCTAGCCAATCTTGACGCTTATCAAAATGCCTTGATATGAAAACTAAAAGAATGTTGAATTTGTTTGATTCTCTAGGAATTCATGATTTATAAAACCTGTTCCATTCATGAGCATAGAAGGGACATACATTTTGTTGTGAAATTTTCTTTGATCAACCAAAATCTGTTATACGAAGCCTTGCCAATCACAAAAAAAAAACTAGATTGTCACTTAGAGAAATTTTTAACAATGATCATCAGTCTTGAAAAGATTTGCACCTTACATACTGTGGGGTTAATATTCTTGTTCAGAAGTTTTCAAAATAAGAAAACAAATAAAGATATATTTTTTTTGAAATACCCAATTTTGATGTTGACATGAGATAAGGTTTTTTTAACCCAAATGTGTGGAACTACTAGGGTTAATCTTGATTTTCAAATACGAAAAGAAGAAATAGAACTCGGCAAGTAGATTTCTGTCAATAGGAATTTGAAGACTGTTGGGGCAAGGAGAATAGCCAAAATGATTAGAAGTTATACTCTGATTTGAAGAGGAAAAATGAATTGGAAAGGCTAAGCCAAAGTTTAGAAAATGATTGGGGCATTTGCATATTGTCATCAAGCATTTGCATAATGTCAATCTTGGCCTTTGCATTTTTCATGAAGCATTTGCATCATTATTGATCTTTGCATTTGCATCATGTAGAAGCATTCTGCACGTTGTCGATCCTCGCATTTGCATCATTTAGAAGCATTTGCATAATGTCAATCTTTGCATCTGCATCATTCCATGAAGTAGTTGCATCAATCTGAGAGCATTTGCAGTTGCATTAAGAAGCCTTTGCATTTTATCCAACATCAGCATCAAGAAACATTTGCATCAATTCAAAACATTTACATATGCAATATGAGGTATGTGCATCCTGTTAATCATTTGCAGCAACATCAAAAATCATTCGCATCTTCTAAGAATCTTCAAGTTAATTTTCAACAATTCTTCAAAGATCATTGTTAAGACCATTTTAAGACCTTCGGGCACCATTTTAAAGACCTTAGGGCACCATTTTTAAGACCTTCAGGCATAATTTTTCATCATGGGTAAGGCATCCGGGCACCATTTTAAAGACCTCCGGGCACCATTTTAAAGACCTTCGAGCACCATTTTTATGACCTTCGGGCATAATTTTTCATCACGGATAAGGCCTCCGGGCACCATTTTAAAGACCTCCGGGCACCATTTTAAAGACTTTCGGGCACCATTTTTAAGACCTTCGGGCATAATTTTTCATCACGGGTGTAAACACCTAATTTTGTCCGGACCACTAAACAGGTATGTGTTCTTCCTATATTGATGTTTTCGAGTGTAAAAAGACTGTTTTCATCCTGCAGGTGGTACTCCGAGACTTAGTTTAAGAGGGCGAGCACAAAAAGTCAAACTTGAAAAGAGTCAACCTCAAAAAAAGTCAACCCCGAAAAAGTCAACCCCAGAAAGTCAACTACTAAAAAAGTCAACCCACTTTCAAAATCAAGATTTTAAGTTCGATTGAAAAATGGTGAAAGAATTTTGATAATCTGAGGTCCACATTGAAAGATATGGAGTTCGGAAGTTAGAATTTGGAGATTCATTAGAAAGAAAACCCTAATCCGAGAAATTTGGGGAAAAGTGCTTAAACGATAAAATTGGTCGAAATTGAAGGTTCCAAATGAAAGATAAGCATAGACTACGGGTAATGGAGAAGTCACTTGCAAGAAAAAATCGAAAAAAAAGTAAATCCGGGAGAAAACCGAGAATTAGGGTTTTTAGTGGATTTCGGTGAAATCGGGAAGAATCATAAAAATGGCCCGAATTGGTAAGAACAAAGCCCCCAATGGATGAAGAATGATTAAAAAGGATAGCCCAAGGCTCAAATTGAAGAAAATCTGAAAATCGGACTTGTTTTGAGCAAAACCGGGTTTCGGAGGCAAAAGGGCAAAATTAGAAAATTTGGGAAAAATAGAAAATGGACTCCGAAAATTCGGAAAATTTGTCAATCTCATTCTTAAATCATTTGAAAGAGATTGGTAAAAGAAAATCTTGATACGGAGTTTGTTTACAAAATGGCCAAATCCCGGGCTTCTTATGCAGTATTCAAAAAGAAAAATCCCAAAAAAATAGCAAATGAGCTCAAAATCTTTTGAAATTTTGCAGATCTAATTTTTAAATTATTTGGAAGAGATTGGCGAAAGAAAATCTTGATTCTGAGTTCGTTTGCAAAATGGCCGAATCCTGGGCTTCTAATGTAGTAATTCAAAAAGGAAAATCCCGGAAAAATAGAAAATGAGCTCCAAATCTTTTGAAAATTTTCAAATATCATTTTTAAATTATTTGGAAGAGATTGGCGAAATAAAATCTTGATTCGGAGTTCGTTTGCAAAACGGCCAAATCCCGGGCCTCCTATGTAGTAATTCAAAAAGATAAATCCCGGAAAAATAGCAAATGGACTCCAAAAATTCTAAAATTTTGCAAATATCATTTTTAAATTATTTGTAAGATATTGGTAAAATAAAATCTTGATTCGGAGTTCGTTTGCAAAAGGGCCAAATACCGAGCCTCTTATGTAGTAATTCAAGCCGATAAATCCCGAAAAAATACCAAATGAGCTCCAAAAATTATGAAAACTTCTAGATCACACTTTGTAATTATTTTGAAGAGATTGTTGAAGAAAAATCTTGATTTGGAGCTCGTTCAAAAAATGGTAAAATGTAGGGGCATAAAAGGGCATTTTTGGAAGAAAAAATCCAAATAAATAGCAAAAGGACTCGGATAATTTTGAAAACTTCCAGACCTCAATATTTTATTATTTTGGAAGTATTAAAAAAAGAAAAATTGAATTTGGAGTCCGTTTGATATTTATTTGCATCCGGGGGGCAAAACGGTCATTTCACCCAAGCAACTGAAAAAGGCTTCTTTGGGCCTTTCAAAAAATCAGAGTTGGGCTGGAAAAGAGAAGTGTTGGCCTGCCCAGGCCCAAAGGAAGGAGTAAGCTTCTGATTTTTCAATCAAATGGCTAAAAATCAAGAGTTAGTTAGAGATTCTCTTTGATCAAGCCATGGTGATTAAGCCACATAGGCCAAGAGAGATGTCAACATTATTCTTGAACAGCTGTAATTTGAGAGAGCTGATACGCTAATCTAAAGGTGGTAATTTCATGATTTCTTCACCTTGAATTATTAGCCATTTGATGGAAAATTGGTTACACAAAAAATGACAACATCCTAGGGGAGGAGAGAGGTAAAATTCTGCCAGCATGAAGGGGAGGTCAGAATTTCATTTTTTCATCTTCATTTTGCTGAGTTTTTAAAGTTTTTACTTAGTTTTTCTCTTCTTGGTTGAGAGCAAAAAAGAAAAGTTTAGAAAAAAAAGGAAAGTTTGAAGAGATAAAGCTTGAAAGATAGCTTCTTGAGGTTGCTCTTGAGCACCAACTCTTGCACTTTCTTGATTTTCTCTTTTTGTTTTTGCTATTTTGATTTCTATTTGGTGAGTTTCCATTTTAAATAAATGTTTTTTTTATTGTTCTTTTCATGTTCTTCCTTCATCTCCTTCTTAAGTATATTTTTTACATTTTATTTTTTACAATAAACTCACCATGGCCAAATGGCCTACATTATTTATTTAAGTTGCTGTTTTGGTTTATTTTATCATATTGTTTATGTTGTTTTCTTTGATTTTGATGTTTTAAATGTTATGTTACTTCATATTCTTGAGTTATATTTTAATTTGGTTGCTTTGTTTGTTGCCATTTATGTTTTAAATATCATGTTTTTGCATTTTTAATTTTCTGTTTTCATGTTGTTTAAATTTGAGCATTTTTTAGATTTAGTATATCAAGTGTTTGTGAAAATGCTTGTGTGGTCTTTGCATGATTTGAGTTTTATATCTTAGTTGAGCATGTTTTAGATTTAGTATATTAAGTGTTTGTGAAAATGCTTGTGTGGTTTTTGCATGATTTAAGTGTTATATTTTAGTTGAGCATGTTAGTATACCAAGTGTTTGTGAAAATGCCATGCTTGTTGGAGCTTGAGGCCATTTGGCTACTCCATGTGTTTTGCATTGTGTGATTGCATTTTTGTCATGTTAGTTGGTAGGTTTTTGCATTTGCATGACATTTGATTTAGTTTTGCATACTAGTATACCAAGTGTTTGTGAAAATGCCATGTTTGCTAGTTACATTATGCTATTCGGCCCTCTTGGAATTTTTGCATTTTTTGTGCATTCTTGCCATGTTAGTTGATAGGTTAGCATTTGCATGATATTTGATTGAGTTTTTGGATTAAGCATGCTTTGTGTTTGTGAAAATGCCATGCATATTTTAGTTATTAAGCTAGGTTTATTTTCCATGTTTGTTCATACATTTTAGGTCTAGGTTGCACTAAATGCCATGCAAGTTCATTTAGGTCTAGGTCACTTTATGAATGCCATGCATTTTTTCATGACATTTAGGTTTAAATCCATGCATTTCATGCATTATGTTTGCTGTATTGTTTCATGCATTTCATGTTCATGCCACTTGAATAATGACTTGAGCCAATTAATGGTTCAACGTCATGCTCTCTTGAGCACACTTGTGGAAAATTAAGTTTGTCAAATTGATTATTTTACCTTTGTGATTTTTTTTACTTAGCCAATTTTTATCTAACTTTCAAAAAGTCCTAGCTACTGTTTGTGAGTCATTTTATGAGTTTCAAATATTTTTTACTTTGATTTTTAAATGAGTTTATCAAAGGCAAAAATGTGTTTGGGCAAAGCAGTTTTCTTTTTTACCCAAAACTCGTACATCTCTGATTTTTCTGCGAATACATCTTTACTCAAAAACTTAAGCTGATTTTTTCCTGTGTAGTGTTACATGTCCTGAGTCTCCAGTATTTGTTTCAGATTTTTTTGAATTTTTAAAAATAGGATAAAAAATCATGGCTTAAAACTGGACAGTGGAGTCAGAATTGAATTTAAAGAAAAATCATTTCTCTGTTTTGTTTAAGTTACTTAGAGTGGGCTGATTAGGAAGGTTAGGTACTGACTTAGGGTAGTTTCTAAGCCTTTTTAAACTTTAAAAATGGTTTTTCAAGTCTCGGGTTAAGGGTAGTCAAGTCCGGATTTTTAAACTTAGGAAGTTAGAGCCATTTAAAAAAAGATTTAGCCCAGTTTTTATTTTTAATTCAAGCTTTTCAAAATTGTTTTCAAACAATCACAAAGTATTTTGGTTTTAGAATATTTAATTTGACATATTTTCCTAAGGTAGCCGGATATCTTTTTAGATATACGGATTTCCTTAATAAAAGGAAAAGATACATTTCATGCATTGCATTTTTCATATTCATGCATTTTATCTAATATATGATTCTTGTTATAATAATTTCTATGATATTGTTATTATTTTGATTTATATTTTTTAATGTTATATGGTTTGTTATATGATTTGGAATATTTCATGATATCCTATGCTTTTATTTAGTTATTTTTTTGGTCATATTATTTAGCATATACTAAGTTCATGCATTATTATTTTCATTTTTATTTTCATGCATATTATATGATGGCATTATTTCATATTCCATATCATTTAATTTATATGCCATATCATTTATGTTTGCCATGTCATTTAAATTATTTCATTTCATATAGAATATGTTATGTTACTTAGGTTATTTTATTTCATTTAGAAAATATCATGTTACTTAGGTTATTTCATTTCTTATAGAATATGTTACGTTACTTAGGTTATTTTATTTCATTTAGAATATATCATATGACTTAGGATATTGCATCTCATATTGAATATACTATGTTACCTAGGTCATTTCATTTTATTTATAATATGTCATATAACTTAGGATATTTTCTTTCATTTAGAATAGGCTAAGGCATTTACATTATATCATATCATTTAGGAAGCATTATATTATTTAGATTTTGCTATGTCATTTTATTTATGTCATGCATATACACATTCATATCTCATAAAATGTTTTCAAAAGGATAATGATTTTTCAATAAAAAATAAAGATATTCCCGAGTTAAAATAATTCATGAGTTCTCTACCGGGTTTGCTAGAGGGAATATCATCAATTATCGTTAATAAAGGAATATCTTTCTTTCAAAAAGAGAATGATTCGGAAAGTTTTCCAAAACTAATAAAAATTTCTATATTTTGCCACGTTTGTTGGGGAACATAGGAAAATTTTGAATTTATAAATTTCGGATCGTTTTCAATAAAAAAAAGGGAATTATTATTATTTTTTTAAAAACTGGGAAATAACTTGAAATGCTAAATTTAAAACCAATTTTTACCAAGACTTGAGATAACACACGATTAATAAGGTACCGATTTATACGGGCGTTGTGGGGGTGCTAATCCTTCCCCGCACGTAACCGGCTCCCGAACCCGCTTCTTTGATTTCTCTGGTTTAAAACGCAGACTTGAAATTGGTTTTTAAAATGTTTTAATTAATTTTTAAAATATTTTATAAACCGGTTTTAATAGGTGGCCGTTCACACCTAGCTAAAAAAGATTGGTGGCAACTCCATGTCTTTTTCAAGGTCATTTTCAAAACCTTCATTTTTCTAGAGGAATTAAGTCGACTTTTCCTCGTTTTTTTTAAAGTCACGCTTAACAAATAATAAAGTCTTGCAATGAGACTCATTATTTTTTAGGTTGCGACAGCTTGGCGACTCCGCTGGGGACTATTAGAGAGTCAGGCCTAGAATTAGTCGTGTGTTATCAAAGTCTCGGTTTTGGTTGGTTTAATTGGTATTTAACTTTAATTCCCGCATTTTTTAATAAGGAGAATTTTGAAAATAGTAATATATTTTTAAATATATTCATACTTATGTGCATGCATTTTATTATTGTTCTCTAGTTATTTAGGTTGTATATTATAATTGCTTGTTGGTTAATGCGTTACACTATTCTTGAATGTTTTAATTGCTAGGGCATTTAGAATAAGGTTTGTAGAATAGGTAGTGAAAGGTTTGTTGTTCCTTCACACACACTACACGTGTATTTGCATATCATGAATCCTATACCCGGGTTCCGTCCTTTTAAGTGGGAGTAAAGTAACTACGCCTTCGTGATGATCCTCCGTATGGGCTAGTGAAACACTTTTGGAGTATAAAGTACCTAAAGCCTTCGTGATGATCCTCCGTATGGGCTTAGGAAAATATACTCTAACGAATTGAACCCGCTTTTATCGGGGTGCCTTACTAGCCTTCACCGGCGACAGTGAGGAACAATTTGGGGCCTTAGAATCGATTCACCCTCATATAGTGAACCTAGGCGAAGCCATGCCGGATCTCCGTTAGATATACAGAAAATAGGAACACATGGAGGAACATTTCTAAACCTTTTGTTACCTATTTTACACTTTGAATAAGTGTGGTAGATCGGGCAATGATGTACGTACATCGCCCGTAATAAATGTGATACTCTGCCTCGAAGGCATCGTGATGCCTAAATAAGCAGATATTGTTGGGGCAAACGTTCATTAGCTATTTTTTTTAAAAAAAAAATCCTTTTTCAAGCATTCTTGCATGTTGCACATTTCATGCATGTGTGAATAGAGCATGTACATTTTTTGTTGTATTATTGATCTCATTCTTTGCAATAAACAGTTGGTAATTTTATTTGATGGTTTCTATAAACCGGTAGTGTTGCATGAACATTTGGATATTGTACCATAGTAGGATCCACTATCCCGAATTTCTTTTGAAAATAATATGGTTGGTATTTCATAGAAAAAAGCATGTTTCAAAAAGTCATAAATTTGGAGGCAAATCTTGCATAATGAGATTTTTGAATAATCAAGATTTAGGTCATACCAATTTCATGTAATCATTGATTTCTTTGTATATACCTTGGTGTTAATTCATTTATTCTTTATTTGTATCATTTTGACAGCATGTCACAGTCCTAACATGCATGGTTATTCATTGTAGAATACATTTGTGACATATATGGTCATTCTTTGTGTATACCTTTGTGATAATTCATTTAGTCTTAGCATGTATCATTTTGACATCATAGCATGCATGGTCATTCATTATAGAATACATACATGGTCATTATTTGTATATACCCATGCATCAATTTATTCATGTTTTTTAAATCCATCATGTTGACATTAGATTGCATCCATAGCATACATAGTCACCATAATTTCTCTATATATGTTCATGCATTAATCATCAGTATATTCATGCACATAGGAATAGAGTATGTACATTCATAATTGTATTCTTAATCTCATGACATTTTCATTTGCATGAAAGGGGTTCGAGATATGAGGAATGAATCGGAGGAACGATTGGGTGCTTTGGAACGCAACCAAAATAAATGTAGACATGAAATTCGAGAGGTGAAGGAACAGCTGGCCAAATTGCTGAAAATGGTTGAGGATATGGGTAAGAGTAAAAGGGAACTTTCTCAGGGCTCTGCATCGCATTCGGATCAACCAAAATCATTAGGTCCAGAACATACAATCCTTGTTGGATCCTGCACTTGTCAATGCCACAAAGGTTGCAATCCTGTTGAAATTATGGACAAAATCGTGAAAATGATTAAACCTGAGAGCCTGATACCAAAGATAGAAACCTCAGATCCTATACCATACCTGCAAACTGTTCTAGGTCCAAACCAGTATTCCCACCCTACTATGGTCCAATCGTCCATTGGGATGACCACTACGGGATTCCTGAATCCCACTCCATCACCAACAACTGCCAGTTCATACTATTTCCCTCATCAATCACCTTATCCAGTATCTAGGATAGGAACCTCGAACTATGTACAACCTCCAAAGGCCCCGTGTCCAAATCCATACCCTTACCATGCTGTTCCGCCACATCTCCATGTAAACACTCCAGTTCGGACCTTAGTGCCACCACCAAGTGCCCCAACTCCTAGGTTCAGTGTGACTAAGAAACGACAAAGGCCTTTTGATCCTCTTCCAATTAGCTATCGAGAGCTTCTCCCTATACTGATCCAAAATCACATGGTTGCCTATATCCCATCGAAACCCCTGTTACCACCATATCCAAATGGGTATAATCCAAATGCAAGATGTGATTATCACTGCGGAATTGTTGGCCTTAGCATTGAAGACTGTATGGCCTTCAAAAAGAAAGTGCAAACTCTCATAGATGCCAAGTGGTTGGATCCAACGACACTGATTGATAAAGGACTAGGAAAACGCCATTAGGATTGGGAGATTTACAGCATTGAGGTGGAAAGACTTCGGTCTTATATGATGTAATAGGATTTCACTTTTTCGATAGCCGGCTCTTATAGCCTTAGGATGCTAGGAAGAATAAAGTTCTTGTAAAAGACAGTTTTAACTACTGCTCAAATTTTGTAAAACATGGTTTATACCATTGTGAACATTGATATGGGAATGAATTGGCTATGCTTCAAATTTATGAGATGTTGATGATTAAGTTCCTCCGATTCTTATTTCCTCCGTGATATCTTCCCTTTTGCATTTTGCATCCGATCAATTATTTGTCAGGTTGCATTCATACATTCATAATCAGCATGATTTTTTCTGTATATATCCATGCATTAATTTGCTTATTCTTTACATGCATCATGTTGACTTTGGGTTGCATTCATAACAAACATAGTCAGCATGATTTCTTTGTATATGTTCATGTATTAATTTGCTTATTACATACATCATGTTAGCATTAGGTCGCATTCATGGCACACATGGTTAGCATGATTTTCTTTGTATATATTCTGTATCAATCATTCATTGTTTGCATGTATCAGACACCGTGTTGCATTCATAGTGTATATGATCATTCATTGGGAAATATGCTAAAATGTACATGATCAGTCATTGCATATATCCATGTGTTGATTTATTTATTCTTTGCTTGCAACATGATTGGCATCGTGATTACATATATGGTCAGCATGTTTCCATTGTACATGTCCATACATCATATTGTTTAGGCTTCACATGCATCAAATTGCATTCATGGCTCATTCATCATGACACGCACTTTGGGGGAATAAAACAGAAGTTAGCTTGGCTTTAAGAGTCTTTGAAAGAATTTCTATTTCAAATCAGAGGTATAAGAAGTACTGAGTACCCTTTTAATACAGGCTAGTGCTATGGAGGATGAACAAGTTGCCCGAATGGAAAAAATGGAAAGGGAACAGAAAGAATTGCGAGAACAGCTAGCAAAGTCTCAAGCAAAATCTAAGGATCAGATGACTAAATTGATGGAGCTAATGTCCGCCGTAATCAAGGGAAAAGGATACAACGAAAACTTTTTCGCCAGGAAAGGGTTAGAGGCATAAAAGGGTCAGAATGAGGTCGTAATGATTGATGCCCAGAACACTGTCAACCCCGTCAATGTCCTAAACTCAGATGATCCAGCTGAACAGGCAAAATTGAAAATGGTTGTAGTAAATGAGGTTGAGTTGGCAGATTCCCAAGGGAAATATCAGTTGTTAGATGAAAGGCTCCGGGCAGTAGAAAGAACAGATCTATTTGGGAGTTTAGATGCGAAAGAACGATGTTTGGTCCTCGATTTAGTCATTCCTCCTAAGTTCAAGATCCCTGACTTTGTGAAATATGACGGGACGACCGATCCATCAGCCCACATCACTATGTTCTGTCGGAAGATGACAAGTCATATAGATAATGATAAGCTTTTGACTCACTGCTTTCAGGATAGCCTCAGCGGATCCGCAATTAGGTGGTATAGTCAGTTGAGCAAGGATCATATTTGCTCTTGGAATGACCTGGCTAGGGTTTTTCTAAACCAGTACAAGCATATGACCAACACGGCGCCTGACCGTCTCACCTTGTAAAATATGAAGAAAAGAGCTACTGAGAGCTTCAAAGAATATGCGCAACGGTGGATGAGCCTGGCCGTCCAAGTACAACCGCCCTTAACTCCAAAGGAAACCACTGTCATTTTTGTAGATACACTGTAGGCCCCGTACTATGATATACTTGTCGGCAATACCACAAAGAATTTTTTGGACATGATAATTTCAGGGGAGATGATTGAGAATGCTATCAAAGATGGAAAAATTGAAGGAGAAAGAACATCCAATACCAAGAAAAATGGGGCATTTGATAAGAAAAAGAAAGATACCCACATCGTGGAAGGCTTTGCCTTACCTCCCCAGTTCTCCTCGTATCAGCCATTTTACTCTACCCTAAACAATGTCTCTCAAGGTTTTTATCCCTACCAACCAATGACTGCAACTACACCGGAATTTACATCTGTCTATCAATCGAACACCCTTGGGAATAATCGAATGGGGTATAAAAAGCGAAAAAGAAATCAGGTTGACCCGATTCCTATGACATACAGTGAGCTACTACCTCAACTCATCCAGAATCACCTCTTGTGACACCCATGCAATTAGAGTCTCTGAAGCCCCCTTATCCGAGCTGGTATGATACTAATGAGTGTTGTGGGTACCATTCTGGCAATCAAGGTCACTCAACAGAGAAGTGCCCCGCTTTGAAGTACAAGGTCAGAGATCTCATCAAGGATGGTTCGATAAGTTTTGAAGATGGGGAAGCCAAGTGTTATATGAAACATTGTGCATGATCATATTAGGTTTTTGACGCATGTAGTTCTATACACTGTGATGACGAAAGCACTTGTCTTATGTTAACATCTACATGAATTAAATGAATTTTGAATTTTAAATTCTTTGTGTTTGTTGTGTTTTAACAATAACTTGAATTTGCAAAAACAAGCATTAAGGAATTTTTAATAATGGATAGCCTCAAGAAGATTGATGATCAGTGTTACAAATGACCCAATACCTTTTCCCATCTCTTTAGGTTTTCCTAAGCCTAAATCTCTTAAACCAAGAACACTTGAAAGACTTAATGCTTCAAGGAATATGAATGATTTGACTTCATAAAACCATTGTCATCACGGAATAAGCAAAGACGTAGACCTTAGTCTAGGCTATGAACAAAGGAATGAACTTTTTGAAAATTTTCAAATTCATTGAAATTCAAACAAATGAGACATTCTTTCAAGAATCTAGATTTTGATAATTTGGTGTGTGTCAAGATTGTGCTAAAACCATTCATGACCTTTCCCAATGACCACAAAACACTAATTGCCCAAACATCACTTCATGATTGACACCCTGGGGCACAATGATTAAACTAGATTATCCCTTGTCCCAGAGAAAACCCGTTTTTGGGTCATATTTTCCTTGTCTCTTCAAAGAACCCAAATTGGAAATTCAGCCATTTCAAAATAGACCTAGACTTGCTATGTTCCTCGTTGATACAAATTCTCATTGGTTAATCAAATTGGGGCATCATATGTGGAAATGATGGATACATGGTGAAGAAGGATGGGCTAACGCATGAATCATTGGGGCATGCGATGAAAAAAAGAAAATGAAAATTTGTGATATTATGCATATGAGAATTCGGATAATTCCAAAGTGCAAAATGAAATTCTGAATATCTATTTCCCCTGGGGATTGCTTTTCAATATGAATATTTGTGCTTGACATGAGAAATGGCCATCTTTCATATCCCTTTCGCATGAAAAGAAATTATCCATAGTCACCTCTTTTGAACCAAAAGAATTCTTTCTTCTTTAAACCCTGATCAAGGATCACCCTCTACACTAGGGGGCAAATGCAAGGAAAGATCTTTTTAAAGATCGTTGAGAAATGATTCCTAGCTCAAAGACAGATGCAAAGCAAATGGAGCCTCGAATAAAGACGGGCTCACTCCGTTGAAAAAGAAAGGGAAAATAAAATAAAAAATAAAAAAATGTGTGAAAGACATGGAAAATTGAAAGCCAAAAGCAAGGAAGAAAAAGAGCAAAGTCAAAAGGAAAGAAATGTCCAAGAAGGGACAAATGCTTCAAAGGGAATCCTTCTCAAAGAAAGGATCTTTGATCTGATTACCCTCAAACACATATTTTGGGCCTATTTATCCTTTATTTCTAAACCTTGAGCCATGGCCTACATTACATGCTTTAAAAGTCCATTTTAATCAAGCATGAATATTTAATTTGAAGGGTTTTTTCCTCAGATTTTATCCCATTTCATCGAATTATCATTTCACTAAGGAAGAATTTAGAATTCTCAAGTTTATGAAAAAAAAATTGGAAAGAATGGGACTTTAGGGCGAAAACCCAAAAACGGGCGGTCTAGAGTAGAATGGGAATTTTCGATGCCATCGATGATAGTGCCGATACCACAAAAGAAAAGATTTTCTTAAAGGGGTGGTCATCGAGGAACATCTAGGAATTCTTGAACCCCCAAATTGCCAACTCTCATTTAGAGGATTGTCTTCAAAAAACTGAAACTTTTTCTCCAAGATTAAACTTTTCGGTTTGAACATCCTGGCCAATTTTGACGTTTGCCAAAATGCCTTGATATGGAAACTAAAAGAATGTTGAATTTGTTTGGTTCTCAATAAATTCATGATTTATAAAACCTGTTCCATTTGTGAGCCTAGAAGGGATATACAATTTTGTCATGAAGTTTTCCTGGAAACGCCAGAATCTTGTTATACCAAGCCTTGCCAATCCAGTTGAAAAAACCAAATTGCTACTTAGAGAAATTTCTAACAATGATCATCAATCTTCAAAAGATTTATACATCACACATTGTGGGGTTAATATTTTTTGTTCAGAAGTTTTTAAGATGCGAAAACAAATAAAGAGATTTTTTGAAATACCCATTTTGATGTTGACATGAGACAAGGATTTTTCTAACCCAAAGGTGTAGAACTGCCAAGATAGGTCCTGACTTCCAGATATGAGAAGAAGACATCGAACCCAGTTCAGATCTCTGTTGATGAAAGTTTGAAAATTGTGGGGGCAAAGAGAATAGCCAAAATGAATTGAAGATATACTCTGATTTGAAGAGGAAAAATGAATTTGAAAGGCTAAGCCAAAGTCTAGAAAAACAACCGGAGGCATTTGCATCACTCATGAGCACTCATCTCTTTATCGAGCTTTTGCATCTGCACAGTGTCGGCAAGCATTTGCATCATTCATGGGTATTTGCATTGGCATTATTCCATAAGCATTTGCATTTTACATTTACATTCTTCATGGAATTCGTATTTTTGTCATCTCAAGCAATTGCATCATTTCTAGAATCATTGCATTTTCATTATTGTGTGGTAATTGTAGTTATACCATTCATAAACCAGTTACATGAACACAATTAGTAGGGGCATCTGTATCATGAAACATGGGCATCAATCCAGGCCATTTGCATTTGCACTAAGAAATATTTTACATTTGCACCATGAAGCATGAGCACCTTGTTAAAAGACATGTGCATCTGCATCATTTCTCAAAGCTTCTGGTGGGTATATCCAGAATTTTACAGTTTTAAAAGTGAACAAGTCTTCGGTGGTGATAGCTGAAGCCTCTGGTGGAGATATCCAGGGTTTTATAATTTTGAAAATGAGAAATCTTCTTCTGGAGGAGTTACCCAGAATTTTACAATGAGCAAGTCTTTGGTGGTGATAGCCAAAGCTTCTGGTGGGGATATCCAAAATTTTACAGTTTTAAAAATGAGCAAGACTTTGGTGGTGATACTGAAGCCTCTGGTGGAGATATCCAGGGTTTTATAATCTTGAAACATGAGAAATCTTCTTCTGAAGGAGTTACCCAGAATTTTACAATGAGCAAGTCTTTAGTGGTGATAGCCAAAGCTTCTGGTGGGGATATCCAGAATTTTACAGTTTTAAAAGTGAACAAGTCTTCGGTGGTGATAGCTGAAGCCTCCGGTGGAGATATCCAGGGTTTTATAATTTTAAAAAATGAGAAATCTTCTTTTGGAGGAGTTATCCAGAATTTTATTCAACATGTGCATCTACATCAAAAAGCATTTGCATCAATCTAGGTTAGTTGAATCTGCATCAAGAAAGTTTGCATCAAAGACATTTGCACCAATCTAAGTCATTTTCAGCTACATCAAGAAGCGTTTGCATCAACTAAAGACATTTGCATTTGCATCATGAAGCATTTGCATCATCTCTTAAAGCTGTCAGGTATAATCGAACTCGTTTTGCTTCTCAAATAAGTTGAGTCCCGAGATCATCGTCGAGGTACTTTTTTTATTATTATGAAAAAGTCTTCGGTGGTGATAGCTGAAGCCTCTGGTGGAGATATCCAGAGTTTTAAAATCCTTTGAAAAGGTAGAAAGTCTTCGGTGGTGATAGCTGAAGCTTCTGGAGGTGATACCCAGAATTTTTTACAGTTTTAAAAACGAGCAAGACTTTGGTGGTGATAGCCAAAGCTTCTGGAGGAGATATCCAGAATTTTAAACACAGCTGAGAACAAGACAGGTTAAGGCCCCGAGACCATCGTCGAGGTCATTTTTTTTCTTACAAATCGAATTCGTTTCCTTAAGACGAGTCGAGCCCCGAGATCATCGTCGAGGTACTTTTTTTTTTATTATGAACAAGTCTTCGGTGGTGATAGCTGAAGCCTCTGGTGGCGATATCTAGAGTTTTAAAATCCTTTGAAAAGGTAAAAAGTCTTTGGTGGTGATAACTGAAGCTTCTGGAGGTGATACCCAGAATTTTTACAATTTTAAAAATGAGCAAGACTTTGGTGGTGATAGCCGAAGCTTCTGGAGGAGATATCCATAATTTTAAACACAGCTGAGAACAAGACAGGTTAAGGCCCCGAGACCAACGTCGAGGTCATTTCCTTTCTTGCAAATCGAATTCGTTTCCTTAAGACGGGTCGAGCCTTGTTCAGGCAGGGAATTCAATTTAAGGACAAAATCTTCAATTTACTGTTTAAAAAAAAATAATGAAAAAAATGAAAAAAGAGTAAAACTAGAAAAAAGGAAAAAAGGAAAAAATAAAAAAATAAAAAAAAAATGAAAATGAAAAATGCAAAAATGAATGAAGAAATGAAAAAGAAAACCCATTTCCCTTTCCTTCACATGTGATGTCGCTGACCGTACAAAATTAGTGTCGGTTTAACTTTTTCTGATTCCTGATTCTCAGCAATAGCCAAAGAGGGGCAGCTGTAGACACCTAATTTTGTCCGGACCACTAAACAGGTATGTTTTCTTCCTATATTGATGTTTCCGAGTGTAAAAAGACTGTTTTCATCCTACAGGTGGTACTCCGAGACTTAGTTTAAGAGGGCGAGCACAAAAAGTCAAACTTGAAAAAAGTCAACCTTTAAAAAAGTCAACCCCAAAAAAGTCAACCCTAGAAAGTCAACTACTAAAAAAGTCAACCCACTTTCAAAATCAAGATTTTAAGTTCAATTGAAAAATGGCGAAAGAATTTTGATAATCCGAGGTCTACATTGAAAGATATGGAGTTCGGAAGTTGGAATTTGGAGATTTAGTAGAAAGGAAACCCTAATCCGAGAAATTTGGGGAAAAGTGCTTAAACGATCAAATTGGTCGAAATTGAAGGTTCCAAATGAAAGATAAGCGCAGACTACGGGTAATGGAGAAGTCACTTGCAAGAAAAAACCGAAAGAAAAGTCAACCCGAGAGAAAACCGAGAATTAGGGTTTTTAGTGGATTTCGGTGAAATCGGGAAGAATCATAAAAATGGCCCGACTTGGTAAGACCAAAGCCCCCAATGGATGAAGAATGATTAAAAAGGATAGCCCAAGGCTCAAATTGAAGAAAATCTGAAAATCGGACTTGTTTTGAGCAAAACCGGGTTTCGGAGGCAAAAGGGCAAAATTGGAAAATTTGGGAAAAATAGCAAATGGACTCCGAAAATTCTGAAAATTTGTCAATCTCATTCTTAAATCATTTGAAAGAGATTGGTAAAAGATAATCTTGATTCAGAGTTCGTATACAAAATGGCAAAATCCCGGGCTTCTTATGCAGTATTCAAAAAGGAAAATCCCGGAAAAATAGCAAATGAGCTCCAAATCTTTTGAAATTTTGCAGATCTCATTTTCAATTATTTGGAAGATATTGGCGAAAGAAAATCTTGATTTTGAGTTCGTTTGCAAAATGGCCGAATCCCGGGCTTCTAATGTAGTAATTCAAAAAGGAAAATCCCAAAAAAATAGCAAATGAGCTCCAAATCTTTTGAAATTTTGCAAATATCATTTTTAAATTATTTGGAAGAGATTGGCGAAATAAAATCTTGATTCGGAGTTCGTTTGCAAAACGGCCAAATCCCGAGCCTCCTATGCAGTAATTCAAAAAGATAAATCCCGGAAAAATAGCAAATGGACTCCAAAAATTATGAAATTTTCCAAATATCATTTTTAAATTATGTGGAAGAGTTTGGTGAAAAAAAATCTTGATTCGGAGTTCGTTTGCAAAACGGCCAAATCCCGGGCCTCCTATGCAGTAATTCAAGCCGATAAATCCCAAAAAAATACCAAATGAGCTCCAAAAATTATGAAAACTTCCAGATCACACTTTTTAATTATTTTGAAGAGATTGGTGAAGAAAAATCTTGATTTTGAGCTCGTTTGAAAAATGGTAAAATGTAGGGGCATAAAAGGGCATTTTTGGAAGAACAAATCCAAATAAATAGAAAACGGACTCGGATAATTTTGAAAACTTTCAGACCTCAATATTTTATTATTTTGGAAGTATTAAAAAAAGAAAAATTGAATTTGGAGTCCGTTTGATATTTATTTGCATCCGGGGGGCAAAACGGTCATTTCATCCAAGCAACCGAAAAGGGCTTCTTTGGGCCTTTCAAAAAATCAGAGTTGGGCCGGAAAAGAGAAGTGTTGGCCTGCCCAGGCCCAAAGGAAGGAGGAAGCTTCTGATTTTTCAATCAAATGGCTAAAAATCAATAGTTAGTTAGAGATTCTCTTTGATCAAGCCATGGTGATTAAGCCACATAGGCCAAGAGAGATGTCAACGTTATTCTTGAACAGCTGTAATTTGAGAGAGCTGATATGCTAATCTAAAGGTGGTAATTTCATGATTTCTTCACCTTGAATTATTAGCCATTTGATGGAAAATTGGTTACACAAAAAATGACAACATCCTAGGGGAGGAGAGAGGTAAAATTCTGCCAGCATTAAGGGGAGGTCAGAATTTCATTTTTTTCATCTTCATTTTGCTGAGTTTTTAGAGTTTTTACTTAGTTTTTCTCTTCTTGGTTGAGAGCAAAAAAGAAAAGTTTAGAAAAAAAAAAGGAAAGTTTGAAGAGATAAAGCTTGAAAGATAGCTTCTTGAGGTTGCTCTTGAGCACCAATTCACTTTCTTGATTTTCTATTCTTGTTTTTGCTATTTTGATTTTCATTTGGTGAGTTTCCATTTTAAATAAATGTTTTTTATTGTTCTTTTCAAGTTCTTCCTTCATCTCCTTCTTAAGTATATTTTTTACATTTTATTTTTTACAATAAACTCACCATGGCCAAATGGCCTACATTATTTATTTAAGTTGCTGTTTTGGTTTATTTTATCGTATTGTTTATGTTGTTTTCTTTGATTTTGATGTTTTAAATGTTATGTTACTTCATATTCTTGAGTTATATTTTAATTTGTTTGCTTTGTTTGTTGCCATTTATGTTTTAAATATCATGTTTTTGCATTTTTAATCTTCTGTTTTCATGTTGTTTAAATTTGAGCATGTTTCAGATTTAGTATATCAAGTGTTTGTGAAAATGCTTGTATGGTCTTTGCATGATTTGAGTTTTATATCTTAGTTGAGCATGTTTTAGATTTAGTATATTAAGTGTTTGTGAAAATGCTTGTGTGGTTTTTGCATGATTTAAGTGTTATATTTTAGTTGAGCATGTTAGTATACCAAGTGTTTGTGAAAATGCCATGCTTGTTGGAGCTTGAGGCCATTTGGCTACTCCATGTGTTTTGCATTGTGTGATTGCGTTTTTGTCATGTTAGTTGGTAGGTTTTTGCATTTGCAAGACATTTGATTTAGTTTTGCATGCTAGTATACCAAGTGTTTGTGAAAATGCCATGTTTGCTAGTTACATTATGCTATTCGGCCCTCTTGGAATTTTTGCATTTTTTGTTCATTATTTCCATGTTAGTTGATAGGTTAGCATTTGCATGATATTTGATTGAGTTTTTGGATTAAGCATGCTTTGTGTTTGTGAAAATGCCATGCATATTTTAGTTATTAAGCTAGGTTTATTTGCCATGCATGTTCATACATTTTAGGTCTAGGTTGCATTAAATGCCATGCAAGTTCATTTAGGTCTAGGTCACTTTATGAATGCCATGCATTTTTTCATGACATTTAGGTTTAAATCCATGCATTTCATGCATTATGTTTGTTGTATTGTTTCATGCATTTCATGTTCATGCCACTTGAATAATGACTTGAGCCAATTAATGGTTCAAAGTCATGCTCTCTTGAGCACACTTGTGGAAAATTAAGTTTGTCAAATTGATTATTTTACCTTTGTGATTTTTTTTTTTACTTAGCCAATTTTTATCTAACTCTCAAAAAGTCCTAGCTACTGTTTGTGAGTCATTTTATGAGTTTCAAATATTTTTTACTTTGATTTTTAAATAATTTTATCAAAGGCGAAAATGTGTTTTGGCAAAGCAATTTTTTTTTTCACCCAAAACTCGTACATCTCTGATTTTTCTGGGAATTCATCTTTAATCAGAAAATTAAGATGATGTTTTCCCGTGTAGTTTTACATGTCTTGAGTCTCCAAGATTTTTTTCAGATTTTTTTTTGAATTTTTAAAAATAGGATAACAAATCGTGGCTTAAAACTGGACAGTGGAGTCAGAATTGAATTTAAAGAAAAATCATTTCTCTGTTTTGGTTAAGTTACTTAGAGTGGGCTGATTAGGAAGGTTAGCTACTGACTTAGAGTAGTTTCTAAGCCTTTTTAAACTCTAAAAATGGTTTTTCAAGTCTCGGGTTAAGGGTAGTCAAGTCCGGATTTTTAAACTTAGGAAGTTAGAGCCATTTAAAAAAAGATTTAGCCCAGTTTTTATTTTTAATTCAAGCTTTTCAAAATTGTTTTCAAACAATCACAAAGTATTTTGGTTTTAGAATATTTAATTTGACATATTTTCCTAAGGTAGCCGGATATCTTTTTAGATATACGGATTTCCTTAATAAAAGGAAAAGATACATTTCATGCATTGCATTTTTCATATTCATGCATTTTATATAATATATGATTCTTGTTATAATAATTTCTATGATATTGTTATTATTTTGATTTATATTTTTTAATGTTATATGGTTTGTTATATGATTTGGAATATTTCATGATATCCTATGCTTTTATTTAGTTATTTTTTTGGTCATATTATTTAGCATATACTATGTTCATGCATTATTATTTTCATTTTTATTTTCATGCATATTATATGATGGCATTATTTCATATTCCATCTCATTTAATTTATATGCCATATCATTCATGTTTGCCATGTCATTTAAATTATTTCATTTCATATAGAATATGTTATGTTACTTAGGTTATTTTATTTCATTTAGAAAATATCATGTTACTTAGGTTATTTCATTTCATATAGAATATGTTATGTTACTTAGGTTATTTTATTTCATTTAGAATATATCATATGACTTAGGATATTGCATCTCATATTGAATATACTATGTTACCTAGGTCATTTCATTTTATTTATAATATGTCATATAAGTTAGGATATTTTATTTCATTTAGAATATGCTAAGGCATTTACATTATATCATATCATTTACGAAGCATTATATTATTTAGATTTTGCTATGTCATTTTATTTATGTCATGCATATACATATTCATATCTCTTAAAATGTTTTTAAAAGGATAATAATTTTTCAATAAAAAATAAAGAGATTCCCGAGTTAAAATAATTCATGAGTTCTCTACCGGGTTTGCTGGAGGGAATATCATCAATTATCGTTAATAAAGGAATATCTTTCTTTCAAAAAGAGAATGATTCGGAAAGTTTTCCAAAACTAATAAAAATTTCTATATTTTGCCACGTTTGTTGGGGAATATAGGAAACTTTTTGAATTTATAAATTCCGAATCGTTTTTAATAAAAAAAGGGAATTATTTTTTTTTAAATTGGGAATTAACTTGAAATGCTAAATTTAAAACCAATTTTTACCGAGACTTGAGATAACACACGATTAATAAGGGACCAATTTATACGGGCGTTGTGGGGGTGCTAATCTTTCCCCGCACGTAACCGACTCCCGAACCCACTTCTTTGATTTCTCTGGTTTAAAACGCAGACTTGAAATTGGTTTTTAAAATGTTTTAATTAATTTTTAAAATATTTTATAAAACCGGTTTTAATAGGTGGCCGATCACACCTAGCTAAAAACGATTGGTGGCGACTCTATGTCTTTTTCAAGGTCATTTTCAAAACCTTCATTTTTCTAGAGGAATTAAGTTGACTTTTTCTTGGTTTTTTTTTAAGTCACGCTTAACAAATAATAAAGTCTTGCGATGAGACTCGTTTTTTTTAGGTTGCGTCAACGGGTAACGCCTCCGGGCACCATTTTAAGGACCTTCGGGCACCATTTTAAATACTTTCGGTCACCATTTTTAAGATCTTCGGGCATAATTTTTCATCACGGGTAAGGCCTCCGGGCACCATTTTAAAGACCTCTGGGCACCATCTTAAAGATTTCGGGCACCATTTTTAAGACCTTCGGACATAATTTTTCATCATGTGCAAGGCCTCCGGGCACCATCTTAAAGACCTCCGGGCACCATTTTAAAGACCTTCAGGCACCACTTTTAAGACCTTCGGGCATAATTTTTCATCACGGGTAAGGCCTTCGAGCACCATTTTAAAGACCTCCGGGTACCATTTTAAAGACCTTCGGGCACCATTTTTAAGACCTTCGAGCATAATTTTTCATCACGGGTAAGGCCTCCGGGCACCATTTTAAAGACCTCCGGGCACCATTTTTAAGACCTCCAGGCACCATTTTTAAGACCTTCGGACATAATTTTTATTTTGCAAATCGAACCCGTTTCCTTAGGACGGGTCGAGCCTTGGTTAGTCATGGAATTCAATTTAAGGAAAAAATCTTCAATTTACAGCTTTTTCACAAAATAAAAAAAAATGATGATGAAAAAGAAGAAAAAGAAAAGAAAACCCCTTTCCCTTTCCTTCACATGTGATTTCACTAACCATACAAAATTAGTGTTTATTTATCTTTTGCCTGATTCCTGATTCTCAACAATAGCCAAAGAGGGGCAGCTTTAGACACCTAATTTCGTCCGGACCCCTAAATCAAGTACATTTTCTTCCTAAATTGATGTTTCAGAATGCTAAAAGGCTTTTCTCATCCTACAGGTGGTACTCCGAGGCTTAGTCAAAGAATGCAGACAGATTAAGTCAAACTAAAAAAAAGTCAACCTCAAAAAAGTCAACCCCAAAAAAGTCAACTACTAAAAAAGTCAACCCACTTTCAAAATCAAGATTTGAGGTTCAATTGAAAAAAGGTGAAAGAATTTTGATAATCCGAGGTCTACATTGAAAGATATGGAGTTCAGAAGTTGGGTTACAAGATTCAGTAAAAAGGAAACCCTAATTTGGGAAATTTGAGGAAAAGTGCTTAAACGATCAAATTGGTCAGAATTGAAGGTCTCAAATGAAAGATAGCACTGACTACGGGTAATGGAGAAGCTACTTGGTAGAAAAACTGATAGAAAAGTCAATTCAGAAGAAAATCGAGAATTAGGGTTTTTTGGTGGATTTCAATGAAATCTGGAAGAATTACAGAAATGGCCCAATTCGGTAGATCTAAAGCGCTTAATTGATGAGAAATGATTAAACAAGGATATCCCAAGGCTCGGGTTGAAGAAAATATGAAAATCGGACATGTTTTGAGCAAAACCGGGTTTCGAAATTAAAAGGGCAAAATTAGAAAATATGGGAAAAATAGCAAATGAACTCCAAAAAATTTTGAAAATTTGCAAATCTCATTCTCAAATCATTTTGAATAGATTGATGAAAGAAAATCTTGATTCGGAGTTCGTTTGCAAAATGGCCAAATATCGGGTTTCCTATGCTGTAATTCAAGGAGATAAATCCCGAAAAAATAGCAAACGAGCTCCAAAAATTCTGAAAATTATCAAATCGCATTTTTAAATTATTTGGAAGAGATTGGCAAAAGAAAATCTTGATTCGGAGTTCGTTTGCAAAATGGCTAAATCTCGGGTCCTCTATGTAGTAAATCAAGCAGAGAAATCCCGAAAAAATAGCAAATGAGCTCCAAAATTATGAACACTTCCAGATCACATTTTTAAATTATTTAGAAAAGATTGGTGAAGAAAAATCTGGATTCGGAGCTCGTTTAAAAAATGGTAAACTTCGGGTGCATAAAAAGGGTAATTTCAAAAATAAATCAGAAATAAACAGCAAATGGACTCGAAATTTTTTGAAAATTTCCAAAAATTAAATTTTTTAGTATTTTAGAAGTATTGAAAAAATAAAATTTGAATTTGGAGTCCGTTTGCTATTTATTTAAGTTCGAAGGGCAAAAAGGTCATTTCACCAAAGAAACCAAAAAGGGCAAATTTCTAATTGATGAAAATATGAAAGAAGAAGGAATTGCTGGGATTTTTTCTTCCCTTGGTCAGCCAACATAGAGGAGAAGAAGGAAGCTTGAACAATTTAATTCCATAGTCACTATCAAGCCACATGCTACCACTAACACCTTCCAAATGGTCCCCCCTTCATCCAATGGCTTAGGTGCCTTGTAGGAAAGTTGAATGCACCATCCAATGGCCAAGTTTAAATTCCAAAATGACATTTTTATTTGTCATAAAAGAACCCTCATCTAATGGCCAAGAATGGAAGAAAAAAGATGAGCACAATTCATCCAAGGGTGAGTATCCATTCGGTTGAGCAAGAGAGTGCATGGGATTATCTTTTTTCATCCAATGGCTTAGGCCATCTACAGGTGCTGAGTACACATTTTGAGGGATGGATTTAATTACAAGATGTCATTTTTATGTTGGCCTCATCCAATGACCAAGAATGGAAGAGTTCAACTCATCCAAGGGTAGGCACTCAAGAGGGGCAAGCAAAGGAGTGCATGGAATTGGTCCTCTTTTGCGTCTAATGGTGATGCACCCAAAAGAGTGTATCTTATTTAACCTTGCACTAAAAAGATAAATTGTAAGTATAGTAGTTAGCAAGGGTCGAGTCCTCAGGGATTGGGTTTTAGTTTATAAGTTAATAGTTTAAAACTTAAATTCAAGAACAATAAAAGAAAAGGGGTTTTTGAAGCCAGATTTAAACTAAAGTAAATAATAAGAATAAGATGCAAGGCGGTATAAACAGCCAATAAAAATATATATACTAAATTAGGCGGTATAACCAGCCAATAAAAATATATATACTAAATTAGGCGGTATAACCAGCCAATAAAAATAAAACAAAGTTAATATACAAATTAGGCGGTATAACCAGCCAATAAAAATAAATATAAAAAATAAGCAAACTAAAAGTAAGAAAACAAATAAGTAAGAAGAATCAAATATGAAAAATATGGTTAAGGTTTCATTCTCCACCACTAGACATCATTAAGAATCAATTTCAGATCTATCAATATCAACCAACTATCAAAGTTAACAACCGTAGATAACAACAAGCTCTGTTACCCCAATCTTTCCTTAGTTTGTCGTTAAATAGAACAAGCTCTCTATTTAATCTCTAACCATTAAACAACCTAGAATAAGCTCTCTAAATTCAATTTAATGGCAGCTTTATGATGAGAAAGATAGGTTGATCTAAGCAACAAACACATAAGCTCGGATTGTTCAACTTAGGTTATGTTCCACTTTGCAATTATTGAAAACTTGACCATAATCATTAATCACAAATTGCCACTTATGAATAGGAAATCAAGACAATTACACGGATCAAGATTCCTAAACTAGCAATAGATAATTATCAAGATCTATCTAGTTGTACACCTAAACAAATCAAGACAACATCATGAACAATTCTTGTAGAAGAACATAAGCAACTTTGATAGAAAATTAATGATAGATAGAATCTGAAAATCAATTATAAAACATGTCTAGGGCTTTGAAATCACCCTTAACCAAATAGAAGTTTAGCCTAGCATAGGCATTGTAAACATAAACATAAAATTAAAGAAAATCTAAGAAGAAAATAAAAGAAAGAAAGAAGAAGAGGAAGAATATTAATTATCCAACCTCTTGCTCTCTCTAAAGAAAAAGAAAACTAGAGAAAAGAAAGAAAAATAGAGAAAAGAAAGAAGAAGAAAACTTAGAGAATTTTATTAAAATGGCTAATATCCTACCTATGTACAATATGATCCCTTACAATCACCCAAGGCCCTCTATTTATACACATTTTGGAGGGCTAAATGACAAGAGACAAGCTTTACAAATTTCAAAGGTAGGTATATGACGATTTTGATCAGCCAACTTGATGGTCGATTTCGTCAATATTGGAGGCCTGATCGGATCACATGGTCTTCTAGAAAAAGGTTCCCCAATCAGCTACGGAACCATAGCCGTTGGAATCAGCTCATTTTCTGATGTGGTTAAGCAGATATGGGCAAAATACGAAAACATGTCAGCACAGACGTCATTGCACATCAGCCACCTTGATGGTCGATTTCTTCAATATTGGAGGCCTGATCTGATCACATGGTCTTCTAGACAAAGGTTCCCCTATCAGTTACGGAACCATAGCCGTTGGAATCAGCTCATTTTCTGATGTGGATAAGAAGATACGGGCATAATACGAAAACATGTCAGCACAGACGTCATTGCACATCAGCCAACTTGATGGTCGATTTCGCTAGGGAAAACGACTCCGTTTTAAGAAGTGTAAAACATGAAAAAGATAGATATGCCTCTTATCTTTGCATGGCTATAAATTTCAGCCTTATTGCTTCAGTGAAACTCGAGATATAGCTGATATGGCAAAAGGTGTCGGAACTGAAACTGAACTAGATTTGCCCTTAATTCTAGTAATCTGAAATCACTCAAAGAAACTTGTGAAAAACACCAAAATACATAAAAATATAAAAGATCATAAACACAATTAGACTAAACAATAATAACTCGTATTTGACACAAAACATTAATAAAACATAACTAAAAACTATATAATTATACGAGTTATCACACCCCCACACTTAGATTGTTGCTAGTCCCTAGCAACGACTCAATAAAAATAAAATAAGAAAATCTAATGTAATCCATTTTCGTAGGAAATCACGGTGGCACTTAGCATGTGACACAAGCCTTTAAACCCCTAGGTGTCCCTAGTGGACGAGTTTAGTCTCGTGAGGGTTTACTAGAACGATACCCACAAACATTGAAAAACTAAAATATAAATAAACTGCATATACTAAAAATATTTACTCCTAATCCTTTCAATACAAATTAGATACAATATTTGAACAAGTCTTATAAACTAATCAATAGCTTAAAGAATTTCACAAAAAATCATGCTTGAATGTAAATTGTTTGAGTTAAGCCAATATTAGCATAACATATCTCAATCAAAATATTGCATGTTCAAATTTAATCTCAACTTCTCACATGGGATACCCTCATGATTTTCACTCTTTAAAGTAGTGGTGAAGTGTTTACACTCAATCAATCTCATGAAAACAGTTCTACCATATTCTTGCTTGTCCACCTATTCTCCACTATTTAGATCATACAACTTCATGAATCAAGAGGTCTTTAATCAAGGTTGTAATGGGGCCAAGGGGTTTGTAATGTGGTTGAAGAACAAAAGGATAAAGATATCACAAAGGTTCCAAAGAGTTCATAAAGTTTAGAGACATAAAAAGATCATACAAAGAAACTTCTCAAAACTCTTTACAAGTACATAGTCACCTAGGCCGGATATTTATGTTGGGCCTTTTCTTCATTCTGAACAACTTTGTAACATCTTTTTCTTTTTCCCAAAATTCAAGAGATGATTCATATTTTTTTTTTTGAATGTATTTGCCAGTATTCCATTTCTTTTTTTTTTTTTTTTTGACTTTTCTTTTCTTTCCCCCCCACACTTATTTCTTGTTTCTAACCCAAATTTTTAACTAAAAATATCCCTTGTCTTTGCAACTTGTCTCAAAACATGCTAATTCATCTTTGGAACAAAGGTAAAGATATAAGTATATTTAGGTTAGGGACAAGTTATGGTTACCAAAGAGATAGCTTATTCAATGTAGGCTCAAATTGGTTCACTAAGGGTGTGTTCTCTTGGAACATCAATAAGGGATGGCTGTTTGGCTCTGGCTAAAAATCCTAATGCCTCTATCATATTCATGTTGTCACATGTATCAATATAGTCTCAAACGGTTTAAAGCAAGTTCTAGAGAATCCTGTAATCATAAGAGCACTCAAGAAAGAAATTAGATTGATTTGTATAATGCATCAATCATTATAGGCTCAAAAACTCACAAGGATGATTATACAAGTCAGATTAAGTCTAAACATGCTTCTTTCTCAATCAACATATCATATTAACATTGGCTCATAAAAAAAAAAATGATATCAAGCTCAATTCTCATGAAAATCTTCTCACTAATAACTCTGTTTTAGACTTATGCAATTCATATCTCATCATTGTATTAAAAAGGAACTAAAACACACTAAAAATTATAATAAAGACTCATAAAAAAAAAAAAGTAGACAAAAATAAAAGAAATCCTAAATCATTCCCCCCACACTTAATTCTTACATTGTCCTCAATGTAAGTCTATTAACCCAAATGAAAGAATCATGTGTAAGAGAAAAGAACTAATAACATAAGAATAGGAACAGCTAAGACTCAAAACAAAACAAACTCATGCAACCTAAATAATCTTAAAATACTAAACAAAAATTAACAAGTAAACATAAAAAGATTAAAATCAAACTGACAAGGTGTGTCTCAAGTCTCCCTTACTCAGACCTTGTTCAGAATGAATACTTCTAAATTGCTTAAAACACAACAAACTTTTTTTTTTTTTTTTTTTTTGAAAAGAAGAAATCAAACTGACAAGGTATGTCTCAAGTCTCCCTTACTCAGACCTTGTTCAGAATGAATACTTCTTAAATTTTTTTTTTTTTTTTTTTTTAAATTAGCAAAATATGTCCCTTACCCCCTACTAAAATATGACATTGTCCCCAATGTCAAATTTTAAAGGTAGAATTTAGGAGATATTACCTGCAGAGGTTGCTAACCACTTATTATAACTGAGACACAACAAGCAAAATGTTAGATAATGTCACAAAGACAAAGTGCAATCCACTCCTTGCTCGTCCATATCTCTTTTTCTTTTTCCGAGCGTTTGCGAAACAACCGTAGCAGATAAACACTCATAAGCTTGGAGCTTTTTAAGTAAATCTTCAATGGTTGTAGCAGAAATTATGGTTCTCCTTGCCTCTGAAAACATGAATCCATTATCCACAGCATTATCTAAATATAAAAGCAAATTACTAAAATAACCATTAATATTAAGCAAACCAATGGGTTTCTTATTTGTGACCAAAGATGACCAAGAAGCCACGCAAGCTATTTCTTCCAATGTACCCAGACCTCCTGGTAAAGCAATGAATGCATCGGCAGAATGGTACATGATTGTTATCCGTTCAGTGACACTCCAGACTTGTATTTCCTTACCCACGGTAGGTCCACAAAAACTTGTGAATAGTTTTGGTACGATTCCTAGAACTGGACTTCCTCCGGTGTGTGCTGCTGTAGCGACTGCTCCCATTAAACCCGTACTACCGCCTCCATAAATCAAGTGGATCTTTTGTTGGGCAAGTATTACTCCAACTCTTATGGCTTCATCAGCGAATATGTTATTTTTCCCTGGATAAGCACCTCCAAAGACACAAATTTTTTTAATGCGCTGGGATGAAGTACTTTCCATTTTTTTTTTTCGAGTGCCTGAAAGAGAATGAGTACATGGTGTAATATATAGAGGACTGAGTAGTGAATCAGACAAGAGTAATAATGTCGCCGAAAGTGTATCTGACCTGTCAGAAGAAAATGTTAACCTAACAAAAGATTTTTGCGTGATTTCAGGAAGAAAATCAAAAAGAGAAGAAAAAATCAACCGTAAAAGACAAATAAAAAAAACGAGAATAATTACACAAATCGAACAACACGTAAATTAAAACAAAATAAAGTTATTGCAAATCAAACCAAAAGCTGAGAAGTCATTTATTGTAGTTGTGATTGTGGCTCACATCTTCCTCTGGTTTTACGTCCAGAAACGGCTTAAACGCCTTCTATGAGTCGAGGATATGCTTCCCATCCAGTTTTCTTACAAGCTGGCAAACAGGGTCTTTTAACATCAAATTCCCAAGATGTTGCCATTCCCTTTGGAATTGCGGCCATAAATCAAGAATTTCTCTTTGTACGTCTCCACTAGGATGCGTCTCAAGAGAAAGTTGGATATTACCCAAATTCTCCTTACTCAGTCCATCCTTAATGAATTCAATTTTATCATCTCGATTAGAGGACGGAATCCCAATAGAACGACATTTACCGTTACACGTCCATCGTGCACATTTGTGGCAATTTGAACTCATGCGCTTTGCTCGTCGCTTCTTTGCAAAAGTGCTTCTACCTGTACCTGGTAAATGCAAAACAGGAAGATATTCATCTTCACGTACCTTGGCTTCAATTATCCAACGTATGTCTCCAGGAATCCCTTTGTGCATAAGCATTCTTAATCTTTCAAATCGAACTTGGTAAAGCTTCAGTAAAATATTTCGAGGAAAAGGAGGAAATCGTTTCTGCAATCTTGTGAGAATATCATCCATCCTGAAAAAAAATGAAAAAAAAATGAAAGAGAAATTGAAAGAGAAATTTATATACAATATCAGTTTTGTGGGTAGCTGATGGAACCGATTTAAATAATCACGGAGTACCGTTATCCGCCATTTAACCGGGGTTAAAAAAAATTATATTTACATCTAGTGTTTTTCAAAACAAGGATCAGAAAGAAAAACAACATAAAAAGACTCAAAAACAAAACACTCTAAATAAAATCCTAAATTCTTCCCCCCACACATAATTCTTACATTGTCATTAATGTAATGCTATTATCCCCCAATGCAAGAATTATATGTAAGAGAAAAGAATTATTAAACAAAAGAAACTTATGCAGCCTAAATGAACTTAAAAACAATAAACACAATTAACAAAGAAACATAAGAAATAAAAATAAAAACAATAAAAATAATAAAAGAAAAAGGAAAAGAAAGAGAAAGCAAATCTGAATATGGAAGGTTGGCAATTTCATCTTTAATTGGGTTGCCTTCCCAATTAACACTTGAGTTAGTGTTTTGAATCTAACCAACACCCCTTCTTGGCTTTTTAGGCTTGTCAGGCTCATACATGAAATTTCCCAAATTTATGCGTTTGAGAGGAAGCTTTCTTTGCACAACAGTGGATGCATTCTCCATTACAAGTATTATTCCATCATCCTTGGTGGTGCATATCTCATCGAGGAATGGTGCATCTTTTGGTACTTGTTGAATGACATCCACAAACAAACTGTTTAAGGTTTCCAGCGTGTCTTGTTCATTTTCATCCTCCTTGAACTTTGCGAATCTACTAGGAAAGGGTGGAGAAGAAACATTAGTAAAAATTGGAATCTCAAACGTTACCTTAGGTGCCGAAATACTCTTATTTGGATCATTGGCTTCATTATCCTCAAGAATAGAATTCATCTCTAATTTTGTCTCATCTTCATCTTGTTCCTCATTCCTCAAGGTCACAATAGTAGCAGTCTCCTTTAGGTTAATCATCGTTTGGGCAGGGATTTCTTCAGATCTTTGTGCTACCCATCCCACCATACTACTAGTCAATTGGATCATTTGCTTTTCCAAACTCTGGATGCTTGCCCTTGTTTCCTGTTGAAATTGCAAAATATCAGTAACAAGAGAATAGACAAGATCTTCTAAAGAAGTACCTGAGTTTTGAGTCATATGTGGTGGTTGAAAAAGATCTGGTTCTAGGGACCATGATTGATTGAAGCTAGATGGATGAGTGTAATTGGCATAAGGATCTACTTCTTGGTAATTTTTCGAGTAGCCATAATTAGTATGATCCCACCATCCCTCATGGTAAGTGAATGAGTAATGATCATACTGTTGGTCTTGGAACACTTGATGGCCTTGACATCCTCCCATGGCCAATTGTTGAACTGGGGAGGTGAGATTGGCTTGTTGATTCTCCATGTTCATGTATGCCACCAACTCTTCAAGTGTTAGATTGCTCAATTCCATTGTTTTTTTTTTTTTTTTTAAATTTGAAAAGAAAAACTTGTATGTACAAGAAAATAAAACTAATTAGAACTGAAAATAAGAATAAACCAAGTAACAAATAAACTAAAGAAAGCAATCCCCGGCAACGGCGCCAAAAATTTTGATGCACCCAAAAGAGTGTATCTTATTTAACCTTGCACTAAAAAGATAAATTGTAAGTATAGTAGTTAGCAAGGGTCGAGTCCTCAGGGATTGGGTTTTAGTTTATAAGTTAATAGTTTAAAACTTAAATTCAAGAACAATAAAAGAAAAGGGGTTTTTGAAGCCAGATTTAAACTAAAGTAAATAATAAGAATAAGATGCAAGGCGGTATAAACAGCCAATAAAAATATATATACTAAATTAGGCGGTATAACCAGCCAATAAAAATAAAACAAAGTTAATATACAAATTAGGCGGTATAACCAGCCAATAAAAATAAATATAAAAAATAAGCAAACTAAAAGTAAGAAAACAAATAAGTAAGAAGAATCAAATATGAAAAATATGGTTAAGGTTTCATTCTCCACCACTAGACATCATTAAGAATCAATTTCAGATCTATCAATATCAACCAACTATCAAAGTTAACAACCGTAGATAACAACAAGCTCTGTTACCCCAATCTTTCCTTAGTTTGTCGTTAAATAGAACAAGCTCTCTATTTAATCTCTAACCATTAAATGATGGAGACTCAATTAAGAGTTGTAAACCCAAGTGCAGGTTATGTTCAAGTAATAAATTCTCGGGTGTCCGAGGTCGAACCACAGGGAAGCGTATTAGTAAGTATAAGTTTATAAATATATAAGAAAAAGAAAATAAACAAGATATTAGGGAATCAATAACAAAGAAAGTAAACAAGATATTAGAGAACAAAATAAACAAAATAACATAAAAGCAATTAAACAAGATAAAAAAAAAAACAATAAGAAAAGATGTTGAGGTTAGAGAATCCACTCTTGGTGTTATGCTAAGATTAATCTTGTTTTATTACACAATTGAAATCCACACATAAGGGAGGTTCCAACCGGAAGGTTTAGCAATTCAGTCCAAATTGTCCAACGTCCATAGCATATGATATTATGTTCATTTGGTGTCCTCAAAACTCACAAAAAGAGTCCAAGCATTCCTTATGCCAAGGTATATGTCTACAACAAATCAAGGTTATGAAACCAAGCATTTACTGTGCCATTTTCATTGTCAATAATGAATCAAGATCTCTACTTTGCAAGTATGATTTTAAACCAAAAGAAAATATTATCTACACTAGTGTTTATAAATGATGATTCATTTTAGCTCATGTTGAAGAGACTAACCTTAGCATTTACCAAGAGCTTCACCTCATCACCTCAACAATATGATTAGCAACACATACTAGATATGAATAAAATGAAAAGAAATGTAAGAAACATAAGTAAAGAAAAAGAAAACTAGAGAAAGGAAAGAAGAAGAAAACTTAGAGAATTTTATTACAATGGCAAATATCCTACCAATGTATCATGTATCCCAATACTCATCCAAGGCCCTCTATTTATACACATTTTGGAGGGCTAAATGACAAGAGACAAGCTTTACAAATTTCAAAGGTAGGTATAATAGGTGGGTGCATTTTTCTAACAATTTTCGTCATATTGTATGACAATTCTGATCAGCCAGCTTGATGGTCGATTTTGTCAATGTTGGAGGCTCGATCTGATAAAATGGTCTTCTAGAAAAATATACCCCTATCAGTTACGGATCCATAGCCGTTGGAATCAGATCATTTGCGCACGTGGATCGGAAGATATGGTCAAAATACCAAAACGGTGCAGAACAGACGTCATTGCACATCAGCCAACTTGATGGTCGATTTCGCTAGGGAAAACGACTCCGTTTCAAGAAGTGTAAAACATGAAAAAGATAGATATGCCTCTTAGCTTTACAGGGATACAAAGTTCAGCCTTATTGCTTCAGTGAAACTCAAGATATAGCTGATATGGCAAAAGGTGTCGGAACTGGAACTGAACTGGATTTGCCCTTAATACTAGTAATCTGAAATCACTCAAAGAAACTTGTGAAAAACACCAAATTACATAAAAATATAAAAGATCATAAACACAATTAGACTAAACAATAATAACTCGTATTTGACACAAAACAATAATAAAACATAACTAAAAACTATATAATTATACGAGTTATCACACCCCCATACTTAGATTGTTGCTAGTCCCTAGCAACGACTCAATAAAAATAAAATAAGAAAATCTAATCTAATCCATTTTCGTAGGAAATCACGGTGGCACTTAGCATGTGACACAAGCCTTTAAACCCCTAGGTGTCCCTAGTGGACGAGTTTAGTCTCGTGAGGGTTTACTAGGACGATACCCACAAACATTGAAGACATAAGAAAAACTAAAAATAATAGTTATAACTAATCCTTCCAATATAAATTAGAGATAATCATTGGACAAGTCTTAAAAACTAATCAATAGCTTAAAGAAATTCACAAAAAATCTTGCTTGAATGTAAATAAATGAGTTAAGCCAATATTAACATAACATATTTCAATCAAAATAGTGCATATTCAAACTTAATCTCAACTTCTCACATGGGATACTCTCTTGATTTTCACTCTTTAAAGTAGTGGTAAAGTGTTTACACTCAATCAATCTCATGAAAACACTTCTACCATATGCTTGCTTGTCCACCTATTCTCCACTATTTAGATCATACAACTTCATAAATCAAGAGGTCTTTATTCAAGGTTGTAATGGGGCCAAAGGGTTATAATGTGGTTAAAGAACAAAAGGATAAAGATATCACAAAGGTTCCAAAGAGTTCATAGATTTTAGAGACATAATAAGATCATACAAATAAAACTTCTCAAAACTCTTATAAAGCACATAATAACATAGGCTAAATATTTATGTTGAGCCTTTGCATCATTCTAACCAACTTTGTAACATCTTTTTCTAGAAGTTCAAGAGAAGATTCTTTTTTTTTTTTTTTTAATATGGGAATGTATTTGACAATGATCCCTTTCTTTTTCTCTTGACTTTTTCTTTTCTTTTCTTCCCCCACACTTATCTTTTGTTTCTAACCCAAATTTTCAAATAAAAATATCCCTTGTTTTTTTGCAATATGTCTCAAAATATAAAATTCATCTTTAGAACAAGGGTAAGGATATAAGTATATTTAGGCTAGGTGTAAGTTGTGGTTACCAATAAAACATCATATTTAATGTAGGCTCAAATTGGCTCACTAGTGGGGATGTTCTCGTAGAACATTAATAATGGATGGCTGTTTGGCTCTGGTTATAATCCTAATGCCTCTATCATATTCATGTTGTCACATGTATCAATATAGTCTCAAACGGTTTAAAGCAAGTTCTAGAGAATCATGTAATCATAAGAGCACTCAAGAAAGAAATTAGATTGATTTGTATAATGCATCAATCATTATAGGCTCAAAAACTCACAAAGATGATTATACAAGTCAGATTAAGTCTAAACATGCTTCTTTCTCAATCAACATATCATATTAACATTGGCTCATAAAAAGGTTGACATCAAGCTCAATTCTCATGAAAATCTTCTCACTAATAAATCTGTTTTAGACTTATGCAATTCATATCTCATTATAGTATTGAAAGTAACTAAAAAACACACTAAGTCTAAACATGCTTTTTTTTTTTTTTTTTTTTTTTTGAAGAAGAAGATTAAATCAAACTGACAAGGTATGTCTCAAGTCTCCCTTACTCAGACCTTGTTCAGAATGAATACTTCTAAATGTCTTAAAACACAACAATTTTTTTTTTTTTTAGCAAAATATGTCCCTTACCCCCTACTAAAATATGACATTGTCCCCAATGTCAAATTTTAAAGGTAGAATTTATGAGATATTACCTGCAGAGGTTGCTAACCACTTATTATAACTGAGACACAACAAACAAAATGTTAGATAATGTCGCCGAAAGTGTATTTGACCTGTCAGAAGAAAATGTTAACCTAACAAAAGATTTTTGCGTGATTTCAGGAAAAAAATCAAAAAGAGAAGAAAAATCAACCGTAAAAGACCAATGCAAAAAATACGAGAATAATTACACAAATCGAACAACACGTAAATTAAACCGAAATGAAATTATTGCAAATCAAACCAAAAGCTGAGAAGTCATTTATTGTAGTTGTGATTGTGGCTCACATCTTCCTCTGGTTTTACGTCCAGAAACGGCTTAAACGCCTTCTATGAGTCGAGGATATGCTTCCCATCCAGTTTTCTTACAAGCTGGCAAACAGGGTCTTTTAACATCAGATTCCCAAGATGTTGCCATTCCTTTTGGAATTGCGACCATAAATCAAGAATTTCTCTTTGTACGTCTCCACTAGGATGCGTCTCAAGAGAAAGTTGGATATTACCCAAATTCTCCTTACTCAGTCCATCCTTAATGAATTCAATTTTATCATCTCGATTAGAGGACGGAATCCCAATAGAACGACATTTACCGTTACACGTCCATCGTGCACATTTGTGGCAATTTGAACTCATGCGCTTTGCTCGTCGCTTCTTTGCATAAGTGCTTCTACCTGTACCTGGTAAATGCAAAACAGGAAGATATTCATCTTCACGTACCTTGGCTTCAATTATCCAACGTATGTCTTCAGGAATCCCTTTGTGCATAAGCATTCTTAATCTTTCAAATCGAACTTGGTAAAGCTTCAGTAAAATATTTCGAGGAAAAGGAGGAAATCGTTTCTGCAATCTTGTGAGAATATCATCCATCTTGAAAAAAAAAAATGAAAAAGAAATTGAAAGAGAAATTTATATACAATATCAGTTTTGTGGGTAGCTGATGGAACCGACTTAAATAATCACGGAGTACCGTTATCCGCCATTTAACCGGGAAAAAAAATGATTTTTTTTTTTTTTTTTTTTTTTTGAAGATTAGTAAAAATTATATTTACATCTAGTTATTTTCAAAACAAGGATCAGAAAGAAAAACAACCTCTTCTTGAGTAACATGATTTTCCAAAAAGAGTTTGAGTCTTTGTCCATTTACCTTGAATACGTTACCATTTTGAGGATTCTCAATGTCAACTGCTCCATAATGATACACATGCTTAACCACAAATGGGCCAGTCCATCTTGATCTCAACTTACCAGGAAATATGTGAAGTCTAGAATTATAAAGTAGAACTTTTTGCCCAACATCAAATGTTTTTCTTGAAATTAACTTGTCATGAAAGGCTTTAGTTCTTTCTTTATGAATTTTAGAATTCTCATATGCATCATTTCTGAGTTCCTCAAGTTCATTTATGACTGGAAAAGTTTCATTCTCACCCAAAAAGGAATATTTTAGCTCGGATGGCAATGGTTTTAAATCCAGCTTGGGTGGTTCAATAGTTGATGGTACAGTGACATTTGTGAGTGATGGAAGTTCCTCAAACTTTTGTTTCCAACAATGCTTAACCTGAAAAGAATTTAACAAAGAATCAGTGTGTGAAGTTTCTGAAGCATTATCAAACTCACATTCAATTAAATAAGCTTCTAAAGGATCATGGAATGTGGTAGTGGTGAGATGTTCATGAACAAGTTCTTCAATGAAATCCACTTCATGTACTTCTGAATCATCACCAGGTTGCTTGCAAGTGTTGAACACATTTAATTCTAAAGTCATATTTCCAAAAGAAATGTTCAACATACCATTCCTGCAATTTATCAGAGCATTAGAAGTTGCAAGAAATGGACGGCCTAATATAACAGGAATTTGAACATTTGGATTTGAAACAGGATGTGTGTCCAAAACAATAAAATCAACAGGGAAGTAAAAATTATCAATTTGAACCAAAACATCTTCAACTATCCCTCGAGGAATTTTTACAGAACGATCAGCTAGTTGAAGTGTAACAGGTGTTTCCTTGAGTTCACCTAAACCTAACTGTTGATAAACAGAAAAAGGCAAAAGATTAACACTAGCACCAAGATCAAGCAATGCACGTTCTATTCTAGTGTTTCCAATGATGCATGAGATTGTTGGACATCCAGGATCTTTGAATTTTGGTGGAGTAAGGTGCTGAATGATTGAGCTCACACTTTCCGTCAAAAATGCTTTCTTTTGTACATTATGTTTCCTTTTAACTGTGCACATGTCCTTCAAAAATTTAGCATAAGATGGAACTTGTTTGATTGCATCCAATAAAGGAATGTTAATCTTAACTTGTTTGAAAAGTTCATAAATTTCTGCATTTTGATTCAAATTCTTTATTGTTTGCAACCTTTGAGGAAAAGGAGCAGGATGCATACCTTTTTCTTTGTCCAAATTTTCAAGAAGTTCAGACTTACCATCATCCTTACCATTACTTTTCGGAGGGGAAGGAGGATCTTGGTCTTTTGATGGAATGTTTTTGTCAATTGCCTTTCCACTTCGAAGAGTTGTGATAGAACTGGCATTTTCCTGTTGAGTTTCATTGGAGCAAGAAACAAGACATTGAGTAGAAGGGTTAGGCTGAGGTTGAGCAGGAAACTTACCTTTTTCTTGAGTGCGTAATGAAGCTGTCAATGTGGACAAGGTGTTTTTGATCTCATTGATGTCCTGTGAAGTCCGGCTATTCACATTTGCTTGTGTTTGCATGAATGCTTGCAATGTCTCTTCCAAGGTTTGTACACGTGAAGGTTGATAGGAAAAAGTGTTGCCCGGCTTTTGAGATTGTGGTACCTGAACATGATTATTATTCCGCCAACTGAAGTTGGGATGATTTCTCCATTCAGGGTTATACGTTTCAGAGTAAGGAGAAGGAAAAGGCTTTTTAAATGTGTTTATGGAATTTACTTGATCATGCAACGCTTCTTTAAGAATGGGAATGTTTGGACATTCAGAAGTGGGGTGTCCCATGATTTCACAAATTCCACAACTTTCTTCATTTTTAACCGTTTTGACTTCTTTTACTTCTCTAAGTTCCATGGCTTCAATCTTTCTAGCCAAATTAGCTACTTTAGCTTTTATCTCATCTTCTTGACTAAAATGATATTTTCCTCTGTTAGAAACAAGATTAGATCTATTGGAACTTTCAGAGGAATTATCTGTGTGCCAGGCTTGAGAGTTATCTGCCAAATGGTCTAGGTAGTCAAAGGCTTCTTCAGGTTCTTTTTCTAGAAACTCACCGTTACACATTGTTTCAACAAATTGTTTAGTTTCGGGAGTTAAACTTTCATAAAAGAAACTAATAAGACGCCATTTTTCAAAACCATGATGTGGACAAGAACTTAACAAATCTTTAAAACGCTCCCAGCACTGAAAAAATGCTTCATTTTGATTTTGATTGAAATTTTGAATCTGTCTTTTCAAAGCAGTAGTTTTATGTGCTGGGAAAAATTTCTTTAGAAACTCAGTTTGTAATTCTTGCCATGTGCCAATTGACCTTGGTTTTAAATTATGAAGCCAAATTTTTGCTTTATCTTTTAAAGAAAAAGGAAATAATTTTAGCTTGACAATTTCATTTGTACATTGTTGGTCATTAAAGGTGACACATACATCTTCGAAGTCTTTTAGAAACGAGTAAGCACTTTCCGATTCCAACCCATAGAAATTTGGAAGCAAAGCTATCATACCTGGTTTAAAACGAAAGTTGTTTGCATTGAGAGGAAAAATAAAACAAGAGGGTGATGAGCTTCGAGTTGGTTGCAAGTAGTCACGCATGGTGCGTACTTGTCTGTTCTCATCTTCAGCATGAACACTTTCATTGTCAGCCATGGTAGGAGTTGTATTAGAAAGATTACCTGAAAAAGTTTCACAATAAAATCTAACTAAACGACGAGATCTAAAATCACGTCGCCAAACAAGCATAAAACAAAGTTAATATACAAAATTAGGCGGTATAACCAGCCAATAAAAATAAATATAAACAAATTAGGCGGTATAACCAGCCAATAAAAATAAATATAAACAAATTAGGCGGTATAACCAGCCAAAAAATAAATAAATATACTTATAAACTTATATACTTAGTATTGCTTCCCCGGCAACGGCGCCAAAAACTTGATGGAGACTCAATTAAGAGTTGTAAACCCAAGTGCAGGTTATGTTCAAGTAATAAATTCTCGGGTGTCCGAGGTCGAACCACAGGGAAGCGTATTAGTAAGTATAAGTTTATAAATATATAAGAAAAAGAAAATAAACAAGATATTAGGGAATCAATAACAAAGAAAGTAAACAAGATATTAGAGAACAAAATAAACAAAATAACATAAAAGCAATTAAACAAGATAAAAAAAAAAACAATAAGAAAAGATGTTGAGGTTAGAGAATCCACTCTTGGTGTTATGCTAAGATTAATCTTGTTTTATTACACAATTGAAATCCACACATAAGGGAGGTTCCAACCGGAAGGTTTAGCAATTCAGTCCAAATTGTCCAACGTCCATAGCATATGATATTATGTTCATTTGGTGTCCTCAAAACTCACAAAAAGAGTCCAAGCATTCCTTATGCCAAGGTATATGTCTACAACAAATCAAGGTTATGAAACCAAGCATTTACTGTGCCATTTTCATTGTCAATAATGAATCAAGATCTCTACTTTGCAAGTATGATTTTAAACCAAAAGAAAATATTATCTACACTAGTGTTTATAAATGATGATTCATTTTAGCTCATGTTGAAGAGACTAACCTTAGCATTTACCAAGAGCTTCACCTCATCACCTCAACAATATGATTAGCAACACATACTAGATATGAATAAAATGAAAAGAAATGTAAGAAACATAAGTAAAGAAAAAGAAAACTAGAGAAAGGAAAGAAGAAGAAAACTTAGAGAATTTTATTACAATGGCAAATATCCTACCAATGTATCATGTATCCCAATACTCATCCAAGGCCCTCTATTTATACACATTTTGGAGGGCTAAATGACAAGAGACAAGCTTTACAAATTTCAAAGGTAGGTATAATAGGTGGGTGCATTTTTCTAACAATTTTCGTCATATTGTATGACAATTCTGATCAGCCAGCTTGATGGTCGATTTTGTCAATGTTGGAGGCTCGATCTGATAAAATGGTCTTCTAGAAAAATATACCCCTATCAGTTACGGATCCATAGCCGTTGGAATCAGATCATTTGCGCACGTGGATCGGAAGATATGGTCAAAATACCAAAACGGTGCAGAACAGACGTCATTGCACATCAGCCAACTTGATGGTCGATTTCGCTAGGGAAAACGACTCCGTTTCAAGAAGTGTAAAACATGAAAAAGATAGATATGCCTCTTAGCTTTACAGGGATACAAAGTTCAGCCTTATTGCTTCAGTGAAACTCAAGATATAGCTGATATGGCAAAAGGTGTCGGAACTGGAACTGAACTGGATTTGCCCTTAATACTAGTAATCTGAAATCACTCAAAGAAACTTGTGAAAAACACCAAATTACATAAAAATATAAAAGATCATAAACACAATTAGACTAAACAATAATAACTCGTATTTGACACAAAACAATAATAAAACATAACTAAAAACTATATAATTATACGAGTTATCATTAAACAACCTAGAATAAGCTCTCTAAATTCAATTTAATGGCAGCTTTATGATGAGAAAGATAGGTTGATCTAAGCAACAAACACATAAGCTCGGATTGTTCAACTTAGGTTATGTTCCACTTTGCAATTATTGAAAACTTGACCATAATCATTAATCACAAATTGCCACTTATGAATAGGAAATCAAGACAATTACACGGATCAAGATTCCTAAACTAGCAATAGATAATTATCAAGATCTATCTAGTTGTACACCTAAACAAATCAAGACAACATCATGAACAATTCTTGTAGAAGAACATAAGCAACTTTGATAGAAAATTAATGATAGATAGAATCTGAAAATCAATTATAAAACATGTCTAGGGCTTTGAAATCACCCTTAACCAAATAGAAGTTTAGCCTAGCATAGGCATTGTAAACATAAACATAAAATTAAAGAAAATCTAAGAAGAAAATAAAAGAAAGAAAGAAGAAGAGGAAGAATATTAATTATCCAACCTCTTGCTCTCTCTAAAGAAAAAGAAAACTAGAGAAAAGAAAGAAAACTAGAGAAAAGAAAGAAGAAGAAAACTTAGAGAATTTTATTAAAATGGCTAATATCCTACCTATGTACAATATGATCCCTTACAATCACCCAAGGCCCTCTATTTATACACATTTTGGAGGGCTAAATGACAAGAGACAAGCTTTACAAATTTCAAAGGTAGGTATATGACGATTTTGATCAGCCAACTTGATGGTCGATTTCGTCAATATTGGAGGCCTGATCTGATCACATGGTCTTCTAGAAAAAGGTTCCCCAATCAGTTACGGAACCATAGCCATTGGAATCAGCTCATTTGCTGATGTGGTTAAGCAGATATGGGCAAAATACGAAAACATGTCAGCACAGACGTCATTGCACATCAGCCACCTTGATGGTCGATTTCTTCAATATTGGAGGCCTGATCTGATCACATGGTCTTCTAGACAAAGGTTCCCCTATCAGTTACGGAACCATAGCCGTTGGAATCAGCTCATTTTCTGATGTGGATAAGAAGATACGGGCATAATACGAAAACATGTCAGCACAGACGTCATTGCACATCAGCCAACTTGATGGTCGATTTCGCTAGGGAAAACGACTCCGTTTTAAGAAGTGTAAAACATGAAAAAGATAGATATGCCTCTTATCTTTGCATGGCTACAAATTTCAGCCTTATTGCTTCAGTGAAACTCGAGATATAGCTGATATGGCAAAAGGTGTCGGAACTGAAACTGAACTGGATTTGCCCTTAATTCTAGTAATCTGAAATCACTCAAAGAAACTTGTGAAAAACACCAAAATACATAAAAATATAAAAGATCATAAACACAATTAGACTAAACAATAATAACTCGTATTTGACACAAAACATTAATAAAACATAACTAAAAACTATATAATTATACGAGTTATCAAATGGCTAAGGTTACTACAAGGGCTGAGTACACATCTTAAGGGCTGCTATCAATTGGCAAGATGAAATTTTTATGTTGTCCTCAAAATATCTAAATCTAAAGGCCAAGATTAGAGGAGAAAAAGTGCAATTCCCATCCAAGGGCTAGAGGGCCATTCGGCCAAGGCTAAAGGGAGGAAGAGGATTTCATTTTTCAGAGGTTTTTTGGCTGGAAATAATAGTTAATTTGGCAAAGAAAAAGGTTTTGAAAAAAAGAAAAAAAAAAGGGTTTTCAATAGAGAGCTTGAAGGTAGTCATCTCTACCAAGCTCTAGCCTAGCTTTCTTCTTCATTTCCATGGTGTTTTCTTGATTTCTCTATCATGTTTTCCTACTACATTTTTCATAGAAATAAAGTTTTTTAATGTTTACTTATGTTTTCATCTCTTCTTCTTTATTAAAATGGTGGGAAACAATTTTTTTCTATGGTTTCATGCTATGGTCGAAAATCGCACATTTATTTTCCTTGTTTTTCATTTTTTTTCTTCCTTGCATGTTGTTGTTAAAAATGCTTTTTACAAGGTTTTTAGAGTATTCTAAGGTTCTGATTTTTTACAAAATATGAAGCAAAAAAGGTTGAAATGGCTACAAGATCTTGGCTAGACCAAGTGACCATGGTTAGGAGAGAGGCTATGCCCATTTTTACCTACCATGAAGCTCACCTTATTTTCTGTTTTACATGGTTTATTTTCTGTTTTATTGAAATGGAAAGGCTTCATGATCTTGGTAAGACCAAGTGATTATGGTTAGGTGAGAGGCTATGCCCATTTGATACCAACCATGGAGCTTAACTTTCCTTGTTCTACTTACTAGTTTTGCTTGTTATTTGTTTTTCATGTCCATGTTAAATCTTTTATATATGTGTTCTTTACATTATTTTCTATGCTATATTTAGTTATATATTTCATTTCCATGCTTGATATTGCATCCTTGCATATTCGGCCATTGTTGTTCATATGCTCATGTTGTGCATTTTTTTCATGTATCATGTCTTACATGTTTGCATTTTCTTGGTTTTGTTTCATGACCATTCGGCCACTCCATTTTGTATGCCTTGCATGTGTATTTTCCTTTTTCTTCTTAACTTGTTTGCATCTTCATGCCATGAACTTGTATATTCTGATTTTAGTATGCCATGTGCTTATGAAAATGCTATGATAAAATGCCATCATTCTTTTTTTTCGTGACCATTCGGCAACTCCTTTTTATGTGCCTTGCATGTACATTTTCCTTTTGTGTCTTAGCTTGTTTGCATTTCCATGCCATGAGCTTGTGCATTTTGATTTTAGTATGTTAAATTCCAATGAAAATGTCATGACATTATGCATCTTAATATGGTTTTTCATGTACTTGTTTCATTTACTAAATAGGATTGCATTAGAGTCTCATGTGATCATTTGGCCTCTTCTTGCATCCCTTGCCTTCTCATGCATTTGAATTTTGTTTAGGTAACATGCTTTGCATTATCATATCTTGAAATTGTGTATTAGTTGCTGTTTTTTCCAGCATTGACATTAGTTTCATGGGTCATTGTATGTTCATAGTATTGCTATGCATGGTTATTACATTTAGGTCTAGGCCATATTGGTATTGCTATGCATATTGAGTCTTAAATCACATTGGTATTGTCATGCATTACTATGCTATTTAGGCCTTAGATCACATTAGCATTTTCATGCATATTCATAGCATATTAGGTCCAAGTCATATTTGCATTATCAAGCATTGCATGCATATTGAGTTAGGATAGCATTTATTGCCATGCAAATTCATGCTAGGCATTTAGGTTGTCTTAAACTGTCATGCATTTCCTTTACCATTTAGACCTTTAGACCATGCATTTCATACATTTCATTTGCTGTATGTTCATGCATTTCATGTCATTTCCACTTGATTTGTGACTTAGGCCAATCAATGGCTCAAAGTCATACTCTCGTGAGCATACTTGTGAAAAATTAAGGAATTGTCAAATTGATTGTTCTACCTTTGTGATTTTTTTACTTAGCCAACTTTGTCCAAGGTTTTTAAAATGTTTAGCTACTGTCCTTAGGTCTTTAGGATGATTTCCAACAATTTCTACTTTTGTTTTTGAATGAATTTATCAAAGGCAAAAAATGTGTTTTGTCAAACAGTTTTTTTTTTTTTCACCCAGTACTTGAACATCTCCAATTTTTATAGGCAATCATATTTAATCAGAAAATTAATCCAATTTTTTCTCAAGTATATTTACATGTTATTAGTCTCCAGTAGTTTTTTAAGATTTTTTTTGAATTTTTAAAAATATGCTAAAAAAGCGTGTGGCAAAACCGGACAGTAGAGGCAGATTTGAAATCAAAAGAGGAATAATGGTTGAATTTGGCTAAGGCATTTAGATGAGGTTGGTTAGAAGATTTAGCTACTGTCTTAGGGTAGTTTCTGAGCCTTTTTAAACATTAAAAAGGATTTTATAAATCTCGGGTTAAGGGTGGTTAAGTCTGGGATTGTAAACTTAGGAAATTAGAGCCATTTTAAAAGGGTTCGGTAAGGGTTTTAATTTTTATTGAAGTTTTTCTCAAAATTGTTTTCAAACAATCACAAAGTTCTATTTTTTTATAAAATCTAATTTGACATATTTTCCTAAGGTAGCCGGATATCTTTTTAGATATATGGATTTCCTTAATTAAAGGAAAAAATACATTTTCATGCATTGCATTTTCTATGTTCATGCATTTTATTTAAATGTGTGATTTTTGCTATGATATTTTCCATGATATTATTATTATTTTAATTCACATTTTATGATCTTATATTTGTTTTCCATATAATTTTGAATGTTTCATGATATCCTATGCTTTTTATTTAGTTACTTTTGTCATATTGTTTAGCATATACTATGTTCATGCATTATTATTTTTATTTTTATTTTTATTTTCATTTTCATGCATATTATATGTTAGCATTTTTTTTTCATGTCATTTCTTGACATTTAGATCATATTCCATATTTAGGTTATTTTATTTATAACATGTCATGTCATTTAAAATATGCCATATCATTTAAAATTGCCATGTCAATTAAATCATTTTATCTCATTTAGAATATACCATGATACTTAGGATTTTTCATTTTACCTAGAATATACTATGTCATTTAAATTATGTCATATCATTTAGGTTGCATTATATTATCTAGACTTTGCCATGTCATTTTATTTATGTCATACATGTTCATGTTCATATTTTTAAATGTTTTGAAAAAGATAATGATTTTCAATAAAAATAAAGATATTCCCGAGTTAAAATAATTAATGAGTTCTCTATCGGGTTTACTGGAGGGAATATCATCAATTAATTATCATTAATAAAGGAATATCTTTCTTTCAAAAAACGAGAATGATTCAAAAAGTTTTCCAAATGAATAAAAATTTCTATATTTTGTCGATTTTGTCGGGGAATGTAGGAAAATTTTGAATTAATAAATCCCGGATCATTTTCAATTAAAAATGGAATTATTTTTTCTTAAAATTGGGAATGAACTTAAAATACTAAATTAAAAACCAACTTTTTACCAAGATTTGAGATAACACACGATTAATAAGGTACCAATTTATACAGGCGTTGTAGGGGTGCTAGTCCTTCCCCGCATGTAACCGACTCCCGAACCCGTTTTTTTGATTTCTCTGGTTTATAACGCAGACTTGAAATTGGTTTTAAAAATGTTTTAATTAATTTTAAAATGTTTTATAAAACCGGTTTTAATAGGTGGCCGATCACACCTAGCTAAAAAAGATCGGTGGCGACTCCATGTCTTTTTACGAGGCCGTTTTCATACCCTCGACCTTTTATTTCAATCTAGTGGAATTAACTCGTTTTTTCCTCTACTTTTGTTTCCCCCTCACTCGATCGGGTCTCCGCGATCGAGATCACGTATCGACACTTTCATTTTTCTAGAGGAATTAAGTCGACTTTTCCTCATTTTTTTAATGTCACGCCTAACGAAATAATAAAGTCTCGCGATGAGACGTTGTTATTAATGCGTTGTTATTTTTTTTAGGTTGTGACATTCATATTTACAACTTCTCAAATAATATGAATGTTATGCATATATGCCAATGAAAAGATCAAGGAAAATAAGATTCTAATTGTAGACACCTAATTTTGTCTGGACCAGTAAATCAGGTATGTTTTCTTCCTAAAGTGATGTTTCAGAATACAAAAAGACTTTTCTCATCCTGGAGGTGGTACTCCAAGACTTAGTTTACGAAAGCAGGCATAAAAAGTCAATCTTGAAAAGTCAACCCCAAAAAGTAAACTACTTAAAAAGTCAACCCACTTTCAAAATCAAGATTCAAAGTTCAATTGAAAAATGGTGAAAGAATTTTGATAATCCGAGGTCTACAATGAAAGATATGAAGTTCGAAAGTCGGGTTACGGAGATTCAGTAGAAAAGAAACCCTAGTTCAGAAAATTTGGGGAAAAGTGCTTAAACAATCAAATTGGTTGAAGTTGGAGGTTCCAAATGAAAGATAAGCACTGACTACTGGTAATGGAGAAGCTACTTGGAAGAAAAACTGAAGGAAAAGTCAATTCGGAAGAAAACCGAGAATTAGGGTTTTTAGTGTATTTTGGTAAATTTGGGGAAAATTATAGAAATGGCCCGATTCGATAAAAATAAAGCCCCTAATTGATGAGGAGTGAGTAAACAAGGATAGCCGAAGGCTCAATTTGAAGAAATTCCGAGAAAGGAGCCGATTGGAGAAAAAATGGAAAAACGAGGAAATTCTCAACATGAAAAAAGGAAAAATCAAATCGAAGGAGAATTTGATTGTAAAAATTGGGCATTTTCAGACAACTCAAATTCAATATATGACAAAGGCCCAGAAAAAGAAAATCTGAAAATCGGAATTGTTTTGAGCAAAACCGGGCTTCGAAGGCAAAATGGCAAAATTGGAAAATTTGGAAAAATACCAAATTAGCTCCAAAAATTCTAAAAATTTGCAGATCTCATTCTTAAATCATTTGAAAGAGATTGACGGAGAAAAATCTTTCAGAGCTCGTTCGCAAAATGGCAAATCTCGGACCCACTATATTGAAATTTAAGAAGATAAATCTCGAAAAAATAGCAAATGAGCTCCAAAAATTCTAAAAATTTACAGATCTCATTCTTAAATTACTTGGAAGATACTGGCAAAAGAAAATCTGGATTCGGAGTTCGTTTGCAAAATGGAAAATCCCGGGCCCAATATGTAGAAATTCAAGCAGATAAATCCCGAAAAAATAGCAAATGAGCTCTAAAAATTATAAAAATTTCCAGATCTCACTTTTAAATTATTTGGAAGAGATTGATGAAGAAAAATTTGGATTTGGAGTCCATTTGCTATTTAATTTGGTTTGGGGGTCAAAAAGGTCATTTCACTGAAGTAACTAACTAAGGCCTTTAAAAAATTAGAGATTGGGCTGGATTTTAAAAGAGCAATCAGCCAAACCCATAATGGAGAGTGATGTTGCTGAGATTTTAGATCAAAGGGCTAAGAGTGAAGAGAAATGTAGTTATTTTTCTTGATCAAGCCTTTGAAATTGACACATGGACCAATGCATGAAGAGGGATGATGTCATATTTATGGCATCATATTAGTTAGGGGCTGATTAGATCTAATAGTGGGATTTTTCAATGAAGGCATCTTGAAGTGATAGCCATTGTATGAAAAAAATAACTAACTTGCTTCTAGAAGGGGGCCATTCGGCCAAGGGGAATTTAGGGGGTTGAGAACAGATTTTTTCATAAGCTTTAAAGGCTGAAAAGAGGCAGTAGCTAAGGAGAAAATGAGAGAAAAAAGAAAGGAAAAAGGGAGGAGAAAAAAGGAGAAGGAAAAGAAGGGTTTTGGCTTGTTTTCTTCTTGATTTGGAAAGCTAGAGCAAGGTAGCTATGCTCTTTCATGGTTATTTTTCATATTTTATTGACATGATCTTGCTTTTTGGATTGATATTTTTTTTCTTCTTTCTGAAATAAACTTGTTTCTAAAGAGCTAGTATTTTTTTTTTTAAAGAAAATAAAAAACAACAAGTTTTCATCCTTGTTTCCACAATGGCCGAATGGTTTTCTTGTTTTTGAGATAATTTTATTTTGGATTTTGTTCATGAGTTTTGTTGTGGTAGGTTAGCTTACTTGTGTTAGGTTAGCTTTATTTGTGGTAGATTAGCTTAATTTGTGGTAGGTTAGCTTGATTGTGGTAGTTTAGCAATATACCATGCTAGGTTCATGTTGTTTCATTTGGCCATGATAAATTTTTTGTGCATGTTTGCATTTTTTTATCTTGTTTGCTTGTTTAGTATATTTCCATTGATCTTCATACATTTAGACAATGCCATGTTCATGTTGTTTCATTCGGCCATGATGGAGTTTTTGTGCATGTTTGCATTATTTTTCATGCTTGCTAGTTTATTATGCTTCCATGTGTTTGTGTTATTGTTTAGATAGGATTATACCATGTTATTTCATTTTATTTCATTCGGCCAATAGGATTCCTTTTACTTTGTGTATGCATTTTCATTTTGTTTAGCTGATAGGTTTGCATTTCATGCCATAACATTGTGTATTTTGATTTGGTTTTCCATTTGTTTGTGTTATTTGTTAGATAGGATGGCACTAGGTTGTTTAGTGGCCATTCGGTCTCTTCATGTATTCCTTGCCTTGTGTGTGCATTTGTATTTTGTTTAGGTACCATTGTTTTGCATTACTATGCCATGAGATTGTGTATTAGTTGTTGTTTGTTCATGCATTAGTATTAGGTTTATTGGTCATTATATGTTCATGATATTTCCATGCATTCTCATGACATTTTAGGTCAAGATCATGTTGCCATGCATATTCCCATGCATATAATGTCTAGATCATATTGGTATTGCCATGCATTGCTATCCTATTTAGATCTTAGGTCATTTTGTATTGCCCTGCAAGTTTGTAAGGTCTAGGCTATATTATGCATGCCATGCATTTCCCACATAATTTAGGTTTTAAATCATGCATTTCATGCATTCAATTGGCTGTATGTTCATGCATCTCATGTCATGCCACATGATTTATGACTTAGGTCAATCAATGGCTCAAAGTCAGGCTCACTTGAGCATACTTGTGGAAAATTAAAGAGTTTTCAAATTGATTATTTTACCTTTGTGATTTTTTTTACATAGCCAATTTTTGTCTAAATTTTTAGATGTTTTAGCTACTGTTTGTAGGTCCTTAGGAGAATCTCCAACATTTTTACTTTGATTTGTAAATGATTTTATCAAAGGAAAAAAAATGTGTTTTGGCAAAATAGTTTTTCACCTGGTACTCGGACTTTCCTAATTTTTTTGGGAAGTCATCTTTAATAAAAAAATTAAGCCAATTTTTTCTCGTGTAGTTTTACATGTTCTGAGTCTCCGATTTTTTTTAGATTTTTTTTGAATCTTTAAAAATAGGTAAAAAGATCGTGATTTAAAAATGGACAGTAGAGGCAGATTTGAATTCAAAAGAAAAATAATTGTTGAATTTGGCTAAGGCATTTAGAAGGGGTTGGTTAGGAATTTTAGCTACTGTCCTAGCTTGGTTCTTAGACTATTTTAAAATTTTAAAATGATTTTATAAATCTCGAGTTAAGGGTGGTCAAGTCCGGGATTTTAAACTTAGGAAATTAGAGCCATTTTTAAAAGGGATTCGGCTAAGAGGTTTTATTATCCAAGATTTTCAAAGTTGTTTTCAAACAAATCACAAAGTATTTTGATTTAGAAAATTTAATTTGATATATTTTCCTAAGGTAGCCGGACAACTTTTTAGGTATACGGATTTTCTTATTTAAAGGAAAAATACACTTTCATGCATTGCATTTTCCATATTCATGCATATTGTATGATATATGATTTTTGCTATGATAATTTCTATGGCATTGTTATTATTTTGATTTATACTTTATGATGTTATATTGTTTGTCATATGGTTTTGAATCAGATAGCATTATTTTGTGTTTCAAATTCATTTCATGTCATTTAGAATATATTATTTTACTTAGGTTATATTCATTTCATTTAGAATATCATGTCACTTAGGATATTTCATTTCATTTGGAATACTTCATGTTACTTAGAACATATTATTTCATATAGAATATGTATGTCACTTAGGATATTTCATTTCATTTAGAATATATCATGTTACCTAGGTTATTTCATTTCACTTAGAATATATCATGATACTTAGGATATTTCATTTCATCTAGAATATGCTATGCCATTTAAATTATATAATATCATTTAGGTTGCATTATATTATCTAGATTTTGTTATATCATCTTTACTATGTCATACATATTCATGTTCATATATTTTTTAAATGTTTTGAAAACGATAATTATTTTCAATAAAATAAAGATATTCTCGAGTTAAAATAATTCATGAGTTCTCTGTCGGGTTTGCTGGGGAGGATATCATCAATTATCATTAATAACGGAATATATTCTTTAAAACGAGAATGATTTGAATTTTTTTTTAAATTAATAAAAAAAATTTCTATTTTGCTGCGTTTGTCGGGGAATATAGGAGTGACTTTTTACTTAAAATTTTTATATTAATAAAAATGGAATTGTTTTTCTTAAAATTGGGAATTAATTTGAAATACCAAATTTAAAATCGATTTTTTACTGAGACTTGAGATAACACACGATTAATAAGGTACCGATTTATACGAGCGTTGTGGGGGTGCTAATCCTTCTCCACACGTAACCGACTCCCGAACCCACTTCTTTGATTTCTCTGGTTTATAACGCAGACTTGAAATTGGTTTTAACAATGTTTTAATTAATTTTAAATTTTTTTACAAAATCGGTTTTAATAGGTGGCCGATCACACCTAGCAAAAAAATATTGGTGGCGACTGCATGTCCTTTTCAAGGTCATTTTCAAAACCTTCATTTTTCAAAAGGAATTAAGTCAACTTTTTCTCGGTTTTTTTAATGTCATGCTTAACGAATAATAAGGTCTTGCGATGAGACTTGTTATTTTTTTAGGTTGCGACACTAATATCACTCTTTATTCTCTTTTTGTAAGAAGAAATTTTTTTCATATAGAAACTCTTTTTCTCTTTTTTTAGAAATACCTAAAAAGGTAAGGTATAAAAAGAAGAATTTTCAAAATAACCTAAAAACACTAGGTTTTGGTATTATTGCAAATGATGTGTGGAAAAAAAGAAAGAAAGCAAGTAAAAGGGTAAAATCATCAATGCAAAGTGAAAAAATTAATGAACATGTGCCCCAACAATATCAACTTATTTAAGCATCTCGATGCCTTTGGGGCGAAATAGCAAATTTATTACGGGCGATGTACGTTCATCGTTGCCCAATCTATAATGCTAATTCAGAATGCAGAAATAAATGGAAAAAGATCAAAAGGATTCATCCATGTGTTCCTAGCTTTGGTACCAAACGGAAATTTGGCATGGCTTTGCCTAGGTTCAGTATATGAGGTTGCATTAGGTTCTAAAAAGGCTCCAAATTTCTCCTCACTGTCGCCGATGAAGGCTAGTAAGGCACCACGATAAAAGCGGGTTTAATTTCCTAGAGTGTATTTCCCAAGCCTATACGGAGGTTATCACCCCACGACAGCGTAGGTAGTCTACTACTCCGGAAGTGTTTTGCTAGCCCATGTGGAGGTTATCACCTCACGAGAGCATAGTTACTTTACTTCCACCTAAAGGACGGAACCCGGGTAGAGGGCTCATGTTATGCAAATGCACGTGTAGTGTGTGAGGAGGAACAAACAAACCTTTCACCACCTATTCTACAATCCTTATTCTAAATGCCCTAGCAATTTATTAAAGCAAAGATCAAGAATAGTGTAACGCATTATCAACCAAAGAGCAGTAATAATATACAAGGTTAAATAATTAGAGAACAGTAACAATATGCATGCAAATGAACATATTAAAAACATTTTGTTATTTTCAAAAATTCTCCTTATTTACAAAAAATTTGGGAATTACAATTAAATACCAATTAAACCATACAAACCGAGACTTTCGATAACACTTGACTAATTATTAGGCCTGATTGTCTAAAGTCTCCAGTGGAGTCGCCAAGCTATCGATACGTGATCCTCCGGGGGGCAAGACCCCATTCGAGTGAGGGGAAAATAGGCAGAGGAAAACACGACTTAATTCCTCTTGAAATCAAGGCTGAGGGTATGAAAACAACCTCAAAAAAAGAAATGGGGTCGCCACCAATCTTTTTTTGGCTAGGTGTGATCGGCCACCTATTAAAACAAATTTTTATAAAATATTTAAAATTAATTAAAACATTTTTAAAACCAATTTTATAGTCTGTGCTTTGAACCAGAGAAAACAAGTGAGGGTTTGGGAGTCGGTTACATGCGGGGGAGGATTAGCACCCCAAAACGCCCGTATAAAATGGTACCTTATTAGTTGTGTGATATCTTGAGTCTAGATGTAAAGTCAGTTTTAAAATTGGTGTTCGAAAATAATTCCCAAAAGAATTATATTTTATTTAAAAATGATTCGGAATTTACTAGCATAAAATTTCCCATATTTTTCGATAAACTCGGCAAAACATGGAATTTTTGCTTGATTTTGAAATTCTCCGAATCATCCCCGTTTTCTGAAAAATACATATTCCGTTGTTAATGATAATTGATGATATCCCCTCCGACAGACCTAGCAGAGAACTCATGAATTATTTTAGCTCGGGAATAATCTTGATTTAAGAAAATATCATTTGTTTTCCATGTATTTGAAAAATCATTGAATATAACCATGAATATGCAAAAATGTCACTAAGATAGAAATTAAATAAACATGCATATTTATCATTACATGGTAAGCATTTTATTATAGCATGGCAAAAAGAAATAATGACATGGCATGTGAATGAATGATTTAGCATGTGAATGACATGGCATAATGAATGACGTGGCATGTGAATGACATGGCATACGAATGACATGGCTGTGAATGACATGGCGTAATGAATGATATGGCATGTGAATTAAATGACATGGCATATGAATGACATGGCATGCGAATGACATGGTGTAATGAATGAATAACATGGCATAATGAAATGGCATGTGAATGAAATCAACATAGCATGCAAAATGACATGGCATATGAATGACATGACAAGACAAGATGACATGGCACGAATGACATGGCATGAGAATGAATGTCGTGGCAAACGAATGACATGGCAAAAGAATGAATGTCATGTGAATGAAATCGACATGGCAACCAAAATGACATGACATATGAATAACATGGCATAAGAATGAACGTCATGTGAATGAAATCGACATGGCAAACAAAATGACATGGCATATGAATGACATGGCAGGAGAATGAACATCATGTGAATGAAATCGACATGGCAAACAAAATGGCAAGACATATGAATGACATGGCATAAAAAGGAATGTCATGTGAATGAGATCGACATTGAAAGCAAAATGACATGGCATAAGGATAAATGTCATGTGAATGAAATTGACATGGCAAGCAAAATGACATGGCATATGAATGTCGGGGCATAAGGATGAATGTCATGTGAATGAAATCGACATGGCAAGCAAAATGACATGGCATATGAATGACATGGCATAAGGATGAATGTTCATGTGAATGAAATCGATATGGTACGCAAAATGACATGGCATAAGGATGAATATCATGTGAATGAAATAGACATGGTGCACAAAATGACATGGTATATGAATGACATGGCATAAGAATGAATGACATGGAATATGAAATGACATGGCATGTAAATGAATGTCAGGGCATGTGAATGAATGACATGGCATATGAATGACATGGCATGTGAATGACATAGCATATGAATGAATGACATGGCATATGGATCACATGGCATGAGAATGACATGGCATAATGAATGGCATGGAATGTGAATGAATAACATGGCATATGGATGACATGGCATGTGAATGATATGGCATATGAATGACATGGCATAATGAATGACATGGCATGTGAATGAATGACATGGCATAAAAATGACATGGCATATTAATGACATGGCAAATTCTTGATGACATGGCATGTGAATGAATGACTTGGCATGTGGATGACATGGCATAATGAATGACAGGGCATGTGAATGACATGGCATATGAATGACATGGCAAATTCTTGATGACATGGCATGCAAAAGAATGACATGGCATGTGAATGACATGGCATATGGATGACATGGCATAATGAATGATATGGCATGTGAATGGATGAAAGGGCATGTGAATAACATGGCATATGAATGAAATGGCATGTGAATGAATGACATGGAATAATGAATGACGTGGCATGTGAATGAATGACATGGAATAATGAACGACGTGGCATGTGAATGACATGGCATATAGATGACATGGCATGTGAATGAATGACATGGAAAATTAATGAATGACATGACATGTGAATGAATGACATGGCATATGAATGATATGGCATATGAATGACATGGCATATAGATGATATGGCAAAATAAATGACATGGCATAATGAATGACATGGCATGTGAATGACATGGCAAATTCTTGATGACATGGCATGTGAATGAATGACATGGCATATGACTGACATGGCATGTGAATGAATGAGATGGCATATGACTGACATGGCATGTGAATGAATGACATGGCATATGGATGACATGGCATGTGAATGACATGGCAAATTAATGAATGACATGACTTGTGAATGAACGACATGGCATATAAATGACCTGGCATATGGATGACATGGCATAATGAATGACATGGAAAATTAATGAATGACATGACATGTGAATGAATGACATGGCATAGCATATGAATGACATGGCATAATAAATGACATGGCATGTGAATGACATGGCATGTGAATGAATGACATGGCATATGAATGACATGGCATATGAATGACATGGCATGTAAATGAATGACATGACATATGAATAAATGACATGGCATATGAATGAATGGTATGGCATGCTTGACATGGCAAAATCACAAAATGGCATCATTATAAAATATTCATAATCACATCATGATCGCATGCACACATCATTATTTGAAATGAATTATCCATGTGAGGAATCATATAAATAGCATATGTCGAAAAATATTACCGTGCTTCCCGGCAAAGCTTGAAAAATAATTCTTTCATATAACACTTACATGATTCCGAGTAAAACGAAAACCATACGTTTTGATTCCATAAACACATGTGAATAATTTCCAAACCTCCCCAGCAAACCCGGCAAAGATTGGGAACTAATTCTCGCCAAATGTTTAATAAACCGAAAAATACGTTTTTATGACAAATTAAGTAAAAACATTTTAAAAATGCAATACATGGAGATGTATTTCTTCCTTGAAGTAAGGACATCCGTGTACCTAAAAAGGTATCCTACTACCTTAGAAAGATACTTAAATCGGATTTTCAAAATTGAAAGACCTTAGGCTCGGATTTAAAAAAAGGTGGAATTTTTTGGATGAAAATGGCCTCTTGGTCGAACCCCCCATTTGAAAAGGCTATATTTTCCTAGTTTTGAAATCCGGGTTGACTACCCTTGACCCGACTTTTATAAAATCAAATTTTATGATTGAAATGAGTTGGAAACTAACCTAAGACAGTAACTAATGTTCCAAATCAGCCCCCTCTTAATATCCTAACCAAAACAGAAAATTATTACTTTCTTGATAACAAATCTGACCCTCACTGGCAGTTTTGAAAAGCTATTTTTTTGCCCTTCTAAAAAATTTCAGAAAAATCTGAAACAATTATGCTATACTTAGAACATGTTGATCTCCATGTGAAAAAATCAGCTTAATTTTTGGAGCATGTATACTATGACCGAATTTTACCAACATCAAGAGAGTGAGTTAAAAACTGCTTTGTCAATTCTATTTTTTCAACCATGATTAAAAAATCTAAAAATCATGAGAAAAATACCATGGCATCCCCTAAATATCTAATGCATGTGGTAAAAAAATCAATTTATTTTGATGATGTATGAGTAGTGAAAAAAAATCCCTAAGTTAGAATACCCAATCTAAAATATTAATCTCTCAACTAATAGAGCCAAAGGGTTTTTGGCTTGAGATCATTGGTTGATCTTGGCCAAAAACCTAGTTGAAATGTCATGAAATGCATGATTTTCAGCCAACCAAACACATGAAAATAGATGAAACATGAGTCAAAAGCATGAACACAACCAACCAAGCAAAAAATATCAAGCAAGAACAAGCACAAAAACATCCTAGATGTTTCGACTAATGCATGAAACAAGTAGAAAAATTTTGTGAACTTGGTTTATTTGATAAAGAAAGAAGGAAAAAGGATAGAAAACCTTTAAAATTTATTTTTGAAAACCTTTTTATTCATCAAAAAGTTTACAAATCACATGGAAAAAAGAGAAGAACAAGAATCACAACATCAAAGAAGAAGAAATGAAGAGATAGTCACTTAGCTTTTTCTTTCCAAATCAAGAGCTCTCAATTTTTCTCCTCACTTTTCTTTCTCTTCTCCTCTTTTATATCTAGAGTGAACTTGCCTTTAAAAAAAAATGAAAGCCCCCTTTCTTTTTTCTTGATGGTCAGCTGTCTCCTTGGTAAATTAGAGTCTGCTCTCCTTTTTTTCATATCCTCTAAGCCCTTTAATGATTTGTGCTCATCTTTTCTCCAACAATCTAAGCCATTGGATCAAAGATATTTTCATGACAATAAACCATCTTGCAATTTGATCTTGGCCATTGAAGTACGTACTCATCTTTTACCAAGCACCTAGGCCTTTGGATGGACAAGGACACTTAAAAATGACAACTTGAAATTTAATAGTGACCATTGGATGAACTTGATCAAATATCACCCTTAATTCCTCATGAGCTGGCCAAATAGCCTGGAATGTTCCAGAAAATTCCTCCATTTTTTCATTTTTTAATTTCGCAAATTGGCCCTTTTCGATTTCTTCGATAAAATTACCTTTTAGCCCCCCGAACTTAATTTAATTGCAAATGGATCCCAATTTTGGATTTGTCTTTTTCCAACTCATCCCATTCAATATAAAACTTGGTTCTAGAGGTTTTCACATTTTTGCAAGTTCATTCTCTATTTTTCCTGGATTTTTCTCTAACGTTACGGTTTAGTGTCTCCCAAATTTAGCCTTTTCATTTGAGCTCCAATTCTGGATTTTTCTTTACCAATCTCTTCCAAAAAATATAAAACTTAGATCTGGAAGTTTTCATAATTTTTCGAGCTCGTTTCCTATTTTTCCCGGAATTATCTTTTGAAATTTCGAGTTAGTGCACCCAAATTTTGCTCTTTTTCAAATGTAACTCCGATTCCGGATTTTTCTTCACCAATACGTTCCAAAAATTATAAAACTCAAATCTGGATGTTTTCATAATTTTTCGAGTTCGTTTCCTATTTTTCCTGGAATTTTCTTTTGGAATTTCCGGTTAGTGCACCCGAACTTTGCCTTTTTTTCAAATGAGCTCCAATTCCAAATTTTTCTTCTCCAATGCCTTCCAAAAATTATAAAACTCAGATCTAGAAGTTTTCATATTTTTTTGAGCTCGTTTGGTATTTTTCCCGAAATTTTCTTTGGGATTTTTCAATATTGCCCTTTAGCTCCGAAACCTCGGTTTTACTCAAAACGGGTCCGATTTCTAGATTTTCTTTTTCCATCAAATTTTTCATATACTGAATTTGAGTTTGTCCAAAAATGCCCAATTTTTACAATCGAATTCCCTTCCGATTCAGTTTTCCCCTTTTCAACATCGGGAATTTTCTCGTTTTTTTGTTTTTGCTCCAACCGGCTCTTCTTGGGATCCACTTCAAACTGGGACTTGAGATATTTTTGTTTATTTATATTTTATCAACTAGGGGCTTCAATTTTACTGAATCGGGCCATCTCCGCACTTGTCCCCAAATTTTCCGAATTAGGTATCCCCTACACTGAATTTTTGTAACTCATCTTCCGAACTCTATATCTTTCGTTGTAGACCTCGAATTATCAAAATTCTTTCTCCATTTGTTCAATTCAACTTCGAATCTTGATTTTGACAAAGAGTTGACTTTTTTAGTGGTTGACTATTCAGGGTTGAATTTTTCGAGTTGACCTTTTTGTGCTGACCTCCGAAACAAAGTCTTAGGTGTCTACATTGAGATTTAATTGTACTTTAAAACTTTTTCCAAAAAACGTTTGGTTTCAAGGAATTCATGTTTTGAGAAAACTTACTCATGAGCAGAGACAAAAGGATATTCACCTTCTCCTCTTTGTCTAATTGAAAAGCTTCCCTAGACAAATCCGAACCTTATAGCGTCAGCCCATTGACTTTGTTGCATTAAACCGTTCAAATCACTCGAAAAAATGAGGTTTGATTTCCCATCTCGCTTAGGAATGTCTCTAATGGTGATCACCAATTTTTGAAAGACTTCAATTTCACATGTTTTGGAAGAAATAAAATTGACATGACTTAGGAAGAATAAACTGAAATTGAGATGTGGATAAGCTTTAGCAAAAAGTTAAAGTTCATATTGTGTAGAGGCATGAAATTTTGAGTTTATAAAGTCTGACTCTGTTTTTGGTTTTAACCAGAAAATCGAAAAGAAAGAATCTGTTGGGGCAAGGACATATTGGGAATACGAAACCATGCGATTTCTTTCAACAAGATGATTTGGAAAATATGGATGTGAGGTAGAGATCATTCCCTCCAATAGGACAAAATAGCAAGGACTGAGGAAACCTTACCAAGACACGAGGAAAAAGTGAGATGATCAACTCTATTAACATTTTCCTAATGCGAAATGATGTCATGCATCCCCATAAGCATTTTATGCATCATATAATGAACATTGTGCATTTGCATCTTCATAGGTTGTATTGCTTTTGTATCAATACAATTGATTATTGCATCCGCGAAGCATTGAAAAGACAAAAAGGAAAAGAAGATAGGTTTCCTAGAGAGGGAAGGGTCTTCTTTAGATTTAGAAAAAATTTGTTGAAAAAAAGAAAAGCAAAAGCTTGTCTGAAAAAAAAGATGTGAGTCTTGATAATTTCTTGGAGATGATGAAATCGAGAAAGTGTTGAAGAATTTCAAAATGATGAAAATTTTCAAAAAATGAAATTGATTTTTTTTGGATGAGAAATTTTTTAAAGTTGTGGAGCCTCTCTTGAGAAGAACTTTTAATTTATTTTTTAAAAAAAATGTGAAGCCTCGAAAGAGAAATTTCTCAAAAGAAAGAATTCTAAGCCTAATATAGCTGGCACAAAAGGAAGTAAGCCCAGTAAAGTTGGCATTTTAGATGTGGTTAAACCCAATATAGTTGGCGCAAAAGGAAGCAAGCCCAGTGAAGTTGGCAACTTAGATTCTGTTAAGCACAATGTAAGCTGGCCATTATGGTTTAAGCCTAGTGATGTTGGCACGTTAGATGTTATTAAGCCCAATGTAGCTGGCACAAAAGGAAATAAGCCCAGAGAAGTTGGCATTTTAAATTTGGTTAAGCCCATTGTAAGTGATGCACCCAAAAGAGTGTATCTTATTTAACCTTGCACTAAAAAGATCAATTGTAAGTATAGTAGTTAGCAAGGGTCGAGTCCTCAGGGATTGGGTTTTAGTTTATAAGTTGATAGTTTAAAACTTAAATTCAAGAACAATAAAAGAAAAGGGGTTTTTGAAATCAGATTTAAACTAAAGTAAATAATAAGAATAAGATGCAAGGCGGTATAACCAGCCAATAAAAATATATATACTAAATTAGGCGGTATAACCAGCCAATAAAAATATATATACTAAATTAAGCGGTATAACCAGCCAATAAAAATAAAACAAAGTTAATATACAAATTAGGCGGTATAACCAGCCAATAAAAATAAATATACTTTTAAAAATAAGCAAACTAGAAAAGTAAGAAAACAAGTAAGTAAGAAGAATCAAATATGAAAAATATGGTTAAGGTTTCATTCTCCACCACTAGACATCATTAAGAATCAATTTCAGATCTATCAATATCAACCAACTATCAAAGTTAACAACCGTAGATAACAACAAGCTCTGTTACCCCAATCTTTCCTTAGTTTGTCGTTAAATAGAACAAGCTCTCTATTTAATCTCTAACCATTAAACAACCTAGAATAAGCTCTCTAAATTCAATTTAATGGCAGCTTTATGATGAGAAAGATAGATTGATCTAAGCAACAAACACATAAGCTCGGATTGTTCAACTTAGGTTATGTTCCACTTTGCAATTATTGAAAACTTGACCATAATCATTAATCACAAATTGCCACTTATGAATAGGAAATCAAGACAATTACACGGATCAAGACTCCTAAACTAGCAATAGATAATTATCAAGATCTATCTAGTTGTACACCTAAATAAATCAAGACAACATCATGAACAATTCTTGTAGAAGAACATAAGCAACTTTGATAGAAAATTAATGATAGATAGAATCTGAAAATCAATCACAAAACATGTCTAGGGCTTTGAAATCACCCTTAACCAAATAGAAGTTTAGCCTAGCATAGGCATTATAAACATAAAATTAAATAGAATCTAAGAAGAAAATAAAAGAAAGAAAGAAGAAGAAGAAGAATATTAATTATCCAACCTCTTGCTCTTTCTAAAGAAAAAGAAAACTAGAGAAAAGAAAGAAGAAGAAAACTTAGAGAATTTTGTTAAAATGGCTAATATCCTACCAATCTCCAATATGATCCCTTACAATCATCCAAGGCCCTCTATTTATACACATTTTGGAGGGCTAAATGACAAGAGACAAGCTTTACAAATTTCAAAGGTAGGTATAATAGGTGGGTGCATTTTCTAGCAATTTTCGTCATATATGACGATTTTGATCAGCCAACTTGATGGTCGATTTTATCAATTTTGGAGGCCTTATCTGATCACATGGTATTCTATAAAAATGTTACCCTATCAGTTACTGATCCATAGCCGTTGGAATCAGCTCATTTGCTGATGTGGATAAGAAGATATGGGCATAATACGAAAACAGGTCAGCACAGACGTCATTGCACATCAGCCAACTTGATGGTCGATTTTGCTAGGGAAAACGACTCCGTTTCAAGAAGTGTAAAACATGAAAAAGATAGATATGCCTCTTAGCTTTACATGGCTACAAATTTCAGCCTTATTGCTTCAGTTAAACTCGAGATATAGCTGATATGGCAAAAGGTGTCGGAACTGGAACTGAACTGGATTTGCCCTTAATTCTAGTAATCTGAAATCACTCAAAGAAACTTGTGAAAAACACCAAAATACATAAAAATATAAAAGATCATAAACACAATTAGACTAAACAATAATAACTCGTATTTGACACAAAACAATAATAAAACATAACTAAAAACTATATAATTATACGAGTTATCACACCCCCACACTTAGATTGTTGCTAGTCCCTAGCAACGACTCAATAAAAATAAAATAAGAAAATCTAATCTAATCCATTTTCGTAGGAAATCACGGTGGCACTTAGCATGTGACACAAGCCTTTAAACCCCTAGGTGTCCCTAGTGGACGAGTTTAGTCTCGTGAGGGTTTACTAGAACGATACCCACAAACATTGAAAAACTAAAATATAAATAAACTGCATATACTAAAAATATTTACTCCTAATCCTTTCAATACAAATTAGAGACAATATTTGAACAAGTCTTATAAACTAATCAATAGCTTAAAGAATTTCACAAAAAATCATGCTTGAATGTAAATTGTTTGAGTTAAGCCAATATTAGCATAACATATCTCAATCAAAATATTGCATGTTCAAATTTAATCTCAACTTCTCACATGGGATACCCTCATGATTTTCACTCTTTAAAGTAGTGGTGAAGTGTTTACACTCAATCAATCTCATGAAAACAGTTCTACCATATTCTTGCTTGTCCACCTATTCTCCACTATTTAGATCATACAACTTCATGAATCAAGAGATCTTTAATCAAGGTTGTAATGGGGCCAAGGGGTTTGTAATGTGGTTGAAGAACAAAAGGATAAAGATATCACAAAGGTTCCAAAGAGTTCATAAAGTTTAGAGACATAAAAAGATCATACAAAGAAACTTCTCAAAACTCTTTACAAGTACATAGTCACCTAGGCCGGATATTCATGTTGGGCCTTTTCTTCATTCTAAACGACTTTGTAACATCTTTTTCTTTTTCCACAAATTCAAGAGATGATTCATATATTTTTTTTTACATAGGAATGTATTTGCCAGTATTCCATTTCTTTTTCTCTTGACTTTTCTTTTCTTTTCCCCCCACACTTATTTCTTGTTTCTAAACCAAATTTTTAACTAAAAATATCCCTTGTCTTTGCAACTTGTCTCAAAACATGCTAATTCATCTTTGGAACAAAGGTAAAGATATAAGTATATTTAGGTTAGGGACAAGTTATGGTTACCAAAGAGATAGCTTATTCAATGTAGGCTCAAATTGGTTCACTAAGGGTGTGTTCTCTTGGAACATCAATAAGGGATGGCTGTTTGGCCCTGGCTAAAAATCCTAATGCCTCTATCATATTCATGTTGTCACATGTATCAATATAGTCTCAAACGGTTTAAAGCAAGTTCTAGAGAATCATGTAATCATAAGAGCACTCAAGAAAGAAATTAGATTGATTTGTATAATGCATCAATCATTATAGGCTCAAAAACTCACAAGGATGATTATACAAGTCAGATTAAGTCTAAACATGCTTCTTTCTCAATCAACATATTATATTAACATTGGCTCATAAAAAGGTTGACATCAAGCTCAATTCTCATGAAAATCTTCTCACTAATAAATCTGTTTTAGACTTATGCAATTCATATCTCATCATTGTATTAAAAAGGAACTAAAACTCACAAAAAAAAATAATAATAATAAAGAAAAAAAAATAGTAGACAAAAATAAAAGAAATCCTAAATCATTCCCCCCCACACTTAATTCTTACATTGTCCTCAATGTAAGTCTATTAACTCAAATGAAAGAATCATGTGTAAGAGAAAAGAACTAATAACATAAGAATAGGAACAACTAAGACTCAAAACAAAACAAAATCATGCAACCTAAATAATCCTAAAATACTAAACAAAAATTAACAAGTAAACATAAAAATATTAAAATCAAACTGACAAGGTATGTCTCAAGTCTCCCTTACTCAGACCTTGTTCAGAATGAATACTTCTAAATTGCTTAAAACACAACAAACTCTTTTTTTTTTTTTTTTTTTTTTTTTTTTTTTTGAAAAGAAGAAATCAAACTGACAAGGTATGTCTCAAGTCTCCCTTACTCAGACCTTGTTCAGAATGAATACTTCTTAATTTTTTTTATTTTTTTTTAATTAGCAAAATATGTCCCTTACCCCCTACTAAAATATGACATTGTCCCCAATGTCAAATTTTAAAGGTAGAATTTAGGAGATATTACCTGCAGAGGTTGCTAACCACTTATTATAACTGAGACACAACAAGCAAAATGTTAGATAATGTCACAAAGACAAAGTGCAATCCACTCCTTGCTCGTCCATATCTCTTTTTCTTTTTCCGAGCGTTTGCGAAACAACCGTAGCAGATAAACACTCATAAGCTTGGAGCTTTTTAAGTAAATCTTCAATGGTTGTAGCAGAAATTATGGTTCTCCTTGCCTCTGAAAACATGAATCCATTATCCACAGCATTATCTAAATATAAAAGCAAATTACTAAAATAACCATTAATATTAAGCAAACCAATGGGTTTCTTATTTGTGACCAAAGATGACCAAGAAGCCACGCAAGCTATTTCTTCCAATGTACCCAGACCTCCTGGTAAAGCAATGAATGCATCGGCAGAATGGTACATGATTGTTATCCGTTCAGGGACACTCCAGACTTGTATTTCCTTACCCACGATAGGTCCACAAAAACTTGTGAATAGTTTTGGCACGATTCCTAGAACTGGACTTCCTCCGGCGTGTGCTGCTGTAGCGACTGCTCCCATTAAACCCGTACTACCGCCTCCATAAATCAAGTGGATCTTTTGTTGGGCAAGTATTACTCCAACTCTTATGGCTTCATCAGCGAATATGTTATTTTTTCCTGGATAAGCACCTCCAAAGACACAAATATTTTTAATGCGCTGGGATGAAGTACTTTCCATTTTTTTTTTCGAGTGCCTGAAAGAGAATGAGTACATGGTGTAATATATAGAGGACTCAGTAGTGAATCAGACAAGAGTAATAATGTCGCCGAAAGTGTATCTGACCTGTCAGAAGAAAATGTTAACCTAACAAAAGATTTTTGCGTGATTTCAGGAAGAAAATCAAAAAGAGAAGAAAAAATCAACCGTAAAAGACAAATAAAAAAAAACGAGAATAGTTACACAAATCGAACAACACGTAAATTAAACCAAAATAAAGTTATTGCAAATCAAACCAAAAGCTGAGAAGTCATTTATTGTAGTTGTGATTGTGGCTCACATCTTCCTCTGGTTTTACGTCCAGAAACGGCTTAAACGCCTTCTATGAGTCGAGGATATGCTTCCCATCCAGTTTTCTTACAAGCTGGCAAACAGGGTCTTTTAACATCAGATTCCCAAGATGTTGCCATTCCCTTTGGAATTGCGGCCATAAATCAAGAATTTCTCTTTGTACGTCTCCACTAGGATGCGTCTCAAGAGAAAGTTGGATATTACCCAAATTCTCCTTACTCAGTCCATCCTTAATGAATTCAATTTTATCATCTCGATTAGAGGACGGAATCCCAATAGAACGACATTTACCGTTACACGTCCATCGTGCACATTTGTGGCAATTTGAACTCATGCGCTTTGCTCGTCGCTTCTTTGCAAAAGTGCTTCTACCTGTACCTGGTAAATGCAAAACAGGAAGATATTCATCTTCACGTACCTTGGCTTCAATTATCCAACGTATGTCGTCAGGAATCCCTTTGTGCATAAGCATTCTTAATCTTTCAAGTCGAACTTGGTAAAGCTTCAGTAAAATATTTCGAGAAAAAGGAGGAAATCGTTTCTGCAATCTTGTGAGAATATCATCCATCCTGAAAAAAAGAATGAAAAAAAATTGAAAGAGAAATTGGAAGAGAAATTTATATACAATATCAGTTTTGTGGGTAGCTGATGGAACCGATTTAAATAATCACGGAGTACCGTTATCCGCCATTTAACCGGGGTTAAAAAAAATTATATTTACATCTAGTTATTTTCAAAACAAGGATCAGAAAGAAAAACAACATAAAAAGACTCAAAAACAAAACACTCTAAATAAAATCCTAAATTCTTCCCCCCACACATAATTTTTACATTGTCCTCAATGTAATGCTATTATCCCCCAATGCAAGAATTATATGTAAGAGAAAAGAACTATTAAACAAAAGAAAAGAAAAACAATAAAAGATAGAATGATGGAGAGTAAGGAATATGCAAATCTGATATAATAGATGCTCTCCATCCTTTTGGGTTGCCTCTCCAAGAAGCGCTTGGTTTATTGTCCTCAGCTTGACTTAGACCCATGCCATTATTATTCAACATACTTTGGCTCAAAAAGTGGAAACTCCTCCACATCTTGTATTGGAAAGTTCTCATAGTAAGGCTTCAATCTATGACCATTCACTTTGAATGCCTTATCTGTTTTCGGGCTTTGGATTTCAACTGCACCATGAGTAAATACATTAGTAATAACAAAAGGTCCAACCCAACGAGAACGTAACTTACCTGGATATAACTTAAGGCGTGAATGGAAGAGAAGAACTTTTTGTCCAACAACAAATTCTTTTCTTGATATCATCTTGTCATGGAATGCCTTAGTCTTTTCCTTGTAAATCCTAGAATTCTGATAGGCATCATTCCTTATCTCCTCTAATTCTTGTAGGTCAAGTTTTCTTTTCTTTCCTATCTCATCCATCTCCATGTTGCATTGTTTGATAGCCCAATATGATTTATGTTCCAATTCAACCGGAAGATGACAAGGCTTACCATAAACAAGTCGATAAGGAGACATACCAATGGGTGTCTTATATGCTGTCCTATAAGCCCAAAGTGCATCATCAAGTCGTGAACTCCAATCCTTCCTATTTGGATTAACTGTCTTTTCAAGGATGGACTTAACTTCTCGGTTTGACACTTCAGCTTGCCCACTAGTTTGAGGATGATATGAGGTGGAGACCTTGTGTGTGATGTTATACTTCCTCAAAAGTGCTTCCATAGTCCTATTGCAAAAGTGAGTACCTCTATCGCTGATTATGGCCTTTGGCGTTCCAAACCTAGCCAAGATGTTAGTCTTGACAAAATCTGAAACAACTTTAGAGTCATTAGTCCTAGTGGATTTTTCTTCCACCCACTTTGAAACATAATCAACGGCAAGTAAAATATAAAGATTACCAAAAGAAGGAGGAAAAGGTCCCATGAAATCCATGCCCCATACATCAAAAATTTCAACAATAAGTATTGGAGTTTGAGGCATTTGATTTCTAGGACCTAAGTTACCTGTTCTTTGGCAACGATCACATGACTTGCAAAAGAGGTATGCATCTTTGAATATGGTAGGCAAATAAAATCCAGAATCAAGAACTTTCATGGCTGTTCTTTTGGATCCAAAGTGTCCTCCACATGCATAAGAGTGACAAAAGGTGAGAATAGATTGAAATTCAGTTTCGAGTACACACCTTCTTATAATCTGATCGGAGCAATGCTTCCAAAGGTAAGGATCATCCCATATGTAGTATTTGGCATCACTCTTGATCTTATTTCTTTGAGCTTGTGTCAACTCTTGTGGCAACTTCTTGGTAACTAAGTAATTAACAATATCAGCATACCAAGGAGTTGTTGTACTTATAAAAAGAAGTTGCTCATCCGGAAAGTTCTCATTCAAGGGTAGTGCATCCTCTTCATGAACTAAACGGCTAAGATGGTCCGCAACCAGGTTGTCACTACCTCTCTTATCTTTTATCTCCAAATCAAACTCTTGTAAGAGAAGTATCCATCTAATCAACCTTGGTTTGGCCTCCTTTTTAGTGAGCAAGTACTTAAGAGCTGCATGGTCAGAATATACAATTACTTTAGTACCAATTAAATAAGATCGAAATTTTTCTAAAGCAAATACAACAGCCAAAAGTTCTTTTTTAGTAGTGGAATAGTTCAATTGAGCATCATTAAGAGTTCGGGAGGCATAATAAATGGCATGTGAGGCTTTGCCAACCCGTTGGCCCAAAACAGCTCCAATGGCATAGTCACTAGCATCACACATGATTTCAAAAGGTACATTCCAATCTGGTGGTTGGATGATAGGAGCTGATGTCAAGAGTCCCTTCAATGTTTCAAACGCCTCTTTGCATTTATCATCAAAGTGGAAAACCACATCTTTTTGTAGTAGCTTGCAAAGAGGTAATGTGATATTTGAGAAGTCTTTGATAAATCTCCTATAGAAACCTGCATGTCCAAGAAAAGAACGAACCTCTCTCACATTTGTGGGAGGTGGTAAAGAATGCATAATATCTATTTTAGACTTATCAACCTCTATCCCTCTAGAAGAAATAACATGGCCCAAAACTATTCCTTGTTCTACCATAAAGTGGCATTTTTCCCAATTCAAAACAAGGTTAGTTTCCATGCATCTTTCAAGTACAAGTGTAAGGTTCTCTAGACATCTATCAAAAGAATCACCATAGACACTAAAATCATCCATAAATACTTCTATGATGTTCTCTACATAATCTGAAAATATGCTAACCATACACCTTTGGAATGTAGCTGGTGCATTACAAAGACCAAATGGCATACGCCGGTATGCAAAAGTACCAAATGGACATGTGAATGTTGTTTTCTCTTGGTCCTCCGGAGCAATGGCTATCTGATTATAACCTGAAAAACCATCAAGAAAACAATAATGAGAATGGCCAGCTAACCTTTCAAGCATTTGATCAATAAAAGGTAAAGGAAAGTGGTCTTTGCGAGTTGTGGAATTAAGTTTACGATAATCAATACAAACTCGCCATCCTGTTTGAATCCTAGTAGGAACAAGTTCATTCTCATTATTTGTTACCACCGTTACACCTGATTTCTTTGGAACCACTTGGACTGGGCTCACCCATTTGCTATCCGAGATAGGATAGATCACTCCAACATCTAGGAGTTTCAGTATCTCCTTTTTCACAACCTCCATCATAGGAGGGTTCAATCTTCTTTGTGCTTCTCTTGTTGGTTTAGACCCTTCCTCTAACAAAATCCGGTGCATGCACATGGATGGGCTTATTCCCTTGATATCGGCAATTGTCCAACCAATTGCTGTTTTATGCTCTCTAAGCTCCTGGATAAGTCGCTCTTCTTGCAAAGGTGTGAGCTCTTTGGCAATGATGATCGGTAGTGTGTCCTTTTTACCTAAGAACACATATTTCAAGTGGTTCGGTAGTGGTTTCAATTCTAAAGTTGGTGCCTGCAAAATGGAAGGTAGAAGTTTCTCATTAGATAAAGGCAAATCAATAAATGAAACATCAAACCTTGCATCTTTAGGTTGCAGCGAGTGTAAAGATTCTAGTGCCCCTTCCACCTGGTCACTCAAGGCTAGTTTAGCATTCCCCATTCCGAGATGGTTGCTAATGACTATTTCTACACTATCTTCACCATCTAGCTCATAAGCTTGCTGCACTAGTGAGTCAATTATATCAATATTAAAAACAGAATGCACATCACTAGGATATCTCATGGCCTCAAAAATGTTAAAGCGAATTATTTCACCATCAAATTCCATAGTTAAAGTGCCATCATGTACATCTATTTTAGTTCTTGCTGTTTTCAAGAATGGTCTCCCTAATAGAATAGGTGTGGGATTAGAAGACATCTCATTTTCCATCTCAATAACATAAAAGTCAGCGGGAAAAACCAATTCATTAACCTGTACAAGAACGTCTTCTACAACTCCTCTTGGATAAGTGTTAGAACGGTCAGCAAGTTGTATTATAACACCGGTTTCCTCTAATGGTCCTAGATTCAATGAAGCATAAATTGAATATGGCATGACATTAATAGATGCCCCTAGATCTAGCATAGCACGCTCAAACCTGGTGTTGCCTATCTTACAAGGAATGGTAAACATACCTGGATCCTTGCATTTAGGTGGGAGTTTCTTTTGAAGAACAGCTGACACATTCTCCCCCACACTTACCTTTTCATTCCATTTCAACTTCCGTTTAGATGTGCACAACTCTTTTAGGAACTTGGCATATCTTGGCACTTGCTTGATAGCATCTAGTAAAGGAATGTTCACCTCTACTTTCCGGAAGGTTTCCAAAATTTCCTTCTCTTGCTCCTCCTTCTTGGACTTTGCTAACCTGCTAGGAAAAGGTGGAGGAGTTATATAAGAAGGAAATGATGGTTTAGGAATTACCTTTTTTAGTGGCTCGTTGGGATGTGAAGAGGATGCCATGGTATTGTTCTCCCCTTGAGCACTATCATTTTGTGGTGTCTCTAGCTGTTTCCCACTTCTTAAATTTATAGCATTGGCATTCTCTCTTGGATTCACTATGGTTTGGGAAGGTAATTTCCCAGAATCCCTTGCTTGCATTTGACTCATGGTTGTTGCCAATTGCCCTATTTGAGTCTCCAAATTTCGAATACTTGTCTTTGTTTCCTGTTGAAATTGAATTGTATTAGTAGAAAGAGCTTTAACAAGATCTTCAAGAGAAGTACCTGAATTTTGGGTGGATGGTAGTTGTTGTCGGGTTTGGTATGGTTGTTGCACTCTTTGCTGAAAACCCGGTGGCCTGTGGTCAAATGGTGGAGGAATAGTTTGTGATTGGTTCCCTCCATAATTGAAGTTTGGATGATCCCTCCATCCTGGATTGTAAGTGTTTGAGTAGGGATCATATTTCCTTGATTGGTTCTGAAATCCACCCATGGCATTCACATGTTCATTGGTATCCTCTTGAAGTGTTGGACACATATCAGTTTGGTGCCCTATGTTTGAACATATGCCACAAGCCTTTATTTGTTGTATTTTACCTACAGCCAATTGTTGAACAAGAGAAGTCAGTTTATCAAATTTTTGTTCAAGGGATGATATACTTACCTCATTAACTCTCTTGGGTTGTGGTGGTGGATCTTGTCTCATTGAGAACTGTTGAGAATTGGCTGCCATGTTGGAGATTAATGTTCTAGCAGCCCTGGGAGTCTTATCAACTAGAGCTCCCCCACTAGCGGCATCTATCATACTTCTCTCCATGGGCATGAGACCTTCATAGAAGTATTGGATGAGAAGTTGTTCACTTATCTGATGATGTGGACATGATGCACAAAGTTTCTTGAACCTCTCCCAATATTCATATAAGGACTCTCCGTTGTATTGCCGAATCCCACATATCTCTTTCCTAATGTTGGCAGCCTTAGATGCTGGGAAATACCTTTCCAAGAATGCTTTCTTCTAATCATTCCATGTAGTGATGGTCCCGGATGGTAGATAGTAGAGCCATTCCTTTGCTGAATCAGCTAGAGAGAATGGGAAGGCTCTCAACTTAACTTGCTCTTCCGTGACCCCTGTTGGTCTCATGCTTGAGCAAACTACATGGAATTCCTTGAGGTGCTTATTTGGATCCTCTCCTGCAAAACCATGAAAAGTTGGGAGAAGATGAATCAAACCAGATTTTAATTCAAAAGCTACCTCAAGATTAGCATATTCAATGCATAATGGTTGTTGACCCAAGTCCGGAGCGGCTAGCTCCTTGAGAGTTCGGTTGTCAGCTGCTGCCATCTCTCCTTGCTTCTCTTGGATGTTTTGGATCAACTCCTCGATTGGTTGTTCGTGAGAAGTTATAAATTCCCGAATTTTCCTAAGTCGTAAGTCTTCTTCGGGAGCTTGGAACATTCACTAATAAAAAAAAATAAGAAAGTAAATAATTAGAACAGAAAATAAGAATAAACCAATAAACTAATAAACTAAAGAAAGCAATCCCCGGCAACGGCGCCAAAAATTTGATGCACCCAAAAGAGTGTATCTTATTTAACCTTGCACTAAAAAGATCAATTGTAAGTATAGTAGTTAGCAAGGGTCGAGTCCTCAGGGATTGGGTTTTAGTTTATAAGTTGATAGTTTAAAACTTAAATTCAAGAACAATAAAAGAAAAGGGGTTTTTGAAATCAGATTTAAACTAAAGTAAATAATAAGAATAAGATGCAAGGCGGTATAACCAGCCAATAAAAATATATATACTAAATTAGGCGGTATAACCAGCCAATAAAAATATATATACTAAATTAGGCGGTATAACCAGCCAATAAAAATAAAACAAAGTTAATATACAAATTAGGCGGTATAACCAGCCAATAAAAATAAATATACTTTTAAAAATAAGCAAACTAGAAAAGTAAGAAAACAAGTAAGTAAGAAGAATCAAATATGAAAAATATGGTTAAGGTTTCATTCTCCACCACTAGACATCATTAAGAATCAATTTCAGATCTATCAATATCAACCAACTATCAAAGTTAACAACCGTAGATAACAACAAGCTCTGTTACCCCAATCTTTCCTTAGTTTGTCGTTAAATAGAACAAGCTCTCTATTTAATCTCTAACCATTAAACAACCTAGAATAAGCTCTCTAAATTCAATTTAATGGCAGCTTTATGATGAGAAAGATAGGTTGATCTAAGCAACAAACACATAAGCTCGGATTGTTCAACTTAGGTTATGTTCCACTTTGCAATTATTGAAAACTTGACCATAATCATTAATCACAAATTGCCACTTATGAATAGGAAATCAAGACAATTACACGGATCAAGACTCCTAAACTAGCAATAGATAATTATCAAGATCTATCTAGTTGTACACCTAAATAAATCAAGACAACATCATGAACAATTCTTGTAGAAGAACATAAGCAACTTTGATAGAAAATTAATGATAGATAGAATCTGAAAATCAATCACAAAACATGTCTAGGGCTTTGAAATCACCCTTAACCAAATAGAAGTTTAGCCTAGCATAGGCATTATAAACATAAAATTAAATAGAATCTAAGAAGAAAATAAAAGAAAGAAAGAAGAAGAAGAAGAATATTAATTATCCAACCTCTTGCTCTTTCTAAAGAAAAAGAAAACTAGAGAAAAGAAAGAAGAAGAAAACTTAGAGAATTTTGTTAAAATGGCTAATATCCTACCAATCTCCAATATGATCCCTTACAATCATCCAAGGCCCTCTATTTATACACATTTTGGAGGGCTAAATGACAAGAGACAAGCTTTACAAATTTCAAAGGTAGGTATAATAGGTGGGTGCATTTTCTAGCAATTTTCGTCATATATGACGATTTTGATCAGCCAACTTGATGGTCGATTTTGTCAATTTTGGAGGCCTTATCTGATCACATGGTCTTCTATAAAAATGTTACCCTATCAGTTACTGATCCATAGCCGTTGGAATCAGCTCATTTGCTGATGTGGATAAGAAGATATGGGCATAATACGAAAACAGGTCAGCACAGACGTCATTGCACATCAGCCAACTTGATGGTCGATTTCGCTAGGGAAAACGACTCCGTTTCAAGAAGTGTAAAACATGAAAAAGATAGATATGCCTCTTAGCTTTGCATGGCTACAAATTTAAGCCTTATTGCTTCAGTGAAACTCGAGATATAGCTGATATGGCAAAAGGTGTCGGAACTGGAACTGAACTGGATTTGCCCTTAATTCTAGTAATCTGAAATCACTCAAAGAAACTTGTGAAAAACACCAAAATACATAAAAATATAAAAGATCATAAACACAATTAGACTAAACAATAATAACTCGTATTTGACACAAAACAATAATAAAACATAACTAAAAACTATATAATTATACGAGTTATCAGTAAGCTAGCAGTTCTGGTTTAAGCCCAGTGAAGTTGGCACGTTAGATGTGATTAAGCCCGATGTAGTTGGCACAAAAAAAGGGGTAAGCCCAGTGAAGTTGGCATTTTAAATTTGGTTAAGCCCAATGTAAGCTGACAGTTATGGTTTAAGCCTAGTGAAGTTGGCACGTTACATGTGATTAAGCCCATTTTAGATGTGATTAAGCCCAATGTAGCTGGCACAGTTAAGGTTTAAGCCCAGTAAAGTTGGCACGTTAGATGTGATTAAGCCCGATGTAGAAGGCACAAAAAGGAGGTAAGCCGAGTGAAGTTGGCACGTTAGATGTGATTAAGCCCGATGTAGCTAGCACAAAAGGAAGTAAGCCCAGTGATGTTGGCATTTTAAATTTGGTTAAGCCCAATGTAAACTGGCATTTATGGTTTAAGCCCAGTGAAGTTGGCACATTAGATGTGATTAAGCCCGATATAGCTGGCATAAAAGGAGATAAGCCCAGTGAAGTTGGCACGTTAGATGAGATTAAGCCCAATGTAAGCTGGCATAAAAGTGTTTTAAGCCCAATAAAATTGGCATATTAGATGATATAAGCCCAATAAAGTTGGTAGAAGATAAGATAAGACCTTGCATTTGCATTATTTAGAAGCATTTGCACATTGTTGATCTTTGCATCTGCATCATTCCATGGAGTAGTTGCATCATTCGAGGATATTTACAGTAGCACTGTTTAGAAGCATTTGCACACTATTAACCTTGCGTTTGCATCATTCAGAAGCATGTTCACATTGTTGATATTTGCATCTGCATCATTCCATGAAGTAGTTGCATCATTCGAGGACATTTGCATTTGCATCTTTCAGAAGCATTTGCACACTATTAATCTTGCATTTGTATCATTCAGAAGCATTTGCACATTGTTGATCTTTGCATCTGCATAATTTCATGAAGTAATTGCATCATTTAATAATATTTACATCATTCAGAAGCATTTGCACAGTGTTGATCTTTGCATCTGCGTCATTCTAAGAAGTAGTTGCATCATTCGAGGATATTTGCATTTTACATCATTTAGAAGCATTTGCACATTGATAATCTCTGTACTTACATCGTTGAGAAGCATTTGCACATTTTTGATCTTTGCATCTACATCATTCTATGAAGAAGTTCCATCATTCGAGGATATTTGCATTTACATCATTTAAAAGCATTTGCACATTGATAATCTCTGCATTTACATCGTTGAGAAGCATTTGCACATTGTTGATCTTTGCATCTACATCATTCTATGAAGTAGTGGCATCATTCGAGGATATTTACATTTGAATCATTCCGTAGAATTTGCACATTATTAATCCCTACATTTTTTTCATTCAGAAGCATTTGCACATTGTTTACCTTTGTATCTGCATCATTCCGTGAAGTAGTTGCATCATTCGAGGATATTTGCATTTGCATCATTTAGAAGCATTTGCACAATGTTGATCTTTGCATCTGCACCATTCCATGAGCATTTGCATTTTAGCATTATATCCTTCACAGATATTTGCATTTGCATCATCTCAAGCAATCACATCATTCCAAGGATCATTGCATCTTTATTATTGTATGGTAACTGTAGTTACACCATTCATGGACTACTTACATGAACACGATTCGTAGGGGGCATCTTCATCTTTTCATGAGGCATTTGTATCATTATGGATATTTGCATTTGCATCTTTTCATGAAGCATTCACATCTTTGTTACTCTTTGTATCTGCAGCAAGAAGCTTTTGCACCAATCAAATACATTTGCCTCTGTATCAAGAAGCATTTGCATCTTTGATAATCTCTACATTTGCATCAAGAAACATCTACATGTCTGTTAGCCTTTGCATCTACATCAAAAAGCATTTGTATCTTGTTCAATCTCTACATTTGCATCAAGAAAGCATTTGCATCAATCCGAGACATTTGCATTTGCACTATGAAGCATTTGCATTTTTGTTAATCTCTGCATCTACAACAAGAAGTATTTGCATCAATTGAAGATATTTTCATTTGCATCACGGAGCATTTGCATCTTTGTTAATCTTTGCGTCTACGTCAAGAAGCATTTGCATCCTCTCAAAAGCTTCAAGTTAATTTTCAACACACTTTCAAAAACATGGATAAGACATCCAGTTTTAAATATAATTTCACACCAAGATAAGAAAAGGCCCCGGGACTTCCGCCAAGGATCCTGACACATTTCAATCATAAAATTTCACACCAAGATAAGATAAGGCCCCGGGACTTCTGTCGAGGTATTGTCTTCTCTTGCAAATCGAACTCGTTTTCTTAAGATGGGTCAAGCCTTGATTAGTCAGGGAACTCAATTTAAGGACAAATCTTACTGTTTTTAAACAAAATAAAAAACCAAGATAAGAGAAGGCCTTGGGACTTCCGTCGAGGTATTGTCTTCTCTTGCAAATCGAACTCGTTTCCTTAAGGTGGGTTGAGCCTTGATTAGCTAGGGAACTTAATTTAAGGACAAATCCTTTTATTTACTGTTTACAAAAAAAAAAAAACCAAAAAACCAAAAAAAGTGAATAAAAATGATGAGAATTCTCCCTTCTATCATTCACATGTGATTTCACTAACCGGGCAAAATTATTGTCTATTTTATCTTTGCCTGATTCCTGATTCTTAGCAATAAAGAGGCAGCTGTAGACGCCTAATTTTGTCCGGGCCCCCTAAACAAGGTAAATTCTTCTTCCAACTTCTCATAATGCAAAGAATCTTCCATCATTCCACAGATGGGTCTCCAAAACTTTGATTCGGGGGTCAAAATGAAAAGGTCAACCCAAAAAAAGTCAATTTCAAAAAAGTCAACCTAAAATGTCAACTATTAAAAAAGTTAACTCTCAGTAAAAATCAAGATTCGAAGTTGAATTGAACAATGGTGAAGGAATTTTGACAATCAGAGATCTACAATTGAAGATAGAGAGGTTAAAAGACAAATTGCAAAACTTAGTGTAGGAGAAAATGGAAAATTTTGCAAATTTAGGGAAAAGTGCGTAAACGATCAAATTGGATGAAATTGGAGGTTCCAAATGGAATAATATCAATAAATATAGATATTGGAAGGTTCGATTTTGAAGTGGAGTTGAAGGAAGATGTGGTTTGAAGAGAGAAATAAAAATAAAGATTTAATGAATAAATAGGAAATTCACAAATTTGGGTAAAATTATAGAGATGGTCCGATTCGGTGAAATTGAAGCTCCCTGTTGATGAATAATAAATAAATAAATAAAAATATCCCAAGTCCCAATATGAAGTGGATCCCAAGGAAGAGCCGATTGGAGGAGAAACGGGAAAAACGAAAAAATTTCTAATTTTGAGGAAAAAGGAAAAACTAAACCGGAGAGCAATTCGGATGTAAAAATTGAGCATTTTAAGTCCAACTCTAATTCAATATATGACAAAGGCCGTGGAAAAAGAAAATACAAAAATTTGGCCCGTTTCGAGTAAAACTGAGATTTCAGGGGTTAAAGGCCAATTTTGAAAAATCCGAGAAAAATAGAATCCGAGCTTGAAAAATTGCAAAACTTTCAGAACTAAATTTTATATTTGATGGAAGGTATTGGAGAAGAAAATTTCAGAATCAGAGCTCAAATGGAAATAGACAAAGTTCGGGGGCACTAAACCGAAAATTTAAGAGAAAAATTCGGGAAAAACAGAAAACAAGCTCGAAAAATTATGAAAACTTCTAGAACTAAGTTTTATATTTGATGGAAGGGATTGGAGAAGAAAAATCCGGAATCGGAGCTCAAATGGAAATAGACAAAGTTTGGGGGCACTAAACTTAAAATTTAAGAGAAAAATCCAAAAAAAATAGAATCCTAGCTCGAAAAATTATGAAAACCACCAGAACTGAGTTTTATATTGGATTGGATGGATTAAAAAAGAAAAATTTGAAATTGGGGTCCATTTGCAAATAAATTAAGTTTGGGGGCCAAAATGTAATTTTACCGAAAAAATCGAAAAGGGTCATTTCGCAAATAAAAAAATAGGAATAGCCTGGAAACTTCCAGGCCATTCTCGACCAGCTAATGGACGGAAGGTGGGAGTGTGATCATCTTAAATCAAATGGCCAAGATTGAATAGCAAGATGACATTTTTAAGAAATGACAAGATTCTCCAGTACTTGCCTACATGGCATTTTTGGCTAATGGGAGGCCTACAAATTGCAAAGCGATGTGAAGGTCATGTGAAGAGCATGTGAAGGCTATGATATGATGTCAAATAGGATAAAAAATGTCATCTAGGAAGATATTTTGGTAGTAAGCCATATGATCATGACAAGTGGCTTAGATATTTTGTAGAGATAGGAAACAAGAATAATTTAGGTGGCATTATTGGTCAATGAGAGGTTATAAAACCCTTAATTTAAGAAAAGAATCATGCAAAAGGGGGACAAGAACCCTTAATTTAAGGAAAGCATCATGCAAGGAGGGGACAAAAATTAGCCATGTGACAAGGATGTTGGGAGAGCATGCAAAGCATGACAAAGGTTAAAAAAAAAATGAGCACATCAATATACAAGGGGGTTCAGCCAGCCCTAAGAAAAGGATTTCATTTTTTTCAAAGGCTATTCACTACACTTTTGAGGAAGAAAGGGAGAAAAGAAAAAAAAAAAAAAAAAGAGAAAGAGGGAGAAAGAAGGAGAAGTTTGAGTGCTTGATTTGGAAAGCTTTGCTAGGTAGCTATTTCCTCTCTTATTCTTCAATTATTTTCTTTGATTTCATGTTCTTTTTCTTATCTTTTCCATGTGATTGTTAACTTTCTTTGTTGAATAAAAATGTTTTCAAAATAAATTTCTCAAGGTTTTTTCTTTTCTTCTTTATTCTTTACAAAATAACAAGGTTGCAAAATTTTCCTACACATTTTTCACCATGGCCGAAACCTTGGAGGCCTTATTGTGGTTGTATTTGCTTGATTTTCTTGCTTGCTTGTTGATTGGGGGTTTCACCATTGTGGTATAATAGATCTCCTTTGGTTTTTCTTTTAAAAAAACCAAATAAAAGGTTTGAGAAGCTTGATTTTTATTAAGTGATTTTGATTAGGTGGGACTATGTCCTAGGAACCAACCATTGAGCCAACCTTATTTTTTTTCTTGCTTGTTTATTTTTTTTAGCTTATGTTTGATCATTTTAATATGTTTGTTTGGCTGTAAAATCATGCATTCATACCATTCTCAACTTGATATTTGGCTAAGATCAATCAATGATCTCTAGCCAAAATCTTTTGTGCAAACTAGTTAGAAGAGTAATGGGTTGTTAAGTTGAATATTTTGACTTTGAGCCTTTTTTTTTACTAAGTTATTTTTGTCCAAATAAAAAGTTTTTTTCACCATATTTAACAGACCCTTAGAGAAGCCTCTGGTATTTTTTCCAAGATTTTTATAATTTTTTATCAAGGGTGGAAAAATTGTTTTCGGTAAAACGAATTTTAGCCTACTGTTCTGACTTTAATGCAATTTCGGTCAAGGCATTTTTAGTCCAGATTTAAAACTGATTTTTCCTCATAAAGACCATCATTTTTTCAAGTCTAAACTGATTTTTCAGAATTTTTTGAATTTTTTATGAAGAGTAGAAAAATAGTTTTCTAAAAATGGTTTTGGGAGTCAGAAATAAGTTTTTCTAAACTAATAATTTTCTGATTTTTATTTGTAAAAAGGAGAGGCTGATTGGAGTCATTAGTTACTGTTTTAGGTTGTTTTCTATGTCATCTCAAGGATAAAAATTGATTTTACAAAGATTGGGTCATAGGTAGTAAACTCGGGTTTTACAAAAAATAGGAAAACTAGAACCCTTTTTAGAGGGGGTTTGGCCAAGGCATTTTTCCATCCAAAAATTCTATTTCTTTTAATCTGACCTCAAAGTAATTCGAATTTTAAAAAAATCCAATTTAAGTTTCTTTCAAAGGTAGTCAGATACCTTCTTTAGATATTGTCGCAACCTAAATAAAATAACCATAAGAATGACAAGTCTTATCGCGAGACTTCATTATTCGTTTTTCTTAGGCGTGACATTACAAAATGAGGAAAAGTCGACCTAACACCTCTAGAAAAATGAAGCTGTCGATACGTGATCACGGATCGCAGGGGACCCGTTCGAGTGAGGGGCGAAACAGAAGCAGAGGAAAAGACGACTAAATTCCTCTTGAAATAAAATAAATGGTCGAGCGTATGAAAAAGGCCTCGTAAAAAGACATGGAGTCGCCACCAATATTTTTTAGATAGGTGTGATCGGCCACCTATTAAAATCGATTTTATAAAATATTTTAAAATTAATTAAAACATTTTTAAAACCAATTTTAAGTCTGTGTTATAAACCAGAGAAAATCAAAGAAACGGGTTCGGGAGTCAGTTACGTGCGGGGAAAGATTAGCACCCCCACAATGCCCATATAAATCGGTACCTTATTAATCGTGTGTTATCTCAAGTCTCGGTAAAAAGTTGGTTTTCAATTAGTATTTCAAGTTAATTCCCAATTTTAAGAAAAATAATTCTATTTTTTTATTGAAAATGATCCGGAATTTATTAATTCAAAAATTTCCTATATTCCCCGACAAAATCGGCAAAATATAGAAATTTTTATTCATTTGAAAAACTTTCCGAATCATTCTCGTTTTCTTTTTAAAGAAAGATATTCCTTTATTAATGATAATTGATGATATTCCCTCCAGCAAACCCGGTAGATAACTCATGAATTATTTTAACTCGGGAATATCTTTATTTTTATTGAAAATCATTATCTTTTTCAAAACATTTAAAAATATGAACATGAACATGTATGACATAAATAAAATGACATGGCAAATCTATATAATGTAATGCAACCTAAATGATATGACATAATTCAAATGACATAGTATATTCTAGGTAAAATGAAAAAATCCTAAGTATCATGGTATATTCTAAATGAGATAAAACGATTTAAATGACGTGGCAATTCTAAATGATATGGCATATTTTAAATGACATGGCATGTTATAAATAAAATAACCTAAATGACATGGAATATGATCTAAATGAAAAGAAATGAAATGGAATTAAAATAATGCTAACATATAATATGCATGAAAATACTAATAAAAATAATAATGCATGAACATAGTATAAGCTAAACAATGTGACAAAAATAACTAGATAAAAAGCATAGGATATCATGAAACATTAAAAATCATAAGGCAAATAAATATAAGTTCATAAAATGTGAATTAAAATAATAATAATATCACGAAAAATATCGTAGCAAAAATCATACATTTAAAAATATTGCATGAACATGGAAAATGCAATGCATGAAAAATATATTTTTCCTTTAATTAAAGAAATCCGTATATCTAAAAAGATATCCGGCTACCTTAGGAAAATATGTCAAATTATATTTTCTAAAAAAAAAATAAAACTTTGTGATTGTTTGAAAATGATTTGGAATAAAAATTAAAACCCTTACCAAATCCTTATAAAGTGGCTCTAATTTCCTAAGCTTAAAATCCCGGACTTAACTACCCTTAACCCGAGATTTATAAAATCATTTTTTAAAGTTTAAAAAGGCTTAGAAACTACCCTAAGACAGTAGTTAAAGCTTCTAACCAAACCCTCTAAATGCCTTAGCCAAATTCAACCATTATTCCCCTTTTGATTTCAAATCTGCCCGGTTTTGCCACACGATTTTTTAGCCTATTTTTAAAAATTCAAAAAAATCTAAAAGAAATACTGGAGACTCATAACATGTAAATCTACACGATAAAAAATTAGCTTAATTTGTTGATTAAGGATGATTTCCCAGAAAAATTGGAGGCGTTCGAGTACTCGGTGAAGAAAACTGTTTTGTCAAAACACATTTTTTGCCTTTGATAAATTCATTCAAAAACCAAAGTAAAAATTGTTGGAAATCATCCTAAGGACCTAAGGACAGTAGCTAAACATTTTAAAAACCTTGGATTAAATTGGCTAAGTAAAAAAAAAAATCAAAAAGGTAGAATAATCAATTTGACAATTCCTTAATTTTCCACAAGTATGCTCAAGGGAGCATGACTTTGAGCCATTAATTGGCCTAAGTCACAAATCAAGTGGCAATGACATGGAATGCATGAACATACAGCAAATGAAATGTATGAAATGCATGGTCTAAAGGTATAAATGGTAAAGGAAATGCATGACAATTCATGGCGACCTAAATGTCTAGCATGAATTTGCATGGCAATAAAAACTATCCTAACTCTATATGCATGTAATGCTTGATAATGTAAATGTGACTAGGACCTAATATGTTATGAATATGCATGAAAATGAATGTGAACTAAGAACTAAAATGCATATTAATGCATGACAATACCAATGTGAATTAAGACTCAATATGCATGGCAATACCAATATGGCCTAGACCTAAAATGTAATGAACATGCATAGCAATACTATGAACATACAATGACTCATGAAACTAATGTCAATGCTGGAACAAACAGCAACTAATACACAATTTCAAGATATGATAATGCAAAGAATGTTACCTAAACAAAATGCAAATGCATGACAAGGCAAGGGATGCATGAAGAGGCATTTGATCACATGAGACTTTAATGCAATCCTATTTAGTAAATGACATAAGTACATGACAAATCATATTAAAATGCATAATGTCATGACATTTTCAATAGCATATAACATACCAAAATCAAAATGCTCAAGCTCATGGCATGGAAATGCAAACAAGTGAAGAAACAAAAGGAAAATGCACGTGCAAGGCAAACAAACATGGGATTGCCGAATGGTCATGGATCAAAATGATGGCATTTTTATCATAGCATTTTCATAAGCACATGGCATACTAAAATCAGAATATGAAAGTTCATGGCATGGAGATGCAAACAAGTTAAGAAGCAAAAGAAAAATACACATGCAATGCATACAAAATGGAATGGCCGAATGGTCATGAAACAAAACCATGAAAATGCAAACATGTAAGACATAATACATAAAAACAAAATGCACAACATGAGCATATGAACAACAATGGCCGAATATGCAAGGATGCAATATCAAGCATGGAAATGAAACATATAAGTAAATATAGCATAGAAAATAATGTAAAGAACATATATACAAAAGATTTAACATAGACATGTAAAACAAATAACAAACAAAACTATAAGTAGAACAAAGAAAGTTAAGCTCCATGGCTATTATCAAATGGGCATAGCCTCTCACCAAACCATAATCACTTTGTCTTGTCAAGATCATGAAGCCTTTCAAACTCAATAAAACAAAATATAAACCATGTAAAACAGAAAATAAGGTGAGCTTCATGGTAGGTAAAAATGGGCATAGCCTATCTCCTAACCATGGTCACTTGGTCTAGCCAAGATCATGTAGCCATTTCAAGTCTATGTTATAAACCAGAGAAAATCAAAGAAGCGGGTTCGGGAGTCGGTTCCGTGAGGGGAAGGATTAGCACCCCCACAACGCCCATATAAATCGGTACCTTATTAATCGTGTGTTATCTCAAGTCTCGGTAAAAAGTTGGTTTTCAATTTAGTATTTCAAGTTAATTCCCAATTTTAAGAAAAATAATTCCATTTTTTTATTGAAAATGATCCGGAGTTTATTAATTCAAAATTTTTCTATATTCCCCGACAAAATCGGCAAAATATAGAAATTTTTATTCATTTGATAAACTTTCCGAATCATTCTCGTTTTTTTTTTAAAGAAAGATATTCCTTTATTAATGATAATTAATGATATTCCCTCCAGCAAACCCGGTAGATAACTCATGAATTATTTTAACTCGAGAATATCTTTATTATTATTATTTTTGAAAATCATTATCTTTTTCAAAATATTTAAAAATATGAACATGAACATGTATGACATAAATAAAATGACATGGCAAATCTATTTAATGTAATGCAACCTAAATGATATGACATAATTCAAATGACATAGTATATTCTAGGTAAAATGAAAAAATCCTAAGTATCATGGTATATTCTAAATGAGATAAAATGATTTAAATGACGTGACAATTCTAAATGATATGGCATATTTTAAATGACATGGCATTTTATAAATAAAATAACCTAAATGACGTGGCAATTCTAAATGATATGGCATATTTTAAATGACATGACATGTTATAAATAAAATAACCTAAATGACATGGAATATGATCTAAATGACAAGAAATGACATGGAATTAAAATAATGCTAACATATAATATGCATGAAAATACTAATAAAAATAATAATACATGAACATAGTATATGCTAAACAATGTGACAAAAATAACTAGATAAAAAGCATAGGATATCATGAAACATTAAAAATCATATGGCAATTAAATATAAGTTCATAAAATATGAATTAAAATAATAATAATATCATGGAAAATATCATAGCAAAAATCATACATTTAAATAAAATGCATGAACATGGAAAATGCAATGCATGAAAAATGTATTTTTTCCTTTAATTATAGAAATCCGTATATCTAAAAAGATATCCAGATACCTTAGGAAAATATGTCAAATTAGATTTTCTAAAAAAAACAAAACTTTGTGAATGTTTCAAAATAATTTAGAGAAAAATTTGAATAAAAATTAAAACCCTTACCAAACCCTTTTAAAGTGGCTCTAACTTCCTAAGTTTAAAATCCCGAACTTAACTACCCTTAACCCGAGATTTATAAAATCATTTTTTAAAGTTTAAAAAGGCTTAGAAACTACCCTAAGACAGTAGCTAAAGCTTCTAACCAACCCCCTCTAAATGCCTTAGCCAAATTCAACCATTATTCCCCTTTTGATTTCAAATCTGCCCGGTTTTGCCACACGATTTTTTAGCCTATTTTTAAAAATTCAAAAAATCGAAAAGAAATACTGGAGACTCATAACATGTAAATATACACGATAAAAATTGTCTTAATTTTTTGATTAAAGATGTTTGCCCAGAAAAATTGGAGACGTTCGAGTACTCGGTGAAAAAAACTGTTTTGTCAAAACACATTTTTTGCCTTTGATAAATTCATTCAAAAACCAAAGTAGAAATTGTTGGAAATCATCCTAAAGACCTAAGGACAGTAGCTAAAAATTTTAAAAACCTTGGACAAAATTGGCTAAGTAAAAAAAAAATATATTCACAAAGGTAGAATTATCAATTTGACAATTCCTTAATTTTCCACAAGTATGCTCAAGGGAGCATGACTTTGAGCCATTAATTGGCCTAAGTCACAAATAAAGTGGCAATGACATGGAATGCATGAACATACAGCAAATGAAATGTATGAAATGCATGGTCTAAAGGTATAAATGGTAAAGTAAATGCATGACAATTCATGGCGACCTAAATGCCTAGCATGAATTTGCATGGCAATAAAAACTATCCTAACTCTATATGCATGTAATGCTTGATAACGTAAATGTGACTAGGACCTAATATGTTATGAATATGCATGAAAATGAATGTGAACTAAGACCTAAAATTCATATTAATGCATGACAATACCAATGTGATTTAAGACTCAATATGCATGGCAATACCAATATGGCTAGACCTAAAATGTAATGAACATGCATAGCAATACTATGAACATACAATGACTCATGAAAATAATGTCAATGCTGGAACAAACAGCAACTAATACACAATTTCAAGATATGATAATGCAAAGAATGTTACCTAAACAAAATGCAAATGCATGACAAGGCACGGGATGCATGAAGAGGCCAAATGATCACATGAGACTCTAATGCAATCCTATTTAGTAAATGACATAAGTACATGACAAATCATATTAAAATGCATAATGTCTTGACATTTTCAATAGCATATAACATACCAAAATCAAAATGCACAAGCTCATGGCATGGAAATTCAAACAAATTAAGAAACAAAAGGAAAATGCACGTGCAAGGCAAACAAACATGGGATTGCCGAATGGTCATGGATCAATATGATGGCATTTTTAGAATAGCATTTTCATAAGCACATGGCATACTAAAATCAGAATATGAAAGTTCATGGCATGGAGATGCAAATTAAGAAGCAAAAGAAAAATAGACATGCAAGGCATACAAAATGGAATGGCCGAATGGTCATGAAACAAAACCATGAAAATGCAAACATGTAAGACATAATACATAAAAACAAAATGCACAACATGAGCATGTGAAGAACAATGGTCGAATATGCAAGGTTGCAATATCAAGCATGGAAATGAAACATATAAGTAAATATAGCATAGAAAATAATGTAAAGAACATATATACAAAAGATTTAACATAGACATGCAAAACAAATAACAAACAAAACTAGTAAGTAGAACAAAGAAAGTTAAGCTCCATGGTTAGTATCAAATGGGCATAGCCTCTAACCAAACCATAATAACTTGGTCTTGCCAAGATCATGAAGCCTTTCAAACTCAATAAAACAAAAAATAAACCATGTAGAACAGAAAATAAGGTGAGCTTCATGGTAGGTAAAAATGGGCATAGCCTCTCTCCTAACCATGGTCACTTGGTCTAGCCAAGATCATGTAGCCATTTCAACCTTTTTTGCTTCATATTTTGTAAAAAATTAGAACCTTAGAATACTCTAAAAAACTTGTAAAAATCATTTTCACAACAACATGCAAGGAAGAAAAAAATGAAAAAAGAAAAGGCAAATAAATGTGCCATTTTCGGCCATAGCATGAAACCATAAAAAAAATGTTTTCCACCATTTTAAAGAAGGAGAAGAGATGAAAACATATGTAAACATTAAAAAACTTTATTTCTATGAAAAATGTTGCAGGAAAACATGATAGAAAAATCAAGAAAACACCATGGAAATGAAGAAGAAAGCTAGGCTAGATCTTGGTAGAGATGACTACCTTCAAGCTCTCTATTGAAAACCTTTTTTTTTTCTTTCTTTCAAAAACTTTTTCTTGCCAAATTAGCTACAGTTTCCAGCCAAAAAATTCTAAAAAAATGAAAACATCCTCCTCCCTTTAGCCTTGGCCTAATGGCCCCCTAGCCCTTGGATGGGAATTGCACTTTTTCTCCTCCAATCTTGACCTTTATATCTAGATATTTTGATGACAACATAAAATTGTCATATTGCCAGTTGATAGCAGCCCTTAAGATGTGTACTCAGCCCTTGTAGTAACCTTAGCCATTAGATGCAAAAGAGGACCAATCCCATGCACTCCCTTGCTTGCCCTTTTTGAGTGCCTACCCTTGGATGAGTTGTGCTCTTCCATTCTTGGTCATTGGATGAGGCCAACATAAAAATGACATCTTGTAGATTAAATCCAGCCCTCAACATGTTTACTCAGCCCTTGTAGATGGCCTAAGCCATTGGATGAAAAGAGATGATCCCATGCACTCCCTTGCTCAACCGAATAGATGTAGCACCTTTGGATGAATTGTGCTCATCTTTTTTCTTCTATTCTTGGCCATTAGATGAAGGTTCTTTTATGACAAATAAAAATTTCATTTTGGCATTTAAACTTGGCCATTGGATGGTGCATTCAACTTTCCTACAAGGCACCTAAGCCATTAGATGAAGGGGGGACCATTTGCAAGGTGTTAGTGGTAGCATGTGGCTTGATAGTGACTAGGAAATTAAAATTTTCAGGCTTCCTTCTTCTCCTCTATGTTGGCTGACCAAGGGAATAAAAAATCCCAGTAATTCCTTCTTCTTTCATATTTTCCTCAATTATAAATTTGCCCTTTTTGGTTTCCTTGGTGAAATGACCTTTTTGCCCCTTGAACTTAAATATATAGCGAACGGACTCCAAATTCAAATTTTATTTTTTCAATACTTTTGAAATAATAAAAAATTGAATGCTGGGAGTTTTCAAAATTTTTCGAGTCCATTTGCTATTTATTTCAGATTTATTTCCGAAATTACCCCTTTTATGCACCCGAGGCTTACCATTTTTTAAACGAGCTCCGTATACATATTTTTCTTCAACAATATCTTCCAAATAATTTACAAATGTGATCTGGAAGTTTTCATAATTTTTGGAGCTCATTTTCTATTTTTTCAGGATTTATTTGCTTCAGTTACAGCATAGGGAACCTGGGATTTGGCCATTTTGCGAACAAACTTCGAATCAAGATTTTCTTTTTCCAATATCTTCAAAATGTTTTAAAAATGAGATTTGAAAATTTTCAAAATTTTTGGAACTCGTTTGCTATTTTTTCGGGTTGAATTACTGCATAGGAGACCCGATATTTGGCCATTTTGCAAACGAACTCCGAATCAAGATTTTATTTTTCCAATCTCTTTGAAATGATTTAAGAATGATATTTGCAAATTTTCAGAACTTTTGGAGTTCATATGCTATTTTTCCGGGATTTATCTGCTTGAATTACTACATAGGAGACCCAGTATTTGGCCATTTTGCAAACGAACTCCGAATCAAGATTTTCTTTCGCCAATATCTTCGAAATGATTTAAGAGTGAGATTTACAAATTTTTGGAATTTTTGGAGTTCATATGCTATTTTTCCCATATTTTCCAATTTTGCCCTTTTGCCTCCGAAACCCGGTTTTGCTCAAAACAAGTCCGATTTTCAGATTTTCTTCAAACTGAGCCTTGGGCTATCCTTGTTTAATCATTTATCATCAATTAAAGGCTTTAGATCTTCCAAATTGGGCCATTTCTGTAATTCTTCCAAATTTCATCAAAATTCACCAAAAAACCCTAATCCTCGGTTTTCTTCAGAATTGACTTTTCTATCAGTTTTTCTTCCAAATGGCTTTTCCCTCACCCGTAGTCAGTGATTATCTTTCATTTGAGACCTTCAATTTTGACTAATTTGATCGTTTAAGCACTTTTCCCCAAAATTTTCGAATTAGGGTTTTCTTTCTACTGAATCTCGTAACCCAACTTCCGAACTCCATATCTTTCAATGTAGACCTCGGATTATCAAAATTCTTTCACCGTTTTTCAATTGAACCTCAAATTTTGATTTTAAAAGTGGGTTGACCTTTTTAGTAGTTGACTTTTTTAGGGTTGACTTTTTTCGGGGTTGACTTTTTTGAGTTTGACTTTTTTTGTCTGCTTTCTTAGACCAAGCCTCGGAGTACCACCTGCAGAATGAGAAAAGCCTTTTAGCATTCAGAAACATCAATTTAGGAAGAAAATGTACCTGATTTAGGGGTCCGGACAAAATTAGGTGTCTACAGCTGCCCCTCTTTGGCTATTGCTGAGAATCAGGAATCAGGCAAAGATAAATGAACACTAATTTTGTACGGTTAGTGAAATCACATGTGAAAGAAAGGGAAAGGGGTTTTCGATCATCATCATTTTTTCAGTTTTTCATCATCATTTTTCTTTTTTGTTGAGAAAGCTATAAATTGAAGATTTTCTCCTTAAATTGAATTCCCTGACTAATTAAGGCTCGACCCGTCTTAAGGAAATGGGTTCGATTTCAAAAGAAAAATTGTGCTTGAAGGTCTTAAGAATGGTGCCCGAATGTTTTAAAAATGGTGCCCGAAGGTCTTAAAATGTTGCCCGAAGGTCTTTAATGCCCGAAGGTCTTTAATGCCCGAAGGTCTTTAAAATGGTGCCTGAAAGTTTTTAAAATGGTGGCCGAAGGTCTTTAAAATGGTGCCCGAAGGTCTCAAAAACGGTGCTCGAAGGTCTCAAAAATGGTGCCCGAAGGTTTTTAAAAATGATGTCCAAAGGTCTTTAAAAATGGTGCCCGAAGGTCTTTAAAAAGGTGCCCGAAGGTCTCAAAAATGGTGCCCGAAGGTCTTTAAAAATGGTGCCCGAAGGTCTTTAAAAAGGTGCTCGAAGGTCTTTAAAATAGTGCCCGAAGGTCTTTAAAATAGTGCACGAAGGTCTTTAAAAAGGTGCCCGAAGGTCTTTAAAATGGTGTCCGAAGGTCTTTAAAAATGGTTCCTGAAGGTCTTTAAAAAGGTACCGAAGGTCTTTAAAATGGTGCCCAAAGGTCTTTAAAATGGTGCCCGAAGGTCTTTAAAATGGTGCGCAAAGGTCTTTAAAAATGGTGCCCGAAGGTCTTTAAAATGGTGCCCGAAGGTCTTTAAAAATTTTGTCCGAAGGTCTTTAAAAATGGTGCCCGAAGGTTTTACCCGTGATTAAAATACCTTGACGACGGTCTCAAGGCTCGACTCATTTGATAAAACAGAATGAATTCGATTTAAAACAAAAGGAAATACGTCGACGATGGTCTCAAGGCTCGACTCATTTGATAAAACAGAATGAATTCGATTTAAAAAAAAAAAATGAAATACCTCGAAAGTGGTCTCAAGGCTCGACTTATTTGAGAAGCATAACGAGTTCGATTTAGGAAGCCAAAGTTTTCTTGATTCCTACAATGTTAGCTAAATGCAATGATGAGAATGACATGCTTTGCAAATGCTTATATGTTTCCTGAGGATGAATGCAGTCAAGTGATTGTGTCATGATTTCTAATCCATGGTTTCTTTGAGGTTCACAGATTATCTGTCTTCATGACGGAGTCTTCAATTGTTCACTGATACCCCACTTAAAGAACCCTTTACTCAAGATAATTTGTCAAACAGTCCCAGTTTCTAACTTCACTAAAATTCACAAATTTTTGACTTCATGACGGCGTCTCCAACATATTCATTGTTTTCCTTTACTTGGTGAATTTTCCATTGGGATTAGTGGTTTCCAAACCTTTTCTAATATTTAGATCTATTCCTTAGTAATACCTTTAAACACCTTTTTATAAAAAAAATTTAGGCTTACTAATCATCATTCAATTTAATAACAAACAAAATGCAATTTCAAAAATGTATGAAAGAAAGTATTGTAGACACCTAATTTTGTCCGGACCACTAAACAGGTATGTTTTCTTCCTATATTGATGTTTCTGAGTGTAAAAAGATTTTTTTTCATCCAGCAGGTGGTACTCCGAGACTTAGTTTAAGAGGGCGAGCACAAAAAGTCAAACTTAAAAAAAAAAGTCAACCCCAAAAAAGTCAAACCCGAAAAAGTCAACCCTAGAAAGTCAACTACTAAAAAAGTCAACCCACTTTCAAAATCAAGATTTTAAGTTCAATTGAAAAATGGAGAAATAATTTTGATAATCCGAGGTCTACATTGAAAGATATGGAGTTCGGAAGTTGGGATTTGGAGGTTCAGTAGAAAAGAAACCCTAATCCGAGAAATTTGGGGAAAAGTGCTTAAATGATCAAACTGGTCGAAATTGAAGGTTCCAAATGAAAGATAAGCACTGACTACGGGTAATGGAGAAGTCACTTGCAAGAAAAACCGAAAGAAAAGTCAATCCGGGAGAAAACCGAGAATTAGGGTTTTTAGTGGATTTCGGTGAAATCGGGAAGAATCACAGAAAGGCCCGACTTGGTAAGACTAAAGCCCCCAATGGATGAGGAATGATTAAAAAGGATAGCCCAAGGCTCAGATTGAAGAAAATCTGAAAATCGGACTTGTTTTGAGCAAAACCGGGTTTCGGAGGTTAAATGGGCAAAATTGGAAAAATTTGGGAAAAATAGCAAATGGACTCCGAAAATTCTGAAAAATTTGTCAATCTCATTTTTAAATTGTTTGGAAGAGATTGGCGAAAGAAAATCTTGATTCCGAGTTCTGTTGCAAAATGGCCAAATCCCGGGCTTCTTATGCAATAATTCAAAAAGATAAATCCCGGAAAAATAGCAAATGGGCTCCAAATCTTTTGAAATTTTGCAGATCTCATTTTTAAATTATTTGGAAGAGATTGGCGAAAGAAAATCTTGATTCCGAGTTTGTTTGCAAAATGGCTAAATCCCGAGCCTCCTATGCAGTAATTCAAGCCGATAAATCCCGAAAAAATACCAAATGAGGTCCAAAAATTATGAAAACTTCCAGATCACACTTTTTAATTATTTTGAAGAGATTGGTGAAGAAAAATCTTGATTTGGAGCTCGTTTAAAAAATGGTAAAAAGTAGGGACATAAAAGGACATTTTGGGAAGAAAAAATCCAAATAAATAGCAAACGGACTCGGATAATAGCAAACGGACTCGGATTATTTGGAAGTATTAAAAAAATAAAAATTGAATTTGGAGCCCGTTTGATATTTATTTTGCATCCGGGGGGCAAAATTGTCGTTTCACCCAAGCAACCGAAAAGGGCTTCTTTGGGCCTTTCAAAAATCAGAGCTGGGCTGGAAAAGAGAAGTGCTGGCCCGCCCAAGCCCAAAGGAAGGAGGAAGCTTAGGATTTTTTCAATCAAGTGATTAAAAATCAAGAGTTAAGTTAGAGATTTTCATTTTTGAGCCTAAGTCCCAATCCCACATCCCTTTGTAATGTCAAGCCAAGGAGGTGCTCACCTTATAAATAAGGAGTCTTGGCCTTTGGTTGTGATCACCCACTACCCCTTGTGAGATAGTCTATACACTTGTATTAGGATTATCCGGGTGGTGAGTCATAGTGTTTTTGTTGAGAGGGTTTGTAGCTTAATCCGTTCAAAAGCTACTATGAGGGTTTGTAGCTTAATCCGTTCAAAAGCTACTATGAGGGTTTATAGCTTAATCCGTTCAAAAGCTACTTGTGAGAGGGTTTGTGGCTTAATCCGTTCAAAAGCTACTCTGAGGGTTTGTAGCTTAATCCGTTCAAAAGCTACTCTGAGGGTTTATAGCTTAATCCGTTCAAAAGCTACTTGTGAGAGGGTTTGTGGCTTAATCCGTTCAAAAGCTACTCTGAGGGTTTATAGCTTAATCCGTTCAAAAGCTACTTGGTGAGTTTTCATTTTAAAATAATGTTTCTTGTTCTTCCTTCATTTCCTTTCTTAAGTATATTTTTCTTACATTTTGTTTTTACAATAAACTCACCATGGCCAAATGGCCTACATTATTTATTTTAAGTTGTTGTTTTTGATTCATTTTACCATATTGTTTATGCTATTTTCTTTATTTTTGATGTTTTAAATATTATGTTATTTCATGTTCTTAAGTTATATTTAATTTGGTTGCCTTGTTTGTTGCCATTTATGTCTTAGATATCATGTTTTTGCATTTTTAATTTTCTGTTTTCATGTTGTTTAAATTTGAGCATGTTTTAGAGTTAGCATATTAAGTGTTTGTGAAAATGCTTGTGTGATTCTTTGCATGATTCTTGTTTTATATCTTAGTGAGCATGTTTTAGATTTGGTATATTAGGTGTTTGTGAAAATGCTTGTGTGATTTTTGTGTTATGACTTAGTTTTTCATGCTAGCATACCAAGTGTTTGTGAAAATGCCATGCTTGTTGGAGCTTGGGGCCATTTGGCTACTCCATGTGTTTTGCATTGTGTGTTGTATTTTTGTCATGCTAGTTGTTAGGTTTTTGCATTTGCATGATATTTGGTTGGATTTTTGAATTAAGCATGCCTTGTGTTTGTGAAAATGCCATGCATGTCTTAGGTCTAGGTTACATTAAATGTCATGCAAGTTCATGTTAGGTCTAGGCCATATTATTTGTGTCATGCATTTTCCTTACATTTAGGTTTAGATCCATGCATTTCATGCATTATGTTTGCTGCATTGTTTCATGCATTTCATGTTCATGCCACTTGAATGATGACTTGAGCCAATTGATGGTTCAAAGTCATGCTCTCTTGAGCACACTTGTGGAAAATTAAGTTTGTCAAATTGATTATTCTACCTTTGTGATTTTTTTTACTTAGCCAATTTTTATCTAACTTTCAAAAAGTCCTAGCTACTGTCTTCAAGTCATTCTATGAGTTTCAAATATTTTTATTTTGGTTTTTAAATGATTTTATCAAAGACAAAAAAAATGTGTTGGCAAAGCAGTTTTTTTCCACCCAAAACTTGTACATCTCCGATTTTTCTGGGAATTCATCTTTGATCAGAAAATTAAGTCGATTTTTTCACGTGTATTTTTACATGTCCTGAGTCTCCAATAATTTTTTCAGAATTTTTGGAATTTTTAAAAATAGGGTAAAAAATCATGGATTAAAACTGGACAGTGAAGTCAGAATTGAATTTAAAGAAAAACAAAGCAGTTTTTTCTCCTCCAAGAACTCGTACATCTCTGGTTTTTCTGGGAATTCATCTTTGATCAAAAAATTAATCCAATTTTTTCTCGTGTAGTTTTACATGTCCTGAGTCTCCAGTATTGTTTTTAGAATTTTTGGTATTTTTAAAAATAGGGTAAAAAATCGTGGATTAAAACTGGACAGTGGAGTCAGAATTGAATTTAAAGAAAAACCATTTTTCTGTTTTGGTTAATTTACTTAGAGTGGGCTGATTAGGAGGGTTAGCTACTGACTTAGGGTGATTTCTAAGCCTTTTAAACTCTAAAAATGGTTTTTCAAATCCCGGGTTAAGGGTAGTCAAGTCCGGATTTTTTAAACTTAGGAAATTAGAACCATTTAAAAATTTTTAGCCCAGTTTTTATTGTTAATTCAAGCTTTTCAAAATTGTTTTCAAACAATCACAAAGTATTTTGGTTTTAGAATATTTAATTTGACATATTTTCCTAAGGTAGCCTGATATCTTTTTAGATATACGGATTTCCTTAATTAAAGGAAAAAAATACATTTCATGCATTGCATTTTTATTTTCGTGCATATTATATGATAGCATTATTTTATTCCATGTCATTTAAATTATATGCCATACCATTCATATTTGTCATGTCATTTAGGTTGCATTATATTATTTAGACTTTACTATGTCATTTTATTTATGTCATGCATATACATATTCATTTATTTTAAATGTTTGCAAAAGATAATGGTTTTCAATAAAAATAAAGATATTCCCGAGTTAAAATAATTCATGAGTTCTCTACCGGGTTTGCTGGAGGGAATATCATCGATTATCATTAATGAAGGAATATCCTTCTTTCAAAAAAGAGAATGATTCGGAAAGTTTTCCAAAACTAATAAAAATTTCTATATTTTACCACGTTTGTTGGGGAATATAGGAAAATTTTGAATTTATAAATTCCGGATCATTTTCAATAAAAAATGGAATTATTTTTAAATTGTGAATTAACTTGAAATACTAAATTTAAAACCAACTTTTTACCGAGACTTGAGATAACACACGATTAATAAGGTACCGATTTATACGGGCGTTGTGGGGGTGCTAATCCTTCCCCACACGTAACCGACTCCCGAACCCGCTTCTTTGATTTCTCTGGTTTAAAACGCAGACTTGAAATTGGTTTTTAAAATGTTTTAATTAATTTTTAAAATATTTTATAAAACCGGTTTTAATAGGTGGCCGATCACACCTAGCTAAAAAAGATTGGTGGCGACTCCATGTCTTTTTTAAGGTCATTTTCAAAACCTTCATTTTTCTAGAGGAATTAAGTCGACTTTTCCTCGGTTTTTTTTAATGTCACGCTTAACGAATAATAAAGTCTTGCGATGAGACGTCGTTATTTTTTAGGTTGCGACAGCTTGGCGACTCCGCTGGGGACATATTAGAGAGTCAGGCCTAGAATTTAGTCGTGTGTTATCAAAGTCTCGGTTTTGTTGGTTTAATTGGTATTTAATTTTAATTCCCACATTTTTTTAATAAGAAGAATTTTGAAAATAATAAAATGTTTTTAAATATGTTCATACTCATGTGCATGCATTTTATTTTTGTTCTCTAGTTATTTAAGGTTGTATATTATAATTGTTTGTCGGTTAATGCGTTACACTATTCTTGAATGTTTTAATTGCTAGGGCATTTAGAATAAAGTTTGTAGAATAGGTAGTGAAAGGTTTGATATTCCTCCACACACACTACACGTGCATTTGCATAACATGAATCCTCTACCCGGGTTCCGTCCTTTTAAGTGGAAGTAAAGTAACTAAGCCTTCGTGATTGATCCTCCGTATGGGCTAGTGAAACACTTTCGGAGTATAAAGTACCTAATGCCTTCGTGATGATCCTCCGCATGGGCATAGGAAAATATACTCTAACGAATTGAACCCGCTTTTATCGGGGTGCCTTACTAGCCTTCACCGGCGACAGTGAGGAACAATTCGGGGCCTTAGAATCGATTCACCCTCATATAGTGAACCTAGGCGAAGCCATCCCGAATTTCCGTTAGATATACCGAAAATAGGAACACATGGAGGGACATTTCTAAACTTTTTGTTACCTATTTTACACTCCGAATAAGTATGGTAGATCGGGCAACGATGTACGTACATCGCCCGTAATAAATGTGATACTCCGCCTCGATGGCATCGTGATGCCTAAATAAGCAGATATTGCTGTGGCAGATGTTCATTAGCTGTTTTTAAAAAAAAAAAAAAAATCTTTTTTCAAGCATTTTTGCATGTTGCACATTTCATGCATGTGTGAATAGAGCATGTACATTTTTGGTTGTGTTATTGATCTCATTCTTTGCAATAAACAGTTGGTAATTTCATTTGATGATTTCATAAAACCGGTAGTGTCACATGAACATTTGCATATGGTACCATAGTGGGATCCACCCTGAAATTCTTTTGAAAAGAATGTGATTGGTTTTTCATAAATAAAAAAAAAACACAAAAAAAAGCATGTAAAAAAAATCATAAATTTGGAGGCAATCTTGCATAATGAGATTTTTGTATAATCAAGATTTAGGTCCCACCAATTTCGTGTAATCATTGATTTCTTTGTATATACCTTTGTGTTAATTCATTTATTTTTGCATGTATCATTTTGACATCATGTTATAGTCATAGCATACATGGTCATTCATTGTTAGGACACGTTTATGACATGCATAGTCATTATCTGTATATACCTGGCATTAGATTGCATCCATAGCATACATAGTCATCATAATTTCTCTGTATATGTTCATGCATTAATCATCAATTATTCATGCACATAGGAATAGAGCGTGTACATTCATAATCTTAATCTCATGACATTTTCATTTGCATGAAAGGGGTTCGAGATATGAGGAATGAATCGGAGGAACGATTGGGTGCTTTGGAACGCAATCAAGATGAATATGGACATGAAATCCGAGAGGTGAAGGAACAACTTGCCAAATTGCTGAAAATGGTTGAGGATATGGGTAACAGTAAAGGTGAACTTTCTCAGGGCTTCGCATCATCTTCGGATCAACCAAAACCATTAGGTCCAGAACATACAATCCTTGCTGGATCCTGCACTTGTCAATGCCACAAAGGTTGCAATCCTGATGAAATTGTGGACAAAATCATGAAAATAATTAAACCTGAAAGCCTGATACCAAAGACAGAAACCTCGAATCCAGTACCATACCTGCAAACTGTTCTAGGTCCAAACCAGTATCCCCACCCTACTATGGTCCAATCGTCCATTGGGACGACCACTACGGGATTCCTGAATCCCACTCCATCGTTACCAACTACCAGTTCATACTATTTCCCTCATCAATCACCTTATCCAGTACCTGGGATAGGAACCTCGAGCTATGTACAACCTCCAAAGGCCCCGTGTCCAAATCCATACCCTTACCATGCTGTTCCGCCACATCCCCATGTAAACACTCCGGTTCGAACCTTAGTGCTACCACCAAGTGCCCCAACTCCTAGGCCATGTGTGACTAAGAAACGATCCCAGAATAAGACCCAAATGCATTTTGATCCCATTCCAATCAGCTACCAAGAGCTCCTCCCTATACTGATCCAAAATCACATGGTTGCCTGTGTCCCATTGAAACCCCTGTTACCACCATATCCAATGTGGTATAATCCAAATGAAAGATGTGATTATCACTGTGGAATTGTTGGCCATAGCATCGAAGATTGTATAGCAGTCAAAAGGAAAGTGCAAGCTCTCATAGATGCCAAGTGGTTGGATCCAACGACACTGATTGATAAAGGACTGGGAAAACGCCATTAGGATTGGGAGATTTACAGCATTGAGGTGGAAAAACTTCGGTCTTATATGATGTAATAGGATTTCACTTTTTCAGTAGCCGGCTCTTATAGCCTTAGGATGCTAGGAAGAATAAAGTGCTTGTAAAGACAGTTTTAACTACTGCTCAAATTTTGTAAAACATGGTTTATACCATTGTGAACATTGATATGGGAATGAATTGAGTATGCTTCAAATTTATAAGATGTTGATGATTAAGTTCCTCCGATTCTCATTTCCTCCGTGATATCTTCCCCTTTGCATTTTGCATCCCATCAATTATTTGTCAGGTTGCATTCATAACAAACATAGTCAGCATAATTTCTTTGTATATGTTCATGCATTAATTTGCTTATTACATACATCATGTTAGCATTAGGTCGCATTCATGACACACATGGTTAGCATGATTTTCTTTGTATATACTCTATATCAATCATTCATTGTTTGCATGTATCATAATTGACAGCGTGTTGCATTCATAGGATATATGATCATTCATTGGGAAACATGCTAAAATGCACATGATCAGTCATTGCATATATCCATGTGTTGATTTGTTTATTCTTTGTTTGCAACATGTTGGCATTGTGATTGCATTTATCACATATATGGTCAGCATGTTTCCATTGTACATATCCATACATCATATTGTTTAGGCTTCACATGCATCAAATTGCATTCATGGCTCATTCATCATGACATACATTTGGGGGAAATAAAATAGAAGTTGGCTTGGCTTTAGGAGTCTTTGAAAGAATTTCCATTTCAAATCAGAAGAAGTACTGAGTACACTTTTAATACAGGCTGGTGCTATGGAGGATGAACAAGTTGCCCGAATGGAAAAAATGGAAAGGGAACAGAGAGAATTGCGAGAACAGCTAGCAAAATCTCAAGCAGAATCTAAGGATCAGATGACTAAACTGATGGAGCTAATGTCTGCTGTAATCAAGGGAAAAGGATACACCGAAAACTTTGTCGCCGGAGAAGGGTTAGAGGTACAAAAGGGCCAAGATGAGGTCGCAATAAGTGATGCCCAGAACACTGTTAACCCCGTCAATGTCCTAAACTCAGATGATCCAGCTGAACAGGCAAAGTTGAAAAGGGTTGCAGTAAATGAGGTTGAGCTGGCAGATTCCCAAGGGAAATATCAATTGTTAGATGAAAGGCTCCGGGCAGTAGAAAGTACTAATGTATTTGGGAGTTTGGATGCGAAAGAACGATGTTTGGTCTTCGATTTAGTCATTCCTCCTAAGTTCAAGATCCCTGACTTTGTGAAATATGACGGGACAACCGATCCATTAGCCCACATCACTATGTTCTGCCGAAAGATGACAAGTCAGATAGATAATGATAAGCTTTTGATTCACTGCTTTCAGGATAGCCTCAGCGGGTCCGCAATTAGGTGGTATAGTCAGTTGAGCAAGGATCAGATTCGCTCTTGGAATGATTTGGCTAGGGCTTTTCAAACCAGTACAAGCATATGACCGACAGGACACTTGATCGTCTCACTTTGCAAAATATGGAGAAAAGAGCTACTGAGAGCTTCAAAGAATATGCACAACGGTGGATGAGCCTGGCTGCCCAAGTACAACCGCCCTTGACACAAAAGGAAATCACTATCCTTTTTGTGAATACACTGCAGGCCCCGTACTATGACAGACTCGTCGGCAATGCTTCGAAGAATTTTGCGGACATGGTAATTTCAGGGGAGATGATTGAGAATGCTATCAAGAATGGGAAACTTGAAAGAGAAGGAACATCCAATACCGAGAGAAATAAGGCACCAAGAAAGAAAGAGGAAGATGTCCAAACTATGGAAGATTTCATCCCATATTCCCAATTTCCCTCATACCAATCATGTTACCCTACTGAGGTATCTCCAAGCCTTTATCCTTACCTACCTACCCAAACACCTAATCCTATACCAGCCCTTGCAACAAGGCCTACTTCTAGAAAACGATCGCGAGAAAATCAAGAAAGAATTCCAATCCCCATCCCTGACCTACTGCCATTACTAATAAGGAATCAGTACCTTACCCCGGTACCTTTGAAAATAGCTCTGAATCCATCAGCAAGAAGTTATGACCCTGACAGCAAGTGTGATTATCACCTAGGGGTAGTTGGGCATTCAACTGAAAAATGCAGACAACTGAAGGAAAGGATTGAAAGTCTTATCCGTGATGGTATTTTGACTCCGGAGCTTATCGATCAATGGAAGGCCACTTAGCCCTAAATCAATTTCTTTCAGGGTTTTAGGGGGAGAATTACTACCTTTGAAGGATGTCAATAGGAGCATTTTTGACGCATGTAGTTTTATACATTGTGATGATGAAAGCACTTGTCTCATGTTAACATCTACATGAATTAAATGAATTTTAAATGCTTTGTGTTTGTTGTGTTTCAACAATAACTTGAATTTGCAAAAACAAGCATTAAGGAATTTTTAGTGATGGATAGTCTCAAGAAGATTGATGATCAGTGTTACAAATGACCCAATACCTTCTCCATTCTCTTTAGGTTTTCCTAAGCCTAAATCTCTTAAACCAAGAGCACTTGAAAGACCTAATGCTTCAAGGGATATGAATGATTTGACTTCATAGAAATATTGTCATCACAGAATAAGCAAAGACTTAGATCTTAGTCTAGGCTATGAACAAAGGAACGAACTTTTTGAAAATTTTCAAATTCCTTGAAAATCAAACAAATGAGACATTCTTTCAAGAATCCAGATTTTGATAATTTGGTGTGTGTCAAGATTGTGCTAAAACCATTCATGACCTTTCCCAATAACCACAAAACACTAATTGCCCAAACATCACTTCATGATTGACATCCTGGGGCACAATGATTAAACTAGATTATCACTTGTCCCAGAGAAAACCCGTTTTTGGGTCATATTTTCCTTATCTCTTCAAAAAAACTCAGATTGGAAACTCAGCCTTTTCAAAATGGACCTAGACTTGCTATGTTCCTCGTTGATACAGATTCTCATGGTTAATCAAATTGGGGCATCATATATGGAAATGATGGATACATGGTAAAGAAGGATGGGCTAATGCATGAATCATTGGGGGATGCGACGAAAAAAAAAAAAAGAAAAAAAAAGAAAAATCGTGATATCATGCATGTGAGAATTCGGATGATTCCAAAGTGCAAAATGAAATTCTGAATATCTATTTCCCCTGGGGATTGCTTTTCAATGTGAATATTTGTGCTTGACATGAGAAATGGCCATCTTTCATATCCCCTTTCACAAAAAGAAATTATCCATAGTCACCCCTTTTGAGCCAAAAGAATTCTTTCTTCTTTGAACCCTGATCAAGGATTACCCTCTACACTGGGGGGCAAATGCGAGGAAAGATCTTTTCAAAGATCATTGAGAAATGAGTGATAGCTCAAGGACAGACACAAAGCAAATGGAGCCCCGAATAAATACGGGCTCACTCTATCAAAGAAAAAAGAAGAGGAAAAGATGACGAAATGAAAGCCAAGAAAAACAAACAAAAAACACAATAAAAAAATGTGTATGAAAGACATGGCAAATTGAAAGCCAAAAGCAAGGAAGAAAAAGAGCAAAGTCAAAAGGAAAGAAATGTCCAAGAAGGGACAAATGCTTCAAAGAGAATCCTCCTCAAGAAATGATCCTTGATCTGATTACCCTCAAACACATATTTTGGGCCTATTTATCCTTTCTTTCTGAACCCTGAGCTATGGCCTACATTATATGCTTTAAAAGTCCATTTTGATCAAGCATGAATATTTAATTTGAAAGGTTTTCCTCAGATTTTATCCCATTTCATCGAATTATCATTTCACTAAGGAAGAATTTAGAATTCTCAAGTGCATGGTAAAACAATGAACCAAAAAAAAAAGAGAAAAATTGAAAAGAATGGGACTCTAGGGCGAAAACCCAAAAAAACGGGCGGTCTAGAGTAGAATGGGAATTTTCGATCCCATCGATGATAGTGCCGATACCCCAAAAGAAAAGATCTTATTAAAGGAGTGGTCATCGAGGAACATCTAGGAATTCCTGAACCCCCCAAATTGTCAGCTCTCATTCGGAGGATTGTCTTCAAAAACTGAAACTTTGTTCCCAAGATTAAACTTTCCGGTTTAAACATCCCAGCCAATCTTGACGCTTGTCAAAATGCCTTGATACGGAAACAAAAAAGAATGTTGAATTTGCTGGGTTCTCAATGAATTCATGATTTATAAAACATGTTCCATTTGTGAGCCTAGAAGGGATATACATTTTTGTCATGAAGTTTTCCTGGAAAAGCCAGAATCTTGTTATACCAAGCCTTGCCAATGCGAGTTGAAAAAACCCAGATTGATACTTAGAGAAATTTCTAACAATGATCATCAGTCTTCAAAATATTTGTACATCACACATTGTGGGGATAATATTTTTCGTTCAGAAGTTTTCAAAATGAGAAAACAAATAAAGATATTTTTGAAATACCCATTCTGATGTTGACATGAGACAAGGATTTTTCTAACTCAAAGGTGTAGAACTGCCAGAATAGGTCCTGACTTCCAGATATGAGAAGAAGAAATCGAACCCAGTTCAGATCTCTGTTGATGAAAGTTTGAAAATTGTTGGGGCAAAGAGAATAGCCAAAATGAATTGAAGATATACTCTGATTTGAAGAGGAAAAATGAATTTGAAAGGCTAAGCCAAAGTCTAGAAAAACAGCCGGGGGCACTTGCATCACTCATGAGCACTCATCTCTTTATCGAGCTTTTGCATCTACACAGTGTCGGCAAGCATTTGCATCATTCATGAGTATTTGCATTGGCACTATTCCATAAGCATCTGCATTTTACCTTTACATTTACAATTCTTCATGGAATTCGTATTTGTGTCATCTCAAACAATTGCATCATTTCTAGAATCATTGCATTTTCGTTAATGTGTGGTAATTGTAGTTACACCATTCATAAACCAGTTACATGAACAGAATTAGTAGAGGCATCTGCATCATGAAACATGGGCATCAATCCAAGTCATTTACATTTGCATTAAAGACATTTGCACCAGTTTAAGTCATTTCGTATCTTATTCAACATATGCATTTGCATCAAAAAGCATTAGCATCTTCTCAAAATCTTTAGGTTAATTTTCAACAATTCTTCAGCACCATTTTTAAGACCTCCGGGCATAATTCATAGGTAAGACCTCCGGGCAACATCTTTAAGACCTCCGGGCATAACTTTTTTCAGGGGTAAGGCCTCCGGGCACTATTCTTAAGACCTCCGGGCATCATTTTTAAAGTCGCATACAGCGCATTTTTTTCAAATCACGGGTAAGGCCTCCGGGCACCATTCTTAAGACCTCCGGGCATCATTTTTAAAGTCGCATACAGCGCATTTCTTCCAAATTATGGGTAACGCCTCCGGGCACCATTCTTAAGACCTCCGGGCATCATTTTTAAAGTCGCATACAGCGCATTTCTTCCAAATTATGGGTAAAGCCTCCGGGCACCATTCTTAAGACCTCCAGGCATCATTTTTAAAGTCGCATACAGCGCATTTTTTTCAAATCACGGGTAAGGCCTCCGGGCACCATTCTTAAGACCTCCGGGCATCATTTTTGAAGTCGCATACAGCGCATTTCTTCCAAATCACGGGTAAGGCCTCCGGCACCATTCTTAAGACCTCCGGGCATCATTTTTAAAGTCGCATACAGCGTATTTCTTCCAAATTATGGGTAAGGCCTCCGGGCACCATTCTTAAGACCTCCGGGCATCATTTTTAAAGTCGCATACAGCGCATTTTTTTCAAATCACGGGTAAGGCCTCCGGGCACCATTCTTAAGACCTCCGGGCATCATTTTTAAAGTCGCATACAGCGCATTTCTTCCAAATCACGGGTAAGGCCTCCGGGCACCATTCTTAAGACATCCGGGCATCATTTTTAAAGTCGCATACAGCGCATTTTTTTCAAATCACGGGTAAGGCCTCCGAACACCATTCTTAAGACCTCCGGGCATCATTTTTAAAGTCGCATACAGCGCATTTCTTCCAAATCACGGGTAAGGCCTCCGGGCACCATTCTTAAGACCTCCGGGCATCATTTTTAAAGTCGCATACAGCGCATTTCTTCCAAATTATGGGTAAGGCCTCCGGGCACCATTCTTAAGACCTCCGGGCATCATTTTTAAAGTCGCTTACAGCGCATTTCTTCCAAATCACGGGTAAGGCCTCCGGGCACCATTCGGTAAGGCCTCCGGGCACCATTCTTAAGACCTCCGGGCATCATTTTTAAAGTCGCATACATCGCATTTCTTCCAAATCACGGGTAAGGCCTCCGGGCACCATTCTTAAGACCTTCGGGCATCATTTTTAAAGTCGCATACAGCGCATTTTTTTCAAATCACAGGTAAGGCCTCCGGGCACCATTCTTAAGACCTCCGGGCATCATTTTTAAAGTCGCATACAGCGCATAATTTTTCAAATCACAGGTAAGACCTCCGGGCAACATCTTTAAGACCTCCGAGCATAACTTTTTTTAGGGGTAAGACCTCCGGGCACCAATTTTTAAGACCTCCGGGCACCATTTTAAGACCTTCGGGCACCAATTTTAAAGCCCTTCGAGCATAAATTTTTCTTTTGAAAATCGAATTCGTTTCCTTAAGACGAATCGAGCCTTGTTTAGGCAGGGAATTCAATTTAAGGACAAAACCTTCAATTTATTGTTTAAAAAAAATATAATAAAAAAAATGAAAAAAGAGAAAATAGAAAAAAGGAAAAAAGAAAAAAAGAAAAAAGAAGAAAAAAATGAAAAATAGAAAATGAAAAAATGAAAATGAAAAAGAAACCCCTTTCCCTTTCCTTCACATGTGATGTCACTGACCGTACAAAATTAGTGTCGGTTTATCTTTGCCTGATTCCTGATTCTCAGCAATAGCCAAAGAGGGGCAGCTGTAGACACATAATTTTGTCCGGACCACTAAACAGGTATGTTTTCTTCCTATATTGATGTTTCCGAGTGTAAAAAGACTTTTTTCATCCTGCAGGTGGTACTCCGAGACTTAGTTTAAGAGGGCGAGCACAAAAAGTCAAACTTAAAAAAAAAAAGTCAACCCCGAAAAAGTCAAACTCGAAAAAGTCAACCCTAGAAAGTCAACTACTGAAAAAGTCAACCCACTTTCAAAATCAAGATTTTAAGTTCAATTGAAAAATGGAGAAAGAATTTTGATAATCCGAGGTCTACATTGAGAGATATGGAGTTCGGAAGTTGGGATTTGGAGGTTCAGTAGAAAAGAAACCCTAATCCGAGAAATTTGGGGAAAAGTGCTTAAATGATCAAACTGGTCGAAATTGAAGGTTCCAAATGAAAGATAAGCACTGACTACGGGTAATGGAGAAGTCACTTGCAAGAAAAACCGAAAGAAAAGTCAATCCGGGAGAAAACCGAGAATTAGGGTTTTTAGTGGATTTTGGTGAAATCGGGAAGAATCACAGAAATGGCCCGAGTTGGTAAGACCAAAGCCCCCAATGGATGAGGAATGATTAAAAAGGATGGCCCAAGGCTCAGATTGAAGAAAATCTGAAAATCGGACTTGTTTTGAGCAAAACCGGGTTTCGGAGGTTAAATAGGCAAAATTGGAAAAATTTGGGAAAAATAGCAAATGGACTCCGAAAATTCTGAAAAATTTGTCAATCTCATTTTTAAATTGTTTGGAAGAGATTGGCGAAAGAAAATCTTGATTCCGAGTTCGGTTGCAAAAATGGCCAAATCCCGGGCTTCTTATGCAATAATTCAAAAAGATAAATCCCGGAAAAATAGCAAATGGGCTCCAAATCTTTTGAAATTTTGCAGATCTCATTTTTAAATTATTTGGAAGAGATTGGCGAAAGAAATCTTGATTCCGAGTTCGTTTGCAAAATGGCTAAATCCCGAGTCTCCTATGCAGTAATTCAAGCCGATAAATCCCGAAAAAAATACCAAATGAGCTCCAAAAATTATGAAAACTTCCAGATCATACTTTTTAATTATTTTGAAGAGATTGGTGAAAAAAAATCTTGATTTGGAGCTCGTTTAAAAAATGGTAAAAAGTAGGGACATAAAAGGACATTTTGGGAAGAAAAAATCCAAATAAATAGTAAACGGACTCGGATAATTTTGAAAACTTCCAGAACTCAATATTTTATTATTTTGGAAGTATTAAAAAAATAAAAATTGAATTTGGAGCCCGTTTGATATTTATTTTGCATCCGGGGGGCAAAATGGTCGTTTCACCCAAGCAACCGAAAAGGGCTTCTTTGGGCCTTTCAAAAATCAGAGCTGGGCTGGAAAAGAGAAGTGCTGGCCTGCCCAAGCCCAAAGGAAGGAGGAAGCTTAGGATTTTTTCAATCAAGTGATTAAAAATCAAGAGTTAAGTTAGAGATTTTCATTTTTGAGCCTAAGTCCCAATCCCACATCCCTTTGTAATGTCAAGCCAAGGAGGTGCTCACCTTATAAATAAGGAGTCTTGGCCTTTGGTTGAGATCACCCACTACCCCTTGTGAGATAGTCTATACACTTGTATTAGGATTATCCGGGTGGTGAGTCATAGTGTTTTTGTTGAGAGGGTTTGTAGCTTAATCCGTTCAAAAGCTACTCTGAGGGTTTGTAGCTTAATCCGTTCAAAAGCTACTCTGAGGGTTTATAGCTTAATCCGTTCAAAAGCTACTTGTGAGAGGGTTTGTGGCTTAATCCGTTCAAAAGCTACTCTGAGGGTTTGTAGCTTAATCCGTTCAAAAGCTACTCTGAGGGTTTATAGCTTAATCCGTTCAAAAGCTACTTGTGAGAGGGTTTGTGGCTTAATCCGTTCAAAAGCTACTCTGAGGGTTTATAGCTTAATCCGTTCAAAAGCTACTTGGTGAGTTTTCATTTTTAAATAATGTTTCTTGTTCTTCCTTCATTTCCTTTCATAAGTATATTTTTCTTACATTTTGTTTTTACAATAAACTCACCATGGCCAAATGGCCTACATTATTTATTTTAAGTTGTTGTTTTTGATTCATTTTACCATATTGTTTATGCTATTTTCTTTATTTTTGATGTTTTAAATATTATGTTATTTCATGTTCTTAAGTTATATTTAATTTGGTTGCCTTGTTTGTTGCCATTTATGTCTTAGATATCATGTTTTTGCATTTTTAATTTTCTGTTTTCATGTTGTTTAAATTTGAGCATGTTTTAGAGTTAGCATATTAAGTGTTTGTGAAAATGCTTGTGTGATTCTTTGCATGATTCTTGTTTTATATCTTAGTGAGCATGTTTTAGATTTGGTATATTAGGTGTTTGTGAAAATGCTTGTGTGATTTTTGTGTTATGACTTAGTTTTTCATGCTAGCATACCAAGTGTTTGTGAAAATGCCATGCTTGTTGGAGCTTGGGGCCATTTGGCTACTCCATGTGTTTTGCATTGTGTGTTGTATTTTTGTCATGCTAGTTGTTAGGTTTTTGCATTTGCATGATATTTGGTTGGATTTTTGAATTAAGCATGCCTTGTGTTTGTGAAAATGCCATGCATGTCTTAGGTCTAGGTTACATTAAATGTCATGCAAGTTCATGTTAGGTCTAGGCCATATTATTTGTGTCATGCATTTTCCTTACATTTAGGTTTAGATCCATGCATTTCATGCATTATGTTTGCTGCATTGTTTCATGCATTTCATGTTCATGCCACTTGAATAATGACTTGAGCCAATTGATGGTTCAAAGTCATGCTCTCTTGAGCACACTTGTGGAAAATTAAGTTTGTCAAATTGATTATTCTACCTTTGTGATTTTTTTTACTTAGCCAATTTTTATCTAACTTTCAAAAAGTCCTAGCTACTGTCTTCAAGTCATTCTATGAGTTTCAAATATTTTTATTTTGGTTTTTAAATGATTTTATCAAAGACAAAAAAAATGTGTTGGCAAAGCAGTTTTTTTCCACCCAAAACTCGTACATATCCGATTTTTCTGGGAATTCATCTTTGATCAGAAAATTAAGTCGATTTTTTCACGTGTATTTTTACATGTCCTGAGTCTCCAATAATTTTTTCAGAATTTTTGGAATTTTTAAAAATAGGGTAAAAAATCATGGATTAAAACTGGACAGTGAAGTCAGAATTGAATTTAAAGAAAAACAAAGCAGTTTTTTCTCCTCCAAAAACTCGTACATCTCTGGTTTTTCTGGGAATTCATCTTTGATCAAAAAATTAATCCAATTTTTTCTCGTGTAGTTTTACATGTCCTGAGTCTCCAGTATTGTTTTTAGAATTTTTGGTATTTTTAAAAATAGGGTAAAAAATCGTGGATTAAAACTGGACAGTGGAGTCAGAATTGAATTTAAAGAAAAACCATTTTTCTGTTTTGGTTAATTTACTTAGAGTGGGCTGATTAGGAGGGTTAGCTACTGACTTAAGGTGATTTCTAAGCCTTTTAAACTGTAAAAATGGTTTTTCAAATCCCGGGTTAAGGGTAGTCAAGTCCGGATTTTTTAAACTTAGGAAATTAGAACCATTTAAAAATTTTTAGCCCAGTTTTTATTGTTAATTCAAGCTTTTCAAAATTGTTTTCAAACAATCACAAAGTATTTTGGTTTTAGAATATTTAATTTGACATATTTTCCTAAGGTAGCCGGATATCTTTTTAGATATACGGATTTCCTTAATTAAAGGAAAAAAATACATTTCATGCATTGCATTTTTATTTTCGTGCATATTATATGATAGCATTATTTTATTCCATGTCATTTAAATTATATGCCATACCATTCATATTTGTCATGTCATTTAGGTTGCATTATATTATTTAGACTTTACTATGTCATTTTATTTATGTCATGCATATACATATTCATTTATTTTAAATGTTTGCAAAAGATAATGGTTTTCAATAAAAATAAAGATATTCCCGAGTTAAAATAATTCATGAGTTCTCTACCGGGTTTGCTGGAGGGAATATCATCGATTATCATTAATAAAGGAATATCTTTCTTTCAAAAAAGAGAATGATTCGGAAAGTTTTCCAAAACTAATAAAAATTTCTATATTTTGCCACGTTTGTTGGGGAATATAGGAAAATTTTGAATTTATAAATTCCGGATCATTTTCAATAAAAAATGTAATTATTTTTAAATTGGGAATTAACTTGAAATACTAAATTTAAAACCAACTTTTTACCGAGACTTGAGATAACACACGATTAATAAGGTACCGATTTATACGGGCGTTGTGGGGGTGCTAATCCTTCCCCACACGTAACCGACTCCCGAACCCGCTTCTTTGATTTCTCTGGTTTAAAACGCAGACTTGAAATTGGTTTTTAAAATGTTTTAATTAATTTTTAAAATATTTTATAAAACCGGTTTTAATAGGTGGCCGATCACACCTAGCTAAAAAAGATTGGTGGCGACTCCATGTCTTTTTTAAGGTCATTTTCAAAACCTTCATTTTTCTAGAGGAATTAAGTCGACTTTTCCTCGGTTTTTTTTAATGTCACGCTTAACGAATAATAAAGTCTTGCGATGAGACGTCGTTATTTTTTAGGTTGCGACAAGTATGAAACAAGTAATTGTAAGAAAAAGGGGTAACAAAAATTTATTGCAACAAAATGTTTTAAAATGATAAAAGTAGATATCAAGGACATAAGAAACAAATGTAAAGTTATAGGTTGTTGGTGCCCCGGATGTGGAATATCTTGGACCTCTCATTTTTCAAATTATCAGAAATTTCTCTTGAACAGTCAATTTACTTGGGTAATTCCTCAGCTTTCGTAGTTACGTCAGACTGAGTCGTTCCCCTTTTCTCTGATTTTTAAACACCTTCTCCCCCTTTACACAAAGCATTGATTCAAACCTTGATCAGTACTTGAGCCGCCCTTTACGGGTTTTCAACTCAAGTGTCCCCCATTTGGTATTAAGTCGCCCTTTGCGGGTTTTCGGCTTAAACCTCTCCCTTTTTTATGTTTTTTTATTTTTTTTGGTATTCTACCATGCATTTGAGAATTCTAAATGCTTCCAAGGTAAAAATGTCAATTCAAAAGATGGGATGAATTCTGAGAAAAATCTTTTTCGAATTAAATACCCATGCTTGATCAAAATGGACTTTTAAAGTACGTAATGTAGGCCAAGGTTCGGGTTTAGAAGGAAAGGATAAAATAGGCCCAAAATGTGTTTAAGGGTAATTGGATCAAGGATCATTTTCTGAGAATTCATTCTTGAGACATTTGTCCCCTTTTTTGACTTCTTTTTTATTTTCTTTTTTTGCATTGGTGGCTTTTATTTGCCATACTTTGATTTCACATCTTCGAATGGCTCTCTTTTTTGCCATGATTTTGATTATTTTTCCTCGTATTTGCCCTCCAATGTAGAGTGTGATCCTTGATCAAGGTTCAATGAAAGAAATAATTCCTAAGGCTCAAAGGGGTGACTAGGGATAATTTCTTCTTAGTGAAGGGAATATGAAAGATGGCCATTTATCACACCAAGCATGAATATTCTCTTTGAAAAGCAATTCTCAGGGGAGGTACATATATAGAATTTCCATTTCTACATTTGGAATCATTCAAATTCCCATGTGCGTAGCATCACACTCTTTTTTTTTTAAGCATAATACTACTTCAGTTCATCAGCATTTACAGGATGTCTAAAATCATCCCCGTCCATCCAAGTTAGAACCAATGCTCCTCCAGAAAAAGCTCTTTTTACCACATAAGGTCCTTCCCAATTTGGAGCCCATTTCCTTCGCGGATCCTTCACTATGGGGAGAATTTTTCTCAGTACCAACTCTCCTTCTCGGAACTGTCTGTGTCGAACCTTCTTGTTATGGGCTCGAATCATCCTTTTCTGATACAACTGCCCGTGACAAATTGCCTTTAATCTTTTCTCCTCGATGAGATTCAGTTGTTCATAACGAGCTCTAACCCATTCTGCCTCTTCTAGGACAACCTCCATCAAAACACGAAGTGAATGAATCTCAACTTCAATGTGTAACACTGCTTCCATACCATACACCAAAGAAAACGGCGTTGCTCCTGTAGATGTGCGAACCGAAGTGCGATATGCGTGAAGAGCAAAAGGCAAAATCTCATGCCAATCCTTGTACACATCAGTCATCTTCTCGACAATCTTTTTGATGTTTTTATTGGCTACTTCTACTTCCCCATTCATCTTCGAACGATAAGGTGCCGAATTGTGATGTGTGATCTTGAACTGAATACATACCTCTCTCATCATCTTATTATTCAGATTGAGAGCATTATCTGAAATAATTTTTGCTGGCAATCCATATCGGCATATGATTTCCTTCTTAACAAATTTGCATACCACCGACTTCGTTACATTCGTATAAGAAGCAGCTTCTACCCATTTTGTGAAATAGTCTATGGCCACCAGGATGAAACGATGTCCATTTGAAGCTTTCGGGGTAATAGGCCCAATCATATCCATTCCCCACATTGAAAGTGGCCATGGTGCGGTCATGACATGCAATGGCGATGGCGGCACATGAATCTTATCTGCATATATCTGGCATTTATGACACTTCCGGGAATAACTGATACAATCTCCTTCCATCATCAACCAATAATACCCTGCCCTCATAATCTGCTTAGCAAGCATGTAACCATTAGCATGGGTGCCACATATCCCTTCATGGACTTCCTCTATGATTCTTCGAGCTTCAGCACACCTGACACATCCCAACAGGACTTGATCTTTCCCTTTCTTGTAGAGAATCTCCCCATCTAGAACAAAACCCATTGCTAGCCTTCTCAGAGTCATATTGTATTTTTTTTGCCTGTTCTGGATAATGTTGACTCTTGATGTACTGCAAGATATCGTTATACCAAGGGAGACCATCTGCTTCTTCATCAATACTCAAACAGTGGGCAGGAGACTCATATATGCTCATCTTGATCGGCACAACTTTCGCCCTTTCATTCACTTTAAACATTGATGACAAAGTAGCCAGAGCATCTGCTATCCCGTTTTCTTCTCGGGGGAAGTAATTCAATCTTACTTCTTCAAACTCCTCCAATAAACTCAGTATGAGTTCTCTGTATCTGATTAACTTTGTATCTCGGGTTTCCCATTCTCCCTGTAACTGGTATATCACTAAGGCTGAGTCTCTAAAAACTTCCAAAACTTTGATTTTTCTGTCCACTTCTGCACGAAGGCCCATAGTACATGCCTCATACTCAACCGTATTGTTTGTACAATCAAAATCCAATCTGGCGGTGAAGGGATAATAATCTTCTTCTGGGGATATGAGCACTACACCGATTCCGTGACCCATGGCATTGGATGCCCCATCAAAATACATCTTCCATACTTTCTTCTTTAAGAGAACCTCATCCGCTCATGAAATATACATCAAATCTTCATCTGGAAATCAAAGTCCAATGGCTCATAATCTTCCACTGCCCGACTTGCTAAGAATTCAGCCACTGCACTGCCCTTGATAGCTTTCTGACTCACATATACAATGTCATATTCTGACAACAAAACCTGCCATCTTGCCGTCCTCCCTGACAAAGAAGGTGCTTCCAACATGTACTTGATCGGATCTAGCTTGGCGATCAACCACGTTGTATGGTACAACATGTATTGTCTGAGCCTCCAAGCAGTCCAAGCTAAGGCACAACACACTTTTCTACCGATGAATATTTCAACTCATAATCTGTGAACTTCTTGCTGAGGTAGTAAACAGCCTGTTCTTTCTTTCCAGTCTCATCAAGCTGCCTTAGAACACAATCCATGGATCTCTCAAATAATGATAGATACAATATCATCGGTTTATCCGGAACGAGTGGCATTAATACTGGTGGGTTTGATAGATAACGCTTAACCTTTTCAAAAGCAATCTGACACCCTTCATCCCACTCTCCTGGATCACGTTTTCGAAGTAACTTGAATATTGGATCACATTTGTCAGTTAACTGAGAAATAAAATGAGCAATGTAATTCAATCTCCCCAGAAAACCTCTTACTTCTTTTTGAGCACATTGATAACTCGTATAATTATATAGTTTTTAGTTATGTTTTATTATTGTTTTGTGTCAAATACGAGTTATTATTGTTTAGTCTAATTGTGTTTATGATCTTTTATATTTTTATGTAATTTGGTGTTTTTCACAAGTTTCTTTGAGTGATTTCAGATTACTAGAATTAAGGGCAAATCCAGTTCAGTTCCAGTTCCGACACCTTTTTCCATATCAGCTATATCTCGAGTTTCACTGAAGCAATAAGGCTGAACTTTGTATCCCTGCAAAGCTAAGAGGCATATCTATCTTTTTCATGTTTTACACTTCTTGAAACGGAGTCGTTTTCCCTAGCGAAATCGACCATCAAGTTGGCTGATGTGCAATGACGTCTGTTCTGCACCGTTTTGGTATTTTGACCATATCTCCCGATCCACGTGCGCAAATGATCTGATTCCAACGGCTATGGATCCGTAACTGATAGGGGTATATTTTTCTAGAAGACCATTTTATCAGATCGAGCCTCCAACATTGACAAAATCGACCATCAAGCTGGCTGATCAGAATTGTCATACAATATGACGAAAATTGTTAGAAAAATGCACCCACCTATTATACCTACCTTTGAAATTTGTAAAGCTTGTCTCTTGTCATTTAGCCCTCCAAAATGTGTATAAATAGAGGGCCTTGGATGAGTATTGGGATACATTGATACATTGGTAGGATAGCCATTGTAATAAAATTCTCTAAGTTTTCTTTTTCTTTCCTTTCTCTAGTTTTCTTTTTCTTCTTACATTTCTTTTCATTTTATTCATATCTAGTATGTGTTTCTAATCATATTGTTGAGGTGATGAGGTGAAGCTCTTGGTAAATGCTAAGGTTAGTCTCTTAAACATGAGCTAAAATGAATCATCATTTATAAGCACTAGCATAGATAATATTTTCTTTTGGTTTAAAATCATACTTGCAAAGTAGAGATCTTGATTCATTATTGACAATGAAAATGACACAGTAAATGCTTGGTTTCATAACCTTGATTTGTTGTAGACATATACCTTGGCATAAGGAATGCTTGGACTCTTTTTATGAGTTTTGAGGACACCAAATGAACATAATATCATATGCTATGGACGTTGGACAATTTGGACTGAATTGCTAAACCTTCCGATTGGAACCTCCCTTATGTGTGGATTTCAATTGTGTAATAAAACAAGATTAATCTTAGCATAACACCAAGAGTGGATTCTCTAACCTCAACATCCTTTCTTATTGTTTTTTATATTTTGTTTAATTTCTTTTATGTTATTTTATTTATTTTGTTCTCTAATATCTTGTTTATTTTGTTTTGTTGTTGATTCCCTAATATCTTGTTTACTTTCTTTTTCTTATATATTTATAAACTTATACTTACTAATACGCTTCCCTGTGGTTCGACCTCGGACACCCGAGAATTTATTACTTGAACATAACCTGCACTTGGGTTTACAACTCTTAATTGAGTTACCATCAAGTTTTTGGCGCCGTTGCCGGGGAGGCAATACTAAGTATATAAGTTTATAAGTATATTTATTTTTATTGGCTGGTTATACCGCCTAATTTTCTTTTATTGGCTGGTTATACCGCCTAATTTTCTATATATTTATATTTATATTGTATATTAACTTTGTTTTATTTTTATTGGCTGGTTATACCGCCTAATTTTCTTTTATTGGCTGGTTATACCGCCTAATTTGTATATTAACTTTGTTTTATGCTTGTTTGGCGACGTGATTTTAGATCTCGTCGTTTAGTTAGATTTTATTGTGAAACTTTTTCAGGTAATCTTTCTAATACAACTCCTACCATGGCTGACAATGAAAGTGTTCATGCTGAAGATGAGAACAGACAAGTACGCACCATGCGTGACTACTTGCAACCAACTCGAAGCTCATCACCCTCTTGTTTTATTTTTCCTCTCAATGCAAACAACTTTCGTTTTAAACCAGGTATGATAGCTTTGCTTCCAAATTTCTATGGGTTGGAATCAGAAAGTGCTTACTCGTTTCTAAAAGACTTCGAAGATGTATGTGTCACCTTTAATGACCAACAATGTACAAATGAAATTGTCAAGCTAAAATTATTTCCTTTTTCTTTAAAAGATAAAGCAAAAATTTGGCTTCATAATTTAAAACCAAGGTCAATTGGCACATGGCAAGAATTACAAACTGAGTTTCTAAAGAAATTTTTCCCAGCACATAAAACTACTGCTTTGAAAAGACAGATTCAAAATTTCAATCAAAATCAAAATGAAGCATTTTTTCAGTGCTGGGATCGTTTTAAAGATTTGTTAAGTTCTTGTCCACATCATGGTTTTGAAAAATGGCGTCTTATTAGTTTCTTTTATGAAAGTTTAACTCCCGAAACTAAACAATTTGTTGAAACAATGTGTAACGGTGAGTTTCTAGAAAAAGAACCTGAAGAAGCCTTTGACTACCTAGACCATTTGGCAGATAACTCTCAAGCCTGGCACACAGATAATTCCTCTGAAAGTTCCAATAGATCTAATCTTGTTTCTAACAGAGGTAAATATCATTTTAGTCAAGAAGATGAGATAAAAGCTAAAGTAGCTAATTTGGCTAGAAAGATTGAAGCCATGGAACTTAGAGAAGTAAAAGAAGTCAAAACGGTTAAAAATGAAGAAAGTTGTGGAATTTGTGAAATCATGGGACACCCCACTTCTGAATGTCCAAACATTCCCATTCTTAAAGAAGCGTTGCATGATCAAGTAAATTCCATAAACACATTTAAAAAGCCTTTTCCTTCTCCTTACTCTGAAACGTATAACCCTGAATGGAGAAATCATCCCAACTTCAGTTGGCGGAATAATAATCATGTTCAGGTACCACAATCTCAAAAGCCGGGCAACACTTTTTCCTATCAACCTTCACGTGTACAAACCTTGGAAGAGACATTGCAAGCATTCATGCAAACACAAGCAAATGTGAATAGCCGGACTTCACAGGACATCAATGAGATAAAAAACACCTTGTCCACATTGACAGCTTCATTACGCACTCAAGAAAAAGGTAAGTTTCCTGCTCAACCTCAGCCTAACCCTTCTACTCAATGTCTTGTTTCTTGCTCCAATGAAACTCAACAGGAAAATGCCAGTTCTATCACAACTCTTCGAAGTGGAAAGGCAATTGACAAAAACATTCCATCAAAAGACCAAGATCCTCTTTCCCCTCCGAAAAGTAATGGTAAGGATGATGGTAAGTCTGAACTTCTTGAAAATTTGGACAAAGAAAAAGGTATGCATCCTGCTCCTTTTCCTCAAAGGTTGCAAACAATAAAGAATTTGAATCAAAATGCAGAAATTTATGAACTTTTCAAACAAGTTAAGATTAACATTCCTTTATTGGATGCAATCAAACAAGTTCCATCTTATGCTAAATTTTTGAAGGACATGTGCACAGTTAAAAGGAAACATAATGTACAAAAGAAAGCATTTTTGACGGAAAGTGTGAGCTCAATCATTCAGCACCTTACTCCACCAAAATTCAAAGATCCTGGATGTCCAACAATCTCATGCATCATTGGAAACACTAGAATAGAACGTGCATTGCTTGATCTTGGTGCTAGTGTTAATCTTTTGCCTTTTTCTGTTTATCAACAGTTAGGTTTAGGTGAACTCAAGGAAACACCTGTTACACTTCAACTAGCTGATCGTTCTGTAAAAATTCCTCGAGGGATAGTTGAAGATGTTTTGGTTCAAATTGATAATTTTTACTTCCCTGTTGATTTTATTGTTTTGGACACACATCCTGTTTCAAATCCAAATGTTCAAATTCCTGTTATATTAGGCCGTCCATTTCTTGCAACTTCTAATGCTCTGATAAATTGCAGGAATGGTATGTTGAACATTTCTTTTGGAAATATGACTTTAGAATTAAATGTGTTCAACACTTGCAAGCAACCTGGTGATGATTCAGAAGTACATGAAGTGGATTTCATTGAAGAACTTGTTCATGAACATCTCACTACTACCACATTCCATGATCCTTTAGAAGCTTATTTAATTGAATGTGAGTTTGATAATGCTTCAGAAATTTCACACACTGATTCTTTGTTAAATTATTTTCAGGATAAGCATTGTTGGAAACAAAAACTTGAGGAACTCAGAAATGATGCATATGAGAATCCTAAAATTCATAAAGAAAGAACTAAAGCCTTTCATGACAAGTTAATTTCAAGAAAAACATTTGATGTTGGGCAAAAAGTTCTACTTTATAATTCTAGACTTCACATATTTCCTGGTAAGTTGAGATCAAGATGGACTGGCCCATCTGTGGTTAAGCATGTGTATCATTATGGAGCAGTTGACATTGAGAATCCTCAAAATGGTAACGTATTCAAGGTAAATGGACAAAGACTCAAACTCTTTTTGGAAAATCATGTTACTCAAGAAGAGGTTGTTTTTCTTTCTGATCCTTGTTTTGAAAATAACTAGATGTAAATATAATTTTTACTAATCTTCAAAAAAAAAAAAAAAAATTCATTTTTTTCCCGGTTAAATGGCGGATAACGGTACTCCGTGATTATTTAAGTCGGTTCCATCAGCTACCCACAAAACTGATATTGTATATAAATTTCTCTTTCATTTTATTTTATTTCATTTTTTTTTCAGGATGGATGATATTCTCAAAAGATTGCAGAAACGATTTCCTCCTTTTCCTCGGAATATTTTACTGAAGCTTTACCAAGTTCGATTAGAAAGATTAAGAATGCTTATGAACAAAGGGATTCCTGAAGACATACGTTGGATAATTGAAGCCAAGGTACGTGAAGATGAATATCTTCCTGTTTTGCATTTACCAGGTACAGGTAGAAGCACTTATGCAAAGAAGCGACGAGCAAAGCGCATGAGTTCAAATTGCCACAAGTGTGCACGATGGACGTGTAACGGTAAATGTCGTTCTATTGGGATTCCGTCCTCTAATCGAGATGATAAAATTGAATTCATTAAGGATGGACTGAGTAAGGAGAATTTGGGTAATATCCAACTTTCTCTTGAGACGCATCCTAGTGGAGACGTACAAAGAGAAATTCTTGATTTATGGCCGCAATTCCAAAGGGAATGGCAACATCTTGGGAATCTGATGTTAAAAGACCCTGTTTGCCAGCTTGTAAGAAAACTGGATGGGAAGCATATCCTCGACTCATAGAAGGCGTTTAAGCCGTTTCTGGACGTAAAACCAGAGGAAGATGTGAGCCACAATCACAACTACAATAAATGACTTCTCGGCTTTTGGTTTGATTTGCAATAATTTCATTTCGGTTTAATTTACGTGTTGTTCGATTTGTGTAATTATTCTCGTATTTTTTGCATTGGTCTTTTACGGTTGATTTTTCTTCTCTTTTTGATTTTCTTCCTGAAATCACGCAAAAATCTTTTGTTAGGTTAACATTTTCTTCTGACAGGTCAAATACACTTTCGGCGACATTATCTAACATTTTGCTTGTTGTGTCTCAGTTATAATAAGTGGTTAGCAACCTCTGCAGGTAATATCTCCTAAATTCTACCTTTAAAATTTGACATTGGGGACAATGTCATATTTTAGTAGGGGGTAAGGGACATATTTTGCTAAAAAAAAAAAAAAAAAAAAAAAAATTTGTTGTGTTTTAAGACATTTAGAAGTATTCATTCTGAACAAGGTCTGAGTAAGGGAGACTTGAGACATACCTTGTCAGTTTGATTTAATCTTCTTCTTCAAAAAAACAAAAAAAACAAAAAAAAAAAACAAAAAAAAAAAAAAGAAAAAAAAAAGCATGTTTAGACTTAGTGTGTTTTTTTAGTTACTTTCAATACAATGATGAGATATGAATTGCATAAGTCTAAAACAGATTTATTAGTGAGAAGATTTTCATGAGAATTGAGCTTGATGTCAACCTTTTTATGAGCCAATGTTAATATGATATGTTGATTGAGAAAGAAGCATGTTTAGACTTAATCTGACTTGTATAATCATCTTTGTGAGTTTTTGAGCCTATAATGATTGATGCATTATACAAATCAATCTAATTTCTTTCTTGAGTGCTCTTATGATTACATGATTCTCTAGAACTTGCTTTAAACCGTTTGAGACTATATTGATACATGTGACAACATGAATATGATAGAGGCATTAGGATTATAACCAGAGCCAAACAGCCATCCATTATTAATGTTCTACGAGAACATCCCCACTAGTGAGCCAATTTGAGCCTACATTAAATATGATGTTTTATTGGTAACCACAACTTACACCTAGCCTAAATATACTTATATCCTTACCCTTGTTCTAAAGATGAATTTTATATTTTGAGACATATTGCAAAAAAACAAGGGATATTTTTATTTGAAAATTTGGGTTAGAAACAAAAGATAAGTGTGGGGGAAGAAAAGAAAAGAAAAAGTCAAGAGAAAAAGAAAGGGATCATTGTCAAATACATTCCCATATTAAAAAAAAAAAAAAAAAAAAAAAAAAAAAGAATCTTCTCTTGAACTTCTAGAAAAAGATGTTACAAAGTTGTTTAGAATGATGCAAAGGCTCAACATGAATATTTAGCCTATGTTATTATGTGCTTTATAAGAGTTTTGAGAAGTTTTATTTGTATGATCTTATTATGTCTCTAAACTCTATGAACTCTTTGGAACCTTTGTGATATCTTTATCCTTTTGTTCTTTAACCACATTATAACCCTTTGGCCCCATTACAACCTTGAATAAAGACCTCTTGATTTATGAAGTTGTATGATCTAAATAGTGGAGAATAGGTGGACAAGCAAGCATATGGTAGAAGTGTTTTCATGAGATTGATTGAGTGTAAACACTTTACCACTACTTTAAAGAGTGAAAATCAAGAGAGTATCCCATGTGAGAGGTTGAGATTAAGTTGAATATGCACTATTTTGATTGAAATATGTTATGTTAATATTGGCTTAACTCATTTATTTACATTCAAGCATGATTTTTTGTGAAATTCTTTGAGCTATTGATTAGTTTTTAAGACTTGTCCAATGATTATCTCTAATTTATATTGGAAGGATTAGTTATAATTATTATTTTTAGTTTTTCTTATGTCTTCAATGTTTGTGGGTATCGTCCTAGTAAACCCTCACGAGACTAAACTCGTCCACTAGGGACACCTAGGGGTTTAAAGGCTTGTGTCACATGCTAAGTGCCACCGTGATTTCCTACGAAAATGGATTAGATTAGATTTTCTTATTTTATTTTTATTGAGTCGTTGCTAGGGACTAGCAACAATCTAAGTATGGGGGTGTGATAACTCGTATAATTATATAGTTTTTAGTTATGTTTTATTATTGTTTTGTGTCAAATACGAGTTATTATTGTTTAGTCTAATTGTGTTTATGATCTTTTATATTTTTATGTAATTTGGTGTTTTTCACAAGTTTCTTTGAGTGATTTCAGATTACTAGAATTAAGGGCAAATCCAGTTCAGTTCCAGTTCCGACACCTTTTTCCATATCAGCTATATCTCGAGTTTCACTGAAGCAATAAGGCTGAACTTTGTATCCCTGCAAAGCTAAGAGGCATATCTATCTTTTTCATGTTTTACACTTCTTGAAACGGAGTCGTTTTCCCTAGCGAAATCGACCATCAAGTTGGCTGATGTGCAATGACGTCTGTTCTGCACCGTTTTGGTATTTTGACCATATCTCCCGATCCACGTGCGCAAATGATCTGATTCCAACGGCTATGGATCCGTAACTGATAGGGGTATATTTTTCTAGAAGACCATTTTATCAGATCGAGCCTCCAACATTGACAAAATCGACCATCAAGCTGGCTGATCAGAATTGTCATACAATATGACGAAAATTGTTAGAAAAATGCACCCACCTATTATACCTACCTTTGAAATTTGTAAAGCTTGTCTCTTGTCATTTAGCCCTCCAAAATGTGTATAAATAGAGGGCCTTGGATGAGTATTGGGATACATTGATACATTGGTAGGATAGCCATTGTAATAAAATTCTCTAAGTTTTCTTTTTCTTTCCTTTCTCTAGTTTTCTTTTTCTTCTTACATTTCTTTTCATTTTATTCATATCTAGTATGTGTTTCTAATCATATTGTTGAGGTGATGAGGTGAAGCTCTTGGTAAATGCTAAGGTTAGTCTCTTAAACATGAGCTAAAATGAATCATCATTTATAAGCACTAGCATAGATAATATTTTCTTTTGGTTTAAAATCATACTTGCAAAGTAGAGATCTTGATTCATTATTGACAATGAAAATGGCACAGTAAATGCTTGGTTTCATAACCTTGATTTGTTGTAGACATATACCTTGGCATAAGGAATGCTTGGACTCTTTTTATGAGTTTTGAGGACACCAAATGAACATAATATCATATGCTATGGACGTTGGACAATTTGGACTGAATTGCTAAACCTTCCGATTGGAACCTCCCTTATGTGTGGATTTCAATTGTGTAATAAAACAAGATTAATCTTAGCATAACACCAAGAGTGGATTCTCTAACCTCAACATCCTTTCTTATTGTTTTTTATATTTTGTTTAATTTCTTTTATGTTATTTTATTTATTTTGTTCTCTAATATCTTGTTTATTTTGTTTTGTTGTTGATTCCCTAATATCTTGTTTACTTTCTTTTTCTTATATATTTATAAACTTATACTTACTAATACGCTTCCCTGTGGTTCGACCTCGGACACCCGAGAATTTATTACTTGAACATAACCTGCACTTGGGTTTACAACTCTTAATTGAGTTACCATCACACATGGAGGTAGCAAATTCTGGATGGCCTTCACTTTATCCGGATCAATCTCAATTCCCCTTTTGCTAACAACAAAACCCAACAATTTTCCCGAGGTGACTCCAAAAGTGCATTTTGCCGGGTTTAGCTTGAGTTGAAACTTTCTTAGTCTTTTAAAGAGTTTCCTAAGATTCGTAATATGTTTCTCTTCTCCTTATGACTTTGCAGTCATATCATCAACATAAACCTCAATTCCCTTATGCATCATGTCATGAAACAAGGTCACCATGGCTCTCTGATACGTTGCCCCAGCATTTTTCAACCTAAACGACATTACCTTACAGCATAATGTTCCCCAAATTGTAACAAATGTGGTTTTCTCCATATCTTCTTGTGCCATCTTAATCTGATTATATCTCGAGAATCCGTCCATGAAAGAAAACAAGGAACTCTTCACCGTATTATCCACCAAAGTATCAATATGAGGCAAAGGGAAATTATCTTTGGGACTCGCCTTGTTCAAATCTCAGTAATCGACGCACATACGCACCTTGCCATCCTTCTTTGGCACTGGAACAATGTTTGCCACCCATTCTAGATATTTTGCCACCTCTAAGAATCCAGCATCAAACTATCTCTTCACCTCCTCTTTTACCTTTAACAGCATTTTCGGCCTCATTTTTCTCAACTTTTGCTGAATTGGCTTGCACTCTAGTCTTAAAGGGAGCTTATGAACCATAATGTCTGGATCCAAACCCCGCATGTCTTGGTATGACCATGCAAATACATCTACATATTCCCGGAGCAAGGCTATGAGTTCACCCTTTATTGATGACGATAATGTAGTCCCGATTTTAACCTCTTTTATCTCCTCACTACTTCCCAGATTCAACAATTGCAATAGCTCCTCATGAGGAAGTACTTGTTTCTCTTCTTGTTCTGTTTTTCTTAATAAGTACGGAGGTAGACCATAATCCTCAATATCTTCGTTGGCCTCAAAATCACCCATGCAAATGGGCCTCTCAAAACCAATTTCAGAATTACTGACAGGAAGGTTCTCACATTCTGCATTCGTACACCTGTAAATAGGTGGGGAAGAAACAATATAGGAAAACATATATACAATCGAAGAAAAATAAATAGCATAAACGAAAGAATATGGACACATCAATAATGAAGGAAATGCATCATGTTTGTTATTTATTGGATGGAAAGTTTTAGACAAAAGCCCATTACAAAAGAAATTCTTCGGGCAAATATATTTAAGATTTGTTTAAAAGCATTATGTTGGAATAGACCTAAAAACTATGGGTAGCTCGGTCGCACTCCAATTAGTTAGTCTATATCCTGGTGGACAAGGTTGCACCATCCAATTAGCATTCTCACTTTCAATTCTTTCTTCCCTAGTCGTGCAGATCTCCATATCATGCATCTGCTCATCCCTATTCACTTGGAATCTCTCGAAGGCTTGCTCTATAGTTACAAGCATATCATCAGAATTCTTTTCTTCGAACAGAGAACCGGCTGAGCAGAAACTGTGAATGATAGGTGGGAATGTCATAGGCTCCCATTCAATATCCATACCCGCAAGACGGGCCATCCTCATTTGTCGACTCCTTTCAACTTGTTTCCTTTTTTCATGGGCCTCGAAAGATACCCTAGGACAAACCGGTCTTTCTTTCCCATTACTTTTATTGCTCGGGCCATCCCCTGAAGATATTTTCCGAGACCTATTCCAGCCTTGCAGTCTTTTCCCACCGTAGTTCTTACCCCCAACCTTGTATTCTTGGACATCCTCAGTTTTGGAATTCTTCATCCTTCAGCGACGTAAACTGCATTTACGAATTCCAAAGACCGAAAGGAACATTTTACGGCATCTTCATTGGGTTCAACATAAGGAGATTCTGTAAATGTAGAGGCTATCATATCCTCTTCTCCTGATACAGTGACCAAACGCCCTTCTATTACAAATTTCAGCTTTTGGTGGAGAGATGAAGGTACCGCCCCCGCTGAATGTATCCACGGCCTTCGCAACAAGAAATTATAGGATGGATTAATATCCATGACCTGAAAGTTCACTGTATAAGTGCATGGGCCTATCTCTAGAAGAACTTCAATAGTTCCCATTACATCTCTCCTGGTACCATCAAAGGCTCTGACTATCTACAGCTTGGCAGCATATAAGAAATATCCACTGGCAATTTGGACAGAGATGCCAAAGGCATCACATTTAATGAAGAACCATTGTCCAAAAGGACCCTTGGTAATATGTGCCCCATATAAGTGGTAGTTATATGGAGATCTTTTGTTGACCCAATACCATTGGGTGGTATCTCCTCATAGCTAAAATATATATGGTCATCTGCCGCGATGTTTCCCACCAGCCTGTCCAATTTTTATACCGATATATTGTTAGCCACATATGCCTGATTCAACACTCTCAATAGGGCATTTCTGTGTGGCTCTGAGTTCAAAAGCAAAGAGAAGATTGAAATTCTAGCTGGTTGACATTGCAGTTGCTCAACCACGCTATACTCACTGTGCTTTATGAATTTTAAGAACTCGCAGGCTTCCTTCTCACTTATCGGCTCTTTTATTATGTTAACCGGGGCTGATCCCCTTTCTGCTTCTTTTGACAAATCCATCTCAATATGGATTGGTTCAGCTGCTTTCTTTCCCTTTTCCATTCCTCTATCTTTTCCTGCTAACCCCTGTTCAGCAGCCTCAGGAGCATAACACCTTCCACTTCGTGTTAAATGCCCTACACCTATGATATCTTGTTGACTCGAAGACCCAGGCATAACCATGCTGCAGTCGTATTTCCATGGTGCAGCTTTGTTTTCCTTGTATGAAAAGGAAACAGGCAAATCAATGATTAACTTAGGTGCACTTTCCTCAACGACTGGCATAGCTTTCTTCTCTGGTTCATCATAATAGATGATCAAGGATCTTCCTATCCCGTAGCCAGCTGCATTCTCAGTAACTTTTATTTCCTCCTCTGTCTCTTCGTAAAATTGGGCCTCCCCATTATCCATCATCTTTTGGACTTTAGCCAGAAAGTCACCGCAGTCCTATATGACATGACCTCCACACTTATGGAACGGGCACCAATTTTGCATCCTCTTTGTGACCATTTTTAAACTGCCCGTTTCTCCCACCATTCCTGCCTTGACCATCTTGACCCATACTATCAACATTGGAGTCTTGACTTCCCTGGCATCCCTTCTTACCCTTCTGACTTCCCCTGTCCATACTGCATTTACCCGATTCCCCGCATGATCTGGCAATGGGTTCCCCGCTACATTCGGCCCATTCTTTACCCCAAACTTCACAAATCTGGCATTGATCAGGCTTTGGACTTTCTTTTTAAAAGCTAGGCAATCTTCAGTCGAATGTCCTTGAATTCCTACGTGGTATACGTAGTTAGTGTTTGCATTGTACCACCTTGGATATGGAGGTGTCAGAGGTTTGAGGTACACGGGTGCAAGAAGTTGACCCTGTAATAGTTTAGGATATAGTTCACCATAGGTGGTAGGAATCAGATCAAATTGGGGTTTTTGATCGTTCCTTGATGAACGTTGTTCATTGCGCCCGGCTCCCTGAGTGTTTGGGACGGTGTTTCGAGGAAGGTTTATTTGTGAGGATATGCCAGTTGGAAACGGCTGTTGTGGTATATTGGTGTAAGGGAAGGGATTTTGGGTAAAGTGGTTCACATTGGGGTAATAAGGACTATACCCCGGGTAAGGTGTGTAGGGTATAAGAGGTGCATAAGATGTGGTAGGAGTATAGGGCCTTGGTGGTGTATGTGGTGTGGGAGGTACATATGGGTATTGGTTGATACTAACTGCATGGGTCTCTTCTTTCTTCCTGGCAGGGAATAACTTTTTCAAAATAGAAGGCTCACCTCCTTCCATTTTCCTATTCTTAATGGCCGAATCTATCATCTCCCCATATATTACCTTGTCTGCAAAGCCCTTGGTGGCACTCCCCACCAATTTATCATAATAGGGTGCTTTCAAGGTGTTGATGAAAAGCACTGTGGTTTCTTTGCTAGTTAAAGGGGGTTGCACTTGTGTGGCCAGATCCCTTCACCTTTGCGAGTATTCTTTGAAACTCTCATTGGTCCTCTTTTCCATGTTCTGTAGCGACAACCTATCAGGTACCATGTCAGACACATGCTTATAATATTCCATGAAAGCCTTGGCTAAATCCGTCCATGAACGAATCTTGGTACGACTCAGTTTATTGTACCATCGGGTTGCTGACCTTATCAAGCTATCTTGGAAACAATGGATAAGCAGTTTCTCATTATCATCATGCCTCGTCATCCTTCTGCAGTACATGGTCAGATGTGCTGATGGGTTGGTAGTCCCATTATACTTTTCAAAGTCTGGTACTTTGAACTTTGGGGGAATTACTAGATCGTGTACTAATCTTATTTCTTTGGCATCCAGACTGCCAAATAACTCTACCCCTTCAACGACCCTCAGCCTCTCCTCCAGCTGTTGATATTTTTTCTGCGATTCTGCCATTTCAACCCTCTTCAGCTCTGTCATCTTTGATTTTTCCTTTTCAGCTAGTTCCTCAAAGTCGGGAATGTTAACATCATTTAGGTCAGCTCCCACATTACCCTTTTCGGGAACATAGTTCTGTGTCTCTACAGCTGGTTAGATGTAAACATAGGAGGCTGCCCTAATTAGCACCTCTTGGCCCTTTTGCTGTATGTTTTCAGGCTAATCCTCTTCAACTACCACTCTTTTCCCGGTGACCGAGTTCTCTCCTGGCCCTTTTTGTTTCATCATGGCACTCATCATTTCCATAAGCTTAGTCATCTGTTCTCGAGACTCCTCCTGAGATTTAGCTAATTGTTCCTGCAGTTCTCTTTGAGTTCTTTTCATTCTTTCAATTCTAGCAAGCTGATCGTTTTCCATAGCTTTGGCTTGAGATCGAGTATTGTAAGGGTGTCGAAAATCTGTTTCTTTCTGAGTGCGACCAATTGTACCTTTAGTTTTGAAAACCATGAATTAGAAATTATTGACACATCCTTTTTTATGTTTTATAAGAAATGAATGAATGAATGAATGACTAAATGTGAATGAATTAATCAAATAAAATGAATAATTACATGACTACGTATATGAATACGAAAAAATAAATGAATGAGCAAGTGAAATGAACAAATAAGTGTTTAAATGTATGAATATGAATGAATGAACAAGTAAAAAGAATAAATAAGTGGTTAGGTGTATGAACATAAACGAATTTCAAAAATGAATGATTATAAATATGAGTAAATGTACAAATGAACAAACAAAACATATAAAATATGAATGCATTTGAATGTATTGGCCCCTGGATAATTTCAATCGAACGGTCTTTCATTGATTTCCTGGAACTAAATACATCACAGATAGAATAAAAGGATCACTACCTAAGATAAGTCCATAATTTGCCTTTCAAAGTGCTATTACAAAATTAGTCCTATAATGACTTTCTCGGATTTTGGACTTTCTTTCACAGTCTTCTTTTGATTGCCCTGCTCTTCAATCTGACCCCTACTTGTTCACAGCCCCTTGATGCGTCAGCAGAAGTATCACCGTGTAAGTTTTCCTTAGCTTGCTTCTCCAGTTGATTGGCTCGGGCTTCCTCATGCTTCGCTCTCTCTTTCCAGTAGTTATTCTCCTTCTTGAGGTTTTTGACCTCATGTTCCCACTCCCCAGAAGTCTTGAGAGTCCCCTCAAATATGAGCTCGAAGCGGTACCTCTTGTTCTCCAAATGTAATTCCCGAAGATCGCCCTTAGCAGTGTCCTTTTTCTCTCTTGATCTTTTCCTTTTCTCTTTCCCGAGCTGATTCCCTATTTTTTATGTCCTCAAGCTCTTCTTGCAGTCGGGCAATCTCCTTGCTCATCTGGGCCTTTTATTTTTCAAATTCCGCCCTTGCGATTTCTAACTCTGATAGCATTTCCCTCGGTGGCGGATTCTTGAATTGGACCCCTTCCCATATGATGTCAACAGCCTATCATTAACCCTTAATTCCCTCCATACCAGGTATTCAGGTGTGATGATGTCGGCATCTCTGGCCATTTTTATCGGTGAGTTTTTTCAATGCTTCAATCACTGCCCGCACCTTTCCAGAATATCCAACTTCCCCATAAGTGAACTCTAATGATCCTAGATTATGAGTCACGGGTGTGAATTGCTGAGACTCAACCTGTCTTTGCACCAACATAGGCACATAACTCACAGAACCCCAAATTTCGAGTAATGGAACTCCTGAGTGGTCCCTACATTTGTACATAATCGGCATAGGAACCATCCATGGAGCTCTCCAAGTCACCATCTCCCCTTTTAGATTTCGGGACATGTTGACCCATTTCTCTTCATCCCCGTCTTTAGGCCAATCATTTTGAAGGAATTTCCTAATCGAAACTAAAGACTTCATGTACGATTTGAAGGAAACCTTTTCTATCTTCCAAAAGTGACTTTGAATCCAAATATAAAAGAGTTGTACACACCCCTTGATTCTCCCTTGTCCTGCCCTTTTACAAAAATTCAAAGATCGGATAGTTTCAGCTATGATGGACGAAGATGGGTTGATCTTCTGTTCCAACTTTTCAAAGAAATCAAACACGGCTATATCCACATGACCCATATCTTTGGGAATATGATTAATCCGTAGATGGCTAGAGCGAAGATGTCCCCTGGCTTTTTCTTTGTCGGAATAACCCAATATTAACTGTCGGAGAGTTTCCCACGAAATGCACCCATTTTTTTGCTTTGTGTCCACATGACTCTCAACCCATGTTGTATCCATTCCTGTGATCCTAGCCACTTTCTTCTTAAAACCTGAAGGTTTCACTTCCTTCAAATATACCTGATCAGGATTAGGACATTCAATGCGTAACAATGTTGAATATTCTTCAATTAGCGGTGTCATATCCTCCTTGTTAAAAGTGAAACATCTATAAGCAGGATTCCAAAACTGTACCATAGCCTGAATCAACCCACTATTGACCCGAATCGAAATTAAGAGTGCTATATCTCCATATTTATGAGTGAAGGCTTCTTTCTCTGATACATTCCACTAATTCCAAATATCGGCTAACCCTCGGAGATTATTCTGCCTAGAATCCACTTTGACCCTTTCCGGCAATACTAACACATAATCTTTCTTCAGGCAATTACCATCCTTCCTCTGATCTTTTTTCGGCCGTGCCCTGACTACTGCATGATCTTCTGTCACTGAAATAACCTGACACTCCATGAAAGTCCTTTGGGTTGATGACTATCCCGAGGCCAATAAACTCCTAGTGTATGATGATGTCTATGATGCATGTCAAAGAAAAGAAAACAGAAAGAAATAGATTAGCAAAGAAATGAATTCAAAAATATAACATAAATAACAGCATGCTTTAAAAAATGTCCCGAAAATTTAAACAGAGCTTCGGCATTACGACGCCTTTGGGACAAAATAAAAAATTTATTACGAGCGAAATGATGTTCGTTCATCATCACCCAATTTGTAAAATCTAACATATAGAAAGATGGTAAAAGGTTGGAAATGTTCCTCCATGTGTCTTAAACTTCGGGTATCTAACAGAAATCCGGCATGGCTTTGCCTAGATTCACTATATAAAGGTGAATCGGTTCTAAGGCCCCGAATTGTTCCTCACTGTCGCCTGTGAAGGCTAGTAAGGCATCAATTCATTAGAGTATATTTTTCTATGCCCGTACGGAGGATTATCACGAAGGCATTAGGTACTTTATACTCCGAAAGTGTTTCACTAGCCCATACGGAGGATCATCACGAAGGCGTAGTTACTTTACTCCCACTTAAAAAGACGGAACCCAGGTAGAGGATTCATGTTATGAAAATGCAAATATAGTGTGTGCGGAGGAACAAAACAAACCTGTCACCACCTATTCTACACCCTTTATTCTAAATACCCCACTAAAATCAAACAATGTAAAGCATCAGTCAAGCAATCATATAAATATACGTAACAAAATAACCAGAGAAAAAATAATAATATGCATGCATATGAAGATGGACAAATTCAAAACATTTTATTATTTTCAAAATTCTCTTTATTATTAAAAAAATGGGAATTAAAATTAAATACCAATTAAACCAAAAAAATCGAGACTTATATAACACACGACTAATTCTAGGCCTGACTCTCTAAAAAGTCCCCAGCGGAGTTGCCAAGCTGTCGCAACCTAAATAAAATAACCATAACAATAACAAGTCTCATCGCGAGACTTCATTATTCGTTTTCCTTAGGCATGACATTAAAAAATGAGGAAAAGTAGATTTAATTCCTCTAGAAAAACGAAGCTGTCGGTACGTGATCCTGGATCGTGGGGGACCCGTTCGAGTGAGAGACGAAACAGAAGCAAAGAAAAAGACGACTTAATTCCTCTTGAAATAAAATAAATGGTCGAGGGTATGAAAAAGGCCTCGTAAAAAGACATGGAGTCGCCACCAATCATTTTTAGCTAGGTGTGATCGGCAGCTTATTAAAATCAGTTTTATAAAACATTTTAAAATTAATTAAAACATTTTTAAAACCAATTTCAAGTCTGCATTACAAACCAAAGAAAATCAAAGAAGCGGGTTCGGGAGTCGGTTACGTGCGGGGAAGGATTAGCACCCCCACAATGCCCATATAAATCGGTACCTTATTAATCGTGTGTTATCCCAAGTCTCGGTAAAAAGTTGGTTTTCAATTTACTATTTCAAGTTAATTCCCAATTTTAAGAAAAATAATTTCATTTTTTTATTGAAAATGATCTGAAATTTATTAATTCAAAATTTTCCTATATTCCCCAACAAAATCAGCAAAATATAGAAATTTTTATTCATTTGGAAAACTTTCCGAATCATTCTCCTTTCTTTTTGAAAGAAAGATATTCCTTTATTAATGATAATTGATGATACTCCCTCCAGCAAACCCGGTAGAGAACTCATGAATTATTTTAACTCGGGATATCTTTATTTTTATTGAAAATCATTATCTTTTTTCAAAACATTTAAAAATATGAACATGAACATGTATGACATAAATAAAATGACATGGCAAATCTATATAATATAATGCAACCTAAATGATATGACATAATTCAAATGACATAGTATATTCTAGGTAAAATGAAAAAAATCCTAAGTATCATGGTATATTCTAAATGAGATAAAATGATTTAAATGACATGGAAATTCTAAATGATATGGCATATTTTAAATGACATGGCATGTTATAAATAAAATAACCTAAATGACATGGAATATGATCTAAATGACAAGAAATGTCATGGAATTAAAATAATGCTAACATATAATATGCATGAAAATACTAATAAAAATAATAATGCATGAACATAATATATGCTAAACAATGTGAAACAAATAACTAGATAAAAAGCATAGGATATCATGAAACATTAAAAATCATATGGCAAACAAATATAAGATCATAAAATGTGAATTAAAATAATAATAATATCATGGAAAATATCATAGCAAAAATCATATATTTAAATAAAATGCATGAACATGGAAAATGCAATGCATGAAAAATATATTTTTTCTTTTAATTAAAGAAATCTGTATATCTAAAAAGATATCCGGCTACCTTAGGAAAATATGTCAAATTAGATTTTCTAAAAAGAACAAAACTTTGTGATTGTTTGAAAATAATTTAGAAGAAAATTTTGAATAAAAATTAAAACCCTTATCAAACCCTTTTAAAATGGCTCTAATTTCTAAGTTTAAAATCCCGAACTTAACTACCCTTAACCCGAGATTTATAAAATCATTTTTTAAAGTTTAAAAAGGCTTAGAAACTACTCTAAGACAGTAGCTAAAGCTTCCAACCAACCCCTTCTAAATGCCTTAGCCAAATTCAACCATTATTCCCCTTTCGATTTCAAATTTGCCTCTACTGTCTTGTTTTTCTACACGATTTTTTAGCCTATTTATTAAAATTCAAAAAAATCTAAAAAATGTACTAGAGACTCAGAACATGTAAATCTACATGAGAAAAACTTGGCTTAATTTTCTGATTAAAGATGTTCGAGTACTGGGTGAAAAAAACTGTTTTGTCAAAACACATTTTTTGCCTTTGATAAATTCATTCAAAAACCAAAGTAGAAATTGTTGGAAATTATCCTAAAGACCTAAGGACAATAGCTAAACATTTTAAAAACCTTGGACAAAATTGGCTAAGTAAAAAAAAATCACAAAGGTAGAATAATCAATTTGACAATTCCATAATTTTCCACAAGTATGCTCAAGGGAGCATGACTTTGAGCCATTAATTGGCCTAAGTCACAAATCAAGTGGCAATGACATGGAATGCATGAACATACAGAAAATGAAATGTATGAAATGCATGGTCTAAAGGTCTAAATGGTAAAGGAAATGCATGACAATTCATGGCAACCTAAATGCCTAGCATGAATTTGCATGGCAATAGATACTATCCTAACTCTATATGCATGTAATGCTTGATAACGTAAATGTGACTAGGACCTAATATATTATGAATATGCATGAAAATGAATGTGACCTAAGACCTAAATAGCATATTAATGCATGATAATACCAATGTGATTTAAAACTCAATATGCTGGCAATACCAATATGGCCTAAACCTAAAATGTAATAAACATGCATAGCAATACTATGAACATACAATGACTCATGAAACTAATGTCAATGATGGAACAAACAGCAACTAATACACAATATCAAGATATGATAATGCAAAGCATGTTACCTAAACAAAATGCAAATGCATGACAAGGCAAGGGATGCATGAAGAGGCCAAATGATCACATGAGACTCTAATGCAATCCTATTTAGTAAATGACAAAAGTACATGACAAATCATATTAAAATGCATAATGTCATGACATTTTCAATAGCATATAACATACCAAAATCAAAATGCACAAGCTCATGGCATGGAAATGCAAACAAGTTAAGAAACAAAAGGAAAATGCACATGCAAGGCAAACAAACATGGGATTGCCAAATGGTCATGGATCAATATGATGGCATTTTTATCATAGCATTTTCATAAGCACATGGCATACTAAAATCAGAATGTGCAAGTTCATGGCATGGAGATGCAAACAAGTTAAGAAGCAAAAGAAAAATACACATGCAAGGCATACAAAATGGAATGGCCGAATGGTCATGAAACAAAACCATGGAAATGAAACATATAAGTAAATATAGCATAGAAAATAATGTAAAGAACATATACACAAAAGATTTAACATAGACATGCAAAACAAATAACAAACAAAACCAGTAAGTAGAACAAAGAAAGTTAAGCTCAATGGTTGGTATCAAATGGGCATAGCCTCTCACCAAACCATAATCACTTGGTCTTGCCAAGATCATGAAGCCTTTCCATCTCAATAAAACAGAAAATAAACCATGTAAAATAGAAAATAAGGTGAGCTTCATGGTAGGTAAAAATGGGCATAGCCTCTCTCCTAACCATGGTCACCTAGTCTAGCCAAGATCATGTAGCCATTTCAACCTTTTTTGCTTCATATTTTGTAAAAAATCAGAACCCTAGCATACTCTAAAAAACTTGTAAAAATAATTTTTCACAACAACATGCAAGGAAGAAAAAAATGAAGAAAAACAAGGCAAATAAATGTGCCATTTTCGGCCATAGCATGAAACCATAGAAAAAAATTATTTTCCACCATTTTAAAGAATGAGAAGAGATGAAAACATAAGTAAACATTAAAAACTTTATTTCTATGAAAAATGTTGTAGGAAAACATGATAGAAAAAATCAAGAAAACACCATGGAAATGAAGAAGAAAGCTAGGCTAGAGATTAGTAGAGATGACTACCTTCAAGCTCTCTATTGAGAACCTTTTTTTCTTTTCTTTCAAAACCTTTTTATTGCCAAATTAGCTACTATTTTCAGCCAAAAAACTTCTGAAAAAATGAAAACATCCTCCTCCCTTTAGCCTTGGCCGAATGGCCCCCTAGCCCTTGGATGGGAATTGCACTTTTTCTCCTCCAATCTTGACCTTTATATCTAGATATTTTGATGACAACATAAAAATGTCATCTTGCCAATTGATAGCAGCCCTTAATATGTGTACTCATACCTTGTAGTAACCTTAGCCATTAGATGCAAAAGAGGACCAATCCCATGCACTCCCTTGCTTGCCCCTTTTGAGTGCCTACCCGTGGATGAGTTGTGCTCTTCCATTCTTGGTCATTGGATGAGGCCAACATAAAAATGACATCTTCTAGATTAAATCCATCCCTCAACATGTGTACTCAGCCCTTGTAGATGGTTTAAGCCATTGGATGAAAAGAGATGATCCCATGCACTCCCTTGTTCAACCGAATGGATGCTCACCCTTGGATGAATTGTGCTTATCTTTTTTCTTCCATTCTTCGCCATTAGATGAGGGTTCTTTTATGACAAATAAAAATTTCATTTTGGCATTTAAACGTGGCCATTGGATGGTGCATTCAACTTTCCTACAAGGCACCTAAGCCATTGGATGAAGGGGGGACCATTTGCAAGGTGTTAGTGGTAGCATGTGGCTTGATAGTGACTAGGGAATTAAATTGTTCAAGCTTCCTTCTTCTCCTCTATGTTGGCTGACCAAGGGAAGAAAAAATCCCAGCAATTCCTTCATCTTTCATATTTTCCTCAATTACAAATTTGCCCTTTTTGGTTTCCTTAGTGAAATGACCTTTTTGCCCCCCGAACTTAAATAAATAGCAAACAGACTTCAAATTTGAATTTTATTTTTTTAGTACTTCCAAAATAATAAAAAATTGAATTCTGGAAGTTCTCAAAATTTTTCGAGTCCATTTGCTATTTATTTCGTATTTATTTCCAAAATTACCCTTTTTATGCACCCGAACTTTACCATTTCTTAAACGAGCTCCGAATCCAGATTTTTCTTAACCAATCTCTTCCAAATAATTTAAAAATGTGATCTGGAAGTTTTCATAATTTTTGGAGCTCATTTTCTATTTTTTTCGGGATTTATCTGCTTGAATTACTGCATAGGGGACCCAGGATTTGGCCATTTTGCAAACGAACTCCGAATCAAGATTTTATTTTTCCAATCTCTTGAAATGATTTAAGAATGATATTTGCAAATTTTTCAAAATTTTTGGAGTTCATATGATATTTTTCCCATATTTTCTAATTTTGCTTTTTTGCCTCTGAAACCCGATTTTGCTCAAAACAAGTCTGATTTTCAGATTTTCTTCAAACTGAGCCTTGGGCTATCCTTGTTTAGTCACTTCTCTTCAATTAAGGGCTTTAGATCTTCCGAATCAGGCCATTTATGTAATTCTTCCAAATTTCACCGAAATCCACCAAAAAACCCTAATCCTCTATTTTCTTCCGAATTGACTTCTCTATCAGTTTTTCTTCCAAATGGCTTTTCCATTACCCGTAGTCAGTGCTTATCTTTCATTTGAGACCTTCAGTTCTGACCAATTTGATCGTTTAAGCACTTTTCCCCAAATTTCCTGAATTAAGGTTTTCTTTCTACTGAATCTCGTAACCCAACTTTCGAACTCCATATCTTTCAATGCAGACCTCGGATTATCAAAATTCTTTCACCGTTTTTCAATTAAACCTCAAATCTTGATTTCGAAAGTGGGTTGACTTTTTTAGTAGTTGATTTTTTTGGGGTTGACTTTTTTGAGTTTGACTTTTTCTGTATGCTTTCATAGACCAAGCCTCGGAGTACCACTTGCAGGATGAGAAAAGCCTTTTAGCATTCAGAAACATCAATTTAGGAAGAAAATGTACCTGATTTAGGGGTACGGACAAAATTATGTGTCTACATGTATATAGATATCCTTACTTCAAGGGAGAAATACATTTTCATGCATTGCATATTTTAAAATGTTTTTATTTAATTTGGCATAAAAACGTGCTTCTCGATTTCCTAAACATTTGGCGAGAATTAATTTCTAATCTTTGCCGGGTTTGTCGGGGAGGTTTGAAAATTATTCAATGCACGTGGTTATGAAATCGTAGGGCATGGATTTTGTTTTATTCGGAATCATATAAATGTCATATGAAAAAAAAAAATTCCAAGCTTTGTCGGGTTTTGACGGGGAGTACGGTAACATTTTTCGACATATGCCATTTATGTAATTCCTCACATGAAAAATCAATTTCAAAATGATGATGTGTGCATGTGTTATGATATCTATATAGACACCTAATTTTGTCCGGACCACTAAATCAGGTATGTTTTCTTCCTAAAGTGATGTTTTAGAATGCAAAAAGACTTTTCTCATCCTGCAAGTGGTACTCTGAGACTTAGTTTAAGAAAGCAGGCATAAAAAGTCAACCTTTAAAAGTCAACTACTAAAAAAGTCAACCCACTCTCAAAATCAAGATTCAAAGTTCAATTGAAAAATGGTGAATGAATTTTGATAATCCTAGGTCAACATTGAAAAATATGAAGTTCGGAAGTTGGGTTACGGAGATTCAGTAGAAAGAAAACCCTAGTTCAGAAAATTTGGGAAAAAGTGCTTAAACGATCAAATCGGTTGAAATTGGAGTTTCTAAATGTAAGATAAGCACTGACTACGGGTAATGGAGAAGTCATTTGGAGGCAAAACCAAAGGAAAAGTCAATTTGGAAGAAAACCGAGAATTAGGGATTTTGGTGGATTTTGAGGAAATTGGGGAAAATTGTAGAAATGACCTGATTCGGTAAAACTAAAGCCCCTAATTGATGAGGAATGAGTAAACAATGATAGCCCAAGGCTCAGTTTGAAGTAATTCCGAGAAAAGAGATGATTGGAGGAAAAACGAAAAAATGAGGAAATTCCCGATACTGAAAAAAGGAAAAATCAAAACGAAAGGGAATTTGATCGTAAAAATTAGGCATTTTTGGACCAACTCCAATTCAATATATGACAAAGGCACAGAAAAAGAAAATCTGGAAATCGGACTTGTTTTGAGCAAAATCGGGCTTTGGAGACAAAAGGGCAAACTTGGAAAGTTCTTAAAAAATAGCAAATGAGCTCCAAAAATTACAAATCTCAATCTTAAATCATTTGGAAGAGATTGGCGAAAGAAAGTCCGGAATCAGAATTCGTTTGCAAAATGTTAAATTCCGAGCCCACTTAGTTGAAATTCAAGAAGATAAATCTTGAAAAAAATGGCAAATGAGCTCTATAAATTTTGAAAATCTCCAGATATCACTTTTAAATTATTTGGAAGATATTGGTGAAGAAAATTCCGGATTTAGAGCTTGTTTACAAAATGGCAAAAGTTCGGGTGCATTAAGGGGCAATTTTGGAAATAAATCCGAAACAATAGCAAATAGGCTCCAACAATTATGAAAACTTCCAAAAATAAATTTTTTATTTAGGAATTATTGAAAAAGGAAAATTTGGATTTGGAGTCCGTTTGCTATTTAATTTGGTTTGGGGGTCAAAAAGGTCATTTCACCGAAGAAACCGAAGAAGGCCTTTAAAAAATTAGAGATTGGGCTGGATTTTGAAAAGGCAATCAGCCAAGCCCATAATGGAGAGTGATTTTGTTGAGATTTTAGATCAAAGGGTTAAGAGTGAAGTGGAAGGTAGTTATTTTTCTTGATGAGGCCTTTGAAATTGTGACACATAGAGAGGGATAATGTCATATTTATGGAATACTATATAGAACGCATCTTGAATTGAAGGCCATTGGATTAAAATTGGTTCAAAAAAAAATAACAACTTTCTTCTAGAAGGAGGAGGCCATTCGGCCAAGGCTAAGAGGGGGCTGAATTCATTTTTTTTCACAAGTTTTGAAGGCTGGAAAGGAGGTAGTAGCTAAGGAGAAAGAGGGAGAAAAAATAAAGGAAAAAGAGAGGAGAAAAAAAAGAGAAGGAAAAGGAAAAGAAAGGTTTTGGCTTGCTTCTTCTTGATTTGGAAAGCTAGAGCAAGGTAGCTATGTTCTATCATGGTTTTTTCATACTTTGTTGACATGATTTTTCTGTTTTGATTGTTATTTGTTTCTCTTTTATGAAATAAACTTGTTTCTAAGGAGCTACTACTTTGTGTTTCAAAGAAAATAAAAAAACAACAGTTTTCCTCCTATTTTTTACATCATGGCCAAATTGTATCACTTTTGTTTAGATGATTTTATTTTTGATCTTGTTCATGAGATTTGTTGTGGTAGGTTAGCTTACTTGTGTTAGATTATCTTGATTTGTGATAGTTTAGCTTGATTATGGTAGTTTAGCTATACACCATGCCATGTGTTTGTGGAAATACCATGCTAGGTTCATGAGACCATTCGGCCATGAGGTGTTTAAGTTACCATGTTTGGATTTTTTTATGTTTACTTGCTTAGTATGCTTCCATTTATGTTCATATATTTAGACCATGCCATGTGTTTGTTATATTTTCATTGCTATGTTCATGAGTTATATTAGTCACCATATTTGCATTATTATCATGTTTGCTACCATGTGTTTGTGTTATTTGCTAGCTAGGATTGTACTATGTTATTTGATGACCATTCAGCCAACATGATCCCATTTGCTTTATGTGTGCATTTTCATTTTGTTTAGTTGATAGGTTTGCATTTCATTCCATAACATTGTGTATTTTGATTTAGTTTGCCATGTGTTTGTGTTATTTGCTAGCTAGGATTGCACTAGGTTGTTTAATGGCCATTCGGCCTTTACATGTGCTCCTTGCCTTGTGTGTGCATTTAAATTTTGTTTAGGTACCATGCTTTGCATTACTATGCCATGAGATTGTGTATTAGTTGATGTTTGTTCATGCATTAGTATTAGGTTTATTGGTCATTATATGTTCATGATATTTTCATGCATTCTCATGACATTTTAGGTCTAGGCCATCTTTGTATTGTCGTGCATATTCTTATGCATATAAGGTCTTAGATCATATTGGTATTGCCATGCATTGCTATTCTATTTAGGTCTTAGGTCACTTTGTATTGCCATGCATTTTCATGTCACTTTAGGTCTAAGTCTCATTTTCATTACTATGCATCTCATGCATATTTAGGTTAGGATTGCATTTATTGCCATGCAAGTTCATGTTAGGTCTAGGCCATATTCTTTATGCCATGCATTTTCCATATCATTTAGGTTTTAAATCATGCATTTCATGCATTCAATTTGCTGTATGTTCATGCATCTCATGTCTTGCCACTTGATTTATGACTTAGGCCAATCAATGGCTCAAAGTCATGCTCACTGGAGCATACTGGTGGAAAATTAAAGAGTTGTCAAATTGAATATTCTACCTTTGTGATTTTTTTTACATAGCCAATTTTTGTCCAAATTTTTAGAAAGTTTTAGCTACTATTTGTATGTCTTTAGGAGAGTCTCCAATATTTTTACTTTGATTTTTAAATGATTTTATCAAAAGCAAAAAATGTCTTTCGGCAAAATAGTTTTTCACCCAGTGTTCTGACTTTTCCGTTTTTCTGGGAAGTATCTTTAATCAAAAAATTAAGCCAATTTTTTCCCGTGTAGTTTTACATGTTTTGAGTCTACAATATTTTATTAGATTTTTTTGAAATTTTAAAAATAGGTTAAAAAATCACGCTTTTAAACTGGACAATATAGTCAGATTTTGAATTTGAGGGAAAATTTATTTTTTGTTTTGGCTAAGTTACTTAGAGGGGGCTGATTAGGAAGTTTGGCTACTGCCTTAGAGTGGTTTCTAGGCAATTTTAAATTTAAAAAATGATTTTATAAAGCTCGGCTGAAAGGTGGTCAAGTTCGAGTTTTCAAATTTAGGAAATTAGAGCTATTTAAAAGGGGGTTCTGCTATAGCTCATTTTCATCCAAGAATTTTCAAATTTGTTTTCAAACTAATCACAAAGTACTTTTTATTTTAGAAATTTTATTTTGATGTCTTTTCCTAAGGTAGTCGGATATATTTTAGGTATACGGATTTCCTTATTTAAAGGAAAAAATACATTTTCATGCACTGCATTTTCCATATTCATGCATACTATATAATATGTGATTTTTGCTATGATGATGATGTTGTATTGTTTGTTATATGGTTTTGAATATTGCATGCTATCCTATGCTTTTTATTTAATCATTTATTTGTGTCACATCATTTAGCATATACTATGTTCATGCATTATTATTTTTATTTTCATGCATATTTCATGATAACATTATTTTATATTTCATATCATTTCATGTCACTTAGATTATATTCCATGTCATATAGATTACATTATTTAAAATATGCAATGTCACTTAAATTTGCTATGTTATTTAAATCATATTATTTCATATAGAATATATCATGTCACTTAGGATATTTCATTTCATTTAGAATATGTCATCTTACTTAGGATATTTCATTTCATCTAGAATATGCTATGCCATATAAATTATATCATATCATTTAGGTTGCATTATATTATCTAGACTTTGTTATATCATTTTTACTATGTCACACATGTTCATATTCATATTTTAAAAAAAATAATGTTTTGAAAAAGATAATGATTTTCAATGAAATAAAGATATTCCCAAGTTAAAATAATTCATGATTTCTCTGTCGAGTTTGCTGGGAAGGATATCATCAATTATCATTAATAACGGAATATCTTCCTTAAAACGAGAATGATTCGAAATTTTTTCCAAATTAATAAAAAAATTTATATTTTGCCACGTTTGTTGGGGAATATAGGAAAATTTTGAATTAATAAATTCCGGATCATTTTCAATTAAAATGAAATTATTTTTCTTTAAATTGGGAATTAATTTAAAATACCAAATTTAAAACTGACTTTTTATCGAAACTTGAGATAACACACGATTAATAAGGTACCATTTTATACGGGCATTGTAGGGGTGCTAATCCTTCTCTGCACGTAACCGAGTCCCGAACCTGATTCTTTGATTTTCTCTGGTTTATAATGCAGACTTGAAATTGGTTTTAAAAAATATTTTAATTAATTTTAAAATGTTTTACAAAACCGGTTTTAATATGTGGCCGATCACACCTAGCTAAAAAAGATTGGTGGAGACTCCATGTCTTTTTCAAGGTCATTTTCAAAACCTTCATTTTTTCAAGAGGAATTAAGTCGACTTTTCCTCCTTTTTTTTTTTTTTTTTTTAATGTCATGCTTAATGAATATAAAGTCTCGCAATGAGGCTTGTTATTTTTTAGGTTGCAACAGCTTGGCGACTCCGTTGGGGACAATTAGAGAGTCAGGCCTAGATTTAGTCGTGTGTTATCAAAGTCTCGATTTTTGTTGGTTTAATTGGTATTTAATTTTAATTCCCACATTTTATAAAAAAAATAAGGAGAATTTTGAAAATAATAAAATGTTTTTGAATATGGTCATACTCATGTGCATGCATTTTATTATTGTTCTCTAGTTATTTAATGTTGTATATTATGCTTGTTGGTTAATGCGTTACACTATTCTTGATCTTTGTTTTAATAAATTGTTGGGATATTTAGAATAAGATTGTAGAATAGGAGGTGAAAGGTTTGTTGTTCCTCCACACACACTGCACTTGCATTTCCATAACATGAACTCTCTACCCGGGTTCCGTCCTTTGAGTGGAAGTAAAGTAACTATGCCTTCGTGATGATCCTCCACATGGGCTAGTGAAACACTTCCGGAGTATAAATTACCTAAGCTCTCGTGATGATCCTCCGCATGGGCTAGGGAAATATACTCTAATGAACTGAACCCGATTTTATCGGGGTACCTTACTAGCCTTCATAGGCGACAGTGAGGAGCAATTTCAGGGCCTTTAATTCGCTCACCCACATATAGTGAACCATAGAGCCAACATAGGCGAAGCCCTGTCGAATTTTTGATAGATATACCAAAGATAGGAACACATTGAGGGACATTTCTAACCTTTTGTTTCCTATTTTACATTTTGAATAAGTATTGTAGATCGGGCAACGATGTACGTACATCGTCCGTAATAAATGTGATAATCCACCCCAAAGGCACCATGATGCCTATATAGATAGATATTGTTGGGGCAAGTGTTCACTAACTTTTTGAAATTCAAAATACAAACATTCTTTTTAAAACATTTTCGCATTTTGCGCATTTCATGCATGTGTGAATTGAGCATGTACATTTATGGTTGTATTGTTGATCTCAGTTTTTGCAATAAACGGATGATGATAATAATCTTATCTGATGATTTCATAAAACCGGTAGTGTTACATGAACATTTGGATATTGTACTATAGTAGGATCCACTACCCCGAATTCTTTTGAAAATAATATGTTTGGTTTTTCATAGAGAAAACATGTTTCAAAAATCATAGATTAAATTTGGAGGCAAATCTTGCATAATGAGATTTTTGAATAATTAAGATTTAAGTTCCTCCAATTTTGTGTAATCATTGGTTAATTTCTTTGTGTATATACCTTTGTGTTAATTCATTTATTCTTTGTATGTATCATTTTGACATCATGTTACAATCCTAACATGCATGGTAATTCATTGTAGAATACATTTGTGATATACATGGTCATTCTTTGTATCTACCTTTGTGTTAATTCATTTATTCTTTGTATGTATCATTTTGACATCATGTTACAGTCATAGCATGCATGGTCATTCATTGTAGAATACGTTTATGACATGCATGGTCATTATTTGTATATACCTGTGCATCAATTTATTCATTATTTAAATGCATCATATTGGCTTTAGATTGCATCCATGGCATACATAGTCATCATAATTTATCTGTATATGCTCATGCATTAATCATTAATATATTCATGCATATAGGAATAGAGCATGTACATTCATAATTGTATTCTTGATCTCATGATAATAATGTCAATTTCATTTGCATGAAAGGGGTTAGAGATGTGTCGGAGAAACGATTTGGTGCTTTAGAACGCGATCAAGAGGAGTTTGGACATGAAATCCAGGAAGTGAAAGAACAACTCACTAAATTGATGAAAATGGTTGAGGATATAGGAAAGAGTAAGGGGTAACTTTCACAGGGCCCTGCATCGCCTTCGGATCAACCAAAACCATTAGGTCCAGAACATACAATCCTTGCTGGATCCTGCGCTTGTCAATGCCACAAAGGTTGCAATCCTGACGAAATTGTGGACAAAATTGTTAAAATGATTAAACCCCAGTGCCTAATACCAAAGACAGAAACCTCGGATCCTATACCATACCTGCAGACTGTTCTAGGTCCAAACTAGTATCCCCACCCTACTATGGTCCAATCGTCCACTGGGATGACCACTACGGGATTCCTGAATCCCATTCCATCACCACTGATTGGCAGTTTGTATTGCTTCCCTCATCAAGCACCTTATCAAGCATCCGGGATAACAACTTTGAACTATGTACAACCTCCAAGGGTCCCGTGTCCAAATCCATACCCTTACCATGTTGTTCCGCTACCTCTCCATGCAAACACTTCAGTTCGAACCTTAGTGCCACCACCAAGTGCCCCAACTCCTAGGCCATGTGTGACTAAGAAACAAACCAAGAACAAGACCGGAACGCAGCATGATCCCATTCCAATTAGCTACCAGGAGCTTCTCCTATATTGGTACAAGATCACATGGTTGCCTGTGTCCTGTTGAAACCCTTGTTACCACCGTATCCCAAGTGGTACAACCCAAGTGCAAGATATGATTATCACTGAAGAATTGTTGGGCATAGCATTGGAGACTGTATAGCCTTCAAAAGAAAAGTGCAGTCTCTTATAGAGGTCAAATGGATCGATCCCACGACACTGATTGGTAGAAGGCTGGGAAAGGGTAATTAGGAGTTGGAGATTTACGGTAATGATGAAGAAAGACTTTGGTATGATATGATGTAATAGGATTTCACTTTTTCATTAGCCAACTCTTATAGCCTTAGGATGCTAGGAAAAATAAAGTGCTTGTAAAGACAGTTTTAACCATTGCTTAGATTTTGTAAACATGGTTTATACCATTGTGAACGTTGATATGGGAATGAATTGGTTGTGCTTCAAATTTATGAGATGTTGATGATTAAGTTCCTCCGATTCTTATTTCCTCCGTGGTATCTTCCCCTTTGCATTTTGCATCTGATCAATTATTTGTTATATCATACTTTCATACATGCATCTTGGTAGCATCAGGTAGTATTCATGACAAACATAGTCAGCATGATTTTTCTGTGTATGTTCATGCACTAATTTGCTTATTACATACATCATGTTAGCATGAGGTCGTATTCATAACACAATGGTTAGCATGAGTTTCCTTGTATATAATCTGTATCAATCATTCATTAATTACATGCATCATATTTGATATCATGTCGTATTCATAGTGTATATGATCATTCATTGGGAAATACACTGAAATATACATGGTCATTCATTGCATATATCCATGTGTTGTTGTTTATTCTTTACTTGTATCATGTTGGCATTGCGATTGCATTTATTACATACATGGTCAGCATTTCTCCACTGTATATGTCCATACATCACATTGTTTATGTTTCACGGGCATCAAATTGCATTCATGGCTCATTCATCACGATACACATTTGAGGGGATAAAACAGAAGTTGGCTTGGCTTTAGGAGTCTTTGAAAGAACTTCCATTTCAAATAAGAGGTATAAGAAGTACTGAGTACCTTTTCAATACAGACTATAGCTATGGAGAATGAACAAGCTACCCGAATGGAAAGGGCACAGGAAAAAATTCTAGAAAAGTTGGTAAAATCTGAAGCAGAATCTAGAGATCAGATGACTAAAATGATGGAGCTGATGTCCATCGTAATCAAGGGATACACTAAAAACTTGGCCACCAGAGAAGGGTTAGAGGCACAAAAGAGTCAAAATGAGGTCGTAATGATGGATGCCCAGAACAGAGTTAACTCCGTCAATGTCTTAAATTCAGATGATCCAGCTGAACAGGCAAAGTTGAAAATGGTTGCAGTAAATGAGGTAAAGTTGGCAGATTCCCAATGGAAATATCAGTTGCTAGATGAAAGGCTCCAGGCAGTAGCAAATATAGACGTATTCGGGAGTGTGGATGCGAAAGAACGATGCTTGGTCCTAGATTTAGTCTTTCCTCCTAAATTCAAGGTCCCTGACTTTGTGAAATATGACGGGACGATTGATCCGTCGGCCCATATCACTATGTTCTATCGAAAGATGAAGGGTTATATAGATAATGTTAAGCTTCTGATCCACTACTTTCAAGATAGCCTCAGCGGGTCCGCAATTAGGTGGTATAGTTAGTTGAGCAAGGATCAGATTCGCTCTTGGAATGATTTGGCCAGGGCTTTTCTAAACCAGTACAAGCATATGACCGACATAACACCTGACCATCTCACCTTGCAAAATATGGAGAAAAGAGCTACTGAGAGCTTCAAAGAGTATGCTCAGAGGTGGAGGAACATGTCCACCCAAGTACAACCACCTTTGACACAAAAGGAAATCACCGTCTTTTTTTTTAGTACACTACGGGCCCCGTACTATGATAGACTCGTCGGCAATGCCTCGAATAATTTGCAGATATGGTAATCTCAACGGAGATGATTGAGAATGCTATCAAGAATGGGAAACTTGAAGGAGAAGGCACATCTAATGCCGAGAGAAATAAGGCACGTAGAAAGAAAGAGGAAGATGTCCAAGCTATGGGAGATTTCGTCCCATATTCTCAATTTCCCTTATACCAATCCTGTTACACTCCTAAGGCATCTCCAAGCCTTTATCCTTACCTACCAACCCAAGCACCTAATCCTATACCAGTCCTTGCTACAAGGCCTGTTTCCAAAAACCGACCACGGGACAACCAAGAAAGAATTTCAATCCCCATCCCTGACTTGCTAATAAAGAATAGTACCTTACCCCGATAGATTTGAAAATTGCTCTGAATCCATCAGCAAGGAGTTATGACCCTAACAGCAAGTGTGATTATCACCTAGTGGTAGTTGGGCATTCAACTGAAAAATGCAGATAACTGAAATAAAGGATTGAAAGTCCTATCCGCGATGGTATTTTCACACCGGAGCTTATCAATCACTGGAAGGCCGCTTTGCCGTAAATTAGTTTCTTTTAGGGTTTTAGGAGGAGAATTACTACCTTTGAAAGATGTCAATAGGAGCATTTTGATGCATGTAGTTTCAGACCTTATGATGAAAACACTTGTCTCACGTCGACATTCATATAAATTAAATGAATTTTGAATTTTAAATGCTTTGTGTTTGTTGTGTTTTAACAATAATTTGAAAATGAAAAAATAAGTATTAAGGAAGTTTTAATAATGGATAATCTCGAGAATATTGATGATCATTGTTACAAATGACCCAATACCTTCTCCCCTCTCTTTTAGGCTTTTCTAGGCCTAAATCCCTTGAACCGAAACCACTTGGAAAACCTAATTCTTCAAGGAATATGAATGATTGAACTTCATAAAACCATTGTTATCATAGAATAAGCAATGATGTAGATCCTAGTCTAGGCTATGAACAAAGGAACGAACTTTTTGAAATTTTTCGAACTCCTTGAAATTCAAACAAATGAGACATTCTTTCAAGAATTTAGATCATGGTAATTTGGTGTGTCAAGATTGTGCTAAAACCATTCATTCCTTTACCAATAACCACAAAACACTAATTGCCCGAACATCACTTCATGATTGACACCCTGGGGCATAATGATGACTAAATTATCCCATGTCCCAGAGAAAACCCATTTTTGGGTCATATTTTCCTTGTCTCTTCAAAGAACTCAGAATTGAAACTCAACCTTTTCAAAATAGACCTAGACTTGTTATGTTCCTCGTTGATACAATTTCCCAAGGTTGATCAAATTGGGGCATTATACGAAAATGATGGATAAGTGGTGAATAAGGATGGATTAACGCATGAAACATTAGGGCATGCGTTGGAAAAAAAATAGAAAAAGAAAAATTGTGATATTGTACATACGAGAATTTGGATGATTCCAAAGTGCACAATGAAATTCTGATTATCTATTTCCCATGGGAATTGCTTTCCAATGAGAATATTTGTGCTTGATATGAGAAATGGCCATCTTTCATGTCCCTATCACAAAAAGAAATTATCCATAGTCACCCCTTTTGAGCTGAAAGAATTCTTTCTTCTTTAAACCCTGATCAATGATCACCCTCTATACTTGGGGGCAAATGCGAGGAAGGATCACTGAGAAAGGAGTCCTAACTCAAAGATAGACACAAAGCAAATCAAGCACTCAAATAAATATGGGTTCACTCTGTCAAAATGAAGATGCAAGAGAAAAAAGAACGAAAAAAAAAGTGTGAAAAAGTATGGGAAATGAAAACCAAAAACAAAGAAGAAAAAGAGCAAAGTCAAGTAAAAAGAAAAGAAAAATCCAAAATGGGCAAATGCTTCAAAGGGAATCTTCCTCAAAAAATGATTCTTGATCTGATTACCCTTAAATACATATTTTGGGCCCATTTATCCTTTCTTTCTAAACCCCGAACCATGGCCTACATTACGTGCTTTAAAAGTCCATTTTGATTAAGCATGAATATTTAACTTGAAGGGTTTTTCCTCATATTTTATCCCATCTCATCGAATTATCATTTCACTAAGGAAGAATTTAGAATTCTCAAGTGCATGGTAGAACAACACAAAAAAAAAATGAGAAGAAAAAATTGAAAGAATGGGACTCTAGGGCGAAAACCCAAAAATTGGCAGTCTAGAGTAAAATGGAAATTTTTGATGCCATCTATGATAGTGCCGATACCACAAAAGAGGAGGTCATCTTGAAGAAGTGGTCATTGAGGAACATCTAGGAATTCATGAACCTCATAAATTGTCAGCTCTATACGGAGGATTGACTTCAAAAACTGAGAGTTTTTCCCTCCAAGATTAAACTTTTCAGTTTAAACATCCCAGCCAATCTTGACGCTTGTCAAAATGCCTTGATTTGAAAACTAAAAGAATGTTGAATTTGTTTGATTCTCAATGAATTCATGATTTATAAAACCTGTTCCATTTGTGAGCCTAGAAGGGACATACATTTTTGTTATGAAATTTTCTTTGATCAACCAAAATCTTGTTATACCAAACATTGCCAATTCAAATCGAAAAACCCAACTTAGAGAAATTTTTAACAGTGATCATCAGTCTTCAAAAGATTTGTACATCACAAACTGTGGGGTTAATATTTTTTGTTCAGAAGTTTTCAAAATGAGAAAACAAATAAAGATATTTTTTGAAATACCCATTTTTGATGTTGACATGAGATAATGGTTTTTCTAACCCAAAGGTATGGAATTACTAGGGTTAATCTTGATTTCCAAATATGACAAGAAGAAATAGAACCCGATAAGCAGACTTCTGTCAATAAGAGTTTGAAAACTATTGGGGCAAAGGAAATAGCCAAAAATTGAAAAATGAATTGAAGTTATACTCTAATTTGAAGAGGGAAAATGAATTGGAAAGGCTAAGCCAAAGTCTAGAAAAATGATCAGGGGCATTTGCATCTTTTCATGAAGCGTTTGCATCATTATCGATCTTTGCATTTGCATCATGTAGAAGCATTCTGCACCTTGTCAAATTCTTGCATTTGCATCATCTAGAAGCATTTGCATAATGTCAATCTTTGCATCTGCATCATTCCATGAAATAGTTGCGTTAACACCAATTTTCGCATTTGCATCATATAGAAGCATTTGCACATTGTTGACCTTTGTATTTGCGTCCTTCTGAGAAGTAATTGCGTTATTTGAGGATCATTTGCATTTGCATCATTTAGAAGCATCTGCATCTTATTCAACATCTGCATTTGCATCTGCATCGATAAGCATTTGCATCAATCTAAGCTATTTGCATGTACACCATGAAGCATCTACATCTTATCCAACATCTGCATCTGTATCTGCATCAAGAAACATCTGCATCAATTCAAAACATTTACATTAGCAATATGAAGTATGTACATCCTATTAATCATTTGCACCAGCATCAAAAAACATTCGCATCTTCTCAAAATCTTCAGGTTAATTTTCAACAATTCTGTAAAGATCATTTTTGAAGTAGCATCCGGCACCAGTTTTCAAAAATCATAGATTAGACCTTCGGGCACCAGTTTTCAAAATCATAGATCAGACCTCCGAGAACCTTTTTTAAGATATCCGGGCACCAATTTTCAAAAATCATAGATCAGACCTCCAGGCACCATTTTTTAAAGACCTCCGGACACCAATTTTCAAAAATCCTAGATAAGACCTTCGGGCACTATTTTTAAAGTCGCATTCGGCACAATTTCCAAATCATAGATTAGACCTCCAGGCACCGTTTTAAAGACCTCCAGGCACCAATTTTCAAAATCATAAATCAGACCTTCGGACACCATTTTTTAAGACCTCCACGCATCAATTTTCCAAATCATAGATCAGACCTCCGGGCATCATTTTTAAAGTCGCATATAGCGCAATTTTCCAAATCATAGATCAGACCTTCGGGCACCTTTTTTAAGACCTTCGAGCATCAATTTTCCAAATCATAGATTATACCTCCGGGCATCATTTTTAAAGTCGCATACAGCGTAATTTTCCAAATCATAGATTAGACCTCTGAGCACCGTTTTTTAAGACCTCCGAGCATCAATTTTCCAAATCATAGATCAGACCTTCGGGCATTATTTTTAAAGTCACATACAGCGCAATTTTCCAAATCATAGACCAGACCTTCAGGAACCATTTTTTAAGACCTCTGGGCACCAATTTTTCAAATCATAGATCAGACCTCCGGGCACCATTTTTTAAGACTTCCAGGCATCATTTTTAAGACCTCCGGGCACACCTTTTTTAAGACATCTTGGCTTTAAACTGATGTTTCAAAATGCAAAAAGACTTTTCTCATCCTACAGGTGGTACTCCGAGACTTAGTTTAAGAAAGCAGGCATAAAAAGTCAATCTTGAAAAAGTCAACCCCAAAAAAGTGCACCCTAAAAAGTCAACTACTAAAAAGTCAACTACTAAAAGGTCAACCCACTCTCAAAATCAAGATTCAAAGTTCAATTGAAAAATGGTGAAAGAATTTTGATAATCCGAGGTCTACATTGAAAGATATCAAACGAAGATTCAGTAGAAAGGAAACCCTAGTTCAAAAAATTTAGGGAAAAGTGCTTAAACGATCAAATCGGTTGAAATTGGAGTTTCTAAATGAAAGATAAGCACTGACTACGGGTAATGGAGAAGCCATTTGGAGGCAAAACCGAAGGAAAAGTCAATTTGGAAGAAAAGCGAGAATTAGGGGTTTTGGTGGATTTTGGTGAAATTGGGGAAAATTGCAGAAATGACCTGATTCGGTAAAACTAAAGATGAGGAATAAGTAAACAAATATAGCCCAAGTGTCACATCCCAAGTCCGGGAGTGTGACCAGCTAGAGACAAGTATATGCCCTTGTCTCCGAAGCCTTAACCATTCATCTACCTAACGAAATTTCGGCATGACCCCGCCCAATATGGGGGGTTATCGAACCTGCAAAACATGTATAATAATAATAACAATAATAACACATGACATCCCGCTTAGGGCACCTCCAACTAGGGAGTAACCGAGATGCCCCGCAACAGACATGCAAGGTGAACCATAATGTACATATATATACAATGCCAAAAATGTAAACAACAATCTTGGTCTCTGACCGGATAACTGCATGACACATAATACAACATATTTAGACAAAATAATATATGACATCCCTAGGTGACTGTGCATGGCTCCTCCATCAAGCAACGGATCACCTCGTTAAAGCGGTATATCATGCTCACCGACTATCGGTAACGAGCAAGCTGGCGGGGTGGATGAGGGACCGGGTCGATCAGTATCTGAAAAAGAAAAATAACTAAAGGGTTCAGTGAGCAAACACAGAATTAGTAAAGTATATGGAAAAGACTTACAAGTCATATTAACTAATATCACCTTTATGTTCCTATCTAACATCACAAATAACTATAACATCCGGTAGGGTCCGTAGACTCCTATAAACCGGTAGGGCTCCAAAGCTCCTAAAAAACCAGTACGGCACAATGGCAACCTACAAATACGGTAGGGCAGCCTACTAATCCGATGGGGCACAATGGCAGCCTAGAAATTCGATAGGAACAATGGTAGTCTACAAACGCGGTAGGGCACAATGGCAGCCTACAAATCAGGTAGGGCACAATGGCAACCTACAAATTGAAGCATAGCTTAACATTACAGTAAACATACAGCACATAACACTTAAATAAACATACAACTAAGGAAACAATGTGGCGCCATAAAGTCGACCACTCATGCGTCAATCCCAGATCATTACGTAATCATTACTTGTCCATTCCTTGGACCTTTTTCTCATATCTTTACGAGAATTCGATACCATAAGGTAGTTCTATGTCATGCACACTACTATTTACAAACTCAAGTGAAATGAGGGACCGAGTATATCAGTATCTGAAAAAGAAAAATAACTAAAGGGTGAGTCATAAGGATTCAGTGAGCAAACGCAGAATTAGTAAAGTTTATGGCAAAGACTCACAAGTCATATTAACTAATATCACCTTGATGTTCTTATCCAACATCACAAACAACTATAACATCTGGTAGGGTCCGTAGACTACAACAAACCGGTAGGCACGAAAGCTCCTACGAAAATAGTAGGACACAATGGCAGCCTACAAATACGGTAGGCCACAATGGCAGCCTACAGATACGGTGGGGCACAATGGTAGCCTACAAATCCGGTAGGGCACAATGGCAGCCTACAAATTCGATAGGGCACAATAACAGCCTACAAATCAGGTAGGGCACAATGGCAGCCTACAAATTCAAGCATAGATTAACATTACAGTAAACGTACAGCATATAACATTTAAATAAGCATACAAGTAAGGAAACAATGTGGCGCCATAAAGTCGACCGCTCATGCGTCAATCCCGGATTATTACGTAATCAATACTTGTCCGTTCCTTGGAATTTATTCTCACGTCTTTACGAGAATTCGATACCATAAAGTAGTTCTATGTCATGCACACTACTATTTACCAACTCAAGTGCGTTATAATCCATCACCGATACATTCATACAATCACAGTCAATATGTCGTAACATAATCTAACGATCCTACGTCTATCGCTACACGTTTACTCACAGTGCGCTAAACGGGAGAAATTGGATCCTCGTGCTCCGGAGTTCTTCCAACCACAGACTCAGCTAATCCGCGCTCCTAGTACATAAATAATAATTTTTTAAATATTTTATAATTTAGAAACATTCACACTATCCAAATTGTAGCTAATTAGCTACTATCTGAAATTTTGGAGCTTAGCTATTTAAGCATTATAATATTTACACCTAGCTCGGGTGGAAATTCGAAACAACGATCAACTGGAAAGTTGCTCCCCCGAGCCTAGCAAAGCCAATAGTGGCCTCGGATGGTGGTGGAAGTGGCAGCACAAGGTGGTTGACCACCATGGTGTATTCGTCCAAGCTTGGATTTCCATCTCCAAGACACTTTTTCAATCAACCAACTCCAATTAATGGATGCAGAGGTTGATTTAGGACCACCCATAGTGGTGGTTTAAGGTGGTGGCTATGTTGGAAACCACCTAAGGCACAATGGCCTTAAAGAGAAACACATAGTTTCTCTTGGTTTCCTGAAAAAATAATACCAAATAAGTGATCCTCACCTTATAGATAGTAAGAATATGTATTTTGTTGGCTGATGAGTAGAAATCAAGAGATCAAGCTTACTAAGCTTTTAGCTATGCAGTTTTCTCACTTGGTTAGGTTTCTCAAGGTTGAAGATGAAACAAACCCTTAATGCCTAAGGGGAATGAGTCTCACAGCTGATAAGGGGTTTATGGCATGCATTTTATGGTCATTTTCCAAGCCAAATGACAAAAAACCCCACTTTTTGTCTTTTAGTGCCTAAACGGGCCCACATGAAATTTTTACGTTCGGAAGATCGTTTTTCACTTTTCTCAACATTGATATGTTTCAAATATCATTTTACACTAGTACACATGTTTTCATAATTTTTTGATATCCCAAGCATCAAATCCGGGCCCCGGATTGTTTACGGGTCAACATTTTGACTTTTTTTGGTTTTAGCTTCGATTCTCATTCTGATTTCATCAATAGCATTCAAACATCATTTTATGTTTGTATGAATCGACTTATTCACTTAAAACCTTTTCCAGACCTTTTCGAGACTAGTTCCAATTTTTCACTCTTTTAAGCTAATTAAGTGCGTAACTGGTTTCCACTTAATTTTTGAGTTTTAAAAAAAATGTCAAAATTTCAATCTAAATATCATATTGAGATCCTCTATGATCACGGATTCTAATGGTACCATATTCGAACCAAAAATAAAATTTTGGGTAAAATGACCAAAATACCCCTGGTTTATATTTTATCGATTTTGTGCCGATTAGATTTTCCAATAATCCTGATCATTAATATATCATATTTTAACACTATGTGAAGTTAAAATACCAAATTTTATAGGCTTTACGTTGTCCCGATTTTGATTCCTGACTCGTGGTCAATTTAAGGCTAAATCTCTCAAATAGCCGATTAAACCCCTTATTCTAAAAATTATTAATATAACTATAAGACCAGATGGTAGTGTTCTTTGTCTACAAGCATACATAAACGTGATCCATCGTCTATGAATCATTGAAAGAGACTCGAATTGATCTCTGTCTTACGAGGGTCTTACAATTCTCCCCTTTAATAAAATTCGTCCTCAAATTTTCCTAATTTTGAACTTATTGAATAATTCATTTAAAGAGTTACGTACCTACTCGTGGAATAACTACGGGTACTGTCTCTTCATGTCTCCTTCAAGTTCCCAAGTAGCTTATTCTTTCCCATGATGATTCCATGCAACCTTCACCGAAGGAATCTCCTTCGATCGTAGCTTCCGTACTTGTCGTTCTACTATGGCTATGGGTTCTTCTACATATGACATGTGGGGGTCTACCTCTACCGCTTACGGTTGCAACACATGGGACTCATCAGGGAGGTATTTTTGAAGCATCGACACATGAAATACTGGGTGTACAGCGGCAAACTCAGGCAGAAGGGCCAACTCATATTCTACTGCCTCATGTCGTCGAAGTATCTCAAACAGTCCAATGTACCTTGGACTCAGCTTTCCTCTCTTGCTGAAATCTATGACACCCTTAAACGGAGACATTTTCAAGAACACATGATCCCCTACATCAAACTCTAGTTCTTGACGTCTATTATCGGCATAAGACTTTTGTCGACTCTGTGCCGCTCATATTTTGTCACGGATCAACTCCACATTTCTCAATGATTCCCGAACCATATCTGGACCTAACAATGGACGATCACCCACCTCGAACCATCCCACTAGAGATCCATATTTTCGGCCATACAATGCTTCATACGGTGCCATTTGTATGGTACTCTGATAACTGTTATTATATGCGAACTCAATCGAAGACAAGTGTTGATCCCAAATACCCTCAAAATCTGAAACACATGCCTGTAGCATATGCTCTAAAGTTTGGATGGTCCTCTCAGACTGACCATCGGTTTGGGAATGGAATGCGGTACTGAACCTCAACTGAGTAACCAGGGCTCTCTGGAATGATTCCCAAAACCTTGATGTGAACTGTGTGTCTCTATCTGACACAATAGAAATAGGCACTCCATGCAAAGGCACTATCCGGTCCAAATATAGTCTAGCATACTGGACTACTGTATATGTAGTGCGCACTGGCAAGAAACGCTCAGACTTGGTCAATCTATCGACAATCATCCATATCGAGTCAAATCCTTTGGTTGACTTAGGCAACCCCGTGACAAAATCCATCGTAACCTTGTCCCATTTCCATTCAGGGACATCCAAACTCTGAAGTGTACTTGGCGGTTTCTGATGTTCGGCCTTAACCTGTTGGCACACCAAGCATCTAGCCACAAAGTTGGCTACATCCTTCTTCATGCCTTCCCACCAATAATATGCTCGTAGATCATGATACATCTTCGTGGAACCAGGGTGTATAGTGTAGGATGAGCTATGAGCTACCTCGAGGAGTCTATGTCGAATATCTCCTGCCAACGGTACCATGAGGAGGTCATGTAACCATAAAGTTCCATCATCATCTATACGAAACTCCTCAGACAATCCTTGTCCAACCTGGGCTTTCTTTCCTATGCAAAAATCATCATCATGTTGCAAACATTTTACCCCTCCACTAATGATAGTCGTACTTGCACATGGGCTAACATCTCCCCCATGTCGGTAACACTAAGTACCACACCATCATTGAGGCAATTCCTCACTTCCCAGACCATATGTCTCCTCTCTACTGCTATATGGGCTAAGCTACCCATGGACTTCCTACTCAAGGCATCCGCGACAACATTGGCCTTGCCGGGATAATAAAGGATGGTATAATCATAATCCTTGAGTAATTCCAACCACCTCCTTTGTCTCAAATTCAGCTCTGCTGGTCAAAAATATACTTGAGACTCTTGTAGTCTGTATAAATCTCGCATGATCGGCCATACCTTTAATGCGAAAATAATGGCTGCCAGTTCCAAGTCATGCGTGGGGTAATTCTACTCATGCCTTTTCAACTGTCTCGACGCATAGGCAATAACCCTGTTCTTCTGCATCAATACGCAACCCAAACCTATGCGAGAAGAATCACAATACACCACAAAGCCATTTGTCTCATTTGGCAATGTTAACACTGGTGCTGAAGTCAAGAGCTCTTTAAGTTCATTAAAGCTCTTTTCGCACTCATCTGACCAAACAAACTTAATATTCTTCTGTGTTAACCTGGTTAGTGGTGCGGCTATCCTCGAGAAGTTCTCCATGAACCTCCTATAATATCCAGCTAACCCTAAGAAACTCCTGATCTCTGTTACTGTAGTCGACCTCTCCCAGTCTCGTATTGCCCCAATCTTCTTGGGATCCAAGAAATACCTTCCCTCGAAATTATATGGCCAAGAAAGCTCACACTCAATAGCCAAAACTCACACTTGGAGAACTTGGCAAACAGTTTGTGTGCTCAAAGAGTTTCGACGACTATACGGAGGTGTTCCCTATGTTCCTCCTCGCCTCGCGAATACACCAAGATATCATCGATGAACACAATCACAAACTGGTCAAGGAAGGGTTTGAACACCCTGTTCATCAAATCCATGAACGCTGCTGGTGCATTCGTCAGTCCAAACGACATGACCAAAAACTCATAATGTCCATATTGAGTGCGAAAGGTCGTTTTGGGAATATCTTCCCTCCTGATGCGAAGCTGATGGTACCCTGATGTAAGATCTATCTTAGAAAAGCACAGAGCTCCATGCAGCTGATCAAATAAATCATCGATCCTAGGCAGCGGATACTTATTCTTTGTTGACACCTTATTCAGCTGCCTGTAATCAACACACATTTGTAACGGTCCATCCTTTTTCTTAAGAAATAAAACCGGAGCACCCCTAGGAGAAGTACTCGGGCGTATAAAGCGCTTATCAAGAAGATCCTGCAACTGAACCTTTAGTTCTCTTAGCTCCAACGGAGCCAAACGGTAAAAAGGAATGGATATCGGCTGTGTTTCGAGGGGTACATCTATGCAAAACTCAATCTCCCTATCCGATGGAAGCCCTGGCAACTCCTCGGGAAAAACATCGGGGAAATCTTCTACCACGAGAATCCCTCCAAAATCCTGAGACTTTATCTCAGCATCATATACATACGGCAAGAATCCTTGGCAACCCTTCGCTAACAGTTTTTTGGCACTAATTACCGAGATCAAGTGAGGCAAAGTCGTTCTACGATCTCCTTAATACCTCAACACATGTTTCCCCGGTATTTTCAACACTACCACCTTCTCATGGCAATCCAATACCGCATGGGGGCAGACAACTAGTCATGCCCAAAATCACATCAAACTCAAGTATATCTAGCTCAATTAGATCTACCAAAAATATCTCACCCTCGATCCGTATTTTACATCCTTTCAACATTCTGTTCACATGGTAAACCTCCTATACCGGAGTAAGCACTATCAACGAATCATTTAACATATCATAACTCATGTTCAAACACGAAGCAAAGGAAGAGGATATAAAGGAGTGCGTAGCACCCGAATCAAATAATACTACAGCCTTCTTGGAACAAATATCTAACGTATCTGTCATGACGGCATTCGACGCTTGCGCATCCTGAGGATTCAGCACAAATGCCCTGGCTTGTCCTCAACCCTTTGTAGTCTATCCTATACCCCCTATAGTCTATCCCCTACCTCCAGACTGTGTACCTCTGCCTGTTGTGCCTCTGTCCACTGACTATGCCACTGATCCAGTAGTAACAGCTGACGTAACAATTGGGGGCGGTGCAACTGTAGTGTATGTGGGTCGAGAAAAATTCAGCGGACAGTCATTCTTCATATACCCCGGCTAACCATATCTGAAACAAGTACCAAGCCTTCCGCATCGTCCAAAATACGGATAACTACAACTCTGACAATGGTGAGCTCCTGATCTCCCAGTGTTACCTGATGACTGGGTAAACGATCTAGTTTGACTGCTCTGTCCCCTAACCACTGTACCAATACTACTAGGTGCTCCTGATCCATCTACACCAGACTGCCTAAAACTCTGCCTCCTAGTCCTAGCCTTCTTCCTAGGCTCACGGTCAACCTGTCTCTCTTTGGCCCATGCCTCAAATCGTAAGGCTGCATCAAAAACATCGAAATACGTAGAGGTCCTTGTTAATGGTGCCGCCCTAAATAAGTACTCCCTAAGGCCATTAGCAAACCGCTTGGACTTCATAGTATCAGTCATCAGCATATATGGCGCATACTTCTCTAACTGATTAAACTTAGTATCATAATCCAACACTGACATGTCCTCAGTCTGTTTCAGTAACTCAAACTCTCAAGCCATTGCATCCCGTAGACTCTCAGGCATGAATCGTTCAATAAAATCATTATAAAACTCAGACCATTCTAATGGAGGACTACCCATTGGACGACTCCTCAATAGGGTTTTATACCACTCATAGGCCACCCCCGTCAACTGATAAATAGTCAATTCCACGGCTCTAATTGGTGAACATCCAAGAGCTACACATAACCGATCACATACATCCACAAAGTCCTGTGGATCTGAATCAAGCTTAATCCCAGAAAATATAGGTGGCTTATTCCGTCAAAACTCATATAATGTCACTGGGAGATACTGCCCATGTTGGGCAGGCTGCTATCCCTTAGAGGAATCCTGTGGCCTTGGAGGACCTGGAGGAGCCTGGTCCTGTCTTTGCTGCATCTAATCTGCTAGTAGATCTATCAGGGTCCTAACCTCCTGACGTATCTCACCAATCTCAGTAGCTAACTGTTCTACCCTATCATCTGCTGTTGACCCCCTAGCAGATCCAACGGTCTGGTCTCGTTCTCCAAGTACGAGATTCGGACGTCCCGTCGAGTCCTGATCGGGAATCCCATGTGGTTGTTCCCTCTGCTTACCTCGTATTCTTAGCATTGGGGGCATAATAACCTGAGAAAGAAACTTAATCATTAGGTACCCTCATTTATCCAACCCCGAACTATCATCTATAATCGACAAGTGATCCTTTACAAGATGGACACGTGTACAGTCATCGATCTTTAGACAATGCTCTGATACCAACTTTGTCACATCCAAAGTCCGGGAGTATGATCGGCTAGAGACAAGTATATGCCCTTGTCTCCAAAACCTTAACCATTCATCTACCTAACGAAATTTTGACATGATCCTACCCAATATGAGGGCTTATCGAACCTACAAAACATGCATAATAATAAAAACAATAATAACACATGAAATCCCGGTTAGGACACCTCCAACTAGGGAGTAACTGAGATGCCCCGCAACGCGCAAGGTGAACCATAATGTACATATATATACAATGCCCAAAATGTAAACAACAATCTCAGTCTCTAACCGGATAACTGCATGACACATAATACAACATATTTAGACAAAATAATATATGACATCCCTAGGTGACTGTGCATGGCTCCTCCATCAAGCAACGGATCACCTCGTCAAAACTGTATATCATGCTCGCCGACTATCGGTCACGAGCAAACTGGCGGGGTGGATGAGGGATCGGGTCGACCAGTATCTAAAAAAGAAAAATAACTAAAGGGTGAGTCATAAGGACTCAGTGAGCAAACGCAGAATTAGTAAAGTCTATGGAAAAGACTCGCAAGTCATATTAACTAATATCACCTTGATGTTCCTATCCAACATCACAAATAACTATAACATCCGATAGGGTCCGTAGACTCCTACAAATCGGTAGGGCTCGAAAGCTCCTACAAAATCGGTACGGCAAAAAGGCAGCATACAAATACGGTAGGGCACTACAAATCCGGTGGGACACAATGGCAGCCTACAAATCCGATAGGCACAATGGCTGCCTACAAATCCGGTAGGGCATAATGGCAGCCTACAAATCAGGTAGGGCACAATGGCAGCCTACAAATTCAAGCATAGCTTAAAATTACAGTAAACATACAGCACATAACATTTAAATAAGCATACAAGTAAGGAAACAATGTGACACCATAAAGTCGACCACTCATGTATCAATCTTGGATTATTACGTAATCATTACTTGTCCATTCATTGGACCTTTTTCTCACATCTTTACGACAATTCGATACCATAAGGTAGTTCTATGTCATGCACACTACTATTTACCAACTCAAGTGCATTATAATCCATCACCGATACTTTCATACAATCACAGTTAGTATGTCGTAACATAATCTAACGATCCTACGTCTATCGCTACACGTTTACTCACAGTGCGCTAAGCAGGAGAAATTGGATCCTCGTGCTCCTGAGTTCTTCCAACCTCGAACTCAGCTAATCCGCGCTCCTAGTACATAAATAATAATTTTATAAATATTTTATAGTTAAGAAACATTCACACTATCCAAATTGTAGCTAATTAGCTACTATCCGAAGTTTTGCAGTTTAGCTATTTAAGCATTATAATATTTACACCTAGCTCAGGTGGAATCCAGAGCAACGATCAACTGGAAAGTTGCTCCCCCGAGCTTAGCAAAGCCAATAGTGGCCTCGGATGGTGGTGGAACTAGCGGAACAAGGTGGTTGGCCACCATGGTGTATTCGGCCAAGCTTGGATTTCAATCTCCAAGTCACTTTTTCAATCAACCAACCCCAAATAATGGATGCAGGAGGGGATTTAGGACCACCCATGGTGGTGGTTTAAGGTGGTGGCTATGTTGGAAACCACCTAAGGCAAAATGGTCATAAAGAGAAACACATAGTTTCTCTTGGTTTCTTGAAAAACTAATACCAAATAAGTGATCCTCACCTTATAGATAGTAAGAATATGTATTTTGATGGCTGATGAGTAGAAATCAAGAGATCAAGCTTACTAAGCTTTTAGCTATGCAGTTTTCTCACTTGGTTAGGTTTCTCAAGGTTGAAGATGAAACAAACCCTTAATGCCTAAGGGGAATGAGTCTCACAGCTGATAAGGGGTTTATGGCATGCATTTTATGGTCATTTTCCAAGCCAAATGACAAAAAACCCCACTTTTTGTCTTTTAGTGCCTAAGCGGGCCCATATGAAATTTTTACGTTTGGAAGATCGTTTTTCACTTTTCTCAACATTGATATGTTTCAAATATCATTTTACACTAGTACACAAGTTTTCATAATTTTTTGATATCCCAAGCATCAAATCCGGGCCCCGAATTGTTTACGAGTCAACATTTTGACTTTTTCGGTTTTAGCTCCGATTCTCATTCACCAATGGTATTCTAAAATCATTTTATGTCTGTATGAATCCATTTATTCACTAAAAACCTTTTCCAGACCTTCCTGCGACCAGTTTCGGTTTTTCACTCTTTTAAGCTAATTAAGGGCGTACCTGATTTTCACTTTATTTTTGAGTTTTACAAAAAAATTTAAATTTTCAATCTAAGCATCATATTGAGATCCTCTATGATCAAGGATTCTAATGGTATCATATTCGAACCAAAAATAAAATTTTGGATAAAATGACCAAAATACCCCTGGTTCATATTTTACCGGTTTTGTGCCGATTAGATTTTCCAATAATCCTAATCAGTAATATATCATATTTTAACACTATGTGAAGTTAAAATACCAAATTTTATAGGCTTTACGTTGTCCCAATTTTGATTCCTGACTCGTGGTCAACTTAAGGCTAAATCTCTCAAATAGCCGATTAAACCCCTTATTCTAAAAATTATTAATATAACTATAAGACCAGATAGTAGTGTGCTTTGTCTACAAGCATACATAAACTTGATCCACTATCTATGAATCATTTAAAGAGACTCAATTTGATCTCTGTCTTACGAGGGTCTTACACCAAGACTCAGTTTGAAGTAATTCCAAAAAAGAGCCGATTGGAGGAAAAACGGAAAAACGAGGAAATTTCTGATACTGAAAAGAGGAAAAATTAAAAGGGAAGGGAATTTGATCGTAAAAATTGGGCATTTTCGGACCAACTCCAATTCAATATATGACAAAGGCACAGAAAAAGAAATCTGGAAATAGGACTTGTTTTGAGCAAAACCGGGCTTTGGAGACAAAAAGGCAAACTTGGAAAATTTGGGAAAAATAATAAATGAGCTCCAAAAATTACGAAAAATTCCAAATCTCAATCTTAAATCATTTGGAAGAGAGTGGCGAAAGAAAATCAGGAATCGGAGTTCGTTTGCAAAATGTCAAATTTCGGGCCCACTAAGCTGAAATTTAAGAAGATAAATCCCGAAAAAAATGGCAAATAAGCTCGAACAATTCTAAAAATCTCCAGATCTCACTTTTAAATTATTTGGAAGAGATTGGTGAAGAAAAATCCGAATTTGGAGCTCGTTTACAAAATGGAAAAAGTTCGAGTGCATTAAGGGGTAATTTTGGAAATAAATCCAGAAAAAATAGCAAATGGGCTCCAAAAATTATGAAAACTTCCGTAATTTAATTTTTTTATTATTTAGGAAGTATTGAAAAAAGAAAATTTTCATTTGGAGTCCGTTTGCTATTTAATTTGGTTTAGGGGTCAAAAAGGTCATTTCACCGAAGAAATCGAAGAATGCCTTTACAAAATTAGAGATTGGGCTGTATTTTAAAAAGGCAATCAGCCAAGCCCATAATGGAGAGTGATTTTGCTGAGATTTTAGATCAAAGGGTCAAGTGTGAAGAGGAAGGTAGTTATTTTTCTTAATCAAGCCTTTGAAATTGTGACACATAAAGAGGGATGATGTCATAATCATGATATCATATTTATGACATCATAATCATGACATCATATTTTAGGGGCTGATTATTCCAATATAAGGGTGGGAATACTACATAGAAATCATCTTGAATTGAAGGCCACTGGATTAAAATTGGTTCAAAAAAAATAACAACTTTCTTCTAGAAGGGGGAGGCCATTCGGCCAAGGCTAAGGGAGGCTGAATTTATTTTTTTCACAAGTTTTGAAGGCTGGAAAGGAGGCAGTAGCTAAGGATAAAGAAGGAGAAAAAAGGAAGGAAAAACAGAGGAGAAAAAAGGAGAAGGAAAAGTTAAAGAAAGGTTTTGGTTTGCTTCTTCTTGATTTGGAAAGCTAGAGCAAGGTAGCTATGTTCCTTCATAGTTTTTTCATACTTTGTTGACATGATTTTGCTGTTTTGATTGTTATTTTTTTCTCTTTTATGAAATAAACTTGTTTCAAAGGAGCTACTACTTTGTTTTTTAAAGAAAATAAAAAAAGCAACAAGTTTTCCTCCTATTTTTTACATCATGGCAGAATGGTATCACTTTTGTTTAGATGATTTTAGTTTTGATCTTGTTCATGACATTTGTTGTGGTAGGTTAGCTTACTTGTGTTAGATTAGCTTGATTTGTGGTAGGTTAGCTTGATTGTGGTAGTTTAGCTATACACCATGCCATGTGTTTGTGGAAATACCATGCTAGGTTCATGAGACCATTTGGCCATGAGGTGTTTAAGTTACCATGTTTGCATTTTTTTTATGTTTACTTGCTTAGTATTCTTCCATTTATGTTCATATATTTAGACCATGCCATGTGTTTGTTATATTGTCATTGCTATATTCATGAGTTATGTTAGTCACCATATTTGCATTATTATCATGTTTGCTACCATGTGTTTGTGTTATTTGCTAGCTAGGATTGTACTATGTTATTTGATGACCATTCGGCCAACATGGTCCCTTTTTCTTTGTGTGTGCATTTTCATTTTGTTTAGTTGATAGGTTTGCATTTCATGCCATAACATTGTGTATTTTGATTTAGTTTGCCATGTGTTTGTGTTATTTGCTAGCTAGGATTGCACTAGGTTGTTTAATGGTCATTCGGCCTTTACATGTGCTCCTTGCCTTGTGTGTGCATTTGCATTTTGTTTAGGTACCATGCTTTGCATTACTATGCCATGAGATTGTGTATTAGTTGTTGTTTGTTCATGCATTAGTATTAGGTTTATTGGTCATTATATGTCCATGATATTTTATGCATTCTCATGACATTTTAGGTCTAGGCCATCTTTGTATTGCCATGCATATTCCCATGCATATAAGGTCTTAGATCAAATTGGTATTGCCATGCATTGCTATGCTATTTAGGTCTTAGGTCACTTTGTATTGCCATGCATTTTCATGTCACTTTATGTCTAAGTCTCATTTGCATTACTATGCATCTCATGTATATTTAGGTTAGGATTGCATTTATTGCCATGCAAGTTCATGTTAGGTCTAGGCCATATTCTTTATACCATGCATTTTCCATATCATTTAGGTTTTAAATCATGCATTTCATGCATTCAATTTGCTGTATGTTCATGCATCTCATGTCTTGCCACTTGATTTATGACTTAGGCCAATCAATGGCTCAAAGTCATGCTCACTGGAGCATACTAGTGGAAAATTAAAGAGTTGTCAAATTGATTATTCTACCTTTCTGATTTTTTTTACTTAGCCAATTTTTGTCCAAATTTTTAGAAGTTCTAGCTACTCTTTGTATGTCTTTAGGAGAGTTTCCAATATTTTTACTTTGATTTTTAAATGATTTTATCAAAAGCAAAAAATGTGTTTTGGCAAAATAGTTTTTCACCCAGTGTTCTGAATTTCCCTATTTTTTCTAGGAAGTTATCTTTAATTATAAAATTAAGACAATTTTTTCCTGTGTAGTTTTACATGTTCCGAGTCTCCAGTATTTTTCTAGATTTTTTTTAAATTTTAAAAATAGGTTCAAAAATCACGTTTTGAAACTGGACAGTAGAGTCAGATTTGAATTTGAGGGAAAATTTATTTTCTGTTTTTGCTAAGTTACTTAGAAGGGGCTGATTAGGAACTTTAGCTACTATCTTAGAGTGGTTTCTAAGACATTTTAAACTTAAAAAATGATTTTATAAAGCTGGGATCAAGGGTGGTCAAGTCCGAGTTTTCAAATTTAGGAAATTAGAGCTATTTAAAATAGGGGTTCGACTATGGCTCATTTTCATCCAAGAATTTTCAAATTTGTTTTCAAACTAATCACAAAGTATTTTTTATTTTAGAAAGTTTAATTTGATGTATTTTCCTAAGGTAGTCGGATATCTTTTTAGGTATACAAATTTTCTTATTTAAAGGAAAAAATACACTTTCATGCATTGCATTTTCCATATTCATGCATACTATATAATATATGATTTTTGCTATGATGATTTCTATGGTATTGTTATTATTTTGATGTTATATCGTTTGCTATATGATTTTGAATATTGCATGCTATCTTATGCTTTTTATTTAATCATTTATTTTTTCACATCATTTAGTATATACTATGTTCATGCATTATTATTTTTATTTTCATGCATATTTCATGATAACATTATTTTATGTTTCATATCATTTCATGTCACTTAGATTATATTCCATGTCATATAGATTATATTATTTAAAAAATGCCATGTCATTTAAATCATATTATTTCATATAGAATATATCATGTCACTTAGGATATTTCATTTCATTTTGAATATATCATTTTACTTAGCATATTTCATTTCATCTAGAATATGCTATGCCATTTAAATTATATCATATCATTTAGGTTGCATTATATTATCTAGACTTTGTTATATCATTTTTACTATGTCGCACATATTCATATTAATATTTTTTTTATAAATATTTTGAAAAAGATAATGATTTTCAATAAAATAAAGATATTCCCGAGTTAAAATAATTCATGAGTTCTCTGTCGGGTTTGCTGGGGAGGATATCATCGATTATCATTAATAACGGAATATCTTCCTTAAAACGAGAATGATTCGAAAAATTTTCCAAATTAATAAAAATTTCTATATTTTGCCACGTTTGTTGGCAAATATAGGAAAATTTTAAATTAATAAATTTCGGATCATTTTCAATTAAAAATGGAATTATTTTTCTTTAAATTGGGAATTAATTTAAAATACCAAATTTAAAACCGACTTTTTTACCAAAACTTGAGATAACACACGATTAATAAGGTACCGTTTTATACGGGCGTTGTGGGGGTGCTAATCCTTCCCCGCAAGTAAATGAGTCCCGAACCCGATTCTTCAATTTTCTCTGGTTTATAATGCAGACTTGAAATTGGTTTTAAAAAATATTTTAATTAATTTTAAAATGTTTTACAAAATCGGTTTTAATAGATGGCCCATCACTCCTTGCTAAAAAAGATTGGTGGCGACTCTATATCTTTTTCAAAGTCATTTTCAAAACCTTCATTTTTTAAAAAGGAATTAAGTCGACTTTTTCTCAGTTTTTTTTTAATGTCACGCTTAATGAATATAAAGTCTCGCAATGAGACTTGTTATTTTTTAGGTTGCAACAATCTATATTTGTCATTTTTCCATGTACATGAATATTCCATGATAATGTCATTTTTTTTACTAATGTTTGTGTCATATATGCCATGTTAATATTTGTCATGTCATGAAATGTTTGCCATGATAAGCATGCCATGTCATTAACTCTTTTGCCATGTCACCATAGGATTTGCCATGTCATTAATTCACATGCCATGTCATTAATTCTTTTGGCCATGTCAATTAAATTTTGCCATGTAAAGCATGGCATGTCATTCATCCCTTTGGCCATGTCATTTATATTTTTCCATGTCAAGCATGCCATGTCATTAATTCTATTGTCATGTCATAATAGGATTTGCCATGTCATTAATTCATATGCCATGTCATTAATTCTTTTGGCCATGTCAAGCATGCCATATCATTCATCCCTTTGGCCATGTCGTTTATATTTTGCCATGTCAAGCATGCCATGTTCATTAATTCTTTTGCCATGTCACAATAGGATTTGCCATGTCATTAATTCACATGCCATGTCATTAATTCTTTTGACCATGTCAATTAGATTTTGCCATGTCAAGCATGCCATGTCATTCATCCCTTTGGTCATGTCATTTATATTTTGCCATGTCATTAATTCTATTATCGTCATAATAGGATTTGCGATGTCATTAATTCATATGCCATGTCATTAATTCTATTGGTCATGTCATTTAGATTTTGCCATGTCAAGCATGCCATGTCATTCATTTCTTTGGCCATGTCATTAATTCTTTTGTCATGTCATAATAAAATGTTTGCCATGCCATGATAAATATGCATGTTTGTTTAATTTTTATCTTAGTAATATTTTTTCATATTCATAATCATTTTTTATGATTTTAAAATACATGAAAAATAATTAATGTTTTTTTAAACAAGATTATTTTCGAGTTAAAATGATTCATGAGTTCTCTGCTGGGTTTGTTGGGGAGGATATCATCAATTATCATTAACCACGGAATATCTTTTTTTCAAAAACGAGGGTGATTCGAAGGATTTCAAAATAAGAAAAAATTTAATGTTTTGCCGAGTTTGTCGGGAAATGTGGAAATTTTATGTTAGTAAATTTCGGATCACTTTTAAATAAAAATATATATATTTTTTTTAAGGGAATTATTTTTAAACACCAAATTTAAAACCAATTTTCACCGAGACTCGAGATAACACATGACTAATAAGGTACCGTTTTATACGGGCATTGTGGTGTGCTAATCCTTCCCCGCACGTAACTGATTCCCGAACTCGCACTTGTTTTCTCTGATTCAAAGTGCAGACTTCAAAATTGATTTTAAAAAATATTTTAATTAATCTTAAAATATTTTATAAAAACCGATTTTAATAGGTGGCCAATCACACCTAGCCAAAAAATATTGGTGGTGACTCTATTTTTTTTCGAGATCGTTTTCATACCCTCAACCTTTTAATTTAAGAGGAATTAAGTTATCTTTTTCTCTATTTTCTCCCCAATGTCACACACCTTTAATGAAAGCCGATTGTCCCACCGGGGTAGTTCTTCGGACTTCTTTTTAGAGGGAGATTGCGACAATTATAATATCATTTTTATATATTTCAATTATTACTGCATTAAAATTAAATTTTAAATACGGAATAAGTACAATGATATATTATAAATATTATTTTATAAAAAATCAAACATAATATTATTTGTTATTTTTATGGTTAATTGTTGTAAATATAATAAAGATAATACTAAAAAAATATTTGATATTATATTTAATTTATTTAAAATTAATTTTATTTCATAATCTAATATAAAAATTCACTATTAATTACTTTTATTGATGATACTTTAGTAATATAATTGTATAATATTTATAAATACGTTTTTATAAAATAAATATGTTTATTTAAGAAAAAATTATTATTTATTTTTATTTTAAATAAAATCATATAATTATAGTTCGGGCTTTTTCGATTATAAATTTGATTTTTACGAGTTTCAGATCGGATTGATTTTGGATTCGATTCGTAATGGATCTTTACAGGTTTCGAATCTTGACGGTTGCAAGATTTTTTAATTCAAATTTTTTCAAATTCGAATTTTTTTGAATTCAAATCTTTGACTTTTTAAATCAATACGAAATTGAATTTAATCTCAAATCAATTTAGACAAATTATTGGATTTGATCGTGTTTTGCTAGCTCTATATTCGGACTCAAGATTAGAAGGTCCAGAGCTAAGATGAAGATTTCTAGAGTACAAAAGAGGGAATCTCTGCAAGAAAGAAGTCCACCCTTCTTCCTTTCCTCGTTTACAACAGAAACTACTAGAAAAACAACTTTTATCTGTTGCTCTGTCGACAGATGACTGGTTAGAAATAAACTTCACACGCTTATTTCTGGCCTGGGGTAGGTTGACATTACAACCTAGGAAACAACTAGGGAGAATATGAGAAACATGCAATGTACAGTAGATTAATTGTTGAAAGGTCCAATGAAAAATAATAATTTAAGAAAAGGAAATGAAAACGTTTAAAATTGTTTAAAAGGAAATTGTAATGACAATATTACCCTTAATGAAATAAGTAAATTTTCCCTCCCCATTCTCTCCTTCCCCGTCCCCATTCTCTCCTTCCTTCCTCCTTTCTCCTCCGCCCCCATTCTCTCCTTCCTTCCCCCTCATTCTCTCCTTCCTTCCCCTTTGCTCCTCCGCCCCCATTCTCTCCTTCCTTCCCCCATTCTCCTCCGCCCCCATTCTCTCCTTCGTTAACAATGGATGCTGCTGGTCTGTAGGTAAGAGTCGGTCGGAGTAATTTTGTTATAAATCTAGTTATGTAAATCTGGTTCTGTAAATCTGGTTGTATGCATGTGGTAGTGTAAATTTTTTTTCCTTTATCAATTTATTTGTGGGCATGTTATTGTCTTACTTAGGGTTTAGTAAAGTTTGTAAATTTTGTTGATTGATCTAGATGATTAAGGAAATCAATGATTGTTTAAGCAATTTTCCTTTATTAATTAGACCTAGATCTCTATCCTCTAAATTAAATATACAAGAAATTAGAATTCTTTTTCAGTGTGGTTGGCAGCAGGCAATCTGTATTGTTATAGGCAAAAAGGTGCGTGGTCTATATATATTGTTTCCTTGACTTATAATATATTTATTATGATGAAGTGGAAGTGCCCAAGATTTGTTTATTTTAAAGCATGATGATAATGCAGATGTAGTTGATTTTGATAGAAAAATATAGGAAGACAAATTAGGAAGAGTAATATGTTTTTCACTATCTCTTCTCACAAAGTTGAAAATCAGATTCCGGGATTAAACTTTAATGTGTTGTCATTTATAACGAATTAAGAGAGGAAAATAGTTAGGCATAGTTGTCCTTGCTATTATTTTTCATGGCTTTTTATGTAATAAAACATTCTTCTTAATTTGGTTGTCTTTTGTGTCCTTGTATTTTTCAATTTTCCGAGGAAGACCACCTCTTTTAGTTTTTTCTTAAGATTTTACTATGTTTCTCTACTTGCTTCAATGAAATTATGCTTATATCTTTACTTGATGGATTTGCAGGCCTTATGACACCCCATGGAATGGAGGTAAAGTAAATTATGGTGCATATTTTGGTTTGAAGTATCAATTTGTCTATAGTTGTTTGGCGGATATGTTTGCTTGTCTCTTTAGAAGATTGCTATGCACACAATATGTTGATATAATCTATCTAATTGGAGACAATTCCCCATTAATTCTATATCCCCATAACAATATTATCAATTTTTCATCATTAATTGGTTAAATGATTCCTCTCACCTAACTGTTTTATATAGACTTTCTTAAAGGTTTTCTGAATGATGAATTTGTTTGCTATAACGGGGTAAGTTTTGACCCAAATACAGAACAAAGCTTCTGTGAATTGTATGAGGTGCTACTTCATGCAAAATGCTGAAGGTTAGCTTTGTTTGATAGGAGTGGCATTGGTAACGGTCCCTTAGACTTAATTTTGATGTGAATAGTCAAGCAGAAATGGAACAATTTTGTCATGGCATTGGACTACTAGCCTTTTGCTTTTATATTAATTGGAATGTGAATATGTTACGAACTGGTATTGATGTGGTAACCTTTTTGTTGGGAACTGATGGTTGAACGAAGGCAATAAAACACCTGGTTACATGAGTCCTGTACAGCCTGACAGTCTTTTGCAATTAAGTGGAAGCTGTTGATAAAGAATGAATTGAATGTCTTAGTAAAGAAGTTGTTGAAAATATTATCTTCATTTCTTCTAGTGTTGTCCATGTCTTACTATTTTCTTTTATTATTACTATTTTCTGATTGATTTATTTATTCATGATAAATTTGAATAATTAATTTATGTCTTTGAATTATTTTTATGATAAGATCATTGGCATACATTGTTAACTGAATGGGATTTAGGGTAGAATTGATTAGAGTTTTTAAAATGTACATATAATTATATTGAATGTACATATAATTAGGCTAAATGTACATACTGTTATATTATATGTACATATATGGTCATTGTTTTGAAAATGTACATTAGTTTTTAGTATTAAAAATATTTGTTGTTGCAACACCGAATATTCTGTGTAAGTATATGAATACGAAGGTTGGAGGTGCTAAATTATATGAAATGGCAAAGAAAGTTGAATAAGGCATGTGTTTGGGGTAAATTTTCTATTTGTACATACAATTTTGCTAAATGTATATATTGTTATAAAAATATGTACATAAAATATGGTTAATGCTGTAGTTATTTTTGCTTGTTCCATAATTTTTTGAAATAAAATCTTTATTTTCGCTGTATTGACTTAAAACTTTGTTTTTATGCTTTCATACTGTTATTGTTTTAAGGTCACTGTTGGAAGCATAGTAATTGCTGCAGTAATTATAATCTTGTTGTGTTACTATTGGCATGGTTAATGTTGTTTCATGCATGAGTTTATAGATGATTAATACCTATTTCTTTACAGCAGCAGCAGCAGTAAAGCTGAAGAAATACAGGAATATATTGTCACCGAGAATGACTTAACACACCTCTTACATTTACTTGAAGGGAAGGATGGGGAGATGGAATTCCAAAGTATGATGGAAATGATTACCCCAAATATGTCATACAAAGCATAGTGCCTTGAGCCTGAGGTAGGTTTCTGATTATTAATGTGCTTCCACTATCATATAAAATTGTCATGAAACTTGTCATTTTAAAGAGGAGGAACATGTAAGAGCTTAAATCATTGGGGTGTAGGATAGGAATTGTTAGAATATAAAAAAGTACATATAGTTTGTAATAATGTACATATTATTTTGCTATATGTACATATTATTTTGTTAAATGTACATATAAGTTGGCTTTATTTTGTTGAAGCATTTCTTATAATTTGTGTTAGTTTTTAGTCGTTTTAAATGAAAAAAAATGACATGCAAACATAGTATGATTAAAGGTTTGGCTTTAGGGAGCAAGACTCTTTTAATTGCAATTATGTTAGTGTCATCGTAGTATTTACTATATTTCTTTTATGTTGCATGTCCCACAATATTGAGAGACAGAAAAAAAAAAGGTTAAGCCATTGGCAATCCATGGAGAATTTATGATAACTTATCTGCTATAAAAAAATGTACATATTGTTTTCCTGAATGTACATATAGTTATGCGATATGTACATATAATTGTACTATATGTACATACAAGTGATTTATTTTTTGTTTTCTTGAAGCATTTTTTTATTGAGTTATTTTTGACTACTTTCATCTCTTTCATTCTAAGTACATGTGATCATCTCGTTCAGTTTGTTATTTCTAGTATACTCCCATCTTTTTTATTCTAAACACATTTGATTTTTACTGTGTTAGGTAGTTGTTAATTGGGAAAATATGAAAAACATGCCTTCCAATGATGGATAATTTAGCATTTTTGTCTTTTTCCTCTATCTACTAACTTTTCTGACTTTATGTTGGTGTTGAAATTTTTAAGATGTTCTAGATTTTGGAAATTGTGACAGATATCGTATTTTAAAGCGGTTTCTGACTGGTTTGGTATGTATGGTGTTATATGTTTTGCTATAATTGTGCATTACTGATTGGTTTGGGCATAGTCTTCAATGTCTGGAAGCATTTAACTTCCTGATACATATGATTGAAGTGAAAACAGTAGAGAAACTAGTCTATGAATGAGCCTTCTATGCTATTTATTTCATCATCAAGGAAAGTAAAATTTGGAAGAGTATGCAACTCTTATTATTTAATGGTTTTCTTTTTATGAATGAAATTCTACTAACAAAATCTTGTTGGTATTGCAAGTGCAACCAAATACGTAGGGAGTACAAAACCGAGAGGAAAGACAAAGTCATAGTAGATATTGCTTAATAATTTATGAACTTTTTGCTGGTGCATATTCTGTGAGACCTTATAGGCATTTACAGCTTCGGTTATGTAGTTTTCAGAACAGATATGTACATATCTTGAAGCTTCCTTTCCCAAGTTTCTTATGGACATATATATGGATATTATGGTGTTATGCAAACATGGTTAGTTTTAAATTTTTAGCCGATTGGTGGTTTGTGTTTTATAACTAGTTTGCTAGATTATATCCTTGTAATGGAAGATATATTTATTGTTATTTTGAAGATGATATAGGAAGCTTTTTATTTTCAATTTCTTTGTGTTCTACATATGGGCAGCAAAGTTCTCCAACCTGCTTCACTTGTAGTTGTCTTTGAAACTAGTTTGGTCTTTTAAAATACATTTTGTTAGTCTTCTTTGCCTTGTTACCCTGTTTCTTCTTTTTTAACTATTGTTTATCCAGTACCCTGTTGATGGTCGATTTTGCTCTTTTTCTTATTCCATGTTATGACTGAGTACTGAAAGGCTTTTGACCTAACTGAAGAAAGAGAATCGAACATCTAGCATATCTCATTCTTGCCTGTGATTCTGGAGCCTACAACATCTGATTTCACGTGAAGGTGATCCACTGGATTCCCAGGTGCAATTCTTCCTTCCATTACTTCTTTCATTCTATCCTTTGCTACTTGTGCATATTAAGAAATGATTTGGCTATCTTTGTAAACCTTATTTTAATGCTATTGTTAGCCATGGATGTTGTTTTGCGTGTACATAGACAAAGTACGTGTACATATTCAAATTTTTGCAATCAAGATGATTCTTCACTTCGATTTTGGAATTAAGTTGGGTAGTTCTCCTTGCAATTGATGACTAGGCAGAAAAAAATCTACCATACCCGTTTTTTGATGATGTGGCTAATTGTAATCATCAGGCAACATGTTGCTACAATGTTCATTTGAGTGAATGGTCATGTTTACCATCTAATCAAGATGGCTTGAAAGATAATTGCAATGAGTAAGAATAAGTGAAAAATTATGCCATGTACTTGCATTTACATTTTGAAGGGTTGTTGGTTTTGTGCTGTATTTAAAGTGTTCCTTTAAGCAAATTTACATGGTATGATGTTACTTTATATAGAAAGGCTAAAATACTAAATAAATGGGTTAACGTGAAAGATGGTACAATGCTGCAATAGACAGCAAGATATGACCAATAACATGGCAGTGTTCGTGTGATAGATTTTTAGTTTCTCCTAAATTCAACCCTAAATCAACTGGGACTTAAAATGGGATGCATTTAAATGACGTATAGGACATCAATGTTAGTAAAAAAAATTTATTAAAAAATTTAACTTATATGTACATGGCCACAACACAATATATACATTCCTGCATCTTTATATGTACATTTAGGCAAAACAATATGTACATTTACTTGAAGGGAAGGATGGGGAGATGGAATTCCAAAGTATGATGGAAAAGATTGCCCCAAATATGTCATACAAAGCATAGTGCCTTGAGCCTGAGGTAGGTTTCTGATTATTAATGTGCTTCCACTATCATATAAAATTGTCATGAAACTTGTCATTTTAAAGAGGAGGAACATGTAAGAGCTTAAATCATTGGGGTGTAGGATAGAAATTGTTAGAATATAAAAAAGTACATATATTTTGGAATAATGTACATATTATTTTGCTACATGTACATATTATTTTGTTATATGTACATATAAGTTGGCTTTATTTTGTTGAAGCATTTCTTATAATTTATGTTAGTTTTTAGTCGTTTTAAATGAAAAAAATGACATGCAAACATAGCATGATTAAAGGTTTGGATTTAGGGAGCAAGACTCTTTTAATTGCAATTATGTTACTATCATCGTAGTATTTACTATATTTCTTTTATGTCACATGTCCCACAATATTGAGAGAGAGAAAAAAAAAGGATGCATTTAAATGACGTATAGGACATCAATGTTAGTAAAAAAAATATTTAATAAAAAATTTAACTTATATGTACATGGCCACAACACAATATGTACATTCCTGCATCTTTATATGAACATTTAGGCAAAACAATATGTACATTTTTAGTTTTGAAGAATTAGTACAATTTTAATATGAAATAGATGCTGTCAAGAGTGGAATAATAGTTAAATGGTCCTAAATCTTAACAATATTTGTAAAAGGAAATTGAAGAAATAATAATTTATTACTAAGGAGATCGAAAATACAAATATACCCTTAATGAAATCAACATAATAGCAAAAACAAAACTTGATATTTTGCTTCCGATAATCTTTTTCCCCTTCTCATTTCCCCATTTTCCATCCCTTCCCTTACTTCCTGACTTCCCCATTCTATCTGCCCTTTCTTTTTTCTTCGTATATGTCAACTTGTTTTACGAATAATTCTGATGGTGTACAATTTCCTTTTGGTATTGTAAATGTAATGTCATTGTTTTGCTTTAAGAAATTAAAGAATATGAATGTTACATGTACATATTCTTTAGTTGAATCTACATATAGTTTTGTTATAATTACATACTTTTATACTTCTATGTACATATAAGTGGGCAAATAGTTTTCCACATTTCTGAGAGATTTGTTCATATACTATTTTTTTGTTTATACATATAGTTATGCTAAATGTACATATAGCTAGGCTAAATATACATATTGTTATAGGTATATGTACATATAACTTTGCTTCTGATCTTGTAGTATTTACTATAACTCTAAACGTTTTGCCATGTATGAAGAACTTCAACAAATTTGGGCTACTCAAAATAATTTGGATGCATATTTGTGCGGGGACTGAGTTGTTATCCTCCTCCACCATCATAGTCAACTATATGAAATATTATTTCTCATGTATTTGCGATATTAAAGTTGTAATTCAACTTGATCTTCACTGTTTATAATATGTGAATATTTAAGTGTTGCGTAAATGAGAAAAGTATTTGTTTCTCTCAACATATGGAAGTGATGGAGTAAATTTTCTTATGTTTATGTGACATTTGTTTGGGGCTTGTAAAATTGAAATTTCTATTAATCTTATAAAATGTACATAAAATTTGTAAGAATGTGGCACATAATATCTTAATTGATTCATTTTTGGTAAAATGCATATTATTTGTAAGAATGTACATATAGGTATGCAATATGTACATATTGTTTTGCTATATGTACATATACATATTGTTTTGCTATATGTACATATACATATTGTTTTGCTATATGTACATTCTTGCTTATTGTTTTGCTATATGTACATATACATATTGTTTTGCTATATGTACATATTGTTTTGCTATACGTACATATTATTATATTATATTTTCTCTTGATTGGTCTTTTTACTTATGGGTTCAAACGTAAAAGTCTATTGTTGCTTTATACATTGCAGAAACATATTGTTCGATCATTATAAAGTTGAAATGAGTGAATCAAGCGTTAACAAAAGAGTCTATTGTTATTGTCATATTGATGGTGAGGTCTTGATTGTTAATGGCGACTGTATAGAATATCGAGGTGGAAGAACAGTGGGTGTGATGATCGATAAAAACACTAGTTTTGAAGAATTAGTGCATCAAGTTGGGGAAAAATTAGGGAAGAGTGTTGATGGTCATGTATTTAGATATACACTGGAGTTTGACAAAACCAAGCTAATTGATTTGGTGAATGATGTCGGTTTGACAGATTTGATAAATTTTACTAATCGATTATGCAATTTGTATATTTTTCGAACTGAAGTGATTGAATCCGCCAACAACAATGACAGAAATATAGTGCATCATTCGAACGAAGATCTGTTATGGTAAGAAATATAAAGGCTTTATAACATAAAAGTATATAATTGCGTTACTTCTTAATCATCTTTTTGTTATAATTGCAGTGGGGTTATTGACAATGAAGACATAAGTGGAAACTATTCTGAGAGGGAACGTAATGTAGGTTCTTCCGTTGAATGTTCTACTTCGAAGATATCTGGTGTTATTGTTGAATGTACTGCTGCGAACAAAAACCAGTTTGCAAGCGAAATTTGGAAAGATCACATTATTGGCAGCGGTCAGAAATTCAAAGATGCATCTGCCTTTAGGCTGGGTCTTTATCAATTTAGTATTGCGAATGGATTTGCATATAAGTTTAAGAGGAATAGTAAGTCTTTTATTAGTGTGGACTGCAAGGCTGAAAGCTGTCCTTGGCATTTAACTGCTTCGAAGATGCGATCTACTGACTTTATAGTTGTGGGGACATTTTTAAATGTGCACAACCACTGTGCGCAAGATGCAATACAAAGTAGACCTTCTTCGAAGTCAAAATTTGTTGCTGCCATAATTTCAGAGAAAATGAATTTGCAACCGGACACAACGCCACATCAAATTCGTGCTGCATTAGAATCTGAATGTGGAATTCCAGTGACCTACCAGCAAGCTTGCGCATGCAAAGAGCAATCCATGAAGTTGCTGCATGGGAAAGTCGAGGACTCGTACAAATTTGTTCCATGGTTGTGTGACCAAATCAAAGATGCTGACCCCCAAAGTGTCGTAATCTGCACTTATGATAATGGTAATCATTTTAAGCAATTGTTTATCACTTATGGATGCTCAATTATTGGTTTTTTGAATGAGTGTCGAGGGTTGATTTTTATTGATGGTTGCCATTTGAGTGGACCTTATAAAGGGACGTTATTATCTGCTAGCTCAATAGATGCAAATAATCAGCTGTTCCCACTTGCATATGCAATTGTTAGCTCAGAAAGTTTAGACAATTGGATATGGTTCCTGGAAATTTTAAAGTCAAATGTTACCAGAGATGTTTCGGTAACCATTATTTCTGATAGGAACCAGAATATTATCACTAGTGTTGGCACAATATTTGGATCGGCTTGTCATGCTTATTGTTACAGACATATTAAGGAAAACTTTAGTGCTGAAGTTAGCAAATTGATGCATGGTGGAAAAAAAGTGAAGGAGCAAGCCCTACAGTTGTTGGATGCAGTGGTTTATGCTAGACTTGAAGAGGATTACAATGTTGCATTCACAAATTTGACCATGTACAAAAAAAAAATGGGTGTTAGATAATCAGCCAGAACATTGGGTCATGTCAAAATTCAGTCATCCTCGTTGGGATCATATTACTAGCAATGTTGCAGAGTCTTTCAATGCATGGTTAGTCAAGGAGAGGCGACACAACATCATTTCCCTCATCAATGAGCATAGAGAAAAATTGGCTAAAAAAATTTATAAAGCTAAGTCTGATGTCAATAATTGGAAATATGGAGTTGGGAAGAATGTTGAGGAAAAATTACTGGAGAGTATTGGAAGAAGTAAATACTTCCATGTTTCTTGTTATAGCGATTTCACCGCTAAGGTAAGTCACGGCAACAAAGACATTGTTGTTAACTTGAGTACTCGACAATGCACATGTTTAGGATGGCAAATGAGTGGACTTCCTTGTGCCCATGCTTCTGCAGTCATTGAAGCAAAACATGGAGACATATATCAGTTCGTTGATGATTGTTATAAGTCAACGAAACAGGAGTTGATTTATTCACTTACAATGGCTCCAGTTGAGACTCGTAACTTGCTTGATTTCACCCTATCAGACAGCAGTCATTTATCGTTGAAGCCTCCTCTAACGAAGAGGCCACCCGGTAGACCAAAAGTCAAGCGCATTGAATCACAATTTATCAAGAAACGAGAAATTCATTGCTCTAAGTGTAAGCAAATTGGTCACAATCGAGCTTCATGCAGATCGCCAAATCCAGTGTAAAGCAATTGTAAGTTTTCCATGATTACTATTTAAATTTACTTTTTCTGAAATAGGGTTACATGCCAACACGGTATAACTTATATCTTCTTCATGTGTTAAATGCAGGTTCATGGTTACATACCTTACCTTTTATAAAGGAGTTGCAACTTTTTTGTAAAGTCAAATGATTACTTTTTTCAACCCTATCAGAAGAATATGAATGTTGAAGGTGCTATATTTTTTTTTGACGCACCTCAATTGTATATGTAGGTTTAGGGTTTACAAGGTTAGAGGTGCTATATTTTTTGTTCGAGCACCGAAATATGTTTGTAGGTTAGAAATTGAATGGTTCAACGTGCTATATTTTTTTTGAAAGCACTGAATCGATGTCTTTCTCGTCGAGCATGCTCACATCGCGCATTTGGCATGCCTTACATTTTGTACAGCAATGTATAGACCTTTTTTTGTTTAATTGGTCTGTTGCATTTAGGTTCACAAGCTTTTGGGTTTAGGTGGGACTATTGTTTACTCTAGTCTTCTCTTCTTATTTATGGTGTATGTAACTTCCTTTTTGTACGCTGGTTGTACGAAATTCTTGATGTTAATATGACCATTGTACTTTGTAATTTCGTGTGTTGTGTTACGGACTTGGCCAGAAGACAATATGTACATTCTTGCTGGTATTTACAACTACGAAAACGAATATGTACATTTCTAGTTTCTTCTAAATTTGACCCTAATTGAAGTGCGAATTAAACCCCAAAGCATTTAAACGACATATACAACATCAATTTAAGTAAAGAAAGTCATTTACAAAATTGATGTTATATGTACATGGGCAGCAGAAAATATGTACATTCCTGCATAGGTATATGTACATTTAGGCAAAACAATATGTACATTTTTAGTTTCTCCTAAATCTAACCCTAAATCAACGGGGTCTAAAAAATGGATGCAGTTAAATGACGTACACAACATCACTTTTAGTAACAAAAAATGTAATTCACAATATAACTTATATGTACATGGCCACAAGACAATATGTACATTCCTGCATACCTATATGTACATTAAGGCAAAACAATATGTACTTTTTTTTCTTATGTAAATTAGTAGAAACTTATATGTACATTGAAACTTATATTTCATTTTAACTTGATTTTAGTAATTATATCCTTATTGGACAGATTATATCCTTATTGGACAGATTATTAGTCTTATTGGACAAGGTAGAGGGAATTATATCCTTATTGGACAGAATATTAGCGCCGCGGCCTTATGCCGCAGCTCCTTTCAACTGATTTGCATATCAGAAGAAATACAAAAACGGACAGAAACACGGAGCCGCGGCTCAAAGCCGTGGCTCCACAAATAGTAGCAGAAGGATGAAATTCATGGCCGAGGCGCAACGCCGCGGCGCAAACAAGGTAGATGGAATTCACTCCTTAATGGACAGATTATTAGCGCCGCGGCCTCAGGCCGCAGCTGTGTTCAAATGATTTGCAAATCAGAAGAAATACAAAAACGGACAGAAAGACGGAGCCGCGGCTCAACACCGTGGCTCCACAAATCGTAGGAAAAGGATGAATTTCACGGCCGAGGCGGAACTCCGCGGCGCAAACAAGGTAGATGGAATTCACTCCTTATTGGACAGATTATTAGCGCCGTGGCTTTCGGCCGCAGCTCCGTTCAAATGATTTGCAAATCAGAAGAAATACAAAAACGGACAAAAAGACGGAGCCACAGCTTAAAGCCGTGGCTCCACCAATCGTAGCAAAATTCACAAAATCATGGCCGAAGCTTTACGCCGCGGCGCGTACCCGGTAGATGGAATTATATCCTTATTAGACAGAATATTAGCGCCGCGGCCTTAGGCCGAAGCGCAGTGCAACTGATTTGCAAATCAGAAGAAATACAAAAACGGACAGAAACACGGAGCCGCGGCTCAGAGCTGTGGCTCCACTAGTAGTAGCAAAATTCACAAAATCATGGCCGAGACGTAACGCCGCGGCGCGTACATGGACGAGGAAATTATATCCCTATCTTAGAACAGATTACTAGAGCCGCGGCCTTGGGCCGCCGCTTCGTTCAATTGAGTTGCAAATATAAAACCCCAATAAACATACAGAAACACGGAGCCGCAGCGTAGAGCCGTGGCTCCACCTATCGTAGTAAAAGGCTGAAATTGATGGCCGCGGCGTTAAGCCACGGCGCGTGCAATTTTGAGGAAACTATAGCTTATTAAAGGACAGATTATTAGCGCCGCGGCCTTATGTCGCAGCGCCGTCCAACTGATTTGCCAACCAGAAAAAAAGCAACAAACGGACAGAAACACGGAGACACGACCCTAAGCCGTGGCCCAACAAATCGTGAAAAACGCAGTAGCTGTAAGTCACGGCCTTGCGCCACGGCTCCATGAGTAATAAACGGTTTGTTTTATATTATAAACCCTAACACCATCAACTGCTTAAAAAACCCCAAAATTGCTTCACCCTTATGTTTTTCACCATTTTTTGTCTCTCTTCAGAATCTCTTCTCTCCCATCAATTTTCCCAACATAATTATCCATTGTTATAGAAAACCCATTTATGTCATTCTAACAGCTCTCATCTTTCCTAACAAACTTCTTCTCCATACATCTTTCTCTCAATTTCTCACAACGACAACTTTTCAAAATCAAACTTGAAGCAAAGGAAAAATTTCATCAAAGTTTTAAATTCAAGTAAGTTTATATTGTTTCTTCAAGTTTCTTTATATTTGTTGGTTGTTGTGGGTTGAAATGCAAAAGTGATGGTTATTGTTGATTGGTTTATTTGAAAATCATGGCAATTTTTGGACTGGGATTTCTTGAATTATAGTTAACATTGAAAAATTTGCTACTGATGACATTGTGTTTGATTATTTCGTGATGATTGGTCTCGATTTATAAATGGGTGGAGTGAATAATTTAGGTGGGAAATTGTAGAAGAATTTAACTATTGCTTTAGAGGTGTTTGGTTGGTTACTGTCATGGGATTGAAGAAGAAACTCAAGGGCAGCAGTACTAATAGAACTTTTGATATTACTAAGTTCGTGTCCGAAGCGGCAGTATTACGACATACCCAATCTCTCCTCCAAAAAAGCCCTATTCCAGAGAGGGGGTTGAATCTTGATCCGCGTCATCGTGAGTATCAACAGGTAATTAATTCGCGCAATTGGCAGAAATTTTGTGCTCCACCTCAATCCGCAGTGCTACCGGTGGTTAGATAATTTTATGCTAATGCAGCCGAAGCAAGTGGTGATACGATTTTCGTCCGAGGATGTCAAGTACCGTTTGATCCGCTGACAATTAATCAATATTACCAGACACCGAATATTGTGGATGATGACTTTACTCGGTATTTGAATGGCCACATTGACATGACTGTAGTCACAACACATTTATGCCCATAGGGGACTACTTGGAAAATATCCAAAGTGGAGCTTGTTTCGTTCAAGGCCAACACACTGGATAAAGAGGTTAAGGTGTGGATGCATTTTCTAGCGGCCAAAATGCTTCCATGTAAGCATGTTAGCGATGTCACCAAAGATAGAGCAATTCTTCTTTATGCTATTACGACAGGCAAATCAATTGACATTGGCCAGCTTATCTACAGGGCCGTAATGCATAGTGTCAGAACAACACGGGAGGGCCTATGGTTCCCCTCCTTAATCACTCGGCTGTGTGACCAGGCTGGTGTCCAATGGGATAATGGTGAAGAGTTGTTACATCCTAAGGGTCCCATTGATGATACCATTATGTATCGTTTGACCCGAGAAATTGATCGTCCCCCACCCGGACCTGGTGCGAGTTCATCCTCAACCCCAAAACCTCAGGAGTTAACTATGGCAGAGCGCATAACTAGACTTGAACTTCAGAATGCGCATCACCTTGCATATCATGCCCATCAAACTGAATGCTTCAAAACTGTTGAACAACTTATCCATCTTTGTGCTCGTCATATGGGTGCTGACACGACCCAATATCCCACTATGCCACCACCACCAACACATTTGGCTCCCCAAGAAACGGAAGAAAAATAGGAAGAAGATGAAGAAGATTAGAACTGATTAGGTGCTGACAATGAACTTGATTTAAGTTTGGGGGGTATTTATTAGTTATGGTTTTATTATGTAAATTTTGGGGGTATTTATTAGTTATGGTTTTATTAGTTTATGGTTTTATTATGTATTTTTCTCTCCAATTGTTTTCCCTCTGCTTTATTACGCTATATTCAACCCATGTCAACTTCTCAATTTTATTTTTGTATTTTGTTACACAACAATTTTGCATAACCAAAATTATATCGGAGAAAATGCATTTCAGCCTGAAATGAATGCAGTCAGGTCATGGATAAAATTTGTTGAAGCATTAGGGGAGTGGAAATGGATGACGTATAAGAGAAAACAATAACATGTTCCTGTCTTCTGTTCCTCTTGCCACCACCAGCAGCCAATCCGTTACCTCAATTTCAAATTATAAACATATATCGTATAAAGCACTGCCTTCTGCACATGTTCCTTCAAGTCATGTTATCAAACTTTTGCTAACATGAAGGGAGTCTAAGCAATCCTACTATTGTTCTAGAATTTCAAATAATGGTTGCCGATGGCAGAGCAACAAAACCAACGAGCTGTGAAACACTATGAAAGTAAAAAACTGAATCAAACTTTAAAAAAAAAAAAAAAAAAAAAAACTAAAAGAAAATAAACTAAGTAGTTATATTTCACAAAAATTACTTAATTGTGGTGCATTTCACTTAAATATCTTCCAACTTTTCATTCTACAACCTGATATACAGCCTTTACATCAATCCTACTATTCCCGAACTAGATCACTTAGATGTACAGCTCTAAAATCCCATATGTACATTCCTGCATTCCTAAATGAACTTGTGCAGCATGAAGCCTAAAAGGTTAAAACAACATAAACAATCATGAAAGTGCAGAAAACACTGAATCCATGTTTAAATCCACAAAGCCTGGACTTGCTGAGAACTTGCTCTTTTTCTGTATTTCTTGTATCCAAAATCAACTGGGCGGCGAGCTGCAAACGGTACTTCTTCGCATCATCCTAAAAAAAATTATGTACACTCATTAAAATTCTTTGCATTAGTGTTAAAAGAAAAAGAAGTGATTTATATGACATTCACCCGACTAAGCGGTGGACTGATTCGGCCAAACCAGGATTGTAAGTGCTTAATTAAAAATACCCCGCAATCAGATGAACTGTAAGACAAATGACAAAATCTATTGCATCAATAGTAGTGATAACTAAAGAAACATGTATAACTCTTAAATGAATTAAAAGTAAGAGATTACTCGTCATCTGATTGCCAATCAAATTGTACACGTTTTTCCTTCAACTCTTTCATTGCATCTGCAGCAGGATGATTCCAAGCACGTAATAATGCTGAAAAAACTTTAACCTGAAAACACAATTTGAAGCATGTCACTCAAATATTCCACTACGAACAAGGTAGTTGAGAATATGAGTTAAAGATTACCAAACGTTTCGGGAAACCAACATGCAGACGCCCAAACGGTGACCTTCTTGAGTCGATGATTTCGATCTCACCAGACACCGTATTCACGCAATATGCAACCCAATGATTATTTGCACATAAGGGTAAGCAAATCTAAACCAATGAATTGATTATTAATGACAAATCAGAAATAACAACTTCAAAAATATATATATATATATATATAAAGTACATCTTATACTAATGTGAATATCCATAAAAATAAGCATATATGTACGCATACCAGTTGAGCTTGCATAATATCAGCATTATACGGTTCATTTGCAAGATAATTAGCAAAATCATTGGCCACTTCATCAGCTGTCTTTCTCCCAAATTTGTAATTAACGATGTTACACTACATTGAACCGAGAATTTCATTAATAACCTATACTATATACTTATAATCTTAATCAACATACAATAACAATTACACTTTTTTTATAGAGATGTAATTAGGAGGGATCAAAATTAATACCGCAAATTGTGAACTCAAAACAACACGAGTTCCAATCGATTTCCTACCGATATAGATTTTGGTGGCATTAATTACACGAACATACATCTCTACAACCTGCCATACTCCAAAGAAATATTAATTACGATACCTTACGATAAATGCATTAATGCAAATGTGTAATTAACGAACTTCATTATACCATGTTATTCACCCAATTCGAACCGGCGAAAGAGAGTATGTCCGACCTCGTTAATGACCAACCATGCATTGCGGACAAGATTTCCCTACATCATTAACAAACATTGTTCAAATATCGCATTGTCGTCACAATAATGTTATGTAAAAAGTTGAGAGTCAATTGGATTGTGTAACTTACTCATGATTAGCATTTTCATCCCAAGCATAATTAACAACAGCTTTTTCTACTTTCTTCAATGTCCCAATTGGCCAATTAACATAGAATGGTGATTGAAGATTAATAGAAGTCGTAATTTTTCTAGGAATTCGTGGAGATCTCCTAATAACAGGGAAATCATGTATTTCCCTGTTTCGATTTCCACGAATTTCCTCTACAAATTCCACCCCATCTTCAAATTCAAGATTGGAAGGAACATTACATTCTTCCACTTGAAAATTTGATAGAGGTGCAGTTGTCTGTGAAGTTGAGCCTTTTGCAAATGGCCTAAACATAGAAGATGGAGAAGCTTCATTGTCCACCTTCTCCATCCTTGTATTGAAATCATCAAATTGATCTCCCATTTGAGCATTGGCATGTGCTAGAGACAACTTCGCCAATGCCATGAAATCAAGAACATTGTCTTTATGAAGCTGGACCATTTCTTCATTCCACTTAATCATCCTCTCCATACGGCCTTTGATCCTTCAAATAAAGCCTAAACACATAATTATAAATTTTAAATATTTATGGACACTGTTGCAACAATTTTAAAGGCTATGAAAGGTATTACAGTGTTAGATGAATTTCAATGACAAAATGTCGACATACCATTGCCTCTGGATCAAGCTGCATTGTTGAAACTTCACCAAAACACTCATCCATAGGGAGATCAATGTCACTTACAACCTACATACACAACTACATTTTAATAACATTTTTTAATACGAACTAATATTCTATTTTTAAATTAGAATGCGCAAAGAGTATTGATATAAATAAATACAAGCATGAATCAAACATTACTTACCTCCCCTAACCCATACCCCCTAACTCTTCCTCAACTTCTAGGCGCTTCTTCACGGACGCATCATCCCATCCCATTAATCGGGGCATTGCACGAACAACAAAACGTTCGGATGGGATAACTCTATCCAAATAAAACATCTATCCAAAATGTTCTATATTAACAATAGGATAATAAATATAATGTTTTTTTTTACTTATTAGTAAAAGACATTGAAAATAGAATCAAACAATATAATACATATTTACCTGAAGGAAGAGTAAGGAGCCTGTAATATATGTTGTATCTTGCCTGCCGTTGTACCTTCTAATGCCATTCATCAACTACTTAAGTGTAAACCCACCCCAATTGTAGGAACGAATTTGGGATGAATTATAAATCGTGCTAACCAACTTTCTATTTACTTCAGGCCTACTAGAAGGCGCCATGACAGTACCGATAACAAACAAGACGAACAACCTTTTCCAATCATCTATATCTATTACATTATGTAACAAGAGCTCTACTTCTTTCAATGAACAAACCCTTAAAAATCTATCACACCAACCCTTTATCTCATCATTTTCATTTACAACATCTACTCTAACCTCTTCTCCTGTACATGGAACGCCAAACACTAAACCTACATCTGTATCTTTAATAGCTAAGATATGGTTACACCATCTTAAAACACAATTTAATGGCTCACATTGTTTAATAAGCCACTCACATAGATGGTGACGCAAAATTGTACATCTCAAACTTAGAAACCCACCAAAACCTATCTCTCGCACGGCATTTTCCTTCATAACATCACCCCTAACAACTTCGTTCATAACCCTAACCAATTTACTAGGGCTACATCTTGTGCGCAATTGAACATCACACTGCAATTTCGTAATGAATAGATTACGTTCAATCTACCAATAATTTATATTATCATTAAGAAATTGTCGAATGAAAGAAAAATAATTTACCTCAAGACTTTTATTTTTTCTTGCAATATGCCGTGAACTATGACGTCGTTCCATTTGTTCTTCTCCCAAATTTGTATGAGTCACAAATAAAGCTGATAACCCAAAAATATATAGCTAAAAAGTGAACATTCTGCTAGAAATAATAAACAAATGTAGGTAAAATTGCAAAGAAATCGTAAGAAAACGTCTATCCCTCCCTTTTATTTTGACCCAAAAAGAAATAAAACCTGAATTGTGTATACATGTGCAAATTGAAAATTGCAGCTTCTCACTTTTCAATGATAAATCAAACAAAAATGAATTCTCTATACGATTACTTTTAGGACAGAAAACAACAGTAATTAGTGTATGGATATATATAGAATCTATAAAACAACAGATAAACAAAAATTAAAACAAGGTCAGAAGAAGTTCACCTGGTTTTGTAAAGTTGCTTTCCTTGTATACTGCTCCCTCAGGAACATACACATCAACCTTCAAATATAAGAAAAATATCATGTCAATAGAGTAACAATAGAACAGAAAAGATATGTCATATCAAATTAAAAATGTCTAATTTATATAATATACATACAGATAAGTCATTTTCGAACAATGTCAATATATTATTCTCATTCTAGTAGCCAATAATTACAGAACACTATATCTCAAAGAAATTTAACAGTTTCTGAAAGTTCTTTAACAAGAGAAGATGAAACAATCGCACCATTCTTTTATAATAACACATTCATATTTCTAGTTCTTTTATAATAACAACATACCCATAAATTAAAACCGAAATAACATAATACCCACAAATCAAAATAACAAACAAAATTTTACCTCAATCTTCTTCCTCAGCTTCCTATTTCGATCGCTGACCTAAACCCAAATAAACTCACAAATTAAACAAACTTTGAAATGGGTTTTCAATCCCTAAACCTTAACTTCTCAGCTGGGTGAATGATTTTGAACAAAATAAAACTAGGTTAAAAACGTTGGTTGGGTGAATGATTTTTAACATGCAACAAAGAGAAGAACAAAACGAGAAGAAGAAGTGCAGGATGAAGAAAAACGTTGTTTGGGTCGATTTCTGTCTTCTAATTTTATCAAGGAAAAACAAAGGTTAAACATGTAATTTTAATTTCCTTTCTAATAATATAAAACTTTTACATTTCCTTTTTCAAAATAACTTTTGGCTTTTGTACCATCTACATATTATTACTTTTGCATTGCATGTTTCTCATATTTTCCCAAACAACTATGCTTATTCCATCATAAAATATAGGTCCTAGAAGCTGCCTTTAAATGGACTGACCATAATTATGATAAGGAAACCCATTTTCAATGTGTTTGTTAATGCCATCCAGCTGTTCAGTTCTTAGATCACTCCACCAACCAACTTACAATATTCAAGAAACATTCCCAACATTGCCCACCGCCGTATAATATAAATAGCCATATGCTCAAAAATTGCAGAGTGTGACAATTCAAACTTATCTCAATTGTCTAAATTGAGTTCCACCATCAAACTATAGTCAATGGATACAGTTTCCTCTCTTCCAAATGCTCTAGAAATGCTCCTGATCACTTTTCTTATGGTTGAAACTTTCATGGTTGCTTCTGCTGGCAACTTCTACCGGGATGTTGATATCACATGGGGAGATGGTCGAGGAAAAATTCTCAACAATGGCCAGCTTCTTACTCTCTCCCTTGATAAAGCCTCTGGCTCAGGCTTCCAATCCAGGAATGAATATCTGTATGGGAAGTTTGATATGCAACTCAAACTTGTGCCTGGCAACTCTGCAGGGACTGTCACTGCCTACTATGTAAGCAACTTTCCAGACAATTAATTCTCATATCAATTCGTAACTTTTTTTTTTTGTAAGAATTCTGTTTCATTGCAGACAAATTTATTCTTGTTTTCTACAGTTAAAATCACAAGGATCATCATGGGATGAGATAGATTTTGAGTTCTTGGGGAACCTAAGTGGTGATCCTTATATTGTTCACACTAATGTTTATACAGAAGGCAAAGGTGACAGAGAGCAACAATTCTACCTCTGGTTCGACCCAACTGCTGATTTTCACACCTACTCAGTTCTCTGGAATCCCGGACACGTAATGTAAGTATACAAAAATCAACATGTAATCTAAGCCTTTCACTTTTATCTCATCATAGCCATAAATCCTATCGTCTTTGTTTCAGTTTCTATGTAGATGGTAGACCAATCAGAGAGTTCAAAAACCTGGAGTCAGCTGGTGTTCCATACCCAAAAAACCAATCCATGAGAATGTATTCTAGCCTCTGGAATGCTGATGACTGGGCCACTAGAGGAGGCCTTGTCAAGACAGATTGGAGCCAAGCACCTTTCGCAGCTTCTTTCAGGAACTTCAGTGCCAATGCTTGTGTCTGGTCTAATGGAGTCTCTTCTTGCAGTTCAAATTCATCTTCTAACAATTCCTGGTTTTCACAAGAGCTGGATTCTTCAGGTCAAAAAGTGCTAAAATGGGTGCAAAAGAATTACATGGTTTACAATTATTGCAAAGACGCAAAACGATTCCCTCAGGGCCTACCTGTTGAATGCACTGCCAGAAACAGAAAACAGAATAAGATCTAAGTACTTTCCAGAAGGCAATTTTGTAGTATAATTCTTTAACAATGGCAATGTCGATACGATAATTGTTTCGAGTTATTTGTATCATCATGTAATATAAATAAAATTTAAAATTAATGCAGTTTTCATTTTTGTTCCTTGAAGGCCTATAAGCTATAGTTATACGGATAGATCGCAATGTTTAGGATTAGGCTGAGACTTAAAACAATGCGCACCGTTGGTACTCCAACTTTAATTTATCGTATCAAATAGTCCACCACCTAATATAGTTGGTACTCACAAACTATTTGGTTTGATTCGGAAAATATTCAAGTAGTTTAAGTTATCCAATGAGCTGAGATAGAATATCATAATACTTAGCTCGAATGGTTGGCGAAGATAATCGAGTTTTTTTTTTTAATATATATTTTATTATTTTTAATTATAAAAAAAAAATTCTCAATTTAACCTCAAGCTTGATCTCGAATACAAATAATCGAGTTTGAGTTCGATTTTACTTTTTTATTTGAATGTCTGAAAATTATATATTTTTTCAAATGCTTAATTCTCTTCTTTAATTTATCTATAAAGTAAAATCTCGATAAATGAATGTTCGATAAATTAATAATTTTGGCTAATTAATAAAATCTCAAAATCCTGACACAAGCCAGTGTATTGAAATAATAACCTCGCTAAGTGTATAAGATAATAATTTTTTTTAATAATTCTTTAGGTCCAACAAATAAATAAATGAACTAAAAAAAAAATACATAAAAGCTCTTATAATACTATAAGAAAATTTTCACTCAACAATTTTTACTTTGTCATTTAAGGTTTTTTTTTAATATTTTTTTTCTCAAAATATACATCTAAAATTTATTTTTTTTTTCTTTGGTATCAAAACCAAATTAAACATCATCCTTAATTTTTTGCAATGCACCCACCACATTCAATACATTCTTTTTATGTTATAGTAAGAAGATATTTAAGGTGACTATTTCTTGAAATGCCGCTTTTGGAGAAACAGTTAGTAAAACACAATTGTCATATGGATATTGATCATCATCAATAGGCATATTCATAATCCTTTGAATAATTTCTTAATCTGTAGATGATTCTATTACTGTATCTAGTGTTTTTTATTTATAAATCATTCATGTATATATCTTAGTAAAATAAAATAATAATATGCATATATAAAAATTGAAAACATAATTTTTTTTTTATAAATTGATAAATAATTTATCGAGAAATGAATATTTATTTATTTATCGATAATTAAATAATTAATCTCTTTAAAATAATATTTTTTTAATCTCAATAATATTATTTTATAAAAATTTATTGTATTTTAAAATTACTTTCATTTATCCTGACTTATTTCCTACCCTTAATGCAAAACTTAAAATTTTTTTTTTTTTTTACAAAAACGTTCCGTTTTGGTCTTGCTATGAAAGCCAAAATGATTTATATTCATTTCTCCTTCTACGCTTTTCTCTCTCTCTCTCTCTCTCTCTAGCTGAAATATGGCCACGCTTGTCATTGCCTTCCGTTCCTACCATCGCCAGTCAACATCAGTTTCTCCAAAACCTGAATCCAAAAATTCAAATTTAAAATGGTTCGAATTTAAAATGATTCGAATTCGAAATGATTTAAAATTTGAAACCGAAATTATTCAAACTCGAAATAACTCAAATTTGAAACGTTCCGAATTTGACATTAACCTAAACATAAACCTGTAATAATTCAAATTTAATACTTTACACACAAATTTCGTGTCGAAAATATGAACAAAAAAAATTTGGAGTCAAATAAAAAAAAAATCTTCAGAATTTGAGGTTACAATCTTTGGGACACGTGGTAATTTGTAATTGATCAAAATTTTCCCTTCTACAAATACTAAAAATAATAATGATTGAATCGAGTTAAATCATTTTTTTATAAAATAAAACTTTAATTATCAATTTTATTTTAATATCTTTTTTATTTTTTTTAATGAAAATTTAAAATTTAATATATATAAGGTAAAATAATAATTTTATCAAAAAGTCAATTGTAGTTTGTACTTGTAACATGTAAGGATATTGAAACTATATTAGTATAAAACAATTTGAATTATATATAAACAAATGACTAAAATCACTTCAAAATATTTATAAAAACTTAAATTTATTTCAGATAAATATTAAATAGGATAAAAAAAGAAGTGAACAATCATATGAATGACTTGGCTGCCATAAGTTGTGACAAAATTGAAATTAACTTCACTCTACTAATTCATATAGAAGTATCCATGTGAACAACCAACAAAAATCAAAATTCTATATCTCAATTCACATGCTATAAAAATGCCAACTAATATATTTAATAGGTTAAAAGGTTTATTAAAAGTTTATGAGAACATCGATAATTTTCTATGGTTTTACAATAATTGTTTCTAATACATCTAATATCAATTTCATCATAATAAACTTTCTACTTAAAACAAGGTTCAATTAGTTGATTTTGGCTTAAGTTTTATATTTTATATTTCTTTTGTCCAGTATAGGACTCCAAAATGAATTAAATATTTATAATAATAAATCATTAAATCTGAATCTATGTTCTATCTTCAGTTTTATCCAAAAGTAGATAAACAGACATATAGGTCGGAAACGAGATAAAAAGCACCTTGCTTACTTTTAAAAATTCAAATAAAAGGTAAAAAAAAATTATCTTTCCATTGTAACATAAAATAAAAAATGATGTAAAATATGCCCAAACCCGAACCCTAGTTACCCCGAACTTGAAAGAGCCCAAATTGAAAATGATCTGAACCCGAATTGACCCAAACACGAAAAGGCCTAAACCAATATTATCCAAACCCGAATGACTCGACCTAAACCCGCCCAATTGCCACCTCTACCTAAGACCACAGTTATTGGTATCATACCAGTATCGGTGTTACCGATTGATACATACCAGTTTTGAAAAAAGCGGTATGATACTAGCTTTGTACTATTTCAATTTTATACCAGTTCATATTGGTCTGTACTGATCTATATTGATTTGTATTGCTTGGTATCATCTCGTACCGGTCGGTACAACATTTGACTTTAAAAAATATATATTTTTACTTATTTGATTCTTTTAATCAATTCCTAATCTTTTTTCTCTCATAATCATTTTTATTTTTTGTAATTTTCATTCAAAAATAAAAATATAATCAAATTAGACTATTGAACTAATAATTTATTATATATTTTTAATATTTTTATATTTATTTTATGTTTAAAAATTATGGATATTAAATATTTATAATTTTGATAATGTATATATTTACATATAAATATATATAATTGAAGTATGTTTCTACGTGTTTATATATATTTTATTAAAAAACTTGAAAATAAATTATATATATATATATATAAAATATTGAAAAGTATCAATATATTCAAAATGATACACTGAACTATAACGATAACGGTAAATACCAATACTAAAACAAAAATAATACACGCGCCACTACGCTATTGACTAGCTTGCTTGAGATTCTAACACTGCCAAATTAATTACCATGAGCCAAAAATTCTCAATGCCACAATGGGTAATTAACGCTGTAGGCTATGAATTCTACAACCAACTACTTGTATTAACAAAATTCATATACGGAACAATTGATAACAAATGATAGATGGACAAGGAACCTGAAGGAAAGATAAATTACATAGAATACCCAACCATCAAATCCAAAATACTTGAAAGAGCTGACCTCGTAGCATTTCTCCACAATCCTAAACCATTACACTTTGAAAAAAAAAATTGAGCAAAAGTTAGTGCAACTTTTATCCCCTCATAATAATAAAAAGTACAAGAAAGTGAAGGTAAAAGGTAAAGGGACCGTAGATACCTAATTTTGACTGGACCACTAAATCAGGTATGTTTTCTTCCTAAAATGATGTTTTAGAATGCAAAAAAGGATTTTCTCATCCTGCAGGTGGTACTCCGAGACTTCGTTTAAGAAAGCAGGCATAAAAAGTCAATCCGGAAAAGTCAACCTCGAAAATCAACTACTAAAAAAGTCAACCCACATTCGAAATTAAGATTCAAAGTTCAATTGAACAATGGTGAAAGAATTTTGATAATCCGAGATCTACAACGATAGATATGGAGTCTGGAAGATGGGTTACGGAGATTCAGTAGAAAGGAAACCCTAATTCGGAAAATTTGGTAAAAAATGCTTAAACGATCAAATTGGTCGAAATTGGAGGTTCCAAATGAAAGATAATCAATAACTACGAGTAAAGGAAAGGCCATTTGAAGGCAAAACTGAAAGAAAAGTCAATTTCGAAGAAAACCGAGAATTAGGATTTTTGATGAATTTTGGTGAAATTGGAGAAAATTGCAGAAATGACCCGATTTGATAAAATTAAAACCCCTAATTAATGAGAAGTGATTAAACAAGGATAGCCCAAGGCTCAGTTTGAAGTAATTCCGAGAAAAGAGCCAATTGGAGGAAAAAACGAGGAAATTCCCGATAGTGAAAAAAGAAAAAATCAAATCGGAGGGGAATTTGATCGTAAAAAATGTGTGTTTTCGGATCAACTCCAATTCAATATACGAAAAAGGCATAGAAAAAGAAAATCTGAAAATAGGACTTATTTTGAGTAAAATCGGGCTTCGAAGGTAAAAGGGCAAAATTGGAAAATTCAGGAAAAATAGCAAATGAGCTCCAAAAATTACCAAAACTTCCAGATCTCAATCTTAAATCATTTGGAAGAGATTGGCGAAGAAAAATCCGAATACGGAGTTCGTTTGCAAAATGGAAAATCTCAGGCCCACTAAGCTGAAATTCAAGAAGATAAATCCCGAAAAATAGTAAATGAGCTCCAAAAATTATGAAAACTTTAAGATCTCGCTTTTAAATTATTTGGAATAGATTGGTGTATAAAAATCTGGATTCGGAACTCGTTTAAAAAATGGTAAAAGTTCGGGTGCACTAAGGGGCAATTTTGGAAACAAATTCGAAACAAATAGCAAATGGGCTCGAAAAATTATGAAAACTTCCAGAATTCAATTTTTTATTATTTAGGAAGTTTTGAAAAAATAAAATTTGGATTTGGAGTTCGTTTGCTATTTAATTAGGTTCGAGGGCAAAAACATCATTTTATCAAAGAAACCGAAGATGGATTTTCTTACAATGGAGATTGGGCTGGATTTTAAAATGTCAATCAGCCAAGCCCATGTTGGAGAGTGATTTTGCTGAGCCATTGCATCCAAGGGCCAAGAGTGGATAGGAAGGTAGTTATTTTTTTAATCAAGCCTTTGAAATTGTAACACATGGACCAATGCATGGAGAGGCATGATGTCATATTTATGACACCATCTTCATGACATCATATTAGTTAGGGGCTGATTTAATCTAAGGGTGAAAATTTTACATAAAAAGCATCTTGGATTAAAGGCCATTGGATCAAAATTGGTTACAAAAATGACAACTTTCTTAGACTATTCAAGGAGCCATTCGGCCAAGCCATTGGAGGAGGGGGGAATTCAGATTTTTTAGAGGCTTTGGGGGCTGAACAAGGGAAGTAGCTAGGGAGGAAAAGAAAAGAAAAAGAAAGGAGGAAAAAAAGAGAAAAAAAGAAAGGTTTTGCTTACTACTTCTTGATTTGGAAAGCTAGAGCAAGGTAGCTATGTTCTTTCATGGTTTTCTCATACTTTGTTGACATGATTTTGCAATTTTGATTGTTATGTTATTTTTTTTTTATGAAATAAACTTTTTTTTTTATGAAATAAACTTGTTTTTTAAAATAAGTGATAAGAAGTTTCTACTTTGTATTTTGAAAGAAATCAAAAAAGCAAGTTTTCCTACCTTTTTCTACATGCCCGAATGGTATTGTTTTTTTTAAATGACTTTGTGTTTGATTTTGTTCATGTGATTTGTTGTGGTAGGTTAGCTTACTTGTGTTAGATTAGCTTGATTGTGGTAGTTTAGCTATACACCATGCCATGTGTTTGTGGAAATACCATGCTAGATTCATGATATCATTATGCCATGATGAGTATAGGTTACCATGATTGCATTTTTTTTTATGTTAACTTGCTTAATATGCTTCCATTTATGTTCATATATTTAGACCATGCCATGTGTTTGTTATATTGACATTGCTATGTTCATGAGTTATGTTAGTCACCATGTTTGCATTATTATCATGTTTGATAGTTTATTATGCTTCCATGTGTTTGTGTTATTTTCTAGCTAGGATTTCACTATGATTGTTTAGTGACCATTCGGCCAACATGTTTTTTTTTTTTGCTTTGAGTGTGCATTTTCATCTTGCTAGTTGATATCCATGCCATGATTTTGTGTATTTTGGTTTAGTATGCTATGTGTTTCTGTTATTGCCATGCATTTTTTAAGTCTAGGTCTCATTTGCAGTGCCATGCATTTCATGCATGTTTAGGCATAGGTTGCATTTATTGCCCTGAAAGTTCATGTTAGGTCTAGGTCATATTCTTTATGCCATGCATTTTCATATCCATTAGGTCTTAGATCATATTGGTATTGCCATGCGTTTCCATATTCATTAGGTCTTAGATCATGTTGATATTGCCATGCATTTCATGCATGTTTAGGTCTAGGGTGCACTTATTGCCATGCAAGTTCATGCTAGGCATTAGGTCATTTTGAATTGCCATGCATTTTCTATGTCATTTAGGTCTTAGATCATATATTTCATACATTAAACTTGTTGTATGTTCATGCATATCATATCATACCACTTGATTTTTTACTTAAGCCAATCAATGGCTTAAGACCAAATTCACATGAGCATACTTGTGGAAAATTGAGAAGTTATCAAGTTGATTTTTTTACCTTTGTGATTTTTTTTACTTAGCCACTTTTTGTCCAAATTTTTAGAAATTTTAGCTACTGTTTGTAGATCCATAAAAGAGTCTCCAATATTTTTACTTTGATTTTTGAATGATTTTATCAAAGGCTTAAAAATGATTTTTGGCAAAACAGTTTTTACCCAATGTTCTGACTTTCACGATTTTTCTGGGAAGTTATCCTTAGTCAAAAAATTAAGCCAATTTTTTCCCATAGAATTTTTCATGTTCTGAGTCTCCTGTATTCTTTTTAGATTTTTTTTTTGAAATTTTAAAAATAGGTTAAAAAATCACGCTTTAAAACTGGACAGTAGAGTCAGATTTGAATTCAAAGGAAAAATAATTTTTTGTTTTGGCTAAGGCATTTAGAGAGGGCTAATTAGGAACCTTAGCTACTGTCTTAGGTTGATTTCAAAGCCACTTTAACCTTTAAAAATTATTTTATAAAGCTCGGGTCAAGGGTGGTCAAGTCCGGGTTTTCAAAGTTAAGAGATAGAGCTTTTTTTTCAAAGGGGGTTTCGGCCTTAGTCATTTTTTAACCAAGATTTTCAAAAAAAAATTCAAACTAATCACAAAGTATTTTTTATTTTAGAAAATTTAATTGATGTCTTTCCTAAGGTAGTCGGATATCTTTTTAGATATAAAGATTTCCTTATTTAAAGGAAAATTACACTTTCATGCATTGCATTTTCCATGTTCATGCATATTATATGATATATGATTTTTGCTATAAATATTCCTAAGGTATTGTTATTATTTTGATTTATATTTTGTGATGTTATATTGTTTTTTATATAGTTTTGAATATTTCATGTTATCCTATGCTTTTTGTTTAGTCATTTATTTTTGTCATATCATTTAGCATTTACTATGTTCATGCATTATTATTTTTATTTTCATGCATATTTCATGATAATATTATTGTATGTTTCATATTCATTTCATGTCACTTAGATTATATTCCATATCATTTAGATTATATTATGTCTTATAGCATATGCCATGTCATTTAAAATATGCCATGTCATTTAAATTATATTAGGTCATTTAGAATATTTCATTTCATTTAGATTATATCATTTCATTTAGAATATATTATGTCACTTAGGTTATATCATTTCATTTAAAATATATTATGTCACTTAGGTTATTCATTTCATTTAGAATATGTTATGTCACTTAGGTTATATTCATTTCCTTTAGAATATATTATGTCACTTAGGTTATATCATTTCATTTAGAATATATTACGACACTTAGGTTATATCATTTCATTTAGAATATATTACGACACTTAGGTTATATCATTTCATTTATATTATTTCATGTCATTTAGATTATACTATGTCACACATATTCATATTTTTTTTTAAATGTTTTGAAAAGATAACGGTTTCAAATAAAATAAAGTTATTCCCGAGTTAAAATAATTCATAAGTTCTCTTCCGGATTGCCGGGGAGGATATCATCAATTATCTTTAATAACGGAATATCTTTTTTAAAACGAGAATGATTCGAAAAATTTTCTAAATAAATAAAAAAAATTATATTTTGCTGCGCTTGTCCGGGAATATAGAAAAATTTTGAATTAATAAATTTCGAATCATTTTCAATTAAAAATGAAATTATTTTTCTTTAAATTGAAAATTAATTTGAAATGCCAAATCTAAAATCGAGCTTTTACCGAGACTTGAGATAACACACGATTAATAAGGTACCGTTTTAAACAGGCGTTGTGTGGGTGCTAATTATTCCCAACACGTAACCGAGTCCCGAGCTCGCTTCTTTGATTTTCTCTGGTTTAAAAACGCAGACTTGAAATTGGTTTTAAAAATGTTTTAATTAATTTTAAAATATTTTACAAAACCGGTTTTAATAGGTGGCCGATCACACCTATCCAAAAAAGATTAGTGGCGACTCCAATGTTATTTTCAAACCCTCATTTTATTTCAAGAGAAATTAAGTCGTCTTTTCCTCTGTTCTCCTAACGTCACACTTAACGAATAAAGTCTCGCGATTTTTAGGTTGCGACAGGGACAAAAGGCAACAAATGGTAGAAATTCCTCACAAGCACAAATAAAGAATGAAAAATGAGTAAAAGGGCCAAGAGAATTTTATTTCTTTCAAATGATGATTCCTGGATGATAATTTCATCCATATCCGATGGAAAATTTGTTTTTCGATCTGTTAAAGTGGTGTAATCCCACATCTGTTAAATCTAAGATTGCTTGTAGTCTTATATTCAAGTTGGGCATTTCCCCTATCACCAATTGGTTTCAGGTTGGATGCTTAACATGGTATCAGAGTCCAGATTATGTTCTGTTGTTTCTGCCTTATACCCCTTTTGAGTTTGTCACGTGGTAGGCTTCTCGGTATCCGCTTATGCGTGATGGGGGCCTGTTAAAGTGGTGTAATCCCACATCTGTTAAATCCTAGATTGCCTGTGGTCTTATATTCAAGTTGGACCTCTCCACCTATCACCAATTGATTTTAGGTTGGATGCTTAATACGATCCAAACAGGTACGGGTATGTGAGTATTTTTGTACTCGATTATTCTAATAGGATAATCGAGTTCAAGTATGTACATTCTACCCATCCCATAGGTGATCCGATACCCGACATATATATAAAAATATATTTCTTTTTCTCCTTTTGATTTTTCTTTTAAAAACACACAGTTTCAAGTCTAGTTTAAAACCAAAAATACACGAGCCTAGCTCAATTCTTCTTTCTTTCCTTCTCCAGCTATGCCGATCCTGTTCGTTCTTTCTTTCCTTCTCCAGCTATGCCGATCCTGTTCGTTCTTCTTCATCGCCTCTCTGCTTCCTCTCTGAGCGACTCAATCTTCTACACTGATTCAAGGTAAATCGTAGGTGAGGTTTAGTCAAGGAAATGAGATGAGATGATGGAAAATACAAAAGAGCTGAAAGGGAAGAACAGTTCTCGAGCACTTACCAATATAGAAGGAATAGAACGAGAAAACAGAGACGGAATAGAGAGAAGGTAGAAGGAGGAAACTTTGTAATTTCATTGATGAGTGATTCAATCTGTTGTAATTATTTTTATACAACCAGTAAATCATGTGAATCTCTAGTTTGTTGTACTAATGATTGACCAACTAACTAAACTATCACTAACAACCGCTAACAAACTCCAACGGTCACTAACAGAATTTTGAAATCTGGAAAAAATCTTTTTTCTGCACTATTTTCATTAGACCGGTCAATTGGACAAGTAGCGTTTGGGTCGAGTCAATTCAAATCTTAGAAAATTAGGGTTGATTTCGAATTTGGAACGTTTCGGGTTTGGGTCGTTTCGTGTTTGGATCACTTTTCGTTCAAATCATTTCGGATTTGGGTAATTCGGGTTTGACACTCAGATTTTTCGAATTCGAATCATTTTGGATTGAATTTATTAAGTTTTAAAATCGAATTAGATTAAATTTAAACAAATTATTTGATCGGATCAGATTCTGTTAGAATTTTATTGAAAGATAAAAATAAAAATATTGAAAATTAATAAGATATTATCGTGTATCTGAAATCGTTACCTGAATCTATTTAGATATTTTTTATAATATATAAAATTTTATGTTTGTTGGAAAGTTCGAACATTGATAAGTAACCTATAATACTAAAAGTTTTATCAAGTGAACTAATCTTAGAACTTGAAATAATTTACTACTAAAATTAAATTGATTTAAGAATTTCACTTAAAAATTTAATCGTAATCAAATATAATAATAAATGTTTATTCAAAATAAAAATATAATAATAAATTAATTATGCTAAATATTGTTAAATTCTAAGCATAATGTATGAAATTAAATTAATAAAAATTGGCATAAATACAAATTTGACTCTTGAACTATTCAACCTAAATCATTTTGACCCAATTCTTTTGTTTGGATCAATTTGGCCCCATTCTATTATTTTTGTCAATTTCGTATGAATTTAACGAAAATGGATCACGTGATAGCATGTAACTAATAATTTCGTTAAATTTAGGATAATTTTATCCGAAATTGATAATAAATTAATTAAAAATAGATAAAAAAATGACCAAAAAATTGACGTTTTCATTAAATTTAGGCTAAGTTGGTAAAAAATAATAGCATGAGGTCTAAATTAATCAAAATTAATAGCATGTGGCCAGACGCAAATAAAAGAATAAGGGTCAAAGTAATTTAATTTGCATAGTTCGAGGGTCAAATTTATGCAGTAGTGGTATTCAAGTCTAATTCGACTTGAAGGATATAATACTTACATATTAGTTTTTGATCGTTAACAATGTGATGATTTGGGCTTTTGTTGTTATCTGTTTCTCTAACAGGTATCAAGTGGTTTCGATGTTATGTTTTTATTTTTTCAGAAATAGAATTTTTTTAATAGGTTCAACAAAGAAAGAATATGGCTTGTTGAGGTACTAAATGAGGAAACATTTCAAAGAATTTAAGGAAGAACTAAAAATGCAGTTTCGGGATGATATCATATGTTTGTTTCTCGTGGAAAATCAGATTTTGAGATTGGATGCAAAGCATGAATGTTTTGTTTCAATGGATACATATTGTTTTCGGAAGAAGTATGGTGGGATTCGGGGAATATGTTTCTCCAAGATGGAGGGTGTAATTTTGGTTTATTTTTCTACACATGGTTTGCGTTTCGGTTTTTTAAGGAGGTTTTGGTTTATTTTTTGTATTCAATGGGTTTAATTGGGGTTTCAAGTTTGCTTCAATGGTAGTTAGCAAGTACATTAGGAGAGGAACTATAGTGGTTCGATCTTTATGCTTGGAGGGTAGTTTACCTTTTAGGAATCGAGTTTTTGTTGGTCCAACTCTTGTGACTATCTTTCCATTTCAATAAACGTACTTTGTTGTTAAAAAAACAAAAAAGGGTCAAATTTATATTTTTGCCATAAAAATTTTGTAATAAGTAAAGATGCAATTCTTAACATATTGACGTACTGACATATATAATATTTTGTATAATATATAATTTTTATTATATCAATATATACAAATATGATTATATGCGTGTATATATATTTCTTTTTGTACCTCTTTACAATAAAATAAAAAAAATATCAATTTTTTTATGAACTTAATAGCAAGTATCGTTAAACGGATCAATATTATTGCTATTGACGAAACTAATTTAAATCATATGATAAGAGATTATAAAATTAAAATTAGAATTAACACATTTATTCTAAATAACATGTATAACGATAAGAGATTAATTTATTATATATCACATGATAAGATATTATTATAATGTATACAAATCATTATAATAAAATATACATATAATGATCTATTTTATATATTTTTAAAACATTACATGATAAGACTTAAGAGATTATACATTTAAAATTAAAAACAACACATTTATTCCAAAAAATATGTATATTAATAAAAAATTATCTAATTTAATTTAATTAATATGATAAGATATTAGTATAACGTAATTTACCAATCGTTAAGATAAAATAACACTATCATTATCAATGACATTTTTTATGTACTTTATTCTATATTGCATGAGAAGATATTATAGTTTTAAAATTAAAAATAATACATTTATTTAAATAATATGTATCGTATATTATAGACAATTTTGTCTAGTGTCTTTTAAAGCATTATTCGGGATAATATGTTTTAAATCATTTTTGATTGTTAGATTTATCTCGCTTGAAATATCTTAATCTAGATCAAATATTGTCTAAATCAAATTCGAGATTAAAATTGATTTTTGGATTTATAACCATATTTTTTTTATAAAATTGATCTTAGTACGAATGACTTTAAGATTTCTATTTATTTTGGATTTGAAATTATTGCTTTAGATTTTATTTTGGATTTTGAGCCCAATATTGTTTTTTAGATCCAATTATGTTTTTGGCTTTTGGACCCAATTTGGACCATATCCATATCCATATCCATTTTATTTTAGTTTTTATTTTGTTTTTCCTTCTTATTTTTTTCTATTAATTTTTTTATTTTTTATTTTTATTTTCCTTCATTATTTATTTATTTTTTTGGAAAAATGCACCAAAAAAAAAGAAAAAGAAAGGAAAACTTTTTGAAACCAATTTTTTTTTTTGAATCCGAGACTGAAAAAGTTCTTTTAAAGTTAGAACTGAATCTAGAAAGAAAAAAATCAAATTTAACAAAACTTAAAACTCTTATTCTAATTCCTATATAAATACACAACAATCATCATTAGAAAATAATCACGAAGTAAAAAAGAGATTGGCAGCGAGAGATTTTTGAGTTTTCGGTTTTGCGAGAATTTTTGGAATTTCTTTTTGGGTTTTTAGCTTAAGAGTGTTTTGCAATTATTATTATTTTTTTTGTGTATTTTCTAAATCGAGAAAAGAGAAAAGAGATTTCAGTATTTTGTTAACAAAAAAGTAATGGTAGATCTTATTTTCAAACTTATATCTAGGAGATTCTAGGATTATTTTTGGAAAACTAATCTGGCCGAAAGATCAATGAGGTGTCTAACGATCGAATCTTAAAATTTTGCACGTTGAAACAAATATTATATAATTTATTATAAATCATATGTATTCCCATGAGAATAAAAATATATAATTTATAATAAATCATATTATTAGATTATCATAAGTAATATAAAATATATTAATTTGTTTAAAATTAAATTATAATATAAAATTATCATAAGTAATATAACATAATTCTTTTTTCAATTATTGTTAATTATTTTTGTTTTAAAATAATAATTATCGATCCATTTTATTATTTTCTCAAAGTAAAAAAATAAAAAACCTTATTTATAATTATTTTCTCATGTGTTATTCGTATTGTGTAATCATTTCATATCCAAAATTATCAAATCTAATTTTATGTAAGTAAATGGATAGATTTCAAGCATTTTTCATTTTTTAGTAGTGCAACTTCTGAAAGCAACAAGTCTTTGCTCTTAATAACCAAAGAAAAGGGGGAAAAAGATTTTTCTGATAGAAGAAAAAACATTCCTGGTTATCCAATCAATGGCCGAGGCTTCTTCGACTTGTAGCTCAAGAATTATAGCATGGGGAGGTTTATTTGCAAGCGAACTGATGGCTAGTTTAGTATTGCTGTTGGAAAAAGATTGCTGTTAAAAAAAGCTTGGGTTGGAAAAGCTTGAGTTGGAAAAAGTGTGTTTATAAAGTGTGGTGAAAAAGTGTGATTTAAAATTTTTTAAGTGTTTAGTATTGCTGTGAAAAAGTGTTGTAGGAAATTGAAATGTCAAAAAAAGATATGTTTAAAATAATAAAAGTGTAGATATGTGAGGATAATAAAGTTATTTTATCCAAAAGCCAGCTTTTAAAGCCCAAAAGCTATATTTTTTGGCTTTTTGATTTGGCTTTTCAAATCATGGTTTCAACAGCAGAAGCCAATTTTTTTTTTTTTATTTAGCATTGCGTTTGCGATGAAAAACAGCTTTTGACCTCAAAAGCTGTATCAGAAGCAATGCTAAACAAGACCTGAGTTAGCGGACGGAGTCAACGAGGACACCAATAGATTAATTATTAATATAACCTAACTGCTAATCTACTAATGAACTTATGAGATTGATGGCTGTTAAATTGAGTGGAATATTAGTTACATATACTGCGACTTTCAAAATTCTAAATTATATTCTCTCCATTCCAAAATTCACATTTCTCTATTAATTTTTATAGAATTCAAGAATTTTTTTTTTTGATTTTAGTATATAATATTAAAATTTTAATTTTTTCTGAATTTGATATTTCATAAAAATAGGAGATTTAAGTATTAAAAAAAACAAGATCTTTGAACAAATTTGAGTTCGAATTTTAATATTTATAACCTATTCTTCTATTATTAAGCTTTTATTTTTTTTATTTTATTTAAAAAATAGAAAATAGGACAAAAAGAGTATATATATATATATTCCCCTTTTTTTACCCATTCTTCTAATTCACAAGGTCATTTTCAAAACCTTCATTTTTCTAGAGGAATTAAGTCGACTTTTTCTCAGTTTTTTTAATGTTACGCTTAACGAATAATAAAGTCTTGCGATGAGACTTGTTATTTTTTTAGGTTGCGACAATCTTCATATCTCTAATTTTTATTATTTTAAACATGTTTTTTTTTTTTTTCATTTCAATTGCTCATAACATTTTTTTCTTAGTAATACCGAACAATTAAAAAATTTTAAATCATATTCTTTTACCATATTTTTTAAACACAATTTTTTCAATCCAATTTTTTTTTTTCAACTTAAGATTTTTTCAACAATAATGTTAAACCAAACCGAAATATTTGTTGGTTTGCTGCTTATGATCAGTAGCAGACTTTGTCTACTTCTTTTCGATGAATAAATTGCATTTATCCAAAAATAATTTTAAATTTGTGTTTTTTATTCTTTTAAATCCTCTTCTCTTCATTTTCATTAGACCTGTTTAAGGGCCGGGCTACCCGTCCAAACCCGAAAATCCGTCTGATATTTGAGAGGGTTTGGACAAAAATATTAGGCCCAAAAAATGAGTCTGAACAAAATTTGAAGCTCATTTTCTAAACATGACGAGCCTTGGGTAGAGAATTTTAGGCCCGAGCCCGGCGCGAATAATTTATCATAGTAGTAAGTTTGGTGGAACTGCAGATAGTGTCCAATGGTTTATATGAGTCAACTCTACACCGAGTTATTAATACATCTCCAACATATCGCGTCTGTGTTGCCTTTTTTATGAGGTTTTATATTACAAATTGGCTTCTTTCTGTTGTTGGTTTTCTTTAATACTCCTTCACGATAAATGGTCCTTCTTGAATATTCTTGTTTTTACAAACAGCCGAATTATGAGTCAGCAATGGAGCCTTTGGAATTCTATCTGCACAGGAGTGGTGGAACTCGGAAGTTTGAAAAAGCTGTTTATGGAGAGCATTTAGTTAGCAAAGTTCAAACAACTTTGTAATATAGGAGTTCTGATTTTCGTTCAAAACTTTTCATCCTCTCATTGTATATTGACTTAAACTTTTCTCAAATTGCATTGATGAAGCTTGAGATGAAACCAATTGTTCAAATTTAGTCTGTGATTTGATTGACTTGTAAAAGAACTGATCTTGTGCCTTCTTGACTTATTCCGAATCAACATTTACCTTTTGTTTGTTACTGTATTTCTCTTTGTTTGTTACAGAAATCTGAAACTTTTGTTTGTAACAATTAGATTTCTTAACAGTTATAAAATTTGGGCGGGCCGGGCTTGGATATCTCTTTTATAATTAGGGTCGGGCTTGGCATCAAATCTTACTCATATTTCGGGTCGGGTCTGGACAGACACAAAAAACATTAGTATTCTGTCTAGGCCCGACCCATAAACAAGTTTAATTCCATCATACAGTCAGTGTCTGGTCAAACGTTTTACTATTTCTTAGGACGCCATCGGGTGAGATGTTTATAAAGTTTTACTATTGTCTAAATAGTATATAAAGTTTATATATATATATATATATATTTGTTTAAACCTATTATAGATATGTAGGAATAATTAAAATATCCCTCTAGCTAATATATGTCCCGCCATATTCATCCAATAGATAGAATATTAAATTTTTACTATTGTCTTTTATACAAAATAGGCTATAGTCTAGAGATAAGAGAAGAGATTATAGATGTTGGAATTCGAATTCCAAACCTATTGGATGTTACCTCTTTACTTTACTTAATTTCATTAAATATTATTATGACATTTTTATTTTTTATTGAATTTTCTTATTGTACTTTCTTTGGTGATTTTTGTAGCAAAAATTAATGAAAATAGAATATTTCATTAATAATTTAAAATAAGTTTTGAATAAAATATAAAATATAACGTGGATATTTTACATGTAGCAAAATTGTACGTGTGATTTGTCTATTTGTCGGTGAGGTCTGAAAGGCAATGAAGCATGATGATGACCGTGCTGAAGCCAATAGTCGACATAGGGTCGGAGATGTAAATAACCACTAAAAGGATCTTCTTGTATTGCACTGAATCTTCTTTTGTTTTTTCCTTCGACATTTATGACTTGAATGTGCTCCTTGGCAACATCATCTTTCTTCTCGAGAAAAATTCTGGCATTAGTATCCACAATTTTCCCTTTTTTTATCCCATCCTCAATCCTACCCACTACAAACAATATGTCCGCAAACTCTGAAAAAACATTGCCGATCAACTTTCATATTATGGATGTGGGAGAGTATCCACAAATAAAGCATTCATGTCTCTATTGGTAAGAGATGGTTGGACTTGTGAGGCTACATCTTTCCATCTACAAGCATATTCTTTGTAGCTCTCATTGGATCCCTTTTTTATATTTTGGAGGGTCAATAGATCAGGAGCTATTTTCAACATGTGCTTGTATTGTTTCAAGAATGCTCGAGATAGGTCTCTCCAAGTGCGCACCTGACCTCTCTTCAATTGAAAATACCACTTGGATGCTGCCCCTATCAGGCTTTCTTAGAAAACATGGATAAGTAATTTCTCATCATGCGCATGCCCCATCATTTTACACCAACATGCGGCCAAATGTGTTTCAGGGCATTTAAGTCCATCATATTTTTCAAATTCTAGAACTTTTAATTTCGGCGGGATGACCACATCGGGGATCAAAAGTAACTCCTTCGTACTAAATTCATCTCCACATTCAATAACTCGAATCCTTTCCTCCAATAGGGCATACTCTGGTGGTATCTCTGCCCTTTGACTTTGTAAGTCAACCTGATCAGAAATCTGATTTTGACCATTCTTTCCCAAATTGCAACACGCTTGAAGTTGATTACTTTTCTGTGTAAAGTGTTCTCCCGTAGTTTCTATCCATTGTCCAATATTTGCCTGAGTCATCTGAATTACCTGCGAGACCTATTCAGCTATCTCATTTCGCACTTGTTCCATTTTTTCCAATTGGATAGTATGACCTGTTGGATATCAATGGTTTATATAAGTGTATAAATATAAAATACGTATATGAATACGTAGGTTGTCGTAAGTAAATACACGGTGTATGATTAAGTTACACAATTGATATCAATATTGAATGAGAAATTAATCTCAAAGGTACCCACTTGAAGAGGAAGAAGTTGGTTGATGCATAGCTTGGTGTGGAATCCCACATTGGATAGAGAAAGGATTGAGCTTGTTGTTTATATAGGCTTAGGTTCAATGTTGGGTTGGGCCTCAAGGGGCACCCAAGTTTTTGTGAAGGGTGAGGACGCATCAATTAAAGACATTTGCATCTACATCATGAAGCATTTGCATCCTCTCTCAAAACTTTCGGGTATAATCTTCAACACATTTTTAAAAATCAATATCTAAAATTTTAAAAATGAGCAAGTCTTTGGTGGTGATAGTCAAAGCTTCTAAAGGAGATATCCAAAATTTTACTGTTTTAAAAGAAAGAAACCAAGTCTTTGGTGGTGATAACCGATGATTCTAAAGAAGATATCCAAAATTTTACTATTTTAAAAGAAAGAAACCAAGTCTTTGGTGGTGACAGCCGAAGCTTCTAAAAGAGATACCCAGAATTTTACTGTTTTAAAAGAAATGAGCAAGTCTTTGGTGGTGATAGCCGAAGCTTCTGGAGGAGATACCCAAAATTTTATTGTTTTAAAAGAAATGAACAAGTCTTTGGTGGTGATAGCCGAAGCTTCTGGAGGAGATACCCAGAATTTTATTGTTTTAAAAGAAATGAACAAGTCTTTGGTGGTAATAGCCAAAGCCTCTAGAGGAGATACCCAAAATTTTATTGTTTCAAAAGAAATGAGCAAGTCTTTGATGGTGATAGCCGAAACTTCTGGAGGAGATATCCAGAATTTTACTATTTTAAATTAAATGAACAAGTCTTTGGTGGTGATAGCCGAAGCTTCTGGAGAAGATACCCAAAATTTTAAACAAAATTTCACCAAGATAAGATTAGGCCCCGGGATTACCGTCGAGGTATTTTCTTCTCTTGCAAATCGAACTCGTTTCCTTAAGAAGAGTCGAGCCTTGATTAGTCAAGGAACTCAATTTAAGGCAAATCCTTTTATTTACAGTTTACATAAAAAAATGAAATGATGAAAAAATGAAAAATAAAGAAAAAACTCTCTTCTCACCTTCACATATGATCTCATTGACCGGACAAAATTATTGTCTATTTTATCTTTGCCTGATTCCTGATTCTCAGCAACAGTTAAAGAGGGACAGCTGTAGACACCTAATTTTGTCCGGGTCCCCTAAACAAGGCAAGTTCTCCTTCAACTTCTCGGAATGCATAGAATCTCCCCTAATTCCACAGTTGGGGACTCTAAAACTTTGATTCGGAGGTTAACACAAAAAAGTCAACACGAAAAAAGTCAACTCTAAAAAGTCAACCATTGAAAAAATCAACTCTAGAAAAAATCAAGGTTCGGAAGAACAATTGAACAATAGTGAAGAAATCTTGGCAATTAGAGATCTACAATTGAAGATAAAAGGAAAATTGGAAGGTGGGAAGACAAATTGTAAATTTTAGTGTAGGAGAAAAGCATGGAATTTTCAAATTTGGGAAAAGTACGTAAACGATTAAATTGGATGAAATTAAAACCTCAAATTGAAGGATGATCTATAAATAGAAACGCCTCAAGATCCAATTTCACAAAGATTGGAAGACAAATTGGACAAAAGTGAATAAGTTGGAAATTGCCATTTTGGGAAAAAATTGGAGATTTTGCAAATTTGGGGAAAAGTATATAAATGATCAAATCGGACAAAATTGAAGGTTCAAAGTGGAATAAGATCAATAAATAAAGGTATTTAAAGGTCCAATTAAAGTGGAATCGAAGGAGAAGTCAACTTGAAGAATAATTGGAAAAATAAAGATTAAGAGAATAAATGGAAAAATACAAATTTGGGGAAAACTTTGGAGATGGCCAAATTGAGTAAAATTGAAGTCCCATATTGAAGAATAATCAATAAATAAAGATACCTCAAGGACAAATTTGAAGTGGATTCAAAGGAAAGGCCAATTAAAAAAAGAAGCCAAAAAAGAGAATAAATAGGAAATTCGAAATTGGAGGAAAAAGGGGAAAATAAAATCAAAAAAGAATTCGGGTATAAAAATTGGGCAGAATTGGTTCGGCTCCAATTCAATATATGAAAAAGGGGATGGAAAAAGAAAATTTGGGAAATTGGCCCGTTTCGAGTAAAACCAAGGTTTCAGGGGCTAAAGTGCAATTTTAGAAAATCCAGAAAAAATAGAATCCGAGCTCGAAAAATTGTGAAAATTTCCAAAATTAAGTTTTAGGATGGAAATAAGGAAATTAGAAGGAAAAAACCAGAAAATGGGGCCAAAATGTAAATAGGCTAAATTCAGGGGACTAATCCGTAATTTTAGAGAATAATCCGAAAAAAATGGAAAACAAGTTTGGAAAATTATGAAAACTTCCAGAACTGAGTTTAATATTGGATGGGATGGTTTGTAAAATACAAATCCTAAATTGGGGCTCAAATACAAATAGATCAAGTTTAGGGGCCAAAATGCAATTTTACCGAAAAAATCGATGAAGGGCCAATTTGCAAAGAAAAAAAAGAGGAATGGCCTGGAATATTCCAAGAATTTTTTGGCCAAAGAGAGAGAGGGGGCTGAGAGATGTGATACAATGGTCAAGATGGAAGATAAAGTAGATATTTTTAAAGAAATGACTTGATTCACCACCACTGGCCTTTGTGGCATTTTTGGCCAATGAGAGGCATTTTAGTTGTAAGGATGGAGACCATTGGCCAAGGCCATGTGAAGGCCATGTGAAGACCATGGGAAGGCCATAGGATGAGGCCATGGAATAAAAATGCCAACTAAGAAGATATTTTCTTGTTAAACTACATGATCATGACAAGTGAATGTTGTAGAGATAGGAGAGAAGAATAATTGAGGTGGCATTTAGAGCCAATGAGAGGTTAGTAGATCCTTAATTTTAGGAGACGGCCATGAGAAAGGGGGACAAGAAATAGCCATATGGAAAGGATATTGGGAGAGCATGCACAAAGCATGACTAAGGCAAAAAAAAAATGAGCACACTCTACTCCAAGGGCATCCGGCCAAGAGGTGTAGAGGGGGGTCTCTTTTCATTTTTGGGAGGACATTCACTACATTTTGAAAAGAAGGGCAGTAGCTAAAACCTCTCAAGGAGAAAAGGAAAGGAAGAGAGAAAAAGGAGAAAAAAAATAGAAAGTTGGAGAGGATTTTTGGAAGCTTTGCTAGGTAATTTGCTTCTCTTCTCATATTCCTCATTTCCATTTTTATTTCTCATGCATTTGCTTCTTTCTTTTTTATGTTATTTTCAATTTTTTTTTCATTCAAAACAAAGGTTTCTTAAAAAGGTTTACTACTTCTTCTTCTCTTTTTCACCAAATATCAAAGTTTATAAAAAATTTCTACATTTTTTACCTTGGTCGAAACTTGTAGGGTTTATTGTGCTTGCATTTTGTTCATTTTTCTTCCTTGCATGTTGGATGTGGGATCTACTATTGTGGTAGGATATATATCTTCCTTTGATTTCTTGCAAAAAAATAAAATAAAAAGGTTTGATGCGCTTGAGGATCTTGGTTTTACCAAGTGATTTTGGTTAGGTAGGGCTATGTCCAAAGAACCAACCATTGAGCCAATCTTTATTTGTCTTTGTTTATTTATGTTTCTAGTTTATATTTCATCATATTCATATGCTTGCTTGCTGTAAAAATGTGTCTTCAACTTATTTCCAACTTGATTTTGGCTAGGATCAATCAATGGTCCATAGCCAAAATCTATTTTTCAAACTAGTTGGAAGAAAACAATGTCATACAAGTTGAGTATGCTGGTTTTTGGACAATGTTTTCACCATGCATATTTTGTCAAAATTAAAAACTGATTTAACCTATTTAAATAAATCCTTAGTGACTCCACGGTGATTTTTCCAGAATTTTTTCTCAAGAGTTAAAAAATAGATTTCGATAAAACTGATTTTTAATTAGATATATTGTTTTAAGGAAACTTTAACCTAGGAATTTTTTGTCAAAATGAAAAACCATTTTTAACTCACTGAGTTTAGCATGTGCTGAGTCTAAACTGATTTTTCCAGATTTTTTTGAATTTTTTATAAAGGTATTAAAAAAATAGCTTTGTGAAACCGGTTTTTATGTACTAAAACAAGTTTTAAAGCCAGTAAAGGTCTCATTTTTTACCAAAGGGGAGGGGCCGGCCCAAATCCATAGGTTACTATTTTGGGATGTTTTCCATGTTAGTTCAAAGGTAAAAAATTGTTTTTACAAAAATCGGGTCATGAATAGCTAATTCGGGCTTCAAAAAGTGAGTAAAAAAATTAGGATTTCCACAAGGGCCATTCGGCCACCTTGATTTTACTTCAAAAAAAATTACATCTTTTAACTCATTTTTGGATTTCAAAAGGTTGCATTTTAAGGTTTTTCTAAAAATACTCAGATGTAAACTAAGGGCATTCGAATGCCCCCTAATCCGAACCAAAATCCATGTTCGAAATCTCTCATTTTTAATATCCAACTTAGGTTTCTTTCAAAGGTAGTCGGACATCTTTTTAGGTGTTCGGATATCCTCTCTTCAAGAGAGAAACACATTGCGTTTTCATGCATTGCATATTTTTAAATGTTTTTATTTAATTTAGTGTAAAAACATATTTTTCGGTTTCCTAGACAAGTTGACGAGAATTAGTTCTTAATCTTTGCTGGGTTTGCCAGGGAGGTTAGGAAATTATTCAACGCACGTCTTTATGGAATTGAAAGGTATGGTTTTCGTTTTATTCGGAATTATGTAAATGTCATATGAAATAATTATTTTTCAAGCTTTGCTGGGTTTGTCGGGGGGTACGATAATATTTTCCGACATATGCCATTTATGTGATTCCTCACATGAAAAATCCATGAATATGAATTTCAAAATAATGATGTGTGCATATTCCATGATCATGCATATTCCATGATATCTACATTTGCCATCTTGATCATGCAAATTCCATGTTTATGAATATTCCATAATGATGTCATTTTATGATCTAATATTTATGTTGCCATTTTGATCATGATGTGATTGCGAATGTTCTATGATGATGTCATTTTTATGATTGGTGCTTATGTCATATATTCCATGTTAAGATTTGCCATGTCATGAGTTACTTACCATGCTATGTATGTCATGCCATGAAATCTTTGTCATGCCATGAATGCTATGCCCTAAATTCTCTTGCCATGTCATGAGCTATTAGTCACATCATATATGCCATGTCATGAGTTATTTGTTATGTCATGAATGCCATGTGATTAATTCATTGTCATGTTGTAATAAGATTTGCCATGCCATGAGGTATTTGCCATATCATATATGCTGTGTCATAAATTATTTGCCATGTCATGTATGCCATGCCATCATTTTTTTTGCCATGTCATAATAAGATGTTTATCATGCCATGATAATTATGCAAGTTATTTTAATTTATATTTGTATCTTAGTAATAATTTGCATATCCATGATCATTTTTTATGATTCTAAATGCATGAAAAAAAATGTCACAATTTTTTAATAAAACAAGGTTGTTCTCGAGTTGAAATAATTCATGGATTCTCTGCTGGTTTGCTGAGGAGAATATCATCAATTATCATTAACAACGGAACATCTCTTTTTCAAAACTGGAGTGATTCGGAAATTTTGAAAAAAACAAAGGAAAAATTCCATGTTTTGCTAGGTTTGTCGAGAAATATAAAAAATTTTATATTAATAAATCCCGAATCATTCTCAAATAATATGATTATTTTTAAAAGGGAATTAATTTTTTAATATCGAATATAAAATCGACCTTTACCGAGACTCGAGATAACACACGATTAATAAGGTGCCATTTTATACGAGCGTTGTGGGGGTGCTAATCCCTCCCCACGCGTAACACAATTCCCGAAACTGCATTTGATTTCTCTCTGGTTTAAAGCGCAGACTTCAAAATTGGTTTTAAGAAATGTTTTAATTAATTTTAAAATGTTATACAAAAATCGGTTTTAATAGGTGATCGATCACACCTAGCCAAAAAAGATTGGTGGCGACTCCATTTTCTTTTTCGAGGTTGTTTTCAAATACTCAATTTTATTTAAGAGGAATTAAGTTGTTTTTTCCTCTCTTTCCTCCAATGTCACATTTAATGTGATCCCGCGATGGGGTATTTCTTTAGGTTGCCACATGATTCATTTTACATTCTTTATTCTTTTATTCTTTCGCCTATATATTTCTCTATATTGTTTCCTTCTCATCCATTTCTAGGTTTTCAAATACGGAAAACGAGGACCATCCCATCAATATTTCTGAAGTTGATTTTGAAAGACCTATTTGCACAGGTGATTTTGACACTGACAAAGATGTCGAAGATTGTGTTTTGCCCCCAGATCTGTTAAGAATAATATAACAAGAAGAGAAGCAGGTATTACTTCATAAAGAGTCAGTGGAAGTCATACATCTGGGAAGAGAAGAGGAAAGAAAAAAGGTCAAGATCGAAACCTCATTTCACCGTCTATAAGGCAAAAGTTAATAGCCTTACTCTGAGAGTATGTGGATGTGTTCGCATGGTCCTACCAAGATATGCCAGGACTAGACTCTGATATTGTGGTCCACAAACTCCCTCTGAAGCCAGGTTGCAAGCCAATTCAGCAAAAATTGAGAAGGATAAGGCCTGAAATACTGTTGAAAATAAAAGAAGTAGTTTGATGCCAGATTCTTGGAAGTGGCAAAATATCCGAAATAGGTAGCAAATATTATCCCATTTCCAAAAAAGGATGGCAAAGTATGGATGTGCGTTGACTACCGATATTTGAATCGAGTGAGCCTTAAAGATAATTTTTCGTTGCCTCATATTGATACCTTGGTGGATAACACTGCAAGGAGTTTCATATTCTCCTTCATGGATGGGTTCTCAGGGTACAATCAGATCAAGATGGCACCAGAAGATATGAAGAAAACCACTTTCATGACGATGTGGGGAACCTTTTGCGATAAAATGATGCCTTTCGAATTGAAAAATGCCGGGGCAACATACCAAAGAGCCATGGTGACTTTGTTCCATGATATGATGCACAAGGAGATAGAGGTCTATGTTGATGACATGATCGCAAAGTCGTGGGGATAGGATGAACATGTTTCGAATCTTAAAATGCTTTTTAAAAGGTTGAGGAAGTTCAGGCTCAAACTCAACCCGGAAAAATGCACCTTCGGAGTCACTTCAGGGAAGTTATTAGGGTTCATCGTTAGCAAGAAGGGGATCGAGATTGACCCAGATAAAGTAAAGGTGATCCATAATTTACCGCCACTTCATACTCAAAAAGAAATGAGAAGCTTTTTGGGTAGACTGAATTACATCGCTTGATTCATCTCCCAACTTACTGATAAGTGTGACCCAATATTTAAACTAATCCAAAAGCATGATCTAGGGGAATGAGATGAAGATTGCCAAAAGCCTTTGATAAGGTCAAGCACTATCCTTCGAACCCACCGGTGCTAATGCCGCCTGTTCCAGGAGAACCATTGATATTATATTTGATAGTGTTTAAAAAATCCATGGGTTGAGTGCTGGGGCAGCATGATGAGACCAGAAAGAAGGAACAAGCCATCTACTACCTCAGCAAAAAGTTCACAGAATATGAGCTGAAGTATTCATCGGTAGAAAGGCTATGTTCTGCCTTGGCTTGGATCGCCCGTAAACTCAGGCAGCACAGGTTGTATAACACTACTTGGCTGATCGCGAAATTAGATCCCATCAAATACATATTCGAAGTGCCTTCATTGTCAGGGAGAAGGTGAGATGGCAAGTACTGCTTTTTGAATATGACATCGTATATGTGAACCAAAAGGTTGTAAAAGGTAGTTCGATAGCCGAATTTTTAGCAAGCCGAGCGGTGGAGGATTATGAGTCTGTAAGTTTTGACTTCCCGAACGAAGACTTGATGGGCATCTCGCAAGAAGATGAGACTCCCTCTGAGAAAAAACCATGGAAAATGTATTTTGATAATGTGTCAAATGCAATGGGGCATGGGATTGGTGCATTGCTCATATCTCGGAGGAAGATTCCCACCCTTTCACTGCCAGGTTGGATTTCGATTGCACTAATAATATCGCAGAATATGAGCCATGCACTATGGGACTTTATGCCGCTATTGAAAGAAAGATTAAAGATTGAAGGTATTTGGAGATTCAGCCCTGGTAATATACCAACTACGTCGGGAATGGGAAACTCGAGATGCAAAGTTGATCCAATATCGAGAACTTATACTAGGCTTGATCAAGGAGTTTGAAGTAATGAGTTTTAATTACTTACGCCAGGAAGAAAATCGAATGGGTGATGCTTTAGTCACTCTGGCCGCGATGTTTTAAAGTGAACGAGGGAGCCGAGGTTGTGCCTATCAAGATGAGCATATATGAGTCTCTTACCCATTGTTTAAGCATCGAAGAGGAAGCAGATGGTCTCTTTTGGTATTATGACATTTTGTGATACATCAAAAGTCAACAATACCCTGAACAGGCAATGGAAAATGACAAAAGAACCCTGAAGAGAATGGCAATGTGTTTTGTCTTAGACGAAAAAATTCTCTACAAGAAAGGGAAGGATCAGGTGCTATTGAGGTGTGTCAATTCTGCTGAGGCTCAAAGAATCCTCGAGGAAGTCCATGAAAAGATATGTGGCACTCATGGCAACTACTACATGATGGCCAAGCAGATTATGAGGAGGGGGTATTATTGGTTGACTATGGAAGGCAATTGCATTAGTCATGCCCGAAGGTGCCATAAATTCTAAATCTATGCAGACAAAATTCATGTTCCCCCATCATCATTACATGTCATGACAGCTTCATGGCTATTCTCGATATGGGGGATGGATTTGATCGGGCCCATTACCCCAAAAGTTTCAAATAGACATCGCTTCATCCTGTGGTTATAAACTACTTCACAAAATGGGTAGAAGTCGCTTTTTATGTCAACAGAACGAGGTCAGTAGTGTGCAGATTCATCAAGAAGGAGATTGTATGCCGATATGAGCTTTCGGAGAGAATAATTTCAGATAATGCTCTCAATTTGAATAATAAGATAATGAAAAAAGTGTGCACCCAGTTCAAGATTAAACACCACAATATAGCACCTTATCACCCAAAAATGAATGGGGTTGTGGAGGTGGCTAATAAGAATATAAAGAAGATTGTTGAAAAGATGATTGATGTGTACAAAGGCTGGCACGAGAAGTTGCCCTTTACTCTTCACGCATATCACACCTCGGTCCGCACATCTACTGGCGCCACACCATTTTCTCTAGTATACGGGATAGAGGTGGTACTGTCTATTAAGGTTGAAATCCCTTCCCTTCGTGTTTTGATGGAGGTTGGTCTAGAATAAACAGAACGGGTCAGGGCCCGTTATGAACAATTGAACCTTATGGATCAACAAAGCTTGGAACCACTTTGATTTCAGTAATGAAATTCTTGATCCAAACTGCCTCCTTCACAGCCTCACACACGGAGATGTATTCAACTTCGGTTGTTGAGTCTGCAGTCATTGCTTACATGAAACTCTTCCAACTGACTGCACCACCATGTAGAGTAAATATGTAACCTCTTTGTAATTTGGAGTCATCTCTGTCTGATTGGAAGCTAGCATCAGCATAGCCCCTTACTTGGAATTTGCCCCCTCCATAGACCAAGAACACTAAGGTTTAGGGTAGAAGTTTAACAATTTTATATATGTTCTGTTGACAAAAATAAAAAATAAATAAAAACGATTTCATGTAAGTCCAGCCTAATAATGTTGCAAGAATTTTAAATTGTCTTTCCCTTTTCATAATCCACAAGGAAAATCGTTACATCTATATATATATATATATATATATATATATTACTCATTCAATCATTTAAATTTTCAAAATTTTTTATTTTGATAATTTAATTACAAAAAATAATATTTGATCAAATACATAAAAAAAAAAAACATTAGAATTTATCACACCAACTTTGTGGATGAAAAAAAATATTTTTTTAAAAAAATTATTATATTTTAAAAAATTAAGTTAAAAAATAAGTAAGTAGACTTTTTAATGAATATTTATTTTTTTAAAAGTTAAAAAAGGATGAATACTTTTTTTAGTGGGTAGTTATTCTTAAAATTAAAAGATCTAAATATCTTTAATTTTATTTTATTTTATTTTATTATTATAATTCTAATTTTGTCTTTTATGTAATTTTTTTAATTAAGTTGGTGTCACTTCACTCGTGATACCAACTAAGTCAAGAGCTTTATAATTAGTATGGATTTTATTTTTAATCATTTACCGTTTCGCGCATCACTCAAATGTTGTGCGATATAACACATTATTCAAAATTTAAAACAGCATGCATACATAGAATCACAAAAACACTGGTGTTTGAGGTTGCCAAAATACGACCAGAAGTTGGTGAGCACATGATACATCTATTTTAATTAAAACAGCATGCATTCATAGAACCTCAAATACTTTAGGATGTTCTTCACGGCAATCCAGTGACTTTCACCTAGATTAATTTGGTATCTGCTCATAACACTTAGAGTGTATGATACATCTATTTTAATTAAAATCATTTTAATTAAATCAATCGGTCCAATAGGTCCAACTGGTAATAGGTAGCAGTTATTATTTACTATAGTTTCTTTGGTCCGAATTTTTAACCTTGATCTATATATATGTAAGTAACGATCGTGAGTTTGACCGCTAAATATTCACAATCCAATTGCAGTGAATATATTGATGGTGGAGAGAGCCGAAACTACCAAATAACAACTGTAACATCGCGCTGCAATCACTATTTAAATAGTTGAATTGAAAAGGAAAAAATAGAAGAAACTATTGTTGCTCCTCGCTCAAGAAGGCATGTCGGTGATTATCAATTTCACTTTTGACAATTTTTTAGGCTTTTGGTGTTTTTTTGTAGCCGAAATGTTCTTTGTATTAGTGAATTTATAGTTTTACCTCTAAATATTTTGTGTATTAGTTGAAAAGTGACCTAAATCATATATAACATTTGAAGGAATTAAAGTTTTATTATAGTAATCCAATTTCACATTGTAATAATTTTATTTAATTATTATTATTTTAGTAATTAATGGTAGTGATACTTTATGACCTTTAATTAATGTTTTTTTATTATCAAAATCAATTTTAGAGGGGTTTTAAACCACCTCAAAAGGGTTTTACATTAACTAGAATTTGATACCTTCATTATGTGGTGAAAAATAAAATATTTTTCAAAGAATATGAGAAAAAATAGATGAAGATATGAAAGTTACATTAACTATAAAAATAGTTGATAGTTTTTTCAATTGAATGTTTGAATATTTTCAAAACAAAATTAATTAAAAAATATTTAAATTTTATATTAAATTATATTTATATCTTTTGTTTTATATATTTAGTATATATTAATAGTGTAAGTTTTACAACATAGAATATTATTAGAGGTGGTTTGACCACCTCCATAGCACCTAACGGTCCACAAAAACCTCACCTACATGTAGAGCTGATGGTAAACAAACTAGTATTTTTGGTAATTTAAAGAAAATCGACTTCTAACCCTTTACAGGCGATTCCAAACTATAACAAATCGCCTCAAAAGCTGGTTTTTTTTTTTTTGTAATGATAATTGCATTTTTCTTTTTATTTTATAAGAAGTGCGATTATTGATTTTTCCTTTTATATAGTAATATAAACATTAGAGTAAATTGGGTCTTAGGGTAGGTGATTTTTCTTTCCATATGTTTTTTTCCTTACGATTTTGCTTTGAGTAAAATTCTTTCCAAGTTTAAAGTTATCACAAGATTCTTCAAAGGAAGATTCTATTTAAATCTTTTAAGATTTTTTGAAAAACTAAGATCACTTAATTAAGTGATGTTAATCAAGTATAACTGTAAGAGAAGCCGATTGGTATATGTTGTACTTATCTTGAAAAAAGTATTTGTAACAAAGTTTGTTGATAAGATGAATTGGATTTTTTGGAAAGAATATGTCTATAGAGAAGACATAAGGGTCTCAAGGAAGGATAAAACTTATCTAAACATTTGATTTTGATTTTTTATTTTCTTCTCTTTTAGTTAATTTTAATTAACTTGTACTTAAATTAGAAATATTGAAATATTGTTATTTGTCGGCCGTTATATATCTGTCACTAGCAAGGGTTGAAAATGGAAGAAAATTTGAAAAAAGAAAATCGTTAAAAAAATTGAAAATTATTATTATTATTATATTTTTATTAAGGGTTAAAAAGTTTTTTTTTATTCTTTACTTATTCATTGTGCTATTTTAACTAACTGAACATCTTTCTCTATTTCATTCATTAACCAAATTACAAATAACTATTTTTTCTCTAATTTATTCATACAAAATATCTATTCTATTTTGTCTCTATTATATCCAGATAACCAAAGGTACCTTTAAATCTTCGAATCTTTCCATTAGTCAAGTTGTATATTCTAGTAACTCTTGTTTGTGAAATACTTATGGCACTATAATGAGTGGCATAAATAGTTAACATATAATATATTATACCAATGATACCAATATGTTGTGTGTTTAGATAAGTTCCTATTGGTACCATCACATGAAAATAATTTCATTTTTTTAAATGGGTAAAAGGAAAACTACAACTCCAACAAATGTGTAGTTCAAGACCAAAAAGATTATAATGTTATCTTTATGTAGATTCAATTTTTTTTACTAATTACTTTTTTCACGCTCTAATAAAATTTTTATATAAAATTTTATGTAAATTAAGAGTCATGGCCATTATAATCAAAGTTTTATTTATGCCAAAACTAAAATAATCAAAGTTTTATACTATATATAAAACATGTAGCAACAACCATTTCGAGTTGTTCTCTTAATATGAGTAAATGTGGAGATCTTTTAATTCGTACGCACACACAAAAAAAAATATATCAAAATTTGGTCAAATTTGGAACGAGTTTTAGACAATTGATCAAATAATTTTTTTTCATAAAAATTTCTTAAGTGTCTATTAGATTTTAGGATTTATACACAAAACGCCTAGTTGAAATTGAACCAACGAATCTATGATCCTAATTTATTTCATTATCATCACTCTTATTTCTATCCCTATCCATAATCATTAGTAGAAGAAAATCATTATATTTTTAAAAAAAAGTTTAATTATGTATTTGGTACCGGAATTACAATAAATTTCAATTTGATATTTTAAATTTTAAAGTATTCAATATGATACTTGAACTTTGTTTTCAGTTACTATAATGCACGTTTAGCAAAAGACATTAGTAAAACTGTAACGTGCACAAAACATCCAACTTGACTAGATGATGTGATGTTACACACATCATTTACCAGTGAACTTAATAGAATATGCTATTTGAAATAAAGGAAATGAAGATAAATGAAGGCACATAATTGAGCCATTACTTATAAAGCAATTTATTACATTTATATCAAGATTTGATAAGAATGCATATTACTAGGGCAAGAGTTATTCATGACTTTGTTTTCACCTACTACATTTCTTATCATATACCTTCAATCTTTATTCTTCGAATCTATTTTTCTATGCTTTAAGATTGTTGCCTAAGGTGGAAGTAACGAAGTTTGGCATAACAGGATGGCAAAAGCATAAATTCATACGACACTCGCACTTTACTGGATCGGCACAATCTTTTACTGTATTGCATGGAGTATTTATATTTCTTGCCTCCACTCCAACTTGTGAGCCTACAAAATTTTGACACCAACCAAAAAGTTAAATATCACGTTTAGCATTGTAAATTTTTAACAAAGAAATCATTGATAATTACTACATATCAACAAAAGAAAGATACCAAGTGCAAAAACCACTACTCCAAATAAGCCTTTTTACAGAATGTAGAAAGTGCTCTTAAAAGTAAGAAAAATGCTTCCATAGAGCAAAGGCAGCATTTTCAGATGTGTTTTATATGTGGCCTCAGTCTAAACCCTTTAACAACACTTTTTTATGCATATAACAGCACTTCCCATAATGCTGTAATTTCTACTCTATAACAACTTTTTTTTAACCTTATAAATGCATTTTGCAAAATGCTATTGAAAGGCTTAATTCACAACACTTAAAAAAATGCTATTATAGACAGTTGCTAAAGCACATTTTAGTGCCACCTAAACTTTTATCATCAGTTTTAAAATGTTGTTACATGATAACCACTAGCATATAGTGTTATTAGTTATCAAGTTTTTATTTTAAATAAAAAACATTACAAATGGTATTTTAACCACAATCAATTTGCTTTATTACAATATTCTTTATATTGTAATCATTTTGCTTTATTATTGTAACAACTTTATTACAATATTCTTTATAGAGAACAAAATCTAATGAATAGAAAAAGAAAAATTCTAGCTCTTGAAAAAAGCTTTTACATGAAAAGAATCATAAACTTAAACAAACTTCTGACAATCAAGTTCCTCATGTTCATTATTTATAAGTCATTAGAAATAGTTGATGACATAAAATTAAAATAGCGCGGATACTCGGATGTTCAGCACCCAAAAGCACATACACTGCAATGTCACTGGCTTTAGCCTCCTTGTAAAGTTCTCTTCCTCTCAACTCTTCTTCAACATGAATATTAATTAATGTCTTCTGTTTATTAGCCTCCCCATAGAGATTCTGCAACAAATATAAATGCATAATTGAACCAAGGTTATAACAAGTAAAAATTTATTTAGAACAAGTTTTTATTGCAAAAAGAAGATGCATGCAAAGTGGCACATCTGCTGTGCTGCCCATCCAAGTGATGAATGAACTGACCCTAAAAAAGGGGTGAGAACTTGAGAAATTACCCAAGAACATAAAATTCAGAAAGCAAAAGAATGATGTAAACGACAAGCTATCTTGCAAGGGAATGATAAGTTTTGGTTTCAGGTACAACGTTTTATATCAGTTTTGTTTTCCAATTTTTTCACTAGATGCAGTACCAAATCTACCCTGTTTAAATTCCTTGGGGTGGGGAAGGTAGTTGAGTTCCACTAGGCAACCATTAAGAAAGCAAACTCTTATAGTATCTTAAGAGGGAAAGAGATTTCATCTGTCAATTTATCCATTTTCTCAGGCATCAAACATAATTTAAGCAAAAAGATTGACTTGAACCTAACGGAAGAATTGGATAAAAGTGTGATCATGTAAAGTTAGTGTAAGATAGCATACCTTCATAATTAAATAATGATATTAAGATTACCAGACAAATGTATACATTGATATTGATGCAGTAGAAATTGTCAGACAGCAATCAAATAACAGAATTTGAGAAGAAATTAAAGAGGAACGATAAAAAAAGAAGTTCTAGAAGTTAGAAACCTCTCAAATCTTAAATAAAATATTACAGCTAAATAATTCCTCTGAATACAAATCCCTAGGTTATTTATACTAGGGTTATTAGCATATTATTAAACCTAAACCTCATTAAAAAATCACATACTAGTCATGTGACTACTTATTACAAAGAAATCACTTTAATTAAGAACAAAACAGAATGATAAATAAAAACACAAAAGAAACAGAACAGTAACAACTGCTCCTGCATCATTCTTCCCCTCTTGAAAAGAGACCAATGTCTGATGTGAAGACTTTAGAAACTTCAGCATATATCTCGAGATCAAGTTGTTGCAACTCATCTTCTGCCACCCAAGTACTTTCAGTGACAGGCTTACCCAACCATTTAACTAAAAATCGTCGATACTGGTGTCCACGCCTTGACTTCACCTCCTTGACATCAAGCACTTCCTGAATAACATCTTGTTGTACTGTGGGTAAACTACCAACTTGTTCTGCAACAAGAGTTACTTCCCCATCAAACCCTTCAAAAGAGTACAAGTCTGCTACATTAAAAATAAGGCTGATTTGTAATTCCGAAGGTAACTCTACTAGGTAAGCATTAAAGCTAATTTTCTTCAGTACTTTACATGGCCCAAATTTCCTTGGTTTCAGCTTGTGATAAGCACCCTTAGGAACACTTTCCCGCCTTAAATGCACAAGCACCATATCACCCTCTTCAAATTCCTTAGCTCGACGGTGTTGGTTAGCAGCAACTGCATAGGCCTCATTGCTGGTCTTTAGAGCTTCCCTGACCTCCTGGTGAACCTGCTGAATATGCTCAGCAAATGCCACTCCATCATCACTCACCGTAGCTTCTGGTGGTAATGGTACTAAATCAAGCACATGTTGGGGCTTTAGACCATATGCGGCTTCAAATGGAGTCTTTTTTATGGTCCGATTCACAGAATTGTTGTAAGCAAATTCTGCTTGTGGTATAACAAAATCCCAAGACTTTGCATGATTTCCAACCAAACACCTTAACAAATTTCCCAAACTCCGATTTACTACTTCTGTTTGACCATCAATTTAGGGATGGCAAACGCTGGAATACTTCAAGTGAATCCCAAGTTTCCTCCACAATGATCTCCAGAAATGTCCCATGAATTTGACATCCCTATCGAAAACAATAGAATTAGGAACACCATGTAGTCTTACCACTTCACGAAAAAACAGCTCAACTATATGAGAAACATCAGTAGTTTTAGAACATGGTATAAAATGTGCCATCTTTGAGAATCGATCTACCACAACAAAAATGGAGTCATGCCCTTTTGAAGTCTTTGGAATACCCAAGACAAAATCCATGCTCAAATGAATCCATGGTGTTTTTGGTTCAGGTAATGGGGTATATAACCCCGTATTTTGTGAGCTTCCCTTGCCAAATTGACAAGTTGAACACCTCTTTACTAATCTGTCCACATCTTTAAACATCTTGGGCCAATAATAGCGATCTGCCACCATTCCCATGGTTTTATCCCTACCAAAATGTCCTCCCAAACCATTCCCATGGAGTTCTTTGATGATCTGCTCTCGCAAAGACCCCTCTGGAATACATAGTTTGTTGCCTTTAAATATCCGTCATGTAACCGAAAAGGCAATTTCCTTGAGCCTATTGACCCCTGCAATTCTCCCACTATATGACAAAAATAAGGATCAGTTTGGTACTGATTTTTCATTTCTTCAAAACCTATAACTTGAGTGCTCATGACAGTCAAGAGTAGAGAACGCCTGCTTAATGCATCAGGCACCACATTAGATTCTCCAGTTTTGTATTTCAGCGTAAAGTTGAACTCATCAAAAAAGGAACTCCATTTAGCATGACGCTCACTAAGCTTCTTCTTGGAACTCAAATAGCGTAATGCTTGATGGTCGAAATAAACAACAAACTCTCGATAAGCTAGATAATTCTCCCAGTGTTGAATGGCCCGCACTAATGCATAAAACTCCAAGTCATAAGTTGAATACTTGCGTTTAGAATCAAACAAATTTTCACTAAAGAACTCCACAGGTGATGGAGACTAAATTAAGAGTCGTAAACCCAAGTGCAGGTTATGTTCAAGTAATAAATTCTCGGGTGTCCGAGGTCGAACCACAAGGAAGCGTATTAGTAAGTATAAGTTTATAAATATATAAGAAAAAGAAAGTAAACAAGATATTAGGGAATCAACAACAAAATAAGATAAACAAGATATTAGAGAACAAAATAAACAAAATATAAAAGAAATTAAACAAGATATAAACAACAATAAGAAAAGATGTTGAGGTTAGAGAATCCACTCTTGGTGTTATGCTAAGATTAATCTTGTTTTATTACACAATTGAAATCCATACATAAGGGAGGTTCCAATCGGAAGGTTTAGCAATTCAGTCCAAATTGTCCAACGTCCATAGCATATGATATTATGTTCATTTGGTGTCCTCAAAACTCACAAAAAGAGTCCAAGCATTCCTTATGCCAAGGTATATGTCTACAACAAATCAAGGTTATGAAACCAAGCATTTACTGTGCCATTTTCATTGTCAATAATGAATCAAGATCTCTACTTTGCAAGTATGATTTTAAACCAAAAGAAAATATTATCTATACTAGTGTTTATAAATGATGATTCATTTTAGCTCATGTTTAAGAGACTAACCTTAGCATTTACCAAGAGCTTCACCTCATCACCTCAACAATATGATTAGCAACACATACTAAAAATGAAAAGAAATGTAAGAAGCATAAGTAAATAAAGAAAAAGAAAACTAGAGAAAGGAAAAAAGAAGAAAACTTAGAGAATTTTATTACAATGGCTAATATCCTACCAATCTATCCATCCTCCAATACTCATCCAAGGCCCTCTATTTATACACATTTTGGAGAGCTAAATGACAAGAGACAAGCTTTATAAATTTCAAAGGTAGGTATAATAGGTGGGTGCATTTTTCTAACAATTTTCGTCATGTTGTATGACAATTCTGATCAGCCAGCTGGATGGTCGATTTTGTCAATGTTGGAGGCTCGATCTGATCAAATGGTCTTCTAGAAAATTATACCCCTATCAGTTACGGATCCATAGCCGTTGGAATCAGATCATTTGCTCATGTGGATCGGAAGATATGGTCAAAATACCAAAACAGGTCAGCACAGACGTCATTGCACATCAGCCAACTTGATGGTTGATTTCGGTAGGGAAAACGACTCCGTTTCAAGAAGTGTAAAACATGAAAAAGATAGATATGCCTCTTAACTATGCACGGTTAAAATTTCAGCCTTATTGCTTCAGTGAGACTTCAGATATAGCTGATATGGCAAAAGGTGTCGGAACTGGAACTGAACTGGATTTGCCCTTAATTCTTTATTTAACCTAGTAATCTGAAATCACTCAAAGAAACTCGTGAAAAACACCAAATTACATAAAAATATAAAAAATCATAAACACAATTAGACTAAGCAATAATAACTCGTATTTGACACAAAATAATAATAAAACATAACTAAAAACTATATAATTATACTAGTTATCACACCCCCACACTTAGATTGTTGCTAGTCCCTAGCAACGACTCAATAAAAATAAAATAAGAAAATCTAATCTAATCCATTTTCGTAGGAAATTACGGTGGCACTTAGCATGTGACACAAGCCTTTAAACCCCTAGGTGTCCCTAGTGGACGAGTTTAGTCTCGTGAGGGTTTGCTAGAACGATACCCACAAACATTGAAAAACTAAAATATAAGTAAACTACATACACTAAAAATATTTACTCCTAATCCTTTCAATATAAATTAGAGACAATCTTTGAACAAGTCTTGTAAACTAATCAATAGCTCAAAGAATTTCACAAAAAATCATGCTTGAATGTAAATAAATGAGTTAAGCCAATATTAACATAACATATTTCAATCAAAATAGTGCATATTCAACTTAATTTCAACCTCTCACATGGGATACTCTCATGATTTTCACTCTTTAAAGTAGTGGTAAAGTGTTTACACTCAATCAATCTCATGAAAATAGTTCTACCATATGCTTGCTTGTCCACCTATTCTCCACTAAAAGATCATGCAACTTCATAAATCAAGAGGTCTTTAATCAAGGTTGTAATAGGGCCAAGGGGTTTGTAATGTGCTTGAAGAACAAAAGGATAAAGATATCACAAAGGTTCCAAAGAGTTCATGAAGTTTAGAGACATAATAAGATCATACAAAGAAACTTCTCAAAACTCTTTACAAGTACATAGTCACATAGGCTAAATATTCATGTTGAGCCTTTGCTTCATTCTAACCAACTTTGTAACATCTTTTTCTTTACTTTAACTAGAAGTTCAAGAGAATTTTTTTTTTTTTTTTTTTGAATATGGGAATGTATTTAACAATGATCCCTTTTTTTTTCTCTTGACTTTTTCTTTTCTTTTCTTCCCCCACACTTATCTTTTGTTTCTAACCCAAATTTTCAACTAAAAATATCCCTTGTTTTTTGCAATATGTCTCAAAATATATAATCCATCTTTAGAACAAGGGTAAGGATATAAGTATATTTAGGCTAGGTGTAAGTTGTGGTTACCAATAAAACAGCATATTTAATGTAGGCTCAAATTGGCTCACTAGTGGGGATGTTCTCTTAGAACATTAATAATGGATGGCTGTTTGGCTCTGGTTATAATCCTAATGCCTCTATCATATTCATGTTGTCACATGTATCAATATAGTCTCAAACGGTTTAAAGCAAGTTCTAGAGAATCATGTAATCATAAGAGCACTCAAGAAAGAAATTAGATTGATTTGTATAATGCATCAATCATTATAGGCTCAAAAACTCACAAGGATGATTATACAAGTCAGATTAAGTCTAAACATGCTTCTTTCTCAATCAACATATCATATTAACATTGGCTCATAAAAAGGTTGACATCAAGCTCAATTCTCATGAAAATCTTCTCACTAATAAATCTGTTTTAGACTTATGCAATTCATATCTCATCATTGTATTAAAAAGGAACTAAAACACACTAAAAAAATAATAATAATAATAAAGACTCATAAAAAAAATAGTAGACAAAAATAAAAGAAATCCTAAATCATTCCCCCCACACTTAATTCTTACATTGTCCTCAATGTAAGTCTATTAACCCAAATGAAAGAATCATGTGTAAGAGAAAAGAACTAATAACATAAGAATAGGAACAACTAAGACTCAAAACAAAACAAACTCATGCAACCTAAATAATCCTAAAATACTAAACAAAAATTAACAAGTAAACATAAAAAGGTTAAAATCAAACTGACAAGGTATGTCTCAAGTCTCCCTTACTCAGACCTTGTTCAGAATGAATACTTCTAAATGTCTTAAAACACAACAAATTTTTTTTTTTTTTTGAAGATTAGTAAAAATTATATTTACATCTAGTTATTTTTCAAAACAAGGATCAGAAAGAAAAACAACCTCTTCTTGAGTAACATGATTTTCCAAAAAGAGTTTGAGTCTTTGTCCATTTACCTTGAATACGTTACCATTTTGAGGATTCTCAATGTCAACTGCTCCATAATGATACACATGCTTAACCACAAATGGGCCAGTCCATCTTGATCTCAACTTACCAGGAAATATGTGAAGTCTAGAATTATAAAGTAGAACTTTTTGCCCAACATCAAATATTTTTCTTGAAATTAACTTGTCATGAAAGGCTTTAGTTCTTTCTTTATGAATTTTAGAATTATCATATGCATCATTTCTGAGTTCCTCAAGTTCATTTATTTGTAATTTCCGTAAATTAGAAGTGTCATCAAGGTTTGAGTTGAACATTTTAATGGCCCAATATGCTTTATGCTCAAGTTCCACAGGTAAATGACAAGGTTTTTCATAAACTAGCCTATAAGGAGACATGCCCAATGCTGTTTTAAAAGCTGTTCGATAGGCCCATAATGCATCGTTAAGTCTAAGGGACCAATCTTTGCGATTTGGATTAACCGTCTTTTCCAAAATTTGTTTAATCTCCCTATTTGCTAATTCTACCTGTCCATTTGTCTGCGGGTGATAAGGGGTTGCAACTTTGTGTGTAATGGCATATTTCTTCATTAATGTTTCAAAAACCTTGTTGCAAAAATGTGTTCCCCCATCACTTATGATAGATCGAGGAATTCCAAATCGACTCAGAATATTTTCTTTTAAAAATTTAATCACTGTTTTGTGATCATTATTTCGACATGGAATTGCCTCTATCCACTTTGAAACATAATCTATTGCAACTAAAGTGTATAAGAAACCAAAAGATGATGGAAATGGTCCCATGAAATCAATACCCCAACAGTCAAAAATTTTCAATTACAAGAATTGGGTTCAAAGGCATCATGTTTCTTTTCGAAATGGAACCTAATTTTTGACAACTTTCACATGACTTGCAAAAATTATGTGCATCTTTGAATAAAGTTGGCCAGTAAAATCCACACTGTAAAATTTTTGCAGCAGTTTTCTTTGATGAAAAATGACCACCACATGCCTCAGAATGACAAAACTTAATTACACTACTTACCTCATTGTCGGGAATGCATCTTCGAAAAATCTGATCAGGACAATATTTGAACAAGTAAGGGTCATCCCAATAGAACTTCTTTACCTCATTCAGAAACTTCCTTTTATCTTGGGGGCTCCATTGAGAAGGAATTTTTCCTGTAGCAAGAAAATTAGCAATGTCAGCAAACCAAGGTGTCCGTGGAGACAATTAGAAGTTGTTCATCAGGAAAAGTATCATTTATTGGTGAGGTTTCCAAAAGATTCATCACAAACAAGTCTTGATAAATGATCAGCCACCACATTTTCTACTCCTTTTTTATCTCGAATGGTGATGTCAAATTCTTGCAGCAAAAGGATCCACCTCAGCAACCTAGGTTTTGCATCCTTCTTAGAGAGAAGATATTTTAAAGCTGCATGATCACTAAAGACAACAATTGATGATCCAACAAGGTAAGATCTGAATTTATCCAATGCAAAAACAACTGCAAGTAATTCCTTTTCTGTAGTGGAATAATTCATTTGGGCTCTATTTAAAGTTTTACTTGCATAGTAAATTACATGTGGTTTTATTATCTTTCCTTTGTCCTAACACAGCACCAACAGCATAGTCACTAGCATCACACATTATTTCAAATGGTAAAGACCAATCAGGAGATCTCATAATAGGAGCAGTAGTGAGCATATTTTTGAGTTTTTCAAAAGCATCTTCACAATCTTTAGTCCATTCAAATGCAGTGTCTTTCATTAAAAGATTACATAGAGGTTTAGATATCGTGCTAAAAATCTTTTATGAATCTTCTATAAAAACCTGCATGTCCCAAGAATGACCTAATGTCCTTTACTGTCTTTGGTGTGGGTAGATTAGCAATCAATTCAATTTTTGACTTGTCTACCTCAATCCCTTTTGCAGAAACAATGTGACCTAGTACAATACCTTTAGTGGACCATGAAAATGACATTTTTCCCAATTAAGAACAAGATTTTTTTTCTTCACACCTAATCAATACATTTTTCAAATTGGCTAAGCAATCATCAAATGAATCACCAGAAACAGAAAAATCATCCATGAAAATCTCAAGATTACGTTCAATCATGTCACTAAAAATACTAAGCATGCATCTTTGAAATGTGGCAGGGGCGTTACATAATCCAAATGGCATTCTACGATATGCAAAAGTACCAAAAGGACATGTAAAAGTGGTTTTCTCTTGGTCCTCAAGTGCAATGGCAATTTGATTATATCCAGAATATCCATCTAGAAAACAATAAAAACTCATGCCCTACAACTCTTTCTAAGATTTGATCCATGAAAGGCAAAGGGAAATGATCTTTCCTCGTCACTGAGTTTAAGTTTCCTATAGTCAATGCACATGCGCCAACCAGTAACAGTCCTAGTTGGAATTAATTCATTGTTTTCATTTTTAACTACAGTAACTCCAGATTTCTTAGGTACGACTTGAGTAGGAACTTACCCATTTGCTATCAGAGATAGGATAAATGATTCCATTATCTAAAAGTTTAATGACTTCATTTCTCACTACTTCTTTCATATTAGGATTAAACCTTCGTTGCATTTGTCTAGAGGGTTTAGCATTTTCCTCTAAATAAATATTATGTGTGCAGATTAATGGGCTTATTCCCTTTATGTCAGCTAAGGTCCATCCTAATGCATTTTTGTGCATCTTCAAAAGTTGTAACAACTTACCTTCTTGTAGTTCATCAAGATGTGAAGAAATTATGACTGGAAAAGTTTCATTCTCACCCAAAAAGGAATATTTTAGCTCGGATGGCAATGGTTTTAAATCCAGCTTGGGTGGTTCAATAGTTGATGGTACAGTGACATTTGTGAGTGATGGAAGTTCCTCAAACTTTTGTTTCCAACAATGCTTATCCTGAAAAGAATTTAACAAAGAATCAGTGTGTGAAATTTCTGAAGCATTATCAAACTCACATTCAATTAAATAAGCTTCTAAAGGATCATGGAATGTGGTAGTGGTGAGATGTTCATGAACAAGTTCTTCAATGAAATCCACTTCATGTACTTCTGAATCATCACCAGGTTGCTTGCAAATGTTGAACACATTTAATTCTAAAGTCATATTTCCAAAAGAAATGATCAAAATACCATTCCTGCAATTTATCAGAGCATTAGAAGTTGCAAGAAATGGACGGCCTAATATAACAGGAATTTGAACATTTGGATTTGAAACAGGATGTGTGTCCAAAACAATAAAATCAACAGGGAAGTAAAAATTATCAATTTGAACCAAAACATCTTCAACTATCCCTCGAGGAATTTTTACAGAACGATCAGCTAGTTGAAGTGTAACAGGTGTTTCCTTGAGTTCACCTAAACCTAACTGTTGATAAACAGAAAAAGGCAAAAGATTAACACTAGCACCAAGATCAAGCAATGCACGTTCTATTCTAGTGTTTCCAATGATGCATGAGATTGTTGGATATCCAGGATCTTTGAATTTTGGTGGAGTAAGGTGCTGAATGATTGAGCTCACACTTTCCGTCAGAAATGCTTTCTTTTGTACATTATGTTTCCTTTTAACTGTGCACATGTCCTTCAAAAATTTAGCATAAGATGAAACTTGTTTGATTGCATCCAATAAAGGAATGTTAATCTTAACTTGTTTGAAAAGTTCATAAATTTCTGCATTTTGATTCAAATTCTTTATTGTTTGCAACCTTTGAGGAAAAGGAGCATGATGCATACCTTTTTCTTTGTCCAAATTTTCAAGAAGTTCAGACTTACCATCATCCTTACCATTACTTTTCGGAGGGGAAGGAGGATCTTGGTCTTTTGATGGAATGTTTTTGTCAATTGCCTTTCCACTTCGAAGAGTTGTGATAGAACTGGCATTTTCCTGTTGAGTTTCATTGGAGCAAGAAACAAGACATTGAGTAGAAGGGTTAGGCTGAGGTTGAGCAGGAAACTTACCTTTTTCTTGAGTGCGTAATGAAGCTGTCAATGTGGACAAGGTGTTTTTGATCTCATTGATGTCTTGTGAAGTTTGGTTATACACATTTGCTTGTGTTTGCATGAATGCTTGCAATGTCTCTTCCAAGGTTTGTACACGTGAAGGTTGATAGGAAAAAGTGTTGCCCGGCTTTTGAGATTGTGGTACCTGAACATGATTATTATTCCGCCAACTGAAGTTGGGATGATTTCTCCATTCAGGGTTATACGTTTCAGAGTAAGAAGAAGCAAAAGACTTTTTAAATGTGTTTATGGAATTTACTTGATCATGCAACGCTTCTTTAAGAATGGGAATGTTTGGACATTCAGAAGTGGGGTGTCTCATGATTTCACAAATTCCACAACTGTCTTCATTTTTAACCGTTTTGACTTCTTTTACTTCTCTAAGTTCCATGGCTTCAATCTTTCTAGCCAAATTAGCTACTTTAGCTTTTATCTCATCTTCTTGACTAAAATGATATTTACCTCTGTTAGAAACAGGATTAGATCTATTGGAACTTTCAGAGGAATTATCTGTGTGCCAGGCTTGAGAGTTATCTGCCAAATGGTCTAGGTAGTCAAAGGCTTCTTCAGGTTCTTTTTCTAGAAACTCACCGTTACACATTGTTTCAACAAATTGTTTAGTTTCGGGAGTTAAACTTTCATAAAAGAAACTAATAAGATGCCATTTTTCAAAACCATGATGTGGACAAGAACTTAACAAATCTTTAAAACGCTCCCAGCTCTGAAAAAATGCTTCATTTTGATTTTGATTGAAATTTTGAATCTGTCTTTTCAAAGCAGTAGTTTTATGTGCTGGGAAAAATTTCTTTAGAAACTTAGTTTGTAATTCTTGCCATGTGCCAATTGACCTTGGTTTTAAATTATGAAGCCAAATTTTTGCTTTGTCTTTTAAAGAAAAAGGAAATAATTTTAGCTTGACAATTTCATTTGTACATTGTTGGTCATTAAAGGTGACACATACATCTTCGAAGTCTTTTATAAACGAGTAAGCACTTTCCGATTCTAACCCATGGAAATTTGGAAGCAAAGCTATCATACCTGGTTTAAAACGAGAGTTGTTTGCATTGAGAGGAAAAATAAAACAAGAGGGTGATGAGCTTCGAGTTGGTTGCAAGTAGTCACGCATGGTGCGTACTTGTCTGTTTTCACCTTCAGCATAAATACTTTCATTGTCAGCCATGGTAGGAGTTGTATTAGAAAGATTACCTGAAAAAGTTTCACAATAAAATCTAACTAAACGACGAAATCTAAAATCACGTCGCCAAATAAGCATAAAACAAAGTTAATATACAGATTAGGCGGTATAACCAGCCAATAGAAATAAAACAAAGTTAATATACAATATAAATATAAATATATAGAAAATTAGGCGGTATAACCAGCCAATAAAAGTAAATATACTTATAAACTTATATACTTAGTATTGCCTCCCCGGCAACGGCGCCAAAAACTTGATGGAGACTAAATTAAGAGTCGTAAACCCAAGTGCAGGTTATGTTCAAGTAATAAATTCTCGGATGTCCGAGGTCGAACCACAAGTAAGCGTATTAGTAAGTATAAGTTTATAAATATATAAGAAAAAGAAAGTAAACAAGATATTAGGGAATCAACAACAAAATAAGATAAACAAGATATTAGAGAACAAAATAAACAAAATATAAAAGAAATTAAACAAGATATAAACAACAATAAGAAAAGATGTTGAGGTTAGAGAATCCACTCTTGGTGTTATGCTAAGATTAATCTTGTTTTATTACACAATTGAAATCCACACATAAGGGAGGTTCCAATCGGAAGTTTAGCAATTCAGTCCAAATTGTCCAACGTCCATAGCATATGATATTATGTTCATTTGGTGTCCTCAAAACTCACAAAAAGAGTCCAAGCATTCATTATGCCAAGGTATATGTCTACAACAAATCAAGGTTATGAAACCAAGCATTTACTGTGCCATTTTCATTGTCAATAATGAATCAAGATCTCTACTTTGCAAGTATGATTTTAAACCAAAAGAAAATATTATCTATACTAGTGTTTATAAATGATGATTCATTTTAGCTCATGTTTAAGAGACTAACCTTAGCATTTACCAAGAGCTTCACCTCATCACCTCAACAATATGATTAGCAACACATACTAAAAATGAAAAGAAATGTAAGAAGCATAAGTAAATAAAGAAAAAGAAAACTAGAGAAATGAAAAAAGAAGAAAACTTAGAGAATTTTATTACAATGGCTAATATCCTACCAATCTATCCATCCTCCAATACTCATCCAAGGCCCTCTATTTATACACATTTTGGAGAGCTAAATGACAAGAGACAAGCTTTATAAATTTCAAAGGTAGGTATAATAGGTGGGTGCATTTTTCTAACAATTTTCGTCATATTGTATGACAATTCTGATCAGCCAGTTTGATGGTCGATTTTGTCAATGTTGGAGGCTCGATCTGATCAAATGGTCTTCTAGAAAATTATACCCCTATCAGTTACGGATCCATAGCCGTTGGAATCAGATCATTTGCTCATGTGGATCGGAAGATATGGTCAAAATACCAAAACAGGTCAGCACAGACGTCATTGCACATCAGCCAACTTGATGGTTGATTTCGGTAGGGAAAACGACTCCGTTTCAAGAAGTGTAAAACATGAAAAAGATAGATATGCCTCTTAACTATGCACGGTTAAAATTTCAGCCTTATTGCTTCAGTGAAACTCCAGATATAGCTGATATGGCAAAAGGTGTCGGAACTGGAACTGAACTGGATTTGCCCTTAATTCTTTATTTAACCTAGTAATCTGAAATCACTCAAAGAAACTCGTGAAAAACACCAAATTACATAAAAATATAAAAAATCATAAACACAATTAGACTAAGCAATAATAACTCGTATTTGACACAAAATAATAATAAAACATAACTAAAAACTATATAATTATACTAGTTATCAACAGGTTTCCCTTCTTGACTAAGAACGGCCCCAATGCCCAAATGGGATGCATCACACTCTATAACAAACAACTTCTCAAAGTCTGGAAGCACAAGTACTGGCGCTTCTGTCATAAGAGTTTTAATCTGTTCAAAGGCTCTTTGTGCAGATTTTGTCCAAGTAAAGCTATTATTCTTCAAGCATTCAGTAATTGGGCACATAATAGAACTAAAATTCTTGATGAATCTCCTGTAAAAAGAAGCTAGCCCATGGAAACTTCGAATATCTTTGATTGTTTGAGGAGCTGGCCACTCTTTAATGGCACACACTTTTCCAAGATCTGGTTTAAGTCCCTGGGTTGAAACAATAAAACCCAAAACACCACTTCATAACTCAAGAAAGAACATTTCTTTGGGTTTATAAAGAGCTTCTCACTTTGGAGTGTTCCCAACACCTTATGCAAATGAGTTAAGTGTTCTTCTTTGGTCTTACTATAAACCAAAATATTGTCAAAGTAAACAACTACAAATAACTTTAAAAAGGGCTTCAATACCTCAATCATGACTCGCATGAATGTGCTAGGTGCATTGGAAAGGCCAAAGGGCATCACTAAGTACTCATATAGCCCATCCGGTGTTTTGAAAGCAATCTTCCACTCATCCCCCTCTCTCAATCTGATTTGGTGGTAGCCGCTTCTTAGATCAATCTTTGAAAACACTTTGGCACCAGCCAACTGATCAAGCATTTCTTCCAATTGAGGGATAGGAAAACGATATTTAATCGTGATCTTATTGATGGCTCGACTATCCACACATTCTCCAAGTACCGTCTTTCTTTGGAGCAAGCAAAGCTGGACATGCACATGGACTTCTACTTTCACGTATTAGCCCTTTGTTCAACAAATCTTCCACCTGTTTTTGCACCTCATTTCGTTGTGCCGGCGGCATCCTATAGGCTGGCAGATTCGGTAAACTTGCTCCCGGTACTAAATCAATAGCATGTTGGACGCTTCTTTTAGGCGGTAATCCTCGTGGCAAGTCATCACCAACCAATTCTACAAATTCTTTCAACAATGGCTGAATTTCATGGGGGTGCTCATCTGAATTTTTGACCCTATCAGCCTGTACGATCTTGTTAACCAAAGCATACATGACTCCCATTTCCCTACTATCTTCCTCAAATTTTGCAGCATAAAAAATTCCCTTTCACTTTGCCACTCTTAGTCTTAGATGAACGAGAAGCTTTAGCCCCGTCTTCCTTGAGAGGGTGGAGTGTATACTTCTTGTTCCCTTTATAAAATGAATAGGTATTAGGCTTGGCACGATGTTCCACATCGTTATCATATAAGCAAGGTCTTCCCAAAAGAATGTTGCCAACGTCTATAGGCACAATTTCACAAAAAGTTTCATCTTCTAAGTTATGATCCATGACAAACTTGACAAGACACCTTGACGTAACCGAAACTTCATTACCTTTTTTAAGCCACCTGATCTTGTAGGGGTGTTTTTCAGTTTGCAGCTTTAATTTCTCCACTGCATCCTTAGAAATAACATTTTCCATGCTGCCTCCATCAATAATTAAGTTACAAACCTTGCCTTCACAAAGAACACGAGTCCTAAAGATGCTCCATCACCTCCAGTCCTCCCCTTCATCTGAAGCGAAGACTGTCATCAATCTATGAACAACAAAAGACTCCCCCACAACTGGATAAACATCTACTTCGCCATCCTCGTCAACATCATCATCATAAACAGGTTCTGGCATTTCCTCTTCTTTTTCCTCTTCAGCAAGGTTAATTTTTCTGTGTGGGCATTTATAAGAACTATGCCCTCTTTCAGCACAAGTGAAACAACGAATCTATGATCCGTCGCCTAATTTTAGAGCACCCGATCCAGCACTGTTTTGCTGCCCAAATCTGACAACATTTTTTCCTTCGTCATTTCTTTCAAACTGAGCTACACTCCCTCCACTTATTGCGCTTTGTGGGCCACCCCCTCTGCCACTTCTCAGGGCTGTTTGATCATTCCGAAATCCCCGGGAAGTATCAATAGTGCCTTGTGAGGTACCACCGATTTCGCCAAACATCGATCTCCTAGCACCATAACGTAACACCAGTTTTTCGACCATCAAAGCGTATTGTCGACTATCTTCAAGGTTAAACAGACGAACTACTCCCATCTCATCGCTAACAGATTGATTCAAACCAGCAAGATAGCGGGAGGTCATTTGTTCATTTGTCTCATTTAACCCAACCCTTATAGACAAATTATTAAACTCCGAAGTGTACTCCTCTACCGTCTTACTATTTTGCTTCAACGAGTGGAATCTCTCATATAACTCCATTGCATAATCAACAGGCAGAAATTATTTCCTCATTTTTACTTTCATGTGCTCCCATGTGCTGATTTTTTGTTTTCCCTGTTGCACTCGCTGCTCTTCAACTCTCTTCCACCATTGAAGTGCAGTCCCCTTTAATTTGAGTTTTACAAACAACACCTTCCTAGCTTCTGTCATTGGTTTCCATTCAAAATAATTCTCCAAACTAGCCTCCCAATCTAAATAATCTTCAGCATGCAATTTCCCAAAGAAGTCAGCAACTTCAATTCTAATTCCACCACCGTTAGATCCAAGGCTCGTATCAACCTCTCCTTTAATCCCCTTTGCGCCCCTTAATTTGCTGGTTCTGCATTATGAAAGGGGTTTTCTTCTTCTCCATTTTCACTATCATCCTCCAGACCACCTTTCGGAATGTCTGCAGGGTCATGGTTGCCTTCCGGATTCTCCATACGGGCTCCCATTGGTTCCTGTCGCTGTAGAGTAAATACTACCCGTGACAAATCTTCAATCATACGCCTCAACTCAACCAACTCTTCTTGCTGCCCCTGATTACCTCTACCACCTCTGCCTCTTCCATGTCCAACCATAGCTTTGATGCCAATTTGATGCAGTAGAAATTGTCAGACAGCAATCAAATAACAGAAATTGAAGAGGAACGATAAAAAGAGGAGTTCTAGAAGTTAGAAACCTCTCAAATCTAAAATAAAATATTACGGCTGAATAATTCCTCTGAATACAAATCCTCAGGTTATCTATACTAGGGTTATTAGCATATTATTAAACCTAAACCTCATTAAAAAGTCACATGCTAGTCATGTGACTACTTATTACAAAGAAATCACTTTAATTAAGAACAAAACAGAATGATAAATAAAAATACAAAAGAAACATAACAGTAACAACTGCTCCTGCATCAAATATCTTCCCCTGATAACAAATGCACAATTAACATGTTAAGAGGATATTTCAGTGCTAGATTTACCATCATGGCAACATATAAGAAGTGTTCTCCCCTTTGTAAGATTTAATTTTGCAAAGCTAATTACCGTAGAAGAAAGGTTATTAAACAAGGAAAATCAACCCAACCTTGAATTCTGGACAGCAAAATCAAAAGTAAGCAGGAAAAACTACAAAAATGATAATTAACAAACTCATGTTTCAGTTTACTTGCATACGGGCCACAATAGGAAGATGCGAATACACTTCAGCCTCTTGAAGGCAGACAGAGATAGACCACTGATCAGAATTCAATATGCAATCAACTTTAGATGCATGTTCAGCTGCACCACATAAGTAAAACAAATTATAGGGCACTTGAAAATCATACAAAGAGCTTACTGCTTTATTGTCACTGACACATAGGATAGAAAGAGAAACAAACAAGTAACAAAATATATTATTCTTCCAGAACCACCAATATGTAGAAGCAAAGCATAAGACCAGATAAAAGAAGTGCCTTAGCTAATAAGAAAACAAAAAGAACATTTAGAAGGGTCACATAGATGGCATACTATTTTCCTCCTATTGGTAAGAATGGAGTAGATCGTTGGGAGGCAATCCCTTTATCACCAAAATAAATTCTTCCAGAACCATTCTCATCTAAACAATTGAGAAGGAATTCTGAACCAGTCCGGCTTTTGCCAGCAAAGTTGGAACTGAAATGTTTCCAGGTTGCTTTTTCCAGCAAAGATGGAACTGAATTCTGAATCAAGAGCAGCTCCATCTAGATAGCCACCAGTTTGCTTACTCCAGATTACAGTTCTAATCTGCCTCTCATATCCTACTCTATCCATTGAACCCATCCAAATTGTTAAACTTTATTTCATGCTATCGTAAAAGAAACAAAAGCATCGATGGAATCTGAACTTGCTTGGCAGAATGCATCCACAGCCTGTATCTCTTCAGCATCAAAGTCATCCTCTATACTAGCAGAGGACATAACTCGACTATGTCTCCTGCTCTTTTATTTAAGAGAATGTTATATACTTGCTTGAGGCACTGATTGCCTTTTTCTTAAGAGACCCAAGCCTTGTTTTCCTCTCATCCTCAGAGTTCTCTACATCAGATTTTTCGACACCTGTAAACATGGGATGAAAAAACACTTGCAAACTCAAAACTATATCAAGAAAGAATCACAAGTTAAAGGAAAATAAAGAATTCCTCTTGTAATGCCCATAATTATCATCTCCTTGAAACAAGTAATGGTATAGATTTTGTACAATCCAACCGACAATAATCAATGAATTTCATATAAAAAATTTGGGTTCTTTTGAGTTATGTTATATATATATATATATCTTGACATCAACCATAACCAATATTTCATATGCATCTAAATCTAACATTAGTGTATAAATCACAGAATGATAGCAAAAAGCTGCATTGTTTTTAGAAGACTCACCCATTCTAACTTGTCATTCAACAGGTAGAGACAAAGTGTCAGCCATGATTACAATTTTTGCAATGTCGTTAAGCTCCCGGTTCAAACACTAGAACTCATACAAAGATGTTCAAATCTATGACCTGGCCAATTAGGCTTATTATACCTGTAATCACATCCAAACATCTGAAAATAAGCCATCGAAATCAAATGAAATAATTTTCAAGAATTAGAAGCATGATATGGGATTAATTACTGATTACAAATAATTAAACATACTAAAATTTTCTAGCAAACATTGAAATCAAAGTGGAGAGAGTAATTTGAGATTAAATTCTGACAAACTCATGCTGTAAACTCAATCCAACTTCAAAAGTCCATATGTAAAGAGTTTGCAGATTTCCATCACCGATAGACTTGGCACTTATGTTGAGTAAGAATTCTATAAACCAGAACACAACACTTAAAATGCAATAAGACATAATTGGTGTAGTAAAGATCAAACAGAAATTCAAAATTTTCCAGACAATAAATAAAGATAACATCCTTGTACTCTGCAGCTGAAATCCAGGGAAAGAGGAAAGACAAAACAAAAGCCAAGGTCCCAAGATATTACTACGACAGACAAGCAACACTATAACTATGACTCAAGAGATAACAATCATTCCCCTTCAAAGATCCTGCCTTTCTTGCTAACATAGATACCATCAAGGAACTTCCTAATATCCTTGTTCTTGACATGGCATTTCTGTTCATATGGTCACAAAGTCAGATTATGAAAGCAAAGCTATAAGCTATATGAACGGAGCACACATGTGAAATATTAACATAAGGTACACTGAGTGTTTAAAAACTTTTAAATGAGATGGAGTACCTGGTTTATCATAGCTGCTTAGCGTGACACGAGTTCTATATCATTACATCCAAAATGATCTCATCCTTAACCTTCTCAGATCGAAGAATCGAAACCCCTTCCAACATATCCACCTTACGCACCTGATGTTCACCAACAGAAGACGACCAATATTAATATAATTTCACAAAATTAGAAGAAACATCTCGAACTCTTAGAACAATAATAGGATTTGGTATTCAAATTAGGGAAATCTGATTTAGGAAAAAAGTGATTTGAGAGATTTTTATTTTTATAATCGCAAAAAAAAAAGAAAAGAAAAAGAAAAAATAGTATACTCACTTGATTCTGTCGAGACAGTGAAGGGGATAGAAAAATTGAAAAGCTGGGGTTCCATCTATGATTCGAATTGAGAGTGTGAAGCAATCGTTGAAAATATAATCGAAGAAGCAAAAAAACTTGTGAACGATCAAACCAATAGCAAGAAATGAAGCAAACGGTGAAGCAAGAAGACAAGAAATCAAAGTTCTTCTTCAATGGCGGCAAGAAGGAAGCAAATTGGGGAGAGATGACTAGAGAGAAATGGAAATAGAGTTCTTTGATATTTTTTAAAAATAAGTCTTTATTTTTTTTTATTTTTTTTATGATTTGTGATGAAATATAATTTGATAGTTTTAGAATAATAATTTGATTAATTTTTTCATTTTTTAGTTAATGTTTTTAATTATAAGAGAGTGGTTAATAAGTTGTGGTAAATATATAATGGCCATGAGTTAAAAAATAACCAACTATTTTTAATTTGTTTTTTTAAAGACATATGACGGTTTTTTATCACAATATAATTAAAAAAATATTTATCAAAATATTGTTATTTTCAGATTAATTTTTAAAATTCGCTTATTTTAAAACTAGCTGAGAAATCGTCATCCCCGTAGCGATTTCTCATGGTAGATTTTAAAAAAAAAATCAAAATACACCAAGAAAAATCGGTACCTCTCATGGCGATTTCTCTTGGTGTATTTTGAATTTTTTTTTCAATTTCACCAAGAAAAATCTCCATGAGAGGTAGTGATTTCCCTTATTTGTATATATTTTTTTAAAAAAAAAATTTACTTAAATTTAAAAAAAAAATTACAAATTTGTTTTTAAAAAATTTATATTTTAATTTTAAAAATTGCAAATTAAATAAAAAAAATTATCTTCATTTGTTTTTATGTTTTTTTTTAATATATATATTAAAATTTTTTAATTTTTTAATTTTATAAAAAATAAAATTTAATTTATTATTAAAATTTTATAAAAAATAAAATTTTATTTCTTATTCAAATTTAAAAAAGAAAATTATATTTCTTATTAAATTTTTATATTAAAAAAGTTATTTCTTATTTAAATTTTATATAAATAAAAATTTTGATTTCTTATTTAAATTTTATATGTGAGATCTATAACAAACAGATACAAAAAAAATTATCTTGGTTTATTTTTATTTTTTTAAAATATATATACTAAAATTTTATAATTTTTTTTAATTTTTAAAAATATTTAATTTAATTTTTATTGAATATATAAATAAATAAATTATTATTTTAATTTTATAAAAAGTAAAGTTTTATTTCTTATTAAAATTATAAAAAAATTATTTCTTATTAAAATTGTATATAAAAAAATTTTATTTCTTATTTAAATTTTATATAAAATACAATTTTATTTTAAAAAATGTATTTCTTATTTAAATTTTATATAAATTAAAATTTGATTTGTTATTTAAATTTTATATAAAATTAAATTAATTTTGAATTTTATATAAAATTAAATTTTTTATTATTTTAATTTTATGCTGTAGAAAATATTGGAATTGGATTCCTTCTGCAATGGATGGGACTAATGATTTAGGGTTAGGGTTTCAGCTATTTTTCAGTGAATCAAATCCTGCAGAAAATATTGAAATTGGATTCTTTATGCAATGGATGGGACTATTGACCAGATTTAGGGTTAGAGTTTCAGCTATTTTTCAGTCAATAAAATGCTACAAAAAATATTGGAATTGGATTTCTTCTGCAATTGATGGAACTAATAATTTAGGGTTAGGGATAGGTTTCAGCTATTTTCCAGTCAATCAAATGCTGCAGAAAATATTGGAATTGGATTCCTTCTGCAATGGATGAGACTAATGATTTAGGCTAAGGGATAGGTTTCAGCTATTTTTCAATCAATCAAATGCTGCAGAAAAAATATTGGAATTGGATTCCTTCTACAATGGATGGGGCTATTGTCCGGTACAAAGGATGGGATTTATCATCAGTTTTTGCATTGAATGAGTTATCAGTTTTTCAGTCAATTAACCCTAGCCAGAAAATGGGAATCAG